>OY751317.1:30246451-31534016 GCA_963564615.1 Rhorus exstirpatorius
TACAAACAGTACGAGAGATCAAACAACGGTAATAACGCAGGCTTTTGGCTTTATGGCAGAGGCACACAAATTCATTGCAGCATCAAATTATATCTGCACGTATCAACGAGCAGTGTCAATTTCCCAAAAGCTGATGCATTACCATTTAATTTTTGTAGTGAAACTTTTTATGACTCGGTAGCTACCGTCGGGGAGTGAGAATTGGGATTTGACGGTGCGTTACAAGAATAGGGGAAGTGATAGGCGAGTAGTGGGAGAAACCGAGCAGTGAGGAGAATTATTTCGTGGTTTTTGGCTACACTGAGCTCCGTAACTGTTCGTTGCCCTTCGGTATTTTGTCTGTTGGCGACGTATATCCGCGGGCGAGTGAGGGGAGACAGCAGTTAAGGCGCAGTTGGCACCACGTGCTCGGACGCGTAACGTATGGGGAGAGTAAATAAAAATAATAACATGGGGAGAGGAATAAAACCATTGCAGCCCAATGGAATTATTATCATTTTGCGCTATGACAATACACAAATCTCGATCAAATTGTATATGATTATTCCAAAGAATGTTATACGTAGAACTATATCCGCTTACGCGGTTACATAAGTCTCAATTAACTTTATATCCTTAATACCGATAGTGATCACCGATTTTATAATGTGCCAAGAGCATCTACGTCTATGGGAACTTTACAAGCAGCTATCATTGAATAAATTAGATACGATAACAAATCGGATGATGGATTTTTTGATGTACAGAAAAAAAAAACGGGAATATGTTCATTAAGTGTCAGTTTGAAAGCCCATGCGGCAGACTCGAATGATCAAGTTACACAGAATTCAACGGTACTTATGCTGTCGGAAACTTGGGTGGACATTTAGAACAATGTTAGAAGTTCCTAATTTTGACTGCGTTGTAAAATTTGAACGATCGAAAGTAAGAGTCGGGGAAAGGGGGGCGGGGGCGCTGCGTTACCATTTACCACAAATCTTTAGACACACTTGTTGCAATAACTCCTCAACTGGCTATTTCAATCAATCAATAAAATGCCGTGTCTATCAACACATCTGTGATTGCTGACATTTGTGCAGTTACCATATCGTTTAAAAAACGGACAACTCATTCTGTTAGCAGCTATATCACCGAATAGAAAAATTGAATAAGACATCACTGAATTCATTCACGAGACATTACTGCCGTACGCGCGAAGGGGCGCTGCAAATACTCAATGAAGATTGAGGTGACCTTCCCATGATACTGACTGGCGATTTCAATGTTGATTTCGCAAAAGCAGAGACCCAGCCGTTGATTGATTTTTTGAAAAATCGATTCGAATTAACGATCAACAGCGATAGAGCTCTTGCTACAACGAGAGGTGGTACGACAATTGACGCTCTATTCTATGCACAGAAATCTGGAGAAATTAACGTTGACTACCTACGTACCTTATTTTAATTATCATCAGCCTATTATATTTATTTTTGATGCAGAACAAAACAAATTAAAGTGGATATTTTGTTAGTGCAATATTTTTTTATCCAATTGTCAAACTTATTCGCATTCTTTTGTACCAAAACTTTGTTACAGTCAAACCACAGCTTTCCCGAAGTTTCACTTCTACCGCGTGGTGACTCACGCACGCGCTGTTTTTCTTTTTTCGAATAATGTTTCGAGCAAGATGCTCCATCGATCGATGTGCAAAAATTTATGAGAATCGTCAATTTAAAAACAAAGCGGGCAAATTGGAAACTTGCACAATGCTTCCTTATTATTTTATCCCGACCACGATGCTCTCTCTCTCTCTCTCTCTCTCTCTCTCTCTCTCTCTCTCTCTCTCATCATTTTTCGTCTAAATTAATACGGTTGAACAAATAACCATTACCCATATCGTTAATCGATTTTATGATGCAGGGGCATAACTAACATTTTAACTTTACATTAATGTCGCCCTGGCTTTTTTTTTGCGGCAAGTGCCGGCTCGATATTAGCAAATTTATGAAAGTTGGAGCAAGCATATTAATTTTCAATAAAAATTGAAAATTTTAAGAAGTCTTAAACTCTTTAAAAAATATTTTCAAACTCAATACTGAAATTTTGTTGTCCCCCAGCTTATTTATATGTAAAGTGTTGGCTTGGTAGTAGTAAATTCGAAAAAGTTTGAGTGAAATTACAATTTCTCATTAAATTTCAAAATTTCACATGGTTCAAAGTTCTTGAAAATCTAAACCGATTTACCAGTCAACTTCAATATTTATTTCAAAAGTCAAACTCAATACTTAACATTTTTTCAAACTCAATACTTAAAATTAGTATTCCCTGGCTTATTTATGTGGAAAGTGCCGGCTTGATAGTGATAAGTTCACGAATGTAAGAGTTAACATACCATTTCCCATTGAAATGAAAAAATTCGATATGGATTGTCGCCAAATTCAATACCAAACATCCTTGTCCCCTAGCCTGTTGATGTAACAAGTTTCGTCCCGATAGTTGAAAATTTACAAAAGTTAGAGGGTGTACATACTTTTTTTTTTAAATTTAAAATTCTATAGATCCTTAAATTAGCGAGCACTTTTGCTAAAAATTGTAAAAAAAAAACCATGGAAGGTCACACCTCTACTTATGTGCAAAATTTGAGCACGATTGCTTGCGGCGTTCTCGAGATATATAACTGTTTGAATTTTGTAAGGCCAGCACTTACACAATAAACGTCCAGACATTTTTTCTAAATGTGATTTCTTGAATATTTGGAACATTTTAAGCACTGTAACATGAAAATCTTAAAAAAAAAATTTTTTCCATGATAATAAAGCTTCCCCTTACATGAGGAAGCAAAAATCAACGACCGTTGTTTACGACGAATAATATTTGATAATTACCAGAATGTTAATCTCAGATTATGCATAATATACGAAAAGGCAACCATAGAAATACCACGAACGAATCAATGCCATAATCACACGCGTGCTACTATATCCGTTGACGATGTGTTTTACACAAAGTTGAAAAATAGAGAGAATTACGTGAATATTGTTGGATTATTGAGTCTCCACTGCTAATAATCATTTTTTCTCAAGATCATGGTACAAAAACGAATCGACGCGGAGATTGCCGGAGAGGAAATGTAAACATAAACAGTGATTCCATAGGAAGAAAGAACATAGAGTTCTTTACTCTTTTTGGTGACGATATTCATCAGGGTCTTTGTGACCAGCCTTCAGTCTCTCCGAGATATCCAAAAACTACACACGGTCCTTCCTCGTGCATTTAAATGAAAGTTTTTATATTATTTATCTTTCCATTTTCAATAAATATTTGATATATTTTCACACAGAGTCTACAGATTACTCTTGAAAAATTTCAAGATCGTTGGCTAACTGGTTTTATAGCTAAATGTATTCTTGAAAAATCTTGAGAATGTTTCATTTACATAATTTATCAAGCACACGGGTTATTTATAATGAAAATTATAAAGATTGTTGAAAATTTAGAGAAAAATTGTGTGCAATAAAAAAAGATGAGATAATACGATTCATGAAAAACAATAAACATTTTTTTTCAAGTTTTGTTATCAATAACTTATCAATATTATTGTTGTTGTTAAAACACTCAATATCTTTGGTATCTTCCATGTCGTTGATTTTTTCTATTTTTTTTTTTTAATTTTCACCTCATCGGGATCTACTACGATTCAAAATGATATTTCCTTTTGGATGGAGAACGTAAATATGCAAAACGTGTTCTTAATCGATGAAACGTTTTTTGAAAATACTTTTTTCAAATTTAATCCTCATTGCTGAAAGGTATATGCAAGCATGGTCAAGTCTCCTTCGTCAATCGCCCATTTTCTACTAATATAAACAACAACAACAAAAATAATAATAATAATAATAATAATAATAATAATAATAATGACAATAACATCAATATTACGTACAAGCAAGATCTTTTCACTTGTGCCGGTGTTCCATTTTGAGAACGACATCATCGAAAGAAAGAGAGAGAGAGAGAGAGAGAGAGAGAGAAAGCTATTTCCAGACGCGATCGCTCATGCCGCTCCTCTTTCTGGCAGACATCCATCGGGTTTTCGTCTTCTTCTTCTTCTTTTTCATAGTTGTATGCCGAACACGAGGTAGATTACGCCGAGAATTGCTACTCGCAGATCTTATTCGATCTATATAGCTCTCATACATGTTTTGGTACACGTTCCACACACTCTATTTTTATAATTTCCCCAAAGGTCAATCAGCAATTTTGCGTGTGTGTGTCTCTATCTCTTTCTCTCTCTCTCTCTCTCCCTCTCTCTCTCTCTCTCTCTCTCTTTCGGACACGTTTGGTCGACCAGAGACACGCCATAAGTCACAATAAATATATATTGTGACTTATGATTATGGGAGGGTGTATATATTGTCAGCGGTCACCAGGTCACGATGAATATCTCCAATTTCTTTATTCGTTCAAATACACGTATAGGCACGAAAACATTTTATATTCGTTGTGGATATTTTATTTATTTTTTTTTTAAAGAGAGAATTTGGTATCAGAGGCACCGGCGAAACAAAGGAAAAGCTTCTCATTTGTGTAGAAATGAGTGGACTTGACTTACTTATATTCCTATCGGTGAGAGATTTTTTTTTTGTGATCACGTGATCGAGCCGTGAACAACGCTGCCAAGAGTCGTGATCATCGTGAAGATATCGTCAAGATATATACGATCAATTTTTATTTTATTTTTTCGTAAGGATTTTATAGATGGTTTTGCGATTGTTTTTATATTATCAAACGGTGGGCAATTTTCAAAAGGCATGTGCAGTTACGATACACAGATTCGAATTCTTGGATGAATTTTTTCAATTTTTGATTAATATTTTTTTAAAAATAATTTCCAAAATCTATTATTATTATAATTATTACTATGATTATCATTCAATGATAGGTATAATAATATTATTATTATCCATGCAAAGTATGATCATGAGGTTTGAATGACGAGACAGTGGCGCGTCTGGGTTCTGCTATCTATGATTCTCGAGCGCGAAAATAAACTCTCGGGTGTTTCACCACATATTCAGTGCCCACGCGTCGCGAAATTGCCATCAGCCCCCCCCCCCCCCCCCCCCTCTTCGATCTGCAGCACTGGCGGGACGTAGATTTCTCTACAAAAAGATACACGGAGAAAATGAGCTGCGTGAATTATGTTCGTTGCCCGGTTTTCTTTGCACGGATATTTTACCTGCATGGACTGCGGCAAACTTTTCAAAAAAAAAAAAAAGCAAAGCTTTTAAAAAATTATTGCACTACAGGTGTTTCTAAATTCGACGCCAAGTTTGCAACATCGTTTTGCCATTTAAATTTGCTGATACCTGTATAGTAACAAAACAAATAAAATATGAAAAAAGCGTGCAAATTAAAAATTTGCACATTGCCTTTCTCATTACTTTATCTCATTCACAAAGATTCCTCTATGAGCAAGTGGGTTTTCCAAATTTGACTCCTTCATATATAGTTAGGAAGCTTTGTGAGAAAGATAAAATAATGAAGTAGCAATGTGCAAATTTCTAATGTGCACGCTTTTTTTTTTTTTTTCTTCTAAATTCGATTTCAATCGCAATACAATAACTAACACAAATTTTTCAATAACATTTGAAACTATAACGGTAATTTTTTGAAAATTTCAAAATTTTCAACAACCCAAAAATCCCTCAATCGCGATACTTGCCAAATTCAATACCAATCGTGATTGTGACTAAAAGTGTATTTGCGTGAAAAAAATGTTTGCCTCATTAGCCAAAAATTCGCGAAAATTAGAGCTATTGAAGATTTTTTTTTTTTTAACCGAAATTATAAAAAAATTTGAGTCCCTCAGGGGATTTTTATCAATCGCAGTGCCATGCGCATCCTTGTCCCATAACCTTGCCATGTACAAACTTTTGGCTCGATAGCCAAAAATTTGCGGAAGTTGGAGCTACCAGAGATATTTTTCAAAAATTTAATATTTTTTTAAATCCAAACCCTTCAATCGATTCTTACCCAAATTCAATACCAACCATGCTTGTGACTAAGTCTATTTACGTAAAAAAAAAAAAAAAAAAAAAAACTAGCTCGATAGCTGCAAAATTACGAAAGTCAGAGCACCCATAGACATTTTTCGAAAAATTATTTCTCGATGTTTTAGGACATTTTGAACATATTGGCATATGAAAATCTCGATTTTTTTTTTTTCATGAAAACAAAGCTTCCTCTATGAGGAAGTAAAAATTATTTATATTATTTTATTATAATAATAATAACTACCACCGATGAATTATTTAATATTCATATATGTATATGTGTCAGTAACAGAGAAATATTAATCGCAAATGAATTCGTAAAAATAATGGTCTATGCATTTTCCATTCGAATATTATCACCAATCGCTTATGAACATCGGGCAAACTGTTATCTACGACGAAACTACAATTACCGTTCATAATTATCCTCGAAGAGTCGGAAATTTGAAAAAAAAAAAAAAAAAATTGCTAGCAACGAGTGTAATTTACACGTCTTGTACAGTTTTAACAATTACATCTATCTCTGGAATCAGAAATACGGACTCTAATCGAAATCCGTAACCCCCTCCATCTTCTGATAATGTAAAGTTTACCGAACCAACAAAACGACACGAATCTACCAATGATTTTTTTTCATTATTATCGTTAACCCCAGATAGCTATTAGCATTTTTTATCCACGATGCAGTCTCTTCCTGCAATCGCTACTATATCGCATTGGCACGAGGGCACGGAGGAAACTGCGAAAATCCCACCCCTATACACAGTCATATGTACTTCGTTTTGTGATTCTATTCGTGCGAGACTAAACATCGCAATTACGAGGACCAAAGTGCGCCTGAGTGACCTTCGGGCTCACCAATCGCATATTATACGCGTTTGCCAGAGAGCGCGCGTTTTAAGCGGTCACCCATCCGAGTGACTGACACAGGCAATGCTACTGAGCTCGTGATAGAGTAGACCGTGCTCGCCCAGAGTCCCGAGTCCATCACGCGCACGTGATGGACTCGGGTTTACATGTCAGTTTTCACTTATCATATCTCTTATCCGCATGGAATAAACGGATGAATGAAATTTTCTCCAAATTTCGTAAAAAAAAAAAAAAAAACAATGATAATTATAAATTCAATAAAGTTACCGTAGGTCATGTGTGCGCCGTACCTCAAGAGAGCTTAACGCGTTTATATAGAACTCACGTGGGCGTGCCACTCACAGTCCAAAACGCCGCGCCGTTGTGCGTATCTCCTCGTGTCGTTTTTCTTCTTTTCGTCCTCATCTAGATGTACAAGGTTTATTAATAGAAGTCGGCAGAGAAACTGCGGCTGTCGCGCGCGCTCGTGTGTGTGTGTGTGTGTGTGTGTTTGTGTGTCCAAGAGGGTCTATCACGATAGCGAGGGGGGCAGAAAAGAGCCGGGGAGCAAAAGCTATGCGAATTGATCGAGTTGGACTGGGATAGCAGACCACGAGCTCTCAATGTGATTTCCAACCGGACTCTGGATCAGTCGAATCTCAGACACTCGTCGATTTTCTGAGAGTGTGACAGAGACACACGCTCGTCCAGTCCTTGTATATACCGGCTTCTCTGAATATACATTTTTCCACGAAAAGTATACACTGCACGCTAAAAACGTGACGAGAGAGAGAGAGAGAGAGAGAAAGAGAGGGAGAGAGAGTATAAGCTGACCGTTAAGTGTCCGCGCAAACAGATTGTCGTTCTTCCTATACGGATTTTACTTGTTTATTTTTTACGTCTTCCTCCACCTTCTCCTTCCCTACGCGTTTCGCGCGACCGTATGCACAACGAGAATCCGTGTGGTTCTTCGCACGCAGCAGTTGCTATGCGATAATATGGTAGGGATTTCACCGAGGAGTGTACTCGAACGACTTTCCGTTGGCTGGTATACACACACGCGCGCCATCGCACACCGCGGAGGCCTCTGGTAAACGAGAGCGAGTGATCGAGTATAACACAACCGTACGCGTGATAGTCATTCGCCGAAAGACCGGCGAAGTGAGATGCAACCGATCGACGAACGTAGCCAAGTTAACCGTTGATTTCACAAAAAAAAAAAAAAAACTGCCAACGAACGTCAATTAACGCGACGCGATTCGAACCCCGGTTATCACGAATTAATGAGATTGAGAGGAAGTTCTTGGGTATTTGTACGCACGCCGTGATCTTAACTGGAAAGGATTGGAACAGAGAGAGTGTCCGGAGAGCTTGAACGAAGAGGACATACTGCTGTAAGAAGGATTTTTGTTTCTTTTTGTTGGTCGAAAGAGAGGAAGAAAGTGAAGGAACATAAAGAGGCACGAAGTATAAACGAGGATGACGCAGAGTGACGATAATCTGACGAGAGATCCTAATTGCGAGTCCAAGTGCCCGGAGGACAAACTCATCGTTCATCAACGATCTGTGGTACAGAAATTTATCTCAATGAGTGTTCGTAGTGCGCGCGAGGAATTGTATTCCTGAATTTAAGAATCATAGAAGAGAAGAAACGAGTGACATGTGTGTATGGGGGCTTCGTCGGGAATCGAAGCAATCCAAAATATCATGAAATTCGCGTCTCGTATGTTTGGGAAGACTTAGCGAAACAGGAATCGCCCATTCGGGATTTCCAGAATCACGAAATTCAACGTACGATCGTTATGGATACTTGTGGGGATTACAAAAAGCCAATACTTGCCACGATGTTCCATAATTTGACTTGAAGTTTTGCTCTTTTCGTGTACGATTGTGGGGGATGTGTTTGGGATTCAAAAATTAAGACGGGTAAACCAAAAATGTCAACTATCCCGCTACCAATTTCTCGTGTACATGTATAGTTTGCTTTGTAGCCCGAAGGAAGCCATTATACGTCGCCTATTATGGGACATGTGGAGTGGTGCAATCGACAAAACGAGTCAAGGTGAAGCGATAAAGCGCGTCTGTACCTTGACACCAAAAGCTGATCTTTCCTCACTCTGTGTCTTCTTCTTGTTTTCTTGATCTCAACTCACGTATACCCCGTTCTCAAGATTTTCCATGTGCTTGGCAATCAATCTTCGTGCATGACGTATCATTGAAAACTTGGACGAGCCGATTTTCTTCATGAGCGATTTATTAATCGATTCATATACGATTTATTAATAGCACGATATCACAAGTGGGAGTCCCCCTGCCTCCGTGGTATTTTTGATATTTGCAAAAATATT
This sequence comes from Rhorus exstirpatorius, assembly GCA_963564615.1. Classification (NCBI taxonomy): domain Eukaryota; kingdom Metazoa; phylum Arthropoda; class Insecta; order Hymenoptera; family Ichneumonidae; genus Rhorus; species Rhorus exstirpatorius. The sequence continues at coordinate 30,255,684 of OY751317.1, forward strand.
TCGAGCTAATAACACTCGGTTATACGGTTATTGAATAAACAAACTTATTTCCACTAGATAAGCTCGCTGTTTGCTGTTTTCCTCGAGAGAAGAAGAGATAATATTTTTAATAAATGCATTACGTATATTTATTGATAATCAGTCATCTCGGTGATATCATGATGTATGCACGTGAATTATTATCATTATCCTTCTAGCAATTTCGCGATAAGCTTACGATCGCATTCTCTCTCGGGCTCTTAAAAACCGTTTATTTGAGCCATTGACCGGTTGGGGTACGAATATCTTAAATGACGATCGTGCTTGTGTTCGAGAATGCCATCTCTTAGTTTTTCTGAACTTCTATCTCGACTCTCCGAATCGATTGCATCGATCTGCAATGTCATATAATACTTCGCTGGCCTTTCATTGTCAAGTTTAAGCATTCCCGTCTTATCCCTGCTCCGATACAATCCATTCTTGTTAGTTTTTTTTTCCCTTAATTCCACTTGGCTTTGTTTTTGTGAAAACAAAAAATAAAAATCTTTCAGATTTTCATACCGGATCCCTCGACGTGTTCAATATGATCACAAAACTATGCTTAAAAAAAAAAACATGTCCTGATGGATGTGTGTGTGTGTGAGTGGTGTGGGTGTCTTGGAAAAATTAAAACTTCTGTAAAAACAGAATAGATTGGAGCTATCGAGCTGGAAATCTTTTTAAAGCAATGATACACTTTTTGATTGTCTATGAATTTCGTCGCTATTGATAGATTCGTTTAGATTTTGTGGAAGTTTCAAGTTTCATCTGAAACATCTTTTTGGACTTTCGATTAAGAAAGTTTTCGGTCATCTGGTTAATTGAATTGCTGCGCGGGTGGTCATTTTCCCCGAAGACTGGTGCAAGATGGTTGAAGACACATTTGAGAAGAAGTATCCAATCAAAAAAGAACAGTGTATACTTGGCTCCATGTCTACATATCCTGCGACCGAAATAAACGACGATTTTTCTCGAAGTTATTTATACGTACAACCGCATATTTGACCTATTATTGCAACTAATTTATTTTCTCTATATTTTGGAGGCCTGAAAGCTCAATAATAATTTTACATGGTGACAGTACTGGTAATAATGAATAGTCGTCGATGAATTGTAATATCGAGAAAGAATAAAGAGGGAAGGGAATGACGTGTGAGACGGCTCGTATGATAATCTCGTGTCGTCTTCCATATGCACAGCAGTCGTGCAGTAACGAGAGAACGTAAAGAGCTTTTTCACATAGCTCGCTGCATTAGCAACGTATTTATCACCTTTTGCAGCGTGTCCAATCTGTGGCTTATCCTCCCGTTCGTTCTCTGATGCATATGTAAAAAAAAAAAAAAAGGCTTGGAGTACACACTTGTAATTCGCATCATTCATTAACACTCGAGGATTCGGTATCTCGTACGCAGACAGTTTACGTCGTCTAACGAAAGTCTAGGCGGTCTAGGAATTCCCTCTCGAGTCGATAGATGCACGTAATACGTTGCATAAGAGACGTGTCTTTTGTATGTATGCGTGTGTATGTGTGTGAGTGTGCATATGCTATCGAGCTGATGCATCAAACCAGGGAGAGGCTGATGACCTCTGACGTTTATATACCTTCTCTGTCACTTGATGTTTTGCCTTTATCTCTGAATCGAATCGAGCCAGCTCAGGGGTCTGCTTATCCTCAGACTCGGCGAAGCTCATTTTCCTTCGCTTCTTCGATCTTTCTTGGCTAAGCTTTTTACTCAATTTAGTCTCTCATTGAGATTTCCAACAGCCCGAATTACTTCATCGATGACGTCCTCGGCTTTTCTTCTCTTTTCCTCCGAAACTTCCTCCATTGCCTCGTTCTTCTTGGCTAGGCCGAAGTGACTTTGATCTCTCATTGAGATTCGATTATTGAATCAATGACGTTCTCAAACTTTTCCTTTTCTTGTTTCTTCTTCTCTCTTTCTCCTTGGAACCACCCGGGCAGCATAAAAGTCAGAAAGACGTCTTAAAGACCTCTTACGGTTGTCAGTTCTATCAGGGACGACTTTAAGATGTCTTAAAGGTGTCTTTCTGACTTTTGTGCTGGCTGGGCATCCTGGCTAGGTTTTTTGAATAATTGGATCATCGGCGTCCTCAACATTCTGCTCTTGATGTTCCTCCTCTTCTTCTTCTTCTTCTTCTTCTTCTTCTTTTTCGTTCCTTCCTGTCCAAGTCTATGATGTCCTCGATATTACGCTTTGCTCTGCTCTTTCTATCGTATTTATTTATTTCGTTGGCCGCGCCAAGACGTTAGAAAATATCTCAGCTCCAAGGTGCACAGAGAATATAACAAATAGGCGTTTCGCAACAACGCGAGTCTCTCGACGTAACCCTCGAGTTTGGCGCGTGACAGGAACACTCGGAGTGCATAAGTGTGGGGGACGACCAAAATGCACTTGTTCACCGAGTGTCATTCGTAATTTTGATCATTGGCCAGCTCGTCGCTTTTGTCCGTAGTTTCTCGCATAATTAACATATTTCATATCGTCGATATCATGGTCTTTGGATTAAAATAAAATCAAATGGTCCATCAGCATCAATGCTCACGTACACACATGGGGGGGAATTTAAATATGCGTGTATACACGTATATACGTTTATACGCAGACTCCATCAATCCCCAGACTCTCCACTTTCCTAATCAGCGTCGAGGGGACCCATTACTTAATTATAGCCGAGCGTCAAGTCGCAAAATGGCGAGGCACCCGTTCGGGGTCTTCGAGCAACCACGTGTACAGTTCTCATATATGCTGGTCATTCAATTAAGCTCTTCTCGTTTATTTTTCCTCAATCTATTCTTCTCTCTGGGTACCCCCATCTATATTTATCGATTGCCCAATACAGGAGTAAATAAACTCCATATTTAGAATCACGACATTCCAAAGAAAATAAAATATTTACACAATTTTAATCTAATCTTTTGGCTGTTTGCAATTCCAGCGCGCACCTTCGAAGACCTCTAGTTCATGTTGAGAAGAAAATATTTATTTTCCCTTAGTTTGAGATGGCTTTGGGTAGGAACACGAAGTGCTTGAAAGGGTCAATAGCCATTAATTACAAGTTTAAGGCCATTTAACCATGCTCTGGCAGGCGCATTTAATCACTGAGTAGAAGTTAATTTATTTGAGATGTTGATGTTCGGTTTTTGCCCTTGCGAACACCACGGTATATAAAAAAACAGAATAGAAATCTGGCAAAGTCGCTAGAAAAGCTATAGTTATTTATAGATTGTAAATCTTGCAGGTTTGTGGGGCCCCGCTTTTTGAATCTAAAATGAAAAATTGCTCCAAATTGACCCAAAAAGGGTTCAATGAATGTGAACATTGCTAGAAATCAGTAGAAAGTTACTCGAATAACAAATTACATTGTAATTCGAGATCTGAACAAATTAAAACTGTGATATTTAATTCGAAAAGGTTTCCCGAAAAAAATCGAATTATTTTCAAATCTAGGTATAACGAATTTCTTAAGGATCCGTGTTCTAAATCCCCGGAATAATAAATGTGAGTAGGTTTTCTGGGGATTAACGACGAGAGAGTCCTAACCTCTGTCTGGCTCTCATAACATAATGGACCTTTGGCCCTTAAATTACAAGTTACAAGGCTATCCAATGAAAGGCCTGGCCTCTCTCAAGTCAAATTCCAGGGCTGTTCAATAAAATTCTTCGCCTCTCACAAGTTCCAGGACCGCCCAATAAAGGTCCTTATCTTCAACATGCTCGACGTTTGCCAATATATTTTAGATTGACAATAGTGCTCATGAGAAATCAGTGAACTTACAAGGATCTCAGGCTCTATATTGGATCAACTAGGAACTTAAATTATGGGGCAATGCAAACAAACGAACAAGTTTGCAATAAATATATTATATATATAATATAACTATGATGACCGTTTCTAGATAGAGGCTGTTAATTATGAATTGAGAGTTCAATTCTTAAGGGAATATCGACAATGACTGTTTCACTGACTACGTGACAGTCCATTGCAGATGAGACGTAATCATTTTAAAACGAAACCGTCTCTCTTAAACTCCAATCAAACAATTCAGCATGTCATTGTCCCTTATAAATAACGAATTACGAAGAATTTCAAGTTCAACCCGTAATGAATACCTTTCCAACTCGGTAGGCAACTGCGCCCATGTCCTTAGCTTGAAGAAGCATATGAAACACTAGTTCTTCATAACGTATAACGAAAATTGATATTATTGTCAAAATGTCTCTGTTACTCTTTCCAGACTGTCGAGGCCGCTGATAACGAGGTCAATCGTGGCGAATATTCCGATCGTTCGTCGGATAACGTCGCGTTGGGGCCCGATAAGGGGTCATCGGGAATCATAAACACGGGGGAAATGGGCAGTACCGATTCAGCGGGAAATACGCACAGCGGTGTTTCGTCCTGCGGCCTTGTCAGTTCGTTATTCCCAAACAGTTGTCGCGGTCGTGCCGAGTCATTCGCCCGACGTCTTCATCGTCGTTTGACCTCGCTCGGTGGTGATGTCGGTGTCAACGGGTCCGAGGACGACGATGATGATTCGATGAACTTTGGTGCGCGTGGATCGTCGAAAAAAGTTACCGAGACATCGTGGTTACAGGCGCCAAACGACCGTAAAACAACCACGACGATCGTACCGACTAATTCGGCAACGTCATTGACATCATCCAGGATGGACGAACATGTTCACGATTCACAGCCTCGTCACAGTCCAGAATCCGACGTTTATTACGATTTTGATCTTGAATCTTACGAAAATTCACGATTTCAGGATGAAAACGACGAAAACGACGAGAACGTTACAAATTCACCAGCCGCAATGGCAAATGAAGCTGCAGTCGTGAATGTACCCTCGAATCACAGAATCATGAGGTTTAGCGATAGCGAAGCTCATAAAGTGACTGGCGAAGCTCCAAAAACAGCGGAGTATAATCGCGATTCGGAATCCGATTGCGTGTTCGAGTCACCGTTACCCGGTACATCGCCGGAAACCGACAATTCCGAGGCATTCTTCGATCCGGAATCCTCGGAGACGGAAAAAACATGCGAGAGCACAGAGCACAGCGAGAAGACAGATTGTGCTGGGGGTGGCATCGAGAGCGAGGCAATTGATCGGGGAAACGTGACGACCGGTGATGAAGCAACATCGTGCAAGACACGCAAAAATCCGTTGCGTCGAAGGATTCATCGTGTTGCCGTAGTCAGGAGCGACAAGCAACGGGACAACGATGACGATACATCAGAGTCGAGCGCATCGTCCTGCAACGGAGACACTGACGGTGTTGAAAATCCGGAAGGACGCTTTGGAACAAGCTCCGAGGAATCACTGAATGGTATCAATAAAAGTTCCATCGAAACGACAACCTCGCCCAGCCACGAATCACTCTGGAGTACATTCGACGAGAGTACGCTCTCGCTGCAGGACGATTCCACGACTGCTACGGATTTTCAAGCTACGATTATCCCGGCATCGAGGCAGCACGTTACATTGCTCAAGTCGTATTCGGATTCCGAGCTAATCGGTAATAATCCAACGAGAACGACCGTCGACGAGGTTGATCACGCGTGTCCGATAATTTCATTGACGAACGGCGACAATGCGAATGCAACGAGTCTCGAGAATGAACATTCGACGTGTTGCAGCAGTATCGATATTCCCGGTGGACTCGTTCTCGAGTATCCAACCGGCAAAAGGATCGTCACGACCGAGGAGAATCTAAAAAATCAAGTTAATATACGAATAGATGAGGCGAATGGTTTGTCAGACGGTGGTATGTCGAGATTGCTCGAGAGACTGGCCTGTAGTCCTCGTGTCGATAAAATCGAGGATACGAAAGATTTGCCGATGTGTCGTGAAGATGCGGAGACGAAACAGCCGATCAATGGCGCGAGAAGTAACGATGAGACGTCCGAGAATAACGTCGCGAAAGAGGGAGAAACGATTCACGAGAAGAGCGAGGAAGTGAAAGAGAATGATGATGATGATGATGATGATGACGATGACGATGTAACAAACAGGCCACAGAGAATACGAAGATGTTCGTCATTGAAAACCGGCAAAACACCACCGGGAACACCGGGTAGAAAAAAGATCGTACGTTTCGCCGATGTGCTTGGCCTTGATCTAGCCGATGTGCGTACCTTCCTCGATGAGATACCAAAAATACCAAACTCGGCCTATTCCGATCTAATATACGACGAGGCCTTTCACAAGGACACGAGTCCGGTGAACTTTTTCGGCACCGGACCGGCTACTTTCACAACGCCGCTTTACGCGGCGACGATGCCACGCTGTCATGTGAATGGTATGAAACCCGACAGATTATTGGTACCGTTGTTCCAGCAGCCCGGTGACTCAATAACGTTTCTCGATAACGTTCGCGAACGACAAGTATGCTTGGAGAACGTCGTCGTTCAGGATCCCATAAATATATGCCTTCATGGCACCGTAAGAGTTCGAAATCTTGATTTTCACAAATCCGTTCACGTGCGTTACAGCCTCGATTCATGGCGAAGCTTCAGCGATCTACAGGCCGTCTATGCGTCGAACTCTTGCGACGGTTTTAGCGATAAATTCACATTCGGTCTTTACTGTCACACGCTGAAAATCGGCCAGAGACTCGAGCTTGCCGTTCGCTTTCAGTGCAAGGGTGCACAGTACTGGGACAATAACGGCGGTGCGAATTATTGCTTTCTTTGTTTACCGGCTACATCGACGAATCCCGGCTACATACCGATCACAGCACCAACGATTTTGACGATGGCAGCCTCGTCACATATATCCCATCACAATGCTCACGATTGGTCGCCAACTTTCTACTGAATCGGTAATCACGTAACGGTCTCTTTGAGCATGTAAGAGAGAAAAAAAAAGAAAATTCAACACTCGTCAATCGAAGACATCTGTTCGTGGAAACAGCGTGTAGAATTGGTTATTATTAGTTATACAGATAAAGAAAGAAAGAGAGAGAGAGAGAGAAAGAGAGAGAGAAAAACGAATTCAACAACGCACATGTCCTAACGAAATATGGATTAATTTTTAGAGATAGAAACGTTTTATCGCTAATGACGATAATGATAATGATGACGATAATGATGATGATGATGTGGAATCAAAGTTACAGCAACGATTTAGTCAATAGCCTACGAGAAATGATGATCGATCTGAGCTCCGACGTTTCATTTTATCTTATTTTTCACTAAATATCAGGCATTCCATGTTAAACCAGCTTCCATTATATCTCAATCGTTGATAAGTTGAAATTTAACGTTATTCAGCCCACTGTGCGTACAGTCAAGCGCAGCGGTTGTATCAAAAACTTAAAAATTCGTTTTATTTTTTACTCGGCGTCGAGACGCTGGTCGCGTCTCTCGATAACACTTTCTGCAATCGGAAAATATCGATTGTAGTACTCTCCGAAAAATGAAAATTTGATGTTCATTCATTGTAGGATCGGACGAAGCCTTTTTAGGCTTACAGACTGACGAAAGTTTTTCGACACTTTTTTTTCCAAGGCCCATTATCTTGAAAACGGCTGATGGAACAGCAATATTTTTATATATATTTTTTTCATACTTAAGTTTTTAGGCTTTACGAAATAATTTTTTTTTTCATAATTAAATGTTGTCTATTTCGGGATGCAATCGCACTTTGGAAGCTCAAAATTGATATTTTTTTGTTTTCTCGGTAATTATGAAATTTTAAGAAATTTTGAAACATTTTTTTCGGACTTTACGCATTTTTTCCCCCCCAAGAAAACAATGTATTTGTTTATACAGCGAAATTTGAATGAAGAATGATATAAAATAAAAATCATGAAGGAGGTACGATCATTGCTACGTATCCAACTTTCGGAGTTGAAATTTTTATGTTTTTGACGAATACTTTATGCGCCTATTGCCAAAATTTGAGCTATATTGACCGTTTAGTTTTTTCGTGATAAAATTGCAAAGTCGAGCAGTTTGAGTTACGATAAAACACGTTGTCTTATGGAGACGGTAGACCAGGAGTGCGGTTTTGCTGCTCACGTATCCAACTCCACCCGTTGGAAAACTGAAGTTCGATAGATCAGATATTATAGATATTGTAAATAATTGAAAAATTACTCTTCACCGTGTAATTCAAGCACTAACGAAAAAGTTTCAATTTTCCGATTGAAAATGGTCAGAACTCCGACTCTCTCTTGTTTCATGCGTGCCCCTCGCTCGCCGCGCTCAACCGCGCCTACGTTTCCGCTTATTCCTCGCCCACAGAAATAATCGTACCTCCTTAAAACAAATATTTGATAACACATTTATAATTTGGAGTAAAAATTGAATAAACGATAAAGTATATATTTGAATCATTTTTTTTTCTTTACGTAAAATGATAACTTATCTCACATCTTTGCTGCTTTATCTACTCCGAGATTCTTTTTTCTTCGCGCGTCCTAAAGTTCACATCATTTTTAGTATTCGATTCTTTCGTGACTTCTGAAAATTTAGTGGTCAGATTCTCTTTCATTTCAAAGTATTTTGCCTTGTCACTGAAAAGAAAAAAAATGTTGATATCTCCCAGATTTTTTTTCGCCCACGCGTACAGCGTTTTAAGGACTGCAATTCGGTGAACCGTTGAAAACTCCAAAATTGCCCTTACAGCTTATCGTTCGTGGTGCGTATTAAGTTAATGGGACGTAAATCTGTTTTTCTAATGGCAAATTTGCAACTTTCTTTCGAGGAACTTCATAAAGATTTTGATATTCATAATAAAATCGGTATAAACTTTCTTGATGTTCCTTATCTCACGAAATTGTGATAAACAATTGTCTTTTGCCAATCGAAAAAATGTATACTTCATTTATTTTTTACTCCAAAATATATACTCATAATTAAATGTTATTTTCAATAATTTTTATAAATAAAATTAATATAAGTAAAATTTTCAAGTGCTTTTTCACTCCGAAATGCACAAAATTTAATTATGATTATTCGTTTCTCGTGAAGAACTTGAAGCATGAAACTTTCTTTACTCAACAAGACCCAAAACGCTTTATACCATCCTAAAATGAATATAAATCAACATTTAATTTTCTCGCGAATATCACGATTGCAGAAATATTGGAATTATCGGGGTATAATGATGGCTGGGCTGGCATGGCTCATTGTCGACTACTATTACGAGATGCATACTCATAAATTGTAAAATACTACGGTAAGGAAAAGCTCGGATCGCCAAAGTTTAATTTTTCAGATATATCTATATATATATATATATATATATATATATATATATATATATGTACACATGTCGTTGATTTATCGAGTAAGTTGAATATTATAAGAGTGGCCGTCGATGAAAAGAAAATACGGTTTGTCGAAAGGACTATAAAGACATTTCATACTAACCGTGAACTAAATCCAAAATTTACGTGATCTCAAAAAAAGTCTCAGGAATTTTTTTTGAAAATGATTTCGAGTGTCATGATACAGCAATACGAAGAAAAAAAAAAAATACCGGCATCTCAAATCCAAGTGAGGCATTAGTTTTTAAAATTTGAAATAATTTTTTGTATATTCTTGTCACTTTGACAATTTTAACAAAAATGTACGAACCTTTTTTTTTTCTTTTTTGAGACCACGCGAAAGCGAAATTGGGTTACTCCAGGTGGTACGGAATGTCTCAATAATATATACAGAGAACAATGACATTGACGTTTTCTTACTCGTGTTTGGGTGTGTGATTGGATGGAAAATTTGTTTCGCGGTGTGTTGGTCGTTCTCGTTAACGCGTGGATTCGTCGCACATCTCATAAATTTTCGACAAGTAGACGGGGTCCAGGTATTTGAAAAATTCTAGAGGATATTCCATATTCGAAAAGTTTGGCGGTCGATTGAAATAACGTGTAGCTGTTCTGGTAAACAACAAGGCATAAAAAAATCATCAAACATTTTCTATCGAATCACTCATCCTTCTCAGATCGACCTTTAGACCGCGGGAAAGCCCTAAATACAGGCTGTACGTGTGATCGAAACTTTGTATAGTTTATATTTAAGATATATAGGCACATTATTATTTGGGGACTTTCTATGGAATTTAAAACTCAAAATCCTGGCAGTCTAAAGGTTAAAATCGTCACGAATTGACCAAATATCCAAACCTGTCTCTCTTGCATAGGACTGATAATAATTGTTGTTAATTTTTACGCGTTTTTTTGAACAAGACTCCGGAGAGGGGAAGGTAGCGGAAGGGGGGGATTAGGCTGTGAAAGATCTGTGCACGAACCTCGCGGATGGGAAAAACTTAAAAAAAAAACTCGTTATTTTTTTATTTTTCCTTCTTTTTCATCCTCGTAGAATCGATTATTCTGATAAAATCCTGTACAGCCCCCGAGCATAAGGGGCACAAATCAGCGAAACTCTACGCGTCTCGAAATTGTATAATTATTGTTGTTGTTTCTTTTTTTTTTTTTTTTGTTTTTTTGTTTTTGTCACTTTTACCTTGTACCTATGTCGTTGACTCGTTGTTAGATCTTGTTTGATAATTTGTATCCTCGTCCAATACGACTGTCTTTTTTTTTTGTTCTCTTTTTTTTTCTGTTTTAAGGATGTATGAGCACAAGGTGGCGGGAAATGAGCGGAAATGTGGGCGCGGGTGAGCGCGGTGAGCGAGGGGCACGCATGAAACAAGAGAGAGTCGGACCGCTCATTATGCGACACACGCGAAAAATTTCTTTAAAATCGATAATTGTATGTCAAAAGGTTCGTTAACCCCCATTTTTTATGGAACGTATGTAATCGTGATAGTTTTCTGAACATTCAACAGTTTTAATATTGATCGTATCTGATCGTGAAAGATACGAATTTCTGTTTCAAAGTTGCGTCAGCCCAGAATTCGTATATGGCGTGGGATAAATATCTTGATTTCACGAATTAATTACTCGCGTAAAGAGTCGTTGACCCACTTTGAAATTTTGCAGGTTTTATCATATACACTTCTGCTACACCATATAAAAACTTCAGATTTTTATATGATCGTGAAGCTAGTGCTCATACATCCTTAATTTCTTTCTCGTCGTCCATCCAATCGACTTTTCTTATTTTATCGCGCCCGTGACACAATCGAATATATATGTTCCGAGAGTTCTCGGACGCTCAAACAAACCGCACGATGAACGAAAGGAATTTGTACCTGAAAAGCCACACAATAGGTTTAATTATACATGTTACGATTTTTTTTTTTTTCATGCATGCGATTGAATAATATATCTTAAATTGGAAAAAAAAAATCATATCGAGAATACGTTCGAGCGTGATTTGCGTGTGCCCATGGAGTCAAAACGAGACAGAGAGAGAGAGAGAGAGAGAGAGAGAGAGGCATGAAGCGATATTTTTTTACTCAACACAGAAATAAAAAAAAATTATGATGAATCCGCCCAAGCAATCTACAATATATATATATGCATATATATACAGCACAACGAATAGAAGAGAAAAAAAATTGCATGACAAGTTGAATCTTTGACTGGCCTCTTAGCAATATATGATACACACACACTGTACCAAATATGAAACAACGAAATGCTACATCGTACTAGATAACTCAAGACTTCCCCAATACAATTGTATAAATAATTTTTATTATCGCGAAATTCTATTCTTCTCACGAGGTCGTGGTGCTAATATATCTTCAAGATTGCGGGAGTAGAATGAACTGCATCAAATATGCAATGGAAAAAAAAAAAAGAGAAAAGAAAACAAATATTAATATAATTATAAATACTGTATACATAGTAAATATATTATTATTATAATTATATATATATATATATATATATATATCTGTACGTTGTTCTACGTGTTATTAAGACAATAAATTGAAAAACCTTAAGAGTTGTAAAAAAAAAATTTGACAGAGAGAGAGAGAGAGAGAGAGAGAGAGAAAGAGAAAAGTTTCGATCCTCCGAGCTTCGATACTCGCAATCATCTCTCACTCTATCCCTCTGCCCGTTAATCTCTACGACCTGTCGACCGACCTTCAATTTTAATCGGGTGACCACTCGCAAATACGATAAAATCGCGGACAGGGTATTTTACAACGAGAGCCTCGAGATTCACTAAATTTTTCGCTCCGGTTCCACGCTCTCTCTCCTACGACCGATTACCAATAAATTTAGGTTTACTTGGCACTTTTTTTGTTTTTGTTTTTTTTTTTTTTCGAACAATGTTTGCCTCGTGTCACTCCCCCGTGACATTTCTCACTCTCTTCATTCCTTTTTTTTCTATCTACTACGCTATTACCCTGCTCATAATGCTACCACTCGCAGATGAGCAAAATTTAATTTTCCAGTCGCATGCATATGAATTTCAATTTCATGTCGTCCGATGGAAGTTTTTTTTTTTTATTTTTATTATTCTAGTTTCATGTTACAGTGGAAATTTTATCCAGCAACGAATTTGATGGAAAAAAAAAAAATTCTCTACCAGAAATGAGATCCGGTGAGAATTTTGAATACTTTGCAATGGGATAAGCTGAAAAATATCGCATACCTTATGGAAGAGATGCTGAGAACATTGATTTTAAATCAGAATGATGTTCGAAATTACTGAAAAATAAGTATTAAAAAAAAAAAAATCTGCGCAAAAAATCGTCGGAAAATATTTTATTTTCATTTGGATTCGTTGATTTTTCTGAATACGTATGATTTTTTTTTTTTTTTTCAGAAGTTTACCACTTTTTCAAAAATTTTCAAGCCTGTATTTATGAAACTGTTCGTTCGATGTGCCGTAAACTTTCTGAGCTTACCGTGAAGCCTTTTGAGGAATTTACATTCGAAATTCGCGATTTTACATCCATTTCTCAAAATTATACAAATATAAAGTGAGAAAATACTCCAAAAAAATTCATCTGAATCCGAAAAAATCGAGAAATTCATTTTTTATGATGAAAAACGAAATATTTCTGATTAATTTAAAAAAAAAAGTAATTCAATCGTAATTGACAAATCTAATTTTGCTCATCTCTACGAATCATTGATCAGCCCTGATCGATGAACATGCCCCTTGTCCATCGGACTTGGCGTACATAATTATTTCTCTTTTTTTTTTTTTTTTCTTCATTTCTTTTCTTTGACACACTTTTCCACTGTTTCGTTGACAAACGTTTTTTCCACTCTCGTCGTGCCTTTCCCCACTACATAATATTGTTTCTCTATATCACATTTATCGTTCGGGTTTCCTTGTTTTTCTTTTCTTTACTTTATTTTCGCGAAAGAAAGAAGAAAAAAATGAACCACGAAAGCCAGGAATACGCACTCGCCTAAAGAAGATTGTTATTGTCCATCGTTGGCAGTACATTCGTGAGCTTGAGTGCTCGGAGTTGCCTGTGAAGTCGTTGTTTGCAAAATTGATAAAATTCGATTTCCCGGGTAAAATTTCGTCTCACGATATCTTTGACCTCCTCGCTAACCGGTGGCTTGAACGAGTTGCGGTTTATCCTCTTGAACGAGTTCATCTCGTCTGCGGGCAAATAGAAAAATATATTACACAAATATTTGTCTTCAACAAAAATTATACTTGGGTTACAAATTACAATTTTTACGTGTAGCTTGAATAATGCATCAGGATTGTCCTTTTTTTTTCTTCATTTAGAATAACCGAGAAATAAATTTAAGATAATAATTTATTGAACATTCGTAACTTCGAAACTAGTGATCCCAAGTGTTATTGCAACAAGAGCTTATTTTTTTTGTTTTTTTTGTTTTCAATTGTATCAAGTTTTGGAGAAAAAATACGGGTTTCCAAATAAAGGCGAAAAAATGCAACAGCCGATGCTGAAAATTACCACTTCTCCGTGGAATATTCAATATTTTCAGTTGAAATCGAAATATTAGACGTTAAACATCGCAGAGTCATTCACTGACCAGTTTCATTGATATATCCGAGTCTCGAGATGTTTTTTTTTCTTTGACAATTCACTCTTCACAGGCAAAAACAAAAAATTCGGAGATCGTCGATGAGAATTTCTAGTTTTTCAGCATAAACCGAAAGGATACGAAGAATATACGAAAAGTAGAGAATATTCGCAAAGATCAACGATTCCAATATATAACGAAAAAAAAAAAAAACAATAATTTTATTCAAAAGTTGAGACAAAAGCGGTTTCCCAAATTGTTTTGTAAATAAGCTTTCAGCATTATTATTCTTAGTTGTAAATATTCTCGGCAACTTCGATATAGTTGGTTTTTTTATTTCAAATATTTTATCTCGTTTCAATTGTCAACCACAAGAGCTTCAAAATTATCGGATATTTCCCGATAGGTTCGTTTGTTTGCAAGAAACCTCGAGAGGGAAATACCCGATTAATATTGAAGCTCGAGCGGTATTCGAGGGATTATTTTTCCATCCAAATTTCGACCAATAGAATTGCACCTTGAGACAAAATCCACAGTTAAAAATTCAAAATTTAAAAGTCACAGAATTATAATTTAATTCAAATTCAAAAAACTCTCAAATCTACTAATTTTTTATCAAAACTTTTCAATTGACACAATGAAATTCAATCTGTCAGATTCGATGGAGGGTTAACTGGATTGGAAAATCTTTTCTTTTTTATATATATGCAACAAGAAAAATTACCAGTGAAATTATCAAAAATTATCAGTTAAATACCGCGTAGGCTATACAAATTAACGTCGCGAATGGCGCAATTCTATTGGCTGAAATTTCGATGGGAAAAAATAATCTACAAAATATCATTGAAATTTTATGCCAAATTTTGAAAGTCACGTCAAAACTCTGGCATGCGATAACTGCATCGTAAAAAAATAAAAAAATTTCATTTTAATTCGTGACCGTCGTTTGTAGAGTAATAAAAAACCTTGAGGGGAGCAACCACTTTAGATGTTTCGTCTGAATCAATTTTTTTTCAATTTCATAAATCGTTAACAAAATATTTCATTCTGAAAATTTCAAAACGGTATTCGGATTCCTTTTAACGGTATGTATACTGTAAGAATGGTAACGTATATAAATGGTCATGTATATAAATGGTGACTTTGAGTTTTTCATTTGTGAAACGTTAAACGCGTTTTTCTCGAAACGATATTTTTTCAATTTTCGAGAATCATAACTCAGAAAACTAAATGATCGATCATCTTCAAAATTAAAACACGTTTGCATAATATAATTTATTGAAACATGAACCTAAAGTTGGAAAGATTCTAAAATATGCTAAAAATGAATAATTTTTTTTTCAAACACGTTCGAACATTGAATTTTCGATTTTTTTTTTTCAAAATGTAGGTTCGTGTTCTTAAAAAACATCTCAGTAATGTAGAATTTTGTTTTTTGATGATTCCAGATGCAAATTTCGAGCTGCAAAATTCCCGCAAATCGACAACAAGAATGAGGACACGCCAAGGGACACAGCGGATTGCACCTTAATTGATGCATGAAATAAATTGAAAAAATTACCAAAGATTTATGAAAACACGAATAAATTATTGTCAGAGTTTGGGAAATTTCCGTTGTTTTTTTTTTTCACATTAAAAAAAAATCCCAAAAATCACCTAACTTTCGGTCTTCTAAAGTATCTGCTCCCCTTAAAATTGATATTCATAACAGTCAAAAAAAAAAATTTCAAAGCATAATTAATGATCCATAATAGCTGGCTGACGAATCCCTTTAATCTTTATTCTCAATAATGGGCGAAGCCCGAAATGAGATTATCCACTGACCCCAGTATAATTCTGTGGCGCCATCGAAGAACTGCGGTATGTAATTTTCCAAAACCGCAAGAGTGGTATTCATGTCCTCGAGTACACCGACAACGGCATAATGTTTTTCCACGGACAGCTTGGCCTTCTCGAGGGCGCCGATCGTGTTGAAAGGCCTGGATGTTACGACGAAGCGTAAAAAATAAAATGAAGATATAAAAAAAAAAACAAAAAAAAAACCAAAATCTTATATATATATATAAGGGTGGTCCTTAACAGGGGTGTTTTCGAATTTTTATGCTCCCAGGGGCTCAAACGCTTCCAAATCAATAAAAAAAAATCCTCTAAAAATTTCAGCTCCTAATATCAACTCTAATATAGTCCGCTTTCCCGCCAAAGTTTCCGATGGAAATAACACGTAAAAAATATATGTTGTTCTTTTAAATTTTGTACGTTGGTGACGAGGTAACCTACAATAATGAGAAGTACATATTTTTGTAAAAGGTCTCTTACGATTTTTTGCCAAGTTTACTGGTTCAAAATTTATTCGAGCTCAAAGTTTAATTTATATAAAATTATCAATATTATCGAGTATATTTAAAGGATTAGCAGTTGTATGATGAAATATAGTGCATTTTTCTTGCAGGTTGTTTTATTTCAAATCAATTCAAGTGATTATTATGAGCTTTTGGTATTATAACCAATACATATTTTTCTTAAATTAATAAAATTAGATAATTGTTGACGCTGAGAAATGAAAAATTTTAAAACAATGATAAATTTTAAGAATCAATTTTCATATTTACAACAATTGAACATTTTCGAGTATCAGTATAGTTTTGTTTATATTCTGATAAAAATTGGACTATAAACTGCTGCTGTTCTGGATTTTTAGTCAGAATATTGTGATAATCTTCAATTAACTTAACTGCACGCTCAGCTATGTCATTAACAATCTTTAAATTTTTCACCAATGCTAAACCTTTCTTAAAACTTTCATTTCTAGACCATTTTGGTAGATTTAGGCTAAAAAAATCTGTACTTATCTGAAAGCGTTCAAAAAACTGAATTGACTTTGATGATATAAACGAGGCTATGTTCAAGTCATATAAGTTCTCCATTTTCTCGACTTGTAAATGTTTCAGATTTTTTGGACCATTGTCAATACTTTTAAGCATTATTACCATCTGTTTTTTTTTTTTTTTTATTCAGGGACACTTTTTCATCGAAGACGGCCATAGCTGAAGTCTCTGGGTTTAAATACCACAAGTGATTACTAATTTTTTTCAATGCTACTTGAGATATTTTAGCGTTGGTTGATTTATAATCAATAAGTTTTTTTTACAAATAACAAATCATTATTTGGAGCCTCAGTTGTAAGATTTACATCTATTGAGGTTTTAACATAATGTAATCACTTGAATTGATCTAAAATAAAATAACCTGCAAGAAAAATGCAATATATTTCATTATACAACTGCCAATCCTTTAAATATACTCGATAATATTGATAATTTTATATAAATTAAACTTTGAGCTCGAATAAATTTTGAACCAGTAAACTTAGCAAAAAAAATCGTAAGAAACCTTTTTTGTAGAGCGTCGAATTATCTACAAAAATATGTACTTCTCGTTATTGTAGGTTACCTCGTCACCAACGTACAAAATTTAAAAGAACAGCATATATTTTTTACGTGTTATTTCCATCGGAAACTTTGGCGGGAAAGCGGACTATATTAGAGTTGATATTAAGAGCTGAAATTTTCAGAGGATTTTTTTTTTTATCGATTTGGAAGCGTTTGAGCGCCTGGGAGCATAAAAATTCGAAAACACCCCTGTTAAGGACCATCCTAATATATATATATATATCATTATAAATTTTATGACTAACGTGCACTTTTCGCTGTGTCCACAAAAGAACAGAGTCTGACGTCTGTGATCGCCGATACCCTCGTGAAATTCACCCTCGACGTAGCGACACTCGCGATCGCCCGCCAAAACGCAAGTCTCGAAATCCTTCTTGAGCCATTCGGGATCGGGCAACGGCAGATCCGGAAATATTTGTTTCCTCTCGACGTAGTACCAGGGTGCCCTGACGTAATAGTACCACGATATTACACGCTCAACCGGATCTCGTACGACGTTCATGTAAATCGGTTGAGGCAGATTAAACCTGGAGTAACAATCGAATTGTTAATTCGTGTTCAATTTCTTTTCCTTGGAGTGTCACAAAGTTCGAAAAAAAAAAAAAAACCATTTGTTACGTGCGATGTTCGAGCTTCTAAAATTCGATATAATTAATTTGAGAGCTTCACGGGACTGTTGAATATTTGCATAATTTTTTTTTTACTTCACCCGAGTCTGAATAAAAATCACTGTCAAAGTAGAAAAAACCAATTTGTCACGTTCGATGTTCGAGCTTCTAAAATACGACAGTTAATTTGAGAGCTTCGCGGGACTATTGAAAATTTGCATGATTTTATTTTAATTCATCCGAGTTTAAATAAAAATCAGTGTCAATGGAGCTAATATCGATGCACTTTGGAAAATCTTTCTCGGTATGGACCTTGGATAAAGTATCTTATCGGTGGCATAATAATAATTTTAGTTCGCGTATAGATTAGTCTTGAAATTCATAAAATAATCAATGAGACCGAAGGTAAGAGGACTCACTCGGTAAAATTGGTGAAGCAAACGTGCTTCACGTAGACCGATGGCTCGGCATAGCTGTTGACCAGTCTGACGAGTTGACGCTGTGGAAAGAATTAAAAAAAAAAAAAAAAAAAAACAAGGATAATCGAACATTGGATAGTATTTTTTTGGTTCGGGAAAATATAGCTTTACTTTTTTTTAGAACACTCATTGAGATACTTTCACGTTATCAAATAGAAAAAAAATACCCTGTCAGAGGACGGGGGCTTGAGAAAAAAAAAACCATCGCCTCGGTGATTTTGAAATTTCGGAAAATGGCCATGAGTGTATATCTTACCTGTTCATAAGGAGCAAGTCGTATCGTCTCGACTCTCTGGACCTGGTCTCTGTTGAATGAGAAAACGTTTCTCAACGAGAGTCGTCTGAGCAATTGCATGAACGTTTGAGATCCCACCTTTGGCACACGATTGAAAAACAGTACGTGCTTGTCGGCTCGCCTCGTGTTGTTCAGAGCCTCGATGTCCAGTCTTTCGGCTGGTTCGCTCATCTGACAAAAATCAACAGAGTGAGATCATTATTGTACAAACATACGCCTCCGTCAATGTCAACTGCGTTCTCGGAATAAGGAAAAAGGGCATGTTAGATAAAGTAAAAAATAAAAAAAAAAAAAATAAATAAAATAAAAAGCCCCTCATTGGTCGCAAACTCGATGAGTATCGGGCGTAACTGTGGTTGGAATTGGAACGGCGGAGAGGGACGATAAAACAGTAAATGGCGAGACGACGTGACCTCTCATGGGCAACGCGAACGATCCATTTTGCTTAGCGATTTCTGTGCAAAATCCTACCAAGTGAAATTATATCGTTTTGCAGAGACAGCGAAAGAGAGATGGGATTTGCGAATGCAAATATTCGACAGAGGACCATTTTAGTTATATAAGATGTATGAACTTTCGATTCGTTGATTCTCAGTGTGTTTTTTTTTGTTGAAAAAAAAGGAGAGAAAGAACGCGTAAAGATTTAAGACACGCGAAAGAAAGATGAGAGAGATATACCTGGCTACTGAGTAAGGTCAGACCACGATGTCGATTTACCGTTTTTAGCCGCTTTCTCGTGGGCATATAAATATATATATATATATATATATATATATATATATATATATATATATATAAGGATTGCGTAATATGCAACGAACCGATGTAAAAATTGTCGGACCCTTAAGAATTTTGTGATTTTCTGGTGAAAAACCATCGAAATCACTTGAGAAAAAAATTTCAGAAATTTCTCTCTCCTTTGGGTATTATGGAGTGGTTGAAAAAAAAATAGCATCTTTTGCCTGTTCCACGAAAAAAAAAAAGCTTCGATACAAAAATTGCAAGTTACTCCTAAAAATTTCGCACAATATACAAACAAAATATTCAAAACGAAAAAACGCAATGATGCAAAAGTATAAATTTGATAATCAAGCTTTTTTTTTTTTACGAAAGCCAGTGAGAAAAATAAATCTGTGCATTATTGAAAGAAAAATCGGAATCCAGGATTATGTAAGATCCGATCCACTTTTGTGAAAATAATGAATGATATATACGAGTTTGCAGGGTGAGGAAAAAAAAATACCAGAGAATAGTTAAAAAGAACGAGAAGTCCCATCACTGCTGGGATCGAGTATGTGGAACGTGTACGAACGATTATGCGCCATGTAACAAGGAGGAGGTCAGTGATGAACCCGGAAAATGGGGCAAAGCACAATAGGCGACCGTGGCAAAAGCATCAGGCCAGATCGTATGTGCTAATTAACGATTCTCGTCGCTACACCATTATATTGGCTTGAAATTCCGCGTGTATCGTCTCATTGAGAACATACATTTTCCGGAATAATTGTATACGCAATGTCTCTCTCACATTCTTCTTTCACTTTGTAGCTATAGCTCATATCCATTTGGTTCTAGATACGTGTAATTCATGAATATATCAATTACCAGATTTGTGCTCGTATATTTCTGCAGATTTTGATACATCGCAGGGACATTCGTACCCGATTCCGAGTGTCCAGTTTGTCCGGAATGACCATCTTCTGAAAAACAACAAAAATTCACATTATTAATCCAACTGTTTCATCATCTTCAATATCTCTCTCTCTCTCTCTCTCGCTGTAAAAAAGACAGAACTATTTATTCGGTACTCTGAGGACTGACAAATGAATCTTTTGGAAATTAAAATACATGGTTTAGTTAACCCTTTCGTGCCCAGTGGTACATATACGTACCACTACTTTTGAAAATTCATAACTTCCACAAAAATTAACGCAGAGTATTCGTTAAGGGCTCGATTTAAAGATAAAGGATAGGACTAATACCAAAAAAATCACCGACCCCCTCGGAGCAAGCCCTTATTGCAAGCACCTTCTCAAAAATCGTTAAAAATTACAAAATTTGAAAAATGTGTATAATTTTGAGGGTGATTTTTTTTTGGAATATTCATTTATGCTGGAATTACTTGTCTATCATCCCAATAATGAGAATATGGTTTCATATTTCGAAATTTCCCAAAATTCAAGATGGCGGATCAAATTTAAAATATGCCGGATCGAATTTCTTCAGGGGGTGGTTTTTGATGATGGGATGGTTTCGATGATTTCATATGACTTTCTCACCCTTATTATTTATTTTACTTTCATTTCACGATTTTTCGCACGATTTACGGGCACGCATACCAAAAAATAAATTTTACATTCCTGAGGGGTGGTTTTTCATGCATAAGGATTGCTCAAAGATAGAGAAAATTATAAAATATTTTTTTCCAACAACTGGAACCCCTCATCTTTCGTATTCAATCCTGACCTAGTTCAAAATCACCCTGGAAATCGACCAAAGTAGCTACATATGAAGCATAGGTCGCTGATAGCTGTCAACTTTTTTTCTATGTTTATTTTTGTACTCCGAAAAACATGACATGAAGTTCGAAGCAGTAAAAAAGTATTTGAACCCTGCGCCGATTTTCTATATTCGACATAAAACAAGATATCAAAAATTTAACTCGATTGTTCGTTCGGAATGGTGAACTGAATGTGCACCCCAAATTTCAGCCAAAAATATTGAAAGCTGTAGGAGAAGATGATGCACTTTGATGCAGATTTTTGCACGTTACTATTTTTTTTTCTCGTAAACTATGGACAATTTGATGTAAAATAGTATCATAATGTCAGTACTTGGCGTGGATATTTTCGAAGGTATGAATTTTCAAAAATCGATTTTTAGCGGCTGAAGAGTCTCGATAATGTATATTTATTAAAAATCGGAATTTTCCCAAATTCATACCTCCGAAACTATTCATGGTAAGTACCATCATTGTGGGATTTTTTTCTTTACATCAAATGGACTACAGATTGCGGAAAAAAATAGTAATGTCCAAAAATCTTTAAAAAAACGACATTTTCGATCCTTCAAAATGCATCTTCTCCTACAGTTTTCAATATTTTTGGCTGAAACTTGGAGTGCACGTTCAATTCACTATTCCGAATAAACGATCCTGTCAGATTTTTGATATCTTGTTCTATAACGAATATAGAATATCGTCGCGGTTCAAATATTTTTTTTCCCGCTTCGAACTCCGTGGCATATTTTTCGGAGCACAAAAATACACTTGTAAAAAAAATCGACAGCTACTTACCTGCGACAGCTATCAAAATGTTCGATGAAAAGAAAAAAAAAATGTTCAAGAACATAGAGACCCTGAAAATTGATTGAGCCGAGGAGTCATTTTCGGAGTTTCATCGTTATAATATGTGCTCATCGGTGTAAAATCTCTAACAATGTCCGTTGGAATAATAGAATTCTTAAATATTTCGAAAAAAAAAATATTCCTTCATACTTCAATCCTCCTAGCCATTTTTCTCAAACTCAATATAGCAAAGATCCGTGGTCACTATACTTCATTCGTGCGGAACGTCAAAATTGCCACAAATGATAGCGTTCACGTACTTTTGCTTTCATACGAGGAAGCAAAAACGGAAGTTTCGTTCTCACCAAACTGTTTTTTTTTTTAATTTTACTGCCAGGAGTACTTGAAACAATCCAAAGTGTCTAAAAGATACTTTTACAAGAAATTTATGTGTGTTTGAGATTTCGAGGGACTTTCAACTTTAAAAAATCCAGAAAGTTTGAATATGCCAACAATTGTCCAGGATGCTCCGATTTTGAGATTTTTCAAAAATCTTGATTATCGCTCTCTGACTAACGAATTTTTTTTTTTAACCAACTTCGAGCTCAAATGCATTTTATAAAAATATAGACTGGGTGGTCGCGTTGTTCGATATTAAATTTTCGAATGATCGCTCAAGGGGATCATTGATATCTCTGTTCATGGTTATGCACTCGTCAAATCCATTTGCGCTGGGAATGAAAAAAAGAGAAAAAAAAAAAATCGAAAGAGTAATCGAGCATCAGGTACCCCTCAATTTTTTTTCACCGAATGCAATACCCATCGTTATACGATAACACCGATTGATTATTTTTCAATCGAAGAGTACACACTTTTCTGGAAAATTTTCTCGACAGAATTTGCCTATTCCAACGAGAGTACAAAATTTAATTGAAAATCTCCCATTAACCGTTAACAACGAATATAATATTCATATATAATTCGCTTCATTTGCAATGCTAATTGAATCCTGATTTTTTTTATTATTTTTATTTCAACTCTGAACTCCACGACACACAAACTTTCTAAATACGATTGTCCGACTAATTGGAACATTTTTAATACCCTGGCATGAATTATCACGGAGAAAAAAAAAATGATTTCCCCGATGAGATAGCGAAATGAGAAAGTCGAAAGGATGAGTTGTCCCGTGCACCAGTATACAAATTAGAATTTTGCATGAAAAATTTTAAATGCAAGCAAATGCATTCTCCATTAATCCGCAAATACGTGATATATGATTGAAGAGGATTATGAAGATTGAAATTCCGCGCGTGTACATTCTAATAAGTGAAGGGTGAGATTATATATATCGTGCAGAGGAAAGAGAGTCTTTCTCGGAGCGAGCTCGTCCATCCGCATTGAGTATTTCAGTGAAAGAGAGAAATATTTATATATATATATATATATGCATATGCACAACTGCTACGAGAGTTTGCGTGGATCTCTGTGATTTTTTTGTTTTTCGCTCCAGCTTTGAGAGCAGACGCCAGGTTGTTTCATTTATGGGCGAGAATAAAAGTTACGAGGATGAGTTTTACGAGCGTCTCGTCTCGCAAAACGTCCTACACTATGTCGTTGCAATGATTACACTGTCATACACGCGCGTACGTGTGCATATATGCAGCAGCTAGTCCTCTCCTTCACGACGAGCTTGCATTCCCTCGGTATTTATTCCAGCCATTATTTTCTCTGATTGAGTGTCCAACGTCGTAGAACCGAAACTGGCCATTCTCCTTCGGATGGACATCTCGCAGCTTGGCTCTTGTGGCGTTTGGTCGAACTACAGAGAGCCCGGAGCGATAATTCATCCTTTGATGTTCCCCATATCCTTTCAGGGGAGAAAGTGAACATCGAGTTCATGAATCTCGTGTTTTTCTTGAAAAAAAAAAAAAAAGCTGACACCTCATCGCTCGGACGTTTATGATGAATCATAATCGATATATCATCGCTTAACGAGTAGCTAAGGAAAGAAAGGTAAACACTTTCAGCGCGGGGAAAACGCAAACGAAATAAGAATGAGTAGAGAGAGAAGAAACAAATTTTGAGTAAAAAAAAAAATGTCAATCGATTATGATTTGTGAACGATGAAAAAAAAAAGAAATGAGGAAATTAACTGCAAATTATGCTCGCTAGCTTTATTTTTTCTATTTCTCTGGCTCGATAGACTGAAAACGAGCTTGAGCTTCCTCAGCTCGCTACCTTGAGCTACCCAGGAATCACTTATTAGCTTGCTGGCGATGGAGGGAGTTTGATATTTTGCTTGATACGTCGAATTTCTTTTTCAAAAACGAGATTTGCGAGCGAATTAATTTTTTCTCTTTCACGCAACAAGTATATTTAGTTCAAGACCGAGTGAAAAAAATCATGCAAATTCATCGATATTATAGTTCAGTGTGGATCTTGTAAAAAAAAAAATACAAAAATAAAAAAAAACAAAGGGCTGCTGTAAAAAAAGTTGGCTAATAGTTGAAAGTTTTTTCTTTTTTTTTGACGAAACGGCTGATCTGAAATAAAAGAGCCAAAAATTTTTTTTTCAAACTAAAGATTTTCGTCGGTATAATTTCGAAAAATCAAAATTTTTCTAAAATCACAAAACCGTGAAACGCGAAAGAAAAGTTCGGGGATTTATTTTCCTTTAACTGCACGACTTCGTTAATTTTGAAAAATCTTCGACTATCGAGACGATGGTGACGAGGATCACAAGGCTTCTAGTTTCAAAATCTTCTTTTTTTTTCCCCCACCTCAGATCAGCAATTCCGTGGGTAAACTGTCTGACCAGCACGAACCAAATTTATCATCATTTTTTGAAGGTTCACACAGAATATCGACGAGTTAGGATTTTAAAAAATTCGATGTTCTTTGAAACTGATACACACCTTTTCCAGGGCTCAAGAAAAATCTATTTACCGGCATTATTTCTTTTTAATTAAAAAAAAAATCGAAATCTGTTTCTTTTTTTCTCGATATTTTTGAAAATTTTAGGACACATTGGCATTGAAAATCCCACATTCTTCTTTCCGGCTGAGAAAACATTCGCCACGGATAAGCGAGATGAAGAACGAGCTCGTCAGTATCTTGGAACGTTCCGCGGGCGTGGTGAGAAAATAAATTGAATGAAAAAAAGTTGCAACGAGAGAGAGAGAGAGAGAGAGAGAGAGATGATGAGTCGGAGAGCATCATCGATACAAGTTTAATGGATCAGGAGACTCGCTGACCCAGAACTTAGAAAAGCATCGTCCGGAGAGACGTTTAGCGAAGGAAATGGAACAGGAAAGAAAGAAAAAAAAATGAAGAATAAGAAGTGAGCAAAATAAAGAGTGTGACGGATTGAACGAGAGCAAGCTATTACAAGAATAAGAAGAAGAAGAAGAAGAAGAAGAAAATAAATAGTGGTAGCAGTCAATCTTGGGGTCTAATTGCTCGAAACGTTTGACTGGGACGACGATGAATCGAGAGAACTTTCATCTTTCCCATGTGTTCTTGCGGTACACGTAAAGCTATCACTCGCAATGCACCGTTCTCATCCATGGCACACACCGTGTGTGCAATCCTCTTCTTGCCGTCTGTGTCTATGTATTGTACAATAACTGGCGACTCGGGCAACAAGTGCAAGGTCTCGACGAGCAACAATCACGTCCCGCGATGGGAGAGTCAATCGAGTCGAAGGAAAAAAAAAAAAAAAAACAAAACAAAACGGCTTTCCACTTTGCTCGATTTCCGTTGTCTCAAAAACCGTAGAGATTGATTTTTCTTCAATTTACTTCAGTCGTATGCGACCGACGTGACGGAGCGTCAAGGGATTCAGCGATCTCAGAGATTATAATTGTTTTTGTCGTTTTGTTTCTTCTCGGTGAGGCAATTCACTATGAATTTTTTGCCATTTCTGTCGTAAAACTCCGGATGACGATGGATAATAGAAATAGCTGGAGGAGAGAGATGGTCTCTTCGAGTTATGACAAAGTTCTCGTCCGAGTGTATTATCCACGCTCCGGCAATTCTCTTCTGTATAATGTTTATTGCCTCTCTGTCGTCGCTCTGTTTCTCTCGAGTCGGTGTGTGTTTGTGTGTATGTGTGTATGTGTGTGTGTGCGTGTGTGTGGGAATGACCGAGAACCAAGACGGTAGGAAATAAACAAGTCCCACAGTCGAGAGGATTTTCAAGCCTCCTCGCGGTCATTCGGCTCCTTCCTCGTCGCCCCGATGGGCCTCATCATCTTGACTCGTGGAAAAAAAAAAAATATTCAATTGATTCATTAACGATCATCAATAAAGTTCAAAGTCCTCTCTTGGTCGTTAATTATTTAATATTTATGTATACTGCGCATATATATACATTATACATACGATGACATCTATGTGAATCATTAATAAAACTCGAGATATGAGTACAAAGATGTAGACAATATAGACATAACTATACATAAAGATTCACCGTTTAGTATACATTAGGGTGGTTAAAAAAAATCGATATTTTTTTTTTCTCGGAGCTCCATCGAAAAACGTTAAAACATCAAAAAAAAAAAGTAATTTTCCCCAAATTTAGGATTAAAAAAAAAAATTTAGATAGTGCTCAAGCGACTTTTCGGTTTTTTCTGCTATTTGTTGAAAATCGCGACGTGAATAAATTTTTTTTTTGCTCCCATTAGCATAAAGTGTTTGTATTTAGCAGAATCATTTTTTTTTTTTTTCATTTTAGTAATCTGAAATTTTTTTTCAAGCTGCTTCAAGTAATTTATTTGCTGCTTTTTCGGCTTTTTTAGCTGAAAATCATAAAATTAACAATAGTTCAGCTACAAATGTCAATTTTTTTCTTTTTACAAAATAAGAGGTGTGTACATTAAAAAAAAAAAAAATTTTTCGCTCCAAATTTTCGTGAAAATCGAAAATCATGAATCATGAAAAAAAACTTGCGAACTTACCATTGTTTGCATCACCGTTCGCAAGTTTTTTTCATGATTCATGATTTTCGATTTTCACGAAAATTTGGAGCGAAAAATGTGTTTTTTTTAAATGTACACACCTCTTATCTCTTATCATCTGAAAGAATTAAAAAAAAAAAAAAAACAAACGTACCTCACATTCGAGGTATCATTAAGAGGACTTTAAGGTGGCTCATCAGTGAATGAAAAAACCGGCGATACGAATGAAACTTCGGGAGATGAATGAAGAAGATGCAATGAACGCTCTCTCAAAATTTCAGGGTATGTTGCCAGGCAAATTATTGCGAACGAGTAATTTAAAATTACCTATTTTAGCATGGGTCTTATGGCAGTTGATTCCATTTTCACCGGAAGTGACACGATACCTTTTGATAAAGACGAGAGTTCTTATTCAAATTTTGAGTATTGAAAGATGAAATCGTGAACTTTCCAATGGTATTTAAAAAATTGTGTCTTGCCAGGGATTTTTCCAAGAAATTTAATCGCGAAAGTCATCGTGTGTGCAAATCTCGGATACAATATATGTCTGTCATTCTGCACGCGAGGAAACATATGAATATCAGCTATCGTTTTTTACTTGATCGCTCTGACAGCGTTGAATACTTTTGTCAGTTGAGACTTTATTTATAATATTATTTATAATAAATTATGAATAAAATATCACGGGAAACGTCATCGAAATTCATAATTTTTTTTTAGACAGAGTATTTAGAAAATATTATGATAGGTTTATGATTTTTTTTTTCACGTCACGATTTTTGACTAGTGTTGTCACTGATGGGCCGCCTTAAGACACATTTATAATGTGATTTCAGAACAAGATTTCCATAAAATTCTCAAAGACCTCTCATCAATGATATCTTCAAGAAATCATTCAGGAGAGACTTGCGCTGTGCGGGTATGGTTTGGTCCATGATTTTTCCAATATTCCCTGGCTCCAATCCCATTTCATAATTATTTTTGAAAATACATTTCAAATGATTGAAACAAATTTGAAAAACGAAAAGTGTTAAAAGTGTTATATATGTATATATATATAAATATACAGCTGTTGTTGCCCTTAAGTACTTGGTATCTCGGCATAAAGACTCGTTAAGCATACTGTGAGCCTAACGACAGTAATTTACATCATAGCTCAGCAGATCAGTCGTTTGAGAATTTAATACACGCATATATATATATATAGCACGATGAGTAAAAACATAATAATAGCATTTTCTCATGCCGAGTACAATTCCGTGCAACAACTGACAGCAACGATGATACACAGGACGAATACAAGTAGGGGTAATGAAAAAAAAAAAAAAAAAAAAGGAAGAGAAGAATTATGAGAAGAGGAGCACGTGCGTGCGCTAACCGTTTGCTCACAATAGTTCGTGATCATTGTAAATATCTATGCGCACACCTTTGCTCATGCACACGCAATCTGTGTCAGCCACACAAGAGGCAAAATCTTCATCTTTGTTTTTTTTTTTTTTTTCTTCTTTCTTAAATAATATTTCAATTTTTCTCACACGCTAAACGACCCGCTGCCGCAACAACCAGGCCTCCCCATTGTATTCGATGCTGACCTGATTTTCACGATGCAATTTATAAATTGCAACGCGATAAACACGTGTGTACTTCAGGGACGCGTAGCGGGCATAAACACAGTCCGGCGATCACTATATAATATGTATATATATATATGACGTTCGGTATCCTTGTCTTCGTCGTTTCAAACGGGAAAAACAAAAGTACACGCAAGTACTCGTGGATTCGGTTGAGGGCTCGTTACCTCGCTGATTCATGGTCATCATCCAGGAGCATCGTAGAGCTACACAATATTTTCTTTGACGAAAAAAATTTGTTTCACAAAAAAAAAAATCATGAAGCAATATCTGCAAACGATGAAAAATTTGACATAATTAAGGGGAGCCAGCTAC
The DNA here is from genome assembly GCA_963564615.1 of Rhorus exstirpatorius. NCBI lineage: Eukaryota > Metazoa > Arthropoda > Insecta > Hymenoptera > Ichneumonidae > Rhorus > Rhorus exstirpatorius. Next base: position 30,284,629 of record OY751317.1, read on the forward strand.
TTTAGGAGACCGGAAGTTAGCTGATTTTTGGGATTTTTTTTTAATCTGAAAAAAAAACACAACGGAAATTTCCCAAACTCTGACAATAATTTATTCATATTTTCATAAATCTTTGGTAATTTTTTCAATTTATTTCATGCATCAATTAAGATATAATCCGCTGTGTCCCTTGGCTTGTCCTCATCCTTGTTATCGATTTGCGGGAATTGTGCAGCTCATAATTCGCATCTGGAATCGTGCAAAAAAACTTTCTACATTTATTGAGATGTTTTTCAAGAACATGAACCTACATTTTGAAAAAAAAAAATCGATAATTGAATGTTCTGACGTGTTGGGAAAAAAAATTATTCATTTTTAGCATATTTTTTTACGGCATTTTGCAATAATAAAATATGTGTTTTGAACAATTGAATCTTTCCAACTTTAGGTTCGTGTTTCAATAAATTATATTATGCAAACCTGTTTCAATTTTGAAGCTGATCGATCGTTTAGTTTTTGAGTTATGATTCTCGAAAATTGAAGAAATTTCGTTTCGAGAAAAAACACGCTTGAAGTTTCACAAACGAAAAACTCAAAGTCAAATGTGATCAATGATTTATATTATACATACCGTTAGGAGGAATCCGAATAACATTTTGAAATTTTCAGGATGTATTCCCGAGCTATTTCGCCACGAAGATTTATGAAATTCAAACAAACAAAAAATGAATTTTTCGAAGCATCCTGAAGTGCTGAAAAAAAAAATATTTTCTTCCTTTTTTTTTCCAATCTCCCCGACCGGATGTAGTAAAAAAAATTTAATTTGAATTTTCTGAAATTTTCATCGAATTCAAAACCTGCCGCGTGCACGAGACTGCATCACATTGAATGTTTCGCGCGTGTGCGTGCGGTGCGGGCCTTTGAAAATGGGGTTGGACATTCTCATCGAGTCGAGTGTGTGGTCAGCGACGAAGGATTTTAACGAGATACACGAAGTCCGCAGTGGTGAGATGCGTTTTAAAAAGCCACAACACGCGGTCATACAGCCGCGCGAGCCACGCTTTACCAATCTCTTCCTTCATTCTCGTCCGGCCCTCTCTCACGCACGCGGTCACGATTTTCAGAGATTCCCTCGCGTTAAGGAGGTACGACTAGTATGAAGAATCCAACTGACGGACTTGAAATTTTTATATGTTTTTGCCGAATACTTTATGCGCCTATTGCCAAAATTTGAGCTATATTGACCGTTTAGTTTATTCGTAATAAAATTGCAAAGTCGAGCAGTTTCAGTTACTAAAGCACGTCGTCTTATGGAGACGGTTAACCGGAAGTGCTGTGATCACGGTTTTGCTGCTCACGTATCCAATTACACCCGGTGAAAAACTGAAACTTGATAGATTAGATATAATAGATATTGTAAAAAATTGAAAAATTACTCTTCACCGTGTAGTTCTGGCACTACATCATAAAAAAGTTTCAATTTCCGGTTGTAAATGGTCAGAACGATCAAATAGCACCCACAGACTTAGCAACGTCGCGAGTAACAGCTGATGGGTTTCGGCAAACATAACCTAGCTTTGTTTTGATATTAGCAACGAAGATAGAGTCATCTTCGTTGGTCACGTATACCAACTTATAGCATCGCCAATGCGACGTTGCCAAGTGTTTACTTCAAATTCCATCATGTTATTTATGGAGTTTTATTATTTATCACGTATCAATTATATGTATAATTATCATTCTACCGATCATATTAATTCCACTGAGGTAATTCAAGTCTATTTTAATAGGTTTTCGGCTGATTTTTTAAAATGTTTTTTAGTCCGTTTTTGTGGTAGACATGTCATTATTATTATTATGATGGAGACTACTATCGAGTCGTTGACAATCTAATTTTTCAGTTTTTATTAGTTCATGCGCAATAAATTAATCATTTACCACAAAATTTTTCACATTATAATCGATAATATGAATAATCAATGCAAATAAACATAAATCAGAACAGCTGTGGGTAAAATGAATTTAGACTTTTTTTTGACTCCAAAGAACTAGTCGTACCTCCTTAAATCGTATATTATTTCCTTTTTAAAGGGAGAGAAGCATCGCCGATGTTTGTGTCGCGTCGTAATGATTCAGCATCGAAGTTAATCCCGTGTATACACCAGAGGCGATAATATCGATCAGGTTGTTTTTTTTACTTTTTTTACTTTTTTTTTTGTATGGCATCAACGCGAGATCTGAGAAAGCAGAAGAAAGGAAGAATAAAAAAAGTAAAAAGACAGAGCCCTCTCACGTGAAAGGAGAAAGGTGCTCGCACACAGCGTGCGTGTGTGTGTGTGGTATTCCCGATGCTCTCTTTTTCTTTTTCTCTTCCGTCATGGAGTTTTGAACGCCTCTCGCGCGTTGCATGAGTATGAACTATCTACCTCTCTACTCTCGACGAATGTATGCGTGGGAAAAATCGAAGGTCTGGGCTTTTCTTTTTTTTCTTTTTTATCGTCCAATTTTTCATCTTTATCATCTTTCTCGAGGAGAAGTAACCGGGCACGTTTTTTTTTCCTCTTGCCAGGAGGCTGAAGATTCCAGAGTGCTTTTTTTATAGGAGAAGACTTGGCCTCTTGCGTTCGAGATACCAAACCTTCGATATTCTCTGGCTCGATTCACTTCCGCAATAGGCGATTCGAGCTCGAGTGCTGCGCGAGCTGGTATCGTCCGGATTGCCGGATGGTCGAATCGATTGACGCAAAGTCCGATTGGCTAAGAGGCGATAAATCATATAATGACAAAGAAAATCCATTCTTGAACATACGCAAAAACACAGCGGCAATCGTTGCGACATCTCTGTTTCATGTATTGACATTCATCGGTGATGATTCATGGGAAAGAAATTGCAGAGTTTGTATTTTTGTTATTGTTGCACCGGAGCGAGTCCACGTGCATGTTTTTTTTTGCTGTCGAATTTTCTTGATAGCATTTTTCTGAAAAAAATGCAGATGCACGTGCACTTTTAGCTATTTTCGTTGCATTTTCGTTATTGTTGCACCGAAGCGAGAGTCCGCATGCAAGGGCCCTCTGTCCATGTTCCCATGTTCCAAGAGTTCATGTTCAAGGGGCCCTGATTGGTCATCTTTTTGCTGTTTTCTTATTACAAAATATTGATTGCAAAAAATCGTGATTCAAGGGCCATTCGAATAGGTTATTCACTACCGATTTAATTCGAGGTAGGCAGATTGTTTTTTTCTTCGTCGAGAGCCTCGGATATCGCGAATTTCTCACGTAAGATTCCTATTCAAATTGGTCGCGGATATGAAAGTCTTCGTCAAACTTCGAAGACTCGGATGAATATGGCTTTGAGGATCAATATATATTGAAAATACAATTAATTTCCGGGATCAGGAGCCAAGCTGCAGGAAGTGGATTGATAATTTTGAAAAATTATGTTCCAATATGATTCTCCATTCGACTGTTCGCAGATTCTCTACGATCGTCCGATGGCATTTTTCTTATACATGACAATGATTCGACATATTATTCCCTGGAACAATCATGATTAAACGAACTTTCGTGCGCATCGTGAAATAAAATTGACAGAGTCGTTAATCTCCCAACGATTATTCAACGAAACTGTCTTTCATCGAGCTGAAATTATGAGAACACCTTTTACGGAGAGTGCTCGCACCATCTCTCGTTCTTTTCCATTCTTTTTTCTATCTTATTGGCTCTCTCTCTCTCTCTTCTCGTCCAATTTTTAATTTTGTGTTTTTTTTTTTTCAATTATTTTTCCCACGATAAATATGCGCGCATAAAATTGTTGCACGGCGTTTTTGCGGTGGACGACAAACCGCATGCACGAGGAGACATATTTCCCAAAGGGAATATACAAGTATCCTCTCGATCTCTCTCTCTCTCTCTCTCTCTCTCTCTCTCTCTCTCTCTTTCCGTACCATTGCACCATCCGGGATGCCTCTCACTATCGCTCTCTCGCTCGACGATAATCGCAGGAAATATTTCCTCCTTGGGGAGCAAGAAAATCCGCAGAGTTTGACGACCCCTCTGTCGATGAGCCACACACGAGCGTGGGCGAGGGCACGACTCGGTTATAAACAACACGGGGCGAAAATTCTTTCTCGACTCCCAAGTCCCCACAAGCAGATCGATTAAATTTGTTAGAAAAATTAAGCCCTCGCGGATAAAATAACCGCACGAAGCAATCAACATAAGTATTTTTCCTTCTCGTTCTTTCGTTATACTTTGATATAATGATAATGATAATAATAATAATAATAATAATAATAATAATAATAATAATAATAATAATAATAATAATAATAATAATAATAATAATAATAATAATAATAATAATAATAATAATAATAATAATAATAATAATAATAATAATAATAATAATAATAATAATAATAATAATAATAATAATAATAATAATAATAATAATAATAATAATAATAATAATAATAATAATAATAATAATAATAATAATAATAATAATAATAATAATAATAATAATAATAATAATAATAATAATAATAATAATAATAATAATAATAATAATAATAATAATAATAATAATAATAATAATAATAATAATAATAATAATAATATGCAATAATAGAGCCAGCAGAGCGTGTGGAATTGGCCGTGGATAAAACGGTGGCTGATATATATATATATGTATATTTTTCCACGTCGTGTCTATTATTAGGTACTAATTGCCAGCGTGTTTAATTGCATAGGTGTAATCGATCGGGAACGGTGGTTGATTAAACGCCGGCGAGGCACCGACTCCGAGCCAAGGGCAACACACATCGTGTGTATCACGATAAACTATATATATATATACATATATATATATATATATATATATATATCGTTTGTTGAGTGATTAGCGAGAGAAGATGGGACCCCGTAGACTAATTAGCGAGAATCGTGATTGCACGCAAATGAGGCTTTCGTTACCGTTACGAATTCAACGCAGGGTGATGTTCCAGCGGCGCTTCTCTTCTATATCCATTTCATTTTGCCTCTTTTTCTCATTCTTCTTCTTCCTTTCCTTCTTCTTCTTCTTCTTCTTCTTCTTCTTCTTCTTCTTCTTCTTCTTCGTCGTCTTCTTCCTTTCCTCTTTCTTCTTCTTTTTCTTTTTATCCAAGATCATGGTACCTCATCCAGAGGTACACGAACACATAAACGCCAAAGGGTCACGAGCTCTTCTTTAAGTTGTATCCGCACCGCTCTCTCGGCCTCTCTGACGTTTCATGTAGACACACACAAGATACAAGGAAAGGGCTAGAAGCGATCACGAGACCTGCCAGTACTATATTCACTTCCTCTCTTCCTCTCACTCGAATCTTTCTCGCTGTAAACGACACACACACACACACACACACACACATGTCCACCCACGGTATGCCCTCGTATAAGAAGATCATAAAGTTGTACCAAGTCGGCGTAGAGGCAAACTTCTTTTCTTCCTTTTACCATAAAGCATACACGAATGACACGGAAAAAAATCATTGGAATTGTATGGCAAATATTGAAAGGAAAAAAAATAAATAAAAAAAATAAGTAAATTAAACTCACCGGATGATAGCTGATTGCCGGAAAGAGTCTCGCCCTCGCCGGGCTGAAGGCGAACCTCCATTTCGCGAAGACGCGAGTGAAGATCACGCGTGTGAAGAAACAAAAAGAGAGTACTGGAAAGAGCGATCAGTGCCACGAACTCGCTGGTTCTGCAATGTGAAAATTCAAAAAATTAAAATTAAATCTATATCGCGTTATTATATTCGTCAGCGTATTTTTCTTTTCCTTTCTCCGAATGAAAATATTTCTGTTGCGTGGAATTTTTTTTCTCCTGGATTTGAAAATTTTTCATGCGATCTTGAATATATGCGTAACGTCGAATTTTTCTCGAAGCCCTTCGAAGGTATAACTTGGTAGTATATACAGACTACGAGGCCACTTTTGGGCACAAAATTTTGAGATTAGCAGATTCAGCTTTGTTTTTTTTTTTTTTTTTTTTTTTTGCAAAATTATTTCCAATTCTACAGCGTCAGTGACCCAAACCTTTTGCTTGTCGAGACAAAGTTTACGGAGGGGAAAAAAAAAAACCTGAGAAACGCTTTGCGCATTGTTTGCCCATGATTTTTTTTTTTTTCTTCATACTTACAAAACTTTCTTTGCCAGGAAAAACAAAATGGAGAAAGCGATACTTCCTCGAAGGAGACATTGCGAATGTTGGAAAAAAAAAAAAAAAATGCAAGGAAGTGATGCGCTAAATTCAATTTCCTTCTGGCATTCTTACGAGTAATCCAAGCAATGAAAAAAAAAATAATAATAATAAAAAAAGGAAAAACCACCAATTAATGAACGACGCGGAACATATTTGACGGCGATTATTGTCGCGTTCCAACTGTCATGTGTGCTCTCGAGAAGAGTACTGGCCCACTCACTGAGTAAACAGTGCACATCAAGATTTTATAATTGGTTCACCTGTGTGTGTGTGTGTGTGTGTGTTTGTGTACGTGCTCGGGGGATAGTTTGCTTCGCGTGGTGACAAGAAACGATTCTTCACGAGTGGCCTACTTCCACTTTTGTACTCGTAATAGAGTACCCGTACGAGTTTTATGCTGTTCCAGAGGGGAAGCATACATACTCGCGATACCATATACACAATATATATGTCGTCTTAGTTGTTGGGTGAATGCACGCGCGCCAGCATTTAAGCCGTTTGACGGCCTTTTACACTCTTTATAGGGGAAAAAAAAAAGATGAAAAAAAATAGCATCATTCCCACAATGGCATGTAGTTGTAGAGGAATCTCAAAATAATTATTGACTAGTGTTTGTATATATATATAGCTTCAGTGTGCTACGCACTAGTGAAATAAATCCTTCGTATGAATAGTACTTTTTTTTTTCAAAATTAATCAAAAAACTTTTTCCCAATAGAAGTGCGTATATGTGTGTGAAAAAATTTTTGACAACTCGCACACTGACCTTGAAATTTGAAATTTGGTGCCATTTGGAGAAATTAAAAAAAAATTCAAATGTTCTTTTTTTTTTCAACGTTAATTTTTTTTTTCCCCTCCTCTTCACCGATTCTCTCAGTTCTTCGCATGTTAACCGCGAAATAACGTTAAATCGGGCATGAAAAATTTTTCATCATTATTAATTACCGCTGTCAAATCGAATAAAAAGAAATTCGTCTTGGAGAGTCTTATATGCTAAAATAGCGTCGCAAATGCCTCAGATTTATGATGGAGCGAATACACACACGAGATTGCAGATTGAGACATCGAAGAAATATAAAACTGAAAGTTGGGATTTAAAAAAGAAAAAAAAAAAAATGAGATGGGACGAATTTCAGCATCGACTATTCGGTGCTAAGCATAATCGAGCAGGTATAAGATTTCGCAAAGAAAAAAAAAAAAAGAATCGTTTCGTCAAAAAATAGTAATGTGGGCCGCGACATCTGAAATTCAAATTCGAAATTCTCACAACGATGCGGCAATGATGATAAATTTTGCACGGATCTCAAATTTTGCATAAATTATTATCATTTATTTTTAATGAAAGCTATAAGAATTTCGACGAACAGAGAAATCTTCAATAAGGTTTTTTTTTTTTTCAACCGCACTCCAGGCTTTATAACGCGTAGCAATGCTATAGATCATCGATGAAGATCTATTTAAGACCTATTTATCAAAAACATATTATATTTTTCAAACAAAATTATAAAAATCGTAAAACCCGTAAAACCCGTCTTGGCTCTAAATTTTGTAAATTTACGAAAATCGAGCTTGGCATTTGCTGCCAAGTTAATCGTTGGATTTGAGAATAATCGTTACGAGAGCTCAAATTAAATAAAAATTTGTATTTTTTTTTAAATCAAAAAGAAAAAAAAACCCCTGCAAATGCTTGTACACAAATCTCTCATTATTTCTTCATGAGCGAGATAAAATAACGAGGAAGAAAAATGTGCAAGTTTATCATTTACATGGTTCTTTTTTTTTCGTTTTAAATTACGTAAACAAGGGAACGACTGTTGCTTCGAAATATTAAAATTAAAAAAAAAAAACCGAATTCAACGTATTTTATATTTTCTATACACTTTTTTTGCGCGCGTTTTATGGATCATTGAAGAAGAAAAAAATTGAAAAAATTTATTTCAACAGGTATCGTAAAACTATGACTTATAATCGGGAAAAATGTGATAAGTTTGGGGAGAAAAAAAAAGAGTGGCTTATAGTTCACTGTGAATGCCTCATGTATCGGTGTTATACGCGCGAAGCAGTGTCAACGACTCTTCCGATGCGGAAGGAACGGTTCCCTCCTTGCGTATGGTTACATGGAGCAAGTGACCGGTATTATTGCATAGGCACACGCTCATGGTCACCCGGGTGTAAGAGAAAAAGAGATAAAGAGAGAAAGAGAGAGAACGAGAGAGTACCTTAAGGTAGTACTACCGTAGAATCTAGCCAAGAGACAGTCAAAAAAGCAAGAGCAGAAATATCGACATTCGTGATATTCAAATAATAGTAATATTCAAATATATAATTGTATATCCGAGCCACCGCCACATTTTTTGATTCGCAATAAAATGATAAATTATAACGCTTCGACATGAAAATATCAAGTCTAATTGAAAAAAACCTCCACGGCTTTAAAAAAAAAAGTTAAAATGAAGAATAAATACGAGTGTAGTTCTTTGAAACAGTCATACTGATATTTGGAAAAATTCTCCCAACGACAGAGTATCGTTAATGAATAATTCGAGGATTTTATCCATCGATCTATTCACCTAATCTACAATCAATCGGTTGACCCTCGCGAAATTTCCCAAATTTCCATATAATATGCCCTTATAAAATCGATTCGTTTTGGCACAGCCGATCGGAGTCGACGTTGCCTCAAGCCCCCACATAATTCACGATAGCACCGAATAAATTTTATCCACTCGGACAACAAGCTCGCGTCAACTGACGATTTCTCATCCAAACATTCAGCAACTTCATTTGTATCATCGATGAAAGTTTAATCGAGAAATACGTCATGGTTGTTACGCATTAATGACTCAGAAATTTCCTGACTTTTACAGATTTTTCACACAGGTTTTGCAAATATTCCAGGAAGATTAGGGTCAAATAAAGAACGCGTGCCTGGGAAACACGAGCATGCGTTTAAAAACTATACGGGACGGATTATGCACATAAAAATAGCAATAAATCGTTTTTGTGAAAAGAAAAAACAAAAAAAAACACTTTTAACCCACTTGAAAAAACATTGAGGAAATTCTCAATTCGATCCTGACATTGTAAAATAAATATTGAACTAGAAAATATAATTTTTTTTTAAGTTCAAACACATGAAAGTGTTAAATATTAAAGCAAAAAAATTTAAAAAAAAAAACTGAAATAGAAAAAATAATTTAAGGACTGTGAAGTAAAAAATAAATAAATTAAAAGCAAATACCGAACCTGTTCTTTATTATAAACGGAAATGCTTATGTCGGTGCCAATAAATTAAAAATAATTATAAACACTCATCTGCAATAATAATTGCGTGGCTGTGTATCGACAAATCGAACGCAGAAGTGTAGCTACAGAGCTTTAGAGCAAATTAGTTTTTAGTTTTTTTAAATTATGATGTTGAAATTTGCATCGTTGGAATGCAACGAAAATAGGTTTAAAAAAAAAAAACCATCTCCAGTATTGTTTTGAAGTCGAAAATCGTTTAAACCTTTTTCTCTGTTTTTTTTTCTCGCGACCTGAGGCCTAAATATGACGGTTAAGCGTTGACAGTACTGGAAATCATTTTTATTTAATTTAAAAAACCTATTTTCGTTGCATTCAAACGATGCAAATTTCAGCATCATTTGAAATTTTCATTGTTTGACACTGACGTAACTTTTGTCGTATATACAATAAAGAATAATATAAATATTAAAAAATATACAAAAATATTTATTTTTATAATCTTCAGTTGTTTTTCATTTTTCGTAATTCTGTCAAAAAGTAAATTCTGGAAAAAAAATTCCAGAGAATTTTCTAATTTCCCTAACTTTTCCCTGATTATTCCAGGAGGAAAAAAAAAAATCCCCGAGTTTTCCCGGTTTTCCCTGTGCGTTAACAATCATGAAAATATTTACGTGTAATATTGAACGAAAGTGCCATAAAAAGTGCTTTATCCATACAAGCATGAGTGTTGAAAGAATTTTGACATTGCCCATATTTCGTGTGTGGCCACGATGGTCGATGAACTCGGCTTAATTTTTCTTTTTTCTTTCCCCCTAAATACGTCCCTTTTGTGCTATATATTCGTGGAGGAATTCGGAAAATCAGTTGCTCATCCCTTGTTCATGATAGTACAACCTCGGGATATACAAGAGGGGCTTCTCTCGCCAACCTCTCGCGAATCGGTAATACAAACTCGTGTATCGGAGATCGTGAGCGGTTCACAACGTCGTTGTCGTAGCGAGCGAGAGAGAAATAGCGATATAGAGCACGAGAGAGAGAGAGAGAGCGCGGGGTGAACACGTACCGGGGCATGGATCCACGCTCCTCTGGAAATCCAATTATCGGCCGATCTATTTATCGAGCCTATTCAAAGCAATTCAAAGCTTGTAGATCGAATGCCATGGCGAATTCATTGCATCGCCACGAGGGTATGAGATTTGAAAATTAAAAAAAAAAAAAAAAAAAAAAAAAAAAACAAAAGTAAACCGAAAAAATTTTCAAAAGTATAAGAGAGAGAAAGAAGAAAAAGAAGAAGTGGCAAAAGAGCGTGAGGACACATGGAGGCTTTTGCGAGCGAGATAAGAAACGAAGACTGGTTCCTATGTTGCTGAGTAGAATTTTCCTCCTAGCCGATCGTGCGTTGGGTGACGTTTCCGTGTCTCGAAGAGGCTGCCAACCGGTCCGCAACTCGAGAGTATCGCGACCTCACGAGAGAAGACAGCTCCTCAAGATCCTTCGTACCGTTTACACAAACTCCCACCCGGCTCCACGTGTTTTCCCTGAATTTCCGTTTTTTTTTTTTTTTTCTTGCTCAAATCTGAAGAATAAAATTTCCTATCGTATAATATAATGAAGCTCACCTCTTGGGCACTGTGAGACGCCTCTGTCGCCACATGTTGTTGTTGTCCTTCACTATCATCATAAACCAACACGATTATTCGTTGTCGTCCTTCTTCTTCTTCTTCTTCTTCTTCTTTTTCTTCTTCTTCTTCTTCCTTTTTTGATTTACGTTCGCCAATATTCTTGCGAGTCTCTCGAGGCTCACACGATTAAGCCATTCGAACTTGCCACTCGCAAAATTCGTACGGTGCACATCGGAAGAATCAGCGGATCGATTTTTTTCTTCTTCTTCTTCTTCTTCTTCTTCTTTTTATGCTACCGCGTGGTGGCCAATAACGAGAATTTCCACGATGATTGATGATCGTCGTACCCAATCGAGAAGACGAAAAAAAAAAAAAAAAAAAAAAAAAAAAAAGATGAAACAAGAAGCGTTTTAATTGAGGCAAGGATGATTGCGAAATTATTGTCAGGCTGGCGAATCAGCAGCAGCAATTACGACGTTCGATTGACTATCCTATTTGGTATATCGTGGCACGTGATCGGATCGTGCCGCACGCACATGCAATCGGATATTGCATCCCCCCCCCCGCCGCCCCTGTACTCGCTATTGGGGATGCAACGTTTCGTTCGTTCCAACAACTTTTTGACACCCTCGACGATTCCCCACTGCACTTTTAATTATAGTTTTTAACTTCTATTGGTTTTTTTGTTGTTGTTTTTTTTTTTGGTTTTTTTTTTATTATTACTACCACTGACACCAATGACGATGATTCGAGGATAGAAAGCAGAGTGTCGGAGCACGTTCTACGATCGCGATCATGCCGGTGGTTTGCTCGATGAAAGAGGGGAAAAAAAGAAGAAAAAAAATTGCGTGTCCGTCGTGTCGGCCGGTTAGCTCGCGACTGCATCGCCCGTTCTGCAACGTCTTTCTACTTCTCCCCGGCCACCAAGCCCTCTGCTCCTTCTCTACTCGTCGAATTTACACCGTTCTCAAGAGGTAACAAACGCTTCATTTCGATCCGCTCTACTCGCCCGTTACTTTTGTCGATGGGAGGACAAAACACACCTGGAACTGATTTTTTTTTTTTTTTTTTTTTTTCTCTACTCGGTACACGCATTATTGTACTCTGCCGATTCTACCGGATCCTTACGACCGGTTGAATTCCGAAATATGATAATTCTCGTCGGTTATAGTTCGCAAGCGAGACGAAAAAAAAGAAGAAAAAAAAAACAACAAGAACCACTCAACGAGGAACGAGACGATTTCCCGTCGCTGATGTTCTCATCGAATGGTGCAAATAACGATTTCTGTTTGTCGCATAAATTACAATGAGTCAAAGCAAAGAGAAATAAAGAGAGAGAGAGAGAGAGAGAGAGAGAGAGAGAGAGAGAGAGAGAGAGAGAGAGACGAGTTCCTGGTTCTTTCTTGACAGGAATTCGCGATCCTAGGAGATCGAATTTTTGAAATTTTCACATAGTTTTATTTCATGTTTTTACTATTTAAGACAATTTTTTTGTTCCATTTTTCAAGATTAGTGCGGAAGATAACTCAAAAACTAATTGACCGATCTTAATGAAATTTTGTACACATTTTCTCAGAATTTTTTTCCCCCAGAGATTGAACTAAGATAATCTACAAAATATTAGTGACAAAGTGCTTGTTTTTTTTTTTTATTTGCAAATAATGGAAAACTGAATTTTCAAAAGCGTGCCATTTCTTCAATTTTTTGATATTTTTTTTATTACAGGATTGAGTTCAATCCCAGCCTTTTGCTATTGACTTTTGAAATGAAAAAAAAAGGTTCTTTGATTTCACATCCACCATTTGTAGTAAAAAAAAAAAAAAAAATTGTCTCAAATAGTAAAAACATGAAATAATACTATATCGAAATTTCAAAAATTCATAGCAACTCTTTCCTTGCGAAAAAAAAAATTCCCCAAATCGGCTAGGTTTAGTAGCCCCCTTTACTAGCCCCCCCTCAAATCGGAAGAATAAAGACGTAAAAACGAGAATTTTTGGCCTCTCGGACGAATGGCCCACGGGTCATTAAAGCTACCGTTAAATCCCAACCCAAACCAGCTACACTCTCCTATGACAAAACCCACAATCCTGCTCTGATAACATACCCTTTCACAGCTTCTAATCATATACTCGTGCACCTTAAACGTATCCTACTGTACCAACCAAGAGAAGTGACCGACTACCGCCAAATCAAGCGAACAGCATCCTACAGAAGAGTAGTTATACCAAAGGAAGCCAGTGGCACAAAGATATCATCCAACAAATCAATAATCCACCCCAATAATAACGACATACCAAAAGGAAAAACCCACGCTCGAATAAACACGGCGGGAGTATGGGAACCCCAATTTACTTTCAATAAAATGGGGGGGGGGGGGGATGGCTTGGTCAAGCGCGCACCCCAAACCCCAATAACTCGTAAAATTTGATGTATAGTTACAGTTCATAAAATCCGAAAAGCAAAAGTACGCTGTACCGGGAGATACCACACAGCAAGTACAAGCTCGTAAAAATTCCCACCTCAGGATAAAGAAACAAGGGATAATAAAATCATCCAATAAGGGAAAATCGCGACTCTCCGTGATCAACCGGAGTAACTAACAAAGGGATGACTAACAGGAGAGAATAATCATAAAACCACCCCTCTTTGGAGGCTTTCTGGTCAAAATCATAGCGAAATCAGGTATATAAAGGAGGAATCCAGCAGCCAAAAGGCAGTCGGTAGTCAGCAGCCGCAGATCGAGCAGAATCTGTGACCAAATTTTCAACAACGAAGTGCCACACCCTAGTTGAATTTCTAGTCCATCAGTATCGCAAAAGACGCGGCTAAAATCGAATCCCTCATTGTCAAAACGCAAAATCCCCTTGCAATCGTCTAACACTTAGTCGAGTATCCTAAGTCCTTTCCTTTTGAAGCGCAGTCGGTCCGGCATCGAGCACTCTTAGAAAATCGCATTCGTTTCTGTCCATAATCAAACGATACTCTCACAAATAATAAAATTGGACGAATACATTGTGTGCGTGTGTGTTTAATAGATCGTAGTAATTGTATACCAAAAGAGGCATTATATCTCCTACGGTATTGTAGTGCATACGGGGAGTTATATTATCCCCTCAACGATTGTAATAACGAATAAAAACTATCTAATCAATTACTTCGGTTGACGCTCCATCGGTCAAACCTGCAACGCAACTGATAACAGCCCTTCAACGCTGCCCTGGTAGATTGTATGACTCACTAAAAACCGTAAAAAGGACCGGTCATCGATGGTTCTTTTTGGACAAAAAATCACCGACCAATAACCTAAAAAAGAACCGTTCGTGATATTTCGCGAGCACCTAAAAAACTACGAGCAACCACCAAAAGAACCGTACTAATAACCATACTATTTTTTCGGGTTTGCAACTGACAAAATGACCATAAAACGAACCGTACTGGATAAACGAAACAAAAACACTGTATTTTGTAGTGTCAACGCGAGCCAGGATCGAGGCAGTCCAAATCACAGCAGAATGAAATTTTTATAATAAAGGGAATTTTAATAATAAAGGGAATCAACTGCCAGGGAGAGAAGGAGCATACGAAATGTTGTAATAAATTTGTTTACATAAAATAAAACCTTAATAAAACCATAAAAAGGACCGAACTGGTAAAAACCGTACTGAGAACCAAAAACCAGTAGGAACGACCGTACGAAGGACCGTCTACAGATTCATAAAAATAGACGGTTCTTTTGAAGGTTTTTCCACAGTTCTTTTTTGTCCGAAAAGAACCGTCCTTTTGACGGTTATTTATTCAGTTGCTTGTTGAGTTCGGCAATCTACTAGGGTGCTGCAGTATACTATCGAGTTAACTCTCAGCCAACAACGCATTATCAACGTGAGTACACAACTACTTTCACCAACCTCAGCTGCTAATATCACAATTCGGCTCTACGGTCTCTCCATATACTTCTGGTCAATTTTTCCCCATATCAAAGACGCGACCTTCCGTCCCTGATGCAAAGGACTTAATTGTCCTGACCCGAAAGATAATAAGTCAATGACAACCTTCTCGTGTTGCGTCCTTATCTAAATTCCGATAAGCTCCCGGGGACGTAACACTGCCTGACATTTTGGAGTAAAAAAAAAACCTCGTAATTTCGACGAACGTTATTGAAAAATGAGTTGCACATTTTAGGGATCAAACGTTGCACTTTTTTTGCCTTGTTTTTTTTTTCTGAAAAAAAAAAAATATTCGTTTCGACAAATTCATTCGACTTTGTCGAAGACTAGCGGGAAAATTTATTGAAAAAAAAAAAAAAATATATCGATTTACAGGAATTATGAGTTCTATCAGCTCTGATCCTCGTTACTCGATGACGAAATAGCCCAAGTTAGTTTGGCAATAAAATTTTACTCCAAAATCGTACCTCTCTTCGTGCGATATCGATCAGCGATTCTTCGCTGATGCTCAACTCAACCGTGTGGCGTGAATAAATCGTTCTGTATGTTGCGACACGAATTTATAACGAGTCCAAACATAAACAGGACATGTTTTTGTCCAGTCCTACTCGCCGCTGAGAATACGTAATATCGCGCACATTGAAGTTTGACGTATTGGTTCGTCGAATTGAGCGATGAGTAGACGAGAATCGATTTTGCCTCTTCGCCGGACGAATGCCCATCAAGGGGCGATATAACAAGCCCGGCAAAGTAATCGTATTCTGGGCCTGAAATTAATCGAAAAGTTTGACTGAATGCAAAAACGAGGGAAAACTGTTAATTTTTTCAAATACTAAGAGCAAGATGCTCGACTATTCTCGAAAATACACCTTATCCGATTAAAGAAATGAAAAAAAAAAGGAAACTAATCAACAAAAAAAACTAAATGTTGAGTGTAAACGATCACCTCGAGCAATCACAGAGTGCAACGATTTTTTTTTTTATCAATTTTGTCTCTATTTTTTCTCCTGATTGGTCCAGAACTTGCTGTATTAACTTTTTTGTTATAAAAACAAAATTTAAGTAGTTTCATTGCTATTTTTTTGGGCATTTTTATTTATTAGTCATTAAAATTTTTTTTTAGAATTCTGTCCCGTTGATTCGACTCGAATGGGGTGCGAGCAATGCTGCTGAAATATTGCAGAATGCTTGAATGGATGCTATAATGGCTCTTTTGTATTTAATTTTGGAAAGTTTCGCCCACTCGGTAACGTCGCGATAATTCTCGTTCACTGATTTATCATTATTGCTCGAGTACTCAGAATTTTTGGCTTCAGTATACGATAAATATGTCGGCTGAGTAGATGTAACAATAATACAGTCCTCTTTGAGGACAGAAAGTTCTTGTAATTTTTTTTTTTTAGTAGAATAAACCATTTGGGATATTAAAAAATTTGGGATATTCATGCCAGAGTATCAGTGTCTTAAATAATTAAAAAATTACTTCTCAAAACATGTTAAACACATCGAGAATTTCGTTATCGAGATTTTCATGCCAGAGCTCTTAAAATTTATCCAGATAGTCAGAAAATCTCAGTTGGAAAAAAATGTCTGAACACATCCGGATTTATGTCTATGTAAATGCTGGACTCGCAAAATTCAATATCTCGAAACAGCGTTGCGATCGTCATGAAAAAAAAAAAAAATGTTCACACCGCTAGAGTTTCAAGCTCTCCGGCATTTGCTGCAATAATCTTCAAAATTACTCAAGAATTTCCGATTTCACGGGACTATGAATTTTTCGAAAAAAAAAAAAAAAAATGATTGTCTAAAATCCCAAATCCTGTGCACATTATGCATGACCACACAAATTTATCAAGATTCACGATGCTTCCTCGGCGAGGAAGATTAAATGAAGGAATTCCTTGCGGAGGAATCTCGTAAATATATAAAAAGGAAAAAACAAAAATCTAGAAAAAAATTTTCCTCGATTAGAATTTTTTTAAAAATTTTTGCACCGTAAATTCTCAACAACTCCGCACAGTGTAACGTTATTCGTGTACCATTCACGAATCTCAATCTTATCGCAAAGTCCTGCGTTAGCCATTCATAATATTCTACCGAGAATTTTTCATATTCATGTTCATCATTCGACCATCAACACCTTCTATCCTCAGCTAAATCGCGTATATACAATGCGAAACAAACGTAGAGACGAGCAAAAGTGTGTAACAATGGAAAGACAAGGAGCGGTTCCCACATATCAAAGAGTTTCCCGTTCCGGAGCGAGGGCGCCCGGCAATTTCGTGGCATTGACACCGGCTCAGAGCAATAACTCTCTTGCCTCGCTCTTATTTCCTCCGACTGGGCGTACGTTATCAAAATATTTCCGCATGAAGCATCGTATGTAGCTCAAGCAAAAAAAAAAAAAAAAAAAAAAAAAAAAAACAAAGGCGTGCAAATTAGACACATTGCTTCCTCATTATTTTATCTCACTCGCAAGGCTTCTTCTATGAGAAAATAAAAAAAAAAAAAACTGAAATGCCCCCAATCAGTTGCCTCGCGGAGGAAATAATGAGGAAGCAAATATGCAAATTTCTCATTTACGCGCTTTTTCATCTCTGAATTCTGAATTCGATTGTTCTTAAAAATGAGGCAGGCAATCAAAAGGCTTTTAATCTCAAAAAAAAAAAAAACCTCGTCAAATTCAATACCGAACCATCCATCAATGATAACTCAACGTAATTTTTTTTTTTTCCTTCTAAGATTCCTTGAAGGATTTTAGCCAAATTTAATTCTGAATCCTTGTACAATATCAAATTCATTGCCCAGCCATTTTCTCATGAATCTTCCATTCGTGCAAAATAAATGAATCCCTATCTCGGTAGAAAATTGCGTAAGTTGAAGGAATGAGACCTATTTTTTTTTTTTTTTTTAATTAAAAAATTTCACAAAATGAAACTCCGTTTATAGATTTTTGCCAAATTCAATGTCAAACATCCGTGTCCCTTAATCTATTCGGGTAAAAAAAAAAATATAATTTTCGACGTGATAGCTAATTTACGAAAGTTCGATCGACCAGACTTTTAAAAAAATTCAAATTTCATAAAATCGGGGATTTTCATCGATTATTGGCCCAATTGAATACCAAACATCCTTGTCTCCTGATCTATATTTGTAAAAAAAAAGTTTCGACCCGATAGCCGAAAATTTGCGAAAGTCAGAGCGAACGCGGACCTTTTTTTTCTTCAAAGATTCAAAATTCAATAAAATCCAAAATCGTTTGAGAATTTTGACAAAATTTTTTTTTTCCCAAAAAAGTTTACAGAAGCCGACAGAAATGTGTTGAACACGCTGTAAACTTTTTGGGGAAAAAAAATTGCGGCCATAATAACGTTTAAAAGACGTTTCGAAGACATTTTCAAGACGTTTGCGGCAAAATAACGTTTAAAAGACGTTTATCAAGACGTTTTTTCGACCATTCAAAAGAGACGTTTTTGCGTGTTTTTGTAAACGTCTTAAAAGGTGGCTCATCAGTGAATTAAAAAACCGGCGATACGAATGAAACTTCGGGAGAATGATATCTAAGATGCAATGAACGCTCTCTCAAAATTTTAGGGTATGTTGCCAGGCAAATTATTGCGAACGAGTAATTTAAAATTACCTATTTTAGCATGGGTCTTATGGCGGTTGATTCCATTTTCACCGGAAGTGACACGATATCTTTTGACAAAGACGAGAGTTTTTATTCAAATTTTGAGTATTGAAAGATGAAATCGTGAACTTTCCAATGGTATTTAAAAAATTGTGTCTTGCCAGAGATTTTCCCGAGAAATTTAATCGCGAAAGTCATCGTGTGTGCAAATCTCGGATACAATATATATATGTCTGTCATTCCGCACGCGAGGAAACATTTGAATATCAGCTATCGTTTTTGACTCGATCGCTCCGACAGCGTTAAATACTTTTGTCAGTTGAGACTTTATTTATAATATTATTTATAATAAATTATGAATAAAATATCACGGGAAACGGTCATCGAAATTCATAAATTTTATTTAGACAGAGTATTTAGAAAATATTATGATAGGTTTTATGATTTTTTTTCGCGTTACGATTTTTGACTAGTTTTGTCACTGATGGGCCGCCTTTTAACAACGTTTTTATAACGTTCTGTGTTAGCAGAGATTCGAATTTTCCAGTTCACCAGGACCCGTGCACGCATCCACGTGTCCATTTTTTTTTTTTTTTTTATAAATGTGATTTCCGAACGATTTGGAAAATTATAAGCACACCCTGGCATGAATATCACGAAAAAAAAATTTCACGAAAACCAAACTACCTGCGAGGAATCATAAAAATAATAAATAAATAAGTAAGTAAATAAATAAATAAATAAACAAATAAATTACGAGTCATTAATCGCGCTCGTTCGTTACGAGTTGTTATCAATTATCGAGATTAATGATCCTTATTAAATTATCGAGAGTCTCGGGCCAGTAAATTTGTTTCTTGCTTGGACAGTTATGGGCTCTTTTGAGATCAATGCCGTGTACGTACGGGTTTGGTACACACGATTGAAGGAGGCTCGCGGGCTCGTTATACACGATCATATTGTGTGACCATACCGCCGAAGAGTGCATTATTTTTCTCTCCCTTTCTCATCCCCCCCCCCCCCCCCGCTCATTCTCTCAGCGTCATTGGCACGCAACGAGAGATGGATCGTCGGTTGTCTCCGTGATGCTCTGCTCTCTGGCTGATGATGACCATCAGAGAAGAGGATACGATCGCGCGTTCATCGGAAAGAAAGCTGTGGCTATCCGAGCGCGGAATGACCATCGCGCGCGTTTTGCTCCAAGTGGAACGATCGGATTGCTGGGATCCTCTGCGTCTGTGTATGCACCTTGACTTTCGGAGAGAAAGGTCTTTTTCAGGTCTCGGGTTCGTTGTCCTGGATTCACGATGTGATTTTTGCCACGCGCATTTATATATACACGCGTGTACATATAAATCACACATCACCAATAAGCTTTCCGACGTTCATATATAAATACCTCGCTCGATCTTTTATCTCCCCTGCTGCTGCTGCTGCTGCTGCTGCAACAATAAATTCGCAGGAGGATAACTCGACGAATCTCCAAAGCTTGTATTCGATATCCGAAAAAAAAAAAAAAAAAAAAAAAAAATACTTTCTCCATAACGCCAACCGCCCGGACGGGTGAACAATGATTTTTTTTTTCTTCCTTTTTTTTCTCCACCGATCGCAAGCCGATTATGTGACACACACACACACACACACAAGCTCGCCGTTCGAGTTGCTGAAAAGCCGCAGTTTTCGGCTGCAATTGTCGAACGAGCTTTTCGCTGAGTCCGCTTTCCTTTTTTTTTCCCCCGATACGTCCATATACACACAATTCTGTAAACGAAAAAAACGTAGCGTGTTTGTGTGACAGAGACAAAATTCTGGGATTACGGTGATCAGCAAAAAAAAAAAAAAAAAAAAAAAAAAAACAAAAAATATTTGGAAAAGACAAATGTACCTAATGTAAGAAAGAATTCCTGATGTAAATTACAATTGCAATGTCAAGTTGAGGATACATATGTGATATGGAGATATACGGACGTTGCGCGGTATTGCTCTGCGATAATATTTCACACCCCCGCGAGGGCCACACCGGCCTCGTCATAACGAAAAGGAGGGGGGCCCCCCCCGTACAGTCTCCGATAACGTATTGTTGCGTCGTTATAGGACGACGTAGCAAAATCGCAACGCTTTTTTCACTCGATACAATGTTTGACGTATGCAAAAGTCGTCGGATATCGACTCTCTCCGTGTACTCCGCAATGCCACACACATATATATATATATATATATATATATATATATATAACTATATATATATATATATATATAGTTCGCAGGCATTTTCTGTAACAGCGAAACTGCGGTATATTGAATTACATATAAAGCAGCGAGACGTGTGTTTCATACATGTATATATGTAATATGTGCTGACCGCGACCAGTGAAACAAAAAATCATCAGGTTTCTCCGTAGTATCCAATTTTATATATACGGTATAATTTGGCAAATTTTGTCAACAATGTGAGAATTTGAGCGAAAAATCACGAAAATTGGTATAAACATGTGTTTCTCATGCTCCCCTTCCCGACGTGCGGACTCAACGACGAGTTTTTCAATCGCTTCCGCATTCTCCTTGACCACGCACGACGGGTTTAGGCCGGATGAGCTTATGCGCGACGAGATCGCGATAAAGAGAACGACGATGGAGCAAAACACCGCGGCAATCTCGTGCTCTCTCTCTCTCTCTCAGCCAATATAACTGCATCATACCCTCCATAAATGTATTTAAGCAAAGATTATTTGATCATCTCTTCTCAGATGAGCTTTCAGCCCAGTAATGATAAATGGTAAAAATTTAATAAAAAGAAAAAGAAAAATATTAATTTGTGGTAATTGATGGACCAAACCGACTTGAAATGATACGCTCTTTGTCGACCTGTGCTACTATTATATTGCGCAGTATTTTATTTTATTTTGTTTAATTACTTTATCTTGAACTCTGCGCGACATATATTCTGTTATTCTCAGCCATTATCCACACTATTGATTGTCCATGATGAACTGTTAAAGTCTATCGTTATTATATTTTACTTTTATTATTAGTTTACTGCTGTAGCTATCCGGATTCGTGTTAATTGATTGATTTATTTATTTACTTAAAGCCAGAATATAAAAAATGTCTCGAATATGAGAAATATCCGATCATTATAATATCCTATAGAGGTGATTATATAAACACCTGTACATAGGTCCGAGGTAGAAAGAACTTTTATGAAAATAGATTAGCTAAATAAAAATAATTAAAAAGTCATATTATTTCCTCATATATCAATAAGCCAATTTTCCCTTTTTTATAATATTTTTCCTAAAGTTCTAAAAGTAAAGATTTAAGATCATTATCAAGCTTATCGAAGCAGATCCATCGCTGTTATGAAACTACTTCTGCGATAAATCTCTTTTTTAACTTTAGGAAGGATTCGGCTTTTGTTTCTTGTATAGCTGCTCGTGCTATCGTAGTTTGATTTCAATTTTTGGTAAAAGTGTCGAATCAGGGCTGCAGCTCAAAATTCATGGAATTTTTTTTCTAACGCTTTTGTTATCACTAAATTATATTATTAAATGTAATATTAATGTAAAATCGATGCAAAGCCAAGTTTGGTAAAAGAAGTATATAATCGGGGTCGCATTATCGATGGAAAGTGGCAATATCAATTTTAATGATAACAAATGCTAGAAAAAAAATTTGGAATAGTTTTGAGCTGCATCAGCCCTGGATTCGACACTTTTACCCAACTTTTTCATAGTAATATAGCAATGATTGTATAATAAAGGAGTTTTCAAAACTCAAAGGTCTTTTCAACTTGGAATTTTTAAGCATTATTCTCAGTGGCCTGTTTTTTCAATCTTTGTAGAGGTCGAATGATATTTTGATAAATGCTCCTCCCTCTAAGCAACTATCCCATATAAAGCCACACTATGGAACAAAGCATAATAGATGGTTAAAATAATTTTTGGATCTAGTACCTTTACTCGTTTTATAGAAAACGAATAGAAGATATCTAGTTTTTGTAATTATATATTTTATAACTGCAGCTATTTTGCATTTGTTATCCAAAATCCAGGTCAATTTTTCATTATATTTTATTTTATTATTTAATTTCCTTTGTTACTAGTTATCCAAACTATCAATAAGTTAATTAATTATTATTATTTTTACAATTCTTTGAATCTTTTGCCCCAAAGTGTTCTAGGGCATATAATACACACATGATATATGTATCCATCTATATCTCTTCGTTCCTCTGTGTATTATAATATAGGAACGAGATGATTCTGCCATAGGTGCACCAATTTATGCAGCAAAAAAAACTCGTCGATGCATCCATTAAATTCTCGGCGTGAAATTTTGAATTGATCAATTTGTTCGATGGTATATAGCAAAAATCGATCGTCCATTCTATTTCTTTACTTACCTCCCCATACCCGCTTTCCCGACTATATATAGTCTCGTGTTTCGCGGTAGAAAAGAATTGATCGTTCATAGGCTTGTGGAACCGGGCAATAAATTAATCCTTACAAACCGATCATTTCGCGCGATCGTCCGGTGCAGCTGGTTGAGCCACGCCGCAATTCGATCGGAGCTCTCGATGCCTCTCTTCCGCTCTCATATATCTCTATCTCTCTCTCTCTCTCTCTCTTCCTCTTCCTCGCTCTTACGGCGTGTTCTGTGTCAGTGAACCTTGCCAATAAGAGCAAAGTGTGAAAGGCGCTCCATGCAGACGGAGGATAGGGTCTGGTTCACTGGACCCAATCAGCAAAGGATTGGAGCCGCTGTAGAACCGTTCCATTTCAAAGATACATCGGCGCAACTGATGAAACAAGATTTTGGATTACTTTCGTTCGTGTCTGAAATACACTTTTTTTTTTTTTTTCAACGTTGCAAAATATATTTCAATTTTAAAAAAATTTCCAAAATATAATGAGTGTGTGTCGTTACTAAAAGTCGTTGATAAATAAATAAGTAGGTAAATAAATAAATGATTTCGAATATTTTTTTTAAAGCAAAAGGCAAGAAACGGAAAAATAAAGAATTTTTTGAATAAAGTATAAGAATGCGAATGTTCCATATAATATGCGCAAATCTCATTCTATCGAGCTCAAAATTTGTACGCAGATAAAACAAATGATGATATTTGGTACCGAGTTATGGTAAAATCTTCAATAATTTTAAAATTTTCGGATATTTTTTAATTTTTGTGAAAAAAAAAAAAAAAATATCCAGGTGCTTTTATAGCTTTTCTACATTATGATAAATTGGCAGAGAATGGAAAAAGACTCATACTGAACCGAATTCCGATAAATCATATTATCAGATAATAAATTTTTGTCTATTTTGGCCACTGAATTTTTACAATGGGAAAAATTGCGAGTAATTGATATTTCCATGATGTTTTATTACAATTTTCTCTTGAGTTCACAGAGCTTCCTTTGTAATAGAGGAAGCTAAGAGAACGAGGATGCTTACGGAGGAAAGCTTTTTTAAAAATCAAAAATTATTAAATAGCAACATCGAATTAATATTACAAAGTTTATTATTTCGCGATACTTGAATGATGTTGTATATTAAAATTTATCTATCGTATTTTCAGGCCTATTGTAAAAAACTTCTGTTCGCCCGTCAAACAATCACAGGAAAATGAAATAAAACGTGCAAATTTCCATATTTTTTTCAAATAATGCTCAATTTACAGGGATCACTTCGACTTATGCTGCGACATATTATATTTTGGTCATTGATCAGTAAAAGGGGTTTCGAACCTTTCGCTAGCCCGGTCGGCGAGCGATGCAGGCAAAAAAAAAAAAAAAAAGATGCAAAAGACACCGGTGGCCGACTTACGATTAACGGTCACCCAAATCTACTTTTATCCTGCGGAGCGCAGTCCTACGTGGTCCAGAGGCGTGTCTCAAGGTATTATATACTTTCGTCTTCGCGAGCACAGTCGCTCGATGTACTTATTCCTATCGAGAATGCAATACCTACCTATGATTTTAGCAGAACGCTTAGAAATAACTTAAAATCGTTGGAGAATTATCTGAAATTTTTATAGGCCTATCTAAAATCATGCTGAGAGACTGATGACGCAGGAAGATGAGAAGATAAGTAATGTGTGGTGAAAATTTTTTTATCTTATACCTGTAAATATATGCTTTAAACGGATGGAAAATACTAATTTTTCACCGGAACGCACAATCGACGGATTAATTTTGTTTCGAACGGCCTATTTTGTATAATTACGCTGTAGAAAAAGTGCCCCCGAAACGGAAGAAACGAGCCCAATGTCAATTTGCGAAGAAAACGATTTAAAAAAAAAACGGATTTCAGTCGCTCATCTTCTCATTAACGTTATAAAGTTATAATCAAACATACCTCTGTTCTTCTCGGGCCCGTGCACGTAATTTGAATGAAAAAAAAACAAAAATGTAAACAAAATTTTGGATGCTGCAGTACCCACACTTCGATGCAGGCTGAACGCGCCCGTTAGAGTTTTAAATTTAACGGAGTCGGGAACAATATTGGTGGCGCCATCTCGCGTGTAGCGTCATTAACAATCATGACACGAGCAAAAATCCGTTTTGCTTATCCTCTCCATGAAAGTTTAAAATTATACTGGAACATTGCGTAATTTTTTTTTCCCCCCCTATCGATTTGTGCACACGATCGTGACAAAAGAGAATAATGAAAAAACAAGATTCTCGACGCAGTAAATTTGAGGCAGCTTGAGCGCGCCCGTGGGAGTTTCAGATTGAACGGGTTTCAGAACAGTATCAGTGGCGCCATCTCGCGTGTGGAACGCTGAACCATCCTGGCGAACGCTCAGTTATCTCCTCATGAATGTATAAATAAAATTATAATCAAACAACGTGTAATTTTTCATTATCTTTTCACTATCTATAACGCGCAATTATTATTGAAGAAACAAAAATTTAAACGATATTCTCGACGCTACATTTCGATGCAGATACAAGCGGGCCCGTCGTAGTTGTAAATTCAACGAGCTCCGGAAGAAATTTAGTGGCGCTATCTGGCGTATGACGACATAAGCCATAATGACGAACGCTGTTACCGTCCGTGAAAGTAGCTGCTGCTTTTTGTTACAAAAACCCATCTGGCGCCTCGGGATACGTTAGTTGGACAGAGTCCGACGTTCATTGACCAATGGGGAGGCTCGACGAACGATTAATCGACCAATCGGGCGTCAATCGAGGGCACAAAACTCAGGTTCCCCAGCAATATGGCTGTCAGTATAAATTTGATCCTTGTAACATGCCTTTCTCTCCGAAAAATCATCAAAATCAAACGTTTAGCGATCATATTTTTACGAATAACGAGCGTGATGTGACTTTTCGTAAGCTCATTAAGTGGCAATTGGCAATGAGGGTCAGCTGAATTTACGTACGAGGGTTTATGATCAGAGAAAAAGACGCTTGGCGAATTCGAGGTATCGTACAATTCTAACACTGGCATCTCGCTATAACATCCATATTGTCTCGCTTCGTTTCACCTCGGCAATTGCCAACCAACGTTATTTCTTTTCACCGTTTTCTCAATATCTCGCTCTCTCCCCCACACACACACTTTTATCATGGAAATAAATTTTCTTATCGTGTTCCGATCATTATTTGACGGGAAAAAAAAAATATATATATATATGTATATGTATATTTATATCTATATACATAACTCCTCTCCGAAGTACATACTTGTGCCAATCCTGAGTCAAGCATGACACACGCCGCAGCATCAGGCCGCTCCAATTGACAAACCGTTTTCTCCTTGTTTCAGATAACTTGACGAATCTAGAGTCCCTTGAAGGGAGAAACCAGAATCATGGCGTCAAGGTGAGTTTCGCGATAAGATAAATTTTCCTTCGAAACGTCGATTCTAAAAAAAAAAAAAATAAAAACACCCTCGCTCGCGTTGGCGCAAAATGCATGGAGCGTGACTCTGGCACGAGCATGTAAAGCCAAAAATCGATGAGCGAGATTAAAATTACAGAAAAATAATTGAAATTGATGGAACTTTGGTTAAAAAAAATGTGGGACTGGTACGATCGAGGAAAACAATAAATATTTGCGTAAAAAAAATATTTGAAAAATAATCTAGTAAAATGGGGTTGAAAATTTGTATTAATTCGCAAGTTCTACGGAGGAATAATAATTTTTGCTTCAATGACCCGCTGAGACTGTTTCGGAGGAATGCGGGGGGAAAAAAAAATACTTGGAACGTCATCAATTTTGGATAAGTTTGCGTCAAGCGATTCCATATTGGACATGAAACATTTCCAGGTCATTGACTAGTTTCATGAATATATCTCGATGACTCTGGGGAATGTTCTTTTCGCATAATTTATTTTTCACACTGCTTGTTGTTATGAGAAATCGTTTCAAATTCTTTCGCATGAATAATTGTAGGCAAGCAAAAAAAAATATATATATAAATATATATACAGGGTGAGTAGGGTGTTTCGAAAAAAAAAAAAAAAAAAATTTGATTTTTCATGCTCCCACCCCTCAAAACTTGAGTTTTGATGGAAAAAAACATCCTCGCGAAGAGAGAGCTCTGTAGCTTTAGTGGAAGCCGCCGCACTCATTGGACGTTTCTAATTATAAAAGCCAATTAACGTCTATGACGAAATTTTAGGAAAGAAAAATTTGAGACCGCGAGGATTGTATTTTGAATTAAGAAAAAAGAATTTCGTTAAATGAATTTTTTTCTATTCCTAATTTCTAATTTTTAATAAAAAATTCTAAAAAATTTTAAGTTGAACAGCTTTGTCTGACACTATCGTGTTCTAAATAAAAATTTAGATCGATTTTATTCATAACAATAATTTTGCGATTTAAAATTCTTTATAAATTTTCATAAACAATCCGTATCTCGTGAAATTTTTTTTTCTTGACTCAAATACGTACTCCATTAGTCTCAGGGAAGATCGTATATATGGAAATTTATTCACCTTTAACAATTTTTCCGCTATGGCTTTATGCAAAAAAAAACGCAAAATTTCATTTAGTTATTTATTTTCGGTAAAGATTGATGCCAACGACGCCTTTTTACACGTGGCATACGTCTTTCGGTGGAAATCAGCGACTAAAAGTATATATTCCTCTTGATCTCTATCGTTAATGAATTAAATTCCGTGCCCAAAGCTACTTTTCGTTCAGCAATATCGTTTACAACTTCTAAATCATTGAAGATTCTTTTGATTTGAAATACAATCCCCATGGTCTCAAATTTTTGCGGCGGCTTCCAATTAATTAAGCTACAGAGCTCCCTCTTCGCGAGGATGTTTTTTTTTCTATCAAAACTCAAGTTTTGAGGAGTGGATGCATAAAAAATCAAATTTTTTTTTTTAAACACCCTAATATACAGAAATTTTAAAGTAATATTTCTAATTTTTCGACGATTAACATGAAACGGAAGGTACCAAAATTCTATGAAAAATGCTAATGCATGACGAAAATAATTCATTATCTGAAAAATTCGGTAAAATAAAAAATTTTTAACACTCATTATGCGTTTTTAACATTGTTATTGTTTAAACTTAATGTTCTTGTTACCTTCAGCGTAGTTCAGACTTTTAGTTATAGAGAAAGTTTTGTAAATAACTTTTTTTTATCGAATAAAAGTTTTTTTTAATACTTTTATGATTATTATGTTACCGGTTTGTTCGTTTCGTTTCGCCTCAGCAGAGAAAACACCTGCGAGAGTTATGCATAATTCTTTTTTTCATTATAAATAATATATATTTATTTTATTTTGTTTTTATCTTTCGAGTCAATTTTTTAAATATCATTCACTCGAATTGTTCTATTCAAACATGAAATATCGTTGAATTTTGCTTGGTTTGTGTAAAAATATTCACATCGATATAGTTTCAAAAGCTTGGGCACGTTGGATCGTTCAGACACTTTTTTTAAAATCCAATCACTCGAAATCCAAACGTCTTTGTGGAATCTTGGAAAATTCAATAACAAACAATTCAATAACACTGAATATTCGAAAATATTTAAAATAAAATAAGATCCTTGAATGAATTTCACCAAAAATCATATCGAACAAATCCGATTTCATGGGTAAAAAAATAAATTTTATACCTCAAACCGTTGCTCGGTCGTAGCGTATCGATTTCTTTCCTCTCATCGCTCACACCTGCAACATCATTTTCTACCTATTTGATAATTTTACGAATGACATAAAAAAAAAAAAAAAAAAAAAATAATAATACACGTTCATTTGTTCAGACTGGACAGGCTTTTTATACTTCTGGAGACAGGAACGAACGCGGTAACGAAGCGAGCTGCGGCTCAACAATTGGGCGAAGCACAGAGGCTTCATCCTCACGAGTTGCATCATTTATTGGCCCGAGTTTCGGCTCTATTGAAATCGCCGCAATGGGACACGAGAGTATCCGCGGCTCATGCCATACAAGCTATTCTTGCTCAAGTTCCACAGTGGGATCCCGAGCCGTCCAATGAAGAAACACGTGAGTCTCGGTTTTTCATTGAAAATTATCTGTTTGCACAGTAGGTGCCTGACTCATTTTCGCCTCGCTCGTTTCAATATTTTCGTAATTTCTCAAACACGCTATCTCTATGTACTCACATACACACACACACACTTACATAAATACATATTGTGTATACAGATAATAGCTGGGCGTGTTTAAAAATGACGAAATATTATATTTACGAAAGGCGCAGAGGCGACACTGTAAAATAAGCGCAAAACGAGACACGAAATTGTTTCATGTTCTCAGGTGACATGACAAACGATACGACAATAGAGGCGAGTAGTACGAACAATCGTTTGAGCCTTGAGGGCTTCGATATGGTTCGCGTATTGGCGAGAAGTACTCATCTGACCGGATCCGAGGGAAAGGAGTACGATCTCGTGATTACCGAGGGCGAGCAAAATCCGGCAGTTCAACAGGATGAAAAATTATTGGCCACGAAGCTCGGACTGGATCCGAGAATAATGGGAGTCGATACGACGGAATTTTTCACAGCCGAGGATCTTGCGTTGCCGATCATGACGACGGCGTCAACGAAACTGCCAGGCAAAATTTCGATCGGCGAGGCGCTCGATCAGCCGTTATCGTCGAGCGTTGGTCCGAGCAGACGCGAGATGAATCGTGCCAGGCGCAAAGCTCGTCAGTCATTGTCGAAGCAACGTTCGCGCGACACCGATGATATTCAAGAATCAGCTTCCGTCGCCGCTCAAACGATCGGCAATAGCGCGGAATCGCTGAGAAAGAAAATAAAATTGGACGATAGCAGCGTCGGACGGTTCGCAACGACGGGCTCGGAAACGTCGGGCTCGAATTCGTGCGGTAGCTCGACAGCGTGCCAGGAAACAGCGGCGGGTTTTCACGGCGCTGTGCCGGACGGTACGGGCTGCTGGCCCGAAAGCGCCGTCGACTGGCCCCTCGAGTCATTCAGCGAGTCACTCTGTCAGGATCTATTCGGCCAAAAATGGGAGGTACGACACGGCGCTGCGACGGCTTTGCGCGAGCTCGTTCGTTTGCACGGCAAGGGTGCCGGAAAATCCAAAGATCAGACGAGACGCCAAATGACGGAGAATCATCGACGTTGGTTGATCGACGCTTCGCTCAGGCTTCTCTGCGTTCTCGGCCTCGACCGTTTCGGCGATTACGTGTCCGATCAGGTTGTCGCACCGGTACGCGAGACATGCGCCCAGGCACTCGGATCTCTGGTTCTGCTGATGCAAAACGGCGAGAACAAAGACGTAATGGGTATACTCGACGTGACGCTGAAGCTTCTCGAGCACGACGAGTGGGAGGCGAGACACGGGGCGCTTCTAGCATTGAAATATTTGCTCGCCGTGCGCGACGATCTTC
The DNA here is from genome assembly GCA_963564615.1 of Rhorus exstirpatorius. Classification (NCBI taxonomy): domain Eukaryota; kingdom Metazoa; phylum Arthropoda; class Insecta; order Hymenoptera; family Ichneumonidae; genus Rhorus; species Rhorus exstirpatorius. Next base: position 30,315,149 of record OY751317.1, read on the forward strand.
TCGATGAATTATTGCCGCGAGCATTTCCAGCCGCGATGCGAGGCCTCGCCGATCCGGTCGACGACGTTGGCGCCGCTGCTGCAAGCGCTCTCATACCCGTTGCCACCGTACTTCCTCGTCTTCTCGATTCGCGCCAGCTTCAGGCTATCGTCGCGAAACTCTGGGAATTGTTGCGCGAGCAGGACGATCTTGCCGCTGCTTGCAACAGTTTTATGGGTCTACTTGCGGCTATAATATCATTGCCAGAGGCACGGGCCTGTCTGACGCCTCAGCCACTTTCCGTGGTATTGCCGCGTCTCTGGCCGTTTCTCAGTCACTCGAGCTCGAGCGTGCGCAAAGCTACGCTGCAAACGCTGCGCACGCTTACGGGCGAGGACGCTGATCGTTGCGACGATCGTCGTGAACGCTGGGGCGACGAGGGCGGCGGCTCTGTACTTCAGGAGGCGCTGCGAAATGTATTTCAGCGTGTGCTCATCGAGCATGTAGCCTCGATACAGGAAATTGCCGAGCTCGTGTGGGAAAATCTCGTTGTACGAAGCGATTTGGAAATGTTGCTTCACGCCGCTTGTCCGCTCGTCGGCACTTGGCTCTGTCTGGCGATGCAACCGGAGCACGTGCCCTTCAATCCGGGTCTCCTGAGCAACGGTTGCGTGCCACCGATTGCCAGACAGCCAAAATCGAGCAACGGAACGAACGGCGATGGACAGCAGCAGCAGCAGCAGCTGGCCGATTGCGGAATTAGCAACGGTAGCGTGAAAACGACAACGAGCGAGCTCAAAGTATACATAGGCGGAATCGAGACCGTAACTCCGAATGCTCGAAGAGCAAACACGATAAGGGCGCGATGCATGGCAGCGAGAATGCTCGGTCTCTTGTCCCGTTACGTCGTAAAACCGGCGCCCGGTGTCGTTTACACGCCCGACATACCCAGTCCGGATTTGTGTTACGCCCGCGTGCTTCTCGCTCATCTTGCCTCGCGCTCGGCCCTTCAGAGAACCGTCGTTGGGCTCACGATGTCGCACTGGGCCGCTCTCGAGCAGCCAAAACCACCCGTGATACCCGAAATACTCGCCGATAAATTGCTCATCTGTCTCACCGAGTGCGTATATTACGACGAGATTGCCGGCTCATTCACGAGATTGCTTCACGAGAGTCGTGATTACGTGGCTACCCTCAAACATTACAAGCTCGCTTTGCCCGTCGACGACGAGACCGCAACCGTCATGACCCTCGAGCAGATATCAAATTTGGCCGCTAAACCCGTTGGGGGCCTACAAATTTCGTCCGGCACGGCCGGTACTGCCTCGAATATGAATAATGCGGCGCTCAAGCTGAAGCCAAAGCTCATACAGAGTCTCGATGAGAGGAGACGTGCCCTCGAGTCCGGTGCCTCGGGTACCGCCGCCCAGCAGCTTGCTCTCAATGTCATGTCAATGGCGGCGCTCGCTGGCTCGGCTACGATGTTTCATTGCCTGCCTCGAGCTCCACGTCCTCTGAATCCTCTTGTTAAACCTCTTATGGAAGCCATCAAACGCGAGGATGACGAAGATTTGCAAAAACTTGCCGCCAAACATCTTGCCCATCTGGTCGATCTTTGCGCCGATCGCACGCCATCGCCCAATACAAAGGTTATTTTGGGGAAAAAAAAATAAACACATGCCTTTCGCATAGGAAAATTTAGTAAATATATATTTTCCAGGAATAATTAGAGATACTCTGATTACTTGGGGGGAAAAAAAAATATTCTGCACTTATTTTATTTTTTATCAATAGTTTTGGGGAAAAAAAAAAATCTACGGTATGTGGAACTGCGTATTTTTAATCTTTAGTACTCCATAATGCGAATGTTCATTTTTATTTCACGTTTTGGGAATAGTGTATTGTTTACGGGTCGTTTGCGCCTCGTATGAAGTTGAGAACACCTCGGTGCTCAACTTCCCACTCGGCGTGCAAACGACCGTTTTCTCCGAGGTGAAGCGCAATTTCTTACAACAGCGGAGCGAAAACAGCGACTTTTCATCCGCAAACGAGGACCGGAAATCGACTGGTTTCGCTCCGCTGTTGTAAAAAAAGCAATTTTTTCTTTGAAAAATAAAACGTCCGTCGTTTTATTTTTACGTATAACGTATTAACGTATAGAATTAAAATAACATCAACGAGAGAGGCTTGTGTGGCTGATTGTTCGCAAAAGCGAGACACACTTTGTGGATCTAATGGTCTCAGATTTTCTTGTAAATTCAGCATAAGCTAAAAAAAACATCGGGCAGCATACGTAAATGTTTATTTTAGATATTTAAATGTGCCCATTTTGCTGTACAGAGGATCAGTGTTTTTTTCGTAATTCTTGAAAAATCCTTTACAGAATGATCGTCAGCTTTCCGATGAAAATAATGCAGTTACCCTTTGAATTTGGAGAGAAAAAAAAAACGAGAAAATGAACTCAAAAAAATGACTAGAAAATTACTTCTTTTGTGCGACATTGCAGCGCGATGGCTCAAGCTCTTTTTGAGTTATAAAAATTTGAATTTTTTCAAGCCGCTAAATTTTCAACACACAACAAAATTTACCATCACAAAGCTTTCTCCAACAAAAAGCAAAGAGGGCAAATAATTTTTTTTTTTTTTTTTTTTTTGGTGACAGATAGACAGAAATTTAACAAGAATATTTAAATTCTGCAGATAACGACGAATTTGTGCACATTCCTATGCTCCGATCTCGAATTCACGCCCAGGCTCACCGAACAAACGGAGCTGGATCCTTATGACGGTATTCTCACATTGAACAATCGTCAGCGACACGCCGAACGCGTGGCTTACAACCGCGGCGCCGGATGCGGGGGCACAGGTGGTGGCAGAGGACCCGGCAGACCACCGGCAACCGACATACCTCTGGAGGAGTTGCTCGCTTGCGAGGAACCCGAGGCAAAGGCTTCGCGGACTCGTCGTCGCGGTGCTACTCAGGCACTCACTGCCATAGGTAATACTGGCGTTTGTTAATTTTTTTTTCTCCTCTGTTCATAAAGCCCATTTCCTTCATAAAGTGCCCTTGCGGAAATGCGATGCATTAGGAAAAAGTGGCTGCGGACAGGAATCTTGGGGGGGATCTTGAGAAAAAAAAACTTAAAAAAAAATAACTTTTATGGAAATTGCGAAAAGTCAAGTATCCTTGCTTTTGTAAACTAGCGCCTACTACGAAATCTCCTCATCGATCTATCTATATAAATAAAAATTAAATGCTGTTCGTTGGTAAGCGCATCACTTGAGAACGGCTGGACCGATTTGGCTATTTTTTTTTTATGTTCGTAATATTCCGAATAAGGATTTTAGGGAAAGAAAAATTGGAAAAGTTGCCAGGAAAATTGGAAAATTCGGGAACAACGTCGAACAATGTCGATAGGAACGACATATTTGGTTGATTCTTTTTTTCTTTTGTTTTTTTATGCTCCCGGAATGGAAATAACTTAATTGAATGTTTTCAATTTAAAAAAAAACAATCTGGAAGATCTGGAAAAAAATCTGAAAAAACGCATTCCAGCCTAAATTAAAATAAAATTACATTTATTTTTTCTTTTGTATTAATTTCGCGTCTTGTCCAACAAATGTAATTATTCTATTTCTATTCCAATTTATTTCGCTACGTGCGCAAATATTGTGAATCAAGCCAATCGGTGACTAGCTGACTTGAATTTTGACTTGTCAAAATTTCAATAAATTCGTTCGTGGTCGTTTTGTGAATTTGTATAAAGCTATTGGAAATGTGTAAACAAAGTAAAAATGAGAAGAAAAAAAAAACGTATTTTCCTGAGTGATCATTGAATCTATTAACGACTAGCTGGCCCGACAGACGTTGTCCTGTCCAAATTTCAATAAATTTTTTTTGTGATCGTTTTGTGAATTTGTGAAAAACTATTGGAAATGTGTAAGCAAAGTAAAAATGATAAAAACACGTATTTCTGAGTGATCTATTGACGATTGTGGCCGTGAATATACAATTTGAGGAGGAGTACATTCAGAAGTACGTCAATGTGAAATTTTACATGCGAGATAAATTCTATAGGCAGTACACCCCTGAAATGCTGGAAATGTGTGATGTGCCTGAAATGTGATCGACTTGGAACCATGCGGTTTTGTTTCAAAATTTAAGTCACAACTGGATCAAGTCAGAATTTCATGTCAACCGAATGATTTATTTTCTTCCATTGAATTTTACATCGCAATGAGTCTCAAGGTGTTTTATTTATACTTTGATTTCGATTGCAAGATCGACGTTCAAGTAAACAATCAAAACAAAGAAATACTTTGTTTCGATTGGTTCGCTGTGACATCGTCATTTCGTTAAGGTGGCTCATCAGTGAATTAAAAAACCGGCGATACGAATGAAACTTCGGGAGAGTGTTATCTAAGATGCAATGAACGCTCTCTCAAAATTTCAGGGTATATTGCCAGGCAAATTATTGCGAACGAGTAGATTAAAATTACCTATTTTAGCATGGGTCTTATGGCAATTGATTCCATTTTCACCGGAAGTGACATGATCCCTTTTGATAAAGACGAGAGTTCTTATTCAAATTTTGAGTATTGAGAGATGAAATCGTGAACTTTCCAATGGTATTTAAAAAATTGTGTCTTGCCAGGGATTTTCCCGAGAAATTTAATCGTGAAAGTCATCTTGTGTGCAAATCTCGGATACAATATATGTCTGTCATTCTGCACGCGAGGAAACATATGAATATCAGCTATCGTTTTTGACTCGATTGCTCTGACAGCGTTAAATACTTTTGTCAGTTGAGACTTTATTTATAATATTATTTATAATAATTTATGAATAAAATATCACGGGAAACGTCATCGAAATTCATAAATTTTATTTAGACAGAGTATTTAGAAAATATTATGATAGGTTTTATGATTTTTTTTCACGTCACGATTTTGACTAGTTTTGTCACTGATGGGCCGCCTTAATTGCAATGCTTTATGATACGCGACATTTTTTGCTTTGTTGTCTGGCGCGTAAACAAACAAAGCTGATGGTTTTTTCGATACGGGAACAGGCGACATACAATCGACCATGCCAGAAGCATGGATTCTCAAGGTTAATGCCGCAAACACTCAATGACCCGACCTATCGCTAATTTCCCATTGTACTCCTCCTCAAATTGAATATCCATGGCCACAATCGTTAATAGATTCAATAATCACTCAGAAATGTGTTTTTTTTTCTCATTTTTACTTTGTTTACACATTTTCAATAGCTTTTCACAAATTCACAAAACGATCGCAAACAAATTAATTGAAATTTGAACAACGTCTGTCGGGTCAGCCAGTTTATAGAATAAAATATGATTGTTTGTCTTCGTCATCACGAATTACGAACTCCTTTCGTTCTTGATCCTCGCAGCGAATCTCATCGGGCCCCGTTTGCCGATCCGTCTGCCTCATCTCTGGCAACTGATGATCCTGAACAATCAGAACAACGAGAATTGTCCGATCGCGGCGTTCGGAGCTAACGATAGCGCGGAAAAAATTCGCGATCAGGTGAACAATTTGGTATTCGGTTTGCAAGTATTGGAAATAATGGGCCCGAGTCTCGATCGTACGCTGCTGGAACCGGTGCTCGATTGCCTGCCGAGATTGTGCGCCCTTCTCTCGCATCCGTACAAGATCGTGAGGCACATCGCGTCGCGCTGTTTGTCGACGCTCGCCGTTCTCGATACCGGTATAACCATGAAACACGTCGTATCGTCGATCGTGCCGCTTCTCGAGGCTCGTGAAACCGATAAAATCGGCAACCCAAGAGACTCGAGAATGATTCCGGCTCCGAATGATTTTGACATACGTCGTCAGGGTGCAGCCGAGGCAATCGCTTGTATCGTCGAGAATCTTGGTGTAAGAATCGTTCCTTACGCGGTACTCTTCATGATACCTTTGCTCGGCCGCATGAGCGATCAGAATATTTCCGTGAGATTGGCATGCAGCGCTACGCTTGCAACTCTCGTGCAATTATTGCCCCTTGATCCGGGCTCGTTGGCCGATCCGCCCCGTCTCGTCGAGGAAAAAGCCCAGGAGAGACGTTTTCTCGAGCAACTGCTGAATCCGCGAAGTATACCGGACACGAAGCTGACCGTCAGGGTTGCCGCTGAATTACGCTCGTATCAGCAGCAGGGACTCAATTGGCTGGATTTTTTGAATCGTTATCAGCTTCACGGTGTGCTGTGCGACGATATGGGCCTTGGAAAAACTCTCCAGACTCTCTGCATACTCGCGCTGGATCATCATCGTAATCCGAAAACATCGCCGAGCCTCGTCGTTTGTCCGCCCACATTGACCGGTCATTGGGTCTACGAGGTCGAAAAATTCATACGCGCCCAGGATCTATCGGTTATTCAGTACGCAGGTACGCCACCGGAGCGCGAAAAATTACGCTCGCGAACGATGAATTATCGTCTGATCGTTGCGAGCTACGACATCGTTCGCAAGGACATTGAATTCTTCGAGGCCGTACAATGGAATTATTGCGTTCTCGACGAGGGTCATGTTATAAAAAATGGCAAAACTAAGAGTGCCAAAGCAGCGAAAAAATTGCGCGCTCATCATCGTCTCATACTGTCCGGCACACCGGTGCAAAACGACGTGCTCGAACTTTGGTCGCTTTTTGATTTTCTCATGCCCGGTTTTCTCGGCAGTGAGAAACAATTCGCCTCGAAGTACTCGAGACCGATATTGGCATGCAGAGAACCAAAAGCCGGGCCTAAGGAACAGGAGGCCGGTGCTTTGGCCATGGAAGCTCTGCATCGACAGGTAAAGTATTAATCAACTTTTTTCGGTGAATCGAAAAATTTACGAACTTACCGTAGCCTTTTTCGAGCAAGAGCCTCGATCCTTGTGGCATAAATTTCAATAGATAATCTCGATTAAGGAAGTTCATCTGGTACCGAGTTAGTCAAAAGAAAAATTGTTACGACTAGCGTAGTCCGTTCAATAAGTTTAGCATGTAATATGGAGGCTAACCTCCAAAAAATCAGTATTTTTCGAGACAAACTAATTAATTCTAAAGTTCACGAGAATCCTATAGATTTAAGAAAGCTATCCAAACGTTCTTCACATCTTTTTGTATCCATTATAAAAGTTTCATTCGAAACTATTTGTCAATGGTTGCAAATTTCAGGTTTATAAATGGAAAAAACACGACAATCCATAAGAGGCCATGTTAATTAAGAAAAATTTTATTTGTTAATTGCGCACAAACAAGAAATCCGGAAAGTTTTCAATTTGAACAGGTGACTTTTTGGATACTCATAAGTGTACTCGAATTTTTTTAATCAATATCTGTTTGTTAATTCGATCATCAGATGAACTCCCTTAAAACTACATTTCGAAATTTTTCGTTTGATTCAGCAAGCTTTTTTTTTTTTGTTTTATCAAATAATCACAGTTATATATATATTTTTTCCATTTCTCATCCAAGGTTTTGCCATTTCTTCTACGACGTAACAAGGAAGACGTTCTTCAGGATTTACCGCCGAAAATTACGCAAGATTATTACTGCGATTTATCATCGATTCAGCGCAGTCTTTACGAGGACTTTCGTACACGACACTCGGCGACTCTGATGAACAATTCAAGCTCCTCGCATGCAGCGACCAACAATGCGCCACGTGGACACGTTTTCGAGGCTCTCCGTTATCTTCGCAATGTCTGCAATCATCCGAAGCTTGTGCTTAGTCCGCGGCATCCTCAGTATCAAACGGTAGAGAAATAATTTTACATCAAGATAGAACGATACCATATGTCAAAAAAAGAGGGATTTTGATGAAAATTGGTAGATACATTCGAAATTGAGTAAAATGTTTGCTCGAAAAATTTCAACGAATTTGACCGTACCGTTTCTGAGAAAATTGAATTCGTTTTTTTACATTGGATCTTATGGAAAAGGGTAAAAAAAAACCGCAAAAAACATTGAAAAACTACCTTTAAAAAAGCCACTTTTTGATAAAACTAGCACAAGAATATGAATCAACTCTCAAGATCAATCCTGAAAAATTTGCAGCAATTTCACCGTACCGATTATCTGCAATGTGCAAAAAATAAACAATAAATGCAATTTTTTCGCTCTGTACCGATGAACATAGCTCCAAGCGCGGCAACGTTGTATCGACCAAGGCGCTCTCGTCAGATATTGACATGTTGACTGTTGACACATAAGCACGATATTGAAAATTCGGCGTCCTACAAGACACGATTTTTTTCCCCTCGTTTTTCACCTTTTCTGCCTCCTATATTTATTTTTCATTAATTTTTGCTCCTTAAATTTTCTCCCAATTTCAACGAGCCTTTGACAATTTTTTTTTTACTTTTCGCTATTATAAATCATCCTTTCAACCTTTCCGCAAAAACATCTGACGAGCGCCTCTGGAGCTTGGGCTTGGAGCTTGGGAAATGCAGCCATCGGTTAAAAACTTAAACCGGTATACGGCGTTGCCGCTGTCAAAGCAACTATTTGCGAAATGTTTAATATGCAACGAGGAGCATTTTTTGTCGCCAAAACCAGGAATATTATGTTTAAAATAGTTATTAATGGTTTTTTTTTTTCAACAAAAAGTACACAATCATCACCTTACACGTAAATTGAAAACCAGAAAATTAATTCACGTGCAGTTGGTAACACGAATGGCTCCCCATGTTAAAGCATAGGAGTACCCCTCTCACCGCCTGCCCCGCAAAAGAGGTAGCGTTCTACCTTAATAAGGGGGAAAAAAAAAAAAAAACACAAAAAACCATTTAAACGATTCATGAATTTCATATCTTGACGCCTAATCGTCGTTTCTATCGTTTTTAAGGTATGCGCTCAGATGAAGCAACAGCAGACGACTCTGACGGACATTGAGATTGCGGCAAAATTGCCGGCTCTGAAGCAATTGCTGATCGATTGTGGCATCGGTCAGCCCCAACAGCAGCATCAGCATCAATCGCCGCAAACGATTGTTCAGTCGTCGCAAAAAAATTCTCTGATTACGAGCATCCTGCCGTCCGTTATCCTCGGCGATGTTGGACAAACTGGAACGCAGCAGCAATTGGTCAGTCAGCATCGAGCGCTCATATTTTGTCAATTGAAGGCGATGCTCGACATCGTCGAGAGAGATTTGCTCGCCGTTCATTTGCCAACGGTCACGTATCTTCGTTTGGACGGCGGTGTACCAGCAGCGCAGAGACACGCCGTTGTCGCTCGTTTCAATGCCGATCCATCGATCGACGTTTTGCTACTAACGACCCAGGTCGGTGGACTTGGACTTAATTTGACCGGTGCCGATACCGTGATATTCGTCGAGCACGACTGGAATCCAATGAAGGATCTACAAGCTATGGATCGGGCTCATCGCATTGGCCAGAAGAAGGTCGTCAATGTTTATCGGCTTATAACGAGATCAACCGTGGAGGAAAAGATCATGGGATTGCAGAAATTCAAGCTCCGCACGGCCAATACCGTGATAACAACGGAAAATTCGTCTCTCGGTACCATGGGCACTGATCAAGTGAGTTTTTTTTTTTTTTTTTTTAATATTTTATCCGGATTTTACGTTTTTATTGTAAGGTAAATGTACCGGTAGCTGCACACGTCTCAGTCGTCGCACACCACCATAATTACATTTATTAAGCATTTCATGATTAATATTGAAATTCTAATAATTGCAAGATGATCAACGATGCTTCACTAACGTATAAGAAAAAAATCGACTAGAATATAAATTATTTTCATCTGTTTACTCCGGCCCGCTTGTTACGGAGAGACCCTATCAACGGATTTCTTATCGAATGTGCCAAGGAATAATGGAAGTTTTTTTAACGCTCATCGTTCAGATTGTACGTGTATTCGAGATAAATTATGGCTCATTTTGGTTGCGTTCGGCATTCGTTTCACCAAATACGTTTTCATTTTATTAATTTGCCATTACTCACGCTCAATTCTGTTTAAAAGTATATTTAACAATCGGCACGGTGAAAAAATTTCTTTATGGTCAAATTATATCTATGAAGGTCTAATCTATCGTTTAAGCGGTTCTTCGGGGAAATGTTACCGTTTTTTTTTTCACTCCTAAAATAATCTCCAATCATAGCTCCGAATACTTCTCCCATAAGAGCTATAAGTGGAATATTTAATGTCTTTTTTTTTGTCTCCTCAACTACGTGGTCAAAAAATCTGAAATAATTACGGTGGATTCCTAGTACCAGCGCAAACCTCCCCTCAAATTTTAGAATCATTTTTACCGTTTTTCTCTGGGTTAAGAACCTCCTTAAACTTCCCGTAAAACTCAATTGAACCGTGTAATCTTCGTGTTCTATTATTGGAACAAGGAAATCATAAGCTGTACGATATTTAGCTGTTTCGCGATCGCTGTCGTTACTTACATGGCACGCTGGGCCTGTGACATGGGTTCAAAATTTAATTCTTGACTTTCCTGTCCAAATTGAAATTTTAAATTTTGAATTAATCGTTATCCATTTGATCGTGATCCGCTATTGAGCTCCAAAAGCTAATTCTATCGAGATTTGAGAATCGTAGCTCATTAACTCGGGCTTTTAGTGTTCGAATATCGTATTGCGCGGACACTGGTACATTTACCTTGTTTCATAGGATTTTTTTTTTTTCCCCCAATGATATTATATAAATATTTAAAATAATAATGATAATCGATCGCTCGACGAGTCTGCCCGACAAGGAGAAACCTTGAAGCGGAGACTTTGGGCTTTCAGCGAATAACGATTGATATGATAATTATTGTCTCTTAAGCTGCTGGATCTTTTCTCACTGGACAATGGAAAAGAGGCGAGAACGGGTAATCAGAACGAATCGACGGGCGGAACGAGAGGTATGACAAGCGGAATTCCCGGTATAAGCAAATCGGTACTCGATATATTGCCAGAATTATGGGAACAACAGCAGTACGACGACGAGTATGATCTCGATTCTTTTCTCGCTACGCTAAAATCGAGTGATGGCCAGTAAAAGGGACGTGTAGTCGGATTCGAAAACAAACAAAAAAAAACCGAACGGTCTCGCGTTTCGGCAAATAATTAACATACGTGTCATCATCAAGCAAAAAGAGCGAAGAAAATGTTGGTGTGTGTGTGTGTGTGCGTGCGTGCGTGCGAGTTTATCGAACGACGAACGGCAAGTAAATACGAAGAGGTGCAGAATGCTCTGAAAAAAAAAAAAAATATATATATATATATATATATATATGATAATTATTGTAGACGGATAGACGAATATCGACGGCGAAAAACGATTCGGTATCGACGCTTGAACCATAGCAATGTAATACCCGTAATTATGATAATACGATAAGTCTTACGAGTCTTTTTTTAGCCGTCGTTCCGACCACACGCTCATTCATTGGCGTCATACGCTTTTTTTTTTTTTTTTCTCTTTTTCTTCTCACTTTTATTTATAATAACTTATATTAAAAAAAAAAAAACCAATGCAATTACAATTTCGTATTTGTACAAACAAAAAAAAACGTGAAGCTCCGACGCGAGTTCCAATTAACTATGCGGTAACACTCGTTAATGTCTATGTTTTTTTTTTTTCTTCTCATCTTCGTCCTTTTCACCGCCACCTTGGAAATGACGTCGCTCTTTCAACGCTTTGACTCTTGTACACTCTACACTTTGCCCTCCTGGTACTTAATTCTCTATAGGAACAGTATAAATCACACTAAGGGGGAAATATTAGCACAGCTGCGTCAATATATATATATATGGGGAGTTTTACAAAAAAAAAAAAAAAAAACCGAGAGGTCGTAGACGATGGTACTTGGAATTTGTCTAGAATATTTTTTTTTCATCCGGATTTTTACGTATTAATACTCGAGGAGGATTTTTTAAATCTTTATATTCATTCAGTCAGGACAGCCCATCAAAGTTTCTCATAAAATGACATTCGGGGCTAATTTTCGAGCAGAAGGAATGAGAATTCGTCAAAAAAAAAAGAAAAAAAAATACGGCAATGTCGCAGAATCACGTGGAAAGAAAATAACCACTATATTTTCGCCTACTGTAAATACACCATTTTTTTTTATTTTAAAGACTCAAATATATAACGATAGCTCAAATAATTACGCAAATTCTGAGCCTAATCTGAACGTGGCCCCGAGCCGATCTTCAATTTTCATTGCATAATTTTCGTTCAGGTTTATTGGCTTTTTGTTGGTTTTTTTTCGTATAATTTAGCTGGAAACGAAAAAAAAGAGACTTCGTTAATTTTGAACAACAATTTTTTGTTCACAATCGGTATAACGAAGAGATATTAGGCTTGTTCGTGCTAGCTATACTTTCTACACTTTTAACAGATTTTACACTTTTCACTAGAAATTTACACCTCCTATTTGACGAGTGTAAAAAGTGTAAGAAAAGTGTAGAAAGTTTAGCTAGCACGAACAAACCCAGTGTTTGGAAAAAATTTGACTTCAATCGATCCATTCATTACATTTTATAATGATTTTATTGATACTAATAAAAAAATTTGAGGCCGCAGCTGACGCTCGTCAACTTTTTTCAGATGATAATCATGTTTGAAGGGATTGGAGCACCCACGGTGCTTATTATAATAATTAATAATATAATATATTATTATAATATAATAATATAATATAATATAATATAATATATATATATATATTAGGGTGTGCGGAAAAAAAACAATTTTTTTTTTTCGGTTGCATCCACCAAAAAAAGTTGAAGTAAGGTAAAAAAAAGAAGAATCCTAAAACGGGAGGTCAAAAAAAAATTATTTCGAGCGGCGCATTGCATTTGAATATTTTCCATAAGAATAACACAGGAAAATATTGGGATTTCTGAATGTGGTAGTGCAACTCGTCAGAAAAAAATCACACAATGATGTCATTAACATATTCTCATGGAGAATCGAATTCCCTACAAAAAAAGTTCTTACGAAAAATTAGCTCGGAACAACCGTTCAAGTGGAATATAACGCGAATGAATATAGTGGAAATAACGCTGTCTGAAATTGAATTGATAGGAAAAAAAAATAATTCAAAAGGCTGTAAAAATCGAATTTTTCGCTTTACGAAAAAACTTTTCGGGGGTTTTTTGTAAAGAATGTTCTGCTCTAACAACGTCGCTTTGATAGAATCATATAACGGTTCATTAACAAAAAACGAAGAGCAGCTACAATATTTATTGGGCATAGTGCAGAATTATCGATAGAAATACCCTAATTGCAACAAACAGACTCTTAAAAAAAGAAACGATGATTATTAAGCATTATAATGTAAAAAAAAACCTATTCTATCTTATTGAACCAAATTCATTGAATAAAGCTTTTCTAAACACGATCAATGATGAACGTCGTTTCTTTTATATTTCTTGTTGTACTTGATTTTTTTTTTGTATAAGAGAAATATCTTGAGAACAATTTCATGCAAGTATGTTAGAGCAGAACATTCTTTACAAAAAAACCCCCGAAAAGTTTTTTCGTAAAGCGAAAAATTCGATTTTTACAGCCTTTTGAATTATTTTTTTTCCTATCAATTCAATTTCAGACAGCGTTATTTCCACTATATTCATTCGCGTTATATTCCACTTGAACGGTTGTTCCGAGCTAATTTTTCGTAAGAACTTTTTTTGTAGGGAATTCGATTCTCCATGAGAATGTTAATGACATCTTTGTGTGATTTTTTTCTGACGAGTTGCACTACCACATTCAGAAATCCCAATATTTTCCTGTGTTATTCTTATGGAAAATATTCAAATGCAATGCGCCGTTCGAAATAATTTTTTTTTGGCCTCACGTTTTAGGATTCTTTTTTTTTTACCTTACTTCAACTTTTTTTGGTGGATGCAACCGAAAAAAAAAATTGTTTTTTTTCCGCACACCCTAATATATATATATATATATTAATATATTATATAATAATATATATATTATAATAATAATTTATAATATTAATAATTATTAATGTATTATCATAATAAATAATAACTTCACTGGTAGTAAACTATAAGCCCAAAAACATCCAAAACGCGACGACCATATATATATATATATGTATATGTATGTATATCAGTGAGTAACTTCAATGCCAACCGTTATGTAGCTACAAATAAGGACGCATCGACATCCAAGTCTTTTTTTTTTACTTTTCTCCAGCTAAATTATACGAAAAAAAAAAACCAACGAAAAATCAACAAACCTTGACGAAAGTTATGCAATGAAAATCGAATATCGGCTCGGACCAACGTTCAGATTAGGCTCACAAGTTGCGTAACTATTTGAGAAATCGTTATGTATACTTGAGTTTTTTAAATTTTTTAAACGGCATATTTTCAGTAGGCGAAAATACAGCGGATATTTTCTTTCCGCGTGATTCTGCGATATTGCAGTCTTTTTTTTTTCGAAAATAGATAAAAACTAGCAATTGTTCTTTGAGTTTTTTTTTTTACGAATTCTCATTCCTTTTGCTCAAAAATTTTCCTCGAATGTCATTTTACGAGAATCTCCGATGAGCTTTCCTGCCTGAACGAAGATGAAGATCGAAAAAATCCTCCCCGAGATATGTTCGATCTACAAAAATCCGCGAGAAAAAAAAAAAATTATTTTAGACAAATTCCAAATATCATTGTCCACTGACCTCTCCGTTTTTTTTTTTTTTTTTTTTTTCCACGCGAAACAGTACCGCGCATACATACATACGGTCGCAGCTGAGAATTTTGAGCAAACACGCGCATATACGACACGATGGACTTTTCCGTAAAGTGTAAAAGAGACGAATTTTTTTTTAATTTTTTTTTTATTTTTTAAAGCTTGGCTCTGTAAGTAGGATCGAGATTTCCAGCGGCAAATACATTGTGAGGATCAAGATGGGCTTTCGTGGCGCGATACAGCGAGAATCCCGCATCGCCAACGGCCTCCGGATAAAAGCGCGCTCTCATCTTTCCGACACCGTGATGATGAGATATCGAGCCACCGCTCGCGATTATTTCCTCCCTCGCGATTTCCTCGATATGCTCATAAGTCTCGACGGGATTCGCGAGCTTGAGATAATTGAAAGCCATGTAAAAATATATGCAACAGCCGGCATCGTAGGTCTGCGTGACCCGACAGGATATGAGATAATGCGTTATACCGCGCTCGGTGCACTCACGTGCCACCCGTGTCTTGACATTGCGACAAAGCGACGTTGCCCGACTCCAAGCTACCGAAGTCTCGAATGACTCGGATAATATACCGTACTCGAGTCCCAAATCGCGTATATAAGCGATAACGAAGGTCAGCGTATAACCTCGCTCGCCGTTCGTCTCGCCCGCGGCCAAACCGCCGTAACTCGTCGCAATTGCATAAATTTTGCGCTCCTGATTTTCAATCTCCGTCTTGTCCTGACCCTCGAAGAACAGGGTCGCAACGCAAATGCTCTCCCAACCGAAGCCCTTTATTCTCGTCACGTAAGCCTGCTTGATTATCCGCATAACGCAATCCCTCCAGCCGTGCTCGGGTCTCAGCGCTTGGCCAAATTTAAATTGTTCATTATCCATGAGACGTATGCTCGCCGGCTGACAGCGCTGTCTCGCTATTTCCCTCATGGCCGTCACGCCGCTCGTGAAATTTGGAAATACGACGCTCCCGTATTTGACGAATTTCGGCATTGGTCTCAGCTTCAGTACGACTTCCGTTATCACGCCGAGCGTACCCTCGCTACCGAGTATAACGTGATCGAAATCCGGACCCGTCGATATCCTCGGAACTTGGGCACCTCGCTCCAGCGTCATTAACGGCTCATCGACTCGTCCCGTTACCATTCTAACGCGCACCACGAGATCCTCGATATTGCCATAAGTATTTTTCTTCATGCCACTGGCGCGCGTAGCTACCCAACCGCCGAGACTGTTGTCGATTTCGTCAAAAAAAAAAAAAAAAAAAAAAAAAGAGAGATCGACAATGAGATTTATCGTTCGATCGATTGTAATTATTTTATTTTTTTTTTTCTTTATTTTTCTAGTACTTTCGTGGCGCGGGTCTCTCGAGGATTTGTGGGTTTTGGGTTTGTTTACCTGGAAAATTCGTAGGAGTCAGGCTCATGGCCGGTTGTGAGCCCCCGCAGACGCAACTCACGCTCGAGATCCTGACCTATTATTCCGGACTCGCAGCAGGCCAGAAGATTCTCGTGATCGAGCCACAATAAACGATTCATCTGGGACGTGTCGAGCGACATTATCGTGCGTCGCTCGTTTTTTGGACAGGCCGTGGCACGGCTCACGCTTGTACCACCGCCGAATGGTATACAAGCAACGCCGTGCTCCACGCACAGTCTTATCAGATCCTCCACGTCCTTGTGGCATTCTGGAATTTTTCCGTGAAATTGTTACGTTCGTAGAAACACATTTAATGGATAAACATATTCGGTATCGGCGATCGACACTGAGCATGCGACTCCTAGCGGATTTTTCGACCAACTGCTATTGGAGTGCAAAAGACTCAATTTGTACACGCGGTGCACACGGCTACAGCGTGTAAATTAGTTTTTACATTTCTGTACCCGTTCAAATTAACAAAAAAGCTGTAATTCAAATTTTTATATTATTTGATATCGGAATGGAGACTGTCGAATGGGTCGAATCTGCGAAATTCAGCCCAAAAGTGTAATCTAACACTGGAGAGTTTATTGTTGCGCGTTCTAATGTCATTCTCGTCCGTTCACGGATCGAGACGTGACATTTCACCGGTTTCCCGTAAAAAAAAAAAAAAAACGCCGGTAAAGTATCTCGGACAAATTTATTCGGCGCGCGTGAAACGATAGATCGACGGAAAATGTGGATAAGAGCGCTCAAAATGTCTCGATGCGACCCAAAGTCTTCGATCAGAGTGTACTGGCCCTGATATTTCGCGTTTTGTTTCGTTTTTTTTTTCAGTACATCCGACTACCACCATTTGCCCGAACTTCAGAACTTCTTCCCCTTCAGTTATATTTCGGTTATTTGGGTCTCCTTTTACCGAAATCGTAAATTTGTCGCAGTTTCAAGTATAAACGTTCCATGTTTTCAATGCTAACTGACACAGACTGCACTCCAATAGGGCCATATTTCCGAGTGACGCGAGCGCCGCCATCGGTAGTGTCGATCGCCAATACGACTGACAACATTTCATTTTATCGAACAATCGTTATATTGAATTAGATCGACTCGTTGAATTAAGGTGGCTCGTCAGTGAATTAAAAAAACCGGCGATACGAATGAAACTTCGGAAGATGAATGGAGAAGATTCAATGAACGCTCTCTCAAAATTTCAGGGTATGTTGCCAGGCAAATTATTGCAAACGAGTAATTTAAAATTACCTATTTTAGCATGGATCTTATGGCAGTTGATTCCATTTTCAGCGGAAGTGACACGATACCTTTTGATAAAGAACGAGAGTTCTTATTCAAATTTTGAGTATTGAAAGATGAAATCGTGAACTTTCCAATGGTATTTAAAAAATTGTGTCTTGCCAGGGATTTTTCCCGAGAAATTCAAACGCGAAAGTCATCGTGTGTGCAAATCTCGGATACAATATATGTCTGTCATTCTGCACGCGAGGAAACATATGAATATCAGCTATCGTCTTTTACTTGATCGCTCTGACAGCGTTGAATACTTTCGTCAGTTGAGACTTTATTTCCAATATTATTTATAATAAATTATGAATAAAATATCACGGGAAACGGTCATCGAAATTCATAAATTTTATTTAGACAGAGTATTTAGAAAATATTATGATAGGTTTTATGATTTTTTTTTCACGTCACGATTTTTGACTAGTGTTGTCACTGATGGGCCGCCTTAATAACTTGGGTCTATGGTTTCTGGGGGGGGTTTTTTTTTTCATGAATTTACAAATCAAATTTACAATTTCAATCGAATATACAAAAACAAATTTTTCCATCAATAAATCTACATAACTCAATGCTGTGGCCCCGTGTTTAATATACCTCAGGCTAGAACGATTGCCCAGCAGAGCTGTTTTCACTCTCTCTCTCCCACACAAAAACACACACACACTCAATACTCTACCAGTTAGGCCGACCTTGTGTTCGTTTTCTATTGTAAAATAATATCTTCAAGAGATATTTCTTATCTTTGGCAAAACGCGAAACCAGCAAAGATCTGCTCCATATTGTTTCGCTAGTAACTAAAAGTATTGAGTTCAACTTTTTTTTTTTTGTTTTTTTTCTTCTCTTATGCAGAAAATAGCGGTTTCGTGGAAAATTTTTTTTTTTCACAATATTCATGAAAAAGTATGAAGAATAGTCCAAAGTTCAATGGTCCGAATAGTCCAAAGTTAAAAAGACGTTTGTGAGAAATTTTCCTTAAAACTCGGTGAGGTCGTTGAGATTAAAAAAAAAAATTTGTTTTTCGTGATACAGAGGCATCTTGTACTTTTATTCCGAGAAAGATATTTTTGATCCGGCTGTGTTTCTCTCATTTGACAAATTAACACACGAAGCCTCAAAGCTTCGGGTGGTTGAGCCCCTAAAAAAAAGCCTCAAAATGTTTATTTAATTGCGTCAAAAATTTTGCTCTTTCGAAAAGCTTGCCTCGCGAACGAACGAGACTGTGAGACAAAGCGAGACTTTCTCGTGGACAAAGTTCAGTGAAAAACAAACGGTTACATTTATGAGTAATCAAAGTTTCAATTTGCAATTAACAGGATTTTTTTTTTCACTCTTCATTTAGCTATTCGAAGCTCGTTTTTTTTTTACTTCCTAAGGAACAGAGATTTCCTAAAAAAAAAAAAAGTATTCGATATTCATGCCGGATTGTTCAATACATTGCAATTGGTCGAAACATCAAATTTGGAGAAAATTTTCCTATGTATGGGTGGAATGATAAAAAAAATCAAACATAAAAACCGAACTTTTTCTCTGAAAAATTGTCAATGAAAACTCAAAAGAAAAGAAAAAAAATAAATAAATCTCACAAAGCTTTCTCCGTATTATATGAGGAAGAAAAACTTGGAAAAGCCAATTGCTCATTAAATTTCTTAAATTATAAAAAAAAATTATGAGAAAGCAATTTTCTAAATAGATCTACCGTAGATTTATCTTTGGTAAACGTACTTGGCCATACGACAATGTCGGGTATACGTTCGAATTGGCCGCCCTGTTTCAATTGAACCATTTCTCTCAACGTGTGACCATGCCCACGAAACATACGATCCATTCCATCGGTCGAATAATCAATTTTTCGTTTTTCAATAGCCTCGACGAATTGGCTCGACAGTATGGATTCCGGAAATGCATTCGACGGCTCCTGCGGTGGATATCTCTTTGACAATTCGACACCCATGACATCCTTGACCCATTCCGTGAAGTACGGTAGCTCAAGATTTCCAATTGGATAGCTACGATGCAAAAAAAAAAAAAAAAAACAATGAGTGTCGAGTATTTCCTCAACGTTGACGTCACTCGGCTCTTGAGCGTTGCCGTAAAAACGGCATTCATGACAATCGGTAAGCGCGCAACGACTGATAAATATGCCATTAGCGAAGAATTCAGATGGGAATATCGAGCGAACGAGAGAAATATATTCATGCAAGGGATTATGCAAAATGTAAAAGAAGAATGAAAGACGAAAAAAAAGTTTCTCAAAACTAAACGAAAAGTGAAGACGAGAAATATTTTTAAAAAATAATGAAAAAAGTGATAATTGTGTTCTCGTCTCGCGTGTGCCGTCTCTAGTCTGTACAGCGGTATGACCGATTCTCCTCGTGGCCGTGAGTACACAGCAAACTTTGTTTATTCAAGAATTACAACGAATGAGAGAATCTTCGTTCGCGACTCAATACCCCGAGAGTAAACACTCCGGTGATACGGCGTCATTGACGAGAATGGAAAACGTGTCTCGACCTTTCCTTTTCTCTCTCTCTCTCTCTCTTACGTATAAATTCCTCGACGCATGCAAAAAAAAAAACAAAATGTTTCCAAGACAGATTCGTGCTTGGTTTCGCAAATTTACCGGCGTCAAAAAATTCTCAAATACTCGAATAATTAGTTTGAGGTTTTTTTTTTACACAAGTGCAACGACAAAATATGAAAAATCTCGAATAAGTATAAATAAATTGTAATATTGTAACAGCGGACAAAAGTTTCAGGTAGTTCGGGTTTGAGATTTTTTCGGAGTATGAGAAACCTCGCAGGGCATTGTGTCAGGAATTTGTCGGATAATGCGAAGTAAGCCTGGACGAAGAAAAGTATTTCACATGCGTGAAATACTTTTCTTCTGTCTCTGACAATTTTAAAAGGAAAATTTTCCACAAAAAGTGTTGAGAAAAAGCAGAAAAGAAAAAAAAAACAATTACATGCGAGTGTCTACAATTGAAAAGGATTACTGGGCTTCAGGAGAGACGTAACTTGTGGGAAGCTTATTCCTCATATCGAACAGCTCTGGAACTTATTTAGTGAGGGGTCGAAAAATCTCGGAAAAATAATGCAAAAAAAAAAAAACGTGCGATTCTGGAATTGAATTTTTTAAACTTGAAAAAGCGATTGGCACGACGTTTTCGAGGGCAACGGATTTTTTTTAACGAACATATTCAGGAACAAACGATATAAAGGCGATTGAATATTTCATTATTGAGCATTTTGGGGATATTTCGAATTTTCGAAGAGATCGGGCAATGGTAAACGTTCCAACTTCAACAATATCGATTTTCATGATAAATCAAACGGATGATTGGAATTTATTTTACTGTTGAAATTTGATTTCGAAGCTTAGAAAATTGCGTTGGGAATGGGGCATTGGTAAATATTTTTCCATTAAAATTTCACGTAATAATTTTACATAATTTATATTGCTTTGCAGCAACTTTCGATTTTTGTATTTTTGTCCTCGTGTAAAATATCAATTTCAAGCTGCGATAAAACACTGGCGACGCTAGCGCCACCATAGGTGTAATAATATCTCCCCACAAATTCACAGCAAAACATATATATATATATATATATATATGTATATATATATTTTTTTTTCCTCACCGATTACCCGTAAACTCGATAACGTTCTTCTCGTTTACTCTGAACTCGGAATCCTTGTAGCCCCAGCCGTTCCACTTGAGCAAATCTTGTCTGCAAAGAAGAAAAAAAAAAGAAAACAATTTAGGTTTAATTGGCGGGGACAAAGCGGGTCTTTGTTACCGGCAATTTCCGGTATCAGTCACGCGTCCCACACAGCGCAAGTTGAAGTTATCATTGATGGAGAGTTCTTTAAAAGTTTTATCAAAACTTTGTTCTGAAATCTCTCATTAATGCGTCGATTTCCGATCTTTGTTTTTGTTTTTTTTGAAGATTGAAATTTTTGTATTTAAAACCCATTATAAATGAACACATTATCATATTAACAGTGTTGATCGGGTTAGGAACGAAATTTATAATACACAAATAATAAAATAGATAATTAAAAAGTACGTTTTTTTTTTAATAAAATAATTTCAGCGATTTTGTGTGCACACACGCTCAGCTGATTCATAAATTAGTTCCAGCACTGATGCTAGATGACGCTTTCGGGGAAATTTGGAAACTTATACCTCTTACACGGCTATAGACGCTCCATGGAGGAAATACCTTTTACATGAGATTTTTTAGATTATATAATTCGTCAACCTCAACCAATGTACAGATATTTCGGCAATCAACAACGCAGCAAAGCTGTGCTTTTTTCAGAGACATAGAAATGAATTCTCAAAATTTGTTTTCGATATTGTTCACTTTTTAAGGTTATGCATCAAGCTCACCGCAAATATATTTGTCATATAATCGTCGAGAAAAATGTCATGAATCTGTCTACGGACACTATTATCTGACTAAATCAAGGGTACAAGTACTTTAACTGCAAAAACTCGAAATATTACATAGGAAATTGTGTGCTTGAATGCAAAAAGCCATGCAAGCTCAGCATACGACGGAGGTAAAAGTTTGCGGATTTCGCCACTACGAACGCTAGTTGTTAAATTGGAGCGTGATTCAAGGTCACGCGGCACAGCGAATATCATGTAATCAAATAATACATAGAAATAATTAAGAAGTCCTAAAAACTGGTCAAAATTCGACACAGATGAATTCTTTCAGAGAACTTTTAGACGTCCTACCGAAATTTGTCAAGAACTATCTATTAATATCTATAATTCTATAATTATCTATTAATCTATATATATCTATTAATTTTTTTTTTCCCAAAACGCATTTGCGACAACTTTAATTAGGTTGGCTGTGCGGGGTAACAGTTTTGTGATGATAAATCAATGGAATTTGTTCGCTCTATCGTTCTCTTATCTCTTCGATCCGTGATATATTATAGTGGCGCGATACGAGTTTTCGGAAAACCATTAATAGAACGTCCTTATAGTTCTCTATTTATCTGATTCGTGCGTTTAATCACACAGTCACGGGGGGGCGCTTGGGTAGATCAATATTATTTATTACGTTATAACGCACATATGCGTGTCTCGGCCTCCCACATAATTTGCTCTCCTCGCAACTGCGAGCCCAAGTACACTTTATTACAACTTGTACATATTAGTTTTAATGTGTACAAGTGAGTCATCGTATCACAACTGAGAGAGAGGCGTGGCGTTGTCATGCATGGGTCTCGATTTTTTTTCCTCTCTCTCTCTCTCTCTCGCGGCAAAATTCCATGTTATGTTTACCCAGAATGACGTGAAAAAAAAAAAAAAAAAATTCTCGAGAGGCCATAAGTGAAACCACATGTGTGAAGCTAGACCCGAATTACAGACACAAAAGAGACAAGAGCCCTATTACCTTTTTTTCGGCACTGTACTTTCGACGCTTGTCGTTCCATTGGCACCGGTTGTAGCGCTCTCGCCGTTCATCGTTGCTCCCTTGGACATTTTTTCACTCACGTTTCAAAACTGCCTTTCTCAAAATCCTCTTTTTTTTTGCCTTATTCGTAACTAATAAATGAATGAGAATGAGAAAATATCGCGTGGTTTTTCCTGGTATTTTTTTTTTTTTCCCTTAACTACCACGGTACACCACTGTTGACTATCTGCCTCGGCACGACACCGACAAACCAAATTTAAATCGATACGAGCCCCCGCCCGCATGGAACCAATTCGCCGGCATCCCCACCACTCGTCACTCGTGGCGCCATCTAGCGGCAGATTTTTCGAGACGCGACACAACGCGACAGTCGGAAAGACAGATAGCACACGCGCGCTGCTGATAATAACAATAATAGTTTTTTTTTTTTGTGCGAACAACATAACCTCTCGAATATGGCTTCGCGTGCGATTGGAAAAGGACATCCGCGAAAGTTCAACGTCGACCGGCTACCCGGACAGCCAAAGAAACGTCGAAAAATTACTCTCGTATTCGACGAGGACAAGAGACGGTAATTATGAAATATTTCATTCATCGTTCGGTATATTTTTATTTGTAGCTAAAAGAAAAAATAATAAAAAAAAAACGTCGATGCGAACGAGCAGAGAATTCTTGGGAGGATTTCACAAGAGGAAGGTGCAACGTAAGAAAAAGGCACACGAGGAACTTCAGCAGAAGCTGAAAGAGGAGAAAAAGAGGATCAAGCAGAATGTGAGTGTTTTTGTGTTGTTTGGTAGCTTTTTTTTATTTTTCGCGAAACGAGAAAAAATTTCGTGATTTTCACATCTATAGATGGTAGGTAATCTTCCGAAATGTCGAGTAAACATATTTAGAAAAAATGTCCGGATGCGTAGGCGTGTGACAAAATCGTTGTACGCCCTCTAACTTTCGTAAATTTGAACCTATCGAACTGAAACTTTTTACACAACTGGCGTAGGGGACAAGGACGTTTGGTATTGAATTTGGCTAGAATCGCATAAGGGGTTCGGATTTTATAAAATTTTGAAATTTTCAAAAAAATGTTTCTATGCGCTATAACTTTCGTAAATTTGAAGCTATCGAGCCGAAACATTTTATAAAAAAATCGTTTTGGGGCACAATGATGATTTGTATTGAATTTGGCAATAATTCCTCAAGGGATTAAGATTTAATTAATTTAATTAATAGAATTTTCACAAATACAGATAATTGCTTTAACTTTTGAAAATTTCAAGCTATCGAGCCGAAACATTTTATAAAAAATCGTTTAAGGGACAGTGATGATTGGTATCGAATTTGGCAATAATTCCTCAAGGGATTAAGATTTTATAGAATTTTCACAAATGAAGATAATCGCTCCAACTTTTGAAAATTTGTAGCTATCGAGCCAAAATTTTTTGCACATACAGTCCGAGGGACAATGACGATTGGTATTGAATTTGGCAAGAATTCTTAAAGGGGTTCAAGATTTTATGAAATTTTGAAAATTTCGAAAAATTACTCCAACTTTTGGAAGTTTGAATTTGGCAAAAATTTCTTACGGGATTGAGATTTTATAAAATTTCGAAAATTAAAAAAAAAATGGTGATGTTACTTTTCACGAAAAGAATAATTTTCATCGAATAAAATGATGAATATGAATAAATAAAAAAGCGCGAAAATTATAAACTTGCGCATCGCTTTCTCATTATTTTATATCGCTAACAAAAAGCCAAAATTGAAAAAACCCATTCGCTCGTAAAGGGAGCTTCGCTAGCGAGATAAAATGATGGAGAAGCGATGTGAAATTTTCTAATTATCACCTTTTTTTTCTCAATATTTTTATCAATAATCGATTTGCCGATGTTTTTGGAGATAAATCTCTGCCGTTGGGGATTCAAAACACGTTTTTTTTTGGGGTAACGGATTACACAATTGATGAAGAATGCTTTTTTTTTTTTTCTTTTTTTTAAATTCAATCTTTGCCATTCCCATAAGGCTCGCGAAAAATACAAGACTCTGTTGTCCCAACGCGATGTTCCCGAATTGGAGGAACTATTGTCGAAGCAGGAGTACGAGGACGAAGAACGAACGGTGAGTATACTCGAGTTGAACGTCGCGGATCTGGCTCAGAGGAGCAATTGGATAGGAACGAATCAGCCAGTTTACGAGGATGAGAAAGCATCGGAATCGGATAACGGATCGAATATCGACGAGGATGAGGTGACGGGAATGGAGCTAAAGGTCAAACTAAATGAGAAAAAAACGAATGAGAAAAAAACGAATGTGAAAAAGTCAGGGCCATCGAAAAAGGAGCCAGAAACGAAGAAAGAGGTAGCGCGAGCCGTAAAAAGAGCTGCACTGAAGCAAGTAAGCACTAGCAAAGTTTTTCTACAGAAACAAAGGCTGGAGCGTCAGAAGAACAAGAAACGCTCGAATCAGCTGAAAATTAGGCAAGAAAAGACGTTGAAAAATTCACGAGGAAAGATTAAGAAGAAATCGAAAAAACGACCTATGTAGTAAATTGTTTCGTATTGTTTTTTTTTTTTTTCCCCCATTAATAAATTTTCCAACACGCTTAAATTGTAAATTATGTATGTTAATTAGCGAATACTGTTTTTTTTTTTGTTTTTTTTTATCGTTCTACCTGGAATAACCGAATTTTCCGCAGAGTCTTGCGGTTCTCAGGCTTTTCCATTTTTCTCGGCCCACGGACAAATTTTTCTGTTCAGGCACTCTTTGCACTTTGGAAATCGGGGCAAACATATCTCCTGACCGAATCCCACCAAAAGATGATTGACCTTTCTCCACAAATCCTTTGGCAGCCATGACTCGAGCTCGATTCTCGTTTTTTCCGGTGTTTTCGTCTCTTTTCGCACCCAACCGAGACGATTGCATATTCTGTGCACGTGTGTATCGACTCCGATTCCCGATGTCTCGTTCCAAGCTACCTGCATGCATATGTGACCCATTTTCGGACCAACCCCGGGCAACAGACAAAGTCCTTGTATGGTGTTGGGAATATCGCCTTTGTAATCCTTGATAACGATTTCGGTAGTCTTTTTTATGTACTGTACTTTGCGCTATAAATTAACGTAAATTTGTCTAAATAAATCTAGATAAATAAGTCTAGATAAATATCTGGCTAGAGAAGAGGTCAATTCTTATTCGCATATCAAATTGACACGCGAATAAGATGCGGTTAAATGACCTGGACGAAAAATCCTGCAATTGATATTGCTGAATTTTTTATATTTGACAAAATTTAAGATATGAAAAATCTGCGGTGATATATTTTTTGGTATCACGTCGAAATATCCCTGTAACAAAGTATCCCTGTGATGAATATCCCACTGGGAGTTCGGTCTCCGGATGGCAGGGACAACCGAAATCGCAACATCCCGTACGAAACACGCGAAAGGCGACTTTCGCAGACGAAAGGTTTGAATAAGTTGGCCCTCCGTATAACCGAGGGCAATAACCGATCGGGGATAAGCGCGAAAGGTAACTGCGCAACCCAAAGGTTGGCAAAAGTTCGGCCTTTGTATGACAATGTTTGTTTAGTAATAAGTATATTTTTTGGCTCGCGATAAATTCCAACGGCATTTCGAGATTACTAACCGTACGATAATACGAACGACAATGCTTCGCTCATCGCTCGTCATCTTTCTTATTAAAACTTCGAAGTCATTTTAATTTCATTTTCTTAGAATATAAAGTGCCCGGAGCGGGGAGCAATTTTAATATGAACTAATACGAATAATGAACTTATTATGCTCTTCGCTACGGTACAATAAACGATACCAAATATTCCAGTGGGATAATTAATACAGGGACATTTTGTCCTGTGATCAATTGTCACGTAGCCATATTTTTTTGGGACAGTAGATCTAATACACGGAGAGAAAAGTCCTAGAAAAATTACCGTGCTTGCCACTTTATTTTTCTATGAAAAATGAAAAAAATTGACTGGCAGCACAGAAATTTTATGGTAAAATTTTTCTAGGACTTTTCTCTCCGTGTACATGTATCAAATTTCAGCCAAAAATATCGGAAATTGTGGCGGTAGTTTTACTTTTTAATATCTGTTTTTTTAATTTTTTTGGGTTTCATGAGATACCGGTACTTTTTTTTCTCCAAAACTTGAGAAAATTTCATGATCGCCAGATTCGATTTCTCATTTTTCACATTAACCCAACGTCGCCTTTACTTTCGATACCTGGGCAATTTTTTTAATAGCGACAAAAAATTTTGTCGATTCGTCCGAGTTGGTAGAAATTATGGTAAGTCAACGAGAGAGAGATTCGAGTAATGGTCTTCTCTCATAAAGTTTCATATATCCAAGAATTCTTGCTCACCTTCCAAAAACTAACGGGATAGATCAGCTTGCCCAGAATATCGTCCGGCGTATCGAGTATCCGCTGCGGCGTACAACCGTGAGCCTTGAGACGTTCCACGGCGGCATGAGTTACCTGATCCTTGGTCTGGCTACTGAGCATAAGAGCGAGAAGAGTCTGATATCTTCCGACCGATGCGCTCGCTTCGGGATCGGCGCAAGTGTCGCAGCCCATCGAGTCAACGGGTGCCGTGCCGTGCTTACGCATTTCCCTTATATGATCCAAAGTAGTTTCCCAATTAATCGGCGTCCACTTGTCAGCATCGGCATCGCAATCTTTCTTCTCTCTTTTCGCCTCATCGTCGTACTTGATCTCGACGGATCGACGTTTCTTCGATTTTTTTTCCTTCGGTTCGATTATCTCGGCCGCAAAATACTTCGAAACTATCTCGTCGTCTTTGCTGACGTTTTCTTTGGCATCGGCATTCTTGCCGGATCTCAAATTTCGGCTGTTCTTCAAGCCGGAAAACTTGGAAATTTTTTTCATGATTTTCGAAATTTTTTTGTTCAACGTCGCAAAAACTTTGCCGAGTTTTTTTTTCTTTGTTATTCCATGCACACAAAACTGCGCACGGAACGATCGAGTAAACAAAACAATTGATATGTTCACGGGAGAGAAACGCGAAACGTCGAAAAATTCGACCAATCACAATTCTTCTGAATCCGAAATGTGAAATAAATTGCCGGTGTTTTGATTCGACGCCATTGCGAAACACTCTATTATGCTCTATTAGTAAACAAAAGTCCGGTATCACATCTCTAAAAGTGGGCCCCTTTTATGCGGACGGTCACAATTTGATATTTTTATTATCACAAACGCTTGATAATTGATACCGCTAATCATGCCAATTTCTCAAAGCCGTTCACTATTCTGGAAATTCGATCGTCCACGGGGAAAAAATTGCTACTTCACGGCCTGCAAGACGCAAAGAAGAAAGAAAGTCTTCGTGTCAATAAATTTAATAAGCGAGTTTTCAAATATAAAAATAGCCGAAAAATTGCGCAAGATATGTCGATGACCTCGTTATTTCTCAAGTAAGCAAGTGCTGATAATTTTTTTTCCCCCGCCCCAGACCCCAAGTATAATTATTATCGTCTCGAGACAAAACACGTGACCTAACCTAACTTTGATCGGTTAATTATCGAATTGACGATCAAAGATTTATCATCTCGATGTCAACGATATTTAAAAAATTGTCCAGGCAAGTTCTAACCTGAAAAAAAAAAATTTTGACAACGAAATTACAATCTTAATGAAGAAAAAAAAAAAAAAAAAACTTCATTTTCAATATTCTTGCAGCGTACGTTTTCTCGGATCTCCCGCAGTCTCGAATCCCATAAATTTTTTTTTTTTTCCAAATATCCACGTAACTCGAAAAATGAGTATCGACGAATGTTCAGAAAAATCGAAAATTCAACTTCGAGATATCTTCGATGCGGGCGTACGAGCCGTAGAGCCCGGCTTGATAGTCGAAAATTGCGTCAGCGTCGTCGATGACGAGATGCGAATTCGCGATAAATCATACAAAATCGATGAAAACATTTATCTCGTTGGTTTTGGCAAAGCAGTCATGGCCATGGCAGCGACGATGGAAAAAAAATTGGGAAATCGCTTGAAGCGAGGAATCGTGAGCGTTCCGCGCGGCTCAAGGGACAATATTCTCCGTGAAATGGCGAAAAATCCGAATGAATCTTTTTTTCCAAATTTCAATGGGCCGATCGATTATCGCGAGAGCTCCCGGGACAATCAGCCGGACGAGGATACTCTCGCGACGAGCGGCGATATAATAAATCTCGCCGAGAGTCTCGATGAAAAGGATACCCTGATAGTTTTGATATCGGGCGGCGGTTCGGCTCTTCTCTGCATGCCAAGGCGTACCATAAGTTTGGTCGCGAAAATCGAATTTTGCAAAAAATTACAAAATTCCGGAGCAAGCATAAGCGAGCTCAACGCGGCGAGGAAAAAATTGTCGACGGTGAAGGGCGGTGGATTGGCGCTCATGGCTTATCCGGCCAGAGTCGTCGCTCTCATCCTTTCCGATATCGTCGGCGATCCCGTCGATCTCATAGCCAGCGGACCAACGATTTACAGCGAAAACTCGACCGAGCATATCTCGTCGATTTTACAAAAGTACAATCTCAACGATGATATCGATCGTGATTTGAGGAATTTGCTGACGCTTAAAGAAACGAGAATCGACGAGAAAACATTGCTGAACGCGAAAAAAGAGTTCGGGCACGTTGATAATTTTATCATCGGCAATAATATTCTGGCGCTGAACGCTTCGAGTCTCGAAGCACGAAAAAAAGGTCTAACTCCTGTGATATTGCGCAACGACGTTGCGGGCAGCGTGCGACAAGTGAGCGAAGCTTATGCGAGACTCGCGAGTCTCGTTTGTCGCGCCTGGAGCAACGATATATCGAGAAATGATTTTTACGAAGCGATGAAGAGCGAAAAAATTGTTGCACTCGGGGAGGAAAAGATCGACGAGATTCACGAGTCGCTCGAGAGCTCGAGCGGCCTGGGAATCGTTCTGATCGGAGGCGGCGAGCCGGAAGTCACGATTCGTGGCAACGGACGCGGAGGAAGAAATCAGGAACTCGCTCTGAGCTTTTCCATCGATTATCTCAGCCTGGTCAAGAGATATCCACGTTTGGCTGATTGGGAAGTAATTTTTCTCAGCGCCGGTACCGATGGACAGGACGGACCGACCGATGCGGCAGGGGCTTTCGGTTATCCCGCTATCGAAGCGATGATCAATTTTTTGCTGAAGAAATTACGAAAAATTTCCAATGAGAGAATACTGTCCCGGAGAGGCTCGAGAAATCGTGAAAACGATGAAAATTCGGAAATTTCATCGAAGCTACGAGTAGCCGAGACAATCGTGCCTATCAATGCTCTTACGAACAACGATAGTTACAATTTTTATTCGAGATTCAGAAGAGGAAGAGATTTATTGAAGACCGGTATAACCGGTACGAACGTGATGGATATGCACTTTTTACTCGTCAAAAAACGAGAATGCAGATGTAATTTGAATTTTGAGAGGAATGAAATTTGTCCGGATCCGCTGGATGAGCACGATTTGTCCGAGAACATCGAGGAAATAACGAGATCCATGATAATCAGAGATGCGATCAAGGAGAGGGAAAATAAATTGTTGCTGAATTTGAAGATTTTCGACTCGAGTCTGAGCGAACGCTGTTGTCAGAAAAAATCGGATTAATTCGTTTACTAATTATAATTACATAATTATTAATAAAAATAAGTCAATCAAATTTGATGCCCCAAGCGACAAAATTCTATTTGACAAACTCAATGACTCAGGAATCAGAGAGATAGAGCTCGAGAAATAAGAAAGTTTTATTCAAGGGAAAGATCGTAGTTTGTGAAAATAGAGAGCACAAATGGAGAGAAATAAATATTTCCCAAATTTGGGGTTCCCCAAGGCACAGTCTTTGGGGGGGGGGGGGGGCCCTCTTAATTATTATTTATTTGAACGATCTTTTAAAAGTTAAATGCGAGGGAAAAAATATATTCTTTCGCGGACGATACTGCGATTCTCAACGAGGGGAGCATCTTGGGAAGAACCGGTAAATACAGTTGCAAAAAATCCAGCAAAGCCGGTTTAGGTGGTTTGAGGAAAATAAGCTAACGTTAAACTATGATAAAAACAAATTTTATCACGTTTGGATGCTATTGCGACGGTATTCCGGATCTAGATGGAATAGCGGTACACGGAGAAGAGTGCGATAATTTACACTGCAATGCTAACTGTAAACGAAAAGTCACGAGAGTCATGAGTGGGAAGTATCTCGGGATTATTATAGATCAGAACCTGCGATGGGGGGAGGTGAGCATATCAATAAATTAGTAAAAAAAAAAAAAAACTGCGCCACTTCATCTTTGCATTCAACAGACTCAAAACAGTACTGAACACCTCGATGTTAAAAATGGTACACAGCGCTTTGTTCGTTTCAATTATGGGTTACGGGGTCATCGATTGGGGTGGAGCAGCGGATAACGCAATTGGACCATTGGATGCCTTAAACAGGAAAATACCGAAGATTATGTATCGAAAAAACAGAATTTTCCCGTCCGACCAGTTGCACGAGGAACCGGAAGCGTACGGGGTTAGGCAGCTTTTTTTGTAATGCTATGTCGAAATATTACGCAAAGAATAAGCTTTTTAGGGCAGATGTAGGACAAAGAGCGCTGAGGTCGCAAGCACTTGACTTGGCCATGGTGCCGATGACCAGAACCACGACCGGAAGGAGGAATGATGCGTACGTAGCTCCAAAGATCTTAAGGAGGTTCTTAAAATCAATTTGGTGCGGCAAGGCGGCAAGGGGAACGTGAAGGCGCGGGCGACGTGCGGGGCCGGTTGCGTTCGGCATTTGTTTCACCAAATACGTTTTCATTTTATTAAGGTGGCTCGTCAGTGAATTAAAAAACCGGCGATACGAATGAAACTTCGGGAGAATGATATCTAAGATGCAATGAACGCTCTCTCAAAATTTTAGGGTATGTTGCCAGGCAAATTATTGCGAACGAGTAATTTAAAATGACCTATTTTAGCATGGGTCTTATGGCAGTTGATTCCATTTTCACCGGAAGTGACATGATATCTTTTGATAAAGACGAGAGTTCTTATTCAAATTTTGAGTATTGAAAGATGAAATCGTGAACTTTCCAATGGTATTTAAAAAATTGTGTCTTGCCAGAGATTTTCCCGAGAAATTTTATCGCGAAAGTCATCGTGTGTGCAAATCTCGGATACAATATATGTCTGTCATTCTGCACGCGAGGAAACATTTGAATATCAGCTATCGTTTTTGACTTGATCGCTCTGACAGCGTTAAATACTTTTGTCAGTTGAGACTTTATTTATAATATTATTTATAATAAATTATGAATAAAATATCACGGGAAACGTCATCGAAATTCATAAATTTTATTTAGACAGAGTATTTAGAAAATATTATGATAGGTTTTATGATTTTTTTTCACGTCACGATTTTTGACTAGTTTTGTCACTGATGGGCCGCCTTAATTTGCCATTACTCGCGCTCAATTCTCTTTACAAGTATATTTCACAATCGGAACGGTGAAAAAGTTTCTTTATGAGCAAATTATATCTATGAAGGTCTAATCTGTCGTTTGAGCGATTCTTCGGGGAAATGTTACCGTTTTTTCACTCCTAAAATAATCTCCAATCATAACTTCGAATACTTCTCCCATAAGAGCCCATGTATAAGCGGCATATTTAATGTTTTTTTTTTCTCCTCCTTTTTCATTCCTAGTACCAGCACAAACCAACCCTCAAATTTTAGAATCATTCTTACCGTTTTTCTCTCGCTTAAAAACCTCCTTAAGGGTCGTAACGATCGTAACGATCATTGCTACAAATCCAACTTTCGGACTTAAAATTTTTATATGTTTTTGACGAATACTTTATGCGCCTATTGCCAAAATTTTAGATATATTGACCGTTTAGTTTTTTCGTGATAAAATTGCAAAGACGAGCAGTTTGAGTTACTAAAGCGCGTCGTCTTATGGAGACTCTCAACCAGAAGTGCGGTGATCACGGTTTTGGTGCTCACGTATTCAACTACACCCGTTGGAAAACTGAAATTTGATAGATCAGATATAATAGATATTGTGAAAAATTGAAAAATTACTCCTCACCGTGTAATTCAAGCACTGCATCACAAAAAAGTTTCAATTTTCCGATTGAAAATCGTCAGAACTCCGACTCTCTCTTGTTTCATGCGTGCCCCTCGCTCGCCGCGAGCGTAAAGAAATTATTCACGAAAAGCTACGAGAACTAGGCCCAAAAGGACTACTGAAAATGCCTTGGTATTGGTGACGAGATTATGTCACGCTCTCACTATAAAACTGCGAGATTTGTAAAACTATCCGGGGAAGCCACGGGCAGGCACGATAGAGTGTCTATGCGATCAAATTCAAAAGTGAAGAGCCCCCTAAGCTGACCGGATCAGACCTGGATGGTATAAATTTATAGATTATTTATCGTTTACATTATATTTTGTAGGGTGTAAGGAGAGATTAACATAAATGACTAAATATTATATAAAAAAAGAAAAATTTAACCAATATAATTTAGTCGACGAATGAAATTGTTATTGATCATATTTACTGATTAGCTCGATTGATTAATCATTTTGATCGGTTCAATCGGTTGATCCGAACTATTTTCATGCAATTAATTATCAATTGTATCAATTTTATCGAACTAATTAATTTGGCTAATTCTCTAATCAGTACGACTCGTCGAGGGAATTGGTTTTAAATTTTAAAAAACGATGCACGATTGTTGATTTTTAAAATTGTATATACATATATATTTTTTTTTCTACTCGTTCAGTGCTTGCAAGAAAATTTATAAATACGAGAGCGATCGAGGAATTTTTTTTTGTGAAGAATTCGATGCCTTCAATAAAGTGAGAAAAAAAAAGTCGTTAGTCAAATTTGCTACCAAACGGGGAAACTGTACAAGAAACCGGTCGAGTTTCGTTGAAAAAAAAAAAAAAAAACAAAAACATTACTTAGTTTACATAGAAATTTTTGTAGAAAGACCAACTATTCATGATACAGTACAAATTCTAGATATACTCGTCACGAATACGAATAAATGTGCTGTGATTACAAAAAAAAACAAATGAATCGTTATATTGCGTCAATAAATGTATATATATATTTGGTTTTCCGTTAATCGCTGTTAAAACTATCTTACCCGATTATTATTTGCCATATTTTTTCTTCAAGTACGGAACATCAAACTGAAAGGACGGACGCTCTCTGCACCTAGATAAATATTTATTCCACTGTATAATATTCAGGACTTCGTTCTTTTGTTTTTTTGCTTTTTTTTTTTTTCCCCCTCGTTTTCGAAAAGAATTTGAGAACGATTGTTTCTCGGTTTTTTTTTTCTTTCGAAAAAAGAAAAAGCAAAAAAAATCAAAGAACTTTTCGACGGACGAAGGGAAGCCATTATTCCTTGCAGGTACTGACGATATTCACCGGTTCAAACTCGTATTAATATTTACAAATTATTGTTCAGCCTAACATTACCGTTAATCCTTTTTTTCTCTCATTTCACCTTCTCGCTTTCTTCATGAACGGATTCTCGTCAAAGTTTACGTATACACTTGTCTCTCGATCTTTCAATTTTTCTCTTCTTCTAAAAACGCTTTTGTGTTCTTTGATTAAATTCTCTCTCTCTCTCTCTCTCTATTTTTTTTATTTCCCTACAAATCCCAACTAAAGAGATGATGCTTTACGAGCATGTCCCGAACGCCATCTTTGAGCGGTTGCGAGTGTTCTTTTTTGGGCGGAAGTTCCCAGTCGGGATTGAGATTAAATGCAAATTGGCTCAATATCCTGAGCTCGCACTTGATCTGAACCCATCCGGGACTGTTTATAAAACTCCATGGTTGATACCTGAAAGAAAAGTGGAAAAAAAAAATAACAATCGTTTTTCGAGATTAATCTAAATTTAAAGGATAACATAATTTACACGATGCAATATGCGTTTGAGTTATGAAAAAAAGTAGAAAAACAATATTCTGGTCCTGAATTTTAAAAAAATCTCAAATTCCATATTTTGGTTAAAAAAAAAAAACAATTAGACCGATTGATTATTGACGGTAATTGAATCGGTACTAATGAAGATAGCGAAGAGTACCATTTTTGGACAACTTCGACGCACGAGCACAAAACTTCGAGCCAGAGATGCAAAACTTGCTCGTTGAGACCGAGGCAGATGAGCGAGCGAAGCTTCACATCCATCTGCGCGTGAGCGTTGTCGTGGGTCAAATTAACGGCCTGGACGCAACGGTAGAGAAGCTGAAAGGTTTCCGGAGTGCAAAAATTCTGAGGATTACTCGAGTCAAGTTGAAAAAAAAAAAAAACAAAAATTAGGCCTCATCCTTTCCTCCCGTAGAATTTCAAAAAAATATTGTGCTTTATCTTGTTTTTTTAGTTCCTTAAAAAAATCAAAGGGAGACCGGATCTCGGATATTTTTACCTCTTCGGGCGTTAGAACTTTGCCATCCTCGTCGAGCCTGTAAGTTTTGCAAAGGACGAGACGACTGTAGACGGAATTGAAGTCCTTCTCGACTTCCCGGGTCGATGCTTCCTCAATGAATAGCCAGGGATGACAGGGACCACCGAGAAACGATGGACGACGCATACCGTGCTCGAGAACGGCTTTCACAGCCGGACATAAACTTCCGCGCACGAGATCGGTCACGGCTTCGCTAACGGCATCGTCACCGGCGCAGGTATACTGTTTGCTTCTTTCGTCCAGTAGCTCGACGAATTTCGCCGGAAACCAGCCTTTATGAAGAAGAAAATTGAAAATTCATTTCTCCCATAAATGGAAATCCATTTCTCGTCTTTTGTATGACCCTCTTTAACGGCTGATGGGACACATGCGTCTCATCTACTTTGAAAAATCGTAACTTCCAGAAAAAATGAACGTATCGACATCGTTAAGGTCGCATTTTTAAGATGAAGGATGCATCTAATCATGAAAAATTCGGCGAACGCAAGGGTTGCGACCCTTCAGTTTTACATCCGGTCAAAAAGTGCGAAAATTGCGAAAAAAAAATGAGAAATAAGCATAACTTTCAGGGCAAAATTTTTTTTTAGAGTCACGATCTCAAGTCTGTGCTTTGAAATAAGATCGAAAATTTGTAGCAAAAAGGTCCGGACCAAAAACCACCCCTAACGTCAATGAAATATCGATAACCACGCCTAGAAATGGTGATTAGCCCAAAAATGCACTTCCATTGATGTTCGCTTCAATTACCGCTAAGTGCCAGTAATTATTATAATTCATAAATTAATCGATTAACCCTTTAACGGCTGGTGGGACGCATACGTCCCATCTACTTTGAAAAATCGTAAATTCCAGAAAAATGAACGTATCGACATCGTTAAGGTCGCATTTTCAAGATGAAGAATGCATCTAATCATGAAAAATTCGGTGAACGCAAGGGTTGCGCCCCTTCAGTTTTACATCTGGTCAAAAAGTGCGAAAATTGCGAAAAAATGAGAAATGAGCATAACTTTCGGGCAAAATTGTTTTTAGAGTCGCGATTACAAGTATGTGCTTTGAAATAACATCGAAAATTTGTAGCATAAAGTTCCGGACCAAAAACCACCCCTGACAGTAATAAAATGTCGATAACCGCCCCTGGCAATGGTGATACGCCCGATAATGCACTTTCATTGATGTTCAGCTCATAAATATTTTTGAAAACACATGAAAAATTTTTAGCAAGAATATCCGAATGGAAAACTACCCCGAACAGTAACGAAACATCGTAAAAACTTAAAAATGGTGATACGCCCAAAAATGCACTTCCATTGATGTTCAGTTCATACATATTTTCAAAAACGCATGGAAAATGTGTATCAAGAACATCCGAATCAAAAACTACCCCTGACAGTAACAAAACATCAAAAACCGCCCCTGGCAGTGGTGATGCGCCTGAAAATGCACTTTTATTGATGTTCAGTTCATACAAATCTTTGAAAACACATGAAAAATTTGTAGCAAGAAAATCTGAATCGAAAACTACCCCCAACAGTAACAAAACATCGAAATTGTTCATAAGGGTTGGAATTATCCGTAAATCCTTCGGAATATGCTCATGTTTTCTGGAACACTCATATTTCGATTCAGATCAGGATAAAATAACAGAAAATTCGATGATAACATTTTATCTATTCAGTGGCGAATTTCTCTCAATTGTGGGGTAGTTCATAAGGGTTGATTGATCGGTAAGTTCTTCAAAATCTCACTACGTGTTCTGGAATGATTTTTCCTCAATTTCTGGTAGAAATGAACGATGGGAAATTAAATTAAAATGTTTTCAAGCGATTGGGGTGGTTTTTTAATTTGGGGATAGTTTCTGAGGGTAGGAAAATTCTGAAATAATTTTTTTTCTCACACTAGGTACCCATGAATTCAGATTTACCGTGTACCAACTTTGCCAAACGCTCAAAAAAAAAAAAAAAAACTCAGTTGTTAAAGGTTTAAACGTTGCTTTTAAGTTGCAAGTCCTCAGTATCACCGCTTTACAGCTGTGCATTGAATTTTAGAAATTAAATTTCTGAAGACACACACACATTATACAGATATTTTTTTTTCCCAAAGCCTGGAAGATTTTGAATAATTTTGGAATTTAGAGAGAGAGAGAGAGAGAGACTCGTTACCTTGCAAACCTGGTAGAAATGAACGATGGGAAATGAAATTAAGAAGTTTTCAAGCGATTGGGGTGGTTTTTTAATTTGGGGGTAGTTTCTGAGGGTAGGAAAATTCTGAAATAATTTTTTTTCTCACACTAGGTACCCATGAATTCAGATTCACCGTGTACCAACTTTGCCAAACGCTCAAAAAAAAAAAAAAAAAAAAAAAAAAAACACAGTTAAAGGTTTAAACGTTTCTTTTAAGTTGCAAGTCCTCAGTATCACCGCTTTACAGCTGTGCATTGAATTTTAGAAATTAAATTTCTGAAGACACACATCATACAGATATTTTTTTTCCCAAAAACTGGGAGATTTTGAATAATTTTGGAATTTAGAGAGAGAGAGAGAGAGAGAGAGAAAGACTCGTTACCTCGCAAACCATTGAGCTCGCCGACCCAGCAGTGCTCGTCCTTCTGGCTTATTATCGTGATTATGTCGTTTTTTCGAAAACCCAGCTCATCGTCGTCATGCCTCTCAAAGTCCAGCAATGCTTTGGCTCGTCGCTTTCGCGTTCGCGAAACGTTCACGTAATTATCGTGATCCTTTGAGTGACTCTCCATCGTGTAATCGGCGATTGTACTGACGCTGCACAAATTCGCGTCGACATTCACAAAATGCCGTGCCACTTGAAGCACCGTCTCTCGAAGATCAACGAGAATTTCTGAATTAAAGAAAAACAAATGATGCAGAACGAGAGAGAGAGAGAGATACGAAGAAAATAGAAAAATTAATACGAATTCATGACGAGAAAGAAAATGTGCATGTTCTTATTTTTTTTTTCCCTGCTTAGTTCATTGGTTCAGTGATTTTTCATTTTTTTTTTTCTTTTTCATCTACAACGCGATTTTATTTCCAAAAAAACAAAGGCAATGGCAAAAAGCGTGTAAAATAAAATCAAACGATTTTGTTTTTAATCGTCGATTTTTGTTTTCTTTTTTCACCCGTTTGACGAATATTCTTGGATTTTGCATCTTCCTCGCTGTCGTCGCTGCCAAAAAGAAATGTCTGTAGGACGGATTTGTTGCGTTTCATCTGTCGTCTGTTGAGATGCTGCTTTGGTAGATTAGGCGAGGCGTCGGGATTTCCAACGAGACCACCCTGATCGGCCATCAGATAAGCGAGATGACGACGTCGATGGGTCTCTATGAGTACGTCACTCAACGAGCCACCGAGATCCAACGAGATCTCGAATAATTGCTCGACGTCGTCGACATCACCGGGAATGTCCGACAGAGCGTTGAATATTTGGGCCGAATTTTCCAACAATTTTAGCTCCGATTCTGGAAACAGTGAATGGAGATTTTTTTTTTGTTTTTTTTTTTCATTATTTTGTCATTAAACCGTTTTTTTTTTCTTTTTTTTTTTGTTCTTATTCATTATTTTGTCATTAAACCGTTTTTTTTTGTTCTTTTTCATTTTTTTGTCATTAAACCGTTTTATTTTTTATTTTTTTTTGTTCTTTTTCATTATTTTGTCATTAAACCATTTTATTTTTTATTTATTTTTGTTCTTTTTCATTATTTTGTCATTAAACCGTTTTTTTTCCTATTTTTTTGTTCTTTTTCATTATTTTGTCATTGAACTGTTTTTTTCTTTTTTTTTTTTGTTCTTTTTCATTATTCTGTCATTAAACCGTTTTTTTTCCCTATTTTTTTGTTCTTTTTCATTATTTTGTGATTAAACCGTTTTTTTTTCCTATTTTTTTGTTCTTTTTCATTATTTTGTCATTAAACTGTTTTTTTTTCTTTTTTTTTTTTTGTTCTTTTTCATTATTTTGTCATTAAACCGTTTTTTTTTTAAATTTTTTTTTGTTCTTTTTCATTATTTTGTCATTGAACCGTTTTTTTCTTTTTTTTTTTGTTCTTATTCATTATTTTGTCATTAAACCGTTTTTTTTTGTTCTTTTTCATTTTTTTGTCATTGAACCGTTTTTTTCTTTTTTTTTTTTGTTCTTTTTCATTATTTTGTCATTAAACCGTTTTTTTTCCTTTTTTTGTTCTTTTTCATTATTTTGTCATTAAACCGTTTTTTTTTTCTTTTTTTTTTTTTGTTCTTTTTCATTATTTTGTCATTAAACCGTTTTTTTCTTTTTTTATGTTCTTTTTCATTATTTTGTCATTAAACCGTTTTTTTTCCTTTTTTTTTTGTTCTTTTTCATTATTTTGTCATTAAACCGTTTTTTTTCTCTTTTTTTTGTTCTTTTTCATTATTTTGTCATTAAACCGTTTTTTTTCTCTTTTTTTTTTGTTCTTTTTCATTATTTTGTCATTGAACCGTTTTTTTTCTTTTTTTTTGTTCTTTTTCATTATGTTGTCATTAAACCGTTTTTTTTTTTCCCTGTCGCGCTGACTATGCTTACCACGAATTTTCAGCATTCCGAGGGTGACCTGAAACAGCACGATCGAACCGTCGAACAGGAAGAGATCCCATATTCTCAATAGTATCTTCATGTGCACGACCGAGGCAAATAGCGTGAGAAACCAGTGCAGCGATATAAGACTCAATTCTATGTCGTGTTGCACGAGCACGTGATCGATGTCCGGCAGATAATTGACTATCAGGGTTCTCAGTACTCGCTGATCGGCTTGAATTCCTGAAAATTTCAATACCGAATCAATTGTCTTGACATTGAATGTTAATTGTAAAAAAAAACAAAAAAAAAAACTTGACAAGCGATACTCGTAACGAATCATCGTTTATTCCAATCAATTGTTAATATAATTAAATTTTTTATTTTTTTACTTCATTGCAAGCTACAATTTGAGAATTATCGTTTACCCAACAGAGTCGATGAGTAGTAAGAGGCCGGCAATAAATCTTCAACTATAGTCGCCATCATCCAAAATGCTTCCTCCTCCTCCAGTAGCAGAAGCAAAGATGCCGCCATCGTGCCCGTTCCCTGACAATAACCAATTTCCGGATACAACCAAGCGAGCCCTCGCATGACTCGCCTCAAGCGCGGAATTCCCGTGCTGTGAAGATTACTGAAACAAGCATTAGCCGGCATTGTCCTGAGCAGATCCTTCTCGATCTGTTTGCTCGTCATCAGGGCATCGTTGCTCGAAGCTTTCACGATGTCCTTGTAACTCATTTCCGAGGCTTGTCTCTTGTGCTCGGCGCCTGAAAAAAAAAATAAAAAGAAAAAAACAAAAACGTGATGAAAAAATGAGAGAAAAAAAAAAATTAACGTCGCAAGTAAGAATTTCATGTTATTTTGTTGCTTCTCGTTTTTATGAATCGAGAAAAAAAAAATATTTCTTCTTTTCAATGAAAACGAAAAATTTCGTCTCTTTGATCGATATTAATTGTAAAATTTTGTGGGATTCAAAAAAAGTTGAAAAATAATGAGGTAGCAGTTTTCGAATTTCCCTGTATTTTGGAGGAGGGGGACAAAAAACTTATTAAATTTTTAAATTTTACAAGATTTTTGTCTGATTAATATTTTTTACCTGACATCCGCATCCAGATACGTGGTCGTAGCGAGTGCGGTATACCGCGACGTACCATCTCGCGTAATTTGTCGGTTTTGGGTAAACGTCGATCGGCCGTTTGTCGCGATACGTCGGCGACCTCATTGTTGTGACTGAATTCCATGAGAGCTATCCACTGTAATCTGTGCTGGGGATCCTCAACGAATGGCACACCGAGCAATTTCTTGGAGCTCTGCTCCGGTCCATCTTCTTCCTCGACTCGAAAACCAAATTCGTCGAATCTGAATTTTTTTTTTTTTTTTCAATTATACATTCAAAAAACGGTAATTTTTAATTTTCTCCTGATGGACGATTGAAAGTTTTTTTTTTTTTTTTTTCAACGCTTTTACCTGTACTCCGGTTGAGAATTTGGATCGTCGGGCTGATTGAGCTTAACGAGGATATCCTGCGGCCACATAGACGGCGTGAGAGCTGAGAAAGGACCGCCCGGCGCCGGTGATATGTGATCCTCGCACAGACTCGACCCTTCGATATCAAATTCATCCTCCGAAGCGAAAGCTTGTAGTTTTTTCTGTTTTTTTTTTTTTTTTTTTTTTTTTTTTCCCCCAGACAAAAGAAAATCCTGAGAAATTTTCATCTCCGAAGCGCGCGAAGGTGAGTTTTGAAGTTTTAAAAAATTCAAAGATTCATTGAAGAAATAAAAAATTTAAATCTCGAGAATGCTCTGGGCGATCCGTGTACAAATTTGCGCACAATTAGAGCGGCGAATCTCTATTTTATGTTGGAATTTTCATTGAAATGGCTAAAAAATTTCAGACTTTATGGGAATTTTGAATGATTGGTATGAAATTTAAAAAGCGCAGAAAATTTTGAATTTTTTGTAATTCAAAAAAATTCAACGATACCCATGAAAATTAGAGACATGAATATGATTCTCTCATCGCTCGATCTAGCTTGCGGAGCCTTATCTATGAGAAAGCCAAAATTGCAATTTCTCCTCGCTCGCAGAGCTTTCCGAGCTAGATCAAAGAAGGAAAGAATTTAAATCCTCGTCGCTCAAGGGATAAGGCCTCCTCTTTGCATACCTCTTCAATATTAATGAGGGCCCTCATCCTTTGAGGGACAATTATGAATATGATAGTAAAAGCTGGTAAAAGTTTCTAACTTGTATGCTATTTTTTTGAGTACATCGTGAATCTATGCTGAGAAATTGAATCGAGGATGGATCCGCAATGACAACAAAAAAAATAATAACCGAATGAAATTAAAGTAATTTAATTAATTTAAAGTAATTTAAAAATTTTTTAAATTGAAAAATTTTAAATTAATTAATTTAATTACTTTAATTAAATTAAAGTAAAGTAATTTTTGCTTTAATTAAAGTAAAGTAATTTAAAAAATAAAAATTAAGTATACTTAATTTTTACTTTAATTAACGCAAGGTTATGGCGTTTAAAATAATTTATGTAAAAAACAAAAAAAAAAACAAAGGCTAAGAATAGGAGCAAAGGTACGGCACAACAATTTTGCGTATACAATAACAAAAATAGAAAAATCTTATCTCGGAGCAAAAAACTTTAAATTATAAAAATTAAAAATTTTGTCTCATAGCGTTGAGAGAAAAAAAAAAAAAAGGAATGCACAAAACGTGGGAATTTAATTTTTTTTTAAATCCACTCGCGATTATCGTGTTCAGCGATGACGAAGAAAAAAAAAATTATTTTCAACCATCGCACTTTTAAGTTAACGTTAAAATGGCTCAAACTTACATTGTGATCGTCTTTGCCGACATAACCTTCGTGGTCCCGTACATTAAACAGGGATTTCGCAATCTCCATTGTCACAATACTGAGAATAAAATCCAAAATCCCGCTTCACAGTCCCGTCAGTGGGGTCGACATTTTTTTTTTTGTTTAAATTCTTTGTTACACGAATATTTATCGACGAAAAACAATATTCTCGATGGTGTAAACATTAAAAATTATGACAGCTGTATATTGTGGCGTATGGAAGTATTGATGAGTTTGTGAAAAGTCCGCCGCAGGGGGGAGCCATTGTATAAGCGGAAATTGCAGGAGCTTTGTTCCTGGTTGGTGAAGGTTGCTTTGCTGCCGAGCGAATAGAAATTCGAGCCTAAGAACCCGGGAACTGGTGAAAGGTTTAAACTGCATCTCGCGAAATAAAGTCACACGCGTTTACGATTTTTCAGATCGATGTTTTATATTTACACACAAACGATAAAAATAGTTCACAATGCAATGTAGAATGGAGAGATGAATCGAAGGTAGATAAAGCACGAAACTCGCGCTTAAAAACAATAAAGATGTAAGTCGCCTTTTCGGAGATTCGTTCCGACAAGACGTGCAAGTCTTCGTACAAAAGTCACGTGACTTGTACGGATATTTTTCGCGGGAGCGGGTCTTCACTGTAAAGACGTACGTGATTTTCTTTCTTTTCGGGAGAAATTCGTCTCGCTTTTTTTTTTAACTAGAGGGCCATGCGGGTGGCCATGTGCATGCAGTCCAGCCGGTAGCCAAATGTTTTATAACCCTTTAAAGAAGCCCAAGAACAATGTAGGGGTTTTTCCGCGCTTCGAGAAAACCCTTGACTCGACCCATCGTTCGATCTCTCTCTCTCTCTCTCTCTCTCTTTCTCTCTCTCCTCTTTGAGAAACTTCGTCCTCTATCCTCCTCTTTCATGCGAGAAAGAAAGAGCGAGAGAGAAAGAGGCAGAGGTGAGGTAAACGGTAACTCGAGTCAAGGGTTTTCTCGAAGCACGGAAAAACTCCTCCATTGTTCTTGAGCTTTTTCTAAGGGTTGGAAAACATTTAGCGACCGGCTGCACCTCACATGGCCAGCCGCATGGCTCTCTACTTTGAAAAAAGCGAAACGAATCTCTCATGAAAATAAAGAAAGTCACGTACGTCGCTCGGCAGTCCCTGTACATACAGTTCAAGTTGTAAATACATATATATACATAGGATTATACGCATATACGCATCATGCATATCGCAGCAAATTTGCACTTGCTCATTTTTAAATGTTAATATAGTTCGAAATTCGTATCATAGGTAGTGAAGTCGTGGCGAGAAAGCGCTCCGTGGGCGCGCTCCACAGCTTCAGGTAGGTGGCGACATCTTGGAAAATTTGAATTTTTTCTGCGAAATTCTCATGAGTTATATACACGATGAAGAGATGGGCTCAATTCAAAGTTCTCGCGTAAGTTTTATTGTT
Source organism: Rhorus exstirpatorius (assembly GCA_963564615.1). Taxonomy (NCBI): domain Eukaryota; kingdom Metazoa; phylum Arthropoda; class Insecta; order Hymenoptera; family Ichneumonidae; genus Rhorus; species Rhorus exstirpatorius. Next base: position 30,359,332 of record OY751317.1, read on the forward strand.
TTCCATATAAAATTTTCAATGTTTAATAATTTTGTGCGTCAATTAAATCCGCGCGAATTATGATTATTGAACAAGAAAAAAAAACTCTGGCAGATTTAGAATATTCGATGTACATATAATCGATCGTACAAATATATATATATATATATATTTTTTTTTTTTTTTTTCGGGAAACGCATTTCTCATCGTACGACCGCGTAGCAAAGTTTCAGATTTCGCGCGTGCAATGATCAATGGACCAGGTTTTTCATTTTTTTTTCTTCATAATTGCTTTTGTGTTGTTTAGTGTAACAAGCAGTTCACTGTGCCCGAAAACTACGAAGGGGAGTGGCCGGGCTTTGTATATCGCGTGACGCGCTCAGAAAAGCGGAGTAATCGATACAGGCGTCGCAACGTATTCGCCGGGGCGTAGGGGGAAGTTAGGACGAAAAAGTAAAAGCGTAGTTTATCAAAAGTGGCGGGAAAACGAGAATGCGTCGTTGGCACCGTGTCGTACGCTAGCGACGTAATCGTCATAGTGGGAATTTTTCGCATCAGATTTTCAATTACCGTGCGTCGATTAAGTAGTTTTCTTCGCAGAGAGAGAGAAGAAAAATCGTCGCCTCTAACCGCAATTGTAAACGCGTCAGCAAGATCGCCAACATCGAATTTCGTGATTCCATTGGCTCTTAGTTTCGTTAAAGCTACATCCGGTTGATCGGAGCAGCTCGCTTATTGGTCGTTTCTTCCCGTTGCGCGATTCCGACTCGTGCCCGTGCAATGGGCGAAGTTGATCGAAAGATCCGAAAGAATTTTCAATGCTAATCGCGCAGCAAGAGAGACACAAAAGTACCGACGAAAAAAAAACATTTATTGATAAATAGCCTCGAGAACTCTCGCGTTCTACCCGTGGGTTTTTCTCGTCGATGCGTCGACGAGAGACGCCCCGTAGTGAATATAACGCGTGACGTCGCGCGTACTGTGTGCTTTTTTTTTCTGTTTTCTCGCTACCACGTCGCGCGAGAGAATCCTCCCGAATGTGCTCGCGGCCTCTTGGCGTTGTCTGCCAACATAATACGCGGAAGTGAATAAAAAAAAAAAAAAAAATTCGTCGTTCTCATTTCCTGTGTTCCATCTTTCTCTCTCGTCTTCATTACACAGGCCAAAAACGTAAGGTAAAACATAATATTCATACATAATTCGCGTACTACGAGATCCAAAAAAGTGCAGTTGCAGTGTGTCCCGGAAAACGAATCTAAAGAGTCTAAAGATTATTGTCCAACGGGTATAAAGGAAAAAAAAAAAAAAATACGTTATATTGTGCGCGTCCGTCGTGACCCACGTTCTTTCGTCCTATTCGGGGCCCCAAGTGTGAGAGCGGCCAAACGAAAGAAAAAAAAAAGCCTGCGTAGACGGCATAGCGAGAGAGAGAAGGAAATAGAAATATTAGAAAGAGAGAGAGAGAGAAGAGCCGCCCATAACCGCCTCGGGCAAGCGAGAGCGCCAACTATCGGCGAAAGTGCGAGTGAGAGAGAGAGAGAGAGAGAGAGAGAGAGAAAAACGAAATCGCAAAGAGAGCGCGAGGAGGGAAAAATCAAGTCGTGAGGAGGAGGCGGCGCGGGCCAGTATCCCAGTATACTACCGGACTGCGTCAAGAAAACCTCGAGTTTTTTCGAGTCCTCTTTCTCGTTCTCTCTTTCTCTCTCGTTTCGTGTGCGAACGTAGCGTCGCGATCGGAAAGTGAAGAATCGAAAAAAAAAAATATATATATATATATATAAATATACATATATATCTATACATACACGTATAAATATACATACGCAAAAAAGTGATTAGTGTATCGTACGCGGGTGCGTGTGTGTGTGTGTGTGTTTAGTGTACGATAAGTGATAATTGAAGAAAATAAAAAGGGATTGAGAAAATTTGGTTCTTAGTACTCTCTGCAGTAAAATCGTTGTTCGAGGGATCTTTTTTTTTTTTTTTTCTCGAAGCTTTCGGGTATCGTGTAGTGGCGGTGCGCGGCTCGACGAGCGCGTGTTTTCTCGTCCGAAGACCTGGGTGTGACGGATATACCATTATACCATCCTGTAATACGTAATCTTGTACGAAAATTTGCCATCTCTCTCGTTTGCCGGGGATCGGCAAGAAAAAAAAAACAAGAAAGACAAAAAGCCTCATCGATTTGTCAACGTTCCTGCGGTACATCGAGAAGAAGAAACAAAAAAAAATGATATCGCGATAAAAATAGGTGAGAGAGCATCTTTTTTTTTTTTTTTCACCTTCGAGAGCAAAGATCCGCGGGTATGGGGGATTTTTTTTTTGTCTCGTGTGCTCGACGAAAATTCAGTGCGCGTGTTTGGATGATTTTTTTCTTCTTTTTTTTTCCGAGTCGAGCCCAAGCGGCGGAGCATCGTCGTCTGTTTCGTGTACTTTCGACCGGTGTTGTATATATACATACATATACATATATACGGAGTCCTAATAGTATATATGTATGTATGTATAAAAATAAAATCGTTTTTTATTGATGAAAAAGAGAGAAGAAAAAAATCATTTTTGCATCTTTTCGGCTAACGCAGCGTCGGTTTTTCCTTTTGCCATTGTATCTCTCATTCTAGTCGATTATTCCGTAAATCGTGCTTAGCGAACGACTAAAGCGTGACGCGACGGGCCGGGAGAGTCACCGCTAAGGTGGTCGTCCATCTCTCTCTGTCTTTTCTCTCTCTCTCTCTCTCTCTCTCTCTCTCTCTCTCTCTCTCTCTCTCTCTCTCTCTCTCTCTCTCTCTCTCTCTCTCTCTCTCTCTCTCTCTCTCTCTCTCTCTCTCTCTCTCTCTCTCTCTCTCTCTCTCTCTCTCTCTCTCTCTCTCTCTCTCTCTCTCTCTCTCTCTCTCTCCTCTCTCTCTCTCTCTCTCCTCTCTCTCTCTCTCTCTCTCTCTTTCTCGCGCGAGTTTGTACGTTCGTCCCTACGCTTCGTCCCCCTTGCGGGCCCACCGAGGCAACTGCGACGGGAAGAAAAGAGCACGGTGCTGTAGTTCTCGCCAAGAGGGGCGATGCCGGGGGAGGGGAGAGACGGCGGGCTGGTGAATTGGAGCGTCCGTGGGTGCGACGGAGATGGAAGATTTGTCCGATAGAATGGGAAAAAAAAAACGACCGCTGCGAGAAACAGAGAGAGAAAGAGAGAGAGAAAGAACGATGATAAGATGGAAAGCAAAATAGAGGCATCACGAAGATACCGAGAAAAAGGATTCTTGAGGATAAATAATGTTAAATGCGGGACAGTTTGTTGAAGCAACTAGGATTTTTTTCGTTTTTTTTTTTTTTTTTTGGACGCCATTTGTAAAACTCGATTGCGCGGCCCCCGGACGCACATGATCCGCCGTCTGCTTCTATTTCTCTCTCTCTCCCTCCCTCTCTCCTGTACAAACACGCATACACGAATGTAGAGACACGCGATAACGGCCGAGCTAACCAACTAAAATACACATTTTTTTTAAAATCGTCTACTCTTGGGGGGGGGATTGCGTTTTTTTTAAATTATTTGATATTACGATAAATCTCTTTGTTTCGTTTCCTCGCATTATTTAACGGCTCTTACGTAATACTGGACATTCAAAAATTTTGTAATTTGGCGCCATTTTGTAAAAAAAAAAAAAAAAAACATCGACGCTATTGTTTTGCCGGTTTGTTTTTCTTCTGATTTTTATTTTTTTTCAATAATCGGTACATCGATCTTATTTTTTCGGTTTTTTTTTTTTTTTTTTTTTTTTCCTTTCACGATCTATTCGCTCAGGGCTTTCATTTGAAATTTCGTTTCTTATTTCGCCGAGTAAACACACCTCCCAGGCATCATTTCACGATCGCGCGCGATATTATGCGAAAGAAAAGAAACACAAAAGCGAAACAAAAATGGAATTCAAAATTTGAAAAAAAAAAAAAAATTGAGAAACCGTTCTTTTTGTAAATATATTTTTTTTTGCTCCCCACATTAAAGATTTGGGCAACCTTTTTAGCTCATCGCGCGAACTGTCAAATTTACACGAAGAACTTTGTAACGAAAGAGGCAAAAAAAAATAGCAAGGGCTCCCGTCGTGTATATAGTCCCTTTTTCTTTCGACGTGAGGGTTTCCCGTGGGCGCGCGCGCGTTTTCGCACACCCGGCACACCGAGAGAGCCGGATTTCTCGGCAGCGCGTCATTATGCAATGAGTTTTGTCGACACAAAATCCTACGTTACACTAAAACGTAGTAAGACGAGCTTCGAAAATAAAAATTTCGTCGTGGAATCTCGCCAAAAGGCTTCGAAAAATAAAAAGATTCGAAAAAAAGTGAAAACAAAGATGACGGCACGTTAAATTTGATTGGGGACGTAGATATTTTTCTTTTCATATGTCTCGGAGACTTGAATTCTGACGCAATGAAATTGTAATTCTGCTCAGTTCGTAAATTCGAGAGAGAAAAAACCCGCGAAATTTCATATTTAAAATTCAAAGAAGCAGTTTTATTGTTTTTCGTTATTTTTTTTTTATTGTTTACCAGCATTTTCCGGAATTTTGTAAAGCGTAAATTGGGTAAAAAAATGAAGAATTTCTTATGTCAAATTAGTTTGAATTTTTGAAAAAAAAAGTATGTGCTCGAGAACAGAGAAACAAACATTTAATAATTAATTCGACGATCATCATTCTGTAGCTCATTCCATTCTGTAAATTTTTTTTTTTTTATCAAAAATGACAAACTTTCCGGGAAAATATAAAAATGGATCTCTTTCACGGTGCTGACCTTGAAAGCGAAGATTTTTTTTTACTTAAATACGTCTTTTTGGAGTAAATACTACCCCTGGAGTGAAACTGATATATATATATATCAGTTTCACTCCAGGGGTAGTGTGTATATATATATACACACTACCCCTGAGATATATATATATATATATATATATATATATCTCTAAAAATCTGGACTTTTTTTTTACGTAGAACAGTATATTTTTATATATATATTTTTTTTCAACTAGCCGTAGGGACTGAACTATGATGTAACAAAGTCAACCTTCCTAAACATGTAAAAACTAATTTTTTTTTCAAAAGCCTGTAGAGTAACGACGCTATAATTTTGCAAATCATCACTTATAAGCTATAACAAGATTTGAGAATAGCAAAGCAATTAAAATTTTGGATCCAAAAACTTGCTGAGGTATCATGGAATGTGCCTATATATATATATATATGAAACAACAACGAAGCGGCATCGTTAACGAATCACGTGGTGATGCGTCAGCATAGCTCGCGCCAAGCGACCGAACAAACAAGAGCGAACGAGTCGCGAAAGTTTTTCCGTCCTGCTCTCTCTTTTTCTTCGCCGCCGCGTGTACATGTGTTTTGTCGGTGCATTGATACGCATGCGTTTGTGTAGAAACTACCGATTGCGTGGTCTCTCCGCGACTCTTGCACCGGGTCCGCGTGGCTCGAACTTTTTCTCTCCCTATGCCTTTGTGTATTTATTACTATTATTATTATTTCTATTATTATTATTATTATTTTAACGTGGGAACCGTCATATCTTCCGGGATTATATTTTAATTGTATCTCTATCTGCTAATTTGTTCTAAACTTTTTTAAAAGTCGATTTTTGTTTCTGTAATATTTTCATTTTTTTTTTCTTTTCGAGAGATTTTTGAAGAGCCCTCGCAACGTTAATATCGATTTTGTACAGGAAAAAAAAAAACATCGAAAATTGATGAATTACAATTTCTTTGCCCTTGTTAGCGTCTCTTTCATTGAAAAATAAATTTTTTTCTTTCTTTCGTAACAAAGAATCCTATTTTTTCCAAAGTTTACATTGATTTTGAACAGAATAAAAAGATGGGAAATTGTTGAATACAATTTTTTTTATTATTTTGCGTCAGGATTTGTGCGTCGTTGAAAAAAAAAAAAACGAGCTCTCAAGATTTTTCTCTCTTCGTTGTTCGAGAGCCAGCAAAACTCCTCCGTCACAACCCTTTGAATTGGCTTCGAGTTTCACGGGAACGAAAATTCCCCTACTCCTTCAAGCTGCAGAATTTACCCTCCCATTTCTCTCGATCGGAACGTTTCTATCTTATTCTCTCGCGTATATAAATGGGACACAAGTTTGCAGGTTTCCATCCTCCCCTTCGCACTATATATATATATATATATATATATATATATATATATATCTTATATTCCTCTTTTCCACCCTAACCTCTCTCGCCCCGTTTTATAACCCCACTCTGCTCCGTTGGCACTCCCCAGGCACATAGAGACTGCGTGGACTTCGATCTCGCTCTTGTACCCTCGGTCAAAATCAATTATCTATTTTTATCAGGAATTTTCCTTACCTTTATCTCTTTTTTTTTACTCCTTGGATCACTTATTTCAACAACACACTAAATTTTTTTAAAAATGATTTCTTTTTGATGTATAAAACAAATTGGTGATGCGACCACGGGGCTTGAATAGAAAAGAAACGAAACTAAACGGTTATTACGTGCACTTATCAGTGATATTACTAGAAAAAGGTGGATTGGTCGTTGATGAGCAATCGTTAGTTTATTCTAACTCACAATCGGATGTATAAGAATTATTAAAATTGAGGATGTTTCACACAAAGTTGAAGAACAAAAAAAAAAGAGAGAATGACGTGAATTTTGGATATGTTTTCACATAGATTCGATACATTACACTTGAAAAAATTTTAAGGTCATTGACTGGCTGGTTTCATCGATATTATATCTTCTTGAAAATCTCGAAAATCTTTCGTTTGCGTAATTTCTCAAGTGCACGGGTTATTCAATGAAAGTTATTTTAAAAATTTTAGAATTATTCAAAATGGAACATTCAATTTCTTAAATTATTTGCTTATAGACAATTAAGGATAATTTATAGGAAAAATTGGATACAAAAATTCATGAAAAAAAAATAATAATTCTTCTCAATATTTAGTTGATATATTTGTATAATTTGTTATTAATAAATTTTTTAAATTATTGATGTTGATACTTAATATCCTTGGTGCTTTCGATGTCGTTGATATATTTTTTTAATTTTATAACATCGAGAAAACATATTTAGAAAAAATATGAACGTGCGGGTGTGTGTTAGCCTTGCAAAATTCAAACATTTATATCTCGCGAAAGGCTCGAACGAACGGACGCAAATTTTGCGCATAAGCAGAGCTGCGAAACTCCATTTTTTTGTTCAATTTTTATCAAAATTGCTCAACAATTTTGGATTTTATAGAATTTTGAATTAAAAAAAAAAAATCTGTGGTCGCTCTAATTTTCGTAAATTTGCAATTGTCGAGCTAATTTTTTTTTTTTACACAAATCGACTTATAGTCACAAGCATGATTAGTATTGAATTTGGCAAGAATCGCTTGAGGGGTTTAGATTTTTTTTTAAATATTTAATTTTTCAAAAAAATCTCTATCAGCTCTGACTTTCGCAAATTTTTGACGATCGAGCGAAAAATTTGTACATGGAAAGTTTATGAAACAAGGATGCGTTGCACTGAGATTGACAAAAATCCCTTGATGGATTCAAATTTTTTTATAATTTCGATCTTTTAAAAAAAAAACTAATAACTGTAATTTCCGCAAATTTTTGGCCAATGAGCCAAAAGTTTTTTGTCCAACCCCCCCTCCTGCCTGGCGCTAGAACACATCATAATTGGACTTATAAAATTTCCATTGACAAATTGTCTATGAAATTTTGCGTCAGCTCCAGTGGATTCATATTAGCCAAAGTCCATATTCGGTCAAACGATACAATTGTTTGCTCCAGGGTGTCCCTGGGACTCCGGTGTGTCAAGCCAATGTCCAAAATCAATGTTTTCTCTGCGCTTTCTCTCTTTTTATAACGTCGCATATCCCGAAACCCTTGTCGACTTTTTAAAAGTACGGGTTCCCGGACCTCGATCGTTTCTCGATAGATCGAAAGAGAAATAAATTGAAATGTGTCTCACTTTAAAAAGAAAAAGATTGTTGAAAATCTCAAACAAGAGATTTTTCGACTTGTTTTTCAGATCATATCTAAAAAATAATTTTCCGACTAATGCGTGAAGAGTGCTTTATTTAGATATATTTTTTTCTTTCTACGATTTATTTGTCACAATGATCGTTGATGCATTTCCAATCATAGATCGTTTGGGATTTTGAAGTTTTTTTTTTTTGACAATTTAAAACGAGTGCAGAGCTTCCCTTTTAAATAAATTGTCCGTTAAAACACGGTTTACGGAGATAAATACAGGAACATATGTAGCGACAAATACGAGGGATATTTTATCAAAAAATTTCTTAGTGGTTTTTTTTTTTTATTATATAAATAAAACTACATGTATTTAAGATTTCATGAGAAAAAAATGATTGACAACGATTTCTTAAGAGGGATATTTCAGCAAAAATATGTACGTATTTTTTTGTTTGTTTTTTTTTTTCCAAGGAAGATACGTGCACATTTTAACTTTCACCTTTCGTTCTTAAGTTCTTCCGAAAAACGTGCAAAGAATTATTTAACTTCAGTTACATTGTGGTGCCAACATTTTTCAGTATGATTGTCGAGATTCGGCATTAGATATCAATTTTTGCTAAAAATTCGATGAATAATTATTTGACGACCATACAGACGGATCGATTTGAAATTTTTCACAGAATCGTGCTACCCATGTACGAAAATATTAACGATAAATTTTAATCAATTCTTAAGATTTTCACGTGCGTAGATTCTTCTTGATTAGGAGAGATTTTCCGTGCAAATAAAGCACAAATTTGCGTGCATATTTTCGTGCTAACGACTGATGGTAGTGATTTTTTTGTTTTCTGAAAAAGTCCCAAAATCTTGGAAAGAAAAAGTTCCTACTCTTCGCTCCTGTTCTCATTTGTTGTTGTTTTTTTTTTTTTTTTTTTTTTTTTTTTCCTTCTCTTTTTCAGAAATGTCCTCGGAGTCGGCGGATCGAATTTTGCGATGAAGATTAACGACGATGAGTTACTCACGATCATCGAGACTGTCTACGCTGGCTTCTCTCCAAATTGATCTTCAATTTCGTAGAGCCACTTTGAAGATTTGAGAAAAAAAAAAAAAAAACAACACGAAGATCGAGAGAAAAATTGAAACTTAAAAAAAAGTTTTCTTCTATTTTTTTCTTATTATTTTTTGTTTGGTTTTTTTTTTTTTTTAATTATTATATCGGTAAGGAAAAGAAGGGGATGAGAGGGTGGACGATGGATGAATGGGAGTGAGCACGGCGCCTGAGCAGCAAAGTTGTGGGTGTAGCGGTGACGGCGGGTTGTTGCCTCTGGATGTCGAGGCAGCAGCACCTGCATCGTCAGTGGCAGTGATGGCCCCTGCTCTGACGGAAAGCGGTCCACAAAAGCCCGAAAATTTATTAAACCCCTTACCGGCTGGTGGATTTCTCTCCGCTGAACAGGCTGCCCAGGTAAAAATTCAATTTTTTTTCTCTCATCGATTTGTGTTTTTTTTTTTAATGGCAAAAACAAATCTCAATTTTGTCAACAACGCCAAGTAACCGATCCACGTAATTTTTTGAGACAAGACAAAGGACTAATAACGATTATTTTCCTTTCTTCAATGTATTTTATTTTATTTTGTTGTTTGTTTGTTTAATCAACTCTCGTGGAATTTAATCGTTTCAAAATTTTTGATTTTTCATGGAGAAAGCTTTGTTACGGATATTCAGAAATTTAAAAAAAAAATGTTTTCGACAAATTTCAATCCACTGTGGCTCGGATTTTAATATCAACAGATCTAATCGGTTGAAATTTTGAATTATTCGAAGAAAAAAAAAAATTATGCGAACAATGTCGAGGGAAAAACTGATGTATCGAGATACAACTTTCCAATTACTCGATCGAATTTTTATTCATCGAGCGATAACTTATTTCGTTAAAGTATTTCTACGTCACAGTAGACAAAGGTTGATTAATTTTTATTCGTTTGTCAGATTGTCACGCAATTAAGATGCCTTCACAGGGCGACTGAACCAGTGAATGAACGCATAAGTCTTTTTTTTTCTATTTCGATAAAGCCGCATAATTTAACTTGTTACGAATTTCTTTATGAGATAATTAGATCTTATAGAACAATGTTCACAGAATATTAAAAAAAATATTTGAAGGCAAGGTTTGCAAGGATTTTGTATAAAAAAATTATAATGAACGAAATTACCAATTCCCCGGTGAATGAACAAAAATTCCAATGAATGAACTCATAGTATCTTTTCAGTGAATGAACGTACAATGGAACTACTAATATTATATCATAATCGTGCGTTCTGAGGTTATGAAAAGCCTTTTCAACGCTCGTTCAATCACTGGAAATGAGTTAGAAAGCTGGACCAGTGAATAAACGGCCATATATCGCAAACAATATTGGGTTTTTGACCAAAAATTCATTAATATAATTGAAGCTTAGCAATGTATAACGTTGAAAAAATTATTAGATATCTTTTAAAAAGATTAATCCAGGTGATATGGAATATTTCGGTATTCGATGCACAGTCAGATTCAGATGGTTATAAAAACATGGCTGTCTCTTGTGAATATGCGCCCCAAGTATGAAAAAAAAAATCCATAGCATCGCAAATCTTTCGCAGCTTCAAATAATATCACTACTAGATGTTTTCTCAGAATTTTCACTTCATTATAAATACAAAATTCTTCACAATAATTAAATCATATCTCTGCCGTTTCATTAAAATACTAAGCTTGTTCATTCACTGGTTCAGTCACCCTAGGCCCAGAGAAAACAAAATTTTGAGTGAATTGTGAGTTTTTGTTATTTTTAAAAATTGGCACATGGAAAATCAGGAAAACTCAGGGGATTTCTTTCTTCCTGGAATAATCAGGGAAAAGTCAGGGAATTTAGAAGATTCTCTGGAATTTTTAGAGAATTTACTTTTTGCCAGAATTACGAAAAAATGAAACCAACTTAAAAAAAAAACTGAAAAATATAAAAATAAATATTTTTGTATATTTTTAATATTTATATTATTCTTTATTATATGCAACAAAAGTTACGTCAGTGCCAAACAATGAAAATTTCAAAAACTAAAAACTAATTTACTCCAAAGCTACGCTTCTGCATTCAATTTGTCGATACACAACTACGCAATTATTATTGTAGATAAGTGTTTATATTTATTTATCATTTATTGGCACCGACATAAAAATTTCCGTTTATAATAAAGAACAGTTTCGGTATTTGCTATTAATGTATTTATTTTTTACTTTACAGTGCTTCAATTATTTTTTGTATTTCAGTTTTTTATTTGAATATTCAAAATTTTTTTATTTGACCCTAATCTCCCTGGAATATTTGCAAAACCTGTATGAAAAACCTGGAAAAGTTGGGGAATTTTTGAGTCAATAATGCGTAATGACCGTGAATTTGAAATATTAAAAATCTGCGAGGATCGATCTTGCGGAATAGTGGACTGTACAAGTGGTCCAAACTTCGTGACATAAATATCAAAAATTGTAATATAGTTGTTGCACTTTTTTTGCTTCCTCGTAGAGAAAACTTTGTATTGGTGATTTTTTTTTCTTAGTTTTCAATTCCAATGTATTTAAAATGTGCCAGAACGTCGAGAAATCATATTTAGAAAAAATGTGCGGACATGTTCGCGTAACCACTACGCAAAATTGAATCGTCTGTAACTCGATAACCGGTTCAGCTAAAGCGCTGCAATATTGCAGTCAAGTAAAGCACGATAATCTCTTTATTTACTGTAATTTTTATACAAATTCATACAGTGACTCAGATTTTATGTAATTTGCTATTTTTAGATAAATGGTCGTACTCGCTCTAAATTCCGCAAATTTTCCTGCATCGTATTAATTTTTTTTTTAATACAAATAAATTATCATTAAAAGACCGTTCGTATTAATTTGGCGAAAATCTATCGGTGTTCAGATTTTATGAAGTTTTCAAGTTTCAAAAAAAAATGTCCGCATTCGCTTCAACTTCCTTAAATTTTGAAATATCCTGCAAATTTTTTTTTTTTTTTCATCATTCAAATTATTCTTCAATCATATTCTATTGTATTATTGAATTCTTCAATCAGATTTTATGAAATTTCGAACGGAATTTGGCAAGAATCGATGAAGCGGTTCATATTTTATGAAACATTTTATGAATTTTTCGAAAAACTTATCTAACAATTCGACATTTTTCACATTTTGAGATATGCAGCTAAAGATTTCTGCATAAACAGAATACACGTGGACACGTTACATACACAATTGAAACGAAAAGTTGCAAATTGAAGCTTGCACATTGCTTCCTCGTAATTTTCGAAATTTCATGAAGCTTTTTTTTGTTTACCTTGCTCATGAAGATTCCTCTGTGAGGAAGCTAAAATCTAAAAGGTCACCTGCTCATAGAGGAAGCTCTATGAGCGAGATAAAAAAAAAGCTTCATAAAATTTCGAAAATTACGAGGAAGGAAATGTGCAAGTTTAAATTTTTTCAGCTGGTTTGGATAGTAATTATTATTATTTTTCAAAAACTTGAATCAATTTTACATGTAAAGCATCCTATTGAATTTGTAAAATTAATATCGCGAAATTTGTTGGTTCCAAGATCCATTCGTATGGGAACCTTTTTTTACGTAGAATTGGCTGAGGATTCTTAAAAAAGCTCATTTTTTTTTTGCGAAAATATTCCAACAGCAATGGCACTTGCACCTAATAAATTTCGTGATATGAATTTTTTAAATTTGATAACTCGTTAAATTTAAAAATATTGAATCTTTCCAAATTTCACGTTTGCACCACACAAGCTTGAAACATTTGTACAAAATAATAACTTTGTATTTCATAAATTGCGCTGTTAAAAACACGTTGGACAAAGTTGTCCAAGTTTAACTTTGCGCCGAGAAACTTTCACTGCCGACAAGAAGTAGCCTCGTTCACACTTGTTATGAAAAAATTATCGAGTGGCACGAAAAAAACCTCTGCAGTACCAAATAAATTTCGCTCAAAATAACGTGAAATAGATAATTCATTCAAAATTTTTCTAAATCGAAGAAATTCTATGAGAATTTTGATTTTTAATTCAGCACATTTCGAGATATCCGGCTCATTTTTTTTTCTACACGAATGGAGTATCATTCAAGGATAATTATTTCCCTGAATTTCATGAGAATCGGTAGAAAGGACGATGGCTGTATGAAATTTAGAATTTTTTTTTTAATTCTTCAGTTTCATAGGAAATTATGTTTTGCGCCAACTTTAATAAATTTCCTATTAATGAGCCAGCACTCGGCACACCGATAGGCTAGGGAACAACCATGTTAGGCGTTGAATTTCAAGACAATCTGTAGAAAGATTCCGATTTGATATTTTTCGAGATTTTTGAGAATTAAATTTAAAAAAAAAACGTTTAAATTCAAAAATTTACTTTCTCGTACAAGGAACTTTGCAAGCGAGGAAAAATATAGAGGATGCAATCTGCGAGTTTCCAAATTTTGTCACATTTTTCACTGGGGTGCATTGAATCTGGAATTTTGATTCCCGAAATTTTTACTTTCAGTTCAAATTAAGGCAATATCGATCCGAAAATGCATATATACCTCGGTTTCCTTTCGACCGTGGTTTAAACGATAAAAATGCCAAAAAGATACCGATAAAGTAGTTGAAAAAAAAAATTAATCTACAAAGTATTGAGAATACATATTTTCATGAAGTGTATTCGCTGATATTTTTCAATGCACACAATTTTTGCTACAAATTATCCTCAAATATCAAACACGGAGAAAAGCTTGTAGTTGTAAATGCAGTTTGTCAATGCCTTTGAAACTTTAAAGTGTAAAATAGAGTTTATTGACATCGATTTTTTTTTTTTAATATATCTTGTACGCTAAACGAGTGAGTGATCGTAAAAATAAATTACACACCGTTTAAAAAAACCGTAGAAATTGGGATCTTACGCGTTGCTTGCTCATTACCGTTTTTACAAACTTTTGCCGATAAGTAAACCTTCTTGCCTCTTTCATAGAGCAATCTGTTTGAACGAGGCTAAATGATGTGAAAATTTATAATTGTCGAAGTTGATTTAACTTTTCATTTTGCTCAAGCTCGGCGATTTTAATTTTTTTCATGCGTTAATTTATGTACGTAAAACCATTCACAGCAGGACCAAACAATTTCCGTTGAAGTAAATATGTTCAGGGATTTGTTTTTTTTACTGAAAAAAAAGTCAATCCTAAAATTTTAATCCCTCTGACGTTTTACACCCAAATTTCCATAAATCCTCGATCCGTGTAGAATATTTTGGTTCGATATATAAAAATTTCGAAGCTTTCGCGTAATTTTTGCTTTCATTAATTCGCTCTGTCTGCATTGTAATTTTCAATGCATACTCATTCACCCGGTTTAGTTCATTGAAACGCGTAAAATAATTAAATAATTCCTCTCACCGGGTATTTTTTTTCTCATGCTGTGTAATTTTCACTCGAGGGGGTATGCCGCATGATGTTGAAATTTCCATCGTTGGAATGCAACGAAAATACGTTTTTCTAAAAAAAAGAAAAAAAAATCATTTTCACTATTACTGACGCTTTTCTCTGGCATATTAGCCCCCGGGTCCCAAAAAAAAAAACTGAAAAAAAATGCTTAAACGATTTTCGACTTCGAGACAATACTGGAAATGATTATGTTTTTTTTTTAATCCTATTTTCGTTGCATTCCAACGATGCAAATTTCAACACCATGCCGCATCGTCGAGCGAATAATATTAGCGCTTCTGTATTGCGATATTTTCTAAGTATATTGAAATTTATTTACTGCTTTCTGGTCAAACTGTTTATATTTTTCAATAATCTTGGGCATACTTGGTGTTGTCCATACCTCCTGCGGTTCTGACTGCCAGAGCTCTAATTAGTTGAATTTAGTTGATACTGAATATTATTTTACGGAGCTCAGGCTTGATGAAGTTCATTATTTTCGGTTCACGAATGAATCGACTCGATGAGTACTCAAATCCCTGTAGATAACATTATATCTGAAAGTAAGGATTAACAAAAAAAAAAAAAATATCTTCACTGTGACGACAGTAAATATTTTTTCACAGCTTTCTGTGACTGGATTTCTTTTGTAATAAATCTTGATGAGCAAAATAATGTTAAAAACAGTCGTTTTTCAACCTCTTTGATGAGAAACCCATTGCCAATTGAAGACGTGTTAAATTAATGAACAATTCGTCGCAATTTGAAACATTACTATGCAATACTGTAATCTTCCAATGAGTTTGGGATGAAAATTATTGTACAAACTACCATTATAGCCCTTGAAGATAACGCAGAGAATTTTCGTTCGGTATCTGCTACAATTAATTCTTGTTTACTGGAAAAAATTTTTAAAATGTTATTCTTCGGGTTATGCTCGTATCGGACAGTTCGACCGTTTAATTGATCGTTAAAATGATGCCATGATAGAGGAGGTAAAATAAAACTGTAAGTTTAAACTGGCAAATTGCTTCATTGAAATTCTAAAAAATTTCAAAGCTTCGTTATAAAGTTTTATTTTTCTATAACCGAAAGTTTACTCTCGTTATAATGGCTACCTGAATTTTAATCATTATCAGAATCTCTACCAAAGGAATCTTTAGTTATCTTCCGTTCCTTCATAAGTTTCATTTCGTTTATGGTGTGATCTTTATGATATTCATTGAAGGTACCTAATTTACCCTGTAAGTTTCAACTTCGATAGCCTTCAATTTTTATGAGCCTCGAAAACTAATACAAATTTTTCAAAAAATTCCAAATATTATTCTGCCACGTTTTGATCGATATTCTCGAAATTCGGTGCCAAGTATTCATCAATAATACTCCATTGATGTTTCAAACATTGAAATTCAATACCAAATTGATCCCTGGGGCGATAGTCCAGTTGCATATAAATTTTTAGACCACAAATATTCATTCGAAATACTTTTTTTGATATAAATTTTTTAAATTCTCCAACAACCAAACGAAGTAGTCAATTGTCACGGAAACTCAGCGGACAGAGGCCTGTGACCGTGTTCAAAATATCAACTATTTAACTCAAACCCATCCGACGAAATTACGGAGATTTAATTTCTTTTTTTTTCAATATTTTGAATACATTGTCATTCAAAATTCGACAAAAATTTTGCTTTACGAAAAAAAAAAAAAAACCACGAGGAAACAAAATAATCGTTGACGGATAATGTATGCGTGGACCGTGAAGTTAGGAAAGATAAAAACAAAGATTAATTCATAAATTTTCTGTATATATAAATATTTTTGTTTCTTTTTTTTGTTTTTTCTTCGATTTTCTCAGGTCTGCCAGAATCGCGAGGTCCTGGCAAAATTCGTCGTTTCAGCGAGCGTCCAACCGTCGAAGATTGACGATCAGTGCTTGCGCGGTATATCGAAGGATCTTATTCGTGATGTCATCAATTCGTCAAAGTACAGCAACGGTCTCGATAGCCTGTCGAAGTATCGCAACGAGAACGACGCTGTCGGCACGGAAGCTGATTTGATTGTCGCGGCTGCCGCTGTTGCCGCTGCTATACGAGAAGTTGACGTAGACGACGAGGTTGACGAAGTCGGTGATAACGTTCCTAAAAAGCGCATAATCACATCGTCCTCATCGTCGTCGTCGTCATCATCATCATCATCATCATCATCATCATCGTCATCGTCATCATCATCGTCATCATCCTCATCCTCGTCATTCTCGTCTTTCACGAAAAATTCCTTTTTTTCCACCGAAACGTCCAAGGATATTTGCAAAAATAAAAAAACGATAAAATATAATAATCGTTTGTGGCCGAGCGATAAAGATTGTATCAGCGAAGAGGCGAAGAGTTCCGTCGATAATCGATTTTCTATAATGAGCAGCGACTCGTCCGCTGGTCAACGGACCGATGATATGGGTTTTGTCAAAACATCAGCGGCAATTTCGTCAATTGAAAATTTTAACGAAAACGAAAACGACGAAATTGTCATGAGAAATACGAGCGATTTTGGTCGTAGAATCGTGAATACACTGGGCTCGATCGTGAATACGGATTTGTCGTCGGTAGTCGGGATCGATGACAAGGACGTTGATCATCTCGACGTTGATCGTATCGTTGGTACATTCACGACCGATGATTTAACGTCCGAGGATATAAGCGGTATCGGCGGTGTCGTGAACGACATTGGACAGAATGTCGAGGAAATATTGCAAGTTATAAAATCGATGGAGGGTGCCGAATCGGCGGTTGATTCGATCGTGAATGAAAATTCATCGGGCGAACCGTCCCAGAATGAGATATTTCCGATATCCGAGACTTTTTCATCGTTCGAGAGGGATTATTTGAATGACGTTGACGTCGACGTTATGAGCAGTCTTTGCAATGAAAATATCAATATCGTTAATATCGATAATGTCGAGCAAGAGAATGCCCAGGAGGAGGAGGAGGAGCAGCAGCAGCAGCAAAAGCAGCAGCAATTACAGCAGGAGCAGCAGCAACGAGTCGTAATTGATTTGCCAACGTTGCAGGAAAATTCGGAGCAACGACAGTACGAGAGCGAGAGACGTTGCGCATTTTTGTTGCGAAGATTGAGAAAATTGCAGTCAAGATTGCTGGGACGTCACGTAGCTGAGGAAACTACCGGTGTACTCGAGCTTGCTCATCACAGCGTTAAAAAGTATTTTTTTCAAGAAATCACGAATATGGGAACGAAGAGCGCAACGAGAAATTATAATCACGAGTTCGGTGGAAGCCTGAGCGATTTTATCGCGAAAATTGAAAAATCATGCGCCGTACAGAGCAACAGCGTTACGAACCGGCAGAGAAACGTTTGCCGTTACTTTGGCGCTGGCTCGCGCGAAAATTCCATGATTTCCGGCGCTACGAGCGAGCGCACGAGCGTTAATTCGCTGAGCTCAGCGAGAGTCGGGATTTTTGGCAATCCTCAGATCAGCGTCGATGGCACGGAGATCGAGAGCGTCGCTGGTAATCTTGCTAAGCAGCTCGAGATAATTGAGAATAATCTTGACTCGGATTGCACCGCTTCGAGCTCGGGCGGCGAGAGCTGCGACGAGATGCAGACATTCAATAATCCGCATCAACAGACACTTCCCATGTGAGTTGCCAGGAAGGAAAACGTTAAAGATATAATTTTTTTTTATTTGTTTGTTTGAAAAAAATTTTTTTTTGCAATCGATAATTGGCTTATCGATTTTTTCGAATTGAATACAATTAGATGAATTCGAATCAATGATATTGAAATTTGCATCGCTGGAATGCAATGAAAATAGGTTTTTTTAAATAAAATAAAAATAATATCCAGTACTGTCAACGCTTTACTGTCATATTTAGGCCCCAGGTCACGAAAAAAAAAAAAAAAAAAAAAAAAAAAAAACTGAAAGAAAGATTTAAACGATTTTCGACTTCAAAACGATACTGGAATCGGTTTATTTTTATTTTTAAACCTATTTTCGTTGCATTCCAACGATGCAAATTTCAACATCATTCGAATCAATATTTCATAGAGTTTTTTGGGATCTGCATTTGAAAGTTTATCATTTTTTTGCGGAATTTTAATTTAAATTTTATTAAATCGAGTTGAATTCATTGTTTCAATAAATTAAAAAGGCTTCAAGGCTACAGTCAGGATAATTGGGAATCTTCATTGATATTGTGACTTGATTTGAAAAATTGACTTGCACGAGTATTCAAAAGGAGATTGATATTAATGACGGTAGATACAGATCGTGGATCTTCCCAATTGGATGAATTCGAATCAATATTTCATGGAGTTTGTTGGGATCTGCATTTGAAAGTTTATCATTTTTTTGCGGAATTTTAATTTAAATTTTATTAAATCGAGTTAAATTTATTGTTTTTCAAGGCTACAGTCAGGATAGTTGGGAATCTTCATTGATATTGTGACTTGATTTGAAAAATTGACTTGCACGAGTATTTAAAAGGAGATTGATATTAATGACGGTAGATCCAGATCGTGGATCTTCCCAATTAGATGAATTCGAATCAATATTTTATGAAGTTTCTTGGGCTCCGCTTTGAATGTTTATCGTTTTTTGCAGAATTTAAATTCGCATTTTATTAAATCGAATTAAATTAATTGTTTCGATAAATGACAAAGGCTTCAAGGATACAGTCAGGATAACTTCATTGATATTATGTCTCGATCTGAATAATTGACTTACGCGATTATTCAAAAGGAGATTAATATTAATGATGGTCGATCCAGATCGTGGATCTTCCTCTGCGCATAGAAAAAATAATAATTATAATATCAATGACCAATGGAGATTTTTTTTTTTGCCATATGACCTGACCAAAAGTGCAATTCGGTGAAAATTTCAAAGAATAATTTCTTGACTTTCGATAATCCACTTCCCATGTGAGTTACCAGGGAGGAAACGTCAGAGATATGATTTTTTTTGTATTTGTTTGTTTGTTCTTTTAATCGATGACTGCTCATCGTTTTTGTCGAATTGAATGCAATTAGATGAATTCGAATCAATATTTTGTGAAGTTTGTTGGACACTGCATTGAAAGTTTATCGTTTTTTGCGGAATTTAAATTCAAATTTTATTAAATTGAGTTAAATTCATTGTTTCAATAAATGAAAAAGGCTTCAAGGCTACAGTCAGGATATTCGGGAATCTTTATTGATATTGTGTCTTGATTTGAAAAATTGACTTGCACGAGAATTCAAAAGGAGAGTAATATTAATTATGGTAGATCCAGATCGTGGATTTTCTGCTGGACATAGAAAAAAAAAAAATGATTATAATATTAATGATCAATGGAGGCTTTTTTTTTGGCCATATGACCCGACCAAAAGTGGGTGAGAATTTTTCGTACTTCACCATGAAAGAGATATATAAAATATCTCCAAAATATCGAAGATATCGAGAATATCAATTTGTTGATTTTTTTGAATAGCTACACATTTTCTAAAGATTTTCTCTCGTTTAAAACTTTTTTTTTTTTTCTTAAAATCTTTCCGTAACGAGAAATGGATGGAAAATTGCAAATTTATCGATATGTCGCATTGTTTTTCAAAATTATTTAATTTTGAGAGATGAATGGAAACTCCCAGATTATAGATATTTGGTTAAAAAATTTTTTTAAACCGTTTTGAATTAATTGAACATTAAAATTCGATCGAATCTACCGAACTGTATAATTAAAGAAACTCAACTGCGTGTATTCAATTTCAATTCAATTAAAAATGAATATTTTATTGTTCTTTTGTCAATGTTGTAACTTTCATGCCGAAAATCTTTGTCGAGAAATAAAAAGATCGGCAATGCCTCTGTTTTTCTCAACGACATGAAAACTAAAATTCACAAATTATCATAGCACGCATCTAAAATCAAGATACGTTCTATTAATCTGATGAACGAAATTGATTGATTTTTTTTTTCCTCGTCGTTGCGACTCGTTTCGCACTCGCGACACGTTGTTGCGTCATCTTCAATCCCACGATGACTCAGTCTGAGCATCGGACAGTTTTTTTTTTTCCCCATAAAACAACAGCTCCACGTGATTATTATTATTTTTTTTTCTCGGTTACTAAAACTCGTGTATTTGTTTTCCTAATAAGTTGTAAAAAGAAGTCTTGGGGTTTCGCTGGTAAACAATTTTCATGGAACTGAAGAAGCCGTTTTTTTGTTCTTTTGTTTTTTTTTTTTTAAATTAAACGAACAAAAAAACTGACCAAGAACATATTTTCGATAGCCGAATACAAATTTTCTTGGCTCGGTTACGGGAATTTTTTTTTGTGTGTGTATGTTTTTTTTTCTAAATCAAATAAAAGCATAATTCTACGCATCCGTTTACTAACCGTATCAACGAATACCAAATCCATCCGGTTTTGCTTCAATTGGTGGGGATTAAAAAAAAAAAAAATTACAAAAAACTCGAAAAACTTTTATCCGAAAATTCGTTTCGTTTTCTTTCTTTTTTTATTTTTAAAATTATTTTTTAGCTCGAAAAGAGCGAGTTGGCGCTACGCTCAGGATCGTGCGGGTGTCGCGTCACGTTGGACATGGCTGCAGGCACAGATTTCCGATCTCGAGTATCGCATACGTCAGCACAATGATTTACAGCGTCAAGTTCGATCGACGAAGGGTCTCGTTATCCTCGAAAATTCGGAGACCGTCAATGGTTACAGCGGCGTATTGCCGGGTTCAACGGTACGCTGCGGCACGACAGATATGACGGAACCAACGGCCAGTCGTACGCGACCCTTTGTTTCGGGAATTTATCGTAAACGAAAATTATTGCAAATCGAGAGACTTCACGAATTGTCGAAGAGAGCGGCAAAACCATCGACGATTCGTTGCGACTGTGATCACGTTTTGCCATCTTGCGCGCTTTGCACCGGTCGAAGGGATCCCCGACAACCCCAGGAACCCATAGAATTGTTATCCGTGCCGGAGAGAGTTGCTCGAGTCGATCCGAGCTTTCATCCTGTTCTCTCAACGACCGATGGTAATTTTTACAAATATATTTAACATTTATACACATTGTGTGTGTGTGTTTTTTTTTTTAATTCTTTTTTATTATCGGAGTATTTGAAGTTTTATTAATTATAATGAGAATAATTATGAATGTAGTAGTAGTAGTAGTAAGTTTTATTTGCATCGCATTTTCGGCTTTTTACAACACTCTTATGCACTATTACATCACTCTTACATTCTAACTTATGTCTATCCTCATTTTCTATTATTATTCCGTTGCGTCCCTCTCAACATTCTCGCTTTCCCTTACTGACTCTTCTTTTTTTCTTACTCTCTCTCTCTCTTTCTATTTCCCTAAAGAATTTACACATCAATACATCTATTTCCCCTCTCAGCATCCCTATTAATTTGTCTTCTACTCCCCTCTCTTCGCTTTCCTCCTTCGCCCACTTCTCTATACATTCTTTGGCTTCCTTAGATATTACTTCTCTTCCTTTTTCACACATAATCAGATGCTTCAATGTTTCTCTTTCTTGTCTGTATATCCTACACGTCCAATCCACTTCCCCCTTTTTTTCCATCTCTGCTTATATTTCCACACTTTATTCTGGCCCAAGTTTCATTGTCCTTTCCATTAATATCTTTCGCCGCCCAATACTTTCACGGTTTCTCGCCATTCTCTATTATATATTTATATGAAAATATATATTTATATATTTATATAAAAATATATTATATATTTATATATAAAATATATAAATTTATATATTATACGTCGATTTTTGAATTTGTTCTCTTTCTCTCTCTCTCTCTATTGTCTTTCTTTTTAGGTTTTCCAATCCCTTGCCTATCAGCTTCTCCATTATTTTTATTTCTTTCCTCTCTTTTATCGCATCTATTAGCTCCTCCATTCCTAATTCCCTTGATACTCTTATAAAGTCTTTTCCCCACTTCGAGGGCTTTTTGTTCGAAATTCCTCTTATTTCCTCTAATTATGTATGTATTTATTTCCATTGTACGGCGTCCTACGACTTTTACAATCCCATCGCCTCTTACAATTCCATCTCTCTTCTTCTTTCCTTTGTTTCGATACAATTTTATTCCTCATGTTAATTGTATTATATATGTTTTATGTTGTAATATGTGGATTTACCGAATTTCGCAGCCTTTATACATTTATATTTACATTTACATTTAATCTTTAACACTTAAACATTTTCTTTAATTTTTTCCTCCCTTCGCTCCCTTTCTTTATCGCCGTTTCCTTCCCCTCTTCGGCCTCTATTTCCGCTCTCTTTCTCCTTTCCCTCTCTTCTTTTCCTCAAGTTATACCCAATCCTTCGCTTTTTCAGCCTCCTTCCCCTGCCCCTTCCGTCCACTTTCCCTCTCCCATCTCTCTTCCCTCTCGCTTCACTCCCATCCTTCTCCATCCACCCAAATTCTTCTATTCTCCACCCACACTTTTCTGTTCCTTTTCCTCTCTTCCGTTACTTCCTTAGCTTTACGCTTAATACTTTGGTTCCATTTTTTTTTCTCGTACTTTCCACGTTTCTTTTTACCCCAAAAACCTTTAACATTTTCCATTATCTCTTCCTCTCTTCGCTCCTTTTCTTTATCTCCGTTTCCGTATCCTTTCCATTTTTCTTTTACCCCCATGCATTAGCGTTTATTTCCATTGCTATTCCTTTCCTCAACTTTAGCCTGCCCTCTTTTACTTTTTTACCCGACGTATTCCAATCTTCCCGGTTACTATGCTTTCTTGTATCCTTTGAATTGTATGTCCCCATACCTTTCTCCGCTTAGTTCCATTTTTTCACTTTATCCTTTCTCATCCTTTCCACATTTCATTTTACCCAAACCACTTATATTCGTTCATATCCCTTTCCCGAACTTTTCCCTTCCCTCTTTTCGCCTAACACTTTCTCTGATCTGCCTTCTCTGTCTTTGCCCATTATCGCCATATTCCATTCACGCACATTTTCATCTGTCCGCTGTTTCCGTTGTTCCCAGTCGCCTTCCCACTTCTTTCTTCCTCGTTCCTCAGTTCCTCTTCTTCTTTCGCTGCTCCTCTGCCCTCTTCTTTCTTCCTTCCTTCTTCTTCACTCTTCTTCGTCGTCGCTCCTTTCCCCTATCCTCCTTCTGTTTTGAAGTTTTATTATTTTCATATTATTGAATAACAATTTTATTCGATCGTTTGATTAACATCAATTTATTCCATTTTCGTCTGAACGCATAAACGCAAATTTATTCACGTTTTTCGTCCCTTAAAGTTACTTGATGCATCGAGGAGAGTACCCCTTTCACTCGTTTTGCGAAACAATTCCGTTTATTTATTATTGCAAAAAGATCGAGTGACATGTAAAAAAAAAATATTGTTCAACAGTCGAACAAAATTAACGGATGTGCCTGGTTCAGGACTCTGGAAAAAAAAATATCACTTGCAAGCATTATGTTATAAACAAACAAACAAAAAACATAAAGCACTCCAAAACTTCAAGGGTGATTTATCGTACATTTTAACATTACAAAATAATTTTTTATCGTTTTTTGTTTTTGTTTTTTCTAGTGACTTTCTTCAATCCTTCACTTCTCAACTCCATCGGGTTTTAAATCGATTTTTCATCCTTTTGTTTTTATTGTTCGTAGAATTTGACTATGTTTAACTTTAAATGTTTCAATTATATATATATATATATATATATATATATCTCAATCTCTGAATCTTCAATTCTGTGCGGTCTCTTTGGTCAATTTTTCTTTTGTTATACGATTTTTGGCTCTCTTTGTTGGTTTGAAAAGAATTTTCTTACATTTTCAATTCTTTACAATTCTTCTTACATTTTTCATATTTTTTTGTTAAACATTACGAGCAAATTTATAATTCGGTTGTTTCTTTTCCCGTCAGATATCGTTCACGGAACTCACTTCGAAGCGATCATGAGATCCGTCGAATGGCAACAAAAAATGTTGCGTGGAAATCATCGTATAACGCGAATAAAGGACAAGGAGAGCGGAGCCGAGAGGAGAAGCAAAAAACAGCAGCAGCAGCAACAGCAGCAACAGCCAATTCCGCCAGAACACAGAACCAAGTATACGTCGAGAATCAAGAAATCTTCCTCCAGTATTCTCACAGCCAGTATGTTGAAGAAAAAAAATCAAATTATTTATAAGAAAGTAAAAAAGAAACGAATTTGCGACAACTGCATTTTTAATTCTTGCGTTGTTTGTTTTTTTTTTTTTTTTTTCATTTTAATTTTTTTATTTTTCTTTTAAAACAGGAATCAAGAGAAAGATGCTCAAGGGAAAGAGAGAACGTTCGAGTCATGGACGAGTTCACGGTCACGGTGGTGCGGTCAGTGCGAGAAAGAGAGCCGCGAAAATGACCCCTCAACAGCAGCAGCCCGAAGACGATGACGATGCTAGCGCACTATCGAGCTCGAGCAAACACTCGTCGCCAGTGCCATCCCCGTTGCAACAGCATCACACGACATCCGCGATTGTTGAGAAAAATCCTAACAGGGAAAAGACATCGAATTCACACGGGTAACGGCAATATTTATCTTCTTCTTCTTCTTCTTCTTCTTCTTCTTCTTCTTCTTCTTCTTCTTCTTCTTCTTCTTCTTCTTCTTCTTCTTTTTTTTTCGTAAAAGTGTCCAATCAGGGCTGGAGCTCAAAATGCATGGATTTTTTTTTTTTTTTCTAACCCTTGTTAATCACTAAATTATATTATTAAATATAATATTATAGCGGGGGAAGATTTCCAACACGATAAAAAATATTTAAAAAACTAGCAATATTAAGTAATATAAATATTAGCAGATAATAGCAGGTATCGAGTCGGTACCAAAATACGAGACATGCACAATAGTCATTATAAACTGGGAACTGATTGGACTAAACGTAGGAATGTAAGCATCGGATAGTAGCATTTTAAGGAGGTTCTTGGCCCAGAGAAAAACGGTTAGAAGGATTCTAAAATTTGAGGGGAGGTTTGTGCTGGGTACTAGGAATACACCGTAATTATTTAAGATTTTTTGACCGCGTAGTTGAGGAGAAAAAAAAACATTAAATATGCCGCTTATACGTGGGCTCTTATGGGAGAAGTATTCGAAGCTATGATCGGAGATTATTTTAGGAGTGAAAAAAACGGTAACATTTCCCCCGAAGAATCGCTTAAACGACAGACCTTCCTAGATATAATTTGCCCCATAAAGAAAGTTTTTCGTCTTATCGCTTAAACGATCAGACCTTCCTAGATATAATTTGCCCCATAAAGAAAGTTTTTCACCGTGCCGATTGTGAAATATACTTGTGAACAGAATTAAGCGTGAATAATGGCAAATTAAAAACGTATTTGATGAAAAAAAAAAATGCCGAACGCAACCTGCCCCGCACGTCGCCCGCGCCGCGCTGCAACGTTCCCCTTGCCGCGCCCAATTGATGTTAAGAACCTCCTTAAGAAGGAATGAGAACAGGAACACCGAGTAATAAAATTGTGACAACATTATCCACGTAACAATCAATTTTGCCGGATGTATAATATCGCTCAACGATGTTGTTATAAAATTTCAAAATCGAAAAGACGGTATTGTTTTTTTAACAAAATCATGGCGCGAAGTGATTTTTGCAACTTGCGAAAATCCTGCTACTCTCAATGAGAGTAGTCTTACCTGGCGTTGTCAAAGACGACGCGAACAACGAATTGGGGAAAAAAGTTGTTCGTAAAATGCGTAATTTCAAACAATCTTTGCGAATTGAAACTTGGCTTCGCAATAGTAATTTGGCACCAGAAAAACGCTGTACATTAATTGTCTATTATGTCATTTTGCATTCACCGCATAAAAAATTTTTATTATGAACAAATTAAAAGTCGGTTCACGCCGAGGGGGCTATTTACTCTTGAAATCACTGAACCCACCCTGCTCTTAAATCAGAATGGAAATCACGAGAAATCGGATCGAATCAACGTGAAATCACGTAAAGTCAGGAAATTACCAGAAATCATGTAATATCTGCAAAATATTTTTAAAAAATTTACGGCGTTGCTACTATCAAACTACGCCCGCTAGAACAATCCACACAAACGTGCTCTAAAGCGTTTTCTATCGAGCGATATAAGTATCAGGATCGAGCGCAACATAGTTTTTTTTAATTCTTGAGCAAGGCTCTGGGCGAGGTCTTGAGTCTCGTCTTTAGTTGAGTCAGTCTTACACCAATTGTGAGCTTTTTGCGTCCAACTTGTAATATTGTTTGTTGCAGGTATGTACGAATAATTTTATTCGATATTTTATTCTTTTCTTTTTTTTTTTGTTTCATCGTACGATATCACTGTCGGCGTTACTCGTATACAATTAAAACATAACATCGATTGGTGAAAATTTGGTATCTTTTCGATCTGTAGTTCCGTTTACTCGTCTCCTGGCTCGTCCGTTTGGTAAAATTATTTTACAAACTGCAAGACGTGCATAAATAAATCGTATCGATTTTGAAATATTATAAACGTTCGCGAGAGGTAAAGCAATTGAAGAAATAATCAACTTATCGAACTTCTTTATTTAATAATTACGTTACTTAAGGAGGTACGACTAGTATGAAGAATCCAACTGACGGACTTGAATTTTTTATATGTTTTTGCCGAATACTTTATGCGCCTATTGCCAAAATTTGAGCTATATTAACCGTTTAGTTTATTCGTAATAAAATTGCAAAGTCGAGCAGTTTGAGTTACTAAAGCACGTCGTCTTATGGAGACGGTTAACCGGAAGTGCTGTGATCACGGTTTTGCTGCTCGCGTATCCAACTACACCCGTTGAAAAACTGAAACTTGATAGATTAGATATAATAGATATTGTAAAAAATTGAAAAATTACTCTTCACCGTGTAGTTCTGGCACTACATCATAAAAAAGTTTCAATTTCCGGTTGTAAATGGTCAGAACGATCAAATAGCACCCACAGACTTAGCAACGTCGCGAGTAACAGCTGATGGGTTTCGGCGAACATAACCTAGCTTTGTTTTGATATTAGCAACGAAGATAGAGTCATCTTCGTTGGTCACGTATACCAACTTATAGCATCGCCAATGCGACGTTGCCAAGTGTTTACTTCAAATTCCATCATGTTATTTATGGAGTTTTATTATTTATCACGTATCAATTATATGTATAATTATCATTCTACCGATCGTATTAATTCCACTGAGGTAATTCAAGTCTATTTTAATAGGTTTTCGGCTGATTTTAAAAAATGTTTTTTAGTCCGTTTTTGTGGTAGACATGTCATTATTATTATGATGGAGACTACTATCGAGTCGTTGACAATCTAATTTTTCAGTTTTTATTAGTTCATGCGCAATAAATTAATCATTTACCACAAAATTTTTCACATTATAATCGATAATATGAATAATCAACGCAAATAAACATAAATCAGAACATCTGTGGGTAAAATAAATTTAGACTTTTTTTTGACTCCAAAGAACTAGTCGTACCTCCTTAATTAATTTCATTCGTTCAATTTTACCGGCATCTTGGAACAAAGAAAAATCTTGTGACATTGAATTTTAAGAAAAGTCCGAACTGTTGGCCGCTTGTTAAAGTGATCACGCAAAGCTTAAAAATTCTTATTCAACGATATCCTCGCCTAATATGTCCGAGAGTAGTCTTCGTATTAATTCAGCGGTTCGTGAACAAATAAGAAATCTATTTTAACTCTCAAATCTTTTTTCTTCGACCCTTAAGGAGGTTCTTAACTCAGAGAAAAACGGTAAGAATGATTCTAAAATTTTAGGGAAGGTTTGTGATGGTACTAGAAATACACCGTAATTATTTCAGATTTTTTGACCACGTAGTTGAGGAGACAAAAAAAAAACATTAAATATGCCGCTTATACGTGGGCTCTTATGGAAGAAGTATTCGATGCTATGATTTGAGATTATTTTAGGAGTGAAAAAACGGTAAAATTTCCCCGAAGAACCGCTTAAACGACAGATTAGACCTTCATAGATATAATTTGCCCATAAAGAAAGTTTTTCACCGTTCCGAGTGTGAAATATACTTGTAAACAGAATTGAGTGCGAGCAATGGAAAATTAATAAAATGAAAACGTATTTGGTGAAACAAATGCCAAACGCAACCTGCCCCACTCGTCGCCCGCGCCGCACCGTCACGTTCCCTTTGCCGCACCCAATTGACGTTAAGAACCTCCTTAAGTGTGGACACCACCCGACCCTGGTATACTGTAATTTGATGTTTGAGCGATAAATAATAAATCATTCCACTGTACGTACTTTCAGTAATTTCAGAGAAATTGTACAGTGATACGTTCAAATCGTGAGAAATCACACATGAAGTCACATGTATTTTAAAATCACTCGAATCATTCATGAAATCACTGAAATCTTGTAAAATCGACTTTACACTGAAATCACTTGTACACCGCACTTGGTAGTGAATAGCCCCTCGGTTCACGCACCGCGTTTGATTGGACCAATTTTATTCGTAAATTATCGGAGCATTCGGCCATTGACAATTCGGCACCTCAGATTGGCGGCCCAAACAAAATTGTAGAAATCGATGGAGCCGTGTTTGGGTAAAAGAAAATATAATCGGGGTCGCATTATCGATGAAAAGTGACAATACCACCTGTATTACTTATTACTGTCAGTTTTTTTTAACTTTTTATGGCGTTGGAAGTCTTTCCCCTCCTCAATATTGCATGGGATATTATTTTTTAATGATAAAAAATGCTAGAAAAAAATGTGTAGCAGTTTTGAGCTGCAGTCCTGATTAGACACTTTTATCTTTTTCTTTCAACTACGATCTCAAAGCTCATTGATTCCCAAATTTGATTTTTTTTTGCGTTCATTTAAATGAATTATTCCGATTAAGCTACTAATAAGAAAATATAGGTATTGGAGAAAATCACAGATTTCGTGAAAAATATCATCGTACTTTTTCAATGAAACAGTTGAGATATTCACTTTACTTTACAGGATTAAAAAGTGATATTGACAACTGTAAAAAAAAAGTCGTTTTTTTTTAAATAAATTTTTCTCAATTTATTGGCAGTGATAAACTGTACCGGAACAACGTATGTTATCCGTATTGGAAAAATATCAATACTGATTCATTATCGAATGAGGACACTGATTTTACTGAAATGCGTTTTCGTTCCTTTTATCGAAAGAATAATCCTCACCGATGGTTTGTTTTTAATCTTGATTTTTTCTTTCTTGAAAAAAAAAAAGTGACCTTTTAAATTCCATGGAAAAGACAGTGAATTCGTCACAGAATACAATATTTTTGGCAAAAATTAAATAATAATCAAACCTCCGAGGGCGGGTTTTTCCTATCTTTACATTGGATAACCAATGTAAAGGTATCGGGTCATCCGTCGGGTAAATCTTACCCGGAGGCGAAAAAATCGCGGGCCCTTGGAAAATTGGCACTGATAATTCGCTGTTAATCGTTCTCTCTGCGTTAAAAAAAATACATGCTGCGTCTATCAGGCAATTTCGGTGATTTTTTTTTTCTCGTTCGTTTTCCAATAATTAATATTGAATATTTTTTTTTCTTTCTTTCTTTCTTTTCCCACAGGCGACTGAGACAGAATTCTTACGACATTGACAATATCGTCATACCGTACAGTGTCGCAGCTTCTACGAGACTCGAGAAACTGCAGTACAAGGAAATACTGACACCAAAGTGAGCAATATTTAAGATACGAGAAAAACAACAAAAAAAAAAAAAAAAAACAAGCTGATACTTTTCTTTTATCGAATTATAATTTTTATTTTTCCCCTCAAATCAGGTGGAGGCTGTGCGAAGAGGCTTCGAGGATGGACGTGAAGAACGGTGTCGTGCGCAGGCCTAGTCAAGACAGCGATGTGAGCAAAGCAATATTAACGCCATTTCAAATTTTTTTTTCTTTTCTTCTTTTTTTTTTTCCTCGTTTTCTTCATTAATATTATCACAATCGTGCGTATTTCTTGTTTCGCGTGATAATATTCCGTGTTACAAAAAGGTGGAAGATGTTTCCGAGGAGGCTATCGCTATGAGACACGAGAGAAGCGAACGCGAGGAGAACAAACGATTCATGACTTACGTCAATATGCCCCATCAAGGACGTATTCGTCATAGTCGTCGAGCGGACAGTCGCGCGGACAGCGGGGCTAATACGCCAGGTTATTATTATTTTCATATTTTTCATGGTGTTCTGTACGATTAAAAGGCTGTTCTAACATTCATCGAATGCCCAAACGCTTTTAATCTATCAACTTAAAGTTTGGGACTAAACTAGATTGAAATGTTTACCCAGTTGGCACTGAAGTCTTTGAAAAACATATTTTTTCGGAAATTTTGAGGGATCAAAATGTGTGATGTAGAAATTGAAAAAAAAAAAAAAAAAAACAATTTTATCCGGTTAAGTGAGCTATTAACTTGAAAGGGCTGACTTTGAGGATCGCACGAAATTTTTTTAACATTTCTTTCGGATATTAATTTAAAAAATATCCATTGAAATTAATTTCAAAATTGCTGCATCGAATATTTTGATTTATGAAGATAGATGAGAAGTTTGGAGGAAAATTATCCAAGCTATGTCCAAATTTTCATTGGTTTTGAGATTTATGAGATTTTAGAAAAGATAGTTCCTAGTAATGACATCAATGCAAAAGGTTTTAATCTTAACAGGTTTTTTTTTCGTATCGAGTAGGGTGGCCACGACCAGGGAAAACCCTGGAAATGTCAGAGAATTTTAAATTGTTCAGGGAAACCGGAAACTGTCAGGGAGTTTTTCATTTGGTCAGGGAAAAATTTTAAAGTTACAAAAATTAAAATTTAAACTCTTCGGTCAACTTGGATGAACGGTGTTCTT
This sequence comes from Rhorus exstirpatorius, assembly GCA_963564615.1. NCBI lineage: Eukaryota > Metazoa > Arthropoda > Insecta > Hymenoptera > Ichneumonidae > Rhorus > Rhorus exstirpatorius. The sequence goes on from OY751317.1 coordinate 30,390,673, forward strand.
AAAAAATTTGATTTGCATCCGTACCAAGGCACTTTCTTTGACTTGAAATATTTTTCTTACATTTGTTGACTTGAATTTTTTTTTTTTTTGTTTTTTGACATCTTTATATCGAATTTTTGGACTTCAGGAAAACATTCAATCGGATTCATAATCAGCGGAAAATTTCCAATCGCCCGGAGCCTGAAAATAGTGATAGAGACAAAAAAAAAATTATTGAATTTTTGCCCACTTTTTCGGAAACCTGAAACTAACGAAATTTCAAATGCCCATAACTTTGTTCCGAATTAACGGATTTGGGCTTATCGGGAGTGTTTTGAAAAGCCCAGAAGTAGAAGCAGAGAATGCCGTTTGATTCATTCCGAGATCTTAATTTTTTGCATCGAAAAGAGCAGTTTAGTTTGAAAATCTGCGTATTTGAGTCCAAAGGATGGAAAAAATTAACAAAAATCGATGGTCCTACTATGAAAATTTGTAAAAAAAATCGAAAAAAAAATCGTAGCTCGATGAACCAGGCGGCATTTTAAAACTGAAACGGTTGCGAAGAGAATAAGCTCTGAACAGAGTTTTATCCCCTTTAGGAAGCAAAGTTACTGCGATTCTTGCCGAATTTGTCAGGCTTACTCCTTGAAACTCAAAAATTTCATTTCAAAACGTCAAAAACGTGTTTTTTTTTTTCCCAAAAAATAATATAACAAATTAAATCGGATAAAGTTTAATTAAAACTCATATGGCTTACATAGATTTTGAATTAATTACCATTTTTTCGATACGATCGGTAAATGAAAAATCAAATTCATAAAAAAAAGAAAACATCGCGATGAAAAAAAAAAGCAATTTTTTCGTCGTTTCCAACGATTTGTTTCCTATTTTATTCAGATTTCAGCTAGGCAAAGTTGGATATTTTTTTCAGCGTAAAGTCAGAGAATTTTTTTGCTTTTTCTCTGTGGCCACCCTGGAATAGCAAAAACCTTGATATTTTATCAATTTTTACTTCCTTATAGATCTTTAGGAATTCGTCATAATTTATGAAGAAAAAAATCCGAATATTTAGTTGACATTTAAAAAATATATACATATATATATATATTGAAAATTTATAATTATTATTAAAAGAAATCAATAATTAGGTAAATAAATAATTCCTTAATAAATAATTCCTTAAATAAATAATTCCTTAAAAATCCAAATATTTATTTGACATTTAAAAAATATATACATATATATATATTGAAAATTTAGAATTATTATTAAAAGAAATCAATAATTAGGTAAATAAATAATTCCTTAAACGCTTACTGATATTTCTCTTTTCGGTTTTTTTTCTCTCTATCTCTCTCTCTCTCGCAGATCCAATGTCGCCTCACGCGAGTGATTTTGGTGGTGACGTAACGTCACCAATAATCTCGCCACCGGCGACACCCTCATGCATTAATCAGGAAACCGAACAACAGCATCAGCAACAGAGTATCGAGAGTCAAAGAGGTTCGTCGTTGCAAAATGCCATACGACGACGAACCATTTCGACAATGAGACTCGTCAAAGAGGACACGGGAACTTCGTATCCCGAGGATGAGCACGAGGTAAATTGGATCGTTTTTATCGAATAAAAGAAAGAATTCTTTCGAAAAATTTCGCGAACGATTTGACAAAAGTGCAGGAAATAAAAAAAAATTGTTTTTCGTCACTCATGCCCAATTGACGGCCTTTTTCGGTCTGATTTGCAGCCGTTAGATGGCGTTTTATCGTATTAACAGTAAAAAAAAAATACGGCTTGGAACTGCTTAGGCTGAAAAAAAAAACTTTATTCAGCCTAGGCAACGAAAAATGCGCCAAGTATAGCTGTAGAATTCCCATAACTTCGTGAGAGCTAGAAGTGTCAGAAATTAAAGTATGAAGCCAATAAAAAGAGGAAATTTTTCTCCATTTCCGCCATTTTATCGACTCAATGGTCTCATCCTGTTGAGATAAGTAAAATGAAAAGAAAAAAAAAACGTATTCGAAATATTTGAACGCCAAAAAAAATAAAAATTCTCGTATGCCATCGAGTAATATTAATTCGCAACATTAAAAAATGATGATTATGTAACTTGAAATTTTTACTTTATTCGATTTTCTTCAGGGGAAGGAATTCTTTTTGCTTTGAAATTTCTAAAATTTCTTTTGCTGGTTTTTCTTTCATGGGCGGGTATTCTTGGTTATTCGTGAAGAAAAATAGTATACGTCATTCGGCTTCAGTCTCAGGTTTTTCAGACAGTGTCGAGTTCGCAGCACTCGGCACTCGGTTTGGCAGGCCTTGTGCTGCGAATTTCACGCGGTCTGAAAAAACCTTCGGATTTCAGCCTTATGACATAATGTAATATTTATCTCTTGTCAAGAGCCAAATGTATATCAAAGTTTCTTCGTTGATCGAAGAAAGAAGGATCAAAACGTTCGCGATATTTTAAAAATGTAAAGAAAGTCTGACACGAAATAAGTGAAAAATGAATGAAACTTGGATTTAAAAAAAATAAAAAAAAAAAAAGAAAATAAAAAATCCTGATGGAATTTGTTGCTCAACAAAGAGGGCATTTGAAATTCAGATACCTCCGTACGATCCGCGCATATTTCCCCTCGCCGAGGAGATTTACGACAAAATGCTGGAAGTTATGCCGGATGGACACTGGCAAGCGTCGTGCGAATCTATGTGCTCTCGAGAAGAAGACAAAATCGAAGACGTGAGTTAATTTTATTCATACTTTTCTTAAATTCTTCAAATGCTATAAAAAAAAACCAATACTTGTTTTTTTAAATTTCTCCCAAAATACGATAATTGACATTTAGCATGCAATCTCATTGCATAAATTAATCAGAAATTTGCTGAAATCTATGCAAAAAAAAAGTCGAAAACTTTGTACGATGACATGATGCAAAAAATTGAAAAAAAAAAAAGTAAAATGAAATTTTCGTATTCAAAAGATTCAAAGACGCAAACGATTTTTGTACGATTCATTTTACGATGCTGCTCAAAAGCGATGAAAAAAAAAATACGATGGAACTCGGGAGTAAAAAAATATCAATTTTTTTTTTGTTATCCGTTGTTTCCATCGAACTTTTCAAGTTTTCCTTTCCCCGTTTTGCCCATTTCCATTTCCATTAGCATTTATTTCCACAGCCGGTATTGAATATTTTTGCTCAAAAATTTTATCCGCGGTAGCTTATGATGTGTTCTTTTAAAAATGTAATTAGTTTTACAGGGATTAATTTATTTTTCATTTAGTTAAAAAAAAATTTAGTGAAATTAATTCGAGCTCGAAAAAACGCTCGGGTCTATACTGGACCCACAGTGCCAGTTAAGGGTTAAATTGACTGAATTAAATTTTGAATTAAGAGTTAAATTGATTTTGGTCACCCCTCATTCCATTATCGACCTCGGCTTATACCGCTTTTAATTCTATGGCGATCGTAAAAAATGGAAAAAAAAAAAAAAAAAAAATTAAATACTTAATCTCGACAGGAGGCCGAGATCGAGTCGCCGGAATCGGATTCAACCGAATCGGCATGCTGTGACGTCGATGGCGAGGATCCAAACGATCCCGAATGGACGGTAGCCGATGATCGTGACACCGAGAAGGAGAGAATTCGACCCACGGCCAAGAGATAGGAGAGAGGAATATTCGTCATTGCGATAATAATTATAATGGTAATAATGATAACGATAATTCATCATCTCTCTGTAATAATACTACTGGTACTCGTAATGAGTGTTTTTTTTTTTTTTTTTTTTTTTCCCCCGTTTTTTTCATCGCCATATTCGTCGATCTCTCGTTGTTTATCGTTAAACGAAGAATTAACAAGATTTTTCATTCGCGCTGACATCGTGCCGATGACGATATTATAATTATTATGTATCGATGGATAATTGAAAACAAACAAACAAACAAAAAAAAATCAAGAACAAAATGAAAAGAAAAAAAAAAAAACAACAAAACGTTACTACATAATGCGGATGCTACCTGTCAATTGTTATATATACCTGCGGGTAATGTGACATGCACCTTAAGTTAATAGTATTATGAATCTGTAAAGTGTATTATAAATATAAATTTTATAACTTCATCGGGGGATTGGCCTTTACCTCGGGGAATCGACGAGTCTTTAAAGGGCAATGAGTAAATGAAAGAAAAAAAAAAAAAAAAAAAAAAAAAAAAAAATATATATATATAACTGGATGGAACAATTCAATCGATATTAAAACAACGGAAATGAAAAAAAAAAGTTCTGCGTGTAATATAGTGTCAATTTGTGTTTTGCAGTCTCGTCAGGAATTTCCTTTTGGGGAAATTATTTCTTTTTTTTTAATTTTTACTACTTCTTTTTTTTATGATCATTTTTATCATCGTAGGATTAATTAACCGAACGGGCCAAAGCGTTAGAATTTATCCTAGTACTTTCTCATGTATATTCTATTTTTTTTTTTTTTTTTTTCCAACTTTTCATACAACCTGCGTGTTTTAAACGTTACGCATACTTTTTTTTTTTCCTTCGTTCCATCTATTTTACGCTATAGATTTGTTTTTGTTTATTTTTTTTTATTCGTCCCGCCTCGAGCCTTACTGTCGTTGATTTGGAAATTTCAAGAAATTCAATAACACACGAAAAATGAAACAGCGAGATTTTCTTCGATTATTTTGTACAAAAAGGAAAAAAAAAAAAAAGAACTTGTTATTTATGATTGTAAAATGAATTCGGTGTTACAAATATTTTGGAGAGTTTCGATCAACGAAATTGGAATAAAAAAGAAAAAGAACGTGCCAAGTTTCAGGGTATCTTGAGTTTTTTTTTTTTTTTTTTTTTTTTTTTTTACACTGCGCTGATACGTCGGGACAAATGTGCCGGTTTTGTTTCGTCAATCATGTGGCTTGAACTGAGATAAATAAATTTGTGGAAAAAAATGGGAGAGATCGGAAAAGAAAAAAATAAAAAATAAATGAAGATTAGCTCGTTCCAAACGATATAGTCTCGGTGTCGAGGGTCTCGAGATCTACGAGAACAGCGCTGTTTGTGCTGGAAAATCGAGGCACGCATATCAGCCTCACAACTTGGCCATCGTTGTCTGTAATTGAAAAAAAAAAAAACTGAATATTAAAACGTTTGAGAAAAAAAAAAATTCTTCATAAAACTAAAATTTTACAAAATATTCAATCTCACAATTTTGCGTCAAGTAAAAAATCATAATTTGCAATTTTGCAAATTTTTTCCGACTTTGAAAATCAGGAAGAAAAAAAAAAAAATGAAAATATAAAATTCTACCTTTCCAGAGTTTCGTCTCGAAGCTTTCTGTATTGCTGACGAAATATATGTCCGGACGGTCCTTCATTATGAACAGATCTTTCTCGTAATACGGATGCGATGGCAGAGTATCCGGTGCGGTCGGGCACAAATGTCGCCAGATCAAAGTTCTCTCGAGCCATCCGAGCGGCGTTAATTTGCTCTTGCTACCGCATACCCTCGTGATATCCTCAATTGGCTGTCCGCTCGAGCCTATGATCAAACGATTGTCGATTTTTCCCATCCACGGATTGCTCGCGCCTTTGAAACTCGCGTATCTAAAAAAAAAAAAAAAAGAAACGACAAAAAGTATTCAAATTAAATATTGGAATAGTATTTATCAAACGAAGAATAAAATGTAAAAAAAAAAAACATGCAGATTGAAACTTGGAACTTTTTTTTGTTTTTATGAAAACGAAGCTCCTGTACGGTAGAAAAAGCTAAAAGTGCAGTAATATTAAAAAAAAAATTTATATTCATATACATGGCACATTTCATGTTTCCTCAGCAAGTTTTTTGGGTCAAAAATTTGGATTCCTTTGCCATTCTCACATCTTGTTATATTTTATAAGTGATGATTTGCAAAAATATTTAAACATCAATTATCGGCCAAGTTTGGGCTTCACTATCGTGGATCTTTTTGTAAGTTACACAGCTCGGTGTCTGTGTTAAAAAAACATGTGCCATAATTTTTTCAGATTTTTTCCTCCATTTTTTTTAGCTACCATTGGGTATCGAATTCTTTTATTTGAAACTTTTTTGGGTTTTTTCATTTAATTTTGGCGGCTTGAATTTGAAAAAAAAAACCAATTCTATATTTTTTTTTGTAAAAAAATCTTACCCTTCCGAAAAAAAAATATAGCCTAATTAATATACGTATAGAAGACTCTCAAAATCAAGATTATAATCTGAAAAGTCGTTTTTTCGCCATTGCCCAAAGTTCAAAAAAATTTTCCATATTTTTTTCAAAAGGCTGAGCAAATTTTACATATTCGTCATTTTTAAGTTGGGATCTCTAAAAACAATCCTGGGATTAATAAAAATGTAGAAAAAACATTATAAATTTCATTAATTCTAAAAATTTTAATATTTTTTTATTTTTTTTGCGTGGCTGATGAAACGAACAATAGACGATTGTTGCGTACTGGTGTAAATACCGGGTTATTTTTTTCATTATTTTACCATTACAACATACAATTATTCCAATTGAAATACATGTGCTAGAGAAAACGTTTCTGAGTTCGACACAGGTTTGAGAATAACTGTTCCCAAATTATTTGGTACAGGCGAAATCGAATGCAATGATTGAGTACCTTTGAGAGTCTTTGAACGCAAAGATCTTTGTTCAATTTCAGTCTTTGAATTCGGATACTCAATATTTTCGAAAAACTCAAAAGTTACATTTGGTATTACAATTGTTAGAATAAATCAGATTTATATATTTTTTTTTTTACATTTTTATTAATCTCAGGAGTGTTTTTAGAGATCCCAACTTAATAATGACATGTGTTACGTAAAATTTCCTTAGCTTTCTGAAAAAATATGGAAAATTTCTTTGAACTTTGGGCAATGGCGAAAAAACGACTTTTCAGATCATAATATTCATTTTCCGACTCTTCTACACGTATATTAATTAAGCTATATATTTTTTTTCGGAAAATTGAGATTTTTTTACAAAAATAATCTACAATTGGTTTTTTTTTCTTTCAAATTCAAGCCGCCAAAATTGAATGAAAAAAAAAGTTTCAAATGAATGAATTCGAAACCCAATGGTAGCTAATAAAAAAATGGAGGAAAAAATCTGAAAAAATTATGGCACGTGTTTTTCAAAACAGACATCCAAGCTGTGTAACTTATAAAAAAAAATCCCCGATAGTGAAGCCCAAACTTGGCCGATAATTGATGTTTTTACTCATTATATAGTAAGATAAATTTTTTTTTTTTTTTTTTTTTTCCGAAATTCAATTGATCTACAGATATTCGAAGTCGTACCTGAACGATTTTTTGAGCATAAAACGATGCAATGGTTTCTGTGGCAGCATATAATTCGTGGGATCGTATTGTCCCGGCATGAGGGTAACGCAACAATGTCCGAGTATTTGGTCGAGCCAATCGTCCAATTTGACGATAGCATCGGATATCTGAGCGAGGAATTCGTTATTGTCGGCGGCGTTGACCAAAAAATCTTTCTCATTTTTTGCAATGGTCGTGGACGAGACGCTATTACCGGCAATCACGACACGTACGATGCTCGCTTGAGCAGACTGCGAGGCGAGATTTCCCGCCATTCCGCTTATCCATTCGGCCAGAAGACTCATCGACAGGGAATTGGAATTTTTCAACAAATCAAGGCTGGATACGATAATGAGCTTTCCCTTGGACGAGCAATTATTCGCGAGTGATTTTTCTGGACAGCCCGGAAAACACCAGTCCTCCATCTTCGTACAAAAATACATGAACAATATTTTGATTATTTTAATTTCAATTGAATCGAAGATCAATTGAGTTTACCGACGAAAATAATTATTCGAATGTAATGAAAAATATGCAAATAATTTGTCACCGCTGTGATCGTTTCGATGATATCCATCCAACGGTTTAATTAAACGGATATTGAGGGGAAAAAAATGAAATAAAAGCGAACAATGATCGATGAATGTAATTGCCTGATTGAAAATTATTTCAAAACAATTTTTCGTACGGCGTTTCAAAAAAAATTAAACTGGAAAGTATTCGATTCGTTGCTGTCCCGAAAAATCTATCTTGTGAAATTTTTGATATTCTCAGTTTCAGCAAATAACGATAATTCTGCATAGATTAAAAATTTATTTTCATTCAAGCTGCTACGATTGCAAATTCGTAATTGTAAAATTTTTTTTTCTACTCGAATTTCATAATTGCGAATTAAAAATGTGCATAGATGAGAACTCGATGAATGTTTCTTACGTCAAAAGTTCCGGATTCCGTTTTATGGCCCAAAATTGCGCACACGACTCCGGTAATTATTTCACCGATGTTGACCCTGTCGCCGACCAATTTTATTCTCAACATTTCGTCTTCTAGAAAAGGCTGATCCTTCTCGTCGCAATAATCGTCCTTCGGCTCTGTAATGACTTCCGCGGTTTCTTCCGAGAGTTCGCGCAATATCGACGGTTTCCATTGCTGATGCTTGTACAGAGTGCCGATTATGACGCAGCGTTTGTCCTCCTGGTGCTCCAAATCAGTCAACTTTACGATCGGAACATCCGCTGTAAATTTTTTTTATTATTTTTCACGTCATCCGCATAAACGATTTTTTTAAAATTATGATAACAACAATAATAATGATAACAATAAATTCGTTACCCCACTTTGTTTCGGCTTTTTCTATCAACACCTGTCGCAGCTCGCCGAGCCTGCAAGCGTACATGTGCGAAAATTGTTTCGAAAAATCAGTCGTTTTTTCGCGAAATCTCGACGAATAATCTTTGTAATCGACGCTCGTTCTCTCGAAATACGAAGGTTTACCATCCTCGGATTTCAGAAGCTGAGATTCCGGTCCATCCTCCTTCGGGATCACCATTTTTCGATTTTTTTTTTTAACTCAGAAAACTCCAATGTCACTTATTACGTTTTTTTACGTTTTTTTTTATTAATTTATTTATAAAATAATAATCGTATTTACGGAAAACGTTCAACGAGTGAATCGATCAATTCGATCATGCGGATTCCATTTTCGTTCGACTCGTCATTCTCCCGCCAAAATTTTGCTGGAAATACAAAGCTTTGCTATCTAGCGGCGTGAATCTGTACTTGTTAGCCAATTGTTATTACTATTATTATTATTATTTTTGAAAATGAAACGCAGTGATTTTCGTAAAATTTCCGCAATTATTGAAAAAACAAAAAAATGCCCCCGGGAACACTCCATCGGGCTCAATTACTTATTGCTCATGACGATGAAGATAATCTTTAAAATTAATTAAAATTATCGTGAAAAAAAAAAATGAACGTTCATGGAAACTCGACCAGTTGCCACGAATTTCCGGTGTTTCCTCTCTCTTTTCATATCTGCCCCCTAGAAAAAGTATCAAAATCCCTAGATGAGGTATAGAAACTTTTTTCAACAAGACGTTGTCAAGACTGTTTTGTTTACGAGAGCTTCTTTTTCTCTACGCGAGCATTTTTTTCTCCGTGTGTGTGCTCGCGTTTCCCGTTCGGTCGAAATTTTATCTCGCGTAAAGGCATAGCGAGAGTGATAGAGATAAGCGGGAGCGATATATGCAATATGAGATAAAAACACGCGTATATTATAATAATTTGTATAACATTCGAAGCGATAATATTAGAAACGGGTTGTTTGACGATATTTAACGAGACAAATTTGAGCCAATTGAGGCGGTGGACGATAGTGCGAGAGAGAGAGAGAGTGAGAGTGAGTGTGAGAGGGACAGAACGAGTTGTGAGAAAGAAGCGAGAGTTTTTTTTTTATCCATGCAATGGAAGTAGCGAGTGAACAACAAACGGCACCGGTTGTCGAAAATGTAACCGCGACCAACGAGCAGCAACAGCCACAACAGGAGCATAATGACGAGGCAATGGACGATTCCGAGACCGATTACACCTACGAGAGCGAGGAATACAGACATTTTATCCCTCGTGGAAGAGGCGGCTTTGGGTAATGAAAAAAAAATTATTTTTTTTTTTTCATTTAATTTCTTTTAAATCCAATTTTATCAGATTTTAATGCAAAGAGTCACTATGATATATTCATGCAGATATAATCTATTTATCGTGATTTACGTTAATGAAAATTCGAAAAACATAATTTTGGCACTTTTGAAAAATTATCCAAATTTTTGGAGTGCTTTTCGCAGTCGCGGCTATGATTATTCGATGCGAGGAGGTCCTCCTCGCTTTCGCGGCAGGGGCTTCGGTCCCAGAGGTCCGATGTTCAGGGGCGCCAACAACGGTTATCCGTTCGACGGTCCGCCCAGAGCCAATTGTCCGCCGGGCTCCGCCGGTCCAAGATTTCGCGGACCGCCGCCTTTCGATCCGAGCTGGGGACCCATGGGACCGCCGAATCTCATGGGACCTCCGAATCTCATGGGGCCGCCCGGAATGGTAATTGAATAATAATATATTTTTTTTTTTTTTTTTCTTCATTTCCCTTCCCATAGCTCGTTGAATTTTTATAAAAATTTCATGCGTCTCGTCGCTGCGCAGCCTCCGCCTCACATGATGAACGGACCGATGGGCGGAGGACCGGCGCCTTACGGGCCACCCGGAATCGGACCGCCCAGCATGAATAATGTAAGATTTTTTTTTTTTTTTCAACAATGCCGATTCGTTCATTTGTACATTCGATCAAGAGAAACGCTAGTGCAGGAATGAAAATTAAGCGAAACGCACGGATGGATCAATGTATATTTTTTTTCGATTTTTTTTGCTTCCTTTTTAGGGTGTTTAAAAAAAAAAAAAAATTTTTGGATTTTTCATGCTCCCACCCCTCAAAACTTGAGTTTTGATAGAAAAAAACATCCTCGCGAAGAGGGAGCTCTGTAGCTTAAGTTGAAGCCGCCGCTCAACGGACGTTTCTGATTATAACAGCCAATTAACGTTTATGACGAACTTTTTGGAAGTAAAATTTTGTTTATTCCTAATTTATAATTTTTTATAAAAAATTCTAAACAATTTTATGTTGAACATTTTTTTCTGACACCATCGTGTTCTAAATTAAAAAATTTAGATTAATTTTATTCATAACAATAATTTTGCGATTAAAAATTCTTTATAAATTGTCATAAAAAATTTTCATATTTGGTGAAATTTTTTTTTCGTGATAATTTTTTTTTCTCGATTCAAATACTTACTCCGTGGTTCTTTGTTCTCTTGCTGAAATAGGAAATCATTGGTCTCAGGGAAGATAGTATATGCGCAAATTTATTCACCTTTAACAATTTTTCCGCCATGACTTTGTGCAATGAAAAACGCAAAATGTCATTTATTTATTTATTTTCGGTAATGATTGATGCCAACGACGCCTTTTTACACGTGGCATACGGCTTTCGGTGGAAATCAGCGACTAAAAGTATATATTGCGCTTGATCTCTATCCTTAGTTAATAATGAATTAATTTCTGCGCGCAAAGCTACTTCTCGTTCAGCAATATCGTTTGCAATTTTTAAATCATTGAAGATTCCTTTTATTTGAAATACAATCCCCACGGTCTCGAATTTTTCCTTCCAAAAAGTTCGACATAGACGTTAATTGGCCGTTATAATTAGAAACGTCCGATGAGCGGCGGCTTCCACTCCAGGATGTATGAGCCACATAATTCCAGTCGAAAACGTTTCGGTGAGAATTTCAAGTACCCGGCGTTGAAGCAAAAATTTGAAAAAAAATCAACCCCATTGAAGATGATAATAATATCGATTTTCAGTAATAACAATGCCGTAAAACTATCAAAAAATTGTTTAAATAATAAATTATTGCAGAAATTTCCCGTAAAAATGTTTTTCGATTATATGCAACAAATTCCTCGATTTTTCTCAATGCATATGAATTTTTCAAGAATTTTCTTATGGTTTTTAATTTATTTTTCTCAGAATTTTGAAAAACTATATTCATAAAAGTATTCGTTTGATGATCCGGATACTTCGTGAAGTTAATATAGAACCTTTGTACGAGAACATAACCGAAATTCATCAATTTTCATGCAATTTTCAAAATTAAAAATTTTCAAAAACAAAAATAAACAAAACCATCAGAAAATTGTTGAAAAATTAGGAAAGTCAACTTTTTCATAAGGAAGCTTTGTAAGTCCGTAAAAAAATCATAACAAAGCAACGTGCTTTGCATCCTTTCCTTCTTCTCTCCTCTTCACATTTATAATCCGAATTTGGGCTTTGTTGTGCCCGCAAATTTCATCACGTGGGGATGAAATCGTCGAGGACGGGTTTGTGGGTGATTTTCAAGGTTGAGTAAATCTCCAACTCGAGTATTACAAAAATACGGTCTAGTTTATTCGATGATGATGAAGTATTTGTTTCAATGTAGATCTTGATTATTTTGACTTGAGACCGATTGACTGCAATTTGACCATAGCTTCCGCTAAGGACAGCTCTCTTAATTGAACAGCTCCGTTACCAACAGAAGACGGCGTTTTTATATTATTACTGAACTGATAGTTCAATGGCCTTTTGTTTAATTTACGAAGACGTGGAATTGTAGGATGTCTACTCAACGACGTTCGTGTCGCTAAAGTCACCTTCAAACTGCTACGTTTGCACTATTGCTGAATCGTGGTTCATTACCCTTTGCACCATCGACGGCTAAGTCGAATATAACTTTAAATAATGAAATCGGGGCACAACAGCTTGATTTTTTTTCTATTCTCCGTGGGGGGGGGGGGGCTGGACTTTGATATTTTTTAGATCCTAAAACTCAGAAATATTCATAGAAACACTCCAAAAAAGCGTTAAACTGTTTTTCCTTATATATATATATATATATAAATTGAAATATTTATAAATCGAGAAACGAGTTTCGTACTCGTTCACCCATTTGAGAAACGAATTATCCAAACAAATATCGTTTTCTATCCTCAGTGAGAAATAAATATTTCCCTAATTAGGATTTTATTACGTAATATGTAGCTTTGTCATTTCATTGCGGAGCTTTGCTCTCTATCGTTAAAGATTCAGGGACAGCAGCCGGCCCAGCAACAGCAGCAACAACAACAGCAGCAGGCTCAGCCACAAGCAAACATTCCAGGTCTGGACCTTAACGGTGAAGTATGGGTCGAAACAAAGACCACCGATGGCAAGTCTTACTATTACAACATTCGATCTAGAGAAACTACGTGGACGAAGCCCGAGGGACCAAACGTTAAAGTCATGGTGCAAGATCAGGTATGGTTAAAAAAAAAACATTTTTCATGTTTTGATATTCAGTTGAAAATAACAGAAAGGCCTGTTTGGTCACTAAATTTTCTTCCTTAATATTGTTTGATATAATATAATACAGTTTTTCGCATAAATAGTTTGAGAGGTGACAATAAATAAGCTAACAAATAAATAAGTCAATAGATCTCGATGCAATGCTCGATATAATGCTTATATATATATTTTTTTCAAGTAACATTTTTTTAACAGTAAAATTTTAACTATTGCAGCCATCCCTCTATATTTTTTTTTATCAATTGCGTCTCTGGATAATTTAGCTTTTTCTTTCCACATTTCTTTGTAACTCCATTCTCTATGGTTAGTATTAATTTAATTTCTTCGGGGAGCTTGTTATAGATCATATTTTATTTTATTTATTTATTTAATTTAATTAATGAAATGTACCATAATGATACTGCAAACGGTTTCGCGCACAGTAAGTTCACAGCATTTTCAGTAATCTCGTATGCCCCCAATATGTCACTAGAATCAGCGGATAACTAGTCCCGGAAAAGTGCTCTGACACTCGTGTCCCGAAAACGTCTCATCCACTAACACTGTTCCATTTTATAAATCAACCACAGTAAACTCTAAAAAATACAATCAAAAGAAAAAATAAAATAAAAATAAAAATAAAATATATATCGCTACATGCGACATAATCAAAACATCGTCTACCCGAGTCTTCCTTCTTGGTTGGTAGCATTAAATTTATTTTTGTTTTCACGTACATACAAAAAATGTATGCAACGCGTTTGCTTATTTTTACAAAAGCGTTTTATTTAACATTTTTTTGGCTGGTAACGTAAATCATTCGAATGAAAAAGTATTCAAAATTTTTTTTTACGACTATACAATTATAAATATTTGTGAAAATATAGTAAAATTGTAAGTTTTTATTGACCGAGCAGACTTTAGGATAATTTTTCTTTTTGCGTGGATTAAGAAATAATAAAATCAACAAATTATTCTCAAATAATTTCACAATTATTGATGTTTCGTAATTGTCATTGATTCTTGTTTTGTTAAATTTATAACAGGATGGAAAATAATTGTTTTCAAATTTTAAATTCGTAATCTTCGTAAATAAATGAAAATTAATTTTAAATTCAATTTTATCGTATAGTTGGAGCAATTGGTGCACGGTGCGACGAAACAAAACGCAGCTGGTGCGACGCCGACGACGGCGACGAACGTTGTTCCATCGGTCGTCCAGCCACAGCAACAACAACAACAACAACAACAACAACAACAACAACAACAACAGCAGCAGCAGCAACAGCAACAAATTAACGAAACTAACAGAATTGCACAGCCGGGAAACGAGCAACAGTCGCCTAGTAACGCTTCGGATCCGTTGAGTCAGATGAGCACGGCTCCGCCGGGTACGGGGCCACCGCCGATGCTTAACGACGCAACGAATTCGGATATTGTTCAGCAAGCGCCTCCCGATGTTTCTCAGACAAATGGTAAGTGGAAATAATAATAATAAAAAAAAAATTATATAAAAAAAAAATTATTTTCATTCATATTATTTTTCAATATTAATTAATTTCATAATTGAATTATAACAATCTCATTATTTTATAGTTTCATTGACCTTTCTTCTGGCCTCATAAAATTGAGAATTTTTACGTAGATTTTCCACATCCATTTCGACACATGTATCTTAAATTTTTTTGTTTTCTTCCATCAATTTGAGTTTACGATTATCCAGAGCTCGACAGTACCTCAAGTACCCGGTACTTGCGATGTACTGAAAGTACAGTACTTGAAGTACAAAGTACTTAAAATGTATTTCAAGTATTGTACTTAAATTTCCAAGTACTCGGCAAGTACTTTAAGTATTTGTACTTGAATTTTCAAGTACTTTCCTATAATTCGATGTACTTTTTCAAGCACTAAATATAAAGTACTTTTGAATACGTCCTGCTAATGGTTGCACGTATAACGCCCTTTGAATATATAATTGAGGAACGTTCTGCGCTATCTTTCAATTAAGATTTTAAGGAAATTCCGATCAAAGGCTCAAGCTACGGTAGTTACGGTGTCATTGTCAAAGCATGGCTCCGTTTTTAACAATCCGCGTATTGTATTCTTTATTTTTTTCTTTTCCAAAACTGAAACTAAATAAATATTAATTAAAATCGTCAATGCTATCTTTTTTTTTAAATTATTTCTAATTCTTCGTTTAAATATTTCTGTTCCAATCATCCTAAATATGTTTTGGTACAAAATGTGCTTGAATCAAAATCAAATGAGTTTAATGAGTACGTAAGAAATCAAATATAAGTACTAGAACTTACGAGACATGTATACCCGAAAACTTGAAAAGTATTTGATACTTGACGTATTTCAAGTACTGAAATTCATTGGTACTTGAAATACGCGAGTACTTGAAGTACTCAAAGTACTTTCAAGTACTTTGCCCGGATTTTCGATTATCCTGTCTTTTATTCACTCATAAACATTCAGGTATCATAATTTTATAATACTATCATATTCCCATTTTTTTTCGAAAGTTTCATGATACATGACATGTGAGACATGACATGCGAGATTTCGCTGAAAATTCTGCGAACTTACTGTACGCGAAACCGTTTGTAGTATCATTACGGTACATTTGATTAATCAATTAAATGAATAAATAAAAATAATATTTTCAATATTTTCATAATGCAATTTTCATTCATTGTTCAGCTTCATGTTCATGAATTCTGTAAGTTACTTGCGAAAAATCTTATTCGTCAGATTCGTTCTTTTCTTTTTTTCGTCTTTTTTTAATCCAGGAACCGCGCCTGCCGCTGCGACTGTCGCGAATACGCCACCGGTGAGCACGCAAACGCCGGTAAACGCGACGAATATGATGCAACCACCGCCGAACATGGTGCCGATGCAGCACAGAATGCCAAATCAATACGGTGCGCCTATGACCGCACCTTTCGGCGCTGCTCCTTTCGGCATGCCACCGCCGGGATTTCAGCCTTTCGGTGGTTACGGCCCTCCTCAAGCGAGCTGGGGTAAAAATTATTTGAATCCAAGAGAAAGCGCAAGAAGCGCCGCGATAATGTTGAAATAATATTTTAACGAATGTTACTTTATTTATTTTTTTTTTTTTTCTCCCAGGAATGCCGCAAATGCCACACGGAGTTATGCCACCTCAGACGCCAGCGGAAGATCCAGCGATTCTTGCTCAGCTCGACGCTGATATTGTTGCAGCGGCGATGCTCTGGACCGAACATCGCGCGCCTGACGGAAGACTCTATTATTACAACAGCAAAGCCGGCGAGTCCGTTTGGGAAAAGCCTCAAGCTCTTAAAGACTTCGAGAGTACGTATTTCAAAGGAAAAAGAATTATCCATACGAATAATTTATATAATTTATATAAAAGAAAAACAATCGCGACGAGTGTTTTTTTTTTTTTTTTTTTAACTCAATTCGATTTTGTTTTTTTTTTTTCCAAAAATCTTGAACAGACGCAAAAATAGCTCTGCGACAAAAGAACGAAGAGGTGGCAGCTGCAGCATCTGCGGTACCGGTACTCTCGACGCCGTCGAGCGCCGGGCCTCAGGAGACGACGAAACAAGAGAAACAACAGCCGGAGAGCGGCAACGATGCCAAAGAAAATGCAAAGGAGACGGATAGCGTGAAAACGAAGAAGGAAGATAGCGCTCCGAAGGAAGTGGCGAAACCGCAGGACAAATCCCGACCTGTTTCCAGTACACCGGTACCCGGAACTCCCTGGTAAGAACAGCATTATTTTTGGAAATAAAATTTACGAATTCAATTGATCGATCGATTAATTTCAATTCAATCGAGCAACAATCATTTCAGTTTTCTAATTCATTATCGTTGATTTAAATTTACCTGTGAATTGTCGGGCCATGAAATTACTTCGTGACTCATTTTTTTTTGCAAATCGTTTTAATTCTGACAAAAATTGAAAAACAAAACAAAAAAAGGTGCGTCGTATGGACCGGCGATGGTCGAGTATTTTTCTACAATCCTTCGTCGCGTATTTCGGTGTGGGAACGACCGGAGGATTTGGTCGGTCGACAAGACGTCGACAAGATGGTTTCAAATCTTCCGGATGCTCTTGGTACTACGAAAAATCCACGCGCCGAGGACAGCAGCGAGAGCAGCGACGAGGATCAACCGACGCCGGCGAAAAAAATGAAACAGGAAGAACCAAAACGTGAGAAAGAACAAAATAAATACACATATACGAGTAAAAACATCAATTATCGGTCAAGTTTGGGCTTCACTTTCAGGGATCTTTTTGCAAGTTATACAGCTTGGTGTCTTTGTTGAAAAACACGTGCCATAATTTTTTAAAATTTTTTCCTCCAATTTTTTAGCTACCATTGGGTATCGAATTCTTTCATTTGAAACTTTTTTTTTTCATTGAATTTTGGCGGCTTGAATTTGAAAGAAAAAAAAACCAGTTGTATATGTTTTTTTTTGTAAAATAATCTTAACTTTCCGAAAAAAAATATAGCCTAATTAATATACGTATAGAAGACTCTCAAAATCAAGATTATAATCCGAAAAGTCGTTTTTTCGCCATTGCCCAAAGTTCAAAAAAAATTTGCATATTTTTTTCAGAAAGCTGAGAAAATTTTACGTTATATATATCATTTTTAAGTTGGGATCTCTAAAAACACTCCTGGGATTAATAAAAATGTAAAAAAAAAACATTATAAATCTCATTTATTCTAACAATTTTAATATATTTTTTTTTTTTTTTTTAGTGGTTGTTGAAACGAACAATAGACAATTTTTGCATACTGATATAAATACTGGGTTATTGTGTTTATTATTTTAGTTGAAATGCGTGCGCTAAAGAAAACGTTTCTGAGTTCGACACAGGTTTGAGAATAACTGTTCCCAAATTATTTGGTACAGGCGAAATCGAATGCAATGATTGAATACCTTTGAGAGTCTTTGAACGCAAAGATCTTTGTTCAATTTCAGTCTTTGAATTCAGATACTCAATATTTTCGAAAAACTCAAAAGTTACATCTGGTATTACAATTGTTGGAAAAAATGAGATTTATATATTTTTTCTACATTTGTATTAATCTCAGGAGTGTTTTTAGAGATTCCAACTTAAAAATGACATGTTTTATGTAAAATTTTCTTAGCTTTATGAAAAAAATTAGGAAAATTATTTTGAACTTTGGGCAATGACGAAAAAACGACTTTTCAGATCATAATCTTGATTTTGAGAGTCTTATACTTACACGTATATTAATTAGGCTATATTTTTTTTTTGGGAAAGTTGAGATTATTTTACAAAAAAATGTAGAATTGGTTTTTTTTTTCTTGATTTCAAATTCAAACCGTCAAAATTAAATGAAAAAAAAAACAAAAAAGTTTCAAATGAAAGAATTCGGTACCCAATGGTAGCTAATAAAAAAATGGAGGAAAAAATCTGAAAAAATTATGGCACGTGTTTTTCAACACAGACCCCAAGCTGTGTGACTTGGAATAAGATCCCCAATATTGAAGCCCAAACTTGGCCGATAATTGATGTTTTTACTCATATATATATATATATATATCCGTTACTTAATTTTGCACCGAATCAACGTCAAGAAATGGTCAGTTGATGTAAATTTTTTTTTTTTTTTTAGCTATTATCGTGAAGGAAGAGGAGGAGAAGGAGGGAAAGAAGACGATCGACATCGGGAAAGAGGCTGCTATCGAAGCCGAGGTTCGAGCCGCCAGGGAAAGGGCAATCGTGCCCCTCGAAACGAGAATCAAATCATTCAAGGACATGCTTGCCGAAAAAGACGTGAGTCTTTGTCTTTTTTTCATTTTTATTTTCTTCAATCAGCTTTACAATGCTTTTTCATTACTTCATCTCGCGCACAAAGCTCCCTCTATTGATCAATTAGGATTTAAAATTTTGGCTCGCCCTTTTTTTTCGGTCATCATCGGAGCTCTGCCTCGTTGAAATTATTTCTTAAGCAAGGTTAAATCGAAATCGCAGACAGTAAAGGTAGATTACTGTGAGGCGCAGAAACCAAAGAAAAAATAAGCTCGTATCTTGCAGACGGTGGACTTGAAAAGCATAAAGTAAAAGCGGAAAACGGGGAAAAAAAAAAATCATTCAACTATTGTTTATCTTCGCACTGAATCGAGCAGAAACAAAATAATTGGAGAAAGTTTTTTGAGCACGATGCTACGAGAAAAAAATAATATGACTCGGCGATCTGTTGAAAAGAAAAGTGTAATAATTTTCACGATCTTGAATTCTCGATTTTCGCAAAATTTTACTCGGAAACAACAATTATTTCTCTGTCATTTGAAAATTAAAACCAAAACGCTTTGGCTGGAAAAAAAAAAATTAAATAAAAATGGATAATAGGAATTATCGATTGTACAACAAAATTGTTTCCCGTATCGGACAAAAAAAAAAAAAACTAGGTCTCGGCGTTCAGTACGTGGGAAAAGGAGCTTCACAAGATTGTCTTCGATCCTCGTTATCTGCTTCTTACGTCGAAGGAGCGCAAGCAAGTTTTTGAGAAATACGTGAAGGAAAGAGCCGAGGAGGAACGCCGCGAGAAGAGAAACAAGATGAAAGAGCGCAAAGAGCAGTTTCAAAAGCTGCTCGAAGAGGCTAATCTACATGGAAAGTTAGTATTCTTTTGAAATTTAAGAGGGGGGGGGGGGGGCTATCTTATCTCAAAATAAAAAAAAAACAAAAACAAAAACGTATTTTTTTCGATTAATTCGTAAAAGAAAAAAATCGTATCGACAATTTCGAACGGGCGATCGTTCGAAATGCTTTTACGGTCATACATATTATTCAGATCGCTGCATAAATAATTCTGAGAAAATTGCTATTTTTTTTTTTTTTTTCAAATAACATTTCTTTTATTTAAAAAAGTGTATTTCCGCCAACAATTTTTTTAGATCTGGATCTGAATATATGTCACCACGATCGTTGGAGAGTTTCCAACAATCACTCGTTTCGGATTTTCAAAACGATTTTTTTCGGCAAGTTCAAGCCCTTTGAAAAAAAAAAAAAAAAAAACAAAAAAACAAAAAAAAATATAAAATTAAATTAAAAAATCTTACAATCAATATATGTATATATTTTTTCGTCTCAGATCATCTTTCAGCGATTTCGCGCAAAAGCACGGTCGCGACGACCGTTTCAAAAACGTGGAAAAGATGCGCGAACGTGAGAGCCTCTTCAACGAATATCTGCTGGAAGTGCGAAAGCGCGAGAAAGAAGAAAAAACGGCCAAACGCGAACAGGTATGGATAATTTTTTCGTAGAAATAGACGAAGAAAAGAGAAATTAAAGAGAGAGAGAGGGAGAAAAAAAAAAGTCGCGGGGTTGTCGAGGCAGACTTTTTCGTAAAATCAGAGTTGAAATTCGATATTTCTGCGATAGGAATCTCATTCTCGATGAATTGTGGAAAAGGGTACGAAGAAAAAAAAAAAAAATATTTAAAAAATTCAATTCATACGAAACGATGCGTTCGAGATCACGAATGAATTCCTATCGCCGAAGAGTTTTGTGATCCTCGATTATATTTGAAATAACGAGAAACGAAAAAAAAACAAAAAAAAAACAAATCGAACGTGCTCGAGTTTTTTTTTTTTTCTTTCAATTGAAAATTGAAAGAATAAAGAAGGAAAAGTGTCAATGAGAATGTTGACATCGATAAACCAGAAGCCATGGTGTCCCGCATGCAAAGGTATTCCGTCCCAAAGAAAGGCAAAGCACAACTATAAGGTTTCCCCCCCCCCTTAATTTAATTAAGTCTTCGCAATTAATGAATTTCAGCATTTTTAAATCCACGGTTTTTTTTTTTTTCTTTTCTTCGAATCTTCGATCGTTCGTCATCAAAGTTGTGAAAAACATGAGAAGTAAATAATTTTTACGAACAAAAAGAAAAAAAGAAAAATCCCCTTTTCAATTGCAACTCGGATTTCAGTCGAAGATTCGGGGGGGGAAAAAAAAAAATCAAAATGACATTGACAATTACAGGAAAAATTAATCATTGTTTTCAGCGTTAATAATTAAACAACGAACAAACCAAAAAAAAACAAGAAAAAACGTTTTTTTTCCAGGTACCCATAGGTATGTTATTATTTTGTTCCAATAAGTATAAATAATATTACAAATATTGTATACATAAATAACGAACTTATCGTTCGTTGGTACGCGACGATAGCGCGAAATTGGTAACGCAATGATGATTATAAAACGAGACCGAAGAAAGCATACGTAGAAACGAAGCAAAAAAAAAGATTTCTTTCGAATAGCAAAAAAAAAGAAAATATTTTTCTTTCGTGTTTTGATTTTTTTTTTTTTTTTTTTTTCTTTTTTTGAGCAAATTCCAAAGATTTGTAAACGAGAGACCGTGAGGAAAACACGAGAGGGAAATTTGCGATTATCCGAGACGAGAGAAATTCGTGGACAAAAGAAATACGAGAAAAAAAAATAAAATAAAATAAAAAGAAACGAGAAATAATCGTTGAGCTTGAAGAAAATGTTGGAAAAGTATTTTTTTTTTTAATTATTTTTTTTCGAGAACACCGGTTGCCGTTTTAAAAAAAAATGACTTATGTGTGATTTCTGAACTCTCTCCCACTTCAGTCAGGAGGCAGGCAGGACAGGTTCCTTGTGCTGTTGGGGATGATGAGAGAGATGGGTACTCGCGAGAGATGCTGGTTGGTGTTGGGCATGGGATGATGTCATCTTAAACCATCCCCATCTTCAAACACACACTGCCGTGGCACTGTTGGCACACCCTTCGCGCATTCTCGCCGCATTCTTAACTCCAAACCGCAGAGAGTCATGAGAATGAACCAACTCGGTATTTGTATATTACTCGTAATCCTCGTTAATTCAACAAGCAAGCAAAGAAAAAAAAAAAAAAATAACGAAATTAAAGGGAAAAAAAAGAGAGAGAGAGAAGATTCACTTTTTCTTCTGTTCAAGAGAAAAGAAAAAAAAAACAAAATTAATGGGAAACACCTGACCAAAAATTGCAAGGGTATCCAAGCATTTGCGGGGAATGTAAATTATACACGGGTGCTTTGCCACGAAAATTTTTATTGAAAAAAGAAAAAAAAAAATTTATTCAAGTGTCGCAATTTTTTTCATAAAGATTTTTTTTTTTTCAATTGTTATTTCAACATTTGTGTTTCCGGGAATACAAATTTCTTACTTTCTCTCTTTGGTCGGGTCAGGGGCGCCAATGTTTTGCTACGAAGATTTCTTTTTTCCCACGATTTGACGAGGAAACACAAGTGCGACGGGTGAATTGCAATAAAACAAAAAAAAAAGTACTTATATTAACGAGGGGAGACAAAATCGAAGATATCTGCCGGTTGGATTCTTTTCTTTTTTTTTTTTAATTTATTTTCCGTACTTAGGGATTCCGAGTTGATCCGAGCTGTGAGGGACAATTTTTTGCGAAGATTGTAAACAAAAAAATGACGTGCCCAACGTACAGAACAAAAAAAAAGAAATGTTTCACGTTTTTTTTTTTACATACAGCCTTGAATTATAATTGTTGAATGAACAAAAAAAAAAAAAAAGAAAAAAATGAGAAAAAAAAGCCGAATTTTTATTGTAAATAAAAATATACACCGGCGATTCTATCCTAGCTTTGGTCGTCCAATTTTATTGCGGTCGCGAATTTGTCAAAACATTTTTTTTTTTTTTTTTTCCAATATATAACAGAATGAAATGGACTGAAAATCGAGCCTTCCCTTCCCTCATAAGATTGGACCTTCAATGTTGCGCGACAGAGGATCGATAAATTAATCATTCCTTTGTTATTCACAGTAATCCGTTTCTAATTTTTCAGCAGGAACAGCGGTTAGGATTTATCTTTTTCAAACACACACATTTATTTTGTACATCGAGTTTGTGTTAATCGACGATTCGAAAAAAAAAAAAAAAAAGATCTCAAATATTCGACAATTATGGAAAAATGGTATTAACACAGAGCCGAATCTAATCGTATTATTCTTTTCAGGATTTAATCGTGCCATTTCTTTTCAGCCTTTGCGAAAATAAAATTCAAACAATCTGCGAAACAAATAATAAAAAAAAAAGAAATAAAAATAAATCAGACATTCGAGTTTGAAAAAAAAATGCAAATAAGAGGAGATGGATATTAAAAAAAAAAAATAATCGTATCTGTACATCCATTCATATATAAGAAATTTAATTAGGATACGAAATAATTTTTTTTAGTACGTAAGGTTTGATAAGAATTAGTCGAATAAGGAATATTCAAATAGAAAAATACATCTATTTTAATTACAAAATTTTTTTTTTTTTTTTTTTAATTCTTTTAATAACTTTTCCTCGCTTTTCGTTGTTCTAACTTATCGTTAAAAACGGTTTCAGGTTAAAAAGGATTTCATTATGATGCTGAGGGAGAACAAAGACGTCGACAGGCACACGCACTGGAGCGATTGCAAGAAGCGTCTCGAGGCTGATTGGCGTTACAGAATCGTCGATTCGGCGAGCACGAGGGAGGATTGGTTTAGGGATTACGTGCGTATACTGAAGGAGGAGAGAAAGAGGGACAAGGAAAAGGAGAAGGATCATCGTCACAGGGAGAAGGATGCCGCGAGCCATCACAAAGCCGAGAAAATCAAGGCCGACAAGGAGAGGGACAAGGAGACGAGAATGTGTCCGGGAATTGTCAAGGATAGCGGTGAGAATGGTAAAGCATCGTCTAAAGAGAAATCGGGAAAAGACAAAATAACGGAAAAGGAAATTTCGACGCGAGAGAAGAAGCAGAGAAAGAGCGACGCATCGAGCGAGGAAAATGGCAAGGAGACCAAGAGGGATTCGATCGGGGAGAAGGAGATTGGCGAGATCGAGGATAACGATGATAAGATAATCAAGAAGGAAAATGACGTGAGTTTTTTTTTTCCATACAAAAAATTTCACATCATTTTTTTTTTCACTGTAAATCATATTGCAATATTTACGATAAACGGTTAATCGAGATTCCCTTTACAAAAAAAAAAAACTTGACACTTTTTCATGATTTTTATTTAAGGATGTGCAGGACGTATCTTCCCAATCAAAAGTGACTTTCGTCGACAATATTGCATACTTCGTGATAAGATAAAAATCGGAAAAAATTCAACCACAATGAAGACGATAAGAAGATTACTTTTTTTAATAACAATAATGCCCAAAAGTTATCAATAAATTGTTTGAACAAAACATTGTTTAACAAATTTTTAGGGAATGTTTTTTTTTTGTCATTGTGAAATGAATTCGTTGATTTTTCTGACTACACATGAATTTTTAAAAAATTTTCTTATTCCGAAAACCGAAATTTACGAAACTATTCAAAATTCACGATTTTTCCTTGATTTTTTTAAATTAAAAAATCGTCGAAAACCGAAATTTCAGAATGATAATAAAATTTTTTAAAAATTCATGTGTAGTGAGAAAAATCAACAAATTCATTTCACGTGTCAAAAAAAACTTTCCCTAAAAATTTGTTTAAACAATTTATTCATAACTTTTTGGAATTATTATTATTCAAAATTAATCTTCCTATCGTCTTTATTGTGTTTGAATTTTTTACGATTTTTGTCTTACAAAGTATGCAATATCGTCGACGAAAGTCACTTTTTGTTGAGAAGATACGTCCAATGCATCCTCAATCGTCGATAATTTTATGAATGAACTTTAAAAAAAAAAACATATCGTAGTACTGAAAATACGTTTTTTTTAATATATAAATTATTTTTTTTTGGCAGAAATATGAGAATGACGAACCCTCGGATTCCGAGGAGGATCGGGAAAAATTGAAGCGCGAACGTGAGAGACGAGCGGAGGCGAGTTTGCGCGAACGCGAGCGCGAAGTACAGAGAACACTCGCGACGCATTTGCGCGATCGTGACAAGGAGAGGCAGCATCATCGTCATACCGAAGCCGTTCAACATTTCAGCGCTCTTCTCGCTGATTTGGTACGTAATAAATTCAAATTTTTCCACGGAAATTATTTCGTAGACTCTTATCGTGATTCAGGCTATTTTTATTCTTTAAATTTTTATTTTTGCTTATACTTTTTTTGTTTTTTTTGTTTTTTCCTTTTCTTCTCGCTGAAGGTGAGAAACGGCGATCTTGCGTGGCGCGAAGCGAAGAGACAATTGCGAAAGGATCACAGATGGGAATTGGCCGAGAGTCTTGATCGGGAGGAAAAGGAACGTTTATTCAACGAGCACATTGAGCAATTGGGACGTAAAAAACGTGACAAATTTCGCGAGCTGCTCGACGAGGTTGGCGCATCGACCGAGCTCACTGCCTCGTGGAAGGACATCAAGAAACAGCTCAAGGATGATCCGCGATACACGAAATTTTCCTCCAGCGATAGGGTACGCGATAAAAACCTTTTTTTCTTTTTTTTTCGTTTAGCTGTCAATCTACGAATTTTTATTTTCGCAAATCGTCACTCTGCGACTTTTATATTTTTCCAGAAATGCGAAAAAGAATTCAAAGAGTACATCAAGGACAAGCTCGTAGCGGCGAAAGCAGATTTTCGAGAACTTCTGCAGGTGAGTTGATCGAGAAAAAAAAAAAAAAAAAAAAAAAAAAGAGAAAAAAAAACTTGAACGATGACGATTTCGTGCAAGCGCGAAATAAACAAAATTGAATGAGTAAATTAATTATTTGTCGCTGATAGCTTGAATTTTGAAGAAAAAGGGGCGAAAAAAATAAAATACACTTAAATAAATTTTTGTCTTTTAAGGAGACGAAATTGATAACTGACAAGACCTTCAAGAAGGTGCAAGAGAATTCGTCTTGTCTGGCCGAGATTGAAGAAATATTGAGGAAGGATCGAAGATTTCTGGTACTCGAGGCAGCTGCGGCAGAACGCACGAGACTTCTGATGGGCTATCTTGAGGAATTGGCACGCAGAGGACCCCCTCCGCCTCCAACGGCCTCCGAACCATCGCGGAGGCCAACGACAAAGTTAGTTTATGAGAAAAAAATAATAATTTCGCAAAAAAAGAAGAAAAATAATTCTTATTAGAAAAAAAAATATTTTTAAAAATCGATATTTCTCGTTTCAGTTGAATCAACGTCCGCTGACGTGCAATGAGCCGTATTAACGAGACACCCCGATTAATCAAACGGTTAATAGGTATATATAATAATAATACATAAAGAAAAAAAAAGAAAAAATAACAGGAAAACGATGAAAAAAAAAATAGTAATTCTAGTTGAATCGAACGATTTTACAGTAAACCGACGATCTCCATTTGTTCACTCCCTTCAACTTTACCCCAAACCATCAATATATATATACATATACATATATATATATATATATATATTATTTCTCTTTGTCCCTCCTCAACGTTCAAATTTACGATTGTCATGTAATTTTAGGATTCAATAAAGAGTAACGTGACTTTTCTCTTCGAAGATTCGCATCGGCGTCTTTGTATCCCTAGCGATTTATCCCTCGGTCCGGATTTATAATTTTCGAGCTGCGACGTGTGAGACGAAGGCGGATACGAGGCGTGAAAGGTCGGCGAGTTTGGTAGAATTTTCTTTTTGTATTTTTTTTTTTTTTTTTTTTTTGCATATGTTTCGTTCGTTTCTTCGCAGCAAGGTTGTCGTTCGGCGTGCGATTTCCGAGACGCCGAACAAACCGGGGAAGTTTCATTCAATATTTATATATATATAATGTGCAATTTGATTGATAATTGCTGATGTGCTCATTGAGAATCAATTTATAGTAATTAATTTCGTGGATTTCACTGAATGTCAGTAATAACGATCAAATCAATCGATAAAAAATGTAATTGATGATAATAAATAACTACAGTTGTAACCATTGAATTCATAACAATTGATCTCATTGATAACAACGAAAACAATGAATTTCAATAATATCGTTTGCGCTCAACTTTATTGACTTTTTTTTTTTTTTTTAATTGATAATAATTAAATTTGGATCGATCATTGTTTTATTAATCCTTAGTGTGCATCTGGGATCAGGCTGACCCCAGAGAATTTTTACCGAAACAGTGCTTTTTTTTTGCGTACCATCAACTTTGAGCACGTTTTTTTGATTATAAAAGATTTTTTTGGAAATCTAACTTCGCAGCCTTGAAGTTTGATCTGCAAAAAGTGACTGAACCTTTTTTTTCCGAAAAGCGCATAGTTACCGAGATATTCGAGGTCAAAAATGGCCTGGGGTCAAATTGACCCAATTGTGCACGAAATGTTTCGCTGTGAAGATGTGCACACACTAAGGGTTAAAAAATGGATTTCGGTGATAAAATTTGATGTATGATTGATACAAACGAAATTCATTGATAACGATCCATCAAATTGGCAACGATAAACGTCAGCGATAACTTTGAATTTAATTGATAACAAAATTTTAAAAAATTCATCAACAGCGTGAATTATATTGAAAAAAGGTTGAATTATAAAAATGGAAATTAATAATAAAAAAACGAGTTTCGTTGATGAAAGTAAAAAAAAAAGTCTCGAAATTCGGAGGTTTTTTTTTTTCGTTGCTGTTTTTCTTCTAGAGCTCCTTGACAGGAAGCTTTTTCTTCATCCCACTGGGTCCGCTCGGTGGTCTCCTCGTACTAACGGTAAACAATACCGCGCACGGCTATAGACGGTCGTGCATCGACTAAAAATGTAACGGCAGCTCGGCCATTCTTCGCCCGACCACGTATTCTCATTTTTTTTTTTTTTTTTGTTTCTTCACAACTATTTCTGTTTTTTTTTTTTTTTTTTCTTTCTTTTTTTACTTATCTCATTTCAGAACATTGCTCCTTGCGACTGTAGTCTCCGATGGATCATCTCACAGCTCGAATGATTCGAGAACATCGGGGCAAAGAGCAAAAGGAATTCAAGGACCAAAACGAGAATTCGCTTCGAGGAGAAGGACGACGAGGAAAAAAAAAAAAACGAATGCTCAAGTACAAAGGGGTGTTGCCCTCGCATATTTAACATTCTTGAACCTTACTCTCTCTCTTTTTTTTTTTTACGGAAATAATTTTTTAAGGAGAAAAACAAAAATTAAATCACATCTAAGGATCAAAAAGGAAAAGTTCTTGAAACTGTGTGTGTTTTTTTTTTTTTTTAAATAATTCTCAAAAGGATGAAAAAAGTGGAAATGGAATTTTTTTATCCGCTTAACTTTTTATCATTTGCAATATAAATGAAGATATTTTTATTCTCAATTCCAAATGGGGCTGGGGCGAAAGATTAATCGAGATATTATTTTTTTTTTTTATTTTTGAATTTTGAAAAATCAGGAATTAAATTTCTCAAGCTTTTTTTTTTACTTTTTTTTTTCATTCACGATATAAAAAAACGAATTGCGGTCCCCCCCCCCTCTACTTTGGGCCCACTCTGGTTTATCTCTCTCTCTCTCTCTTAGCTGGGAAATTCATGAGGCCCCTTCTCTTATTTTCTCTCATCGCTCCTGTGCGTGTGTATACGAATGTTATTTCTCTCGTGGCCTCGGCGTGCCGAGGGCTGCTCGACGGTTAACGTGTGTTGTTCATTGTAAAACGGTCGTGTGCTGACTCCGAGGCCCCGGAGTGAAAGTACGAGATTTTGCTTTCTACGCTTTGTAAACGTCGCTCCTCGCGGACTATACACATGCAAGCAAAATTTACGAATATGTCGCGTTCCTGGACCGTTTAAGATGAATTTTTACGTTCTCACGTACGAGAAAAAATCTTTCTGGTCATTCGTTAAAATTAAACATTGTTTTTTTTTTCTTCTTCCCTTTCGCATGTGTGAATCAACGATATTTGTGTTCCAGCGCGAGTGAAGGGTGAAAATCAAGTGTGCATTAGGTGCTTTTGGATTATATTCGTGAAAGAAAAAAAAAAAAAAAAAATGCGTGCGTGAGGATCGAGGAAGAGGAGAAAGAAAAAGAAAAAGTCGTTCGAAACGAAGAACAGAGGATCGTTCCGTATGTTGGGACTTATGGGCGATTTAAATCGCGATTTTGCGCTCTGACAGGAGAGAGAAAAACGAGGACGAAGATGTGGACAACGTGGAGAACGCGATATTGCTTCGCCAGTGCGAGATTCTTCATAGCTGCGATTTTATTTTTCTCGATTTTCGTACAAACGAGACAGCAGCATAGAGGTAAAAGAAAATAATTCAAAATTTTTTTCAATCATTATTGTGTGTTTTTTTTTTTTTTAATTTTTTTCAAGAAAATTTTTGCACTTTTCACAATGCGCGGACTTGTTTTGTAACGAGAGACACTCCTTTGCGGGCAATTCGCGTTGTATAATGTCTTGGATACCGTAGCAACAGGTTTCAATGTAGATTGGAATTTTCATTTTATTTTTTTGAAAATTGAAAAAAAAAGTCTACTCTTTTCACTCTATTTTTTTTTTTTTTTTTTTTTACGTACCAGAGACTTTTTTCATATTTTTTTGAAAAAATTTTTGGTACCTCGGATAGTGTAGAATGAATTTCATTGATGAGAATTGAGATTTGATTGATTTTTTTATGAAAATTTATTTGAATGATAAGGACCATTTTTTTTTTTACTGGCAAGAGCCAATCAAATGTGTATAATAATCTCTTTGACGCGCAAAAACAATTAGAATTTTAAGAATTAACTTTATTGGTGAGCAACAATCGAACAATTTATTTCATTGATAAGAATCAATTTTATGGATTTGTATGAATTCAGGTTTTTTTGTTTGTTTCAAATTTGATTGAGTAGAGCGCAGCGACAGTTCATTTACTCTGATAATTTGTTATTGGTTTTGCGGTTTATTTATCGAAAATGACAATTTTTCTGACTTTGAGAAAAAGTAAAATTAATTTTTCAACAAATTGGAGTAATTTTCGGCATTGATCGGGGCAAGACCATGAGGACATTTGGTCAAAAGCGATAATATATCGGATATGTTACAAGCGGTAAAAGGGAAGTTGATCGAGAAGCGAATGAGATTTTCAGCTCCAACGAGAAAGGCAAATCAGCTAAAAAGGACGAAAGTTCACTGATTTTGCAAGTTCTTGCAACGAGTTTACTCCAATATTATTTCGTTTTTTTTTTTTAATTTTTTTTTATTTACATTTGAAAGGTTCTCCCGTGATCCGTAACAGTCGGAGGGAAACGAGAATTTTGTGTTCACAGAGAAGGAAAGGTGGTTGGACAAGTGGTCGTAGGTAGTCGAGGCACACACGATTTTTTTTTTGCTTTGAGGACCTGATCGGCGAGTCGAGTAGTTTGAATTCGTCGATGAAATCATTTTATCTCAATTTTTGTTTCAGCATTGAATTAGATTCATCCATGTAAATTTTATTATTTTTCATTCGATGCTGAATTAATTGAAAATATTTTATTAATAATCGAATCGAATTGCATGCATTATTTTCAACTTTTCGATTGTTTCCTTCTCCGTTGTGACTGATTTTTCGAAGAAAAAAAATTTGATTTACGTAAAAATCCCAATCACTTCGACGATTCTCGACAAATTGGATACGAAATTTATTTTTCTCAAAAACCTCGTAACAACTTCACAAAGAATCTTCTTCTTTTTATAGAAAATTTATAAAAAAATCTTTTTTCTTCGAAAATTATTTAAAAAAAAAATTCCCAAAAAGAAATTTTTAACTGGAAATTATTTTACAGAATTTTCTTCAATTTTTTGAAGAAAAATAATTGAAGTTTTCAAGCTTACGTCGAAGTGTCCATTTTGCCCCACCTTCGACTGCTTCATTTATTCGTTCCATTTGAATTTCGTTCGAACGATTAAAAAAAAAAAATTTACTTTCCTCGAACGAATTAATAAAAGGAAATGAGGCAGTAGCTGCTGAAAGTACATAGTCAGACATGGCGTTCCCCATTCATTAGATGGACAAAAAAAAAATAATCTCACGTTTCTCAGTTTATTGAACAGACGTGAAAGTCGTCGTAACGATTCTGTCGCGGATAAGGTAGGCTAGAGGAATAAATAAATTGCTGCAAATAAATGCTAATTGAAAAAAAAAAAATCGTTCAACTTTCTATTTTCTTTTAATTAAATTCGCTCTGAATTAATTTCCGGTTGGCCAAAAATAGCGTGTGCGGAAAATATCCAATCGTACTCGATCGCTGATAATTACTCCAATTCGTTGAAAAATTAAGTTTTTTTTTTCTTCTCTTTTGCCAGAAAAAAAAAACCTTTTTTTTCTGTCATTTGATAATAATTCAAATTAATTGTTAATTGGAAAATCGGTAAACTTATTTTTTACTGGAAAATACGAATATTTAGAAGAACGATTAGTCAAATGAACTCGGAAATCATTTTTTTTTCTACAAAATGCCTTTTTTTCGAAATTCTTATTACTAAATTCAACAAGCTCTATACTTGTATGTTTTTTTTTTGTTTTTTTTTTGTAAAATACAAGATCCGAGAGTAATTCTAGTGTACATGTAGCTGGGCGAGATCGTATGAACTGGGTTAGACGGAAACGCGAAGGTCGATCGAAAAGAGAGTGGCTCGATTCTTGTTCTATGTCTCTCTTTCTTTCTCTCTCTCTCTCTCTCTCGTGCCAACATCCTTAAGAACCTCCCATGCCGATTTGCAACTTCGTTAGCTGCGAGTGTGAAATCCCACCTTCAGTGTCTCTCAACCGGTTTCTTTTGTTTTTATCTCGAAATTTTAATTCCCCGAATGCAGCTGCACTGGGAAAAGCAAAAAAAAAAAAAAGAGAATAAAAAAAAATACTAGATAAATTGAAACGTCAATAGAAACTTATTAAGAATTTTATGCAACCGATGATGTACAGTTAGATTACATTTCCTGACTCGACGAGTACGTGTCGGACGTACAAACGAGACTCTGAGAGTCGAAAAAATTAATCGAAGTTGATAAAAAATAAATTCAAATAAACATCCATGCCGTTGAACTTAAACTCAAGAATTCTTTTTTCAATTAAAAATTGAAGGTATATGGATAGCAATTTTTTTTTTTTGTCAAGCTGAACTGAAAATCTCACCGAAAGTCAACATTTTTCAGATCATTAATCATCAAGTTTTTTTTTTTATAATGAAAAATAAAAAGCTTCGTTCGCATGTGTGAAATTACATGAAATATCTGTGGAATTAAAAATTTAATAGACCGTCGTCTAATCAAGTTTAGACAGGGGTTTTTTTTTTTTAAATTAATTAATTTTAATTGTTGATGATATTACGAGCTAATTGATGAATTATCTTGTCTCGAGATTTCCTCGCAATTAAATAAAAATTCATCGATCCACATCATTGTGTGGAAATAAAAAATTCCATAACAGACTGGCCAGAAAATCATCGGAGCGCAAAGCAAATGATTGACGAGACAGGAGTGCGTGCTGAGAGTGTACGTTCTAAATATCTGAGGAGCTTTCGATCGAAATCGAGCCACCGAGTGTAACGACAGAATTCTTTCACACGAAATCCCATGATGCAAAATAACTCAATGATGAATCTTTTTTTTTTTCGTTGTTGTTTGCAAATTCCTCTGATTAATTTTACATTTCGTTTCGTTTCGTTTTTTTTTTTTTTTTCTAATTTTATTTTCAAATTTGCAAAAATATTTCATGCCCGGGAGATGATAATTTTATTTTATTTTCCGCAGAAATCAAGTCAAAATGGGACAATCGACTTTTACCAACGAATTCCGTTTACGAGAAGACTCAGGAAGCCGTTTCAACGTCGGGAAGCGCAGCATCGTCGCTGGGTTTGTTGAGCGAGAACAACGTGATGGAAAATTCAAAGATAATCGAGAATTCGTCGTCGTACGAGAACGAGGAAAACGAGGAAATTTACGACGACGAGTATGAACTCGAGGATCCCAATATCAATGAAGAGGAGACGCAAAAAATTTCCACAGCCTCGCCAGTTGCCTCAAGTTCGATCGATCACGAGGAGAGAACGAAAAATGAAAAATTCAGCGTCGAAAATGAGCGTGACGCGTCCGTAAATCACGATGAGGACGCTTATTATTATATCGACGATTTTGATAACTCAACGAGTCCCCAAAACGAGGCGTCAGGTAAAACAACAGATCGACATTAAATTGTGTATTTTTTTTTTCTCCTTTAATCCTGGTAATTAAAATCAAAACGAAATCGAACCATAAAATTGCACAAGTCGGGTGGAAGAACGTTAGTCACTGAATTATCGAGATACGACTCGTTCTCGTATTCTGAATTTCACGATCTTGAAACAAATTTAATTATCGATTAACTCTCTCGGGACTGAATCAATTTTTCGTCGCTGTGTAACCGATTGGCTTGATCAACGATATTTGCGCGCGTAGCGAAATAAATTGGAGTAAAAATAACATAACTACATTTGTTGGACGAATCGCGAAACAATACAAAAGTAAAAACAAATGTTAGTTTTATTTCAATCAAGACTGGAATGCATTTTTCAAGATTTTTCTCCAGATCTTCCAGATTTTTTTTTCAATTGAAAACATTCAATTGAGTTATTTCCATCCCGTGGGCATAACGAACAGAATAAAAAAAAAAAAGAATCAACCAATTATGTCGTTTCTATCGTCAGTTATGATCGAGAGTGCATACGAAAATTATGATTTTTGCAGTTTGTCCGAATTTTCCGACTTTCCTTTGTAATTGTCCCGAATTTTTTTTTTTTTCCTGTAAACTTTTCCAGGACCGTAACGAACAAAACAGAAAAAGAATTACGCATATCCATCGTTCGAATCGTGAGTTATGGTCTTGAGTTCATAGAAAAAAAAGCACTTTCAGTTTTTCCGGAATTTTCCAATTTTCCGGGCAACTTTTCCAATTTTTCTTTCCCTAAAAACCTTATTTGGACTATTACGAACATTAAAAAAAAAAAAAAAAAAGCCAAATCGACCCAGCCGTTCTCAAGTGATGCACTCACCAACGAACAGCATTTAATTTTTATTCATATAGATTGAAAGTTATGAAATCTGAATCGTCAAAGTAGTTCCTAGCAAATTTACCACTAAGAAAAGAGCAAAATTTGAATTAATGAATGGAAAATTTTAAAACAATTCAAAATTTCATGAATTCTGAATCTCCTGAGCCGTTCTCGCGAAATTTTGGTTTGATAGATCAAGATTCATTTGGGCTAGAACCTCGAGGGACATGGCATAACCCGATGCCTCGTCGACCAAGTTCCCCAGAGTCGCACAGAAAGTTTTCATAAAATTTTCCTCTTTACCATAATGTTTCAGCAAAAAAAAAAAATGTATTATAATTGAAACAAACGACAGAGATTATGATTTTTGCAGTTTGTCCGAATTTTCCGACTTTCCTTTGCAATTGTCGCGAATTTGTTTTTTTCCGAAAACTTTTCCAGGACCATGACGAACAAAACGAAAAAATAATTGCGCATATCCATCGTTCGAATCGTGAGTTATGGTCTTGAGTTCATACAAAAATCCCATAGAAAAAAGCACTTTCAGTTTTTCCCGAATTTTCCAATTTTCCGGTCAATTTTTCCAATTTTTCTTTCCCTAAAAACCTTATTCGGACTATTACGAGCATAAAAAAAAAAAAAAAAATTAGCCAAATCGGTCCAACCGTTCTCAAGTGCTTACCAACGAACAGTATTTAATTTTTATTTATATCGATTATGAAGAATTATTGAATATTGAATTATCGTGGACTGAGTTTTTGAAAAAGCTGCAAGCTGGGACCTGCTATTCGCTTTCTTGAAATTTTATACAATGCTCAATGATTTTTTTTTTTTAATTAAAAATTTCAATGCTAGAACGAGTTGTGTAATTGAAAAAATATCCGAGAAAAATGAACAAGTCAGAAGATAGGCAAAATTTTGTTGACTGCAAAAAAAAATATCAACAATAATTAATTTTTGTTTTTCTTCCGCGTGTTAAAATTTCAGATGTGGATTATTTTGATTCATCCGAGGACGCGGCAGTTTCATTGCTATCGGATAAGGACGAAAAATCGTTGGAAACATCATCGTTTGAAGAAAATTCCAAGCTGACGGATACGTCGAACGAAAAATCATCGATCTCCGAAGATTCGTCTCTCGATACTTCAATGAAAAACGAAAAATCAGCTAAATCTCATGACGATACGATTTATCATGCAGAACCAATGAAATCTCACGATCACGAGGCTTTGAATGAAAAATCAATGGAATCTCGGGACGATGAGATTTTAATCGGCGAAGCCGTTGTGTCCGTTGTAACGACGAAGAGCGTGGTTAACGGTACGTTTTCCATTCCCGTGAGTCAACGACCAATGACGAACGAGCAAATTATATCACCGATGATTCCCAGCTCAACGGAAAATCCGGGAATGAATTTATCATCGAACGAGACGAGCGAAACTACCGAAGATTCGAGAATCGTTGCTTCCGTTCAGACGAGTCGCAGTATTTCCGGTGCGCGTTTCCTTCCGTTTCTCGTTGTCGAAGCGATCGATGAAAAAAATTTCGAAGAAAAAAATTTCGAAAATTCGTCAAACGTGAATTCTACGGTTGTGAAAACCGTGATCAGCGACGAAACGAGAAAAATCGGAGATGACAGCGCTGACGATGAGAAGGATGAAATTTCATTGTCAACGAGGATGAAAAATATGTCAATGACCTCGGAATCGACCGAGAGTATAATCGACAAGCTCGATCGCGTGCAATCCGAATTATCGAGCGGTTTTCTCGCCGGTGGTTTTCGCACATCGGGCAATAATCTACAGCTCGATGGACTGAGCGAGCAAAGACCGACGCAGGGAAGAAAAAGTTTTACCACGACCTCGAGAACTCCGATTATCAGTAAATTCGTGCCCAGGCGTTACAATCAGGAGAGAAAGGCCACGTACTCGACAACGACGGCTGGAAAAATTACGGAAATTTTTACCGACGAGGATATTACCGGAAGTACGGAAAAAATTAAATTTCGCTGGCCATCGTCATCAAGAAATTCACGTCCCGGCACTAACGAGGGAAATTCCTCGAATAACAAGAATAATAGGAATAATAATATTCGTGGCTTTGGTCCCGGTTTATCGGGCAAAATAACGACCACACCGTCCTCCATTTCCGGTGGTGTGGTTCAAGATATAAGCGCATTTTTACCACCCGGATACAAACTGAAGAAGGAAGATTCTCAGGTCACCGAGAGCTCGTTGCTCGGTGAAATTCTTGCAAAATCGAAAATCGACATTTCTTCCCTCCTACCGGCCAATTATAATCCTCGGATTGACGAAAATATTCGTGAAAATAGCGATGAAACGAAAATTAACGATCAAACGAGGATCGAGGAAAAAAAAATTCCAAATTTATTTGCCAAGTCGAACGTGCCGTTGTCATCGTCGATTGCAGCTGTTAATAATGGCAATTATGAGAAAATTGACGCTGACCCGAGGCTATCAAGTACAACGGAAAAATCTTTGCAAGATTTGTTCGTAAAAACGAGCGTCGATATTTCGGCTCTTCTGCCACCGGGTTACAATAGATTCAAGAATCATGATAAAACGGACAAATCAACGACCGATGAGACATCGGAAACGACGAGAGAAATTGCAACGTCAAGCGTGCAATTGGCAACAACTCCGAGAACTTCCGGTGGCATAAAACTCGTTTTTCCGAGTCGACCGGGCGGACGTAAAGCCTCGCCAAAATCAACCTCCACCAGTCACAGCTCGAGGGTCGAAGGATCCGGGCCCGTTACACCGAGAATTCAACGAGGATGGCCATCGAGGTAAATTAAAAAAAAAAAAAAAAAAAAAAATCGATCCGTAGAGAATGGAAGTTTCTTGAAAATTTTTGCCAATTTAAGGATATTAACGAAGGATTTAAAGGTATGAAAATTATTTTAAAGAAATTATTAATTTATTAATTAAAATGAAATGATGGAAATTGAAAAACTTGAAAATCGCTCTCTCATTCATTTATCACGCTCGCAAAAGCTCTCTGTACGAGCAAGTGGGACGTTTTTATAGTAAATTCGATCCGAACGATCAATGGTTACAAGAGTTTACAAAAAAAAATTTCAAATTTACTGAAATTCGAACTGTATTAGCGACTGTCGCAAAATTTAATGCCGATCGGCCTTTGATGGTACACTATTTCGCGGAAGAAAAACAAATTTTCAATTTGCACAAGTTGGAGGTATCGAAAATATTTATTGAAAAATTTTTAATTCCATAGAATCGAAATTCTGGTAAAAATTTTCAGCCTTATATATTATAATATAGTACGTTATAAGTCAAAGTCTAATATTTTTATACAGGCTCTTAGCTGTGCATCGTAAAGATCGCTGAGATTGCAAAAATTCCGAACAGCAATTTTATTTTCAGGAATCCACCCTTTGTAGTTCAGTCACCATCTTGAATTTAAGGGTGAATTCCATGATTTATAAAATAACTCGTTTATCATTAACTTTGCACAGAAAATGGTCAAAACTAAACTTGAAGCAAATTTTATTCTCTACAACTTTGGTCCTTATCGTTTTTTTTTTGCCTAGGATCGATATTTTTCGATTTAGATCCGAAAATGCGTGGATGAAATTTAATTATTGCATTATCTCGTTTATTGTTGACTTTTACGTACAATCGATAAAAAAAAAAAACAAACTTGTAGAGAATTTAATTTCCTACAACTTCGGTAGTTATCTTTCTTTTTTTCCTAGGATCAATATTTTCTAAACTTGTAAAAAACAAAATTTCCAGTATATTTGGTCCTTGCCTATTTTATATTAGGATAAATTTTTAAAACCTACGTCTATGGTAAATGCAACGGGACCGTCGCTGGTCTCTCTCTTTACGGTACAAGGGGTCCAGATTTGGTTTGGGGATCAGAGACGCGTTGTATTAATATGGCAAACTGTTTTACGTGCGGAGAATTTACAAGCGAAAAAAATGAGTTAACGGTGAAAAAACGTGGTTCTCAGACAAGGTTTATCGGCAAGAATTATTTTTAGAGGCGATGAAGAACACGAGCAAATGCTACGATCTGTTGATAGCGTTACCATGCACCGGGCGTGCTACAAAGAGTTAGCGGATAAAAAATCGGCGAACACGGCTCAACCGTCGTCGTCGTCGTCAATAGTTGAACCGCAACTACCGCCGATATTTGATTTTAAAAACTGTTGCATCGTTTGCGAGGAAAAAATCCAGATCTCCACGATAAAGCGAAAACCGTTTTCAATTTTTACGGAAAATTCGATGCGTGATACGATTTTTAATTATTTAAATCATCGCACAGACGTCTCTGCGCGATAAATAATGGCGCGAATTCAAAATTTTCCTGAGCTTACGGCTGTTGAAGCGCAATATCACATTGCTCTTGTTTCCGTGGCATGAATTATAAAGCAGCAGTGAAAGATCGCGTAAATTTGGCAGGACCATCGGCAAAACGAAAAAAAAAAAAAAGGTGTGATACGGATTTTGCAAACTTACGCCAAAGAGTCATGCGTGGCCTGTTGCGAAAGCTTGGGGCGTTTTGAGAGTTGTTGTTTGGAAAAAAAATGAATCTTTAATTTTTCATTGTAAAAAGTCGTTCAGTTGTCAAATGATTCGACAAACGATTTATTTACAGCCCTCTTTTCTTTTGCCGTAAGCCTACGCCCGAAAATATTGATCCTAGGAAAAAAATTATTTAGACCAAAGTTTTAGGGAATTAAATTCCCTACAAGTTTGTTACTTATCGTTTATACGTAAAAGTCAACGATAAACGAGATAGTGCAGTAATTAAATTTCATCCGCGCATTTTCGGATCTAAATCGAAAAATATCGATCCTAGGAAAAAAATGATAAGAACCAAAGTTTCAGAGAATAAAATTTGCTTCAAGTTTGGTTCTCACCATTTTCAATGTAAAGTTAATAATGAACGAGTTATTTGATAAATAATGGAATTCACCCTTAAATTCAAGATGGCGACTTAACTACGAAGGGTGGATTCCCGATAACTTGGATTTAGACTATCAATGACCTCCCCATACAACGATTCGCGAAGGAAAATTGCTGCTCGGAATTTTTGCCAATTTCCAATGTACATTGCGACTCTCTTTGACGCATAGGAATATATATTTCGTTTACATTTTGAAATTAATAGTGAAAGAAATATTCTAACATTTGTTGAAAAAAATATATATATATATATATATATTTACCACATGTAAGTCTGAATCAAATCGACAACGAAATGAAAAAAATTTAATTAAAAAATTCCTCTTCGAATACAAAAGATTTTTTTTTTAATTACAATTTTTTCTCTCTGCCTCAGCAGAGAAATCTTAAGGATATTATTGCACAATAGGACAATCAAACGAACAGACATACCGAATCAAAGCGAATAATAATTCATGGAATGATTTTCCATTTTGTTGCATGCAAATTTTTATTGTTAGTAAAAATTTGATTGTCTCAAGATTTTTTTTTTTCCCCCCACGTCTTTTTTCAGGGCTACGACGGAATTCACGGGTTGGCCAACACCTTCGACGACACCCATATCGATAGAAAAGCTTTTGGAAGCCGCGAGAACAGCGACCGTAGCGTCGATAAATGTTTCAATGGTCACGATGACTCAAACGTCTTCGACGACCTCGACAACGACGACAACTACGACCACCCAACGTCCAACGACACCCGGAATTTGCGAGGACGAGTGCGAAGTTGCTGGAACAATAAGAATCGTTGGAAATGCAACTTGGGTGCCCGAATTGCTCGATCGAAATACACAAGAGTGGCAACAACTTGCCGAAGATATTGAAAAAGAAGTATGAATTTTTTGCAAATATAAAAAAAAAAAAAAAATCATTGAAAATTCTCATTTTTTTTATTTGTTCGAGTGGAATTTTCGATTTTACGAAAATAATAAAATTTCACTGATATTCGGTATTATTTTTTTCAAATCTATAACATCTCGAAAAACATTCATAACTTTGCTCAAGTATTACCGATTTATGCTGATGTGGAGTATTTTGAAAACGCCTGTGCGGTTAATCCTTTGAAAGCTTTGTGATGGTGAAAAAAAAAATTTTTTTGAGATTTCAATGCCAATGTATTCAAAAAGTCTTGGCTCGAAAATTTTTATACAAATCGGCTAGGGGACAAGGTTGTTTGGTATTGAATTTGACAAGAATCGCCCAAGGGGTCCATATATAAAAAATGTTTGAATTTTTCGAAAAAAAAAATTTCTAATAGCTCCAACTTCCGCAAATATTTGGCCATCGGGCCAAAATTTTGTATATTGATAGGTTACAGGACAAGAGTTGCACGTCATTAAATTTCACAAGAATCGCTCAAGGAGTTCCAATTGAAAGAAAAATTGGATTTAAAAAAAAATTTGTAACCGCTTTAATTTGCGCAAATTTCAAGACATCCGGCTTAATTCGAGCTTATTTTCGACATAAAAAGAATGTTTTAAAGGATAATTGGAAAATCGGATTTAAAAAAAATTAATTTCAACTTTATTGAAAATTTTGCTTTCGTGTTCCACTGTTATTGAATGCAGAAAAAAATTATGCTAACTAGAAATTTGCAACGCTTTTTCCAGCAACGAGAAAAATTTTAAAATTAATCGAATTTTAAAATCTGTAAAAAAAAAAATTGATGAAAAATCGTAGGCTGGTAAGCCGAGCGGCATTTTGAAGCTTCAACGATTACGAAAGAAAAATTATTTTGGACTCTACGTTTATGAATTTTCTCCGTGGATTATTTATTAGCTAGCCAATTTGACTTGGAGATTAAAAAAAAAAAATACATGATCAATTATAGATTTGACGGTATTTTCATGAATTAGTATTATTTTTTTTCCCTTGTTTCTCAGATGAATCTCGTTTTTGTGAAATCTTCGGTACTACGAAAATGGTACAAGCGCATAAGAATCGACGCATTCAGTCCTGGCAGTATTCTCGTCGATTATTTCATCGAACTCGTCGATCTCTCTCAGCGTATCAATACTCAAGAGCTCAAAGTCATTTTTCACGATTCCCTGAGGACTTACAACAGCGACGTGTGGAACGAGACACGTGCGAAGGGACCGATAAGACTCGGAGGATTCGCATTAGATCCAAAATCAACGGATTTCGTTGGTACTAATATGTTTAATAATTTTATTCATAAATTTAGTAAAAAAAAAAATTATCATTAAAGCATTTTAAAGAATCCATAGTTCTTAAATTGAATCAAATACAAAATTTAAAAATTCATCGTATTAAAAGTAATGAAATGATATTAAATATGTATTTTTTTTTTTTTTTTCTTTCAGTTATTCCAAAAGTAAGTTTTCCTCAGCAGATTCAGGATGACGACAGGCTGATTCCTCAATGGGCCATAGCCGTTATAGTTATAGGAGTCGGTGGACTACTCTTTATAATCGTTTTTGGTGTTTCTGTGGTAATTTTTTTTTTTTTCCCCCATTAAGAAAAAAATCATTTTCGCACCTGATGAAAATTGCATCTAAAAAATGTGTTTTTTTTTTTTCCCCTTCTAGCTCGTCAATCGTCAGAACGCATCGAAATTGAAACCAGGTCCGGTCGTTTATACCGAAGAAGTTGCAAAAAATATTATACAGGCGAGTCACGGAGCTCCTTCGCACAGATCCTCGCAGGATTATCCGAAATCTGAAATATCGACTATATGGAACGACACGGACGTCTGGAGGGACAAATCATTCGAGTCAAACTCGAACGAGGTTGGATTTTTCAATTGTTTTTTTTTTTTTTTTACAATTTAAATCATCGTAAACGAATATTTTGATTATTTAAATTGATCGTTTGCTTTTTTTTTTTATATAAATCTGTCGTTCGATTAATGTTTTTTTCCTCTCGGAGGGAGGTTCATTGTTATCGAATTTTGAGAGAATCGGGGAAAGAATTATCGTTGAAGGATTTTTGAAATTTTGAATTCTTCAAAAAAATGTGTCTTTAGTAACTCGAAATTCGTTGAGCCTTCTTTTAAAATTTAGTCAACGACAAATTCATTTTTTTTTTTTTTTTATAAACTCATCGATCAATAAATTATCAAACGAGGTGCAATTTTGTTTTTAATTACCGATTTTTTTTTTTTTTTTTTTTTGCTTTCAGGTTCTCGTCGACGGTACGCTCGGGCGCGAGAGAAAGGTCGATCGACGGCACGGCGAGCGAAAATACAACATGTACGACAGCTGGCGTTCCGAATGGAACGGCTATTATTACAATCCTTCGCAGAGCAGTAAATTCGCCGGCTACGAGAGCACGACCAATCTATCGCGACATCCGCCCGATTACGATACGAATTTTTAAATTTATTTTATAAATAAAAATCAAAATCCTCATTTTTTTTTTCAAAAGTTACGATTTTCCCGACTCTTTTTCATTTATTGAAACTTATCGTTTTTTTTTTTTTTTTTTAATTTTCTTTTCAACCTTTCTTTAATATGCTTTTTAAAAAAATTTTAATATCACATTTTTTTTCGTGTCAAGCCCTCGCATTGATTCGTGAACAACAATGATTCCGGAACGTTATATTTACATGCGGGTAACAGTTTTTTTTTTTTTTTTATGTACAATTGTACAAATGCGAATTTTTTTTTTTTTTTTTTTTTTTTGAGCATTCAGAGTACTCATTTTGGCCACGACAGCAATTTCGCTAAAAAAAAATCCTCGTTTCCGGAATTTTTTGCCGGAACGTGCCGTTTCACGATGCTCAAGACTTTACGGTACAGAAAAGATTGCCTGGTAAACAAACGAAAGATTTATCAAAAAAAATTTTTTCGTGAATTCAATTTTTTTTGTATTATAGCTTTTTGAAATTGATTTTTTTTCGATGAAAAAAAAAAAAAAATATTATAAAATGAGAATCATTGACCTGTTTGCTGGCTTGCAGATGGACAAATGATCTTGAGGAATTTCGAAGAATTCGCCAACGCCAGGATCTGCGAAATTTCGGCAATTTTTTTTTTCTTTCAAAATTATGCTTGCTACGATATTTTGACCGACGTTTGATATCAGTGAAAATAATATTGATGGCTTTTTTTTTTTTTTTTTTTTTTGTCGTTAGACTCACCCGCGGAGTTTGGTGGGACGAACTGAAATGGAAACCTCAGTGCAGTGACGAGGGTCGATTTAGTTTCGCTGAAACTCACGATATCGATCGCGTAACTCTTCAACATGCTGAGAAAATCTTCGTGAAGTTTCAAGAGAGCGGGCGATTCTACAGGAAAAAAAAAAAAGAATATTCGAATAATTTTTTTCATTTATTTTCAACGGATTGACGGTTAGTTTTTTTTTCATTTTAATTGTTTTCCTTTACCTTGTCTCAGTTCCTGAACTTCTACGGAAGGCCAGACGACCATTTGCGTCGTTTGTCTCAACGCGGCGACGTGAGAGCCTCTGTGAGGAGTGCTATAGAAAATTATGGCTCTCGTGTTTCTACAGAGACCATTTTTGTCGCCATTTTTCCATTCTAGAAAAAAAAAAAAAAAAAAAATCATTTTGTCCTCTCACGATCGATATAAAAACAAAATCCTCGAAAATATTTCAAGTTTCGTAAAAAAAAATTCAATTAATTATTTTTTTCATAAGAATGCTATTTCTCAAATTTTATGAATGAAAATTTCACTTATCAACGTTAGCGGGTAAAAATTGTCACTTTCTAATTTGTTTGAAACAAATTTTACAAACACCGGTTACATATTTATTAGGTTTTTTTTTTATTTTTTTAAAATTCATGCAAACCTTTGACGAGCATTTTTTTCACCAAAAGACCGCCCATGGAGTGGCAAACCCAGACAACCGGTCGCTTTCCAACCCCCGATATCGTGAGCGTTCTTACAAATTCGACGCTTCTTTCGTCCAAAGTGCTCCTAATAAGAAACAAAAAAATAATAATAATTTCACAGATTTTTCGTTTCGCGTTTTATTGGCAGTTTCGATAAATTTTTTCGCGATTAATTTACCTCGTACTTTCCAGCGGACACGGTGGACTCCACATGGACAAATA
Organism: Rhorus exstirpatorius; assembly: GCA_963564615.1. NCBI lineage: Eukaryota > Metazoa > Arthropoda > Insecta > Hymenoptera > Ichneumonidae > Rhorus > Rhorus exstirpatorius. The sequence goes on from OY751317.1 coordinate 30,434,833, forward strand.
AGTGTCGTAATTTATTCCGAGAATTCGTAGCGAAGATACGTCTTTGGGTAGCCAGTCGCGCGGCCAACACTGAGTCCTGTTTATTCTATCGTATTCCGCTTGTTCCATGCATTCTGCGTCACTGCAGGAAAATTCAAAAAGCATCAATAGACAAAAATACCTGAAGAAGATTCTATTTTTTTTTTTTTTTTCCCCTCAAGATAAAAAAAAAATTTGCGTGTCAGGAGAAATTTAAATATTTGTTTTTCTCCTGAAAAAAAAAAAAAAAAAAATGTACCCGCTACAGGTGAAAGGTCCGGTTGCTCGGGAATTCATATTTTCCGGACAATCGTCGAGTACGACCTCGCAATCGTGACCGACGCGTTTCCATTCGCGCATCTTCAAATCGCGAGCGAGATCCTTGAGAAATTCTTGAGGATGATCGCCTATCACGGCGTTCAGCGTGTCGGAGGTAAAATATGCCGCGGGAGATTCTGAAATTTAATTTTATAAATTAAATTGAAAAAAAAAAATCTCCGATCAATTGATTGATTGATTTATCATCGATTTTCGGATTAATGATCGAATTGCTGATTAATTTATCATTAATTGTGACAAACCGTAATGTATATATAGCTTGCTCAAGTCTTTTTTACAAAATACTATAATGTAAATCATTAGATATATATTTTTACTTATGTTTTTAAAAATTCACATCGTGCTATCACTTATCTCTTAATCTTCATTTATTCTCCTACTCCAACTCTTTTTCTTTCTCCTTACTCATTTTTTTATAAACCTCAATTTCCCTCTGGCAATCACGCATCTCTTTTTGCATTTTTTTTCCCCGCAGCATATTTATCATTTCTCCCTTTATTGCCCATTCATCAATCGGGAGTTTGCATGAAATTTTTTTTTTTTAATCATTCGGGCGCATAATGCAGAGTAAGTAAAAATAATGAGGACGTATTTTTTATTTTTCGTTAAAACTGACAGATGCACATGTTATTGGCAATTTAATTTCACGGTTTTCGATACATATATAGATATAGCGTAATATGTGTGACGTCATAATTTTATAGTTTTCAATTTGTTATATTAGGGGCAATTTTGATTCAAATAAAAAAATACGTACTAAATGATTTTTCCTAAACTACCAGATTATGAAATAAAAAAATTTCATGCAAACTCCCAATTTCTTCCATCCACTCAGCATTCTTTCTTGCCTTCTCTGTCGCTAACTCTCTACCGTTTTTTTTTACATATTAACAAATGCTCCATCGTCTAATCTTGTTCTTTACATATCCCGCACTTCCAATCTTTCTCTTCTTTCTTTTTCACCCTTCCTATGTTTTGACACATCTTAATCTTGTCCATATTTCTCTGTCCCTTCCATTCATCCAATTTTCAGAGCAGTATTTCCGAGGCATATCATCCTTCTCAATAATACATTTGTACATGACATTATACGACGATTTTCTTATTTTTTCATCTTCATTCCTTAGAATTTCCCTTTTCAATTTTTCCAGCCCCTCTTTTATTCTTTTGCCTATTCTTTCCACATCTCTCTTCATTCCCTTATCATCTTCAATACATGTCTTCTATTTCCAAATCTTTTAGAACTTTGACTACGATTCCATGTCAGATCTCGTGATTCTGAATTTGATTTTCAATCGAATAATCGAAGAAAATCTCAGGCAATTGGGAAATTTTGATTTGTTTTCAATGCAGGAACATTAGAAGACAAAGCTTTATAAAAATTATCACGAGATTTGACATGAGATACGATACGAGATCTGCTGCAAGATCGCACATGAGATTTTATGACCACGTCCCAGTTCAAATTCGTTAGTGAGATCTTGGGTGAGACCTCATTTTCTGCTAAAATGAGATGAATTTGTAAACCCTATCTCAAATCCGCGTTTAGTGACCTAAAAACCATTGAATAGAAAGCTCGATCAAAATTCGATAACTTGTGGCATTTTCAGAATTTTCGATCCATCATACTGGATCGACTATATTAGATTTTTTAATTTATAATTCATTGTATATGAAATTTCGATTTCAGTTTTGCTTTACAGTTTTAAGGAGGTCGATCATCTAACGCATAATGATAAGAATTCGTTCGAATTAATTGAGGATACTCGCCAATAGGTACAACGACTCTGTGTCAAATTTCAAGTCATTCCTCTCCATAGTTTTCCTGTAATTAATTGTTGAAGTTGTATTCTTATGCATGGGTGACCATAGCTAAATCGTACGCGTATCTCATGAAATACTTCGTAACTACGTTAAAAATGATAAGAATTTAATGAAAATGGATCGAGATAATTAATCGGATCTTTGGTAAGAAGTTTGCAAAGAGCTAAATGCTTCATGGACATAGTTATTGATAAATTATAGAAAACAAAACAGCTCTCGTTGTATTACAATGTTTGCTCGGAAACTTGTGACGCGGACCTCTCTCTCGCATTCTGCCCGCCCGGAGAACAATTCTTGTGAATATATATTTTACGTATCGTAATGTTGCATTTTCACGCACATTGTATTTTTCATTCGGTTGCAATTAAAATCCAAAGTTGTCTTTTTTTTTTTTTTTTTTTTTTGTAATACATTGTTACTGATGAATGAATTTAAACCAATACAAAAGTTGTGATTATCATTAACAAAAATTGTAGCATTACATAACGTATTCGAAAAATGAGTATACGGATTTCAAGTTATTCGAACTTTTGTATATTAAATTTCGCATAGTGTATTAAAATTAATATCGCTCTATTAATTTAGCGATACGGTGTGTATAAATTTATATTCTATATATCATGTTTGTGAATTTCAATTACTTTGATACAGTAAAAGTGTTGTAAATTTCATAAAATTTGTAACAATGTACAGTACTAAAAAATCTGCGCTCTGAGCGGGGTCTGACCGTACCGGACGAATTTAGTTTCGTAATTGTGTCGTTCTCTATATATCTACTCTGCAACCTTTCAAATATGCTAAAATCACCAGACATACAGTAATATTTTTCACGTTCATGCATTAGGTTTGTTTTTTTTTTTTTTATTTTTTTTTTACCTACGAATCTGGAGGCCGTTGCGTCGAAATCTCTCTGTCTCCAGGTAACGAAAACACCGCCGAGAAGACCGTGAATGAAAATAACATCGAGCTTAGGACTTTCCAGTATTCTATTCTGCGGATAAAGGAGATAAATTCTTCGTGGATATTTCTCGCTCGGATTTTCATCGGCGTCGAGATTCGCGAGTGCACGCGACGCCGGCGCCGATAGCCTTACGTCGGGATTACGAGACCAAACGGCCAAAATTCCAATCCAGCCTGTGAAAAAAAAAAAAAAAAAAACGTTGCGGTGATTTAAAAACAAAAATTATAATTACATTTTCAATTAGAATGATTTTTTTTTTTTTCGATATTCTACCCGATTTGAATATATCCTCGAGGTATTCACGATGAAGCGACAAATTCGAGATTATCTTAGCCAGTAGAATAGAAATTTCCACATCGTCGGCAAAGATCTTTTGAACATCCACGAGAATCGGGAGTCCACCCGCGTCCGCGATATCTGAAATTTTTTTTTTTTTTTTCGTTTTCGCATAAATTCATTATTATTCTTCGATAATATTAAGTCTTTGCGTTTCTGTTTTTTTTTTTTTTTTTTTTACCTTTTCCGTATTGCTCGAGCGACGAGTGATGATGAATCGTTGTTATGCAATTTTTGAGCAATTCGCGATTCCAAATAATTGCCGGTGTCACGGTGAGGCCAACGCTTGCAAGATCGTGATCAAAAACTACCCCTTCCTGCGAACAAACAAAAAAAAATTTATATACGTGTTCGCGTTCGATAATTATCAACGATGAAATAATATAAATGAAATAAATAATAACGATAACCGAAACAACGAAAACAATAATCATATTAATAACAATCTTCTATATATGTAAATAAAAATTAAATGCTGTTCGTTGGTAAGCGCATGAGAACGGCTGGACCGATTTGGCTAATTTTGTTTTTTTTTTTTTTTTAATGTTCGCAATAGTCCGAATAAGGTTTTTAGGGAAATGAAAATTGGAAAAGTTGCCCGGAAAATTGGAAAATTCGTGAAAAACTGAAAGTGCTTTTTTCTATGGGATTTTTTCGTATTAACTCAAGACCACAACTCACGATTCGAACGATGGATATGCGTAATTATTTGTTTGTTTTGTTCGTGATAGTCCTGGAAAAGTTTTCAGGAAAAAAAAAAGATTCGGGACAATTACAAAGGAAAGTCGGAAAATTCGGACAAACTGCAAAAATCATAATTTTTTGCACTCTCGATCATAACTGACGATAGGAACGACATATTTGGTTGATTCTTTTTTTTTTTTATTCGCTATGCGCTCCCGGGATAGAAATAGCTCAATTGAATGTTTTTAATTGAAAAAAAAAAAATCACGAACAAATTTATTGAAATTTGGACAGGATAACGTCTGTCGGGTCAGCTGGTAATAAATAAAAATGAAATAATAAAATGAATTCAGCCATCGTATTTGCAGCACCTACCCGATGCGAGTCATGAAATTTCTTGTTCAAGAACTTTACGAGACAGGGATGACTACCGTCGCAAATGGTGTCCAATTTAGTCATCAGCGAATGAAGATACTCGATCAAATCCTGGATATGGAAAAAATATGTAAGATAAGTTTGATCTTTGAAAAAAAAAAAAAAAAAAATGGTTGAGATCCGTGAAAACGTTAAATAAAAGTATATCCGTAATCGTACATTTGACATTTAGAATTATAGAACGACGCATCAGATTTTTGTCCATTTAAAAAAAAAAAAAAAAATGCATCATTATATATGGTAAATGATCCATGCCGGACCAATATGTCCGCGATACTTTTTCAGGGCCAACGGATCTGAGAATAATTTGAGGAAAAAAAAAAAAAAATTCTTACATAGAGCTTGTGCTTCACGTGATAATAAGGTGGCTTCAGAAAAAATCTTAGATCTACTCCTGGGGTCCTAGCGAGCGCAACTGCAGTTCTGGCGTCGAGCATTTGTGCCATTTGACAATAATGCCAGTCTGCAAATACGAGAGCGACGAGAAAGAGTCAGTGGAATATTTTTTTTTTTCCTTCATATACCAAGAAAGCTTTCGTTTTCATATTTTTCTCTGATTTTTTTTTTTTTTTTTTTTTCATCCAAATTTCGGCCAATAAAATTGCACCATTCGACGTCACGCGGTTACAACCTACACGGTTTGAAACTGATAATTTTTCTGATAATTTTCTCTCTTAGTTGCTAATATTAAAAAAAAAAGATCTCCCCAATCGAGTGAACTCCGTGTCAGAACTGCCAGATTTAATTTTATTCGGGCAATTGAAGGATCTCAATCGAATATGAGTAGATTCGGAGTTGATTCTTTGAAAACCATTGATGAGAAAGTGAGAGAGGAAATGTTCAATTAATCCCAAATTGAATTGTAAAACTATTAATTGTGCGATGTCTCATGGTGCAATTCCATTGGCCGAAATTTGGATGAAAAAAATAATTCTCCGAATACCACGCGAGCTTTAAAATTATCGTGATATTTCAGTTTTTCAGAAAAATTTAACTCGTTCGTTTGTGAGCAGGAAATCTATCGGAAAATATCCGATAATTTTCAAGCTCTTTTGTGGCATTATATGCGATAATTTTTTTTTTTTTTCAGTCACACGGGTTTTAAAAAAATAATGCAAGTTCTTTGATAATACATGCGTGGTAAAATATGTTCGGGGAATTTTTTAACATATTTTATAAACAAAAATTAAACTTTCGCAATATACGTTTTTTTTTTTTTTTTTGAAAATCGACAAGCCAAAATTGAGAAAAAAAAATGCTAGTCGCAGGGAAAGCTTTGTCGATCTCTCAAAACAATGAGACAGCGATGGGCAATGATTTTTTTTTTTTTTTTTTTTTTTTTCGTTTGTATTTCTCATTATTCAGAAATCTTGTTTGGCGCACCTTTCAAATATTTCAAAGAGCTCAGCGCACGGACAGCCTTTTTTCTCACGTCTCTATCGCCCCTCTTGGACATACCGAGAAGTTTGTACGCTACGTTATGATTGAGCGATTTCCACCATTTGGTGATGATAAAACCGAGACCCCTCGATCTCTCCGTTGCGGATGTACTGAGATCGGTGCTTTCGTCGCGAAACATGAAAATGTCTGCAAAATTATCATCAATATTTGTTTGTTTTACGTTTTTATCGAAAAAATATCAATTGCGTGCGATTGCGCGTATGAATGCATCGAAATTTGAAAAAAAAAAAAAAAATTATGCCTCGCAAGATTCCAAAATAATGAAAAATTTTCAGAATCGATTTACCGATCGGACGACGCGATCGAATCTGCGCGATCCGAAGCTTGAGAATGAAAAAATTATAAATGTTAATATGGAACGTAATTTTCACAAATTATTTGAACTGGAAAAGAAATTATTTCGTTTGTTAAGCGTTTTTATGATTTTCGTATTCTTCGATCGACGTTTATTTTTTGTACGAAGCTCCAAAATTGTTTACGGCTCGATTGCATTAATTTTTTATTTCATAATTTTTGCATGACTCGACAATTTTAATGCCTTTAATAATAACTGCTGGGACCTTTGTAACGGGGATGATCGATGTAGATGTATTGTGCCTGCGGCTTTTCCAGATTGAGAACATTAGTGGTAACGGACGAGCCGAGTATCCGAGTCGTTTGTCTCACTTGATAAAAAAGCCAGCATCCCCTACAAATAAATTCATTCCTAGTCTTTTCATATTTCTTTTTTTTTCTCATCTTATTCGCACGGTAATTATCATTTTGTTTTATATTATTTTTTTCTCATTTTTATCAGAAAATCTGTGGACTGGCAAAATTTGAAAGAAAAAAAAAGTAAGGTTATGTTTGCTTCGTACCCGACTACGATAGTACAGGTACCAATGGACTTGAGGCAGTAAACGTATCTTCGATTAAATTTCCGGACCATCCTTCTCCGCCCGTGACTAATTACAATTACTCAAGCAATTGAATTATAAAAAAAACTCTTTGTTATTATTTACATGACTCATATTCGAGGAAAAAGCACGAATAGTGGCGTGACGATCGTTTGTTTGTTTTTTTTTTCCTTTCTTTTAACTTTTAAAAACCGGAAATGAAGAAGTGTCGTTGTGGCTGAACGACGACACGAAGTGCGTGCGCGCGCAAATGCGGAAATAAAAAAAAATTACCGTACGTAAATATTGCAGCGGAATTGCCGATACATTAGGTTTCTCTTTCAGATGAAACGAAAAAAAAACACAGGTTCATTGTTTTTTTGCTTTTTTTAAAAAATGAGAATACTGGCAATACAGGAAGTAACTAGAGGCAAAGTTTTTATTTCAATATAACTTTATATTAGACCAGATATGAGACGTAGCAATAGTTTTTTTAATCACATATATTACATACATTTTTTGCGTCAATTTGAGCCATATCGATTCGTCAAAATTTGCGAATAAAATCGTTTCTGCAAAATGTTCGCAGTGATTATCACTACTTTTGCGTTAAAACGTGTGTGCAATGAAATAATATCGCACGGTGCGGTGTATTGCACGGTGTGGGGGGACGGTACGACGAGGACATTCGAAGTTTCGCCGCGTGTGTGTCTCATTTTTACCGACACAATCCGGTGCATCCGGTGTAAACTGGATAGGGCTGGTGATTCCCGTACCGCAACCGTGTGTCGTGTGTCACGCAGAACGCGAGTTAACTATAGTATAAGTATACCTCATACGTGCACTTTGATTTATTTTTATATTGTTTTTTTATTTTACACGCCCGAGAAACAAAACAAGATTAAGAGAGCGAGAGAGAGAGCGAAAGAGAAAAGAAAGGAATATATAAAGAACGACTCGTAGTGGTCTGGAAGGGATGATAAAAAGAAAGAGAGAGAAAGACAAGTGCGAAATCAAACGAATTCTAAGCATGAAGTGACACACACGCAAAGATGAAAGGATGGGCCTAGTAATTCGAGTCTCTCGAGTCCGCACGCGTTCCGCGATCCCCACTCCCCTATACTCGCTGAGGAAAAAGCCTACGTGGAAACGTGGTTAGACGAGACCGCGATGTGCATTAGTCATAAGAGTGTTAAATATTTCAAAGAATCATTTGTCTTATATTTTTATAAAAATAATTAAATTAAAGCTCGTTTTTATTCATTTTAAATATGTGTATTTTTTATCCTCATATTTACAAAAGGAATTGAATTAAGTTTACACAAGTACACTTAATATTGATTTTCTTCGGATTAAAAAATTCCCGTATGAATCTCTAGTGAAAGATTTTTCGACAACCATAAAAAGTATGCAATCGAAAATTTGAATTTCACCAATCATCTATGGATTATTATTCACCCCCCCCCCCCCCCCTCCCCATCCAATGAATACGATTATTTTCGTAAGCTTTTAATTTTGATGATAAATCAAATTAATTTAATCGCTGTAATAAATAAATATCGAAAAAACAAATAATATTTTCAAATTTAACCCTTATTTGACTAGCGCGTACCAGCTGATGTGCATATATATAGCTGGCCTGAAAGACGCAAATTTTCCACGCATTTTATCCCTCGAACATGGACTTGCACGACGATAAACATAATTTTCGTGACATCAAGACGAGAGACAGGTCGAATTAAAAATAAAAAATCGAAACGAAAGTCCCGCGGTGTTTTTATTATAATTATAATACAAATTTGATCAGAAAATTCATTTAGTTTGTGGTTTTCCCGCGCTTCTCTCGATTTGCGCTGCCGTCGCGATATCAAGATATCATTTCTCGCCGCACTTCTCGCTGGTGGGGGGGTGGCAGCACTGCTCGAGGCTGCTTTTTCGGTAGTTGCTCGTCAGGCGGGTCGTTTGGGGTTTGGGAACAGAGTAGTGTTTCCTCGTGGCGGTCGGCTGTTAATCCGAAAGATCCGTTATTGCGGATCGTGGAATTTTTTTATAATAAAACCCACATATACTCCCCCTGCCCCCGTATCCGTGACCATCCGTGAAGGGTAAAATTTTTCTTTTTCCTTTCCTTTCCTCGAGACGCGTGCGTGCGCGTGGATAATAATAAAAGAACGAAAGATAAAAAGGTCCAAGTGTGCAAAGAAGAAGCGCGCTCGAGTCACGACGTGACGAGAGGTGTGCGTGAGCGTGTGTGCCTGCTGTATCGCGCGCGTGTATGTGTGTGTTCGTTGCGTGTGAGATTGCGTGCGTGTGTTTTGTGTTCTGCATACGCGCGTGAATTCATACACGTTTGCAATTATTTTCGCGAAGAGAAGAAAAACGATCACGGGGCGGCGGGGGGAGGGGGGAGGAAAGTGTTGAGTCTCTCGTGAAACAGAGAGAGAGAGTGAGTGAGAGAGAAACAAATAGAAATAGATATAGTGAGTGAACAAGAAGAGGAGTTAGGAAAAAAAGAGCGAGCAGTCGGCCACGCGATTTTACACCACGCGCAGCAATGTCCAACGAGGAAACTTCCGCCGACCGCAATGTCGAGATCTGGAAGATCAAGAAACTCATTAAAAGCCTGGAAATGGCAAGAGGGTGAGCAGATGAATCAACACTATTTTTCCCCCGTTTTTTTTTTTTTTTTTTCTCAACATTTTCATCATTGCCGATGACAATTTTCCCCGAGTCTCGGACTCGACCGTACGAGACATGACGTTTTTTTTTTCTTTTTTTTTTTCCATCGAAGTTAACCCGAAGACATTTCTCGACGTTCTGCCATATGGTGGCACTCGTTAGTCACGATTTTTTTTCGAATATTTTATGAGGATGACTTTTTTTTTTAATTTCTTTATCACTCTATCACGCTCGGAGTTACAATTTGTCGATTTTTTTTTCCCCCCGAGCATATGGACGGATTTATCCAGTCGAAGGTTTTTTTTTTTTCCCCCCTTTCGTACGATGGAATCGAGATTTTGGGGTTAAGCGCGATTGGAGCGAAAGAAAAATGTTCGATCCTTTATTGGACGTGATTATGCTTCGATACTGCTTCGGCAGGATGAAATTTCACAAAAATTTTCTGGCATCGATTTTTTTTTTTTGGTCGCTTCGAAGCTTGCGTCGGCGAGCAGAAAAAAAAAATTTTTTGACCCTCGCCGCGTTCAATAATCAAGGTCACTGCGGCGCTGCGCGACCTACTTTTTGTCCGACGGTCGAGGCAATGAATTTTCGATCCGCGACGCGTAGTCCCAAATTGTGCTCATTTTTGCGCTGTTTCTCAGGAACGGAACCAGCATGATTTCCCTCATAATACCGCCAAAGGACCAAATTCCGAGAGTCAGCAAAATGCTGGCCGATGAATTTGGCACCGCGTCCAACATAAAATCGCGAGTAAACAGATTGTCGGTACTCGGCGCCATAACGTCGGTACAGCATCGACTAAAGTTGTACACCAAAGGTAAAAAAAAAGCGTTTATTTTCTCCTTTGTATCAAAAAAAATGTATCTTGCGTTGTTTTTTTTTTTTTTACTCGATAAATTTTGTTCACAATTCTGCGATGACGACAAATGCGCGTCCGTAAAGTCAGTAAAATTAAGCAGGAAAGATCGAATGAATTTTATTTTCATATTTTATTTCGCTGATCAATAAAATTTTCGTATCGAAACGAACCGTCGTTCTCAATCGCTGAGAAAAATTCAATTATACCTCGCAACGAAGGAAACTTTTTCGAGCCAAGGATTGAAAATTTTATTAACAATTTTCATACGAAAAATCTTTTGATACGCGTAGAAAAATATTTCGTTGATAATTCAATCGAGGTTGAAGAGAGAGAAAAAAAAAATGAAAAATGGGTATCTTCGCTTATCAATCGATTGCAGTCCCTCCCAATGGCCTGGTGATATACTGCGGAACGATCGTGACCGAGGAGGGAAAGGAGAAAAAAGTCAACATTGATTTCGAGCCTTTCAAGCCTATAAACACTTCCCTCTATTTGTGCGATAACAAGGTACGAGCTGGGAAGAGAAAAAAAAAATTGAAATAAAGCGCAGAACGATGATAATTTTCAATTTTTTTTTCCGTTATTTATGATAATAATAATAATATTTCGCAGTTCCATACGGAGGCATTGACGGCGTTGCTGGCGGACGACAATAAATTTGGTTTCATCGTTATGGACGGTAATGGCGCGTTGTTCGGCACACTTCAGGGCAACACGCGTGAGGTTCTTCACAAGTTCACCGTCGATCTACCCAAGAAGCACGGTAATACATGAAAAAAAAATAAATTTAATAAAAAAAAAACATACGAACAATTCAATCACGTTAACGTTTGCAACAATCGGTTTTGATTCGCAATATTCACAAGGAGCAAGAAAAAAAAAAAAAAAATTTAATACCCTCAACGGATGGGGAGCAGCTCGGAATTTTCGAAAAATCGATTTTGCTATTTTACACTCGCTCGAATGGCTGAAAATTTCAAGAATCTGAAAATTTTCTATGAAAATTCACAGCGAGAGATTTAGAATTTTCTGTGAAGCAAATCTGAGCGTTCGAGCTCCCCTCTTTTTTTTTTCCCCCCCGATGACAACTTATCCCCAAAAATTTGGATCCGATCGATGCCAATTAATTTCAATCTAATCTTAATTTTACTTTGTAGAATATTATATTTGTTTTTTATGGGGAAAAAAAAAAAAATTACCCAAATTTCCTTTCAGGCAGAGGAGGACAATCGGCTCTTCGTTTCGCCCGATTGCGAATGGAAAAGAGACACAATTACGTGCGAAAAGTCGCCGAAGTCGCTACTCAGCTTTACATCACGAACGACAAGCCCAACATAGCCGGTCTTATACTCGCCGGTAGCGCTGATTTCAAGACCGAGCTCAGTCAGTCCGATATGTTCGATCCTGTGAGTAAATTGATAAATTAATTTAAAAAAAAAAAATTCCCTCGATTCTTTGATAATTTTTTCATTTGTAAATCTTTCTCTCTTTTGTTTGTTCTCTCAACAGAGATTGCAAGCCAAAGTAATAAAACTCGTGGACGTTTCTTACGGCGGTGAGAACGGTTTCAATCAGGCCATCGAATTAGCCGCTGAATCCCTCCAAAACGTTAAATTCATTCAGGAGAAAAAGCTCATAGGTAAATTTACGATTTTTGAGTTTTTTTTTATTCGAAAAAAATCCGAAAGGATGTTCGACATTGAAAAGAAAAAAAAAAATGTATATACGTATTTCTTGTTTTCTTTCTCTTCCTCAAGGTCGTTACTTTGACGAGATATCACAGGACACGGGAAAATATTGTTTCGGTGTCGAGGATACGCTGCGCGCCCTCGAATTGGGAAGTGTCGAGACTCTGATATGTTGGGAAAATCTTGATATTCAGAGATACGTGCTGAAAAATCATACGAACGCGGAGGAAAAAGTGCTTCATCTTACGCCCGAGCAGGAAAAGGACAAGACTCATTTTACTGACAAAGAGGTGAATTATTATTATTTTTCTTTTTTTTTTTTTTCTCCATAAATATATTTTACAACCGATGAGAATAATGGGAATAAATAATAGAAATTAATTTTCGACGATTTATTTCCATTATATATTTCGATAATTTCAGTCGAAGAAAGTTTTGGTGAGAATTTCAAGTACTCGGGCGTTGAAGAAAAAATTTGAAAAAAATCAACCATATTGAAGATGATAATAATATCGATTTCCAATGATAATAATGCCGAAAAAGTATCAAAAAATTGTTTAAACAATAAATTGTTGCAGAAATTTCCGGTAAAAATGTTTTTCGATTATATGCAACAAATTCTTCGATTTTTCTGAATACAGATGAATTTTTCAAGAATTTTCTTGTGGTTTTTAATTTGTTGTTTTTTTTTTTTTTAGAATTTTGAAAAACTGTATTTATAAAAGTATTCGTTTGATGATCCGGATGCTTCGTGAAGTTGATGTAGAACCTTTTTACGATAAAATATCCAAAATTCATCACTTTTCATGCAATTTTCAAAATTAAAAATTTTCAAAAACAAAAATATATAAACCATAAGAAAATTCTTGAAAATGAGCCACGAAATTCCAGTCGAAAAAAGTTTCGGTGAGAATTTCAAGTACTTGGCGTTGGAGAAAAAATTTTTAAAAAAATCAACCATATTGAAGATGATAATAATATCGTTTTCCAGTAATAACAATGCCGAAAAACTATCAAAAAATTGTTTAAACAATAAATTGTTGCAGAAATTGCCCGTAAAAATGTTTTTCAATTATATGCAACAAATTCTTCGATTTTTCTGAATACAGATGAATTTTTCAAGAATTTCCTTATGGTTTTCAATTTGTTTTTTTTTTTTTTTTTTTTTTTAGAATTTTTAAAAACTATTTATAAAAGTATTCGTTTGATGATCCGGATACCTCGTAAAGTTAATATAGAACCTTTGTACGAGAAAATATCCAAAATTCATTACTTTTCATGCAATTTTCAAAATTAAAAATTTTCAAAAACAAAAATAAATAAAAAGTATAAAAAAATTCTTGAAAAATTCACATGTATTGAGAAAAATCGAGTAATTTGTTCCGTATAATCGGATAAACATTTTTACAGGAAATTTCTGCAACAATTTATTGTTCGAACAATTTTTTGACATTTTTTCGGTATTGTTGTTATTGAAAATCGATATTATTATCATCTTAAATATGGTTGATTTTTTTTCTTCAAATTTTTGCTTCAACGCGAAGTACTTGGAAATTCTAACCAAAACTTTTTTCGACTGGAATTGCAACGTTTGGGATCAATAAAAGCCATCGTCCACGGAAACCATGAAATAAATGAGAATGGAAGGAAAAAAATATCGAATCGATCGTTTAAGATGACAAATTCTTATATTTATTTCACAATTTTTCACTTTTTCACAGAGCGGCGTGGAGCTCGAATTGGTCGAGTGTCAGCCGCTTCTCGAGTGGCTAGCGAACAATTACAAGAGTTTCGGCGCTACCCTAGAAATTATAACCGACAAATCTCAGGAAGGTTCTCAATTCGTCAGAGGCTTCGGTGGTATCGGAGGTAAGAATTCGTCGTCAAATTTTCTACTTGAATTATTTGCAAATTAAAAAATCATATTCGATAAAATTTCCGAGCTTTCATTCAATTCGACTAAATTAAAAAAAAAAACCACACATCGAAAGATGAAAATAATTAAACCGCACGAGATGGTATTAATCGTGCAGTTTTGTGTTTCTCTTTTTTGTTCGTGATATTTTGGTGCATAGGAATCCTCCGCTACAAAGTCGATTTCCAGTCACTGCAGGCCGACGAGCCTCTCGATGACGTTGACCTCGACGATTACTAATTATCCGACCGTGCAAAAAAAAACGAAAACAAAACAAAACCGAACAAAAAAAAATACAAAAAAAAAAAAAAAGAAACGTACTAAGATTCGAATCCAGGTAGACATTTATCCGTCTCTTTGAGTGCATTCGTTCATCTTTTATTATTATTAATGTTGTTATCATTATTATTTTCGTAGCGTAGCTACATTGTGCATTCGTCATGCTCAATTTTTTTTTTTTTTTTTCTTTTCCTTTTTTCCAAACATTTTCATACAAATTTATCTTGAAATTCATAATTCAGCATATAATTGTTCAAGCTCGAAAAAAACAAAACTATTATCATTTCACTCGATCGCGCTTCCCCAACGATTATTTATCAGACATGAAACTTGGTTTTTTTTTTCCCCCTCTCCCTCATTAATCGTTATGAATAACAAAACACTTGATCGTGATTTTTTTTTTTTTTGCTTGATTATTTTTTCTTTTTCGTTTTTTTCTTTTCTTTTGCATGAGATAGACAATTGCCTGATGGTAGAGTGAGATACTCACTGGCTGATGTACTTAGAGAACAATCGAGCTACGTTTTTACGTTTTTATTTTATTTTTTTTTAAATTCCACCATTATGTTTAATATTCGTAGAAGGGAAAAATAAAATCGATTGTTTTGCCGCATGTTTTTGTACCCGTGTGTGCGTGAGCTCGTATCAATCCCAGAAATGCTGATCAATCAAATATTTTTTTTAATGAAACAAAAAAAAAAAAGAAAAGTTTAAAAAATGTTTCCTTATTTTTTTTTTTTTTCTCTTCGCTATCGCTGGTATTTTCAATTACGATTTACTAATCGATGTGTCGTTCCCTGTTAGCTCGCACATTCGGAAAGGTATGGTACATGCTTTCTACTAAAAGAAAAGAAAAAAAAAACGAAAAAAAAAAAACAAGAAAAGAAAAAGAAAAAAACGAAAGTTTAAAAATTGCTGAGCAATTGCCGCAAATATTTATCTCTGAAAAAAAAAAAAAAAAAAACAAAAAAGGCGCACTTTTTCGTAGGCTAAATTCCTTCGAGACGATATTTATTCCCAAGAGCGAAAGTTGAACGAGGCAAGAGCCGATAAAAAAAAAAAATAAAAAATAGCCGAAAATAAAAGACATTTTTTTTTAACAATTGCGTTGTATAACGAGAAAAATAATACTTGACGTGACACGGATTGAAGAAAAAAAAAAAAAAAAATTCAATATCCGGATTGTCCTTCGACTCAATTTTTCGCGACTACGTACTAAACTGTATTGGATTTTTTTTTTTCGTTATTTCAGGTATACTGCGGTACAAAGTCGACTTTCAGAGTATGCAGCTGGACGACATCGAAATCGACAACTTCGATCTCGACGATTATTGAGAAAAAAAATAATAAGAGCGAATAAAATTTGGCAAACTCGAAATGAATTTTAAAAAATAATAATAATAATAAATGAATAAAGAAGTAAGAGGGAAAGGACATGATATTTGAAACACGAAACACGCGGAAGCAAAAAAGGAGAAAAAAAAAAGCAGACAGACAGACAGAAGGGAAGAAAGAAAAACTCGGAAACGCTCCATGCGACATCGAGAAGTGCGAAGAGAAATAACGGTGTGACGAAGAAAAAAAAAAAGCAGATCGAAGAAATGAAAATTTTTAATGAAAAAGAAATGCAATATTCCCCCCTCCCACTTTTTCCCCACACGATGTATCGTTGAAAAATCGTAGACGAGAAAATTCAACGAAAAAACACCAAGGGGACACAATACAGAGAGAGAGAGAGAGAAAAAAAATCCAAGGCAGACACAAAAGGGACAGAATAAATTACAGAAGAAAAAGGGCAACTCAAAGGCGAAGGGCAACTCGAAGACTGTGAAAATTAAGCCAGCTTGAATACCTGCCTATTGCATTAACAGAAAAATGAAAATGAAAAAAAAAAAAAAAAAAAAAAAACCAAGAGATCGATAGAAAAGACGCAAGAAAACAAAAGAAAAAAAAAAAAAAAAAAAGTAAACGAGAAATGATGATATAAATAGCGTTTTTGTCTCGCGAGGCGTTCGAATGCGTAGAGTAAGAGCGCTCATTAGGACACGAATTCGTTCAGGGACAGAGAAAAAAAGAGAGAGAGAGAGAGAGATGTGGTGTATGTGATCGATATTAAGATACATTAATTAATTATTAATTATATATTAACCGATGGAGAATCGGTCGAACGCGTTTTACGAATTCGAGATTTTTTTTTTTCCCCCCTGCAGATTGGTCGCGATGTTTTTTTTTTTTTTTCGCGCCCCAAAAAAAAAAGGATCTCGTTAGGATATCAAATTCAATACCAGGCGTGTTTATCGGCGAGATTTTTTTTTTTTTTTTAATTTTAATGCTTTCCCCTACACGCGAGACTTCTCTAATTCTCTCTCAAACGCGCCGGCGACAATTGTTCTGTACAGTATGAATTAGAAATTGTCCGAATATCTCTGCAAAAATCGCCACGTTTTAATTACATTGGTCTTGATTTTTATTTTTTCCTCTTGTGAAAACTTTTTCTTTTTCTTTTTTTCCTCGTCCAATTGAAATACGAAAATAGTAAGATTTTTCTCTTTCATTATTCTTTTAACTGCATACTTTTTTCCCCCCCGATTTCCTTTCGAGCTATCTTAGCGTATAATTTGGAAAAAAAAAAAAAGTACAGACGGAAAAAAATAATTTTTCGTCATATTGCTTTTTTTTTTTCTCGTTTTCATTCTATCGAGAAAGTTTTTGCTTCTTCGCTGTCAGATTAGAATACACGGGGGGGGGGGGGGGGGGGAGAGAAGAGAATGTTATCTCGCCAACTTATGCGCTTCTTTTCTCTTATCGTTCTTCATGTCTTCATTATAATCAATTCGTGTGTATGTACAAATGTCCGTGGCAAATGGGTCAACTTAAAAGAAAAGGAAAAAAAAATGAAAAAGTGCAATTTGTGAGAGTGTTTTTTGGGGGGGGGGGGGGGGGGGGGGGGAAAGTCTTTTGTCGATATTTCGACGAGGAAAATTTTCACGCGGTGCGTTCCCGAATCTTTTCGAAACTATGGAGATCGACGAAAAATATTCGAATTTTGGGAAAGGGAAAAAAAAAATAGCGTTTGCGCTCGTCGAATATCGTCGATTTTTTTTTTTAATTTTTTTTTTGTGCTACGCAGTACTTTGTATATCGGTGTAGTGGCCGTAATTTATTATGCTGCTGTTTTTTTTTTTTTTTTTTTTTAATTTTTTAATTATTATTTCGTCGTCACTCTGTTTCGAATGAAAAGAAAAGAAAAAAATTGTTTTAAATTTGATAATTGCGCTGGACGTGTCTTGGTAAAAGTAAAGAAAAAAAAATCTCGAGACTCCAAAACTCTGGAGAAGCAGAAAAGAAAAACGAATTTTGAACATAAAAAGGAAAAAAGATCGGAAAAATTGAAATTAAAATTAATCCAACGCGACGAATATACAACGAGATGTGTTATCCGATATTCTCAAAGAAAAAAAAAAAATAACAACAAAAAAAAAACAAAAATTCGAATAAAATCGGGTCTTGTACAGTAATTAAATTAACGAGAAAAAAAAAAATAAATAAAAAAAAGTACGAAGAGGAAATAAAATATAGTGTCCTGGGCTGGTCGCGTCAGCAACACTCGATATTTTTCACACGATCTTAAAGAAAAAGTAAGAAAAATGATTACAAAAAAAAACAAAACAAAGCAAAAAAAAAACCAGTAATATTACGTCTTGTTAAAACGAGTATTTAAGATGAGTGCTAATGGCGATCGCGGCACACATTCCAACACGCACGATTAAAAGAAAAGAAGAAAAAAAGAAAGAAAAAAAAAAAAAAAACAAAGAAATTTATCTTCGTCCGACGATTGGAGAAATTTATAGCGAATTATCATATACATATATTTTACTCAAATTTTCTCAATATAGTCTGTATTGCCCACGTTCCTGAGCTTGAAAAAAAAAAACAAAAAAAAAACCAAACCAACGGAAAAAAATTCTTCGTCGCACCTTAAAAAAAAAAATTCAAGTCGAGCTAAAAATAATGGGGGGTTCAACAAAAAAAAAAACCAATTTTTTTCGTTTTTCGTCGAAAAGCTTTATTAAAAAAAAAAACAGTACAAATGAGATTTAACGAAAACTTCTCCGTACGTTAGACGTTTCGAAAAAAAAAAAAAAACATCGTTTTTCGTCACAATTCAATATAAAAAAAAAAAATTTATAATTCGAGTTGATAAAGTATTCGACAAAACAGTCTCATATCGATGAAAAATGATCGATTCGACAAGAAAAAAAATCTAAATTCATAAATCTGATATTGGGAATGAGAATTATCTCCGGACGACGAGATATTATTTTACGTCTCGGTCGTATCAGCTTCGAACCAGTTGAAGCCTGCTCCGTTATTGCGTATTTTAAAGGCGATAATCTACGAGCTAATATCACGAGAGATAATACGATTCGAGCAGGCAGCAATAATTTTATTCCCCCCCCCCCCCCCAATTTTTTTTTGGTACAGTCCATTCAGGGCTAAAGATTAAAAAAAAACCAATAATTGAAATAAAATGTCTCAGGAAACCGCAGTTCCGGAATCCGGTACCAAAAGATTGATATTGGAGTCCTGAGATATGGAACCGATGAATTTTTCCTCTCCTCCTCGAATCGAGAGGGCCATCGACGGTACATCGATTCTCTTCTCAGCCATCATGGAGGCTCTTGTCCAATGCGAGCCACCGCATTTTTTGCAACTTTCCGCCGGTATTCTGTCGAGGCTCGTCGTTCTGTTGCCGCAATCCTTACATTTGAAGAAACTTTTAACGGCATTAATGACCCTGAGCGGATGTTTTCGCTGTTTGCAGAGATCCGAGGCCGAATAAGCCGTGTACTTGCATACGAGGCATTTAACGGCTTTGCAATCGATTTTAAAAGTCGTCATCATTTTTTCCTCCATTCTCTCCTTTATCTCCAATTTATTAAAATACATGTCCTGCTCGTCGTTACGTGATATCTCCACGAGATCAACGTGAGACGATTTTGAATTCATAAGTTCCTTGAATTTATCGCTCGTCGAAGCTCTCTTGAGATCTCTCTCATCCGTCGTATCCTCCTCGTCGAGCTCCCTCTGTCTCTTCGCCCTGGAATCCAATTTTTTGTCTCTGCTCTCGAGAATTTTGTTGGGATTCGATTGTTTGAGCGCTCCCTTCTCCCTGATCAAGCTCAGAGCGTTAGAGCGAGCTTTTTCGATGCCTCGCTTCCTTATCGGCTGTGAAAAATCGATCATTCCATCGCGAATACCCGAACCCAAACGCGGTATCGATGATTTCGTGCTCAGCGAAGAAATCCCCAAATCCAATGGTTTTTTCATCGTCGAAGCGAGCCCCGAGGCTTCGCTCGGCATCGCCGCGGAAGCCGTACTCGCAGGCTTCGTCGCGCTCCATTCTCTCAGTTTGTTCAGCCTCTCGAGATCTTTTTTCATCTGCGAACTCGTCAATTCCACGGAAAATGATTTTCTCTTATCGATCATATTTTCCGCCTTTACGGCGGGCAATAGCGGCATCGAGACGACTCCGCGAAGCAGAGCAAGTCTCGCGTTATCCTTCTCGTAAAGTTTCTCATTTCTCTTTGCCGGAATCGGCGCAAAGTTTTGATTATTCATCGTTCCCTGGGAATAAATTCCAGCTAGCGGTACTTTCTTTTTTACGCCGGTGAACGATGAAAAACCACCGCCGCTGGCGTTCGACTGTAGATCCGAACGTTTGGAGGCTTTTTTGTATTCCTGCTTGACGTGATAGACGCAATACTCGCATCGCGAAAGATTCACGATATTGGCGCACGGCTCGCCACTTTTCTTTGCCGATTTGCATTTTCCCATGTCTCGCGAATTTCCCAGTATCATTACTCTCTGGGCATTGTCGACGGACAGTGTCGCCTCGTCGATGTTATCCTTGGATTCAAGGACGCTCGGATTTAAAATTCCTACCGCGACGCCGGCGCCGATTTTCCAAAATAATTTGTACGCGCCGCCGAACAAAAAGAGCGACACGCTGCTCATTTTATCACCCAAATCGCTCAATTTCCAGATACAATATTGCGTACCCTTCTGCGACGTTTTGGTCGGCAAACGATTTATCAAAACCCCCGCTATCACCCAATCGTCGTGAATACCCTCGGACGACAGGTGATTCTTTACTTTCGAAATCGTCACCGCTTTTCTGTCTCTCATTCTTGCTACGAGCTCGGCGGACGATATCAGCGGCTTGACGAGCCTCAGACCGAATATCGGATCGCTGTAAACGTCCTTCGACTTGGGATCGCGATTGTCGGATGAATTTTTTTTTTTCTCATCATTAAAATCGAATGAATTTTTAATCGCGGTTTTTGAAGATTTTTCAAAATTTTTCGACAATATCGTAGATTTATTTGACAAAGACCGATCGAAGATTTTCGATGATTTTTCAAAAGTTTTTGGCGCGTCATCGTTTTTCAATAAATTCTTGAGATTCCTACCGTAATCGGAATATTTTTGTTCCTCAAAGTTTTTCTTGTCCTCGTCGTCGGACGAATCCACGTCAGCCTCGTGAACCTGACTCGCATTGTCCGCGTGCGACTTGCTCGTTTCGCCGGTATTGTTGCTCTGAGAATCCAAAAAATTGAAATTCAATTCTTCCAATGTTTTATTCGGTACAGATTTTTCAGTCTCGTCGGTGTTTGCCAAAAGATCGTCGAGTATATCGCCGATATCCGAATCATTGTCGCTCTCCATTATTATTAATGTTCGTCGAAAATGATAATTTCGGTGTTATGTGTATATCGTGGATTTTGCACTTGCTTTAATCGTATCGGAAGACTTTATTTATCCTTAATATTTTTTTTTTATCCAAACGCACGTTAACAATTGCCACTTGCCACGAGAAAAGTCGACGCGTTGCAATGTTTTTGGCGCGTAAATTTGACTCACAACGCCATCTGTTGAGTCTATAGTTGGACATGTGTGAAAGGCCCCGTGGACCACGTGACGAGTGCGAGAGACGGAGAGTAATTATGGAAAAAGCAATGGACCACAATCTTGATCACGAGGCTAACGGTCTTTGAAATATTTTCAACTCAATATCAATAAAATTAATTTTACGAGAAAATCATAGTAATATTAATCAGATATTAACGATTGTAATTAAATTGTGTCGGAACGTTTGAATGAGGACTGTCCAGGTGGCGCTTGGGTCTATTTCCCGGAAATTTTTTTGCGGGTTTCCATTCTTCTTTAGTTATTTGCTCAATAGCGTTTACGCGGCTGCTGTACTGCTGTATGTCGGCTTGTGTGGGTTGCGCGCGGGGGTCCGACATTTCCCGCCACAACGACAAAGGAGGGTGTTGTATGCATTTTCGGCGCCAAATGGTCACACACGCGTTGATGCCAACCGGGTCGCTCGTCAGTGATCTTATTTGGCATCACGGATTTTGTGTATTAAGTGTGCAATTAAGTTTTTACGACGTGTGAATCTATTTATTTTCACGGATTTAAAGAAATACGTAAGTCGATTTTATTAAATTTTCTATCAATTCACCTAACGAAAGTCTCATTCCATCGTAAACAGCGTTGATCGTGAAAACAAATTTTTTGATATCGAGCCGCTTTCTCTCGCAGCTTGATCGATGATAATTTCCTCACGTACATTTTTTTCATCGAAAATTTTTCACAATGATAATAACAATATCACGAATCATTTTCGCGGATACAACAGCGATTTGTCGTCACGTAAAGTTTCTTCGTCGCTAGATCGATGATTCTCAAATCTTTCCAACTCTTCAACTTGTGTGTTTTTTTTTGTTGTGAACGATTACGATTCGCGCTCCATCTTGTTTTTTTTTTAATTATTTTTTTTTTCTTTCATCCTGCCCATTTATGAAATTGCGTTATCGATATTTGATTTTTTTTTTTTTTTTTTTTTTTAGTTTTTAATCAATAAGAAAGAATAAAAAAAATTTTCAACGATGCTGAGCATCTCGACAGCCACCGTCCATCGGACAATCAGACCAAAGACACCGGAATCGAGTCCCAGTCCGCCGAGTCAAGGTTTGTGTTTATCAAATTTTTCATAGAATTTTATTTATTTTTTAATTATGTTTACTAATAATGAATTATTAATTTTAATATAATATAAATAAATATTATTTTCTTCAAAATATTTTTTTTATGAAATCTTGTTCATTTATGGGAAAATTTGAAAAAAAAAAAAAATCATATTCTATTCGTATAATGTCATTTTAATAATTATCTAATTGTAAAACGGCTTCAGATGCGATAAAAATTGTATATTGAAAATTTAATATGGATCGAAATATGAAAACTGGACAACAGAATAATAAGAGTAATAATAATGAAATTGAGGCTTAATATAATTTTTAAATTATTTTTATTCATTGCTTCATTTTTTTATTCATTGCTTCATTGAATTATTCATGCTAATGCCAATTATCAATTTTCAAGCTTAAAGTTGTAATGGGAATTCCTTTTTTACAAGGCAATAAAGTAATAAGAACTAACACTGTAGATTCTACATAATACAAAAAAATCATAATACAAAAAAGTCTGACTTATCTAACGCCACTAGAAAAAAAAAAGTTTTCGGCTGTTCTCTGCACATGGTGGCTGCGATCGGGGAAAACCGAGAAATGTTAGGGAAAAAAAAAATTGGCCAGGAAATAAGGGAAATGTCAGGGAATTTCAAACTTGGTCAGGGAGAAAAAAAAGAGATGATCAAACATCTTAAGAATGGCTCGAAAGGAAATTCAAAAATTCACTTTTTTCATTTTATTATTAGAAAAAAAATATATATATATATATATATTCGTGGCAACCACACGCGACAGAAGTGAAACTTTTCGGCATTATAAACGGTACCGCGCAGCGTAAGCTTTATATTTCCAAAGATGATTTATTTTCGCTAAAATCATCAAATAAATACTAAAAATATATATATATATATATATACTTCCCGAATGATCTGATGTGAGTACAAATGAAAAAAGATGTAATCTATATATAAGCTAAATGAAATGAATCATTTGAAAAATAATAATAAATTGGTAGAAGTCCCATTCAAACAAGTTGCCAAATGTAACTTTTGAGTTTTTGGAAAATATTGAGTATCTGAATTCAAAGACTGAAATTTAACAGAGATCTTTGCGTTCAAAGACTCACAAAGGTACTCAATCATTGCATTTGATTTCGCCTGTACCAAATAATTTGGGAACGCAGTTATTCTCAAACCTGTGTCAAACTCAGAAACGTTTTCTCTAGCACATTTATTTCAACTGGAATGATTGTGTGTAGTCGTAATGGTAAAATAATAAAAACAATAATGCAGTATTTACACCAGTACGCAACAATTGTCTATTATTCGTTTCAACAGCCACTCCAAAAAATAACAAAATATTAAAATTTTTAGAATAAATGAGATTTATGTTTTTTTTTTTTACATTTTTTATTAATCCCAGAAGTGTTTTTAGAGATCCCAACTTAGAAATGACATATATTTGTAAAATTTTCTCAGGTTTCTGAAAAAAATATCGAAATTTTTTTTGAACTTTGGGCAATGGCGAAAAAACGACTTTTCATATTATAATCTTGATTTTGAGAGTCTTCTACACGTATATTAATCAGGCTATATTTTTTTTCGGAAAGTTGAGATTTTTTTCCAAAAAAACTATAGAAATGGTGTTTTTTTATTTTTTTTTTAAATTCAAGCCGCCAAAATTAAATTAAAAAAAAAAACAAAAAAGTTTCAAATCAAAGAATTCGATACCCAATGGTAGCTAAAAAAATGGAGGAAAAAATCTGAAAAAATTATCGCACGTGTTTTTCAACGCAGACACCAAGCTATGAAACTTACAAAAAGATCCCCGATAGTGAAGCCCAAACTTGGGCCGATAATTGATGTTTTTACTCATTATTTAGATGTGCTTTCGTGTAATTTTTCTTAACATTGTTGAATCTCCTAATTAATTGACATTGAAATGAAATGAAGAATTGGGAATATTTATTCGTAGCACTAATGAAGACTATAAGAACTTCGGTCAAGGAAAATTGAACAACTGGTCGGGGAAAGTCAGGGAATTTCTTTTCCGAAAAAAAGTCGCCACCATGTTGCAGAACTTTTTTCAATTCCTCCAAATAGATTTTTCATCGGAGGATAAAAAAATACAATGACAAAGGTCCAAAAAATTTTTAAGAGACAAAAAGTTATCGTTCAATAGTTAACAATATCCCGATAAAAATCATCAAAGCCCATCATTGTAACGGCGGATAAAAAAAATTGTCTTTCAAGCTTTTTCGCTTCCGAAGAAGAATGATTATTTAGCTTACCTTCTTTTGCTCCGTTTCAACATCTCAATCATAGTTTGAATCATAGAATTTATTCACCAACCACGCCCGAAGTTTCGTCAAAAAAGTTGAAAAAAAAAAAATTTCATATGAATCACAAATGATTCGCAGGCTTTAAGTCTGTAAGCTTATAATATTCATTTATATTCGTGCCGCAAGAAGAACGTAATAAAAGTGAGGGAGAGGGGGGGGGGGCGTAAGAATAAACCCTGATTGAATGAATTTTAATCCTTCATTTTCATGCTCATAATTTTGTCCCCAATGATTCTAATCTAAGGCACAAAGAGCAACAATCCATGGAACTGCCAGTACAAAGTACTCTCCAAGCGTCGATGCAGGCCCAGCCCGGCGAGAAAAAAGATAATACAGAACACCGGGGAAGATGCGACAATTGGTATCGATGTTCACTGTCGGACAGTGCGTTTCGATCAGACGCAGCGCATTGATCCGCTCTTTATTGAGCAAAAAATCGAAGAAAATTCGAACGAATCGTCGCAATCGAAAACGAGCGTTGCATCGTTTTCCGTTCCGCTTCTCGACAGTTCGGAGATTCAGGAACGCGTCAAAGCTGGCCGAGAACGCGATGACGATGAATTTGATAATATCAACGTGGCGGATAGCGGCAAGAGAACGAAGAATGATGATGATGATGATGATGATAATAACGCGAGCAACGATGAGAAAATTATGCTTGAAGTTAAAAGAACGAAATTGGAGAATTTTTCGATGGAAAAGAATGACACAGCGGCTGTACTGTCGCCGAGAATGTCGAATGCCCTGAAATTCTTGCAAACGAGAAAGAACAATGCTCGCGACAACGAGGAGGATTGTTTGAATCCCGGAATACCGGGCATACGGGGCGAAGATATACCGAGAAGCGACGAGGCGACGAATTTTCTCCCCGTAATGGAGGACAACGGTTGGGACTCGGACGCCGAAATCTCGAAATTGGGAGATCTACGCGAGCCCTCGATCGGCATCGATAATACCGCTAGAATCGAAAATGATGATATATTCGACGATACGAGCGATAGGAACGAGCCTTATTGCATGATCGGTTTTCCAAATCCACCGGGTGAAAATCGTTGCTGGTTAAACGCCACGCTTCACGCATTATTCTCCGTGCCCCTCATCGATCACATCGAACAAATGGAACGCCAGCAATGGCGCGACTGTTCGCGACTTACGAAAACATTTTTAGCCCTGAAATTGTTCTGGACTCAGGGAAAGAAGCAAAATTTTTATCAGTCCGTCAAGTGAGCTCATTTCGCTTATACGTTATAAATATTATTATTATTCATCGAAGATTCGTGCGTTTCGTAAAAAATCAATTTGTCATTATTGATTTTTTCAATAATATCGCGAAAGCCTCAGCGCGATAGGTCGAATAATTTTACTCGTAGAAAATTTTTTTTTCCGTAAATTATCGAAGAAAAACTGTGATGCGCCCCGACGGTGAGCCCGGATCAAAGAATGGTTACATTAATAATGTAAAAGAAAAAACTGATTAAGAAAATTATAACGAATTTTTTCAAATCGTAGTACACGACCGTCCGTATCGCTGAAGCATCCTCGATTTGTCGATTCATTAAATTTTATTAAATTTAATGAATAATTTCGTTAGTTTCAAAATTTTTAACTTAATTTGTTTTAGTTTTGCGTAAATTAAAATTTTCTCTTCTCTTCGCTTCAATCGTCAGATTCTTCAAGGAGAGCCTCGGAATTCTCGACGAGTCTTATCCATCGCAGCGTCAGCAGGACGTTTCCGAATTTCTCACGATGTTCCTGAATTATTTGAAAACGGATTTCGAAAAGTTCACAGCTTCGAAGAACGCGACTACGGTAGAGACGAGCGAGGATACGGAAAACGTGACGAGCAATCGTCAGGAGACGCGCTCACCGCAAACACCGAGCAAACGTGCGCCGCTCGCTGATATATCGCCGCGCAAGAGAAAATGGGACGAGATGAGCTCCGACGCGCGTATCGAGGCAAGTCCAAAGGCTCGCAGGTGCAATCTCACTTACAGCTCGCGCGATCTCATGAGTCCGCGTATAAACAGATTGTCGAATCCAACCGATCCCGCGTACAAGGTTCACACACCGCCGCACAATCGCGACGGATGCGCCAGGGATAATAGCGAGAGCATTGATTTTACCAAAAATCCGATAGATCGTTATTTTCTTCTTCACATGATGGAGCATTACGTGTGCAACGGTTGCGCCAAGCATCGTCAGAGAAAAGTCGACAATCTCATGCTGTACATTGATATTTTGCACGGTAGCGAGGATGAGATCGTATCGCTCGACAAATCGATTAAAAATACGCGTGAACCCGAGGAACGTACGCTGACCTGTGGAAAATGCAATTATGGCAAGCACAAAGTTTTCACGACATTTCGATATTGTCCGAAGATCCTTATCGTGCAGATCAATCGTTACGGCATGTCGAGCGATGGTTCTGTCGCCAAGTTCAATACACCCGTGGAAATACCGGAAACACTGCAGCTGGATCTTGGCATTTCGTGAGTTCTTTTTTTTTTTCGCTTCTAATTAGTATATTTTACGCCCGCGTTGCATACGCTATTTTTTTGCAACAGTATGTATGAATTCGACTATGGAAAATCGAAAGCAAACGAAATATCACCGAGTAGCAAAGTACCTCAATTGGGAGTATAAATGAAATTTTTGTTATTTCAAAATCTGGTAGTTTAGGAAAAAAATATTCAGTAACGTATTTTTTATTTTTTTATTTGAATAAAAATTGCCGTTAATATAACAAATTGAAAAATATAACATTATGACGTCACACATATTACGCTATATCTATATGTATATCAAAATCCGTGAAATTAAATTGCCTATAACAGGTGCATCTGTCATTTTTAATGAAAAATAAACAAATACGTCCTCATTATTTTTACTTACTCTACATTATGCGCCCCAATGATTGAAAAAAAAAAATTCATTCATACTCCTAATTGCCGTTCATCCAAAATCGGAGCGGGGGTCCAGGGGCGAAGCCCCCCGACTCACAAAAACGTAGATTTTTATGTTTTAAACTATTTATTTAAACGACATGGTTGAAATACGTATATTTAATATATAATGTTATATATGTCGCATTCCACGTCAACTCAGCCACCCCGTTTTTTTTATTGTCTCGAAAAAATTATTCAGTATAGGCATTTCAAAGGACAATATATCCATGACATTTTACCAAAATTTTATCCCCCCACTATTGTTGGTTCTCGAGATAATGATTGATGAAGTCTTAATTTTGTAAAAATCATAACTTCGTAACTACTGATCGGATTTAAACGATTAAAAAAAGAATCTTTTTTATTTTTTTTGCCCTTTTCGAAAAAAAATATGTCATCATCGGATAAAAGCTCATTAGACAGTTTTCGGGTTAAATTATCAAAAAACAATTTTTTCCTCGTCACTGATGCCTTGTTCCATTTTGAAAAAATCCTGCGGAGTTGTGTATTGCCTCCCACTATCAGAAAAAAAAATACTGAGTAGAATTCCGATTGGCCCTTTCGTGGAAAAAAAAAAAAAAATCGAAAAATTTCCCCGAAAACTGTCTAATGAACTTTTCTCCAATGACGGCATATTCTTTTTTCAAAAAGGGCGAAAAAAATAAAAAAGATTCTGTTTTTAGTCGTTAAAATCCGATCAGCCGTTACGAAGTTATGATTTTCACAAAATTGAGAATTTATTAATCATTATCTCGAGAACCAACAATAGTGGGGGGACGAAATTTTAGTAAAATTTCATGGATATATTGTACTTTGAAATGCCCATACTGAATAATTTTTTCGAGACCAAAAAAAAAACGGGGTGGCTGAGTTGACGTGGCTGCGTTGACGTGTCGTATTCCACGTTAACTCATCAGCCACCCCGTTTTTTTTTGTCTCGAAAAAATCATTCAGTATAGGCATTTCAAAGTACAATATATCCATGACATTTTACCAAAATTTCATCCCCCCACTATTGTTGGTTCTCGATATAATGATTAATAAATTCTCAATTTTGTAAAAATCATAACTTCGTAACGGCTGAATTCGATGCTTTTAATCTTCTTTTTGGACCGTTTTTTTCGTAACTGTTATAATGGTATTTTTTTTTTTTTTTTTGAGTTTTATCAGTCTCCATCAATCGCATTTGTCCAATCGATTATGAAATAAATTTTAAAAGGCGGGCGTAAAACTTTTCAGTTATTATTTTACGCCCGCTTTTTAGGGACTCTCATTTTCTTTCCTTTTTATCAGAAGGACGTTTAAACGTAAAAAAATTAACTTTTTATTTTACACCCACTAAGTGTAAAATCGATTTTTACGCCCAGTGTTGAGAAAAGTAGTATTTTACACGCCGAATATCGGGGTGTAAAATCGAATTTTACGCACACTGTTGCAAAAACGATTTTCCATCGTTTAGACTATCCGCGACTAAATCGCACTGGCTATAATTGTACGTTTGCTTTTCTAATCTCTTAAATTACCGCCAAGTGCCAGTAATTATTATAATTCATAAATTAATACTTCCCACCTACTTTGAAAAATCGTAATTTCCAGAAAAATGAACGTATCGACATCGTTAAGGTCGCATTTTTAAGATCAAGGATGCATTTAATCATGAAAAATTCGGCGAACGCAAGGGTTGCACCCCTTCAGTTTTACACCTAGCCAAAAAGTGCGAAAAAATGATAAATGAGCATAACTTTCGGGCAAAATTGTTTTTAGAGTCGCCATCACAAGTATGTGCTTTGAAATAACATCGAAAATTTGTCGCAAAAAGGTCCGGACCAAAAGCCACTCCTAACAGTAATAAAATATCGATAACCGTCCCCCTATCAATGGTGATACGCCCGATAATGCACTTTCAATGATGTTCAGTTGATAAATATTTTTTAAAACACAAGAAAAATTTGTAAAAAGAATATCCGAATGGAAAACCACCCCTGACAGTAACGAAACATCGTTAAAACTACCCTTAAAAATGGTGATACGCCTAAAAATGCACTTCCATTGATGTTCAGTTCATATATATTTTCAAAAACGCATGGAAAATGTGTATCAAGAACATCCGAATCAAAAACTACCCCTAACAGCAACGAAACATCAAAAACCACTCTTAGCAGTGGTGATGCGCCTGAAAATGCACTTTTATTGATGTTCAGCTCATATAAATTTTTGAAAACACATGAAAAATTTGTAGCAAGAAAATCTGAATCGAAAATTACCCCCAACATTTTATGCGTTGCGTTCGTCTTGCAGACAAAGCGGGGATAAAAGCGTATATCAATGAACGCGTAGAATTTGTGAAAACGAATAAAAGTATGCTCGTGCACGATAAATGAGTAGTATTTCCGAGGGAAATAATTTTAACAGAATGAAGTAGTAAGGATGACGAAATATTGACGGTCAGAGGCACAAGTCAACGGATGGAAAAAAAGAACCTAAGATTTTTTTTTTATACCAGTGGGTGACTGTTTGGACGTTGAATAACTCCTCAGCCTTCATTTAATGTATCGTTGATCAATGAATTATCAATTAATCATGATTTTTCGATTGTTCGTGAATTTTTCAGAGACGTCGAGAACGGTAATGGAACGGCGGAAAGTTTCGAGCCGGTGTGCGTTATAGCTCACGTGGGTAGCGCTATGGACTGCGGTCATTACACAAGTTACGTTAAGCACGACGAACGATGGTATCATTACAACGATCTCGTCGTCACACCGATGTCTAGGAATGAGGCACTTGCGGCGGCTCAAACGACCGCGTACGTCGTATTTTTCGCAAGTACGAAGCTCTAGAAGTCTTGGGGAGGGGGGGGGGGGGGCAGGGGTGTGAAATAAGAAACTTACAATTCCATTTGCCTTTTTTTTTTTTTATTTTAATATTTTTAACTTGCAAACTTTAATATTATCTCTGTTTCCTCTTGTTCGACTAATTTAAGCACAGCATTCGTTGAATGAATTCGCGAAATTAAAAGAAAAAAAAAACAGACTCGTTACCTATGGTTTGTTTGTTTTTTTTTTTTTTTTTTTTAATACTGATGTACAGTTTTCTTATAGAGCGTAGGGTCAATGTCCACGAGTTTGGATTATCGTCTGTATCTTCCTCGTTTTCCGTCCTCAATGAAAGCGACGCGGAACAATATTTTTCAAACGAAAATTTCCACGCCGTAAAATTGTCTCGTACTTCTCTGGGAGGCTAAAAAAAATTTTTTGTACGCAGTTCATGATAGCGGCAATTGCCCGCGGGGGAATTCCGTATGGACTTCCGACCACGGGCAAATGTATCGCGTCATTGATCTACTACTTTTTTTTTTTCCCCCCCTTTCTTTCTCCTCCGGCGCATGGTCAACAATCATTCGCATCCCGAAAGCGAAGAAACGAATCGGACACGCGATAATCTCTCAGTGGATTAGTTACATTGTTCATTCTATAGCAAGTATGTAGTTTTAAGTTGATATAAAAATTAAAATAAAAAAAAAACCCTATTCGGCAATACTTTTGCCGGTCATGTCGACGAAAAGGTGGAAGCGGAAAATGATAGATGGCAATTTGTAAGAGCATCGAATAAAATACCAGAACAAACGATATTTTTTTAAATTATTAACCAATTCATATTATATTGAGAAGCCATTTTTTTTTTTTCCTCCATTTAATATGCACATTAGGGTGGCCAAAAAAAAAATCCATATTTTTTTTCTCTCGATAATAGTTGTTAGAAAGTTGAAGCGTGATAAAGGAAAGTATACCTCGCGAAAGGAGGGGGTTGTAGCTGAAAATTAAAAGGTTGCGGAAGCGATTTTCGTATTTTTTTTTTTTTGTGATTAAAGACGAAAAATCATGACTTTCATTGAAGATTTAGAAAAAAAATCTAATTTGATTTGAAATTAAAGAACAAGCGAGAGTGTCCTCATTGCGAGATTGAAAAAAATTTAATTTTTTTCAAGATGCGACAATTATGGATATGCAACAATAGATGTAATCTATTTTTTGGTTATCGATGACGAATATATTTTTTTTGACACAAGACGGGTTTCTTTTCCTATGGTCTTGAATCACTTGCAAGATATATTGCATCTGTTTTTCGTCTTTTGTCAAGTTATTCTGAAATTTTTTTATTAACGCAATCCCCCCCTCGCTTCGGTGTATCGTCGAAAATATAGATACTATTGCCGTACAGTCTGGCAAGTCTTTGTACGATTTTTCGATGGCACATTTTGCTTGACGTCTAAATCAAGAAAGTCACGGGATAAGTCAAATTGATGACACGAGATCATTGAAAATGAAATCCAAGATCGTAGAATCGGCAAAGAGGACCGAAAGTAACAGCGAAAATACGAAACGGGTTACGGTTCCAAAAAATGCTTTTCGATCCATTGGCGTCTAAAAATCTTAATGATTTTGCCACAAAAAAAGTCATTCATTCTGTTTGAACGATTCGACTTACCCCGTGACTTTCTTGATTTAGACGTCAAACAATGGGCCACCGACAAATCGTATAAAGACTACCGGATCGTACGCAATGGTATCTACGCTGCGAATGATACAGCGGAGCGAGCGGTCGCGTTGATAGAAAAATTTTAGAATAACTTGACGAAAGACGAAAAACAGATGCAATATTTCTTGCAAACGGTTCAAGACCACAGGAAAAGACACGCGTTCTGTGTCAAAAAAAAGCTATTCGTCATCGATACCCGAAAATAGATTCCATCTGCTGTTCCGTATCGATAATTGTCGCATCTGAAAAAAATTTCTATGAATTTTGTTTTTATTTTTTTGAATTCGCAATGATCACACTCTCGTTTTTTCTTTAATTTCGAATCGAATTCGATTTGTTTCTTTAATTTTGAATGAAAATCATGATTTTTCGTTTTTAATTACAAAAAAAATGTCTAAAAGTCGCTTGCGCAACCTTTTAATTTTGAGGTAAAGTCCCCTCCTTTCGCGAAGTTTTTTCATTTATCACACTCCAACTTTCCAAACAACTATTATCGAGGAAAAAAAAAAGATTTTTCTTTGAGCCACCCTAACGCACATATCCCACGAGCCAATATATTTCCTAACTTTTTCATAGCCGCAGTTATCTCAAATCGAGAGATTCGCGTGCATGAATTTTCATTTGGCCCGGGGAATACCCGGGGCGGAAGCTTGAAAAAGAAAAAATTCGCGTCGATGCGTGTCTTCCCATCGTGCCTTGCAATCCGTTCAGCCAATAAACGTGCGAAGAGAGGCAGAGAGAAAAGTTTAGAAAAGCGTAGAACAATCAATGATGGCGTCGCGCATAGCTGCGGCTGCCACGGTTCGAGCTGTCAAAGGCAAGAGAACACTTCCCACAAGAGCTGCCCTCGTTCTCGTGAGTTAAATATCATTGTCTCGGCACAAACGAACGGCATTAAAACAATATTAACATTTGTCATTCGCCCGAAAATCGTCGGATCGACGAAAAGCGCGATCTAACCTCGAAATTGGCAAAAGAAAAAAAAAAAAAAATTCTGAATCGCAGTAAGTTATATTTATCATTTTTTTTTTTTTCTTTCGTCGATATTTCAGACACCAAATGCAATCAAGAAGATCAAAGAGATACTGCACGATAAAACTGAATTTGTAAGTTAAGAATCGAATTTGCCCCTTTTTTGCTTTTCACGAAAAATCAATTTGTCATCGTTCGATTGCATTATCTTGCGAAAGATATTTTTGTCGCAAATGCGTTTTGTAACCGTAACTTTCGGGGGGTTTTTTTTTTTTTTTCTTTCCCCTTTCCTCGCACACGACAGATCGGCTTGAAAGTTGGCGTGCGACAGAGAGGCTGCAATGGCCTCAGCTATACGTTGGATTACGCGACGGAGAGGAGCAAACTCGACGAGGAGGTAATTCAGGATGGCATTCGAGTGATCATCGATCGCAAGGCTCAGCTTTCGCTCTTAGGAACCGAAATGGATTACATCGAGGGTAAATTGAGCTCGGAATTTGTCTTCAACAATCCGAATATCAAGGGTACGTGCGGATGCGGCGAGAGCTTCTCCGTCTAGGTCAAATTTGATTATTATCATTTCGCAATGTCAAGAATTTATCTCCGGTGTCGTAATTCATTCGGGCGCGACGATGTTTCATGAAAAAAAAAAATCATTATTCAGCGAAAAAATTTGTTTTCGTGATCTTCGCAAAAGCTTGAATTTTAGAAATTTTTGAATTTCAATGTTCTTTTTTTCTTGCTACAATTATTTTCCCACGTTTCATTTGCACAAATGAAATACTCGTGACATCGTTCGAGGCCGAAGAAGAGAAAGAAAGAAAGAAAAAAAAACTTATTGCTTAATGAGGGGTAAAGATCTTAAGCGACGCTGGTATTTCTCAACAAAAGATCTCTCCGTATGTGAAATAATTATAAGCGCGTCTAGGTAAATATAGATAGAATGAATTTTGAAGAAAAATCTCTCGAGGACTCTCCGTGGTGGTTTACAGCGTAAATCACTGGGTAATGTCGAAAAAAAAAAAAAAAAAAAAAAAAAAACAGTAATTGTACAAAGTAGATGATATGAAATTTTACGTATAAGTGTATGATAGTAAATAAATAAATAATTAGTTTATAAAGTAATTGCGGGGATCGATATTAATAGGAATTAATCAAATCCTCGTTTTATCCAAACTCGTCGGTCAAGACTGCGTTTGTAAGACAGATTTTTATTTAACGGATGCACACGTTTTTTTTTTTGTTCACTACAATTTCATTAATACGTCAATTAACCCTTAACATACGCTCATTAATTGATACCACAATGAGACATGACATGGCCACGTCCAATCCTAAAATATCGTACGAAAAAATTGATACGAAATTCGACGATTTTTCTCAATATCCGAAAAAAAAAAAAAAAAGAAAAGAAAAGAAAGCATACACAATCGAAGCGATATAATTGCCATCGCTTTTATAAACTACCAAAGGGAAGGATAAAACAAAAAAAGCTACGAACAAAAGAAAAGCACTTGCAGTGGGATTATAGGTCTCGGACAAGTTGCACCTCTCATCGACACATTTACTGCAAATTCTCGAGTTATCAAATTTGATCTGCGATCGAAGGAATTATCCTTTTTTTTTTTTTTTTTTTTTTTTTGCACAACTCGGGAATTCGCTAAAAAACGCGCTTACGAACGACGTATCATTATTTTCATTATTTAACGCACACAAAGTTTCTTTCTAAAACACTTTTTCATTTTCACATCTTCCCCGCTCTCGCTCCCTCTCAATCTCTCTTTCTCGTTTACCTTCGATACACGAATATACAGGTTTACGAATTTTATAAATTTTTGTTTTTAAATATAATTACAATCGGCAGTCATCGCTGGTGTCTGTGACATCGCTTCCACGCGACGGTCAACGAGAATTTAATCTTCGAGGGATCGAAAATTAATCGATCGCGGGCTCGTCGAGAAAATTTTCGAACCGTACGGGAGCGATAGTCGGCTCAGGTCCCCAAGTAATAATTCTCCTTCTCGTCGATCCTTTACGTTATTTACAAAATAAAGAAAAAAAAAAATCTTCATTCCTTCGGCTTCGGGGCGGGAGGGAAAAAAATTTATATATATATATATATTTTCTCGCGAATCGAATTTATCTCGTCACGTCTCATAAAATATCTCTTACTCTTCATAAATCGCATTCTCATATATCTCTTAATATTCCTTACTCGTCTAATCAGCATCGCATTCACTCTGTCCATCGCTGTGAAATTATTATTTACTTTTTTTTTTTCATTGAAATATATTTTATCGTATTTTTTTTTTAATCGACTTTGGTTACCTCAATCTTACGGATCCGGCTTATTAAACTTTGGTATATTCTCGTTTCTTTCATCATTTCTTTTTTTTTTTTTTTTTTTTCATTCTTACCAGACCGTACTGGGACTTAGGAGCTAAATTTACTCTAATTAAAATTTCAATTTAGTTCTAACGATTTTCTTCACACGATAAACACGGCTATAATAAATAATTACCGTATTTACACGGATATAAGCCGCGCACGTTTTTTCGCTTCGTTTTTTCGCACGTTTTTTTCGCTTAAGCCCCCAAAAACCCGGATGCGACTTATAGAATTATAAATACGCTTTTCTGGAAATGAGGTGCGGCATCCGTGCAAGTACGGTATATATCCTGAGCTGTTTTTTTTTTTTTTTTTTTTTTTTTTTTTTTTTTTCTCGTGCAATTGGCAATTTTGTCGTTGCGTTATGAAATTTTTTTCGGAATTTGAGAAAAATACGTCGATATTACGCTCGAAAAATCGATTATTCGTAAGTATGTGTGTGACGTTCGAAGAATTTTCGAACTGAAATACAAATTTTTGGATATTTTCGTTCTGGGATACTGCGCATATGACCTGCGAGGAATTTTAATTTTACGAGATTATTCATCGTTACAAAATCTAAATTCGATCGTACTGCAAGAGCGATCGAGACTAAGCGTCCTTTATAAACAAGAAGAAGACGCGTAAGAAAATTGTGCGTTTTGGGAAAAAAAAAAAAAAAAAAAAAAAAAACGGAAACAGAAATTAAAAAAAAAAAAACTAAATGAACATTTCACGTGATTACAGTTGGTGCGTCGCGACCCGTATACTTTTTCAGAGACGCAAGATCCAGTGCGATGTCTACCAGTGGCTTCAGTACCAATTGTGCATCTTTGTCAAAATTTTCCGGATTCGTCTCGTTACGCTCGACGTAAAGACGAATAGTCGCGCCGGAACTTCCGGTGCCCGACAAACGATAAATAATCCTCGAGCCTCCCTTGAAAAGGATTCTCAGTCCCTTGAATGAAATTTTTTACAAAGAATTATTATTTCAATTTTTTTTTGTATTTAAATTCATATTTATATGCATATATATGGGGCATTTCACGTCAGATCGACCCGACCAAAAGCCTGACCATCTCAGAATTAGTCTAAACTTTCTGAAAACTTTCTCGTTCCTTCTCGAGAATATTTGTGATTTTTTTCAAGATTTTTATTCGACGACGCTTAGACTTTAGCATTCGATATAATATATGCGGAAATCGAGAATTTCCAAAGTTCAATCAAGTATAACTCGAAAACTGTTGATTATATATAAAAAAAAGGTTGAATATAAAAAAAAGTTTCACTTTTGAGTGAACTTTAACGCCAAAATATGCAAAAATTTATCGAGGCCGCTGAAAGTTCTTGAAAACTCAAAAAAATATTAGTTTTTGAGTTTTTTCAAAAACGGTTTAATTTTTTTTCGCTAAAAATTTTCGAGGATATTCCTCTCTTAGTGTTCAATAACTTGTGTAAATTTCGTCATGGGCCGGGATTCGGTTTCGAAGTTACGAGCTTTTTCTTTCACGGTTTTCGTAAAAACTGTCCTGTCACGTCGTCCTGTCGTCGACATCATATGAAATAATTCCAAAACTTCGAAAAAGCCGTTTTTGAAAAATCTCAAAAACTAATAATTTTTTTCCGTTTTTAAGAACCTTCAGCGGCCTCGATACATTTTTGCATATTTGCCGTTAAAGTTCACTCAAAACTGAAACTTTTTTATATAACCAATAGTTTTCGAGTTATACTCGATTGAACTTCGGGTATTCTCGATTTTCGGATATATCATATCAGATGCTAACGTCTAAACGTCGGCGAATAAAAATCTAAAGAAAAATCGTAAATATTCTCGACAGGTAAAATAAAGTTTTCACAAAGTTTAAACCAATTCTGAGATCAGGCTTTTGGTAAGGTCGTACCTGAAACAGTTAGTTTGGGTACAAAAAAAAAATTATGTCAAAAGATAAGAACTTTAGTTCGAGTGGAAGATCCGCCGCATTTGATTTTCCATTTTTTTTTTTCCCTTTTTATCGAATTTATGATGAATTGCTGGTAAACATTTTTTTTTTACCCTCAGCTGTCAGACGATCGTTACGCGTCTTAAAATAAGATGCTCTTAGAATTTCATCATTCCAATTCATGTTTAAATTTGGTCCCAAACGGATTTTAACTTTAATATTTCACTAATTTTCAAAACTATCGTTAATAATAAGTGGGGAAAAATCGTTTGCATTATGGATATCACTTCAAAAATTGAATAGAATTGTGAGAAACAGTGCTTGATAAAGATGCGAGCGATTTTATCACTAAAAAATCACTGTTTAATCGTATATAATACCACAAGAGCTTCAAAATTATCGGATATTTCCCGATAGGTTCCCTGCAAACAAACGAACGAGTCAAGTTTTTCTGAAAAACCTAACGAGTTCGTTCGCGAGCAGGGAACCTCGAGGGAAATATTCCGATAATTTTGATGCTCGCGTGGTATTCGGAGGATTTTTTTTTCCATCCAAATTTCGGCCAATGGAATTTCACCACGAGACATCACAAAATTAATAGTTATACAATTCAATTTGGGATTAATTGAACCTACTAATTAAACAATTGGAATTAATTTGATTAATTTCCCTTCACTTTCTCATCAATGATTTCCAAATAATTAACTCCGAATCTACTCATATTTGATTGAGATCCTTCAATTGCCAGAATAAAATTCAATCTGTCAGTTCTGACACGGGGTTCATTCGATTGGGAGATCTTTTGTTTTTCATATTAGCAACTAAGGGAGAAAATTATCAGAAAAATTGTCAGTTCAAAACCGTGTAGGTTGTATCACGTGACGTCGAATGGTGCAATTCTATTGGCCGAAATTTGGATGGAAAAAATAATCAGTATAATTTGGCTTATGATTTTCCGGACATAAGTCCGAAATCATGAAAAACAGAGGCATCTTATATCAAATGTATGGAAATTTTTCAGAGTTTGAGAGTAGTTTAATAATACCGCCGAAAGAGCAGTTGCTTTGGCCCAGGATTTTAATTTATTATTGACAAAAGACGAGGATCAAAGGCAATACATTTTGCAAGTTGTCAAATTTCATCTCGAGCAGTATTCCACTTGTCAAAAGAAAAGATTGCCAACAAACATCACTGAATAAAAACCTTAATTTAATTATAAAAATAAAATTTGAGTAATATCATGCTCTGGTGTGTTACGATTGGATAATCAGAAAATTCTTTGGACGCCTCTATTAAATATCTACGGAAGAGTTAAAATTCCAAGAGCATCTTTTTTAAAACACAAATTGATCCTCGGGCAGCTGTGAGCGTAAAAAAAAATTTTTTTTACCAGCAATTATCCATGATAAATTCGATAAAAAGGGGAAAAAAACCACTCAACCTAAAATTTTCATCTTTTGACATACATTTTTTTTCTACCCAAACTATTTCAGGTGTGATCGGCTGGAAAATCGATTTTTTTTTTCAACACCCTAACAAATATATTTCTCTTTTTTTACCTGCTTCGTCGCGATGCTTCCGTCGATTGGATCCTCGTACGAATAATTGTCCGCTTTCTCGACCACGTATTCGCCAAAATTTTTTCCAACGAATGACGGTTCGACAATGGCCGCCTCGAGTTCATTCATCATTTCGTTTGAATTCGCAGAATCACAGTTCTCGTAGTCGTAACGAGTGAAAAATGTACGTCCAAATTTTTTCCAATGATCCTTCACGATTTCCTCGATTGATTTGCCAATTTTCGCCACGACATTTAGCCAAGCCAGACAAGCCCATATACCGTCCTTCTCGCGTATGTGATTCGAGCCGGTGCCAAAGCTTTCCTCGCCGCACAACGAGAGACGTCCGGCATCCATCAAATTTCCTGCAAACATTGTTTTTTTTTTTTTTTTTTTTTCCAATTACAGTAATAACGAGATGATGAGAATAAAAATTAAAAAAAAATTACCAAAATATTTCCAGCCTGTGGGCACTTCGAAGCACTCGATGCCCATTTTAGCTGCAACTTTGTCAACGGCACCGCCCGTTGGCATAGATCTTGCAAAACCCTTGACTCCGGTTTTTTGAAAATACGGAATAACGTTAAGATGCTCGGCCAGAACGGCCAGTGAATCCGATGGAGTGACGAAAAATGCTTTCTTCCCGATTATCTGAAAAATTATAATTAAAATCATTATTTTAAATAGCACAATCGTATTCGAGATATTTCACACCTTCAATCGAATTTTCAATATTGATGCTTCTGGTTGCGTGGCACTGATTTTTTTTGTATTATTTCATTCCTTAGGATGGTTACGAGCGTTCCGAAGTTTTAATCAAATTTTGTAACTTTCATAATCTTTGAGAAATAAATTATTCAATATCGAGGCAATTTCGTCGAACAGCAAGGATTCAAATCAGCTACATCGGCTGTTGATTGTTGATTTTCAGGAAATTATGGACCGTATGAAAAAAAAAGTGTAAAAAACTCATTTTTTTCTTTCAAAAGTATATATGCCCCAATTAAAAATATATATATATATTTTCCAAAAAATTCCTCAAAGCAAACCGAAGAAAAGCACGTTTGCTTGATTATATATACAATACTATTATATTAATGTTATTATTATTTTTTTAAAATATATTTTATAATTATATATTGATTTTTATTTGTATTTCAAGCTGAATTTTCGAAATTCTGAAAATTTAAAACGAACACGTAGACGTAAACTCGTTTGTGTGAAAAAAGAAAAAAAAATTTACCATATTTCTGTCGCCATCGCCGTCGAATGCAGCGCCGAGATCGTATGTACCATTTTTTACAGTATTAACAAGATCGGCGGCGTAAGTGAGATTCGGATCTGGATGAAGACCGCCGAAATTTTCGAGGGGAGTGGAATGCACGAGGCACGTCTCGTCGACACCGAGTTCGACGCCGAAAATACGTTTCACGTATGGCCCGGTGACTTGAAAGCAAAAATTATGTAACGTTATTCGCGACCATATATTTCATTTTAATAATTTTTTTTTTTTAAACTCTGTAAACTCGGTAAAATTAATTCAAGAAACGTCATTTGATATCGATGTAACGAATTTGATAAAATTAACGTAAATTTTTAAATTAATTTTTCAAATTTATGTATAGATATTTCTAAAATATTAATTATTATAATAATATCAATAAATTTATTATTATTTATTATTCATTATTCATATTAATTGATTTTTGATTTCTCATGGAGGGAGAAATTTCAGTGAAATTTTTTTTCAGCTTTCAATGCGAAATGTTCAAAATGTGGCAAAACGTCGAGAAATCATATTTCGAAAAAAATGTCCGGACATGTGTGTGTGTGTGTGTGTGCAAACCACTGTGAAAAATTGAATCGTCGGTGATTCAATTTCACAGACAACCTTTATTTACCGTAATTTTTATAAAAATTCACACAATGACTCAGATTTTGTCATTTTCAATTCTTCAAAAAAATGTCTGTAATCCCTTGGATTCCCTCAAAACTGCTCCAAATTTTTTTTTTCTAGCATTTGTTATTAAAAAATAATATCCCATGTAATAGCGAGGAGGGAAAAGACTTCCAACGCCATAAAAAAATTTTTACAAACCGACAATAATAAGTAATACAGGTGGTATTGCCACTTTTCATCGATAATGCGACCCCGATTATATTTTCTTTTACCCAAACTTGGCTCCATCGATTTCGACAATTTTGTTCGGGCCGCCAATCTGAGGTGCCGAATTGTGAATGACCCAATGCTCCGGTACTTCACGAATAAAATTGGTCCAATCACGCGCAGTGCGCGAACCTACTTGTAATTCGTTCATAATAAAATCTTTGTGCGGTGGGTGCAAAAGTATATAATAGGCAATTAATGTACTCTCATCTGGTGCCAAATTACTATTGCGGAGTCACATTTTGATTCGCAAAGATTGCTCGAAATTACGGATTTTACGAACAACTTTCTTCCCAATTCGTTGTTCGTGTCGTCTTTGACAACGCCAGATAAGACTAC
The DNA here is from genome assembly GCA_963564615.1 of Rhorus exstirpatorius. Lineage (NCBI taxonomy): Eukaryota > Metazoa > Arthropoda > Insecta > Hymenoptera > Ichneumonidae > Rhorus > Rhorus exstirpatorius. The sequence continues at coordinate 30,476,397 of OY751317.1, forward strand.
TCTCATTGAGAGTAGCAGAATTTCCGCAAGTTGCACAAATAACTTCGCGTTTTAACACGTCATGATTTTGTAAAAAAAAAAAAAAACAATACTGTCTTTTTGATTTTTAAATTTTATAATAAAATCGGTAAGCGATATTATACACCCATATCACAATTAATTGTTACGTGAATACTATTATTACCTTCTCACAAATGATGTTGAAATTTGCATCGTTGGAATGCAACGAAAATAGGTTTTTTTATTAAAAAAAAAAATCATTTCCAGTATTTCTGACGCTTTTCTGGCATATTTAGGCCCCAGATCGCAAAAGAAAACCGAAAAAAGATTTAAACGATTTTTCACTTCGAGACAATACTGGAAATAATTTTTAAAAAACTTTTTTCGTTGCATTCCAACGATGCAAATTTCAACATCATTCTCACAATGTTATTATTCGGTGTCCCTGTTCTTATTTTTTTTCTTAAAATGCTACTATCCGATGTTTACATTTCTGCGTTTAGTTCAATCAATTCATAGTTTATAGCGAGTGTGCGTGTATGTCTCGTATCTTATTGTTAGTATAGCGACTCGATACCGGCTATTATCTGCTAATATTTGTATTACTTAATATTGCCAGTTTTTTTTTTTCATATTTTTGATGGTGTTGGAAATCTTCTCCCACCATAATATTAAATTTAATAATATAATTTAGTAATAACAAGCGTTAGAAAAAAAAATTCCATGCATTTTGAGCTGCATCCCTGATTCGACACTTTTACCTTTTTTTTTTACATAAATAGATTATCATTGATGGACGGTTGGTATTGAATTTGGTGAAAATAGATGCAAGCGTTCGGGATTTATGAAATTTTCAATTTTTCGAAATATTTCCGCGATCGCTCAAACTTCCCCAAATTGTGAGACATAATTTTTACATAATCAAAATCATCCTTCAATAATACCATACTATTATCGAATTTATCGATATTACTATAGTATTATTGAAGGATAATTTGAATTTAGCGAAATTCGTTAGATCGACTCAGATTTTAATGAAACTTTGAATTTTTTCGAAAAATTTATGCAACGATTCTACATTTCCCACATTTTGAGATATCCATGCAGCTAAATATTTCTACATAAATAGAATATCCGGGAATGCGCTACATGCATAATTGAAGAAAAAAAGTTCCTCGTAATTTTCGAAATTTTGTGAAGCTTTTTTTTTTAAATCTCGTTCACGTAGATTCCTTTTTCAGGAAACCAAAATTGAAAAAGAAAAACTCCCTTGCTGATAGAGGGGAGCTATATGAGGCGAGACAAAAACAAAAGTTTCGTAAAATTTGGAAAATTACGAGAAAGCAACGGGCGAGTTTCGAATTTGTAACTTTTTTTTTTTTTTTCGTACCTCCGTTCATGGCGTCGATGAGAATTTGAAATTTCGGCCTCTCGACGCTGCCCTGTAGTAATTTTTTCACGCTATCGAAATCAAATATTTCCTTCATGAGCGTCACGTAATCATTGACGGAATCAACGACATCGACGACGAAGGATTTTCCATCGATGCTCAGTGTATTGGTCTGTATCTTGTCGATATCGACATTGAGCCCGGAAATGATTTTATACGTTTTGATGGACATCGTTGTGTCGTAAATTTTGTTGGTCACGTTATCGGGCGCGGGACCCCCATTTTCGCAATTAAATTTTATTCCAAAATCCGCGTCAGGTCCACCGGGATTGTGGGAAGCCGTCAGTACTATTCCACCCAGGGTTTTGTACTTTCGTATTATCGTCGATACGGCCGGAGTCGAGAGAATTCCATTCTGACCGACAATGAGCTTGCTCACCTACGATAGCACGACAAATTAAATTTGAGAAAAAAAAAAAAAAAAAAAAAAAAATACAGATAAATCGGTAAATTATTTTCATTTATATTAAAATGGATTCAATGCTCACATCAATGAGTTGAATCTTATTAATTATTATTTGACGTTAAAAAAGTGTTTTTGAAAAAAAAAAAAAAAAAAAAATAGAAGTTTTGGAACTCCGATGTTAAATTTGATTTAGCCAAAAGTATAATCTTGCAAAAATTCTCATTATTTTTAAATCACCCGCCGTTTGTTCATTCGAGAGCGTGTGTGGGAGAAGAGGGTGCGGCGTTTAATAGCGCTTTCCACTGGGGAACTCAGTGCAGATTTTTACATGCGAGTGAGTGAGACAAAGATGCACTGAGTACATATGTGTCTCACTTACTCTCATCCGAAAAACTTGAGTCGGTGCGCACTCGGTGCACCAGTGGAAAGCGCTATAAATATATATGCGGAGGGGCCGGATGATTTCACCGCCACCTACGTTTACGCTCGGGCATTACATATGTACATGCATTATGGATTATAACGTTTGCCTTCTGTGTCGCCTACACTTTGTTTCGAATGTATCGCGAGCTCGAACTAGAAACGCGTGAAAACCAAGGACTTGTATATTCTCGATACGCCCTTTCGCCTCGAAATGATAAAAATATATGCATATATGTATCTTGGTGTGATATAAGCTGTACGGAGTATTTTTATGGTCGTCAAGATACGTCTCTAAAAAAAAAAAAGCACAAAGCGCCTGGGCTCACGGGCCGGTATCGTTCACCTTTGACCCGGGACAAGGTTATAGGTTTATATATACATATATATATATATATATATATATATATATATATATATATATATATATATATATATATATATATATATATATTTATTTATATATGCATGTATATAAAATTATAGCGAACGATAATTATGCGTTCGATTAGAGCGTATCCAAAAAAAAAAAATTACAAAAAATCGTCTAAATCGATACAAACGAAAACGTGCTTGAAAGAGAAAAAAAAACAACAAACCCCATTGGCAGCAGCCATTCGAATGATCTTTTGTACAGCATCCTTGACGTAATAGCGTCCATCACCACCGACAACGAGAGTACAGCCCTTCAACTGTTCGCCGAGAGCTCCGAGAATCGACTGAATGAAATTTTCCGTATAATGTTCCTGTTGAAATATCTTAACGGCCTTCCGTAGTCCCGAAGTTCCCGGTTTCTGACCCTCATAAATTCTTGTAGTTATCACTTCGGCACTCAAAGACATTTCTCGTTTTCGTTGTAAATTTTTTTTTTTTTAATCTTCCGCGATATATATACAATTATTTTGGCGACGAGACAGGTCGAAGAAAAATTAAATGAAAAATGAAAAAAAAAAAAGGGAATGGAATTTTTTTTCTATTCGCTGTCTCAGAGTCGCTTAATTTTCTAAAGTATAGTATTTATATGTATGTACAAGAGCCCCTGGAGACTATCCGGCTCGAAAGCTGATAGCAGACTGAGCCGCACGATATAGCGAATGTGCCAATGACATTCAAGGACACGGGGCATGGACCTTTCCCTCCTACGAGTCATCCTTGTATTACTATATAGTATACAATCTACAGCTAGCTCATTGGGATTTAATTGTGTGTGCGTGCAGCAGCGTGGAACAATGTGTGTATGTATAATTTTTCAGGGCTCAGGCCCCGGTAAATCTTGTGCGCATGCGTTTGAATCTGTCAACGGTAGCGCCATCACCCGACGAATTTTCGTAACCGTCTTTTGGCCGATTTGTTTGAAATTTATGGCGCGATTGTAATCGAAAAAAAGAGGTTATCTCGATGTATCACACAGTGTTAGAATAATAATCGACTCTATGTAGGGAAATCGTAATATTATGAGCACGTTAGAGTAGTAATTGAGGAAAATCAATATAACAAAAAGTTAATCCGCCCATAATTACCCAACATGCCTCACACTTCATTGTAATCTGCTTATGGGATTCATACAGCGCATCATGGGTAAACTCTTGCCGGCTACCCAGAGGCCACTTGTTCATAATTTAAAGTTTTTTTTTTTCGAATACGTGAGCGATAGCACAAAATTCTCCAAAAGAATTTTTTAAACTTTAAATAACACGGATCAATCGATCTATCTTGCTCGCGAGTTAATATAGTATATGTTTCAATTTTACTTAACTCAATTTTCGGTCAACGAATGGCGCTTTGAAGACTTGATACACTTGGTCACGACTTTTGGGACTTTCACTTATGTTGTGAACTTTATTTTCAAACTTTTGAAACGTTTTCGTCGGAAAAAAAAAAAAAAAAAAAAAAAAAAACAATCAAGCTATACCATTTTTGCAATTTGATTATTCGATAGCCCGTTTTGTTCGACTTTTATTGAAGTTGAAATCTCATGAATGAAGCTAACGATTGAGACAATGTAACAAACGTTGAAATAAAAAATTTTGATGATTTCAACAAAAATTGATTTCTGGAATTTTTTTCAAGGGGTGCATTTCAAATTGGATGTAAAAATTCCAAAGTTATTCGCAATAAAACTGGAAGTTTCTGATATAGTCGATAATCAATATTGAAAAATGTATACATGAGTATATTGCAGTTCATACAGGAGAAAGGGCTTGTGATTTTTTTTTTCGTCATTCGACTGGAAATTTAGATATTAAAAATTCGATTAGAAAATTAAAAAAATATATATAAACCCAGCAAAATTAGATACTTGCGCACTGATTCATCATTATTTTGTTTCTTTCACTATGAGAAAGTGAATTTTGTCCATTTTGCCTTTCTCAATCGGACAAAGCTTTTTGCATGCGAGATAAAAGAAACATGAATGGTAATGCGAGCATTTTTCGAATTTATAGATTTTTGATTTAACGTCTTAAATTAAAAAAAAAAAATCCATGAAATCCAAATTCATGTACACATTTTTTTTTTTAAATTCAAGAAAGACCAGTGTGAAACAATACGAGACAAAGGAAAAATTCCATAACATCCGGAAAAATATTGCATCGTCCAAAAGTCATCGTTATGCTGAATTTTAGTTTTCTTTTTTTATGCTCACTTGGATTTTTTATTCGCCTTGAGAGCGAGACCAATTGGACGATTATATGTTACTCATTAAAATACCAAAACATTCCCAGTCTCAGAATGAGAGATAAGAAAAATTCATATATATAATATGATTTTTTTTTATCGATGATTGCCTTGAATTTTGAGTTTTACGACAGCATACTTAAGACAGCATCATCTTAGGGCATAAAAAAAGTACGTATGTCATGTTTTGTCAATCGAATTTCCAAATGTCGAAGAAACAAAAATTTCTTCGATCGATAGGGACCAATATGATTGAGAATTTCTTCGTTATGTCATTGAGAAAAGGGGGCGATACATAAATCTGATACGTTGCCACACAGCATAATTCAGCAGTTTCTCGGCTGGCTTAATCCAGTATCGTCCGGGACTCCGTTCAATTCGGTCGGTTAAACAATAAAATATTGTGTAATATAATTAAAAAATAAAAATAAAAAAATTTTTAAAAATATACACGACCTTCCCAAAACTATATGGACTCACGAAAATGTGGAGGGACAGTGGATACTGAATATCTGAGTGAAAAAAAACATGTTTCCCGAATGATGAGACTTGTTTTGTTTTTTTTTTCAGTGAATTCAATTTTTTTCCTGCAATAAATTTTTTTTTATTCACGGTATGGTAATAAAAATGTACCGACCAACGTATTTTAAACGATTCACGAAATTTCAAACGCTTTATCGCACGCATGATAGTAATTTTTTTTTTTTTTTTGTAACAAGAAAAAAAAAAAGACGAAATAAAAAAAGATGGGTAAGGTCAAGCGTGAAATTATTATCGCAGACGGAAAACGTGCCAGCAAATTTCAATATTTCATTGGCATATGACTCCATTTAGTACGTTTTATTATTTAATTTTTTTCATATTATTATTAATAAACGATTACTCAGGTTTTTTTTTTTTTTTTTTTCAACAATTATATGCAAAGATTTTTGTATCGAATATTCGTTCGAAAGGAAATGGTAAAAATATGGTTTATGGTAAATTGAAGCGTCGATCATTCATCGCTGAGCGGTAATCTAATCGCGAGTCGAACCGAGAAGCGAGCGAATAAAAGATTGTTCGAGAAATTAGGGTAAAGGCGATTGCGAGGTCTATTTAGAAAAGACGCCCGTCTTCTTTCATTCTTTTTATCGTCTTTTTTTTTTCTTTTGCTTACTCATACACAGAGAAAAAGCTGTACAACAGCTTTTTTCTTTTCGTTTTGTGCTAAAAAATATACAAAATGGAATTTCGAAAAAAGTCATTGGAATGAATTTTTGCAAAAAAAAAAAAAAAAAAAAAGCTGCAAATTTAAACACAAACGTACTTTTCGGCATTCGAAAATTGTTTTTCTTAATTTTGGCTTCGTAAAAAAATTTGTCACAGTTTTGCTTCCTCATCGAGGAAGCAAAATTGTGACATCCCCCCGCCCCTCCAAGATTTGTGCGTCGAAACGAAAGAGTTCAAAAATTACATTAAGAAAAACAAAAAAAAATCCGGATGCGTGTTTTTTTGCGTGATTCGAAAATTCAAACCCGCGTAACTTGAAAGAAAGCTAATTGGAATTTAAAGTTTTCTTTTTTTTTCAAAAATGTCTATCGATATTCCCAGCGCTTGGAATTTTTGCCCTATCGACTTGAAACTTTTTATACCAATGAGCCAGGCACTGATTTCCATGGAGTTTCAAGGAAAATAGGCCGAGCCGTTTGGATTTTATGAATTTTTGAATTTTGGATGTTAAGTTTTTTTGTTTGTTTGTTGATAATCCGATCAATATTAATCCAATTTTTTCAATCTTTCAACGCAAGTTGACTTTTGGAAATCGAGGGATTTTTTTTCAAGCATGTCGAGGTAAATGAGAAAAAAAAAAAATCGTGGAAATTACAAACATTAACGTTGGCTTCACTATTTTCGCTCTCAAAGATTGCGAGAAAGCCAAAATTGAAAAATCCTCTTGTTCTTCATAGAGGGAGCTTTATGAGTCACATAAAATAATGAGAAAGCAATGCTTGTAATTGCACGATATTTTCTTCTTTTTTTGAGATCATTCTTCTTTGGCTAATTAATGTTTAGGTAAATGATTTTTTTTTTTTTAGATAATTGTTCAAATCACGAAATGTTGTCCGTGCGAGAAAATCCACGTGGATCAGGCGACTCGAGACCGAGATCAAACTCGAACGTGAGTGAATTAACGAGACCGATCGTCGGATCGAAATTCGACGCTTCCTCGACGAATCGGCGAGATGCATTGCCGAAAAAAAATCACGCCGCTCATCAGGCTCGTGTCTTCAGCGCTGGTCGTGACCGATTTTTCGTATCCGGAGAAAAATACTCGTCGCCCAATGACACCGATAGTCCTGCTGAGAATCAAGGTTTGAATGTATTAATTAATAAAAAAAATTTTTTGATCAATAAAAAAAAAGAATTCATCGCTTAAACGTATCTCGAATCGAGGGGGAAATAACTCGTTGAATTGACGCGTCAATAGGCCATTTACTTGATTTAATGAGAATTACCTGAATTAATGAGAATTACCTGAATTAATGAGAATTAACTGAATTAATGAGAATTAACTGAATTAATGAGAATTAACCGAATTACCAGATAATTAATAGTAAATTAATCGAATTAATGAGGATCAACATAAAATTAATTTGAAATAATTTTAATTAGTGCCGGAATGATCTTTTTAGAGCGCAATAATTGTGCCATTTTATTCGCGCTCTCCTATTTTAAACGTTCAAAAATGTCAAACCAAAAAATCGAGATGCACCTCGAGATCTTGGTCGATTTTTGCATGTTACACGCTGGCTGCATATCGCCTTTTTGCGAATCTTAAAATAAACTCGAACTGGCGCGAGTGATAAGGGAAAATTAGGTTGAAGAGACCAAAAATAGTGTGAAATGAAAAAAATTAAATTGAATTGAATTCATTAATTTGGATTCACAGAAAATTCAGAAAAAAATCGATGGAATTTTCAGGTATTGGTGTGAATTGGGGGTAATTTATCGAGAATTTTTGGGAAAAAAATAATTGAATTTGAAATAACAGAAAAAAGAACAAACAGAAATGATAATTTAAATATTCTGATATTTAATTGAATTAAAATGAATTATCGAGAATTGATTGCAAAACTATTGAATTAATTGAATTTAAAGAATTAATCTGAATTGAAATAATTATGTCGAATTAAATTAATTATTCTGAATTATTTCAACAATCGAAATTAATGTGTCCCTCGTCTCAAATGATCCTTAAAATTTTGGAAAGTATAATGGTTTATATTTTGAAGAGGATGCCAGACGTCGTACGTACAAGAGAAAGCACAGAAGATGCTGGGACACGAGCAGAACGGCCCTGCAGCAGGACAGCGGCTCCGAGAGCGCACCGCTTTTGTCTTCGGCGTCACATACGAGCGCGGGTACTGTGATGTTTCCAAATTCCGAGACCAGTGATCTCGACGACAGTCCCGTGGGTGGCTCATCCAGGTATTGCTCTCACTTACAAAGCCTGGGGGGAAAAAAAAAACTTTAATTATCATCAAATTTTTTAAAATTAGCGATATTAATTTATATCCCCCAAATTTTATATCCGTCTATATCTGAGCAGAATTAATGTGCATTATGGTCCCACTTATTAAAAAATTATTTTTAATTTAATATTAAAATTTAATATTAAAATAAAATATTAATTAATATTAAAAAAAATTATTAAAAAAAAAAATCTGAAACATTTTTTACGGACTCTATATTTGTGTTTTTTAAAAATTTTTTTTACATTGTGATCAATGTAAAAATTTTATGTAATTTGTATGTAATGTACATGCAATGTAATTTTTTTACATTGTGATCAATGTAAAAAATTAAAAAAAAAACACAAATATAGAGTTCGTAAAAAATGTTTCAGATTTTTTTTTATTTCGTTTTTGCACTTTATTGGAACATTTTTACTCGTAAATTGAAAATAATAATAATAATTTGTTCCAAAAATGTGTTAATGAAATAATTAAGGTATGGGAGTATCGGCGCTGCAAGTTCAAATTCCGTTGTAACGGTATTGCCAAAAAGATTGCCACCGTTGGTTCAAGAGAATCCCACCGTTATTTCGGTCTCGGGAAATCCGGCACCCGGTCTCCACTTTATGCAGCATCAATGCTACGAGATACGTGACATGGAAATGGTAAAATCCGACGAATTAATCGATCAATTTCGCGATAAGTATTTTTCTTGTGTTGAATTTTTTTTTTTTTTTTTTTTTTTTTTTTTTTTCAATTGTATATTCAGCTCTTGTCGAGCGAGAAGTACGATGGGAACGAGCCTCATCAAGCCAGTAGAGAAATTTGCAGAGGATACGATAGAATTCATTTGGTGAGCACCCTCGAGATTGGTTCGAGTTTGGGTCTCGAGCCAAAGCCAAAACAGTGCTCGCTCGTCACCATGTGAGTCGGAAGAATTTATCAATTTGCATTAACGATTATAATATTCATTGATATCAGAGCATTTTTTTATTTAATTATTTTTTTTTTTCATTATTTGTGATTTTTATTAATTTATTGATAATGATGTTCTGTGCTTAAATTATCATAAAAGTGTTTTTGATCTCACGGATCGTTTTTAAATTAATCAATTAATCATATGGAATTAATAACAAAAAGGGAAAGTATTATTATTAATTAGTTTTTTATTTTTTATTTTTTAATTATTTATCATCCCTATTTAAAAAAATTTAGAGGGAAAAGGGAAGGGGTCGTAAAAATCCAAAAGAATTTGTCTCGCGACGTTGAAAACATTGAAAATAATGAAAATTGCCCACAGCCTCGGTAGATACTCGAGTTATCGTTTAATTAACAGAGGCCAAATTTATCATGGCCCATCTGTGCAAGTTTTTGTGCGACGTTGTTTGACAATGTTGATAATTGGGCAAAGCACCCAGAAACAAAACTATGAAGGCAAATTCTGCAGTGAAAATTTGCAAAAAAAAAAAACCTTGATCCGTTTTTATTTTATTATTTTTATTCTTGAAATCTGTTTTGGAAGTTTTTTGACTGACGACAGTCTGCGAAAAATAAAAAACTTTGACAATCCTTGTCGACCTAGTTCAGAAAAATTATCTATTTTTTCTTTTTACTTTTACTTTCTTTCTCCTGTTCAATCTTTTCCTCTTTTTAATTTCTTCGTTCTATTTCTCGAACTTGAAGAGTTCTTTTTTTTTTTTAATCTTTGTCTCTCTTTGTTGCAATTTATATGGCAAAATAACTGCACGATTCGTACTATCGCAATCTTATGAATGTCGGATGACGACAGAATAAACAGAAATTTCATAAGAATATTACGTTACGAATATCCATGTATTTTTTGGATATCTCGTAAGGCTTTATTATTATTTTTTTTTTACTCTCGTTTGATTATTTTACCTCTATTATCAATTTGGAAATTATAAAACAAGAAATGGAAAAATTGTTTACGGTTTTTTTTTTCTTTTTTTGTTCTCCACTTCCTTGTCGCAAACGTCAAAGTTGACATTGAGATATGTATATATATACATTGTAGAGAGCCAAAGCTCGTGTCATATATACCCCATTTAATCGTGCATATTAACGATAATAATTTTGCAACCAAGAGTCAGTTCTTATCGGTAAAAATTTTTTCATCTCGATATCTCGAATCGTGTATAACGTATAACCGTGGCAGTTTGACTTTAATTTATTGCAGTACGAGCTTATAAATTCATGCGTTTTCTCAAGAAAAAGCTTTTGTCTTTTTTTAAAATGAAAAGAAAAAGCTGTGCAAATTGGAAATTTGCCGATTGCTTCCTCGTTTCGTTGCATTCAATCGAGGTTAACAAAGCTCCCTCTATGAGGAAGAAACGTGAAACTTGCACAGTAAGCATTAAGTATTATTTTTTCAAAAATCAATTTTAAAAATTCAAAATTTTCCAAAATCTCAAAAACCCTTCTACGATTTTTTTTTTTCAAACCCCATACGAAAAAAAATAATTGTGCCCTGACTTTTTTGTGTGGCAAGTGCCGGCTGGATACTTAGAAATTTAGGAAAGTTAGAGGGGACATCGCCATTATTCATAAAAATGAATTAAAAAAAAAAAAAATTTTTATTTCATAAAATCCGAATTCCATTTATCGATCATCGCCAAATTCAATGCCGGATATCCTTGTCCACTAGCTAATTTTTGGGATTTGGAAGAAAAAAAATAGCGACATTTTTTTTTTGAAAATTCTAAAATTACTCAAGTTCTAAAATTTTTGAGCAATTTTGAGGAAATTTGCTACAAGCGAAAGAGCAATCTAGCAATCACAAAGTTTCGCGATTCTCCTTGAGTAAGCTTGACACCGTGGGCACCGATAAGGAAAATTGTAAATTTGAAAAAAAAAAAAAAAAAATCTCAAAATTTGTAACAATTCTGAGATAAGAATAAATTATAAATCATAAATCCATGAAAAATGGAAAAAAATACGCGTAGCTTTGGTATTCATTGAGCGGACGCTTGTCCCTGATGTGAATTGAAAAAATAACTGAAAAAAAAAAAAAAAATGGTAACCGTTGCACATGAAGTTTCTGTTTCTTCATTTCCTGTGTTATTTCGTTGCGAAAAAAATTTCAGTTTCTCGATATGGAACACGATATTGGGATCCTCGCTGTTGACGATGCCCTGGGGTATTCTGATGGCGGGTCTCGCTCCGGGGCTAATTATGCTGCTGGCTATGAGCGGTCTGTGTCTCTACACTGCTCATCGTCTTCTCAAAATTCACAAATATCACGGTCTGTAATTAACGAAGATACACAACAACAAAAAAGTCACACATTTGATTTATCAACAGTCGATGATATATCTTATTTGTTAAAAAATATTGTTAGTAATTAATAAATGAATCAGACGAATGATAAATGAAAAAAAAAAAAATTATTTTTCATCCAACAAATTCATCGATCAATGAACCGTTTAATTGTTTATTGATTTTAAGGTGGCGATGAGAGAATCGAAGTTCCCGAATTATGCAGAATATATCTTGGCTCGTGCGCCGATCACGTGGCCCGAATATTCAGCATAACCGTACTGCTGGGTGCTAATATTGCTTACTGGATCCTAATGTCAAATGTTCTCTACAATTCGGTCAATTTTTTCTACGGTACGTCGAGAAAAGCAAACAGAAAAAACAAAAATAAGTAATAGAATGCACATTTATTCATATTTCAATTTAAAAATTTTATTTGCTATAGAATGTCATTGTGATTATTATTATTTTTAATATTTGCGACTATTTCGTTGCAGATAATATTGCTGGTATCGCGGAACATCCTGTCGTCGACAACGTTACGCATCTTCCCGAAGGTCCGCGATATTTTTTACTTTTTCGTTCATTCTAAACCGTGAAATTTATTGAACACTTAAATTTTTTTTTTTAAATTAATCACACGGAACTGCGTGCACCAATTTTTAAATTTCGAGTAATTCGGCCACAAAATGTGAAATCAATTTGCACCTGTTATTTTTTTTCTTGTTTTTCTTTACACCCATTATTAATTTTTCGCCCCATTATTTGACAATCGATGTCTCTTCTTTACAGTTCTCTGTCCTAAGGAAGAAATATTCAATTACAGCGTTGATGCAATACCGAATGATCGTACCTACGATAATCTCGGTCCTGTCTGGGATATTTACAAAACCGTGCCCATCTTCCTCGCTATTATCATATTTCCCCTATTGAATTTCAACACAACGACGTTCTTCACGAAATTTAATTCTCTCGGTGAGCCGAAAAACATTCATTACACCATCGTTATTGAAAAGAAAATTAAAAAAAAAAAGAAAAAAAAACAATACAGAGGAGAAATAAAACATTAGGTGGAATTTTAAACAGGAACGGCCGCGATAATTTATCTGATTGCTTTTGTCATCACGAAATCCTCGAGTTGGGGCATCAATATGTCGACGACTGCTTGGGAAAATAGCTGGAGACTACAGTCGACGTTTCCGGCACTCGCTGGTACCCTAACAATGTCCTTTTTCATTCACAATATTATCATTACGATAATGCAGCACAATCGTGATCAGAGCAAAAACGTAAGATTTTAAAAATCAATTTAACGCTTTTTCCGAAAAAAAAAAACAATAAGAAAAAAAAGAAACATGTAGGGTAGACGTACCACTTTGCATTTGCCTCGAATTTCTTAAAGTTTCAGGGCCGATGCTCATTTCATCGAGCGTAATATTTCGATATTCACGATGCTTACGCACCAATATCGATTGCTTTATTGAATATTTGCTAATTTATTTCAACGAAATATAACGAAATGTGTCAAAGCTGAGCGGTTCGTGTCTTGTCAGAAGTGTTAAGGGATATCTCGAGTCATTCAGCCCCATAAAAAATGTATATTTTATCAGTTGAAGCTCATTTTGCGGATTGGAATCACAAAAAAAAAACTGACATATCAGCTAAAATATCGGAAAAATACGCGGTGGCCAAAAGTGGTACATTCGAAATGCGATTGTTCTATTTGTGGCCAGCTTATAATGGCCAATCCCAATTCAAAGCTTGGTGGCCACAATTGGTACTTCGGATGACCAAAAGTAGTAAAATTTTGGCCACGAATGGTGAAAATGACAGCTATACGATAATTTCCTATTTTCTTATTTATCATGATCGGAAAAAAGATTTTAAATGATAACAATTCGATTCTGCGTACCTTTTAGGTTGCATCGATCACTTTTTCAATTCTGAATTTGCAATAATGTGAGCACTGTTCGTAAATGAATGTTCGAAAAATTGCTCAAAGTGGTCACAACTGGTACGTCTACCCTGTGTAAATTTGATAAGTTGAGAAAAAAAAACTTTATGAAATGTGTTCTTTTCTTATTTATTTATTTATTTATTTTTTTTATTTTTTTCTTCACAGGGAAGAGACTTGTCGGTAGCTTATATTCTCGTGACTCTCACATATCTCGTGGTTGGACCAATTTTTTATATCAGCTTTCCCCTAGCGAAATTTTGCATCGAGGACGTGAGTAACGGAAAATACGTAATTAAACATTTGAAAAATTTAATCGAACGATAAAAAGACGTAATTGAGCAAGAAAAAAAAAATCGAATGAAACGAAAATTGTATCTCACGGATAAAATCGAATATTTTGAATTTTTTTTCTTTTTTTTTCACAATTTTGATGATTCATACGAAATTGTTTCGCGTGTTGCAGAATTTTTTGAATAATTTTCAAAAATGGGACGCACTGACCGTCGGGGCTCGGATGGTTTTGCTCTTTCAATTATTAACGGTGTATCCGCTGATAAATTATATGCTGAGAATTCGTCTTTTCTCCGTAATATCGCCGCTCGTTAATGCAACGAGATGCCACGTTATAATTGTTAATATATTTGTCGTTACTGTTTGCATATTGTTCGCGCGATACATGCCTCACATAGGCACGGTCATACGATACACGGGCGCGATAAGCGGTATGATATATATTTTTACCTTGCCGAGTATATTGCATCTCGCGATACTTTGCAAAAAAGGCGAAGCAACGATTCAATCCGTGATACTTCATCTCGTTATACCGGTTATCGGTGCGGCCAATCTAGTTGGTCAATTGTACGTTAGTTTCAGCTGAAAATCAGAAGAAAGAAAAAAAAAAAAATCTCGTCAGTTCGATCACGAATCTTATTAATTTTTTTCTTCTTCTTTGTTTTGCTTAATTTAAATTAAAAAAAAAGAAAATGTCGAATTTGTCGAATTATCAAGACGAAAAAAAAAAAAAAAAATACTGTACACGTTGCCGTATAATGTATACTGTGTGTTGTAAATAAATTGCTTTTTTTTTCTACTCATCGCAAAAGATATAATTTCCATATATATATGAGACATTCCACGTCAACTCAGCCACCCCGTTTTTTTTATTGTCTCGAAAAAATTATTCAGTATGGGCATTTCAAAGGACAATATATCCATGACATTTTACCAAAATTTCATCCCCCCACTATTGTTGGTTCTCGAGATAATGATTAATGAAGTCTCAATTTTGTAAAAATCATAACTTCGTAACTACTGATCGGATTTAAACGATTAAAAAAAGAATCTTTTTGATTTTTTTTGCTCTTTTCGAAAAAAAATATGTCATCATCGGATAAAAGCTCATTAGACATTTTTCGGAGTAAATTAACAAAAAAAAATTTTTCCCTCTTCACTGATGGCTTGTTCCATTTTGAAAAAATCCTGCGGAGTTGTGTATTGCCTCCCTCTATCAGAAAAAAAAATACTGAGTAGAATTCCGATTGGCCCTTTCGTGGAAAAAAAAAAAAAATCGAAAAATTTCCCCGAAAACTGTCTAATGAACTTTTCTTTAATGACGGCATATTTTTTTTCAAAAAGGGTGAAAAAAATAAAAAAGATTCTTTTTTTAGTCGTTAAAATCCGATCAGCCGTTACGAAGTTATGATTTTCACAAAATTGAGAATTTATTAATCATTATCTCGAGAACCAACAATAGTGGGAGGATGAAATTTTGGTAAAATTTCATGGATATATTGTACTTTGAAATGCTTATACTGAATAATTTTTTCGAGACCAAAAAAAAAACGGGGTTGCTAAGTTGACGTGGCTGCGTTGACGTGTCGTATTCCACGTTAACTCATTAGCCACCCCGTTTTTTTTTTGTCTCGAAAAAATTATTCAGTATAAGCATTTCAAAGTACAATATATCCATGAAATTTTACCAAAATTTCATCCCCCCACTATTGTTGGTTCTCGAGATAATGATTAATAAATTCTCAATTTTGTGAAAATCATAACTTCGTAACGGCTGATCGGATTTTAACGACTAAAAAAAGAATCTTTTTTATTTTTTTCGCCTTTTTTGAAAAAAAATATGTCGTCATTAACGAAAAGTTCATTAGACAGTTTTCGGGGAAATTTTTCGATTTTTTTTTTTTTTTCCACGAAAGGGCCAATCGGAATTCTACTCAGTATTTTTTTTTCTGATAGAGGGAGGCAATACACAACTCCGCAGGATTTTTTCAAAATGGAACAAGCCATCAGTGAAGAGGGAAAAATTTTTTTTTGTTAATTTACTCCGAAAAATGTCTAATGAGCTTTTATCCGATGATGACATATTTTTTTTCGAAAAGAGCAAAAAAAATCAAAAAGATTCTTTTTTTAATCGTTTAAATCCGATCAGTAGTTACGAAGTTATGATTTTTACAAAATTGAGACTTCATTAATCATTATCTCGAGAACCAACAATAGTGGGGGGATGAAATTTTGGTAAAATGTCATGGATATATTGTCCTTTGAAATGCCCATACTGATAAATTTTTTCGAGACAATAAAAAAAACGGGGTGGCTGAGTTGACGTGGAATGCGACATATATGAATAAAAGAGGCTGTTTTAAAGTTTTAACAATGAAAAAACTCAACAATAAAGACTCGTATTTTTATCATGTACATTATTATTATTATTGTTATTATTATTATTATTTCGTTACAAATTGACTCAAACGGTTATCAGGAATTCCTGGACGTTATCGCATAGACCCAGACCGTGTCGACGCCATGCCCGAACGTTCGTACCGGCCTCAAGTTTGGCAGGGGAAATCTACATGCGACGATCCTGCAGTTCTCATCTAGCTCATTTATGAATTTTCGTTCGAGCTCTTCCATCTGGGCAAAATTAATTGGTACATTGTCAAAAGTAATTTCGAGTTTTGGCGAAAAATTGAGCGGCAATATCAAACGAGATATCTTTGTTAAATCGCTGACGATGAGGACCTAAATTAATCGATTCGTCCGATCTAATACCATTTGTTCGACTCCAAATATTATGACGTTGTCGTAACCACCCAGATCGAATTTCCAAAGATCTTCTCTGTGAAACGATGTTTTCGCGGAAAAACCCTGAATCAGCGACGAAATCCTCGAGTACAGAACGAGCCACGGATTTAGCTCGACTCCGCTGGCTCGAAATCCGCTCTTCGCCGCTGCGAAAACCTGTAAAAAAAAAACAAAAGAGGGCTTTCTTGACCGTGAAAAATGTGAAACTAATTTTTTATGTGCGTTTCGAAAGAAAATATCGAAAATTGACGAAAATTAGAACGGTAGCAAACGCTTTTTTGTTAAATTCGGAATATCATCAAATTTGAATCGCCGAGGAACAATCGTGCTTGCCATACGGAAGCGCCAATGCATATCCAGAGAATTTTTATAGTTCGGATTTTTCGAGTATATGAAAAATTTTTTAGCAATTCGGGATGAAGATTTTGAGAAAAAAATGAAATAAATGTATGAAAAAAAAAGAAATGAGAGGAATTTAAGGTGGCAAGTATAGATGAGTTTTGTGGCTTGTGGACTGACCAGACGACCGTCGCCACTGCCCAGATCTATCAGAGTTCCCGAACGACCTCGCAACGCCAGCAATACGTTCTCAACTTGCTGGGTAGTCGCAGGAACGTAAGGCAAACAGATTCTTCGCAAAGCAGGACTAACAAACGGAATACAAACGACGCTCAGAGCCACTCCTATACCACCTGAGACGATAATCAAATTTCTTATTATCACTTGAACGAAAATATATCGAGAATATCACAAAAAAAATTCTCATTTATATGTAAAACGAAATTTTCCTGAAAATGAACCATAGCCGTTAGGAATTTTAGTGGACAAATATGTTTTTTTATGTATTCCACAAAAATCATCCAATAGATCGTCGTGGTAAGAATTTTCATACCCGAGAGTTTTGTAATTTTCCCGACAGCAATTTATTTTTAAAAAAATAACAAAGAAAGGTATCGTTTATCCGCTTATTTTGTTTTTATAATAAATGAAAAACCTTCAGAATTTTCGTATTTTTCATTGAAAATCGATTGACAAATCGATAAGAACAGGTTAAATGTCATGAAAACACGATTTTTAATAAACAAATACAAGATACCACGAACCTGTCACACCGACCATAAAAAGACCAATTTTCGATGATCCTTTAGGTATTTCCTTGACGATGTCATCCTTCGTCCACCCTAAATCATTCATTGTTAACGAAAATCGATGAAAATTTGAGGTTAAAAAATTGTTTTCCGAGGTTATGTTCGCCCTCAAATTGGTCGGAAAAGTGTGACGCAATATTGATCCACGGACCGTGTATTGATCATTCGGTACATGTGGTCAGATTGACACAACCTAACCTAACCCAACTACAGTAATCAGTGGGTCTGTTTAGCCGAACTAAACGTTGACTACGTTTCCACCGTATGGTCAGAGGCAGGTTGGGTCCATATTTGAGCCAATGAGAAATGATATTTCACGAGAAATTATTTCCTTCCTCTCTCGTATGCGTCAATTGTAGACCGAGCTTTACGCTCCGTGGGGAGTCACCCTCAAATCTCAAACAAAAAACAAAGCCGTGGTAAAGCGAAGGCTCTTGTTCTTTAATTCTGCTTTACGTTCGTCTGACCCGTCTGACTTCGTTGGAGTGGTAAGTGGACATTTTGAAAAATTTTATTCTTAAATCCGTAAAATATCCTACGTTAATTAGCGAAAAATCGGTCCCCACTTTCGGTAATTACAAAAAAGTCGCAATTTTCTCGTTATCCGTTTGATCGTTACACGGCGACCGGCGACCGGCCGAACAAAAGTTCGGCCAGTGGAGAAATTAGGAGTTTATCGAAATTCCATTGAGTATTGAGTATTGAGTTTATGGCTTTAACATAAAAAAATTGTCGTTTATTTTATCGAAGTGTCTGCTCGACTGCTCGTACGTGCTCGTACGGCGACTACGGCTACCTGATGAATAACGGTGTGTTAATCATCCGGCAATTAATCAATACATTTTAATTTTATTTATATAATTATGTCTAGCCTTATTATATCTATATTGGTTTCAAAAATCATGTTTTGTGCAATCAAAATTATTAAGAACAATTTTAATGTGTTGCTTCTTAATTTTTTGATTAAAATTTCATGACGGCAGCTATATGAGCTAGCTATATGAGCAGTCGTATTTTTATTTTTTGTATGTATAGCTTATTGGTTAGTCTCTCCCAGAGTTCAAGGAAATTCTATAGATTGGTTTGGGTTGGGTATATTTTTTGGGCTGCGTGAGGGTATATCTTTTGGATTGGGCTTGGGTATAACTATTGGTCGAGTAAGATACGTTTATTCGTCCAGATATTATAAAATATGGTTCTTAACGTTCTATGGATGAAAAATGTGGAAT
The DNA here is from genome assembly GCA_963564615.1 of Rhorus exstirpatorius. Taxonomy (NCBI): domain Eukaryota; kingdom Metazoa; phylum Arthropoda; class Insecta; order Hymenoptera; family Ichneumonidae; genus Rhorus; species Rhorus exstirpatorius. The sequence continues at coordinate 30,495,546 of OY751317.1, forward strand.
TATTCGTCTGGATATAACTTGAAAATTTTTTTCGCAATTTTCGGTTGGATAATATCGACTCATTCATTCTCACATAATTTGATAAGCTTTTTAAATAATATTTTTGTGAACTATGTATAATCATTTGTCCAAATACGTTATTTTGCCATTTGAATCCACGGATAAATAGCGCTATATTGCTAATACGGTGAAAATAAAGGATAAGAGGCGGAATGCCAAAGTGACGGGAGATATGGCAGGCAGCCGAGTCACCACGAGCCAACTGGCCACAGCGTCAACTGTACACCACACGGATAGCAATTTTATGAATATATGCATGCATACATTCATAAAATTACGTATGTAATTACGAATGTATGCATGCATACATTCATAAAATTGCTATCCGTGTGGTGTACAGTTGACGCTGTGGCCAGTTGGCTCGTGGTGACTCGGCTGCCTGCCGGAGATATAGTCCCAATTCATATATATTCTGTACAAATAAGATGCGCGTATTCGTCCGCGGTAGCCGAACGAGGAGACACAGCCTTATTTAAGACTTTTGGGTATATAATTCCGTGGGTCTTGATCTACTTTTATATATATGGGGCATTCCACCCCAATTCGATCATTTTTGATTTAACTCGCAATTTTTTATGTTGTTCACCCACATGAGTATAGAGACTACCATATTCTTTTAGATTTTTTTTTCACCCCGTTCTGGAGTGACAATTTTTTTTAAAAATCGATGAAACCCAATTCAATCAGCGATATCTTCTAATTAAAAAACGCCATCGGAAAACTTTACCAGGTCAAATTTTTCATCTTTTTTTTAAATTTATTTTTAAAATTTTCCAATTTTTTTTTTCTATCGAAAAATCAAAAAATCGATTTTTCCAAATGACTGACATTTTTAATTTAAAAAAAAAAATCAATCACAAAAAAGTACATGGTAAAACAAAATTTTTGTTTTTACAGCTATTTAAAGTTTATTAGAGTACTCTAATAAACTTCTAATAGCTTATTAGAGTACTCTAATAAACGTCAAATAGCTGTAAAAACTACAAAAAAAATCTGCCCACAATGAGACAGGGCTCAAAAATTTTGTCTTATCGTGTACTTTTTTTGTGATAAAAAAAAAATTAAAAATGTCACTCAAGTTCGAAAAATTGATTTTTTTATTTTTCAATAGAAAAAATTTGGAAATTTTTTTAAATAAATTCATAAAATAGTAGACATCAGGATGAAAAATTTGACCTGGTGAAGTTTTCCGATGGCGTTTTTTAATCAGATGACATCGCTGATTGAATTGGGTTTCATCGATTTTTTCAAAAAATTGTCACTCCAGAACGGGATTGAAAAAAAAATCTAAAAAATCTAAAAATATAGTAGTCTCTATTCATCTAAAATCTAAAAATATAGTAGTCTCTATTCATCTGGGTGAACAACATAGAAAATTGCGAGTCGAATAAAAAATGGTGAGGGTCGGAGGCTGGTCGAATTGGGGTGGAATGCCCCATATATAAATCATAATTCTCGTCTCTGCAGAGACTGCAGATCTGCAGAGTGTACACTAACACCGTTGACCATCAATGCAGTTGATAAATAGTTTTCAAAGATGATTATTTTCTTGGGTTTTTACGTACGTAAAAATTACTCCAATATCCAGTGACCTCTTTGTGAAATGGATATTTGATTCTGTTATCGACTCATTTTACTTGCCACTCCGCGATGGGTGTTTTACCTTTGTCCCAATTGGTCTCACAGCTACATTCATTAAAATGACATTTTTAAAAATGAGCTTTTAAATCCAAATGAGCTATTCGCTGTGTGCGGTGCCATACTGTAGCGGCTGAGAACGGCTTAGACCGCCCATGGTGGCGAGAATGCGCACATTTTTCTGGACTAATTGACAGCAATATAATGGAGAAGTCGCGCAATGATCCGAATGACAAGATTGGCAAGGCTCATGCTTAACCTCTAATTGAGAAAGAAAAGTAGCCGTAAACCTATTTTTATTACTTCGTAATACGTCTATTTATTTTTTTTTCAACGCAGTTATAGTCAAGCTCACCTCGAAAAACTCTATGCAGCACGAATATAAACGTTCGTTTATGTATTAATATTAATACAATAACGTTTCGTGTATGCAAGTAAACGAGAGCTCGTCCAGAAAAATGTGCTAAGTATAGCCGGCCGCGGCGCCACTTGGGTTACCGCACACAGCGAATATCATATATTCCAGGTTCGTTCTGATAAATGTATGGTCAATAAAAAATACATATTCCCAAGTGTATATGGGTCTGTCCACGTCAATCCGATACCCCTCCAGACCGCACCATCTCCGATTTGCCCCGTGATTTTTTGCGTTATTGTCCATACTTTGAAACACTTTTCTAAATTTTTTCAAAATTTTCGGATCAACCCTTTTTGAGTTATAATTTTTTTTAGGTAAAAAATAACGACCTTTTTTAAAAATCTGAAAAAATTCTGAAAAATCCTCTGAATGACGCAGAACAGTCGCTCGTTTGGGAGAATGTGGACCGAATTTTTTTTATATTTTTTTTTTCCAATTAAAATTTTTTTTCCCCAAAACAACAAAAAAAAACTTCCTCTGCGGGCAGAAACGTGGTTCAGAAACACGAGCCTTGAAAAGGCAGCGCTCGACCCTCTATACATATAATATACATAAAATTTTTTTCGTAAATAACTGAAATACGTGTACGCATGCGAGAGCGTACTTTACTATTTATTGAATGTTTCACGATTGATATTAGAGCTACGATCGGAACTGTATACACAGGGTAAAAATTGGTCGTTTCAGTACGTGGTTCATTGTTTTTGGGATGTACACTTTGAAACAACCAATTTCTCCACCTTTTATCCTTGGCACAAAATGAATACTGGGTCAAACTAATTTTTCTTGGAACTGACCAGTTGAATACCAATTATGAATACTAGTAAAAACATTCGTGTAGTTCAAACATAGTGCTGGCAGGTCTATAAGAGGATAAGAGTCGTGGGTGTAGTGTTTTTCTTGGAAAAAAATTTTTAATTGGGTAAAAAAAATATAAGAAAAATTCGGTCCATATTCTCCCAAACGGGAGACTGTTCTGCATCATTCAGAGGATTTTTCAGAATTTTTTCAGATTTTTAAAAAAGGTCGTTATTTTTTACCTAAAAAAAATTATAACTCAAAAAGGGTTGATCAGAAAAATTTGAAAAAATTTAGAAAAGTATTTCAAAGCATGAACAATAACACAAAAAATCACGGGGCAAATCGGAGATGGTGCGGTCTGGAGGGGTATCGGATTGACGTGGACAGACCCATATGTATTGATATTGCACTGTCGGCAGCAATAGTCTGAGACAAAAAAAAATCATATTTTTTTTTTCATTTAAAAATCCGTAACAACAGGCAGGTTTTTATTTTCCATAGTTCATTCTTCATTCTGTAAGATTATCTCCGGTACAACCGTAGAAGTTTTTTAAATTAAAAAAAAAATTCATGTAGTATATCTTGTAAAATTCTTGTAGTTCGTAGATATAAATCTCCTGCAAAAGATACTCTCCCAAGCAAGAAAGCAGCGGATGAAATGGAAAAGAACCGCAAGCTCGCTGATTCGTCAGAAATAATGGGAAAAGCAAAAAGAACCAAGGTCTCAATGGAGACGCGACCGACGAAAGTTGGCCTTGCCTATGATCAGACGGAGGTAGCAAAATTGGTAGAATGCAAACATCCTGAAAAAGTTAGGATACGCAAGGACGACTGGAAAGAGGTTAGACGATCGTAACGAGTCATTGTTTATTGATAAATTTATTTATTGATTTAGGGTAAGATCCTTTTACAATTATACCCCCAAGAGGATAAAAATAATATTTTACGAGCTAGCATATCTTGTGAAACTCTTGTAGCTCGACAATAGAAGTTTCTGGCTAAGGATTATCTCTCTTGAAAAAGAGCACGAGCATAGATTATAGGTTAACAATTTTCATATCGGTTATCTAATTTTTGGGACTTTTTCCAAATCTTCGAACCAGTATTTTTTGCCAAACATGAATGGGTCCTGATTTCTCAAACGGAAAGATACGTTTTTGAAAAATCTGGAAAATTCGCATAATATCTGTGTTGTATGTGAAAATTTGTAAACCACAGTCCAAAACGCTATATTGGCAATAAATTATATAGATTTTTAATAAAACAATTTTCTAAAGAAAATTTTGGAAAAAAATTTTAATTGGGCTCGAGTTTTGAAGTCACAAATAACAAACATACCGAAGGGTTTTCCGATATACGCACTTTTAAATTCTCGATCATATTTTTTTAAATTTCAACTTCTGAAAAACCATATGCATAAAGAAATTTTTCAGCCACGGGCCACGGACCCGTCACGAGTTTTTTACTTGTAACATCGAAAAGCCTTTTTTATACCGACCCCTATTGCCTATAATGATGTAATTTCTCCGCAAATTACATCATTATAGGCGACATATACCGACCCCTATTGCCTACAATGATGTAATTTGTCTGGTACAACTCTAGATTTTTCAATTCGTCTTCCTTTCTATATTGCCTTTTTGTGCTTTCGGGAAATGTTCTTTCTATCATTCGTGAATTTATAATTAATTAATATCATCGCACAAGGTACAGTAACAATTACAAAAAATATAAAAATATTGTTAATTTATTAGACCACATTTTTTTATTTTATTTTTTATTATTTTTCGTCCCATAATACGTGGTTTTTGCGGTCTGACAGACCACGTGTTGTTTGCCAGGGTTAAATACGAAAATTTGTCTATATAAACACTATGCGATCGCATTTTTATCCCGATTAGTCGATTTTCTCGCAACTAATCCAAATCCAACCAAATACGGTTCATTAGTGCATCGAAGCAGACTCATTTTGGTCAGTTCAGTTCACAATGGGTTGATGTTGAATTCTTCAATTAACAGTCAAATTTATTGAGTGTACCATTTTCAATTCCTTAGTGTCCATGTCAGAAAGGGCACTTTAAAAAACGTAACTCTAAGTTTGCTCTGAGAATCTACCCCTATAGAAAATCCTGTTTATGAAAAAGTAGCTACTGTCGAAATAGCGGTAGATAAATGTCGTGTCTCAATTGGTATAAAAGTGATACAAAGTATACACTTCATGCATACTTGCACATAGAATTAGAAGGGTAAATGTGTATGAAGTGTGTACTTCGTACTAATTGAGACCTGGCAAAAATTATAAGAGTGCCACTAGTTATATATTACATTTCTACAATCGCATTGAGCTGATTCATGCTACTTTAGCATGAATCAATGCGATTTTAGTATGAATCGATGCGATTTTAGTATGACAGGGTCCCATGCGAGAAAGGCATGCACCGATGCGATTATCGCACAAGAGCGATGCGCTGAACGCACGCGGATACCTCCATACCATAAACGCAAGGAAGTCCATGCAAAAAGAGTATGGGTCCCGAGCATTTTGAAGATTTGCGGACTGTGCATGCTCGCGGCAACCTATATGTAGTCTGTAAATCTTCAAAACGCAGTTCGTAAATCTTCAAAACGCTCAGGACCCATACTCTTTTTGCATGGACTTCCTTGCGTTTATAGTACGGAGGTATCCGTGCGTTCAGCGCATCGCTCTCGTGCATTCAGCGCATATCTCTCATGTGTTTAGCGCATCGCTCTCGTGCGATAATCGCATCGGTGGATGCCTTTCTCACATGGGACACTTTCATACTAAAATAGCATGGTTAATCATGCGATAATAGCAATTTTCTCGTACCTTTTTTGCATGGAACACTCGAATGCGAAAATAGCAATAGCGTCCCATGCGATATTCGCAATAGATTTCTTTCCGTGTAGTTAACAGTAGAATTGTGATAATCGCTAGCAGCATTTGAGCGCTAAGATAGCTCGTATATTGCAACGAAACTATGACTAGGTTAATAAATGGTAGAAAACAGTGAATTTTTTAGAAAATGAACGTTCAAACGAAAATTTCACAGTTGCCTGATGATAGAATTCCGACAAATTGTAACATCATATTAGCAGCAGAACTGTTACATACTGTGCATATCACGTGGAATGACAGGATAGCCACAGTTTTTTACACAGTTGAATTAATAAATTATACCCTAGTTATTTTTCAACAAACTCATTGTTCAAAACCATTATTAATGAACCAAAATTCTAAAAATGGGATGACTTTGTTTTAACTGGATAATGATTCACATTTATAATAATCGTATCACTATTTCGAGAAGTTTTTTTATTCGGATCATGCTAATTAATCTTGGCTATTTAGGAATATTGAAATTGTAGATATAAGGTCTGTGTACACTATGCCGCGATGTGGCGAGTCGAGACGCGGTGAATCGTTGCAAATCGTTATAAAGCGCTCGGGAGTTTTTGGATTGTGCAGAGACTAATATATGGATATCAAGATAAATCTACGATTTTCCACAGCTTGCATCTACGCAGATCGAAATTTTATCTCCATGGATCGAAATTCAATCTACGTAGATCCAAACCATTTTTTCCTGAGATGCTTGCGAGTAATCCTTTTTTTTTTTTATTCTGTGCTAGTTAGACGAGGAACGAAACCTAATGATTTCAAGTAATTTGATTTTTTGGTTCTGAAGTTGTTCGAAGATTTGTGATGGAATTTGCTGAAAAATCAATGACTAGATAAAAATCATTCACGTCAATATTTTTGAAATAGTTCTTGCGTTTGGAATTATTCTGTGATGATGGTCAACACTGATTGACGTATTGCAAAAATTATTTTTCAACTATTTTTAGAAATGTGACAGTAAGTAATTTTCGTCAATGTATGAAGAAACATTTCAGAAAAATTTTCAGTCAAGCTCGGTTGAATGAAAAATCTGTTCATCTGTAAATTTGAAAGTACCGCATCAAAATTGAGATCCGGATCACCAGAAAACTTTAATTAAATCGCAATCTCTATTGATTCTCTACATACGCCTCAAAACGCGTAGATTAGATGTTACTCTGAATTAACAGAGGTTTAAAATGAGCCCGAGCCAAATTTTTTCACCACTAATTTTTATTTTTCTCTAAATTAAAAAAAAAAAATTTCGCCCCGCAAGTTTGGGCCTATACAATTTTGCTCTATGTCTAGCCGCTCTCGCAACATCTCGATTGGGTGCTTTTTTTATAGGCATTAAGAATTTTTTAATGAAATGCTTGAATTTATTTCAAAACGTTTTGTGTGTTTGACATTTTTTTGTAACGATTTATTAGACAACTTTTCATGTTTTACATCTTCTTGTAAGGTTTGAATTATTTGATAACTGTTTGCGTTTGACTTTTTTTTGTACAGCATTCATAGATATTATAGCAGATTTTAGTTTAAAACGCTGAAAAAATCAATTATATTGTAAATGAGATTAATATCATTACAAAAAATACATTGTTGAATACAGTTTTTCCGAAAATTCTACGTAACGTATATACTATGAGGACTGTCATATAACGTTGACTTTCAGGACTTATACATATTTTTGTACGATGACTATGAGGACATATATATGATGAATAGGCAGAAGGGTCAAGGATTGAGAATGGCCGAGAAATATCCGTGTGATTACGTGCATATAAGGGAGGTCCAGGCGAAATAAAACACGGCAGTAAAATAATTAGAATTGAGATTTTTTTAAATCTGTTAGCGACACAATTTTTTAATAAATTAATTTTGCATATTGTTATTAGTGAATGTGAGAATAAGGAAATAGGGTTTATACTTTTAAAATTTCATATAAAATTTGTGTAAGAAAAAAAATGTACAATTTTACTTTACATGTAATACCAATCATTTTTTTAAATAATCACAAAATATTATATCCTTTCAAGAAACATAAACATTAAACACTACACATTTATAATGCTCAAGTGAAACAAGACAACATTTTATTTTGTATTGAGAAATATTTTTCCATGTCAGTAGAAGACAAAAAAAATTATTGACAATTAATTGATTTCACTAATTTAAAAAAAAAAAAAATGATTTTTTTTATAAGTCGAAAAATAGGTACAGAAGATACGTTAAAGAAATATTATGAGCTGCCATTAGACATTTTTTTAAGAAGGTTCTTAACATGAATTGGGTGCGGCAAGGGGAACGTGACGGCGCGGCGCGGGAGACGTGCGGGGCTGGTTGCGTTATTAATTTGCCATTACTCACGGTCAATTCTGTTTACAAGTATATTTCACAATCAGCACGGTGAAAAACTTTCTTCATGGGCAAATTATATCTGTGAAGGTCTAATCTGTCGTTTAAGCGGTTCTTCGGGAAAATGTTACCGTTTTTCACTCCTAAAATAATCTCCAATCATAGCTTCGAATACTTCTCCCATAAGAGCCCACGTATAAGCGGCATATTTAATGTTTTTTTTTTCTCCTCAACTATGTGGTCAAATTCAGCATGAATTTCAAATAATTCATGAATTTTGAATTAATTATGAATTTTGAATAATTCATTTGATGAATACATGAACTAATCAGGATTATTTATACTATTCATAACATGAATATTCAATTCAAATTATGAATTGAATCCAGCAGTACTCGCAGAAATTTCGATCTTATTTATTTATCTTGTTTGTTCATTTAAATAAATATTATTCATTTAAAGGCATCTGATTTATTTAAATATTTCTACTAATAATAAATGTATATTTATTTAAATATAGATTAAACATAACAAATTCTCGATAAAATAAAATATTTTTCTTTTTTTAAGTGATTAAGATTTTCTCCTTATTAATTATCGACGTTTCTTTGCTTATTGACGTTTTGCAAATAACACTTTTGCAGAAAATGAAGGCTGCCAAGTGTCCCACCGACGAGCTCAGCATAACCAACTGCGCTGTCATTAACCGCAATGACTTTCCCGGTAATGTCAAGTGTGTCATACTTTTGCATTCCTTTGTTTTGACAACAATATAATGTTGAAAAGCGAATAAAATTGAAAATTATCCTTCAGGCACGTCGAGGTCACCACCGGACCGAACCAACACTTTGTGTTTACGGTGAAGTATCATGACATACAGCCCGGCACCATTGGATTCAGTCTGCCGCAACGAAAATGGGCAGCTCTCTCGCTAAATCAGGAGATCGACGTCAGGCCTTTTCACTTTGATCCGACCTCCAGCTCGGAATTTCTTTGCCTCATTTCCCTGGAGGCGGACTTTGTCCAGAAGAATAAGTGAGTTTCTGCCATTTATGTTGATAATTTTTATACAAAGATTAATATGACTAGAATTTATATAATTTAAGACTATCAATTAATTATCGACTAATTAAGATCGACCGGATAATATTATTCAAGTATGAGGGTATGATCAATTCTTTTTTGAAAGATTATTCCAGTTCGAATTATTATCTGCATGAAAATACGAGAAAAAAAAATCATCGCGATAAAGCACGCTCGACCCTCCGTGTGAGCACTGCCTTGGATAGAATGCTTGAAATTTCTTATGGATAATGTTCCATACTCTCTGATACTCCAACTCTGGGAAGTGGCCATGATTTTTTTTCCCGATTTTTCAAAAGCCCGAAAAAATTCGAGAAATTAAAATGTCCCTTAAGGTAGTTCTATCGCATAGCGATTTACCGTTTATATTTCGATAAAAATTGGTGTACGGGTCGGTTAATTATGATCGAAGCATGACTTAGTTACATTTTCATGATGTTAGGTGGAAAATAAAAGAGTTGTTAGATTTTTTATTTTTATACATTTAACATACTGTCATACGGAAATCCATGCTTTTGAAGGATTCAATTACAAAGTTAACAGAAACTATACCGTTGATATATAGATGAAACTTCATGAGATACAAGTAGAATATTTTAAGAACATTTTGCGTGTCTGAAAATATTGATTGATGGCCTATAAGCGCATAAATAAATAAAGTAATGCCAAACTTAATTGACCGCCGACCAATATTTAGCAGTTGTGGCAACGCCTTGGGTTAGCGCGCAATTTAAAAATATGATGCGCTCGATAGATTATCCATGCCCGAGGATTTCTCAACGTTCTCAGTGCAATTATACATTACGCATATGGAAAACAGGAAAAACCGGGAAAACTCAAGGAATTTCTTTCCTCCTGGAATAATCATGAAAAAGTCAGGGAATTTAGAAAATTCTTTGAAATTTTTTCAGAATTTACTTTTTGCCAAAATTACGAAAAATGAAACCAACTTGAAAAAAAAAAACAACTGAAAAGTATAAAAATAAAAATTTTTGTATATTTTAAATATTTTTTATATTATTCTTTATTATATACATACAACAAAAGTTACGTCAGTGCCAAACAATGAAAATTCCAAAAACTAAAAATTAATTTACTCTAAAGCTCTAAAGCTTACGCTCCTGCATTCGATTTGTCGATGCACAACTACACAATTATTATTGTAGATAATTGTTTATATTTATTTTTCATTTATCGGCACCGACTTAAAAATTTCCGTTTACAATAAAGAACAGGTTCGGTATTTGCTTTTAAAGTATTTATTTTTTACTTTACAGTCCTTAAATTTTTTTTTGTATTTCAGTTATTTTTTTAAATTTTTATTTTAATATTTAACATTGTCATGTATTTGAACTTGAAAAAAATTATTTTATCTAGTTCAATATTTATTTTCCAATATCAGGATCGAATTGAGAATTCCCTCAATGTTTTTTCAAGTAGGTTAAAATGTTTTGTTTTGTTTTGTTTTTGTTTTTTTTGTTTTTTGTTTTTTTTTTTTTTTTTTCACAAAACGATTCGTTGCTATTTTTATGTATATAATCCGTCCCGTATAGTTTGTAAACATGCTCGTGTTTCCATGCGCACGATCTTTATTTGACCCTAATCTCCCTGGAATATTTGCAAAACCTTTGAGGAAAACCTGGAAAAGTCAGGGAATTTCTGAGTCAATAATGCGTAACAATCATGATTGGATATTTTGAAGAAAATAATTAGTTATTAAATGTAACGAATAATATATATTACTTTAAAAAAGCTTGAATAACGCATAAAAACGACGCTGAGAGAAACATACGTTGCGTACCGTTGTGCAACGTTTTGCCAGATCAATATACCGAGTTAGTCAAACTCAACAACACTCGAGCTTCACTAGCGCTACGTACCGATAGATTTCCCTTAAAGCTTCGGTGTGTTCACACCGAAGGTCTGAAAAATAAGTGTTCACGCGTAGGTTTAATTGCCCACTTATCATGTATACTGAAATCCAGTGCTCACAGAGATAATATTAGTAATCAATGATACAACAACGATCGATGAACATAAAAATAAAAAAAAAAATATTACAGAACAATCCTGGATCCCTACGACACGGAGGAAATGGCCAAGGAGTTTCTCCTTCAATTCTCAGGTCAGGCATTCACCGTCGGTCAACAATTGGCATTTCAATTTGGCGACAAGAAGATGCTCAGCCTCGTCGTCAAGAGTCTCGAGGCCGCTGACATATCGGCCATCAGAGCCGGTAGCGAGACGACGAAACCAAAGAAAACGCGCATGGGACGTTGCCTCGGCGATACGACGATACAATTCGAAAAAGCTGAAAATTCCAGCCTGAATCTCATTGGTAAAGCGAAGGGCAAGGCTGCGCGTCAATCGATCTTAAATCCCGATTGGGATTTCGCGAAAATGGGAATCGGCGGTTTGGACAAGGAATTCAGTGTCATATTTCGACGTGCCTTTATCTCACGGGTATTCCCGCTCGACGTAGTTCTCGAGATGGGCTGCAAGCACGTCAAGGGTATATTGCTTTATGGGCCACCGGGTACCGGTAAAACGCTCATGGCACGACAGATCGGCAAGATGCTCAATGCCCGAGAGCCAAAGATCGTCAACGGGCCCCAAATACTTGACAAATACGTCGGCGAGAGCGAGGCAAACGCGCGACGTTTGTTCGCCGATGCCGAGGAGGAGGAGAAAAAGCTCGGTCCCAACAGCGGTTTGCACATAATAATTTTCGACGAGATCGATGCAATATGCAAATCACGCAGTAGCGCAGCCGGTAACAACGGCGTTCACGATTCGGTCGTGAATCAGCTGCTGGCGAAGATCGACGGTGTCGAGCAGCTCAACAATATTCTCGTTATCGGTATGACCAATCGAAGGGACTTGATCGATGAGGCTCTGCTTCGACCGGGTCGATTTGAGGTGCGTTATTTCGTGAACGATATCGCATATCGTTATTGCCGAAGCGTCGTCCTATAATTCGAAATTTCATCAATTCGTTGATTGACATTGTTAATTTTACTTATAGTCGAGAGAGAGAGAGAGAGAGAGAGAGAGAGAATGATTACCATCGACGTGTACTAAATTCCAGCATTTTACGATCAATGATTACAGATCCAATTACAGATCAACCTTCCCGATGAATTCGGAAGATTTCAAATTCTCAATATTCACACGTCGCGCATGAGGGATCACAGGAAGCTCGCGCCGGACGTTGATCTAAAGGAACTCGCGGCGCTTACGAAAAATTTTAGCGGCGCCGAGCTCGAGGGTCTCGTGAGAGCCGCTCAAAGTATAGCAATGAACAAAATCATAAAGGTTTCGGGCAAAGTCGAGGTTGATCCGTCGGCAATGGAGAATTTCATGGTCTCTAGAACTGATTTTTTGCATGCTTTGGAAAATGACGTCAAGCCCGTGAGTCGAACGATGCATTTTATTATCTATTGTTTATTTTATTATTAATTATTTATTGATTTTGTAATATTTGCAATCAATCGATTGTCATTAGGCTTTTGGTACGAGTGCCGATGCTCTCGAACATCTTTTGACGCGCGGTATAATATATTGGGGAAGATCCGTCAATGACATTATTGAGGATGGAAAATTGTACGTTCGGAAAGTTCAAGCAGCCGAAAGCTCGGGTCTCTTATCCGTTCTCCTCGAGGGACCACCGAAGAGCGGTAAAACCGCACTTGCTGCACAAATTGCCAAGAATTCTGGCATTCCGTTCATCAAGGTTTGCACGGCCGAGAACATGATTGGTTTCACGGAATCCGCGAAATGTCTTTCCATACAAAAGGTAAGAAAATTCTTTTGGATAAACTTCCGAAAGATCCCTGCCGGTTTCACCGTAGTTCTTTTGTATATTTTGAGTACATGTCAAAAAAGATAACACCTGAAGTTTCAATTGCGGCAAAACTTTCTTTCATTTTTTTTTTTTTTTTTTTCACTAACATATATCATGTAACATATTATAACATATAATGCACACACGCACGTCAAACCCAAACCGAAAACCAAACCCACGCCCACGTGTGCGCGTGCACACACATGCGCGCGCTGATACACACCCACCTACATAAACACACGAATTGTACACATAAATTGTATTACAATTCATTGTATTCTTTACAATACGTTATATGTTAGTGAAAAAAAAAACAATTTCGTGTGGTAGTGTGTTATATGTTAGTGAAAAAATATGTTAGTGAAAAAAAAAACAACTTTGTGTGGACTTGAGTAAAAAGTTAATATTTTTTTCGAAAAGCTGAGCTTTTTTCACACAAAGAACCGTTGTGAAAGAATTTTCGAAAACGCATTTGAATACCAAGAAAAATCGATGAAAAATTTAAAAAAAAACAGCAAAAAATCGCAGAATTACAGAAATTATAAAATAAAATACAGAATTTTTTCCTGCGGAAAGTACGCGACATTGAACCTACAGAATTTTTTCCTACATAAAGTACGAGGGATCGAGAGAGTAGGCATCGATCCTACAGAAAATAATCCTAAATAATGATATTAGGTTCGATCTCGCACACATTCTGTAGGAAAAAAATTCTGTAGGATCGATCCCTCGTACTTTCTCTAGGATCGATCTCGGCATACCCATAACTTATGTAGAAATGATTCTGTAGGATATTTTGCCCCAGGACTCTGTAGGAATAGCGCTATGTAGGATTCTTCGGAGCTGCTTACTTTACTAATAATTTTTCTGTAGGAAACGTTACGTAGGATTTAATATGTAGATTTATCATTATGTAGGATTATTTTCTGTAGGATCGATGTGTTCCCGAAAATTCGATACTAATTACATTTGTAATTAGTAATTAGAAGAAAATTTGATACTAATTACATTCGTACTTTGTAATTAGAAGAAAATTCGATACTAATTACATTCGTAATTTCTAATTAGAAGAGAAATCGATACTAACTACATTCGTAATTTGTAATTAGAAGAAAAATCGATACTAATTACATGCGTAATTTTTAATTGAAATTTTTCTAATTACAAATTACATTTGTAATTTATAATTAGAGTATTATTAATTTTAAAAAATGCCCATCACTGTTCGAGCATAACTGACGATAGGAACGACATACTATTTGGTTGATTCTTTTTTTTTTTTTTCGTTATGCTCCCGGGATGGAAATAACTCAATTAAATGTTTTCAATTGAAAAAAAAAAAATCTGGAAGATCTGGAGAAGAATCTGGAAAAACGCATTCCAGCCGAGATTACAATAAAGTTACATTTGTTTTTACTTTTGTGTTGTTTCACGATCTGTCCAACGAATGTAGTTATTTTATTTCTATTCCAATTTATTTCGCTACGTGGGCACATATTGTGAATCAAGGCAATCGGTTACATAGTGACGAAAAATGGATTCGGTTGTTTATTTTCAGTTGAATTGGGATTCTGTTGTAAGTTCATATCGCAATCGTTTTGTGAAATGAATTAAGTTTCGTCGTTTTATGTGAAATAAATTTATTTAAATTTGGACAGGAGAACGTCTGTCGGGTCAGCTAGTATACATAAATATTTATACATTTTAAATATTTCACATGACTCCCTGTTATCCAATCAAAAATGACTATGCCACAAAAACCTTCTACACACGAGGGAATAAAAATATAATAGTTTGCCGAGTATAAAGTACTTTTTTTTTTCTCTCAAACAACGATGCTTCATACGATAAAATCATAGATAGAAAAAATTAGGGCTTGTTATCATTTATAATGAAAGAAAAAATAAAACTTGTTACGATTAATGAAAAAATTGGTGATATTTTATAAAATTATGACCCAAAAGGTGATATGACCCAAAAGTTGGCTCATTTTTGTCCGAGCCGATTTTGATTGTTCGAATAGGTCGAGAAATATCCACCACTTCGTAGTCGCCCCTAACCCTAAAAAAAAGTTCATTTCAGATTTTCTATTCATAGCGTTGTAGCGGAAGGTTCAAAGATAGTACATGAATTTGTATAGATTTTTTATAATACGTTAAGTTGGTGTAAAACGAGCTGGACAAAAATGACCCACCTTTTGTGTATGTGGATACGAAAAAAAAAAAAAAAATGTTTTGGGTTTAAGGGTCAAGAAAACTACAAAAATTAATTAAGATCAAACCGTAAAAAGTCATAAATAATGGAAAAATTATGACAGCTTGTAAAAATTGTGATTCATTGATGAATGAATTTTTCATTATATCAATAAAATTCAATTCAGTACATATTGTATGCTGATTGAGAAATCTTATATATAATTTGCAGGTCTTCGACGATGCGTATCGTTCACAACTCAGCTGTATCGTCGTTGACAACATCGATGATTTTTTCGATTACAATCCGATAGGTCCGCGTTTTTTCAACCTGGCAATCCAAGCGTTGCTCCTACTGCTGAAGAAACAACCGCCTTGCGGTCACAAATTGTTGATCCTCTGCACATCGACATCATGTCGGTGAGAAAAAAAAAAAAAAAATAATAATTTTTACGAAGCAATTGCACTTTCGATGGGTAAAATTCGTGTATAATTCATTGATGACCGAAAATATTTTATTTTCAGGCAAATTCTGAAAGATATTAAATTTTTGTCGGCGTTCGATAAAATTCTCCATGTCCCTAATCTCTCGACAGCGGATCATATTCTTACTGTGCTAGAGGAAGTCGATTTGTTCACGCAAGGGGAATTGGCATCTCTTCACGCTCGGCTTCAAGGAAAACGGTGAGTACATTTTTTTTTCTCATTATCAATCAAATATATTTTCCTCATTGTAGGAAAATTTGTGGTTATTAAAAAAAAAAAAAAATAATAACGAAGAAGAACAATACATTTTTTTTTTATATTTGGTCAACAATATATTTTTTTTTCAATACTTTTCATCGATAGCATCATTATTTTCGAAACTCGATATCCTTGTGATCTTCGATAGTGTTGATTTTTATTTTTGAATAAAAATTTACGTAAAATACGCTCTGAGAAAGGCATCCTTACTGAAATGTAATAAACAAACAAAAAAAAACCCATAATTTTTGTCCGAGTAAATTCATTTGGGTGCAATCGACAAGTTCCCATGGATCATAATATTCAGTAATTGCTGAAATAATAATAATGAACAACAACATAGAAAATATATTATTTATGCTTTCTATTTATGCTCAGCCATTGAAATACTTTGAAATTTTGCTTCTGAATAAAATTAGGAGTGAACTTAAAAAGAAAAATAAAAATCCCACTCAATTCTATCTAATTTTGTTTTTTTTTTTTTATTATTTATTATTTTCTCACTGTATCAATTTTTTGAATATCACCGTTGTACATCAAGCATAACACATACATTTATGCGCTTGTATCAGCCAGTAACATTGTTTTTTTTTTTTTTTTTTTTTTGTTTTATTCGTGATACATAGCGATCCGAAAACAAATAGGATTGTATCTTGGGTGAAGCGTGAACGTCAGCCCAAGGGACCAATTCGGTAAATATACGATGTAAGCGAGCAATAAATTCTAATCATCGAATTATTTTTCGTCGTGCAGGGTATTCATTGGAATCAAGAAGCTGCTTTGTCTCATCGAAACGACACGACTGGTGGAACCGAGCTATCGGGTGCCGCGATTCCTTTCGATGCTCGAGGATGAAGGCGGTCTCGAGTAAGAGAAGCGAAAAAAAAAAAAAAAATAAAAAAAAAACTCGCGACAGTTGCGAATCTGAAATTATTTTTCTCTTCCGGAAATTTTGGTTTGATTATACTATTCGTCTCAGGATCTTCGCGTTTATATACATGTAATTTACCCGGGACGATATTTTCCACTCGGTTATTCATTTATTTTCATCTCGAGGATCGTATGAATCGTGACAAATTTTTTTTTTCCAAAAAATCATCCGGATAATTCGATTCAATTATTTTTTTTTTTTTTTCACGTTCGATTTTATTTCCCTTGTGCAGTCTCGATCAGACGTATCCTGCAATCAAATCGTACAGTGACAAAAAAATTCTATGCCGTAAATTAATAATCCCCATGATTAATGGATCCAATAAGGTTATATCCATCGAATTAACAAAATTTAATGATAATTTTGTAAAATGAAATATATTTTTGATAAGCAAATCACTCCGTACGTTTTTTCACGGCTACCGCTGGCCTTGGCCATTATCTATTATTGAAACGATCACACAAAAAAAAAAAAAAAAAAAAAAAAATAAACACGAGAGTCGCTACTCAATCCGTCCATACACCAACAATCGCGCTGATACTCGATACGCGTATAATATACAAGGCGATGAAACAATGACCAAATATATGTATAGGGAGATTTTTCACCTACAGCTTGGGTCGAATCGTCGACCGGGGATCGCAATCCCTGATTTATATAAGGGACCCCCTCGGACCCAATGAATTATATAAAAAATCGTAAGATTCGAATTATAGCTGATAAACGCGGCGTCCACCTCGGTGTTTCAATGAAATATAGCGTCTCGTTATCGTACGATACAACGGCCCAGTCGCGCACAGTGCTGGAAATTTCGAATAATGACAGAAAATAAGCGCGACGCACAATACGCGTGATACTTGAATATCTCGCATGAATAAGTATCGCGCCATACTTTAGAAAGAGAGGCACTCTCGCGTGTCACGGTGATCCAAATTAATACAAAAAAATCTGTAACTTTGCAACTATGAGAGATGACGACTGATCACCGTGACGACTCCGGCGGACTGGGACGAGGCATTACGCGTAAGCCGGCTGGCGAGAAATGCACCGGGGATCGATACGGATCAATAATCGACGGGTGACGAGAGGCGGCACGACGAGATCCATTTGGACTCGTCGATCGTTACAATATATATATATATATATATATATATATATATATATATATATATATATATATATATATATATATATATATATATATATATATATATATCGTATCATTCTCTGTAAGAATTATTCGGATAGCTAACGATTTGATCGAAATTTTTTTATCGAGTTAAATGCAATTAGATTAAACGTCGCGATGTTAAAATTTAATGCAAAAGTGCGAAGTGTACAAACTCGACATTCGCAATGTCGTTGGTTGAAAAATTGGTCGATTATTCTTATTGAAGGGTCGTCCCGCAACTCGCACCGTATATTCAACGGGCCAAATGATGAATAATTTGCAAGATTGAATGTTTAAAACGCTTATGTCGCTGTATAATGTGTCTCGAGCTGATAAGGGGACCTCTGTTATACACTTATATTATATCTGTCTTACGTTCTCATTATAAACGAGAATCGTAAGTATACGGAGCCAAAAAATTCCGAATGTGACGAATCCAGACCCGGTACGTGGATTCGCCGCTCGAGGCAGCATCTCCAAATTATAGTTCCCGAAGGCGGGTTGGGTAAATTTCCGGGGAAAATCCGAATAGATAATTGGGTGTGTTTAGCCGAGCTAAACGTTGAGCAGAAAGGCTCACCACAAATGGCGGCTACAGTAATCAGTGATTACAAGCCGCCATTTGTGATGAGCCTTTCGGCTCAACGTTTAGTTCGGCTAAACAGACCCATTGATTACAAGCCGCAATTTGTGATGAGCCTTTCTGCTCAACGTTTAGTTCGGCTAAACAGACCCATTGATTACAAGCCGCAATTTGTGATGAGCCTTTCTGCTCAACGTTTAGTTCGGCTAAACAGACCCATTTTGGTAGTAATAACTCAATAACAGAGACTAGTCTGTCAATAATACCTATATGTATACATTAACTATAATATCTTTTTTTCGTATAGATTTACTTTATTATATTATGTATAGTATTCAAAGGGAGAGAAATAGTTGTAAGAATAACGTTTCAACCATTATGGGATCCTCCGCTTTTGCCTTCTCGAATTTCCATGCGTGAAGAATAGCTACATCCTTTTGATGTTATTTTATAAAAAATTACATAACGTAAATCTTGGCCTTCAGCCTTCAAACTATGTGTATACGACTGCACGCCACGTATGTGGCGTGCCTTAATTGCGTGATATAATTAATCTCTCAATTTAAATTATACCTTTTTAAGCTGTAGAATATTATATTTATATCTGGTTGATTCAGAGCTGGGCAAAGTCCGGAAAGTACTTCAAGTACAAAGTACAAAGTACTCTAAGTATTTGAAGTACTCGTGTATTACAAGTACCAAGTACCGTAAATATTTGAAGTACCAAGTACTTCAAGTACTTGGTACTTGAAGTACTGAGTACTTAAAGTACCGAGTACTTGAAGTACGTCAAAAGTCAAGTATCAAATACTTTTCAAGATTTCACGTACATCTCGTAAGTTCTAGAACTTATTTTTGATTTGTTACGTACTCTTTAAACTCATTTGATTTTGATTCGAGTACTTTTTGTATCAACACATATTTTCACATTGCGCGATTCACTCAGGCTAGGCAGATTTGAACCGAAATACTTAAACGAAGAATTATAAATCAAAGTCAATGCTCAATCTCTCATGGCACTATTTGTCGAATTCTCTCTCTATGTCAAATGGAATATAAGTACATATAAACATGTAACATAAATATAAAATATATTTTACATATATTTTATAATTACCGTTCCTCTTAAAAATAGAATTGGTTTCATTCGATTTCCACATAATTTGGCGTTGTTACACCAATTTTGGCGGTAAAAGTCAATATTTCGACTTTTTTTTAATTCCCAGACTTCGATTCCCGGAATAAATAGACTTTTTCGAAAATCGAGTAAAACTAAGCTACCCGTCTCAAAACTTTATATTTTCACTTTATAATGCCGTTGGTTTTGTTCAATTTCGATAAAAATCAACGGAGATATTGCAAATTCAATCAAAAAAGTCATTTTTACGATTTTTTCATGTTTTTTACCCTTTTACCTCATTTTTAACTAACTTTTCCGACTTCAAGCAAAATTTCCGTAAGCTCACGTGATTCTGCATTAAAAAACGCAAAGAATGAGCCCAAATTGAACCCTTTTTGTGAAATTTTACCGGAGATATGAATTTTTCAAAATTGCGGTGTTTGGTCACCCCAGGTTACCATAATGGGTAAAAAAAATAAGGTTACCATTCTAGGATTAACTCGATTCGTCTCGCGGCATCGCTACGCGGAACGTTCCTTAATTATATATTAAAAGGCATATTATACATGCGACCATTGGCAAAACGTATTCAAAAGGACTTGATACTTGGTACTTGAAAAAGTACTTGAAGTACAGAAAAGTACTTGATATTTTAAGTACAAGTACTTGAAGTACTGGTACTCAAAGTACGAGTACTTTAAGTAGATGCCATGTACTTGAAAATTTAGGTACAAGTACTTTAAGTACATGACATGTACTTGAAATTTTAAGTACAAGACTTGAAGTACAGATCAAGTACTTGAAAAATTTAAGTACAATACTTGAAATACTTTTGAAGTACTTTGTACTTCAAGTACTGTACTTCCGGTACATCGCAAGTACTGGGTACTTGAAGTACTGCCCAGCTCTGGGTTGATTATACCTTACCTCAATGTCGCGAAACATTTTCTTACCTTTTGTTTTTACTTCTCATTCGCTATTCAATTACGCCGTTGACTGAACGATTACCCCTGAACGCCGTGGGGGTGAATTCAAAAATATGAAATTCAAATTTGACGCGCTTTTCAGACGAGTCGTGTGGCGCAATCTTGAACAAACAAAATCGCTCACAGATGGCGCTTTCTGCCTATAATACGCCAAATCTTGAAAAAAAAAAAACCAACGAAAAAACTTCCAATTACGTTTTCAAAAAAAACTTATCAACTCGAATTTTTCGAACGATGGCAAACTTTCAAAGGATAAAAAAAAAGGGGAGATAGTTGATTAAACCAGCGACGATCCATTTATTGAATGGAATTTCTCTCTCGCGAGAGACTTTTGGAAACGAAAAGTATACACAACTACAAAGAGTTTACGATTTCCTTCAACCTAGCAGTTTTTTTTTTCTTCTTACAGTTGTTTTTCAGCAGCTGTTTATTTTCCGTCATACATGATAATCTCATTCTCTCCCGCATATCCCACTCGTGTTTGTTTTTATTTTTATTTTCTCCTTTTCTCGTACACTTTCTCACTGTCCTTCCTGCTCTCATCCCTCTCCTTTAACTAATTTGGTCTTTTACTTTTTTTTCCTTCAGAGTACAATTCACACATCTGCTCATGCTATACACACACACACACACACACACACACACGCACTTATATCTCTCCTTTGTTGCCAAAATCGTAATTAAATGTTTAGAGGCACAAAAGGCACGGGTTTCTTTTTTTTTTTTTTCGAGTTCGAGAGCTTCTCGGTTTTTCATATACAAAAATCCCCCTGGAACGAGCGATATATATATATATTTTTTTTTCTTTTCCCAAGTTTCGGAGAACCCGAATGCAGATTGGAGAAATTCGCATGCGCGTCGTTTCGTTCGCGTTTTCTTTGGAAAGAAAAGAAGAAAAAAAAAAAAAAAAAACGATTATAAAATTTTAGTCGTATCAAATTATCAACGTAATATAATAATTAATCAACGAAATTTTTTTTTTTTTCTTTTTTCGATACATTCCGCTGTTTGGCAAAAAGAAAACAACGACCGCGGAGAATATTTATTCCGGCTTCAAGAGATAATATGCTTTTCAAAGATCAAAGTTCAACTCGTTTTACATTTTTTTTTTGGTTTTTTTTTTTTTTTTTTTTAATTTCACGATACGAATGCTTTTTCAAGCTGATTTAAGTTTGCATCCAGGATTAATCGTAAACAGCGATGGAAAAATGTTTTTTTTTTTAAATCTTTTATCAATTAAAAAAAAAAACATTTTTTAAATCAAATTTAATTTAATTATGAACGAGCCACAGTTTATTGATTGGTTTTTTTTTTTTTTTTTTTTTTTTTTTCGTTTATTTTTATATCGTAAGAAATTCAAGAGTCTCTTTTGTTTCTTTCAGTCTTTATAGTTTAATTCGGAACTGCTGTTGATATTTTCTGTTAAAAAAAAAAAAAAAAAACGAAGGTTGGTCGATTTCTTGGCCGCACTCGAGAGAACTTCTTGTGCACTTTTTTGGAAAAAAAAAAAAAAAAATTGGCAGTAATCGGGCTAAACGTTGAACGAGCATGATAATCGTATAAGCATTCTTTGAAAAAAAAAAAAAAAAATGACGCACGAAACGATATGAGAACTGGAAAAACAAAAAAAACGGAGAAAATGTGAAAAATTTGCTGCTGAAAAAAATAACAGCACATTTCTCGATCTCGGTGTTTGAATTTTCGAACGATTATTCGTACGAAAATTAATCGCGAACAAGCGAACAAGCGAAGGCACCACGATAAGCTTCGAACGAGCCCGGCGGAACTTTTTTTTTTTTTGTCTTCCTCTCTTTAGCTCGAATGAATTTTTTTTTGTTTTTGTTTTGTTTTTTCTTCCGAACGAAGCTCCAGAGATATTCTCCGCGGTATATATCTCGTTATTATTTTTCTCCTGCCTCTCGTTTTACTCTTTGTATAAAAATCGAACAAAAAAGAAAAAAAAAAAAAACAAAGAAAACTCGAAAATAGTTTTCACGAACAAATTTATACATTAATATTATCGTAGTAGGACTCGCTTTTCCCTCCCCCGTCCCTCTCTCGTTCGCGCGGATCGATCGTTTATCGCATTTTCAATTACCATTGCGTCGAAAAAAAAAAAAAAAAAAAAAAAAAACAAAAAACAAAAATCCTATCTACAGTGTCCCGCGCGTTGATTAATATTTACATGCAGCGAGATGGAAGAAAACGAAAAGGAAAAAAAGAGAAAAAAAAAGAAAAATGTGACGAGAAACGAACCGACGAATTTCCATACAATCCCGAAATTTTCTCGCTTTCTTCCTTTTTTTTTTTTTTTTTTTTTTTTTCATTCTTAACACAAGTTCATGGAGAAATTCCCCCCCGGAGCTGCCCATCTTTCCTTTTTCCATCGCCACAGAGTTATTCCAACATGAGAGTAAAAAAAAAAAAAAAAAAAAATAATTCAATGGCTGCGATCGCACACCGTACAGGCAAACCGGAGAGAATCGACAGAGGTAAAATTTCACAAAGACCATTGTCTGGCGGTATCTTCCAATTTTTTACCAAAATGATTTTTTTCTCTTCTTTTCGGGACAAAAAGACGAAAGCAAATGATAAAGATCCAAAGATACTTCGAGATTTTTCGAAAAGAAAAGAAAAAAGACAAAATTTAATCCCTGCAGCGCTTTATCGTAGAAGAATGCGAAAGTCTTACACGTCTGATTCCCCTTGCCCGCTCTCCGACCATCCGCCCATTTTCAAATAACCACGATTTCTTCTCAATTCACAAAGTTGTCCTACGAAACGGCAAAATAAATAATTTAAAAAAAAAAAAAAAAAAAAAAAAAAAAAAAAAAAAAAAACGAACTTTTGCCATTCGAAACGCTCTTTTTCGCGGGTCTGCTACGATTTTGCCCTCCCGCAACTCGCGTATTGTCCCCTCGGGCATGAATGATTATTCCAATATACATAATATATTTTTATCTTTTTTTAATCTTTTTAAAAACAGAAAAAAAGAAAGAGAGAGAGAGAGAGAGAGAGGGGACAGCGAGCGAGCACTGCAGAGACAACAAATCTCAATTCTTCCGAGTTTCCCGAAAAAAAAAAAAAAAAAACGAAGAAATCGCGCGCGCGAGAACAAAAAAAATAAAGAAACGTAAAGAAAGAAAGAAAAAAAAAAAAAAACACACACACACGAAACCGCGTAATTCGTTAATCGATGATAACATAAGGCAATATGTGGAGGGTCTGGCCTTCGTAGCTGGGTCTAGCGAGCATCTCGTGCCACTCGCGAAACTCTCGTTCGTTATTCTCGCTTTCCCCGAATCTTCGGTAAACGCATTTACCCTTGATCTCGTCGATTATCTCGCCCTCGTTTCTCACCGCAGGCACGATTTCCGGTTTTATCGTTTCATCGTAAATTTTCGTTTGAAAATTTCCATTCAAGCCCTCGACGCACTCGCCGTGCAATCTATCCACATCAATGTCCAATATTTTACGATTTTTTTTCGTCCCATCGTCATTCCCATCGGCCCCCCCATTATCATCGTCATTATCATCGTCATCATTTTTATTCTTGTCATCGTCGCAATCGCTCCAGCTTATAGCATCAAGATCGATCGGCGGTAATTTCGCTAATATCTCCTCGACCGTTAATTCCCTCGTACCAACATTATCCACGGACGTTATTTCATTCACCGAATCATCATCGTCCTCGTCATCATCATCCTCATCCTCGTCATCGTATCTTTCCTCCTTGTCAAAATCGTCGTTAGTTTTTCTCGAATTTTCCCAACTATTCGTGCCTATGACGCTCCGGTTGTGATGATTTTTACGCTTTTTTCCACCGATGAGATTCGCTCCGAGGCGCTTGGCGCGTGAAAAACGCGACGACAATGAACGATCGTCGCTGACGGCCGAGCCACGAAGGTTTTTTTCCTCGTTGCTCGCTCCTACGGTATTTCGCGACGTTATACTCGTCGCTGTTGTCGCGCTTCCTGGATTTGTTGAAATTGTCGAAATTGTCGAAATTGTCGTTGCCGCGGTTGTCGTTCCCGTTGAAAAATTTGCGCCGGTGCTCGAGCCACGGGCTTGAAGATCAGCTAGCAGCTCCTGGGTCGTTTTGAGCTTTGGATTGCGCGATATCGAGGCGAGTTTTTCTTTGACTCGATCCTCCGGCAATGCCTGATTCTTCACCGATTTGCTGCCCTTTTTACGGCCTCTCTTCTTCGGCCCGGAAGGCGCCTGCTCGACCGTCGGCGCTGCAATCTTATCGATCTTTTCCGCAGCGTTGCACGCAATTATCTCGGACAAACGATCGTTCGTTTTTTCCATATCGCGTGGACTAGGCACTTTTTGATTTTGCGACGAGGCAACGTTAGCCCCGACGCTTTCTCTCGTGGCGGCGCGCGAAAGCTGCGCGAAATTATCGCTGCACGTTTCCGTTTCCGTTTCCGTCGTCGTCGTCGTCGTCGTCGTCGTCGTAGTTTGCGAAAAGTTTTGATAATTCGATGTCTCGCCGTTCAAACGGGGCCGCTTTGCCATTGGCTCGATACTACCGCGCGTAAGATTGGCATCGTTGATCGATAAAGCTTGATTCGATCTATTTGTGCCCGATAAGGATGTACCGATAACCGTTAAAAGGGGCGATATTATCGGTGAATTCGTGGCGCTGGAATCGTCTTTTCGCAGACGCTTGTTGGAACTGTGAGTACGGGGAACCGCATCGAAAGTATGATTATGCGTAGATATTAGAGCGAGCTTTGACGTTACGTCTGAGCTCAAACGATTGTTCGTCGTGTTTGTCGTTGATGATATTTGCGACGAGGAAACGTGCTGCTGTTGATTCGGTGAACGTGACCGATCGCTGTGCAACGACAATGCCGGGCTCAGCACCTGATTTGGGGGTTTTTTTTTTTTTTTCATTTTTAAAGAAAAATTATTACATTTTAGTATGATTTGACGAAAAAATTAACTGTATTTTCGGAGCGAGGGAAAAAAGTTTGCCGTTGATTTTAACGACAATGAGCTTGCGCTCGAAAAGTTTAACGAAAGCTCGGACTCTGGAACGGCGCGGTCCGGTTTAAGGGAGCTTTCCAGTGTGAAATTTTCAAAAAATCGATTTTTTTTTTGTTTGTTTGCTGAACAATCCATTGAGCACGATCTTTTCGAAGAAGCAGAAGGGATATTGTATGGACCTGGCATCGCTGATTGACCGTAAGTAAACGATTTACCTAAAATGTCCTCACTTGAAACTTTGAACGCGTTTTTCTCGAAACAGCATTTTTTAAAACGGTGTCCAGCCTGGAGGGCAGAGTTTTAAAGCTATCGAGTTGAATTTTTTATACAATATTCTTAACGTCATTGTTTATCGTGCTATGGAAGCTTTTTTTTTTTTTTTTTTGACATCTTCCTATTTTTTTGTACAAAAAACTGCCAAAAAAAATGCTAAAATCGATACTTTTTGTTCAAACCGGCGCCATTTTTGCAAAAAAAAAAAAAAAAAAGCCTCCATAGCACGAAAGCCAATTATATACCGATCAATAATCTTTTTGTGTTTTTTGTTTCAGATCAAAATTGTGACCCCCAACGTGGACACCACATCCAAGTGCATTTTCTGCAACAATTGTTTCATCATTTTTATAGATATTAATTAATAAATAAATCGATCTTTAAAAAATTGTTTTGTATTCTTCAATACCCAATTAATATACAAAAAAAAACCAGACCGATTAGATTATTTTTTCTTTAAAAAAAAAAATCGCGAAAAACAGCGATTTTTCGGGCTGTCACACTGGAAAGCTCCCTTAACATGGACTGAAATTTGATTTGCTGCTTTTTTTTTTTTTTTTTTTTTTTTTTTTTTTTTTTTTTTTTTTTCCCAGTCAAATATAGATTTTCTCTGACCAGTATAGCTCGATAATTAAGGTAGTACTGTCGATTACAGAATTAACGTTCGGAATTTAATAAAATTTGGTGTAGTGGTAGATTATGATGAGAAAAAAGATTCGGTTGAATTTTTAAAAGTCTACGGAGAGCCAGAAAAAAGATATTGGCATTTGTAATTTCGTACATTTAGCATTGAGTCTTATGAGAAATCACAGTTTTCATCGTATTTTTCAAAATTTACCGTTCAGATTTCAATAAAAATTGGCACGATAAGAGAAAATATTATGAGAAACATTTTAAATTCTTACAAGTACAGGTTTGGAGCATGCGAGAGCAGTAATTAGGAAATAAATATCCAAAATGTACTTTACTATCGGTTCGTTATAGACGTGACGTTGCCTATTCTAAATACTGTGCGAGTCAAACATGACGGTATGTACCATTTGACTCTTGCAGTATCGACAGTACTACCTTAAGTTTTTTTTTAGCGAGACTTTGAATATTAATAACGGAAAATGAAATATACCGTTCTAGGCTGAAGGGCATTTATCGGGATATCGAGCGAGTAACATTTGCGGAGAATTGACAATTTTATATTTCGGCAATGTTAGCACCGAAAAAAAAAAAAAAAAAAAAAAAAAAAAGTATGACGAGGATCTTCGATTTGTGTCGTTTACAGAAAAATTGAGGATATCGAGGAAATTTGCCATGTTTCATTATTTCGGGACGGTAGACTTGCGTACGCGATTCAAATTTTCGAAAAAAAATATTCAATATTTTTATGATTATTCTGCTAGATTCTTCTTTTTTTTTTTTTTATAGATAGATAATTTACAACGAGCAATGCTGAATCGTTATTTGAGGTACGAAATTTTGAATCATTTGAAATTTCCCCCGGTAAGAGTCATTCGCTAATGAATTTAATAATCATGGTTGTTACGCATTATTGACTCAGAAATTCCCTGACTTTTACAGGTTTTCCACACAGATTTTGCAAATATTTCAGGGATATTAGGCTCAAATAAGGAACGTGTGCATGGAAACACGAGCATGACTACAAACTATACGGGACGGATTATATACATGAAAATAGCAATGAATCGTTTTTGTGGAAAAAAAAAAAAAAAACATTTTAACCCACTTTGAAAAAAACATTGAGGGAATTCTCAATTCAATCCTTATATTGGAAAATAAGTATTGAACTGGATAACATAATTTTTTTTTTAAGTTGAATTACATGAAAATGTTAAATATTAAAATAAAAAATTGAAAAAATAACTGAAATACAAAAAAAAATTTAAGGACTGTAAAGTAAAAAAATAAATACATTAAAAGCAAATACCGAACCTGTTCTTTATTATAAGCGGAAATTTTTGTGTCGGTGCCAATAAATGAAACATAAATATAAACACTTATCTACAATAATAATTGCGTGGTTGCGTATCGACAAATCGAATGCAGAAGCGTAGCTTTGGAGCTTTGGAGTAAATTAGTTTTTTGGTTTTTGAAATTTTCATTGTTTGGCACTGACGTAACTTTTGTTGCATATAATAAAGAATAATATAAATATTAAAAATATACAAAAATATTTTTTTTTATACTTTTCAGTTTTTTTTTTTTTCTTAAAGTTGATTTAATTTTTCGTAATTCTGGCAAAAAATAAATTCTGAAAAAAATTCCAGAGAATTTTCTAAATTCCTTGACTTTCTCCCGGTTTTCCATATGCGTAACAACCATGATAAAGTTCTCAGGTAAAATTGTACATTATAATGTGAAAAGGGTTTTTAATCGAGAATATAGTTGTGTGATCGGAAAGGCTGGTGGCAAGAATTGAGAGTATAAATGAAATTTTTTTATTTCAAAATCTGGTAGTTTAGGAAAAAAAATTTAGTACGTATTTTTTATTTTTTTTTATTTGAATCAAAATTGCCGTTAATATAACAAATTGAAAAATATAACATTGTGACGTCACACATGTTACGCTATATCTATATATATATATATATATATATCAAAATCCGTTAAATTAAATTGCCTATAACAGGTGCATATGTCATTTTTAACGAAAAATAAAAAATACGTCCTCATTATTTTTACTTACTCTACATTATGCGCCCCAATGATTGAAAAAAAAAAAAATTCATTCATACTCCTAATTAACGTGTTTTTTTTTCCCTCGTTTTCAATAGAAATTAAATTTTTATAAATATATATTTGTGAATTGTTAGCAATTCATCGCCGTATAATGTGAAAATTCCGAGAGATTGAACGATTAATGTTGAAACTCACTTTGAGGGGTGTGGATGCCCGCAGTAGGGGACTGTGAGGCTTGAGAGAAGCTTTGAGAGCCGGACTGTGAGGCTTGAGGGCCCTGATCGCGGCAGGACTGTGAGGTTTGAGACCCCGCAGAGCCGGGCTCTGGGGTTTCGTTCCGTTGAGGGCCTGGGGAGCTGTGTCCGCCGGTGTTGGCTGTGGCGTTGGATGTGACGAAGGCAGAAGCATTTCCCTCCATCGGCGCACCAAGTCCTTGGCTCGCTTGGCCAATGCATCGTTGTTCGTTTTACGACGCAGCTCGTTGATGTGTCTGCCGAGCCTTGTGACCTGTTAAATTATCATTTTTACCGTACAATATTCATCATTATTATCATTGCGAAGAGTCGATATCTTTCAAATAATAATAATAATAATAATAATGTAATAATGATAATTTCCGGTATTTACTATTTTTTTGTTTTTCTTTTTCTCGTATTTTGAACGATTTTCTGGAGTGAAATACTCGAATATTATTTCACAAATCGACGTTAGTGTATAATTTCACAAAGCAATTTATTCGAAACATTGTCGTATTAATATTTGTAGAGATGAGATTTATTCGAAGAAAATAATGTTCGAAGGACTGTACGTCGCGACCGAAGACATTAAATTTTTTAATTTGTAACAAGCGATTGAAAATTTAACGATTAAATTACGATAAAAGATGAAATCTTATTCCATTCGCTTTGGGCTGGACATTATCTGAAACTGCTTCAATGCTATATTTATGATTTTATGCAATAGCGGAATTTACTTTCAACGCTTTTTAGCTGAAATTCGTTTGCAATTATTATTCAGCAATGATGCAATCCTGGAAATTTATGGACGTATGTATACATATATACGTATATCGATCAATTTACAGGAAAAAAAACAAGGAAATTTGAGATCGTGGCTCACAAAGTGTACTATTGCTTAAACTTTTTCGAAATAAAATTCGTAGGTTTGATCCAATATCGTTGGGTGGCAGCTAATCGAGAGTGAACAATATGACGTCTAAAAAGTCGAAATTTACAAATCTTCATCCGCCGAATTCGTGCGGTATCATTTAAAATGAATAAAATAAACCGTCGCGTATGACGATTGAGTAAGTTTTAAAGATCGCCTTTCATAGAACGGAAAGTGAGGTGCCTTTTAGTGGTTTTCCATGTTAAGTTAACACGAGTTACAGAAAACTTTTACGAAATTCCATAATATACAAAATTGTGGATTTCGTCGTTTTATAGGAATTTTATATGAAATTTTTTTAGTATTTTGAGCGGAATGAAAAATTTCATAGTACTCAGCGATTCATGTACCAGAAATTTTGGAGACCTTCAAAGTACCATTACTCACATGTTAAGTGTATTTACATTGAAATTTTTATCTTATGAAAAACTAAAGCAGCATATTTATCGAATCTTGCAAGAATTTTCTGAAATCGGAAAATCGAATCTTCTAAAACCAGAAAATTATATTTTCTGAAACCAGAAAAACATATTTTCTGAAACAAAAAAATCACATTTTCTGATGCTAATTCATAGATATTTTCAAGAAAAATTACAAATTTGGAAAAAAATGCTCGCAATAGAATATTATAATTCCTAGATAGAAAAACTTGAGATCGATCGTGGCGCAAAGAACGTATAGTTATGGGTTGGCACGAGAACAAGCATCAAGAGCGCCGTACTGTATGACTTTCAATCGTCAAGCTCTATCATAGCGTTAAAGTTGCATTTTTGTTTGGCCAATGCACGCGATGATCTGGATTATTTGTAGAAGATTTTTCTATCAAGGATTAATCATTGATTGCATTCATCCATTTGCGGCACTTCGAAATTTATGTTAATTGAAATAATTCATAAATTAATTTGCCAATCGATATAACGAATTGTGAAATCGATCCGGTCTATCTTTACCTCAAGCGCCTCTTTAGTGATCGTCGTCTTCTCCAGGGCCGTGATGACATCCACAACAGTTCCCGTGTCAACGACCTGAAGATCGGGACAAATTATATTAGAATAATTCTGCGCGCCGTATTCCGATTACTGTTTATTCAATACCAAAAGCTGACGGCGCTAGAGAGAATGCTTTTTTTTTTCTCTCACTGCGGATATAGCCGATGGAAAGTTGCAATAAATGCGGACTCAGCAATGAGACTATCGTTGAGAATTCGAAAACAATTGTTTATAGTAAAGTAATAATAATAGAACGTTGGAGCTGACAAATTTGCCGAACGAGGACCAAAAAAAAAATGAGAATTAAATTCACGAATTATGACGAATCGATGGATATTTTCACGCATGTCCACCAGATAACTCACAAATTCGTCTGCACTTTGTCGATTGTTTCGTAAGCACGAAATTTTCCCAATTTCATTAAGAAAGATTCGAACGAGAATTTCGATAAATTACGAGCAATCGTCGGAAACGAAAAAAATAAAAAAAAAAAATAACCGATTTCCATATGCATGGATTCGGGTTCCAGATGGCATGTTGATTCGACAAAATGGACAAATCCTCAAAAGAATATGAAACGAGCATTGCAAATAAAGGATGCTCTTCTACATCGATAAAGAACGAATCCTCTCGCGTTAGCAACAAAACAGAAAATTGACGAGATTTAAACCTACGAATTAAAAAAAAAAAAAAATGGCATCATCGATTCTCTCCTAAAAAAAAAAAAATAAATAAATAAAGCAAACGATCAACAACCGTCTACCAATCTGGAGCAATAGCATTTTTGAAGTATAAATCTTCGTAAAAGTTGCAAAAAATTTTCGACGCAAAAAAAAAATATCCGTTGGATTTCGTAAGTTTTCGAAATCCTCCAAGAAAACAGGCTAAATCTCAATGGCATTTTGCCGAAATATCAAAAAAAAAAAAAAAAGGACAAATCTCGCCTCGTGTCGAAGGCAAAAAATTTTATCGCATAACTTTGCAATAAAGAATAAGAGAATCGCCACTTTCGACGATTTTCGTACAGCTGAAAAATCAAACGAGGGATAGAAAAAAAAATGAGAGAAAAGAAAAATAAAACATGTAGGGCAGCATCGACCCGGTTATTTGCCCCCGAGTACGTTAGCATTTTATTTTGTCACTCGATCGAGATCGAATAAACGTGGACGTTGAGGAAATAGTATATATATATATATATATATATAAATATTTCTCGAAGAATTTTGAGGTTATGCGCGAGAGATAGGCAAGAGGAGGGATGGAATGGGGCAGAGGACGAGAAGCCGTACGAGGAAAGGAAGCGCGGTGTATAAAACGAGATATAGCGGAGTTTTCATGGAGGAACTTTGTACGCGAATATGTGTGAGTGCCCCTGTGCGTGTGTGTATAGGTGCGTGCGAATAAAAAATCTTACGAAATACATCGTCTGAGAAATCCAGAACAAAAAAAAGGGCATACATTTCGCTCTTACGACCCGAATTTCGTACGAGTGGAGCGTTTATCGCGTTTAGAAACATCTGAAAAGGTGAATTTGCCAAAAAAATGAAAAAAAAAATTTATGCGTATGGACGCGCGCGCGCACACATACAGAGATTCCAGAATATTCTACAATCATGTCTCTCTCCCTCCTACATCAATTTGCAGCATAAACGAATAACAGACGTTGGTGCATGCGTCACAACATTTTCTCGCGTATCAGAAGAAAAAAAAACATCCCGTAGTTTTAGATTTTTTATTGCAAGTGCCTCGAGAAGAGAAGAAACAACACGGGGGGGTGTGTGTGTGTGTGTGTGCGTAGAGAAAGGGGCAAGGGGGAGAGGGAGGAACGCGCGCACGGAGTTTCGAGAGTGTCACGATAGCCTTTAGCGCGTTCGTTTGTTCCCGATGGAGAGTATAATCGTCCGTATCCTCGTCTTCGTCGATCGCGGCAGCACGTACTACGCATTTCGGTCGACAGAGGGCGGCGGGGGGGAGGGGAGGGGAAGTTAAAACGAAGTTACGAGCACACCGCGTATTACGCGGAATTTTAAATCGGAAAAAAGTCAGTATTGTAATTCGAGAAGGATTTGTCAAAAAAAAAAGAGCCGAACTAATTAAAAGTGCGTTTGAATTTAGATTTATGGTAGTGCGATGATACGGAGGGGGGGGGGGAGGGGGGTCACGCGTCTCGTCGAGAAGAAAATTGATGGGCCGAGGGGGGCTTCGGAGCGGGAGGGAAAAGGGGGCGAATGGGCCGGGGGGGATGAAAGGGGGGAGGGGGGGTTGGCTAGGAGAGCCAAGAGAAGCAGCAGTGGCCACGACGGCGACGAGGAGTTCGGTCCTCCCGCTGCCGTTGCCTTTATTTTCCTTGTTAACGCGTTCCGCAATGTGTTCTCGGTTTTTTTTGTCCCCTCTCTCTCTCTCTTCCTTCCTCGTTTAGAGTTTACGACTTTTTTTTTCCGTTCCATCGACGAATCCAACACGCGCCGCCCGCCTCTACTACTTACATTGTACTCCTTGTCAAGGGATTTCAACAATCTTTCGGTGAGCTCGGTGCAATATCTCTGCATCGGTGAGACCTCCTAACCTCCTAAGGCCCACCACACACGGGCCTTTTTGTTCTGGGTCTCTCGATCTCTCGCGTTTTTTTTTCCTCTTTTTTTTTCTCGTGCGATTTTCTTCTCGCTTCGAAAAAAAAAAGGTTTTTTCTTTCGCGAAACAAATCGCGGATCGCGATATCCGCTTCGGTTTTTTTTTTCTCTATCCTGCGCCCCTCTCTCCCGTCTTTCTCTAGCAGTATATTAATAACGCCTTCGTGTATACCGGACTTTTTTTTTTTTTTCTTGTTCAAATACAACCAAGTTAGCCTCGAATGATTTTTTTTTATCGTTTTCTTTTTTCTTTTTTTTTTTTACAATCCGTTTACGAATAGTGTAAATGGGACTTGAAAAAAGTATAATTTTATTTGTTATTCGCTTTCTGTTTGTTTGTTTGGTATTGTTTTTTATTTTATTTATTTTATATAAATGGTCGTCTATCGTATCCGCGCACCCGAGGATAGTGTCACGAATGCGAGAAGCGCGGCGGCGGGCCAGCCTGGCAATGGCGACGACGACTGAACTGTGTGTGGCTCGACGGTTCCTCCGTAAGTTCTCTCTTCGGTCGCGCGTGCCCTCCCTGCCTCTCCGAGTAAAGTGCGCGGCCGTACCAACGTGCCGCGCGCGCGCTGCGGCGGCGACGGCGGCGGCGGCGCTCATTTCTCTCTCTCGCTCTCGAGCGCCGCTCGAGACAAAATCTCGCAACACATTCAGGCTGGCTCTTTTGTCGCTCGTGTTTTGTTCGGGGCTTCCCCGTCCGAGAGACAGAGAGAGAAAGGAAATCAATCGCACCAACATTCGAGAGGTCCCTCATGATACATGGACGGACGAGCGCCGCGCTCTACAACCCATCGCAGTCACTCGGTTCCACGATACTGCCATAACGTACCCCCACTTTAATTTATATTCTTCCTCTCCTCTCGCCCCTCTTTTAGCTGAACTTCTCGCGCAGTCGTTCGTCATTATCCCCACGACCATCGCTTTCCCCATCGCAGACCGAAAACTCACGGAGATGCACGAAAAGACCCGAGACACGCGCAAACGTCATCTAACCCCTTTTCGGGGCGGGGGGGAAAGAGGATTGTGACGAGCCGCTAGGCGTAGGTGGTGGATACACGAAGCATCAAAACGCGCTTGCTGTTCTTCGCGTATCGAGAAACTTTCGAGCCTCGTAACGTCGTTGTCCCAGACATAGACAGCGACGACTCAAACCACGGAGAAACGCTGAGCGAGAGAGAGAGAGAGAGAGAGAGAGGTCTCGTTCGTTCTCATTCCCCCCCCCCCCCTGCCGTTACGCGCTTTCACAAACGGTGAACGATATTTTAAAAAGTTTTTTTCTCTTGGTTTTTTTTTTTTGGTCAATGGATGATGGGGGATTGGGTTCGAGGGGTTTTTTGGACGCGGTTTATGTTTATGCATCGATGATTTTTTTTTCCCCTTTACAGGACACCCTTTACCTACTTTTTTTTTCTCCAGGATTTCGTCGGAGATACATATGCCAGCAAGGAAAATTGCTGGGAGCCATGATTTTACGAACAGTCATGAACTCCCGTTTTGGAAATAAGATTTTTCATTTTTATTCGGGGAAATCCTGAAATTTGTTTTCGAGATTGAGAATCATATGTTGATATATTGACACGAGACTTGTTTGAAGGTCGCGAAAAATTGCGACCAATTTTTTTTTATGCCTCCCCATCCCGTTTATTCCAAGTCTGCCATCTTCGATGAAATATGTACAGGTTTTTTTATTTTTTTAAATTGAAAACGATGATTTTACCGATCGATATGACGAATAACTTGAAAAATTATTAGATGATGAATAATACAAGTAAAAAGTTTTCCATAATTTTTGTTCATTGGAAAATGAAAATGTACGTATTTACAGCTGATTTTGACACCATATCGTAGATCACGTGAGCGCGCGATATCAAGATGGCCGCCGTTTTAACCGTTAAACGATAATTTCATTCCCATTGTATATATCAGAATTGTTTTAACGATAAGCTCTCACTTATTGTTCAATCATGGATGAGGACGTCGAATCCTTGGAGGAATCTACCGATGATGATGGTAATTAATAAACTGCCATGTTTGAAAATCGTTAAGATTACGGAAAAAAAATTGAAAATACGATGGAACAATTGTAACATTTTTGAGGTTAAGGATTGTTGTTATCGTAACCGGTGCTTTCCGTTTTTGACAATAAGAATTTTTCGAAACGCAATTTGATGAAATAAGGTTGCAAGCTACTTTAATTCATAGTTTTAAGGTGGTTTGAGATCAAATATATGAGAAACAAACAGAGAATGTGCGTTTCACCACTTCGCGTCGAGTGTAAAAAATACGACGAAATAAACAGTTTTTTTTTTTTGTGGACAATTTTCATCCGACTTTCATTATTTGAAATAGTTTTTAAGAATTTTGTTTCAATTTAGATGCAAATTTTTTCTTTACGGTGCTCTATTTTTTTCGCAAATCGATCATTGCAGGATAACTCGTTAGCATTATTCTGCCGATCGCAGATATATTTAGCAAATTTTATTTCCAACTAAATTTCATGTCTTTATAACTCATTTAATTTCATTAAAACTCACGGCTGCCCGATGAATCGGTTTAAAACTTTATAAGCGCCACATGAATAAATTCGATTTTCCAATCGCCAATAATCCCGTAGATGTAAATTTTTCACAAAAATTGCATTTCTCGGAATTTTTTTCATCTAATAAGAATAATATCTAATAAATAAATATAGAAAAAAATAAAGAATAAATAAGATTAATATGTCCTCGCTCCGATGTACGGCTAATGGAAAATACATTAAAATTCATGATTTTCTCAATGCCAGTACATCCTTTTGAAATTTCACTGTAATAGCCCAGAGACCTGCGAAGCAAAAAAAAAAAAAAAAAAAACAGTAATCGAACGACGAGAATTGAAATTTCGATTTTCTGATGTTTTTTGGAAAAGTGAAATTTCACAAATATCTTCGTCAAAGCTCTCGAAAGTTGCTTAAAAATTATTTTTACTTGTCCGAGCGTAGTCGCTGCAGGAATCGATCGTCCCGCTGACAATACTTTCGATCCGGCTCTAACTACCGCGCATTCTGTGAGTCTA
The DNA here is from genome assembly GCA_963564615.1 of Rhorus exstirpatorius. Lineage (NCBI taxonomy): Eukaryota > Metazoa > Arthropoda > Insecta > Hymenoptera > Ichneumonidae > Rhorus > Rhorus exstirpatorius. The sequence goes on from OY751317.1 coordinate 30,532,179, forward strand.
TAAAAACACAAATTGCTCGTTTTCTACGAATCTCGTAAGATTTTCTTTTAACTCCTTTATCTTCATTCGCGTCAAAGTATTTGGGCAACGATCTGGAAATTTTGCGCGGCAGAACTCTGCTGGACGATGGAATATGCGTCAATCTGCCGATATTATTTGAAAAATCGATGGTACTTTTTCCCGAGCAAACTCTTCCCATGGTCGAGTACAGCGAGCAGATCATCGCGATGTTTCGTTCCTGCATCGACAGGGACAGAACTTTTGGGGTTGTACGCTCGGGAAAGAAGAAAGACGTTCTGATCGGCACTACCGCCGAAATATACGAATATTCTGACAATGGTTTCGAAGGTTTTCGCATAAAAGCCAGAGGAAGACAGAGATTCAAGATTCTCAGAGTCAGAAAAGTGAGTCAATGAGAAAGCCGAGCCTATGATTTTTCGTAAAACAAATATGCCCGATGCCCAAGTTTTAGCTCGAAAATTAATTCATTTATGTGATTAATTTTCATTATTCGTTAATTTTATTTATTTTTTTATTTTTTTTCTTAAAAACTCTTATCTCTTATTTCTTAGAAACTTCTTATCCATCCCAGTACTGAACAGAGCCAATATTGCTTAAAAATGCAAGATCGACGAAGTCGCACATCGATCGGTGTTCCTCAATATCATTTTTCAATATTTTATAAAATCCAAATTACCGGCTAGACCAAACTACGAACGTAATATATATATATTGGTATGCAAAAGGATATATTGAATTTTTTGCAACGATCGTTCAAGACTCACGGCCAGACGCTCGCCGATGTGAAAATACTGCCCGAGATAGTTCTCGGTCCGCCGTTCTTCGACGAGCGAATTGCTTCGCTCGATCGTCTTCGGAGGATCCCGAAAACCGAGAAGGAAGCCAGGGAACAAGAGTACAAGGTCTCGAGACGAGATTCGGCAGTTACGCCCTGGCCCTCTTGGGTATATCGTCAATACGACGCACGAAGGCTCGCAATGAAGATACACAAGCGCCTGAAATTCGTCGAATCAAGCAAGTTATTTTGTCGTGAAAAAGAGAAAAAAAAAAAAACGCATTAACATAAATTTATAGTCGGTTTTTCCTAGAATTTTCATATTTCAATTATTTTATGAAATATTGAAAATTTCTTAAAATATTGACCTTTTTTCTTTATTCTCACGAAATTTCGTAAGCAACCTTAAAAAAAAAAACGTACCTTTAGCTCGAAGCATGCTTGAGTCGCATTGTTGATGAAAAATTTTTTGAAAAAATTCGAAATCACGTAAAATAAAAATGCCTTGAATCGTTTCTCTTGAAATTTAATAACAATCATCGTTATCGTATTATTCAAGTTTTGTACAAAATTGCCACTCGATATCTTGAAATTAGCTGAAAACAGAGAGAGTTTTCGGACATGAAGAAGAAAAAAAAAAAAAAAAAAAAAAAGTTTTCGGAGCAAGGAAAATTGCAGTAAACATAAAAAGGCCCACTCTTGTGCAAAATTTCGGCCCTATAACTCAAGTCTTTCTCGATTTATGAACGTTTGAGTTCAAAATTAAAAAAAAAAAAAAAAATTAACGTTGAAGATACTTTTTTTTTTTTGTTTGTTTCTCACGTGAACGCAGGAGGCAGTATTATACCGGAAGAACCCGTGGAATTATCTTTCTGGCTAGCTCAAAATCTCTTTATGGACGATACGGCAAAGATTGCCCTCCTGCAGGACGATTGCGCGATTACGCGACTCCAGTACGAGGCCAAAGTTCTTTCGGCGGTGAGGCATTGTTTTGTTTTTTTTTTGTTTTTTTTTTTTGTTTTTTTTCGGAGCTGAAATAAATTCGAACGTGACGAACGATTATCATTTTTTCATCAAATGTACATTCTGAGGTGTGTCGAAAATGAAATTTTTTTTTTTTTTTTCTTCGCTCCTACCACTCAAAATTTTGGGTTTCGACATTAAGGAGGCCCTCGTTCAAGGAGGACGCTGTAGCTTGAAGTTTAGAGGTCTCTCAACGAGGATTTCGGTTTTCCATCTAATTAACACGTAGAAAATATTGTTTTTCGTTCAAAATGATGCCAAAAAATTGGCGTTCGCTGTGTTTCTTGGTTTATTTGAAAGCATGACTCATCCCCGAAACGATGATAGGTCGTTTTTCGACTTACCTCGTTTCAATTTTTTTTTTACGCCACTTTTCGACCACAATAGTCACTTTTTCAACTTTACAAAGTCTCCAAGGTCTGCAATGAGTCCAAAATGAATTGCTACAAGTATTGATCGTTGATTCGAATACAAATAAACAATTCCAAAAATTGATAAAACATACAAAATTTCTCAAAATAAACATGGTTTTTTGAATAAAATTGAAAATACGGAAATACGGAATTCAATTTTATTTAAAAAACCATATTTATTTTGAGAAATTTTGTACGTTTTACCAAGTTTTGGAATTGGTTATTTATATTCGAATCAACAATCAATACTTGTAACAATTCATTTTGGACTCATTGGAGACCTTGGAGGCATTGTAAACTTGAAAAAGTGACTATTGTGGTCGAAAAGTGGCGTAAAAAAAAAAAAAATTGAAACGAGGTAAGTCGAAAAACGACCTATCATCGTTCAGGGGATGAGTCATGCTTTCAAATAAGCCAAGAAACACAGACATCGCCAATTTTTTTTTGTTGCCCGACATCATTATTGAACGAAAAAAAAAAATATTTTTTACGTGTTAATCAGATGGGAAACTTGAATCCTCGTTGAGCGATCTCTGAACTTCAAGCTGAAGCGCCCTCCTCGAACGAGGACCTCTTTAATGTCAAAACCCAAAGTTTTGAGTGGTAGGAGCGAAGAAAAAAAAAAAAAAAAAAAAAAAAAAAAAAAAAAAAAGTCCATTTTCGACTCAACCCGGTACATTATTGATTTCTCATCAGCTCGGAGGAAAGTCTTTCGTGTGCAGCACTTGTCGTCGCATGATCGCCAAGCACACGGATATCGTGCCGATGAACAAGCATGGATTGCAAGAGGCTTATTGCAATCCATCCGGAGCGATTCACGAGACCGTTACGCTCTACAGTGCGGTGAACGTCGTTCTCAATAACGAACCACCGTCAACAGTTTGCAGCTGGTTTCCCGGGTGGGGTCGAAAAACAAAAAGAAAAGTAACCGAAAGGTGAAAATACGTTTTTTTTTTTTTTTTTTTTACGTAAACGATTTTTTTTTTTTCAGATACGCGTGGACAATCGCGAGCTGCGCTGGTTGCCGTTTTCACATAGGCTGGCTCTTTACCGCTGTCAAAGACGATCTCAAGCCCCGTAAATTTTGGGGATTGACGCGAAAAAATTTAATTCTCCGATATATCGTTATGGCGAACGAAGAGACGGAACCGCCGATCGTCGACGGTGCCGATGAGGATACCCGCTACGATTTTTCGAGCGATTCCGACGACGATGACGGAGTACGTGCTCAGCATATCGTTAATTTTCTACTGGATATGGATATATGAGAATGAAAGAAGATAAAAAAAAAAAAGAGAAATATGAAAAAAAAAAATCGATTTCCATAATCGCCATAGAGTTATCATGAATGAAACTAACAAACAAAAACATCATGATGATGAAAAGTTATTTAAAAAAAAGGACTAAGGATTACATGCGAAACTCAAGTTTTGTGACAAAAAAAAAAAAAAAAAAAAAAAACGAGAAAAGCCAGAACTCGTTGAATATTCTCGGGTCTTTTGCATTAATATTATACATATATGAGGCATTCCAAGCTTCATAAAATTTCCCTAAAGTAGCCATAAAAAAAAAAAAAAATTATTTCGTTTCCGTGCAATCCTGGAACTCATGCAATTTTTTTTTTTTTTTTTTTTTTTTTTTTCAAATTTTGCTTTCAGCTCGCTTCTATTTCAGAATGATTTTTCTTCAACAAAATTTGTCCAAGAACCAAAAGGTCGGACGAAAAGTTGGGCGGGGTAGCTCAAAAAGTTGGCTCTCGCGTTGTTAACGAATTAAAAAAAAAACAAACAAAAAAAAAATCAGCATTCAACCAGATCTCAGTGGATGAGTCAGACGGGCCTGTCGATTTGGCTCGGAATGCCTCAAATATATAAATATTTCCCCCCCAAGACAACACAAAAAGCAATTTAAACGCCTGTGCATTCGTGAAATCAGAGATCCTCGTTTTAGGGACTGATAAAATCAAATTTTCCAATTGCATTTTGTAAAATTACAAAAAAAAAAGCAAAATCTACTCGTGGATTTGTAAAAAAAAAAAAAAAAAAAATTAACGAAAATCGTTGCGAGGCGATATTTTTAGTGTCAGTGCGAAAAACAGCACGAAATGACGTTACAAAAATATGTTACATGATAAAAAGTTCAATTTATTATTATTATTGGAAAATAAGATTCCAACCCATCTCGATTCTCATTAATTAACGTTCTTACCCACCGATCAATGGTTGCGTGTGATTATATATCATTATATCAGACTATATATGTATAAATCATACATAGGTGTATTAAAATCTTTTTTGTACAAGATTATTCGAGTTTACGTTTTTTTTTTTTTCCCCTCGACCTCTCTCCTCAGCTTCGCGCGTCTCGAAATTCAATTTTTCTTTTTCTTTCCCCGTTTTCTTCGATCATTCCGCCGGCAGCGAAAAGAAAAAAAAGGGTCATCTCGGTAATTTCAGCTGAAATCAAAATAACGGATAAAGCAAGAAAAAAAAAAATTTTACAAATCGATAAATACTTTCTTTCGAATATCGTATATTTCTTCGAACACCGTCGCATGATTCTTTTTGTTTTAGCTTTGATCATTATCGCATGTTCATTCTCGTCGCGATTTCACGGTGTATTTTTTTTTGTTTATATATATACATATATATATATATATATATGTATATATATATATATAAACAAACGCGGTCTGCTTAGTAATTCGCCTCGATGCAGCAGCGTGTATATGCATAATAACTAATAATAATAATAATAATAATAGTAATAATTAATTAATTGATCAATAATAATCCGCCGACGCACCGTCATCCCGCGAGGAAAACGCGCTTTTTAATTCATCTCCATTGATTTGGACGCAGCACCCCGACCGCCTCTTCTCGTTTTTTTTTTTTTTTTTTCCTTTTTTCCTTTTTCTTTTCTCGTCTAGTAGTCCGTTTACCTATGATTTTTTTTATTAAATATTTTATTTAATTATTATTATTCGATTTTTTGTTTTGTTTTTGTTTCCTTTCACCTTAATCTCCAATTTTTTTTTTTTTTTTTTTTTTTTTGCACACGCCTCTCATTCGTCGTTTCAATTGTTTTAGTTCCTTCTTCACCAACGGCGAGCTCCTCGTCATACGCTCCAAGCTTTCGATTCACATGGTCCTGGGATCCTCGGAGAAACAGCGAATGTAATCGATACAACAATTCGTTATTTCTCTCTTTTTTTTTTTTGTTTGTTTGTTCCGTTTCGTTTTCTTCTTTCAATTCACTCATACCTATAAGCGTCTCGCATCGATCCAAGATTTTTCTTTTCCTTCATTGCGCAACTTTGAATTTCACGACACGCGTAAACTTTGTCGAAAAAAAAAAAAAAAAAAAAAAATTCACCGGCATACTCACGCATATATAATTATACAACGATTTTTTCACTCGCGAATTCACCGCGTGAACGATAAATTTTTTTTTTTCCCCCCCCTTTCTTTCTTCTACTTTGTGCGCGGACACCCGTTCGAAAATTCATCGAACGCGTGTCGGCGCGTTGCAAAAAAAAAAAAAAAAAAAAAAGAAAGAAAGAAAGGAAGAATTTGATGGTTACTCGTTTTGCGAATTTCCCCCAACGACAAAAGTTTTCATTCTTTCAGGAAAATCGATTCGTGGATTTTGGGGAGGAAAAAAAAACGAATACTTTCCGATTTTAAGGAAAATAATGCCTCTACGTTGTGTATAGAAAAAAAAAAATCAGTGCACGAGAGTCTCGGGTCGTCGTCAATATCGCTTTTTGTTTTTCGCCGTTCGTAATTCGAGCGAGGAAAAGAAAAAAAAAAATTACCGACAGTACGAACAAACAGCGAGCCACGCAATATTCAAGAAGACATTCGACTTGAAACATTGCGAGTGAAGTAATTTTTCCCAAATTTTCGCCGTTTTATAAAAATTTGCTGAAATAAATTTAGCTAATGAGCAAGAACGATGATTTTTCGTCGATAAACATTTCGAGATTTCCTTCGATTATTATTTTTTTTTTTTCTTTCCAATGACTACTCACAGACAGAGAAAGAGAGAAAGAGAGAGAGAGAGAGAGAGAGAGAGAGAGAGAGAGATAATTCAATAATTCGTGTCTAGAAGGTGTTTCTTGACAGGAATTTGAAAAAAAAAAAAAAATTTTTATGAACGAAAATTCCTTTAAATCGTTTTTGATGCACGCATACACACATACATACACACATACATACTCACATACACGTACACATACACACAAGCATCGGAGTCTTTTCGTCGCGGCTCCATTTTATTCCACGTGTCGATCCATCCTTTTCCCTCCTCCGCCTTCTCTCGATTCGTTCATTTTTCATTATTTTTTTTTTTACATATCTGCGGATCGAACGAAACGAAAAATCGTCAGAGCGTTCAAAATTGAAAAACTTGCGTGAAAAAGGTAAAAGAAATGAAATGAAAAAAAAAAAAAAATAAAAGTTTACTGACTCTCGATTTCCGACCCCGCAGAGATGAGTTTGGTACTGGGATGCGGCTGTGCGGCTGTATTTCCCTGTTGGCTGTTCATCTGAGCCGTGATGCTCGGTCCACCGAAACCCGGCGGTGGTTGCATTGCCCAGTGCTGAGCCGGTGCATTCTGTTCCTTCAAACAGTCGTAAAATTTACGATTAAATCGTTATTTTGTAATTTTTTTTTTTGCCTCTTTTCTTTGGAGGAAGTTTTTTTTTTTTTACGGAGAGGGATCTCCTCTTCGAAGTGCCTCGACTTGATCTATTAGGATTCGCTTGATGATCGGTTTTAAGATGGTCCTTGGCACTTTGCGCGCACCCTATTGGCGAATCGCGCGAGGAAATATTTTAATCCTGAAACTCTTTTTTTTTTTTTTTTTTTTCAAGACTGCAACGTTTCGGATCACATTGCCGATTTTTCCCCGTAAGAAATATGCATTTTTAAAGCCGTCTTTTTAACATAGGATATGGGAAAAAGTAAAATTGGCTCAAGTTCAATTGAAAAACTAATGTACTTGGAATACTGAAGAAATCATTAATTTGATAATCTATTTTTTTTTTTTTTTTTTCGCGAAATTATGAGCTTTCGATGGATCATATGGAAGAAAAATTGGCTCACGTGATGCGTGACAAAGAAATTTCGAATTCAATGATCGAGCACAGCTCGGTCAGTTTACTACGTGACCGATCAGCTCTGACGGTTCTTTGCTACGAGTATCGCAGTGATTCATGCGAATTTCACGAATTTATCAATATCAAACTGTGCAACCATTTATTTCCATACGAGATGAAATTATATTAATTATCAAAATCAATTATGCGAATGACGTGGCAATAGTAGCTGACGATGCGAAGGGGCTAAAGCAACATGTTAAAAGATTTGCGAGAAATGGGAGAAGGAAAATTCTGAGGAGGTGAGAATGCTAAAAAATAAAAACAAAAATTATGATATTCAGGAATGGAGGGAGGTTAAAAAAGGAAGAGGAGTGGAAAATAGATGGGGAAAGGATAGATATAGTTAATGAATTGCGATTACTTAGGGTAGTGGTTTACAATTAAGAATACGGTAAAAGTGCGTGGAAGAAAAATGGCCGGGAGAGCCCAAAAAGCGTCAAATGCGGTGCGTGGAGTGTGGAAAAGAGCAGAGAAGAATGCAATGGAGGAAAGGCAGGAGCTTTGGGCTGGAGATTTTGAGATTTGATGATACAGAGCAGTTTGAGATGGTTCAAAATAGGTATTGTAAAATGACATTAGGAATAGACGGAAGAACGCCCAGATACGCGTGGCGAACAGAATTACAAATATCATCGTTCGAATATATAATTGGGGAAAGAGGCGCTTGGCTATATAAAATTTGTAATAAAAATGAAGAATAATGGATTGCCGAATATTTGTCTGAGAGAGAAAATAAGAGGAATCTCGAACAAGAATCCCTCGAAGTGGGGAGAAAAAAACTTTATGAGGGTATCAAGGGAATTCGGAATGATGGGAATAGCAGATGCGATAAAAGAGAGAAAAGGTATAAAAATAATGGAGGATTTTATAGACAAGGGTTTTGAAAACCTAAAAAGAAAGATCATAGAGAGAGGGAAAGAGAACAGATTCAAAAATCGACGTGTAATAGTTTGTATAAATATATAATAGAAAAAGACGAAAAACCGTGGAAATATTGTGCGGCGAAAGATATTAAAATATAGGGACAGATGGAAATGATGAGGAAGTGGAATGGACGTGTAGGATATGTAAACGAGATAGAGAAAAATTAGAGCATCTGATTATGTGTGAAAAAGGAATAGGAGTAATATCCAAGGAAGCCAAAGAATATATAACAGAGAAGTGGGTGAAGGGGGAAAGGGAAGAGAGGGGAGTAGTAGACAAATTAAGGAGTTTCGGTACAGACCGGGAACGGGGAATAAGCGAAAACGAGGGTGCGGCGGCGCGCGGTGAGCGGGGCATGCATAAAACAAAAGAGAATCCGACCGTTCATGCGCTATACCCGTGGATAGTGAGCTTATGTTTTGGCTTTTAACTAATAAACCAGATGGACGAACCTATTCAAATTTGTTGACAGTCATATTAAAGATCTGACATAAATTTTATGCGGGTGATAGTATTTTAATGGAATTGACAGCTCAAACAAATATTGCTCCCATTTACTCTCGCGCATAAGCCAAATTTTCGAAAATTATTTTTACAAAAACGACATGGAGGATCGCGACTTGAAATTTGAGTAGTTCACGTTTTATATATTTGTCACTTATTAAAAAAAAAAAAATTGAGTTGATGGCAGCATTTTCAATAGGTGTACCGAAACTCCTTAATAGGGATGCTTGAGAGGGGAAATTGACGTAAATATGTGCAAATTCTTCAGGGAAATAGAAAGATAGAGTAAGTAAAAAAAAAGCGTTAGTAAGGGAGAGCGAGAATGTAGAGTGGGACGCAACGGAATAATAATAATAACAATAATAATAAATGAGGACAAGCTATAATGTAAAGTGTTGATGTTATAAAGTGTAAGAGCGTTGTAAAAAGCCGAAAAGTCGATGCAAATTAAACTTCTTACTGCTATCAAAATCAATTAAGAATTATATAATCGTACGATATATTTATTTAAAAAATTTAAACAGTCTTGAGTTTTTCCGAGGTGAAAAGATTCAACGGACAGGTCAAATAGGGTAGACGTACCAGCTGTGGCCACTCCGCATTTCCCTCAAATTTCTTAAAGTTTCAAGGCTATTGTTCACTTCATCGAGCGTAATATTTCGATATTCAAGATGCTTCCGGACCACTATCGATTGCTTTATTGAATAGCTACTAATTTATTTCAACGAAATATTACGAAATGTGTCAACGCTGAGCGATTTGTGTAGTTTTCTTGTACGGTTCCTCATATCTAAAGTCATTTCGCCCCGTCAAAAATTTATATTTTATCAGTTGAAGCCCATTTTTCGGGGTTATAATTACAAAAAAACTGATGTCTCAGCTAAAATTCCTGAAAAATACGCGATGGCCAAAAGTGGTACATTCAAAATGCGATTGTTCTATTTGTGGCTAAACTGGTACTTCGGATTGTACAATTAGGAGTATAAATGAAATTTTTTTTTTTTCAATCATTGGGGCGCATAATGTAGAGTAAGTAAAAATAATGAGGATGTATTTTTTATTTTTCGTTAAAAATGACAGATGCACCTGTTATATGCAATTTAATTTCACGGATTTTGATATATATATATATATATATATATATATATATATATATATATATAGCGTAACATGTGTGACGTCATAATGTTATATTTTTCAATTTGTTATATTAACGGCAATTTTGAGTCAAATAAAAAAAATAAAAAATACGTACTAAATATTTTTTCCTAAACTATCAGATTTTGAAATAAAAAAATTTCATTTATACACCAAATTGTGGCCACAAATGGTGAAAATGATAGCTACAAGATAATTTCCTATTTTCTTATTTATCATGATCAGAAAAGGTTTTAAATGATAACAATTCGATTCTGTGTACCTTTTAGGTTACATCGATCACTTTTTCAATTCTGAATTTGCAATAATGTGAACACTGTTCGTAAATGAATGTTCGACAATGCTTAAAGTAGCCACAACTGGTACGTCTACCCTGGATGACGAAAAATGGGGAAAAAAAAAAACGGTACCGTGAATCGTACCCAAGTTTTACAGAAAGGTATACAAAGGGGTCGTATAAATTGTGGAAAATTTTTGTCTCGAGGATAAATTGTTCCTAATGAATTTTTTTCAAATTTTTACTCAAAATATAATTTAAAAAAAAAACAAAACACGAGAAAAACGTGCATCAAAGCAAGAACGAGTCAACAATTATAAACAGACTAGTAAGTTTCAAGTTTTCAAACAGTCAATCAAAAGATAAGGTAAAACTGTATTATATTGTAAAACCAAAGACTGAATAAAGAAATTTATAAAACTGAACTCTGAATGGTAAACATTTTTTGAAGATCTGTACAACGGCACTGATGTAAGTAATGTGGCAAAAATCGCTCGATTGCTTTCGATTTTACGATAAAAATTGAGAAAAATAAAGGCTCACCTGTTGCGCATTATGTGGCACGCTGTGAGACGGATGAGCCCGTGAAAATTGCCACGTGCTCGTAGCCTGGAAAGAGAGCGGTCTCGACGAGCTGACGATTGCCGGATCGATCGAGGTCCAATCAGCGATAGGTCCGAAATTGTTCCAACCTCCCTTCTGATGCAACGATTGATGATGAAATTGCTGTTGTTGTTGTTGTTGTTGTTGTTGTTGTTGCTGCTGCTGCTGTTGCTGTTGCTGCTGACCATTGATCTCGCACCAATCTTTGAGACTATAGACCGCGTCAGCTGGACATTTATTAACTCCTTGATGAAAAAAAAAAATTGAATCATTGAAATACGACTAATTTTTTTTTTCCACTTTGATACATTCAATCGAATTATGTGTAATTGAAATAAATTAATACATTGGAAAAAATTCATTCAACAGCTCAGATTTTGTGGCACATTGAATTCTACAAAAAAAAAGAAAAATCCTCAAACTTCTTCATGATAGATGAGAAATAACAAAATTGTAAAAAAAAAAAATATTGAAACATGCAAGAACACAAAAAACCGCTTTGCTACTTCATAATTCGCGAATTAGCTTTTCCGAGCAAAAAGAAAAATCGAGAAAAACGAATCATTCCGAGAGACTTTTTGATAAAAATCATGTACAATAATAATAACATAATAATAACATGTCGGTGCTTTAATTATCTGTAAAAAAAGTAAAATCATAAAGATTTCTACTTTCTCAAAACGCTAATTTACAATGTATCTCTTGGACTGTTTATCACAAGTACTTTGGACACTGAAATGTCAGTTTAAAAAAAAAAAAACATAAATTGTTCCACGAGAAAGCAAAACGCGAGAGTATGAAGTGCTTACCCTGGGACGCGATAAGAGGATTGCCGTTCGGAAGATACGGCACTTGTTGCGGTGGCTGGGCTGCTGAAAAAAAAAAAATTAATTCCTTCATTTTGAGACAAAAATAAAAATTAATTGCGACGTCTTATCAAATTGACTTTGGTCAATCAAATATTCGACGAACGAGAAGAAAATTAACGACGAGCACACATCAAGTGACTAATCGATCGAGTTCATTGACATATTCATAAATCATTCATGTTTGGGGGGATTGAGTCATTGAGGCGGAAAAAAAAAAAAAAACGAAAGACGATGACTTATCAAACGCGAATTAAGAGAAAATGAGTATCGAATGAGATTTTGACGATTGGATAGGAAAATACGAACCGGCGAGAGCATTGCTCGTAGGGGCAGGTCTGGGTATCCCAAGGCCGAAGGAATTCATGTGATTGGGTGTCGAGCCGGGGAATCCAGGTGGCGGAAGTCGACTCCGTTGGCCAAGATTGTTCGTCGTCATCGGGGCTTGCTGCCCGTTTTGGCCTCCTCCGCTCTGTTGCTGCTGCTGCTGCTGCTGCTGCTGTTGTTGCATCAAATTCTGTGGAAGACGAGAGAGCAGGCTGTGCGACTGATGAAGAACATGAAGATTCTGCAAATGCGTCGCCTGTTGCTGAAGATGAGCCAGGTGGACCTGATAAAATGAATTAATTACATTCGAATTCAATAATTCGTAACCGTAGAATGTAAATAATTCAGCTATTTATGAAAAAAATGTAATTATAAAAATATCTTATTTATGATTTTATTGCAATATTCACAAAAGTTCATGCAGTGACTCGGATTTTGTCATTTTTAGTCTATCGAAAAAAATGACCGTACTCGCTGTAACTTTCGCAAATTATGAGATATTGTGCTATTTTTTTTTTTTTGCATCAACAGATTGAAGGATAATTGGTATCGAATTTTTAGAAAAAAAAATCAATAAAAAAAACAATAGGAGGGGTTTAGATTTTATGAAATTTTGAATTTTTTGAAGGATTTATGCGACAATTCTAAATTCCTCACATTGCTAGATATCCGGCAAAAATTTTCTGCATAAGTAAAATACGTGGAAATTGTTGTAGATAATTTATAAAAAAAGAAAAAAGATGCAAATTGAAATTTGCACATTGTTTACTCGCAATTTTCGATATTTTACAAAGCTTTTTTGATCTTGCCAACGTTGATTCGTCAATGAGGAAAAAAAAAATTGAAAAATCCACTTTCTCATAGAGGCAGAACTTTGTGAACGAGATGAGAAAAGCTTTGTAAAATTTCGAAAATTACGAGGAAGCAATATGCAAGTTTCAATTTGTTAAACTTCAAATAAAAGAATTTTTACGAATTATAAACAATATTGCTCGATTCTCCGATTTCTCGTGAAATTTCGTCGTTTAAAACGCGATACAACGAATTTAACGTACTGAATAAATTAAAAACGAAAAAATGTTATTCATAAAAATCTCTCGTCACGATTATGTTGACCAAAAAAAAATTTCAATATCTCTCTCCTCAATATATCTCTCAAATATATAAAAATATCTAAATATATAAATCTAAATCTTTCGAAATATATAAATCTATATCTATCTAAATATATAAATATATAAAAATATATAAAATTCCAATATATCTCTTGTAATTTTCCAGGTTTTTCCAAAATTATGCGCAAACCTGGGTAAAGTGTTGAGGCCCCAATGTAGCAAGGCCTTGTTGCTGAACCCTATTCTGTTCCTCCCGATCCCTCTGCTGCTGCTGCTGTTGCTGTTGCTGCTGCTGCTGCTGCTGATGCTGTTGATGCTGATGATGCTGAAGTTGCTGTTGTTGCTGAAAGAGCCTCTGCTGTTGTAGCTGCATCTCGTTCTCCATGAGCTCGGCGAGGGCTTTTTGGGTCTCGTGAAATGGATCAAAGCCGAGATCATCGTCGGGCTTGATTTCCGCGTTTACGCTATTGTTAATTATCGTTCCCTCGTGCGATTGCTTTGCGAAACCACCGGCAGGTACGTCCACACCTCCATGACCGTTTTGCTTTATGTATTCACAGTTTTCCTGATTCTGTTGGGTCTTTTAAAAAGTCGAAATAATTTATATTACTCCCTTCCTCCCTCTCTCTCTCTCTCTCTCTCTCTCTCTCTCTCTCTCTCTCTCTCTCTCTCTCTCTCTCTCTCTCTCTCTCTCTCTCTCTCTCTCTCTCTCTCTCTCTCTCTCTCTCTCTCTCTCTCTCTCTCTCTCTCTCTCTCTCTCTCTCTCTCTCTCTCTCTCTCTCTCTCTCTCTCTCTCTCTCTCTCTCTCTCTCTCTATTTCTATTTCTTTTAATTTTTCAAAATACTGCATGGCAACTCTCCTTCTTATTCGATGGAACTATTTACTCGACCTAATTCACGCTGTCTTACAAATCTCGACAACAAACACCAGACTGCTTCCATGCGCCACTATTTCGCACGCTCACCTTCCGCAACTCGTTTTTTCCTGTCGGCCATATATTTTTTGGCGCTCAGTCCCCGCTGAGGTCTCTACTTCTCCTACACTTCCGATCCTGAAGGATCGTTCGCATAACTACCTCTTCAACACAGATGAGGTAACTATTCAGTGACTTTAGCGATTAAGGAGGCTCTTAACGTCAATTGGGTGGTTGCGTTCGGCATTTGTTTCACCAAATACGTTTTCATTTTATTAATTTGCCATTACTCACGCTCAATTCTTGTTTACAAGTATATATTTCACAATCGGCACGGTGAAAAACTTTCTTTATGGGAAAATTATATCTACGAAGGTCTGATCTGTCGTTTAAGGAGGGTCGAGTGTTACATCGATATTTGTTGAGAGGTACGGATTTTTTTTTTTTTTATAGATAGGTATGTCCACAAAAAGTTTAAAGGTATCCGTAGGTTCTGCTACACCGTTTTCAAGAAAAAAAAAAGTTGAAATTTGGGCCATTCAGCACAGTTTCTTATGGCAGATCGTGAAATTAGACGGAATTTCAAAGTCAATTAGCGCAGATGACCTGTTTACATGGCAAGCTAATTTTCGCATATTGTCGGAAATATCCTCAGGATGCCCACTGCAAAAATTCAGAACCTCGAACAACACCCGTTAATTAGCAATAGGGTAGACGTACCAGTTGTGGCTATTGTACCGTTTGTGGCCACTCCGCATTTCGCTCGAATTTCTTAAAGTTTCGAGGCTATGTTTACTTCATCGAGCGTTATATTTTGATATTCAAGATTTTTCCGGACCACTATCGATTGCTTTATTGAATAGCTACTAATTTATTTCAACGAAATATGACGAAATGTGTCAACACTGAGCGATTTTTGTAGTTTTCTTGCACGGTTCCTCATATCTAAAGTCATTTCGCCCCGTCAAAAATTTATATTTTATCAGTTGAAGCTCATTTTTCGGGGTTATAATTACAAAAAAACTGATGTCACAGCTAAAATTCCTGAAAAATACGTGGTGGCCAAAAGTGGTACATTCAAAATGCGATTGTTCTATTTGTGGCCAGCTTATTGCCAATCCCAATTCAAAGCTTGGTGGCCAAAATTGGTACTTCGGATGGTACAATTACGAGTATGAATGAAATTTTTTTTTTCAATCATTGGGGCGCATAATGTAGAGTAAGTAAAAATAATGAGGATGTATTTTTTATTTTTTGTTAAAAATGACAGATGCACCTGTTATAGGCAATTTAATTTCACGGATTTTGATATATATATAGATATAGCGTAACATGTGTGACGTCATAATGTTATATTTTTCAATTTGTTATATTAACGGCAATTTTGATTCAAATAAAAAAATAAAAAAATACGTACTAAATATTTTTTCCTAAACTACCAGATTTTGAAATAAAAAAAATTTCATTTATACTCCAAATTGTAGCCACAAATGGTGAAAATTATAGCTACAAGATAATTTCCTATTTTCTTATTTATCATGATCAGAATAGGTTTTAAATGATAACTATTACAAAATTATATATAATTACAAAAAACTGATGTCACAGCTAAAATTCCTGAAAAATACGCGATGGCCAAAAGTGGTACATTCAAAATGCGATTGTTCTATTTGTGGCCAGCTTATGGCCAATCCCAATTCAAAGCTTGGTGGCCACAAATGGTGAAAATGACAGCTACAAGATAATTTCCTATTTTCTTATTTATCATGATCAGAAAAGATTTTAAATGATAAAAATTTGATTCCGTGTACCTTTTAGGTTACATCGATCACTTTTTCAATTCTAGATTTGCAATAATGTGAACACTGTTCGTAAATGAATGTTCGAAAATGCTCAAAGTGGCCACAACTGGTAACGTCTACCCTAAATGTGGATGTAAAACGCGATTTCTTGTTATGAATCGAGCCATAGCTACGGCAAAACAAATGCCAAACGCAACATGCCCCACACGTCACTCACGTCCGTGCCTTGAATTCCCCTTTTCGCGCGCACGAAGCACTCGACCCTCCTTAAGCGGTTCTTCGGGGAAATGTTACCGTTTTTTCACTCCTAAAATAATCTCCAATCATAGCTTCGAATACTTCTCCCATAAGAGCCCACGTATAAGCGCCATATTTAAGTTTTTTTTTTCTCCTCGACTACGCGGTCAAAAAATCTGAAATAATTACGATGTGTTCCTAGTACCGGCACAAAACTCCCCTCAAATTTTAGAATCATTCTTACCGTTTTTCTCCGGGTTAAGAACCTCCTTAACTTTGTACTTGGATAGTCCAAGCTCATCTACCTTTGCCATTATCTACCTGGTCGTATTATTATGATAATTATAGATTTATGATTTCATTTTAATCATTATTATTGTTATTCTTATACTCTTATCTTTTTGCATCCAGTTTTACTATCATTTCCGATTGCCTATACATCGGGTGAATTTATAATTCGTAATTCATTGGGTCAATATTAATATTAATATTTGTACTTGTATAATTCTCCTTCTATTATATTCCTCCATTACTATTATCTTTAGCTCCGGAATTTCTAATAATTTCTCTAATTTCTGCTAAAGTTATTTTTATATTATTTGTATTATTTTTATTTACTTTTTCACGCGTAATTCCGACCTATTATAATTAATCTTGTCATTTGCCTTCAAGGCATTACCAAGGCATAATAAACTAAACAATCAATCAATCTTTATTTTTTCACGCAAAAATATAAGATTTTTGTTGTTGTTTTATTTATTTATTTATTTATTTTTTTGAAACTTTTTCTTACCTGCATAGTTAGCCTCTGTTGCAACGAATTTTGCTGAAAGTCCGCCATGAATTTCGTTGCCGGTGAATTAACTAGATGAGCGGGATCAAAGACCCGCGATCCCTTGGTTGGACTATTCGCGTACTGTGAATTCATGTAATCCTCGTCGTCGATGAAATCCTCAGGATTGAAGGTCACGTTGGGCGATACTGGTGAACTTGGCTTTTTACCATGATGATGATTCGTCGTTATACGACATTTCTCCGGCTGAAAGCCAAACGCCGCCTGCCAATCCTCGCTCGAATGCACCGATGGTAACGAATCGGGTATCGGCGCCAGGCACGTATTCGTCCAGTCGAGATTCGCGTTTCCTGTATATTGAAAAAACAAAAAAAGAAAAAAATAAATAAAAAAAAAATAAGGGAAAAGACATTTGAAACGGAGAAAGAAGGAATTTTTCGAGCATGAATTTCTGTATAGATGTCTGAACATCAAGATGATATCTAAATAAAATGGTTGTAGTTTTTTTTTTTTTTCTTTCATACTCCTGTATAGGATTGGTTCGTTGAAGGCAAAATCTTACGAACTATACTTTTCGTGCATAGGAGGTTGAAAAAAAAAAAAAATCACGATGAAAAGCGCTGTCCCGAAAATTAAAAGCAGTTTTCGAAAAATATTCTTTCGAGAACTTAGGTTTTTTTAAATTATTGCAACGATGAATCTAGCAAGAAAAAATATTTTTTTTTGTATAAAAATAAAAAATTTCTTTAAATTATATTTCATTTAATTTTTCGACCGGTCATTTCGAATTTCGACTTTAGATTCTTGATAGGCACTCCAAAAAAAAAAAAAAAAAAAAAAAACAAGCGCGCACAAAACTTTCATTCCGATCGAGTAAAATTTGTGATTCTCGAGCCACAACTTTTCCCCACATGTGAAAATTTTCACTAAATATTCGCTATATCTCTGCGATTGTTTTCTCCCCGATATTCGTGCATTCTTATATCGACAATAGCGATACACCGTCCTATATTTTATCGTACATTCGTAAAATATTTGATTCGATCTCATTGCGCGATCACAAGAAGAGTTAAAATAACTCTTTACGTTCTCTCGTCGATACGAGCAAATGAGCGAATGAATTACTTGCCTGTCTGCGAGTTTGGTGGCATTGTCACGATCGTCGAGACTTTTTGAAAGCTATTGGAGCTGAAGAAACTGTTGTTGTCCGTCTGGAAGATCGAACGATGATTGAGCTGCATCTGTTGTGTCAAATTGCCATTTGCGATGTTGCTCGGGCATCCGTGAAGACCGGGCGGTGGTGATTGACGCGAAACGACAACTCCGCCGTTCGTATTCGCCGTCTGCGACGAACCTGAACGACGTAAATCATTCGAATTACCGAAAAATCGTCAACGAACCACGATGATTTTTTTTTTTCCATCATCGACGTTCTCGAACTTGGACACAAACGAGAATGAAACGGACGGACAAAAAAAAAAAAAAAAACACGACTCCAGGCATTGTTCTCGGAAAATGAGCTCTCTTTATTTCGGCATTTCTGTTTTCCGAAGAGAAGAATAAAAATTACAAAAAAAAAAAAAGAAAAAACAAATAAAAAAAAAGAAACATCGCACCAGCTACAAAAATTCGAAAAAATCGTCCTTATTTTCATAGAAATGATACAGCTAGAGATTCAAACAAATCATCGATCGTACAGAATCAAGCCTATCGCTTTAGCGTAGAAAAGAAAAAAAAAAAAAACTATTTTCCGTGCAATTTGCACTCTTGCCTAATTGTACTTTTATTTTCCCCCGCAGATCTTCTATCGTTTTGAAACTGAAAAATAGAAGCTCCGCATTAAAAAAAAATCAATGAAAACAAAAAATAATTTCGACACGATCGTTTCGTGACAATTTTCATCCTTGCCAATTCTATTTTGATTTTTTTTTTTTTTTAATCTCGCAGGTTTCTCTGTAACTGAAAAAAAAAAAAGAAAAAAACAAAAATGGGGCAGCTCCGAGTTAAAAGCGAACTATAGAATTTTCTTTTTTTTTTCCCCCATCTCTCTCCTTGTCTCGCGTGTCTTTGGTGAATTTGCCCTCTTTCCTAAAATCACTATCGCGTGGATTGGGCAAAAAAAAAGGAAATTTCCAAAAAAAAAAAAAAAAAATCCACGATCATGAGACCGAACGATCGTCGCGCGGTGGGAAATAAAAATCGACAATGAGAGCGAGAATAGCGACGAGGAGAAACTCACCTAGAACGGCGATTGGACTTTCGGTGATGAGACGCTGACGTCGCTGCTGCTGTTGCTGCTCCTCGATACCAGGCGCGAGTCTCTCCGTCTGTCGATGATTCGCGCCGGAGCTCGTAGATTCCTCGCTGCTCGATACCGTGCTCGCCGGTGTACCGCCCTCTCTCGCATTTTCGCTCTCGCTCTCGGATCTGCTTCTCTCGTCGTTTCTCTCCTCATCAATCGCGATCGTTCCATTAGCATTTCTCATAGTTTCGCGAATTTTATCATCCGCCTCGATGTCCAATTGCACGATTTTGGACGTTTTTTCCTGAATCAACGCACGTTTTTCACTCTCATCGATATTATTTGAAATATTTTCATTCAATTTGCAGCGTCCATTTTGCGTTCTCGTTTGGGAATCCTTGGTCGTTTCGTTGCTCGCGAATACGCGATTATCTCTTGTCTGGCCGTTCGAGTTACCAGCGACGGAGCACTGAGACGACGATGCGCTGCTCGATGATTCGGATCTCGATGTCGCACGCGCACCGACGACATTATTCACGCCGCTGAGCCCTGAATTTGAATTTTGGGCACCGTGCTTCTCCTTGTTCTGATTATTTTTGTGCTTGTTCCTCGCCGCTTGTGCCTTGCTCTCGTTGCTGCTGCTGCTGCTGCTGCTGCTGCTGCTGCTGCTGCTACTGCTGCTGCTGCCGCCGCTGTTGCTCTTACCGCGGCGCGACGTACTCGACGACGAATTAACGAGCTCACCTTTGTTGTTGTTGTTGTTATTATTGTTGTTATTGTTGTTGTTGTTGTTGTTGTTGTGCTGGGAGGACTGTTGAGGGGAATTTGACGTAACGACGGACGATACGCTGCTCGTGTTCGATGAGCTACCGTTCGACAGCGAAACGCTGCACTGCTGATGCGAACTGGGCTGCGTCGAGGGCGATGATTCTTTGCTGTTCGTTTGCGTGTCTGGATAATGAAAATATTTGTAATGTAACGTTATTTTAAGTAAAATAGCTGAAAATACGCGAATCTTGAAAGAAAAAGAAAAAAAGAAAAATACAATCGTCATAATAATTTGTTATTTTTGCGTATAACTCACTGTTTGTCTGACCTGGCTGTAACGAGGGCCACGCTTCTTTGATCTGGGATGTCGTCGTGCCGTTTTCCCGTACCGCTGTCCCCGTAACGGGTGGCGAAGGCGTCGGTTTCCTGAAGAAAAAAAAATACAAAAACGAAAAATCAACCTCACGATCATTCGATGCCAATGCGAAGAAATTGGTACTCGAAGAAAAAAAAAAAAAATTAATTAAAATGCTAAAAGATATCTGCACAGTTTTTATAAATTCTGACGACTACGCTTGCGCGTTATCAGAATTTTATAACTTTTTTTTTCAACAATTTTATTGCTAAAATTGTCGATCGCGCATGGCTGGTACGCCACAAGGACTACCTTGATCTGATCGTCACGAGACAAGGACTATGAAGAAATGCTTTATATTCGTAAGACAAACCCAACATGACAAAAAAAAAAAAAACTTAAATAAACGTGAATGGCGAAATGAAATCAAATTTTTAAGAAAAAAAAAAAAAAATATTACAAAAAAATGGTTTTTGCGCATTATTGACTCAGAAATTCCCTGAATTTCCAGATTTTCCGCACAGGTTTTGCAAATATTCCAGGGATATTAGGGTCAAATAAGGAACGTGTGGATGGAAACACGAGCATGTCTACAAACTATACGGGACGGATTATATACATAAAAATAGCAATGAATCATTTTTGTGGAAAAAAAAAAATTTTAACCCACTTGAAAAAACATGAGGGAATTCTCAATTCGATCCTTGTATTGGAAAATAATTATTGAACTAGATAAAATAAATTTTTTTAAGTTCAAATACATGAAAATCTTAAATATTAAAATAAAAAATTTAAAAAAAGTGAAGTACAAAAAATAATTTAAGGACTGTAAAGTAAAAAAAAAAAAAATACATTAAAAGCAAATACCGAACCTGTTCTTTATTATGAGCGGAAATTTTTATGTCGGTGCCAAAAAATGAAACATAAATATAAACACTTATCCACAATAATAATTGCGTGGTTGCGTATCGACAAATCGAATGCAGAAGCGTAGCTTTAGAGCTTTGGAGTAAATTAGTTTTTTGGTTTTTGAAATTTTCATTGTTTGGCACTGACGTAACTTTTGTTGCATATAATAAAGAATAATATAAATATTAAAAATATACAAAAATATTTTTTTTAATACTTTTCAGTTTTTTTTTTTTCTTAAAGTTGATTTGATTTTTCGTAATTCTGGCAAAAAATAAATTCTGAAAAAAATTCCAGAGAATTTTCTAAATTCCTTGACTTTTCCCTGATTATTCCAGGAGGAAATAAATTTCCCTGAGTTTTCCCGGTTTTCCATATGCGTAACAACCATGAAAAAAAAAAAACAATTATCGGACAAATGAAAAAGCCAATCAGGAGCCATTGAAATCTGCCGAAAACGATAATGGTCATCGAATATTCTTCGAAAAAATCATTATTTACGATATCGCATGAATAATCGACGAGAAATTAAATTACATATAATATAAAAATTACCGTTGTGTCGATGACGCATGAGCGTGCAAAGATTGTACGAGCTTACGCTCGTAATCCTGATGCTTGCCCTGATGCATTTCCTCCTTGGTGAATGACGCCTCCTGATCGCCGAGATCGTGCAAATACATGCAATCCGGCTTTGGACACGACTGATTTCTCATAAAGTGCGAACAATACTTGGTCGTGCCGAGTGATGTTTTTATTGTTCTAGCGTCAACCACGATGTTATTTACCGCCTCGATAGCCCGTAACGCGTCCTCCTGGCGCTGTCATCCCCAACGACAAAACATCATTACATTGACACCCACACAATTTTTTTTTTTTTTTTCTTCAAATTTTGTTTATACTAACACGTATCATTGTAATTATAATTATAATGGCAAAAAGAAAAAAAATTCATCAATTTCGCATTGTCAGACGTGTTTCATTGAAATTTCATTCAAATTATATATGTCACGCTCCATGTCAACTCAGCCACCCCGTTTTTTTTGTCTCGAAAAAATGATTCTTGTATGGGCATTTCAAAGAACAATATATCCATGACATTTTACCAAAATTTCATCCCACCCACTACTGTTGTTTCTCGACGGAATGATTAATGAATTCTCAATTTTGTAAAAATCATAACTTCGTAACTGCTGATCGGATTTTTGTGCCCTTTTTGGCAAAAAAAAATAAATAAAATATGCCGTCATCGTAAAAAAGCTCATTAGACAGTTTTCGTGGTAATTTTTCGATTTTTTTTTTCTTTCTACCAAAGGGCCACCGGGAATTCCACTATTTTTTTTCCTGATAGAGGGGGACAATACGCAACTCCACAGGATTTTTTCAAGATGGAAGAGGGCATCAATGAAGAGGGAAAAATTGTTTTTTGTCAATTTACCCCAAAAACTGTCTAATAAGCTTTTTTCCGATGACGGCATGTTTTTTTTTTTTTCAAAAAGGGGAAAAAAATCAAAAATTTACTTTTTTTTAATCGTTTGAATCCGATCAGCAGTAAAACAGTTATGATTTTTACAAAATTGAGAACTCATTGGGGGGGGGGGGATGAAATTTTGATAAAAAAAAAATTCACCAATTTCGCATTGTCGGACACGTTTCATTCAAATTTCATTGAAATTATACATAATGCAATATTTCATTCATAACTATAATTCAACTCTAATTTCGCAAGTTTAATAATAAAATTTCTCTTTGGGTTTACCTGATAGGTGACGTAGGCCGAGGCACTCGGACCTTGAGATCCCGCGTACGACGTGCTCTGATTAATCACGACCTTGTGTATCTTTCCGAATTTTCCGAAATACTCGTGCCTCTTGAGTACCTGGAATACTTGCCGTCAGTAGGATTATGATTTTCGGGTGTGCACAGTGTTCCAAGATTTTTTTTGCTTTTTTTGCTTTTTTTTTTGTTGAAAAAGGATCAGGTCGCGAGAAAAATTAGCAGGCATAGAAAAAGAACGAGAAGAAGATATTTTAAAAACGTGTAATTTCGTTAAGGGGGGGAGAATTAAAAGGGAAGGAAAAGGAAGAGTTTATCGAAAAGGATAAATTACTGCTGAGAAAATAAATAAGCGAGAATGTTAAAAAAATAATAATAATAATATTAATAATAATAGTAATAAAGGACCAGAATAAAATTGCAACACTATTGGCCCGATAAAAATTGAGATATTCCCAAATTGATACTCACGTCCGCATCGGCTAGTCGCATTGGCAGACCAACCACGAAAACAAGATTTTTCTGTACAACACGAACGTTCGCAAGATGTTTACGATTCTCTGTGACTCGCTGCTTACGCTGTTGATCCTTCAGCCTCTTTTCAGCCTTCAACCTGCCGTTCAGCGAGGTTATGTGAAATAACGCAAAAAAAAAAAATGAAAAAATTGCATTGGTTACTTTGATATTAGAATTTTAACCCCTCAAGTATATATGAGGGGCTCCGTGTAGATTCGAGTCTCAACGGTCCGCGTAGTTTCACAGATTATTGTTTATTATTTAATAATTTCGTTTGAAATATCGTAAAAAAATTTTTTTTCGATAATACGCTTGTACATTCAAGTTTGAATGTCCGATGAAAACATTATTATACTACAGGAATAATATTGTTGGCGTTGATTGTGAGACAAAATTTCAGCGCCTCAATATTACAATGCTGGTACTTGAGGGTTAAATGAAAAATTATCTGAATTAAAAAAAAAAAAACACGATATTAATCTAAAATACCTTGAAAGACTTAATTCAATGATTTTAACGAAAATGATTAGCTGCATGAAAAATGTTCTTTTTTTTATCGAGAATGAAGATACATTCAAAATTTAAATACTTAAATATGATCTAAAATCGATGAAACATAGAGAGGATAATTTATCGAACTTTCTTTGCGATTGCAATTACTTATTCGGGGGAAAAAAAAAACGCAGCATCTTTAAAAAGTGGGCATCATCGTTACCAGAATGTTTTCTCGGAATAAATTCCGTCAATATAAATATTGACGTATCCAGATATGGCATATTTCGGACGTATGCAAAAAAGAAACGCGAAATTTTCATCCGTAAAATAATTCATGATAATGATCCGAGTTTAATGAGCCATGGATCATTTTGCGACTCTAAAAGATTTTCTACGGATTTACTCAAACGAATGTGTCATAATGTTTAGTTGTTGAAAAATTCGAGCCATTTGTTCACGACGTATTGGTTTTTGAGTTGAACAGCTTTTGTTTTGTTTTAATTTAAGCATCTGTTTCAGTGAAATCGTAGATAAAATTTTTCGCGAACGTTTTTGTTGTAATGACTGCGCGTAATATTGAAAATTAGAATTTAAAAGATTTCGCTTTTATTTTCGTTAATTTTTTTCGAGTCAATGATCCTCCGAATTATAAAATCATTTTAATTTTTCCTTCTTTTCCTGGCTATTTCTTCTATTTTAGCCGATTATCAAAATTTATTTTACACTCGAGCGGAGCGAAACATTTTATTGCTCATAGCGTCTAGATTATTTCAACGGTTTTTCCCATAATATTGTAAGAAATTTTTTTTTTAAAGTCATTTCCCCGGATTTTCAATGAATATAAAATAAAATAATATTATATGAAATATAAAAAAACACTAATCTATCTATATAAATAAAAATTAAATGATATCCGTTGGTAAGCACATCACTTGAGAACGGCTGGACAGATTTAGCTAATTTTTTTTTTTTAAATGTTCGTAATAGTCCGAATAAGGTTTTTAGGAGGAAAAAAAATTGGATAAGTTGCCTGGAAAATTGGAAAATTCGGGAAAACTTGAAAGAGCTTGATAAATTAATTGAAAATTAAATGCTGTTCGCTGGTAAGCGCATCACTTGAGAACGGCTGGACGAATTTGGCTAATTTTTTTTTTTTTAATGCTCGCAATAGTCCGAATAAGGTTTTTAGGGAAAGAAAAATTGGAAAAGTTGCCCGGAAAATTGGAAAATTCGGGAAAACTTGAAAATGCTTGATAAATTAAATAATTATATGCTGTTCGTTTGTGAGCGCATTACTTGAGAATGGCTTGACCAATATGGCTAATTTTTTTTTGTTAAATGTTCGCAATAGTCCGAATAAGGTTTTAAGGGAAAGAAAAATTGAAATAGTTGCCCGGAAAATTGAAAAATTCGGGAAAAACTGAAAGTACTTTTTTTCTATGGGATTTTTGTATGAACTCAAGATCATAACTCACGATTCGAACGATTGATATGCGTAATTATTTTTTTGTTTTGTTCGTCATGATCCTGGAAAAGTTTCCAGGAAAAAAAAACATTCGGGACAATTACAAAGGAAAGTCGGAAAATTCGGACAAACTGCAAAAATCATAATTTTTTGCATGCACTCTCGATCATAACTGACGATAGGAACGACATATTTGGTTGATACTTTTTTTGTTTTGTTCGTAATGCTCCCGGGATGGAAATATCTCAATTGAATGTTTTAAATTGAAAAAAAAATCTGGAAAAAACGCATTCCAGTCTGAATTAAAATAAAACTTACATTTGTTTTTACTTTTGTGTTGTTTCGCGATCGCTCCAACAAATCTGGTTATTTGATTTCTATTCCAATCTATTTCGCTGGGTGCGCAAATATTGTGAATCAAGCCAATCGGTTACACAGCGACGAAAAATTGATTCGGTTGTTTTTTTTTTTTTTTCAGTTGAATTGTGATTCTGTTGCAAGTTCATCGCAATAATTTCATAAAATGAATTAAGTTTCGTCGTTTTATCTCAAACAAATTTACAGATTCACCTACGAATTACGGTGAGTTTTGAAGTGACAAACGATAACATAGTAACAACAAAGTGAATCAATTGTTCATGTTCAGTTGAATTATGATTCTTTGGATTCTTAGCATTTGGACAGGACAACGTCTGTCGGGTCGGCTAGTTGTGAAATAAAATTTAAAAAAAAAATGTTTCCCCGAATTTTCAATGAATATAAATTGATTTCTATTCCGATGAATATAAATGAATAAATGAATATAATATGAATATAAATGCATATAATATGAATATAAATGAATATAATATGAATATAAATGAATATAATATGAATAAATGAATATAAATGAATATAAATTGATTTCTATTCCAATTTATTTCGCTACATGCGCAAATATTGTGAATCAAGCCAATCGGTTACATAGCGACGAAAAATTGATTAGGTTGTTTTTTTTTTTTAGTTGAATTGTGATTTCGTTGCAAGTTCATCGCAATAATTTCATGAAATGAATTAAGTTTCGTCGTTTTATCTCAAACAAATTTACAGATTTACCTACGAATTACGGTGAGTTTTGAAGTGACAAACGATGACATAGTAACAACAAAGTGAATCAATTGTTCATGCACAGGTGAATTATGATTCTTTGGATTCTTAGCATTTGGACAGGACAACGTCTGTCGGGTCGGCTAGTTGTTAAATAAAATTTGAAAAAAATTGTTTCCCCGAATTTTCAATGAATATAAAATAAAATAATATTACATGAAATGTGAAAAAACCACTAATATATTATTAAAAATCATGTATACTCATTAGATTTTGTACCTTTGGGCAAAGCGATACGAAATTTTGTGAAAAATAGAGAATCGACGTGAGATATCGCTCACCTGGATATTTCTTCCTTCGTGAGGGGCTTAAAGTCGGCGGGGTTCTCGGAATAGGCCTTTCGACACGCCGGACACAGGCCGTTCTCGTCGGTGCGAATTCTGTGCCAGCAGAAGCGACATATCTGATAGCCGCACGTGCACGGAAAGAAATTGAGATCGTCGACCTCCAATGGTTCCATGCACAGAGGACATTCGACGGCCTCGTCGCCGCTCTGATTCAATACTGACATCGTTTCCTCGGATTCTTCTCTACCTCAAAATTCTCCAACGATCTTTGCCTTGCTCGCGCTCGACGTCTCGTCGCGACGTAATTTCGTTATTTATTTTTACTAATTTTTTTCCCCCTCGGATTATGCTCTGAAAATCGACTCTCAGTAGAGACCAAGGCGCTTCCGAGTTTTTAAGAAAATTTTTAAAAGAAAAAAAAAGAAAAAAAAAAAACAAAAAATTTTTCAGAAACCGCCGAAAAACAAGAATAAACGTTTTTTTTTTTTTCCCTATCGTAAATGAAATATTCACGTACCTGATACCGATCACGATTGATTCTGCTACTTCCGACTCGAAAATTCCTAAATCGATGACAATCTGTATCGAAGAAAAGAAAACCAAAAAAAAAAAAAAACGGTAAAAGAAAAAATTTTCAAACTCATCGTTCGGATTTGAAAATTTGCCAAAATTCTGCGTCGAGTACGCGAGGCATTCGATCGGAATAAAAAAAAAAAAAAACAACAAAAAAAAAAAACGAAAACTAAGAAATTTCAATCATTCGCGTAACGCGACGCGATTGAAATTTTTTTTTTTTT
Source organism: Rhorus exstirpatorius (assembly GCA_963564615.1). Classification (NCBI taxonomy): domain Eukaryota; kingdom Metazoa; phylum Arthropoda; class Insecta; order Hymenoptera; family Ichneumonidae; genus Rhorus; species Rhorus exstirpatorius. The sequence continues at coordinate 30,559,852 of OY751317.1, forward strand.
TTTTGAGGTTAAAGTAACTCGACTCGAGGAAAGTTTCAATATCGCGTCTCGAGGAGCGTGAAAAGCTCGAGGAAAATCCTCGCGAAGGATGAAAAAAAAAAAACGTACTACATATTTTTTACGAGTCTCTTGCTAATCGAGTGAAAGGGAAAAATCGACGTAATTGGTACTTGGTGGCGGGGCGGGGGAGGGGGGGGGGGGGGGGAGAATAAAAAATCGCTTGCGAAATAGCGTCGCGTTCGGTCAATTCAAATTATTCGACGATTAAAGTCGCGATAAAGGATGAAAATGAGCCACGTGAGAGACGAATAAAGAAATTGGGTCGTGTACCGTTTTCTTTTGCCGAAGGGATTCGCGCAGAATTGTGACAGGAGCTGTCAGAAGAGGCGCGTGACACGAAAAGATGAACAAAGGACACGGAAAACGGCCGCACTAAAAGCCCACGAATGTGAAATCCCGTGTCTCACGCGTTGAGAAAAAGGGAATTAAAAAAAAAATCCCGTAGCAAAAAAAAAAAAATAGTTTGACAGATTCAGGAGTGAACGAGGGAAAAAAAAAAGAACGAAACAGCAACCTTTCGACTCTGTCACGTATCGAGGGGTCTATAATACACACGTCTCGAGGTTATTTTCGCTTTAAATCCTCGCTATCGTCGAACGCGATTTTCGTCGAAACAGCTGTTGTGCGTAGAGGATAGCCAGAGAAAAGTACAGTAGTACATCGAGTTTTGAGTTTTGTGTGTTTCCCGTGCGCGGAGAGAAACGTCAGAGTGAACGCCGAGAGAAAGAGAAAAGCGCGAGAGAGAGAGAGAGAGAGAGAAAGCGAGACAGTCGGTTCGACGTTCGCTGTTTCCGAAAATTTAAAAATCAAATTTTCAAGATTCCCCACACTCTAAATAATAAAAGATGTTAAAAAAAATTAAATATATAATCGCGGTCGTTTCTGTCATTCAACTTAGCAACTAAAAAAAAAAAAAGAGATCTCTTATGTGCGTTAAGAGAGAAGGAACGATGGAACAAAATGAAGAAACCCTCGTTCCTCGTCTTACGAACACAAACTACGAACTATCTCTCTCTCTCTTTCTCTATCTCGTATATTCGCAGATCGTAGAGAGAACATAGAAAAGGACGCATGTATATAAGAAATAAGAATGGGACGCAGAGAAAGGTCCTGCACTTCGCAGCTCTCGCGATACATATGTATTTTATTCTCTCTTTCTCTCTCTCTCTCTCTCTCTCTCTTTCACTCTTCACTCCACTCGACGCGCACAGATAATTTTTTTTTACCTATTCCCATTTATAATCGAATATTATTGATAAAGCAACGAAATATATGAATGGAACGTTATTGCGATTATATATAAAACTTTCCTGTCGACCCTTTTGTGTCAGAAATTATTACGTGAAAAAAAACTTGTACCGTTATTCGGTTGACGTTCCAACCCGATCGAGAGAAATTTTCAGAATATTCGACGTGATTGCGAGACTGACAACATTCGAGGTTTTTTTTGTTGTTGGAGGGGGGTTTTTTTTTTTAACAGAGAAGTGAAAAAAAAATCGTCGAAAGGGTTAGCTAAAACGACGGAGAGGAGGGAAGGAGGGGCGGGAGAAGGAGTGTAGGCGAGAGAACGAGTCACACTTACGAGGAAGTAACGATACGCATACAAGTTACTTTGACTACTAGCTCATTCTCTCCCACTCTATCTCTCTCTCTCTCTCACACACACACACACACACATACAACAAGCTCTTTCTTTATGTCTCCCTCTGTCTCGTCCGTGTTAGGTTCCCAGCACTCCGAGGCGATTTTAACCTCCAGTAACCAACCTCCCAAAGTTCGTTAATTATCACCATAAATGATAGATCCTCATGTACCGTAAATTCATTACTTTGACGTTTCAATCCTCAATATCACTAGCACAAAAAAACTGTGTATCACTCTCGTATTGTTTACTTACGTCTCGACTTTTCCACTACAAATTCTTTTCCTCAACTGGGAAATTTTTATGTTCCCTCCCCCCTCCCGCCGCCAACCCCCACGTCCCTGAGTGCAGCGAACACAGCTCGTTCCTAACCGTAACCCAGAGCGCATCGTCTACGCGCAACACTCGAGAGAAGCGTGAAAGAAAAGAGCCGAGAGTTCGTCATACATGAGGGGCGCGACGATAACCGCGTGTCTCTCGTATGGTTTGGTTGCGTTTTTTTTTACACGATCGACTATTTGATGCTTTTTTTTATGAATATAGATGAGAAACTTTTGTCTATATATCCAATATATGGTTTAGTTTTCGTTGCGAACGTTTGAATTTTCTGCTGAACCGGAAATCCCGAAAATGTATTAGTAGATCTCCACCCCGCAGAGATGGCAGCTCGATCGATTGATCAATTTCATATTACCGGTTGTAGATGTGTCAGAGCCTACTTTGTTGTTTTTTTTTTATTTTTAACCAAAAAAAATGGAAGTCCAAACTGTCAACACGCGAAGAAAAGTATTGAGTAACTCGATATGCAGTATATTAGTGGAGTGCGGATATGAAAGCTGTGACAGACAAGTACTTGAGACACTCACGGAAATGATACAATCGTGTGAGCAATTTTTTTTCTCAAGACAAAATCTAAAAGACCATTGCCTAACCTCAAAATATTACGATCCTTCATATTTTTTTTTTGGATGCTTTGATTTCTGGAAAACTTTTCCGACGATCAATTTATATTTTGCATAGAAGTTTGATTCCCGTAGATGAATGTCCCCCATCAATTTGGACTATTTAACATTTTTACGTCTTTAGGCAGCTCCTTTGATATTGTAAATTCGAATTTGTTGCATTCATGAAGCATTAGATGCCATTTTCGATAAGCTTTTAATATTAATTGAATGGGAGGCTTTTTTTTTAATGCCAAATTGAATAACGAGCATTCTTTGGGTGGAAATTTTGGAAACATCATAGCTCCGAGTTTATATCAGTTGAAGGATCAAAGTAGTTCCATCGCGTCTGACGGCGGGGAACAAGCAAAAATGTAGACGCGATGAGCTGGGCGTGAATGAAACAAGAAAGAGTCCCGCAATATCCAAATAACGCATCTCTACCAATTTTTGGCGATTCCTTAAATTTTTAACCCTAAAATGCCAACGATGGGACATTCCTGTCCGGGCTAAAATGCAAAATGCTGAGAAAAATGCCTGCACGTCTTCATATTTTGCATGAAATTGTTATCAAAAAATTTTTTTTTTTTCGGGTGGATGAATTTTTTCAGATTTTTTCAAAAGTTTTAAAACTGTGAAATGAGCGAAAGACACTAACGACCCATCGTTAGCTTTAAGGCAGGATACCACCTTTGGCTGCAATTTTTTGAGAGTTTTTAATGAATTTTTTTTTCACAAAAAAAATGGGCAGAAACAAAATCGGTTCAAGGCATTTATAACTATACATATGATTCAACTTGGAAAAGAAAAATTTTTTTATGTTAAAAAATTTAAAAATAGCCTCTCGTAGGTGGCGCCAAAGTGTGAGGCTTTTGAGGAGCACTCTCGGTCTGCGTGTCAAAAATCTCCTTGTAGGTGGCTCATAGAACAAAAATTAAAATTTCTTCTCATTAAGAGCAATATATTTTATGTTTGTACCTAGGGCTTTTTCGAAATTTCGATTTTTTTAAAAATGGCGGTCATAAAAAAAAAAAAAGTGAATTTTTCAGGGTCAAAAAAGTTGCTGAAACTGTGCAACAAAAATAAAATAACAACTCTACAGAAAAAATTCTACGTACATCCTTGGATTATACTATATTATACTATAATTATGCAAAGTTTCGAGTCAATCCGATGAAGATTGGATGAGCAATTTGACACGCAGATTTGAAAAATATCGTTTCGAGAAAATCGCGCTTAAAGTTTTACGTATGTCAAGCTAGTAGATATTTTCAACTAATCATCAATCTTCAGCATCGATTTCCTCTTCATCGGTGAGCTTGCATTTTTCGCTTTTTCAAATTTCGTTTTTTTTTTTCAAATTTTCAAGCTGGTATCCTGCCTCAACGGTTGCTCGAAGCATCGTTAGCTGACGAGGGTTAAGATCAGTTTGAATTCGGCATGAGATAGCAGGACATTGGCATGCGTTCGGTGTAGGTGATAAGATGTAAAAAGTTGGTAAATTTCAACGGCAAATTTGACAAAAGTTTAGATAATTTCATAATTAATGCGTGTAGAAAGTTTGAAAAAAAAATTGTAACAAAGAGTCAATTCGCTAGAATTATCTTCAAAATTTTTTATTTTAAACTAGCTGACCCGACGGACGTTGTCCTGTCCAAATGCGAAGAATCACAATTCAACTGAAAATGGACAATTGATTTATGTTGTTATTACTATATAACCGTTTGTCACTTCAAAACTCACCCTATTTCGTAGGAAAATCTGTAAATTCGTTGAAGATAAAACGACGAAACTTAATTCATTTCATGAAACTATTGCGATGAACTTGCAACAGAATCACAATTCAACTGAAAATAAACGACTGAATCAATTTTTCGTTACTATGTAACCGATTGGCTTGATTTACAATATTTGCGCACCCAGCGAAATAAATTGGAATAGAAATAAAATAACTACATTTGTTGGAGAGCGATCGCGAAACAGCACAAAAGTAAAAGCAAATGTAAGTTTTATTTTAATCAAGGCTGGGATGCATTTTTCCAGATTTTTTTTTTTTTTTTTCAATTGAAAACATTCAATTGAGTTATTTTCATTCCGGGAGCATAACGAACAAAACAAAAAAAGTATCAACCAAATATGTCGTTCCTATCGTCAGTTATGATCGAGAGTGCATAAAAAAATTATAATTTTTGCAATTTGTCCGAATTTTCCGACTTTCCTTTGTGATTGTTCCGAATTTTTTTTTTTCCTGAAAACTTTTCCACGACCATAACGAACAAAACCGAAAAAGAATTACGCATATCAATCGTTCGGAATCGTGAGTTATGGTCTTGAGTTCGTAGAAAAAGCACTTTCAGTTTTTCCCGAATTTTTCAATTTTCCGGGCAACTTTTCCAATTTTTCTTTTCCTAAAAACCTTATTCGGACTATTACGAACAATTAAAAATCGGCCCAGCCGTTCTCAAGCGATGCGCTTACCAACGAACAACATTTAATTTTTATTCATATAGATTAAAAGGTATGCAATCTGAATCCTCAAAGTAGTTCCTAGAAAATTTACTACTAAGAAAAGAGCAAAATTTGAATTAATAAATGGAAAATTTTGAAACAATTGAAAATTTCATGAATTCCGAATCCCCTGAGCCGTTCTCGCGAAATTCGATATAAAAATTCTGGTCCCCTGTAATCCATATGGGTATAAAGTTTAGGCTTGATAGATCAAGATTCATTTGGGCTAGAATCTCGAGGGACATGGCACAACCCGAGGCCTCGTCGACCAAGTTCCCCAGAGTCGCACAGAAAGTTTTGATAAATTTTTCCCTCTTTATCGTAATGTTTCAGCAAAAAAAAAAAAAAAAAAAATGTATTTTCATTGAAACAACCGACAGAGATTCAATTAAAGTAATTTCAAATACTCGATTAATCATTTCCGCGACGATCGACGATGCAGTCGAGCCTTCTTCGATCGAACGTATACAATACAATTCGATTTTCTTGCATTTTACCCAAACGCTTCAGAAAAGGAAAAAAAAAAAAAAAAAAAGAATTCTTCATGACGCGTTTGTAATTTACGATATTTCAGTTATCGTCGAAGTGGGCGAGTCGGCGAGAAATTTTTGCGAACTTTCGGGCAGAACGGAGCCTCTGATAGCCGATATCGTACTGGCTCTCGTTAACATGGGAATAAGACTCGATGGCCTCGATACTTATGGGAAACGTCAGAACAGAACGGTTCTACCGCCCCTTCAGCAACAGACTCAGTCGAAGCAACTAAATATTTTGCAAGCTGGGGTCAAACAGGGACATCCGTCTCACATTCCAAATTATCTGCCGCAATTTCCGGATCCTCATGCTTACATAAGAACTCCGGTCAGTACGACGAAATTGCTCTTTCAACTTTTTTTTTTTTTTTTTTTTTTTTTTTTCACCGACAGAGGGTCAACATTCTCGAAAATTATCATAAAAAAAATTACATACGGAACGAAATAATTGAGTTTCAATGTTTTCATCGTATTCCATCTGTATTTGCGATTGAAATTCCCCGCTGATTACGAAAAATGAATCCTTATCGTTGAAAACAATGGCGGGGGTTTTTTTTTTTTTTTTTTTTTTTCTCAATCATCTTTTCACGTTCAGTGATTTCGCGAAAAATTTATGGAAAAAAACATTGGCGAAAAAATTCTCAGACCCACAAGCAACCGGTAACGGAGTACGAGGCTATCAGAGAAAAAGCTGCGACGCAGAAGCGAGACATAGAGCGAGCTCTGACGAGATTTATCGCTAAAACCGGCGACACTCACAGTCTCTTTCTCACAGAGGACAACAGCATGTTTCCATGTAATTATCATTTTGATGTATTCTCGTGACGAAATTTTTTTTTTTTTTTTTTTTTTTTTTTTCAAAAATCAATTTTCGAACTAACCGAAATCTCACGATTTTTCACAGTGGTCGCGTGCAAGCCCCAATTTCCCTCGTATCTGTCGGCTCTATTGCCGCAGGATCAGATCTTCGAGCCCGATCAGGAATTTCACTTTGAGCCGAGTCCCGTGAAGAAGAAAAAAGAAACGAAGAAAAAATGCGAGGAAACGGAAGATATCGCGAGCGCCAAGTCGACCGTTGATATCACGATTGAACAGAACGAGGAAACGTCGACTCAACAGGACACAATTGACAATCCGTATCTGCGTCCTGGAAAAATACCGAAAATCAAATTACCGCCTAGCTCCGCGACAATCCACAATTCTCAAAGCTTGAAACGAGATCTCTCGGATATAGAGTTATAAAAAAAAAAAAATATGTCATCCTTTCCTTCATGCTTCATGACTGTAAATATTTATTTTTTAATTATTTTATGCGGATTCGAGTACTCTCGTCATTATGGGCCATGTATGTATATACATCTATTTTTTTTTTTTTCGATGGATTAAAGATCGTAAAAATAATTTTTTTTTTGTACTAGTGAAAGAAAAAAAATTGCAGAAAAGTGTTCAACTTATTGCTCAAGCTTAGGCTACAGCACTGCCAAGTGGTCGAAGGAGTGTTTACATTAAAAAAAAAAAAAATTTCCGAAGCTTCAACACTTGGATTACCCGTGATCAGAGTGATCTGAAAAGTTCCACGTACAATTTTTTTCAAAGAACAATCGATAACGCGCATTTGCTTTTTCTTTTTTTTTTAAATCGAAATATTCAATTTTAACAAGAAATTGGCAAATTATAGTTGTAATCGGCAATTGGAATGAACGAGTTGAATATTTCATTCGAGTATACGAATATTTTGCTGTTATATAATTTTTTTATGTCAATTTATAATTTCACAAATAAAAAATACGGATTGGTATTATGAAATTCGATGATGGCATTGCGAAGTAATCGAAATGGCCTTAAATACTGGAAAAATAAGTGAATGAAACTGCGAGAATAATTATATTTTCGCTGTAAAAAATTTCAAATATCCGTCCCTAAACTCCGAGCATGAAATTTCGAACAGTCAAGTCACCTGCGATAGCAGCGCAGCTTTCATTCGAGACGAAAGACCAGTTTTTAAAATAAATGACTGTTTATCAATTCATCCAATATTGGTGATGTGATAAATGATAAAATATGAAAAAAAATAGAACGATCTATTGAAAATAAACATTTGAACGAGCGATCTCGATTGTTTCTCGAACAAAAAAAAAATGTCAAAACTGAAAGAAAATGTCACAACTCGTATGAAATTCTGTGAAAAAAAAAACATCTAATAATGTTAATTGCCTCAGTCTCAGCTACATTATGAATTATTTATTATGTGCAAGATTAGAGGGGAAAGGGAAAATATTTACGGGTTATATCGAACGTAGATGAATTCTCATTATCGTTCTTAAATTTGAAATATTTTAATTCTTGGACACTTTTCTTCAAGTTCGCAAAGTTTCGGGTCACGTTACCGATCTTTTGAGCTGATAATTTTATTTTAAAATTGCATTTTTTTAAGCATAGACTGTACAATGAAATTGTCTCGCATTGAAACGAAAAATTAACCGTCTCAAACACCGCAGTATTAAGATTATAAATACTCAATTTGTTCGAAAAAATTATCAGCTTTCCATTGATCAGCTAAAAAGCCAGGATTGCGGATTATTTCGAAGATATATTCCTTTTTTATGCAGTAAAAAAAAAAAAAAAACAAAAACAAATTTTCTAGCCCGTGATCGGTCCGACTCTCTCTTGTTTCGTGCGTGCCCGCTCACACCGCGGCTTATTCCCTGCCGCTGGCGATGCAGGAACTACCTTAAGGCGACCCATCAGTGACAAAACTAGTCGAAAATCGTGACGTGAAAAAAAATCATAAAACCTATCATAATATTTTCTAAATACTCTGTCTAAATAAAATTTATGAATTTCGATGACGTTTCCCGTGATATTTTATCCATAATTTATTATAAATAATATTGGAAATAAAGTCTCAACTGACGAAAGTATTTAAGGGATCATCTCAGTGTGAAATTTTCAAAAAATCGTTTTTTTTTTTTTTATTATCGTATAGTATACACGGTTACAAACATGCTGTTTAATTTTTAAATCGAAATTCGAATTATTTTCGTCACTACAGCATTTCTTAGAGAAAGGGAACGGAGCGTCACATCTGCCGCTTCAATCTTTAAACGCGTTTTTCTCGGAATGGTGTTTTTCAAAACGGCGTCCGCTGCCGAGAAAAGAGTTTTCAAGCTATCGATTTCAAAGTTGTACAGAACATTCTTCTTGTCATTCTCTATCGTCCTATGGAAGCTTTTTTTTTTTTAACTTCCTATTTTTTTTCTCGAAAAACTGTCGAAAAAGGCCAAATTCACGACTTTTTGTTCAAATCGCCGCCATTTTGTCAAAAAAAATTAAAAAAAAAAAAACCTCCATAGGACGATAGCGGCTTTCCTACAGATTAATAATCTTTTTGAAATTTTTGTTTCAGATCAAAATTGAGCCCGGAATAAAAGTGGACGCCGATTGAGACTCTTTTTTTTTTACAACATTTTAAATAATTAATACCAATAATAAAAAACTAAAAAATCACCGCAACAAAAATCATTTTGTATTCTTCATCGCTGCTTTAATTTATTAAAAAAAACCCAAACCGATTAGGATATCCTAACCATGAAAAAAAAAAATCGCGAAAATCAGTGATTCATATGTTTCCTCGCTTGCAGAATGACAGACATATATTGTATCCGAGATTTGCACACACGATGACTTTCGCGATTAAATTTCTCGGGAAAATCACTGGCAAGACACAATTTTTTAAATACCATTGGAAAGTTCACGATTTCATCTTTCAATACTCAAAATTTGAATAAGATATCTCGTCTTTGTCAAAAGATATCATGTCACTTCCGGTGAAAATGGAATCAACTGTCATAAGACCCATGTTAAAATAGGTAATTTTAAATTACTCGTTCGCAATAATTTGCCTGGCAACATACACTGAAATTTTGAGAGAGCGTTTATTGCATCTTAGATAACACTCTCCCGAAGTTTCATTCTCGTATCACCGGTTTTTTAATTCACTGATGAGCCACCTTAAGAATCGCGTTAATGCCATTTGGACGTTTCAAAAGATTGCAGCCCCTCGTAACGAAGACGATTGAGCATGGGACGATAAATATCCGGAGTAAACGGCAACACCATTCCACGCTGTTGAATCTCGCCTGAAACAATGAAAATTGTTATTTCGAGCATTATTGTTTTTCCCACGTGAATTTTAGGAAATAGTGAATCTCTGTTTTTTTTTTTTTCAAAATTCCAACGGATTTCCTGCTAATGATTGTGTCGTTCGAAAGAAATTAAAAAAAAAAAAGTCAATTTGCGTCGTTAAAGCTTATCCAAAAATTTAAAATATAAAATCTAAATCCTTCCCCAATTATAATATCTTTTTAAGAAAATTAAGTAAGAGCTTGCATCGAAATTTTCTCCTTTTTTTTCATCCAATAACATCCAGAATAAATGAAAATATGCAATTATATCCAAATATTTAAATATGCAATATTTTTAAATATCTTACTCTACGAAAAAGCGAATTTCAGGGAAAAAAAAAAAAAAAAAACAACGCACCGTCGAGAATCATTTTTGTTCCCATAGCAGCAGGATATCCAACGGTTCTCGACATCGCCGAATGACCCTTCGTATCACCGTAAAGCACAAAGTTAATGCCTCTCTCCTCTCTCCTCTCGTTGGGCCATAAAATTCCAACGTCGTGCCTGAGAATAATCAAATCGCGCTCGTGACTCTCGTAAGTCAGCTTCTTCGAGAGATAATGCGTGAGAGTGTCGAGAGGTGTGTTCAGCTTTAAAACTGGATCTTCATTGAGCAAACCCAGATCTTCGATCGCCCGTACGCGTTCCTCGGAGTCGACGCGCTCCGACAATTTGCGCTTGAGATTCTCGTAGAATATATCGTCGTTTATCAGGCCCAAAAGATTGCAGACAAGCGTGCGCTGAAAATACAACAAATATTACGAATTGAATAATAATAATAATAATAAAGGAAATTCGTATATTGTGATTAAAGAATTGGTAGTTTGAATGAAATTTTTTTTTATTTCATAATCTGGTAGTTTAGGAAAAAATATTTAGGGAGCATTTTTTATTTTTTTATTTGAATCAAAATTTCCGTTAATATAACAAATTGCTATAACATTATGACGTCACACGTGTTACGCTATATCTATATATATCAAAATCCGTGAAATTTAATTGCCTGTAACACGTGCATCTGTCATTTTTAACGAAAAATAAAAAATATGTCCTCATTATTTTTACTTACTCTACATTATGCGCCCCAATGATTGAAAAAAAAAATTTCATTCAAACTCCCAATTACGACAAAGTCCATTAGAGGGTAAATTTGTGAGAAAGTCGTGAATTCTATTGTTTTCGCCTCATACTCGTGAGCTGACCGGCTTAATTAACATCAGCTTTTACAAATTTTATATATATATATTTTTTTTTTTTGACAAATTATATTAAGAAAATTTCGATTAATCGAAATCCAGTGTCATCCGATAGAATTATCGTTTGCCAAAAGAAGAAATTTGTAAAATGACTTCGGAGAACGGAAAATTTGCGAAAAAGTCGTGAATTTTATTTTTAAAAAATTTCCAAAGTCACACCGTTTGACTGGTTTCTCAAATTCAATCTTTCCTACTCCGCCACGAATAACATTTTATTCATGAATACAGATTTCCAGTTTTTTTTTTGTAGTAAATAAAAATATTGACACGAATAAAGGAAAAATTAACAATTCGTAACGGAAATACTTTTTTTTCCCCCCCATCTGAATATTTGGTCTCCAATAACGTTGATTTAAAAGATTAATTTCCATACTATCGTGATTCGAGAATGAAATAAAAGAAAAAAAAAAATTCTTTACCCAAGTAATTTCCGGTCCACTGGGATGAAGAATCGGATGAGGATTCGGATCAATGAGCCCGAGAAATTGTAATGCCTGTATTGTGTCGGCAAAGCCCTTGAATCTCAGTGTTCCTCGTAAAACGGTCGAGGCGTTTGTAATACCGTACAAATCACGATAAACCGTACTGTCGCGATTTGGAAAACCCTCGAGGGCAAAACCGGGAAGAAAATCGAGACTACGAACGGCCGACATTAAATCACCACCTCCGCTAATCTCAACTTCCTGTATTGCATAATAACAATGATAATAAAAAAAAATATGTAACATCGATCATAAATGTTATTTTAATATTACAATTTTAATAATATATTCCTTTACTTATTACTCGAACTCTTTCTATTCCTTCTTACTAATTTTTTTACAAATCTCCTCTATTTCCCTATAGTAACGACACATCCCTTTTTGCATTTTCTCACACAGCATATTTATCATTTCTCCCTTTATCGCCCCTTCATCAATTCCTTCCATCCGCTCATCTGCATTCTTTCTTGCTTTTTCCGTTACTGACTCTCTACCTTTTTTTTTTTTTTACATATTAACAAATGCTCCATCGTCTCATCTTGTCCTTTACATGTCCTGCACTTTCAATCCTTCTCTTCTTTATTTTCCGCCCTTCCTATTCTGCCACATCTTAAATTTTGCTCACATTTCTTTGTCCCTTCCATTCACCTCCTTTTCAGACCAGTATTTCCAAGGCAAATCATCCTGCTCAATAATGTCTTTGTACATGGAATTATACGACGATTTTATTATTTTCTTTCTTATAATTTCCTTTTTTCTGTTTTCTAGCCCCTCTTTTATTATTTTTTCTATTCTTTCCTCTTCGTTCCCTCATCATCGTTATCGTCCTCTATTTCCATATTTTTTAGATTCTTCCCCCATTTTGACGGTTCACAGTTTGTGCTCGCCTTGATATCTTCCAACAAGCAAATTTTTGGCCATCTCATCTTCTCCATCCTTATCACCTCTCCGATTTTCTCTTTTATCAAATATCCCATAGTAGGCACTCCCAATTCTTTTTTTCCCTATATAAATTGGTGTTGTTCTATCGATCTCTGTACCCTTTCAAATATGCCTGTAACAACCATTCCCCATTTTTTTTTTTTTCTACACCGCATACATTGCTCCCGCTTTTAGTATCGCATCCAACAAATTGAGTCTCTCCTCCATTACATTTCTCCCTGCCCTCCTCCGAATTCCCCGCACCGTATGTGTGGCTGTTTGCGTTTTACCTGTCGTTTTTTTTCCCATGGGTCCAGCTCGAATTTTTACATGTATCCCGGATATTTTAATTCCTTTACTATCCGAACCTTTTCTCCTTCAATTTCCCATTGTTTCCGCATTTTTAGCTCTGTCTCAGTTTCTAAAAAATCATTATCTTCGTTTTCTTAACATTTATTTCCATCTTTTTTTTTCTGTCCTGTCTCCGCAACATTATCTGCATATTTTATCGCAAAAATGTTTTTCTTTCCCATTAAAATTCCTCCCTCACTTTTCCTTTATAATTATAATAATGATTGCAACAAAAAAAAAATTACAAATAATCGATGAAACAATTAATCGAAATATTATTGTTGAAAAAAAAATGACTAGCCTGTCCATTGTGAAAGTATTTTGCCGGTGCAAGGGTATTGAGCAACGCGCCGCGCGGTGACCAGCTGAATTTGTATCTGAGAGGATTGTAAGAGCACTCGGGTGCCGGTAATCCACCGCACCAGGATACGAAAGACTCGATTTTGCCACCAGCCTGGCGAACATCGTCGAAGCACTCGAGAGCGAGAAGATGATCGATACCCGGATCAAGACCAACTTCATTGAGAATCGTCACACCGGCAGCTTCGGCTCTGCAAAGAGAAAAGAAAATAGTTCGACGAAAAGGAAACAAAAAATTTTTGTTCGATGAATCGTAAATGTAAAAAAAAAAAAAAAAATTCAATTTTGGCTTTTCAGCTTCGTGAACGTTTATTAGTTTTCTTTTCTACGAATATATCAATAAATAAGGTATCAATGAGTCCAAAATGAATTGCTACGAGTATCGATTGTAGATTCGAATATAAATAGCCAATTCCAAAAATTGGTAAAACATACAAAATTTCTCAATATGTACATGGTTTTTTTTTTTAAATAAAATTGAAGATACGGAAATACGGAATTCAATTTTATTCAAAAAACCATGTTCATTTTCAGAAATTTTGTATGTTTTACCAATTTTTGGAATTTTTTATTTACATTCGAATCAACAATCAATACTTGTAGCAATTCATTTTGGACTCATTGATAGCTTGGAGACTTTGTAAACTTGAAAAAGTGATTATAGTGATCGAAAAGTGGCGTAGAAAAAAATTGGATCAAGGTAACTCAAAAAAACGACCTATCATCGTTCAGGGGATGAGTCATGCTTTCAAATAAGCCAAGAAACACAGAAATCGCTAATTTTTCGGTTGCCCGACATCGCTTTGAACGAAAAACAATATTTTTTACGTGTTAATATTAAATGGGAAACCTGAATCCTCGTTGAGCGACCTTTAAACTTCAAGCTACAGCGCCATCCTTGAACGAGGACCTCTTTAATGTTAAAATCTAAAGTTCTGAGCGGTAGGAGCGAAGAAAAAAAAAGTCCATTTTCGGCACATCCTAATAATAATAATAATAATACAAATGATGAAAAACTGACTCGGCGTGAAGGGCTTTTATGTCATCGTTCATGTAGCTCGCTGTCACGAGATGAGTTTTCGTCTCGATGCAGGTTTTCGCGATCACGTGATGGAGCGCGTATGGAAGAAGCGAGACGACAACGTCGGCCGAACTAACGATGTCCTTGAGGGTATCCGGACGTTCCATAACATTTAGAAAGACGGGCTCAACGCCCGGATATTTGTTCGCCAGCGCGTCAGCCTCGTCCTTCAAATGTGAACACACGACGATAGCGATGTTCCTGTCCCTGTTGAGATATTCAACGAGCGGAGCCGAAACGTAGCCAGCGCCCAGTACGACTACCTGTGAAGAAAACAAAAAATTTCCTCGTATAATTATACATTTTTTTTTTGCTCATTTTTCTTTTTACGAAAATATTTTCGAAATTCGTGACACTCAGAGAAGCATGAAAAAAAACATCAAAAAGAACAAGAAGCTCGAGCGCTTGAGTTTTTTTGAGTGAAAAAAAAATTCTAGAAAAGTGATTTTGAACCCTTTATTTTGAAGATGAAGGATGCATCTGATCATGAGAAATTTGGCGAACGCAAGGCTTGTGCCTCTTCAGTTTTGTCACCCTGTCAAAAAGTGCGAAAATTGCGAAAAAATAAGAAATGAGCACAACTTTCAGGAAAATTTGTTTTAGAGTCGCGATCTCGAGTATGTGCTTTGAAATAAAATCGAAAATTTGTAACGAAAAGATCCGGACGAAAAACCACCCCTAACGGCAATAAAATATCTAAAACTACCCCGAGAAATGGTGATACGCCCAAAAATATATTTCCATTGATGTTCAGTTCATAGATATTTTCGAAAACGCATGGAAAATGTGTATCAAGAACATCCGAATCAAAAACTACCCCTAACGGTAACAAAAAAACCACCCTTGGCAGTGGTGACGCGCCTGAAAATGCACTTTTATTGACGTTCAGTTCATATGAATTTTTGAAAACACATGAAAAATTTGTAGCAAGAAAATCCGAATCGAAAACGAAAAATATCGATCCTGGGGAAAAATTGTTGATAATCAAAATTGTAGGAAATTTAATTCCAAACAACTTCGGTAACTGCCGCTTTTCGTGTAAAATTAAAAATAAACGAGTTATTCAATAAACAAAAAAGTAACCCCCTCTTTTCGGGTTTTAATCGAAAAATATCGATCCTAGGGAAAAATTGATAAGGATCAAAATTGTTGGAAATTTTATTCCAAACAACTTTGGTGCCTACCATTTTTAGTGTAAATTGAAAAATAAAGGAGATAAAACAATATTTAGGTTCACCCTCAAATTCTTTTCGGGCCTTAATCGAAAAATATCGATCCTAGGGAAAAATTGATAAGGATCAAAATTGTTGGAAATTCCAAACAACTTTGGTGCCTACCATTTTTAGTGTAAATTGAAAAATAAAGGAGATAAAACAATATTTAGGTTCACCCTCAAATTCTTTTCGGGCCTTAATCGAAAAATATCGATCCTAGGGAAAAATTGATAAGGATCAAAATTGTTGGAAATTTTATTCTAAACAACTTTGGTGCCCACCATTTTTAGTGTAAATTGAAAAATAAAGGAGATAAAACAATATTTAGGTTCACCCTCAAATTCTTTTCGGGCCTTAATCGAAAAATATCGATCCTAGGGAAAAATTGATAGGGACTAAAATTGTAGAAAATTTTATTACAAACAACTTTAGTAATCACTATTTTTCGTGTAAAATTGAAAATGAACGAGTTATTCAATAAACAAAAATTCACCATCTTTTTTTGGGTCTAAAACGAAAAATATCGATCCTAGGGAAAAATTGATAAGGACCGAAATTGTAGGAAATTTTATTACAAACAACTTTGGTAATAATTATTTTTCGTGTAAAATTGAAAACAAACGAGTTATTCAATAAACAAAAATTCACCCTTAAATTCAATATGGCGGCTGAAGCAATGGGGTGGGGCATTCGAAAATCGAAATTTAGAATGTCAGTGACCCTCCCCAACGATTTCTGAAAGAAAATTGCTACTTACAATTTTTTCCGGGTCAGCCCCTTTTTTGATCTAATTCGACTGGGCTTACCCCCAACAGTAACGATTGTGTTCATATTCAGATGGAAAGAGATGCGGTGCCCGTTCAGTGTGTATCAACTCTTCAATTATTTCAGGATCAGATTCTTGCATTGAGGATGATATTTTCTCAATTGAGGGGCAGTTCATAAGGGTTGAAATGATCCGTACATTCCTCAGAATATATTCACGTGTTCGCAGGATACTCATATTCCGATTTGGATTAGGATGAAATAATAGGAAATGAGTTATAACGTTTTATGCGTTGCGAGTGAATTTTTTCCCAACTGAAGGGTTGTTCATAAGGGTTGGAATTATCCGTAAGTCCTTCGGAATATGCTAATGCATTCTGGAATTTCGATTCAGATCAGGATAAAATAACGGAAAATGAGATGATGACATTTTATCCATTGGGGGATGAATTTCTCTCAATTGAGGGGTAGTTCATGAGGGTTGATTGATCCGTAAGTTCTTTAGAATCCCACCGCGTGTTCCGAAATAACTTTTTCTCAATTTCTGGAAGGAATGAACGATGGAAAATTAAATGAAGATGTTTTCAAGCGATTGGGGTGGTTTTTTCATTCGGGGGTAGTTTCTGCGGGTCGAAAAATTCTGGAATAATTATTTTTTTCACATTGGTTACCCATGAATTCAGATTCACCATGAACCAACTTTTCCAAACGCTCCAAAAAAAAAAAAAACTCAGCTGTTAAAGGGCTAAAAAAAATTACAGAAATGAGAAAACGTGATACGTCGTTAACATAACTTTTTCGTCTGAGCTTCGCCATTCTCGGCTTTGTGCCTGCTACGCAAATTCAACGTTCTCAGTTCTCTTATGTACTCGAAATTCGGCGTTAATTCGCCGTTCGAGACGATAATGGCATCGTGAACGGCCGGCGTAAAATTGTGCTCGTCGAGTGGCTTTTTCGCGTCCGAGTGTATGATATCGAGGGCATAGGGAAACAAAAGATCACCGAAGAAATCGGTCGCCTCCCTTGGCAATTGAGTCGGCATATTGTCGATCGAGCACACGAGCACTCCCGGTCCCTTGAACGATTTCGTGTCCTTGTTGCGATCGGCGTCGTACAGACAGAACGGAGTATCGATCGTCGTGCATTCGTTCATAAATCTGTTAATGAAAAAAAAAAAAAAAAGAAGAAATTTATAATTTTACGAGTAAAAAAAAATCCATTCTGTCGAGGCACAAAAATTTTTCCTCTTTTCTCGCAACGATGATAATTATTTTGATAAATTAAAAAAAAAACTTGGATTTATTTTTGCTTTTTGTTTTTTCTTGAAAAAAAAAAAGGATGAGAAAAATTACAAAAGGGATGCTTACTCGATGCTGCCACCAGGATCGGCGGAAATATCGCAAATCGCGAGCATTCGATGAGGCAGAGCCGGGGCTCCGACGCTGATCGGTAGCCAGGGCGTGTTCGCCGGTCTCAATAAATATTTGGCATCCGGTATCGTCAGGAGCTTCGGCGAATCTACCGCCCAATAAATGCAATTTATAATGACCGATGCGTAAGGGGCGATTTTCTTGCTGAATGTCGATATGTAACGCTCCGGATGTTTGTCATATTCCTCGGGATCGAAACCGCCGCCCTCCTTTCTCTCGAGATGATGTCGACGACGCACCTCGCAGCTATAAATCTTGTTCGTATCTGTCGTATTATCAATGAAACGGAGCGTTGCACGAAAATTAATTAAATTATTATCTCGCGGTGTGGAAAAAAAAAACAAACAAAAAAACAAACAAAAATTATACACAAGACAAAAAAAAATAATATGTAAAATAAAACAGCGAAGAATGAAAAATCCGCTAACGAGGAAAGATGTATATAATGCGTTGGGTGTTATTGTTGGCATATTGTGAAATTCAGCAATTTATGTGATATTTTTACTTGGATAAGCACGAGAGGAATTATAATCGCCCAATGTACACGATTATACAGAGTTATTAAAAAAAAAAAAAATTATAACGTGGCAGCATATACCATTTTTTTGTTTTGTCACAGTGGGAACTTTGTTTCTGTGAAATTATTATTTTTTTCTCGAGCACTCGATGCCAGAGCTTCGAGAATCCATTTTTTGCTGCAATTTTCGTTCAATATACTTGAGAATTTCGGACTTTATGGGATTTTCAGTTTTTTTTTTCCCCCCCCCAAAGAATCTCTGTGCTATCGAGCTAAAATTCTTTAAACAAAATAGTCCAGAAGAATATTTTTCATTGATCCTGGCGAGAATCGCCCGAGGGATTAAAATTTTATGAATGTTCGATTGTTTCGGCAATTATTTGTGATTGCTCTGAAAATTTTTGGATTTCAGGTTAAATTTTTTTTTTACATAAATGAAGTATCATCGAAGGATGATTTTTCGAGAAACAGCGAAAGGATTTTACTCGTTTGCTGCGATTCTCGTCGAAACTACGCGAGAATTTCATATTTTACGAAATATTGAATTTTTCAAAAAATTCTTGAGCAAAATTTTCTTCGAATTCAACGGTTCATCGTTGAATGATGATCGATATTCGATTTAGCATATGTATCACGATAGATTTTTGTAGATAAATAGAGTATCATCGGATAAATGATATTATAAGCTTAGGAAAATATTAAATTAATTTGCATTAAAGATGCATATGAATTATTCAAAATTTTACACAATGGTCAAAGTTTCTTTTCTATGAGGAAGCCAAAATTGAGGATAGATCCTCGTAGAACAAGCACACTAAAAGTTTCAACTTCTAGCCTTTTCTTTAGATGGATAATTAATTGATAATACATCGATCAAAATATTTATTTTGTTTTTTCTCCAATTAAGCAAAACGTGATATAATAAAAATTATAAGAACAGCCCGCCTCGAGAGATTATGTAAAATCGTTGAGGTAAAAATGAAATAATGAAAACGAAAAAACTTTATCGTTCGATGCGACACGAGATTGTCGTATATGATAAACAATTGGAAAATTTCCAAAGCCAAGATTCATATCGTAAATATACATATGCATATTTCACCGACGTGAAATATTTCGAAATAATTGGATAACGATTTTTCGAACAGCATAATGTGATTTTACGAGGTCGAATCTATCGATTCTTGTGTCAATATATACCTCAAGTTATATCGAAGCTAATTTTTCATTCGAAGCAACAATGGACACGTGAATGACGAAATAAAATGAATTTCGTACACTTGCAATCGACGGATTTTCCATTCGCAAATATTGTTTGCTTCGAAGAGCCAAAAATTGTGATTAGAAGATGAAATAAAGAGACAACGAAGATAATGAATGTATGAGAATGATAAAATACGCCTCGATCGCTGGAGTTGCGAAACGACGCGAGATTTATCTCGTGAAATTTATAAATAACCATGATAGAGAGGAACCTTGGGCAACAATTTTCTCTCTCTCTCTCTCTCTCTCTCTCTCACTTCTTATCAAAAAATTGAGGGCAATAACTTGAGAGCTGAAAAATTCAATGATAAACGAGAACCATATTGGCGCGTGCCTTATTGATAAGACGCGAGATTTTAAAACGTTATTAAAAAAAAAAAAAAACCCCCCATTTTTTTAAAACACGTTTTTTCAAGACCAATCAAACGACGGAAAAAACTGAATCGATCGGTACAATGAAATTTCGAAGAAAAAAAAAAAATCTGATTAATCGTCGCAATTAATTAAAATTCATTGAATTCTCACCGCCGTGTTCGGCGACTTTTCTCAAAGTCTCGGGTGTCACGTATTCGTGAGGAAGTTCCTGAAAGACTTCCTGACCACCTTGGCTCACGTTACCGCTGCCCGTGAATACGAAAGTCAACGGTCCAATTGACTTCGGCATCGCTCCCAAAGCGATCTCGTATCCAACGTCCCGTATGGCTTGTCTCGCCATTGCCGAATCTCGATAATTGTGAGCCGGTCCGATGTGCTGAAATTTTGATTTTTTTTTGTCTTCATAAATTCGTCGATAAACAATTTGTTAAATAAAAAAAATGATGAACAATAGAAATTTGCATATTACTTCCTCGTTATTTTATCTCAATCACGCTCTAGTAAATTCACGAAAAATTCGTGGGGACATAAAATTTCTCATAAAAATGAAAAATTTCATAATATCTGAATCTCTTTATCGATTTTCGCTTAATTTTCTTTCAGAGCATCCTTGCGTAAGAATTTTTTAATCGATAGCTCGAAATTTATGAAAGTTGGAGCAAATAGGCAATAAAAAAAAAAAAATTCAAATCCTGTAAATCGAATTTAATACAATGACAATTGAATATGAAAATTTTAAACAATATTGATTCGAAATTTCTGCCACATTCTCGTAAATTTTAATACTGAATTGTTCGACAATTTTTAGCGAGTGATTTTTTTTATAAATAAGAACGTGTTGAAAGAAATTTGATAAATAATTGAATATATAAATATTCATTGTTAAAATTTCGAAATTCAAAAATGATACGGCAGTAGCGAGTATTAATGCTCCAACGTTCCACTCGGTTGTTTTACATGAGAAAACAAACGATATTACTCGACGAGCATAAACAAAATTGTTTTTTTTTTGGAAATTTTATGTTGAAGTTTAATAAAATTTCAATTCCATGTCCATTAAATATTATTCTATATGCCTGAGATTTTTCATCCTTTATTCTCATGTCGAAAGTAGCAACGGATTCGATCAACGGCAATAAAGCCCAAAAGTGTGAAAAAAATGGAAATTTTGCAAAAAAAAAAATCATTATCGATGAGACTATTAAATTTTATCGCACAGACTTGAGATCGTGCGATATTTTATTCTTTGTTCATGAAAAAGGTATAACGTGTAACCGATGAAGAGCTAAAAAATTCCAGAATCGACTTTTTGGTGAATTCAAGTTCTCCGTCTATGGGGCGAGGCAAAAGTCGAAAAATTTTTTTTTTTTTAAATAAAATAATAACCATAAACGGAGTATGATGACCGAGTGCGAGAAGTCTGAGACCCAGGCCATGAAGAATATTGACCATACCAGCGACGCCGGCATACTTTCCAAAAGCAACGACGCGCTGTCCATTATTGTCGGTGAGCTTCTCGTAATCGAGCAAACGTATATTTTTCTCAAGAGCAGCATCGAGCAGCGGCATATTTGTCTCCTGTGCTTTTATCGTGTGCGAGAAAAAGCAATAAGTCTTGTTCGGTATCAATTGATCGACCGGCACTTGTTTCACCCCAAATATAACCGACGCATCGCTTATGTCCTCCTGAAGCAATGCACCTGCAGCGAGATAAGACTGAGCCGGATATGCTCGTCTGTTGCTCGGTTGTACTATGACTTTTACACCAGCGCGTACGAGACGACGAACGTTCGATGGTGCCAGCGGTGCTCGACGCTCCCATACCGATTGATCCTCTCGTCTTATCGCAATTGTTTTGCCCTTTAGGCTCTAAAAAAAAAAAAAAAAATAGAAAAAAATAGAAAAAACAAAACAAAAGTGAAAAATTAATTTTATCCAAAGACTTGAAAATCTAAATTTGATAAGAAAAAAAAAAGCGATGAATCGGAGGTAAAAAAAATTTTTTAAACAATGAAAATTAATTTTATTTTATTTGAGAAAAATTGATGCCTCGTGTTAATTTTTTTTTTTTTTTCTTTTGAAATAAATTAAATGCCCGATTAATCAGCGAGGGATGTGGAAAAATAAATTTACCGAAAGCGATTTTTTTTCGACAATGGGATTCAATAAAGACATCGCTGTAACCAAAAGCTGCCTTGGTACAATAACACAAATAACTGAGAAGCGAGAGCCTCGGGAACGAGATAAGAAAATTGAATTCTACCGAGCGAATCTTCGAACGAGACGAGATAGCCCGGAGATTCGGTGTTTAAAATTCAACACTGCAGTTTATGTGTTATCAAGATACGGGGGAAAAAAAAGTGATTGTTATTTTTAAAGATAAAGACGTTGAGAAAAGTTGATGAATATTATTGGAGAGAACATTGAAAAAAAGCATTATACCACAAAGTTACACGAAAGGCATCATTGTTTGAAATTAAAATGAAGGAAAAATTCTTACCAAGGATTTTACGACGAAATTACTTTCAATAAAATAATAAATACATATTTATTCAATGTTAATAAAGAAATATATCTAAAAAAACAAATTAAGATAAAATTCATGTAGAAAACCGTCTTAAATTTTTCATTCTTCTGCAAAGAAAAAAATAAAATCAATTTTTTTCTTATAAAAAAAAAGATGCAAATCGAAACGCGCAACATTGCTTGTTCCTAATTTTTCCGGACTTGCCATGTCTCTTCGCGAGAACGTGGATTATTGAATTTCGTTTTCCTCCTAGAGTAAGAATTTTCGAAACTAAAAAAATAATAACGAGATAACCATTTAAACTTGCACCTCAGGCAGTTTAAATATTCACTTTGACTTTTGTGGAACAATTTTTTTCTCGACAAAATCCGAAATCTCATGATAGTAAGAAAAAAAAAAAAAAAAACAAAGAAGTTACAGCGATATTTTGCGAAAATCTTGAAAAAATTCACAAAAGCTTAAATTATCCGAGACTCGATCGCGGTAGTCGTGCACAGACCTGAAAATTTCTACCAAATGTGATTTTTCAACCATCGGGGATATTTTGACCACTCCCTAAATATCTCAAATTTTCATGTTTTTTTTTTTTTTTACGAAAACAGATCGTTTAAAAAAAAGTTTGAGCGTTAAAAAAAAAAGTTTTCGAACGAACAAACACAAAACGTACACTATTGTTCCTCGTCACAAGGCGGAAAAGTCCCGCGGGAACGAAGAGCGCAGCATCGCATCTTGAAACAACGGATCCCAGGATTCGCATGACGCGAGTATCGTCGAAAAAAAAAAAAAAAAAGATTCAACTATCGTTCACCTTTGACTGATCGAAAAAAAAAAAAAAAACAAAGA
This sequence comes from Rhorus exstirpatorius, assembly GCA_963564615.1. Classification (NCBI taxonomy): domain Eukaryota; kingdom Metazoa; phylum Arthropoda; class Insecta; order Hymenoptera; family Ichneumonidae; genus Rhorus; species Rhorus exstirpatorius. Next base: position 30,583,105 of record OY751317.1, read on the forward strand.
AAGCCAAAGATAATCCGGCAAATCTATCGGTCAGAAAATGACGAATATCGTTCGTTGATATTTTGTCGATCGGACGTTCAACGCAAACGAGAGTGCAACGTTCCGAAATTTGCTCACGTTGCCCCGCTTGCTCACGAATCTCGGAGTAAACTGGACGCGCTCCCCGACGATAATCGTCGAGGAAGACGAACCCACGTTGCCGGGCGCCTCGTTGTCTATATTTATCTTTCTTCACTCTTCGTTCAACGTACTTCGGGGTCATCGCGGTATTTCTTACAGAATTACTGATAAAACCATCGTGAAAAAAAAAACTCGCTTTTATCTCTCTCTCTCTCTCTCTCTCTTGCGAAGAATGTTATGACCTTTTTCGTTATCGCATCGATACTTTGGAGATCGTGGAAATTTCACAAGGTCTACAAATCTCGTTTCTATTTCCCCCCGCCCCCGCCGTTTTTTCGCTTCTTCTATCTTATTCGTGGCTCGTATCGAATCGCGCTACCGGAACAAACAATTGGAACGTGAAAAAATGGTCCAAAAGAAAATTCGAATTTCCTCCACTTCGTCTCGAATTAACGTTTTATTCAAGTTTTTTTTGTTCTTTCGTGCCAATGAGATAAGCAATTTTTTTTTGTTTTTTCTTTCAACGATCCGACCCTGGAAAAAAACATCCGGTAATTCCTTTCAATCTTCATCTTCATTCCGTTACTCCCTTGAAACAATTGATCGCATCGAATTTAGGGTTTTTTTTTTTTCTATGAAATTCGAATTCTTAAGTTATTATTTCGTATCTTATAAAGATCGATCAGTGAGTTTATATATGTGTATTTAACTAAAAAAAATATGATTACTCAGATACCGGGCTGAGCCTTTATCGACAGATACATCTTGTTTTTGAACGTTTGCTTGGTAGGATCGATTTTCTTCAGTATCTGCGTCATCACGTTAACCAGCTGCTCGGACGTGAGACCAGTTTTTTTCGATTTGAATTTCTGCAGAAGCTCCGTCGTCGTCATTGGCTTTCTCATTAGATAACGACGCACGGCGTCTTCTGTTATTCCCGATTCACTGAGAAACAAAAAAAAAACACAAATTACATTTCGTCAAGATTAATTAACGCTCACAGAACGAAATTTCGTCATCCGAGTTTGAATTGTCGCCGATGTGATGAATTCGAAGAAAAAAAAAATCGCGAACCACTGTTATTGATGGTTTTGAGTGTGCTTTTTTCAATGGTGATGGTTGAAATTTCTGCAGAAAAAATTTTACCATGGAAAAATCAAAAATACGCAAAAAACGTGATTTTTTTATGACATTTTTTTTAAAATGATTTTTCGTTTCTTTTCGATTTTTTTTTCATGCCTAAAACCAATAAAAATCGCGACCTCGATGTCTGAACTAAAAATATATGAGGTTAGTTTTATGTAAAAAAGTTTCGGTAAAACAAAATGGCGGCCAGAATGAAATTTGTTTTTTTTCCCCAAAACTTAACGAATTTTTTTCTCGAAAACTACAGGCTTGAGGAAAAAATGTTTGAGAACAAAAAAAGTCTTAAAATTAGTTGAATTTTCGATTTTTCAAAAAAATCACGAAATCGAAATTTTGACAAGCGTCGTAAAAAAGTCAGATAAAATTCGATAGCGTTCTTTGACTAATCCTCACAGTAAAACATTTTTTTTTTATTAACAAATTTTCATTAAAGAAAAAAAATTCTTAAGCTTCAAACTGCGTAAGCATTGATATGATCGATTGATACAGTCGCCACTTCGAACGTAATATATTTGCGGCATTTTCATTTCATTTGAGTAATATATTTGCGGTAATATATTTGCATAATATATTACATATTTGTAATATATTTGCGTTATTTCATTGTCTTTGAGGTAACTCACAAAAAGATAAAATCAATAATTTCATGAAGCACCTTTTTATTTGCTATTATCTAACTTTTGTACGGAATTCGCAGTTACATCATCGTACACTAGGACCTCGATTAAGGAGGTACGACTAGTTCTTTGGAGTCAAAAAAAAGTCTAAATTCATTTTACCCACAGCTGTTCTGATTTATGTTTATTTGCATTGATTATTCATATTATCGATTATAATGTGAAAAATTTTGTGGTAAATGATTAATTTATTGCGCATGAACTAATAAAAACTGAAAAATTAGATTGTCAACGACTCGATAGTAGTCTCCATCATAATAATAATGACATGTCTACCACAAAAACGGACTAAAAAACATTTTAAAAAATCAGCCGAAAACCTATTAAAATAGACTTGAATTACCTCAGTGGAATTAATACGATCGGCAGAATGATAATTATACATATAATTGATACGTGATAAATAATAAAACTCCATAAATAACATGATGGAATTTGAAGTAAACACTTGGCAACGTCGCATTGGCGATGCTATAAGTTGGTATACGTGACCAACGAAGATGACTCTATCCTCGTTGCTAACATCAAAACAAAGCTAGGTTATGTTTGCCGAAACCCATCAGCTGTTACTCGCGACGTTGCTAAGTCTGTGGGTGCTATTTGATCGTTCTGACCATTTACAACCGGAAATTGAAACTTTTTTATGATGTAGTGCCAGAACTACACGGTGAAGAGTAATTTTTCAATTTTTTACAATATCTATTATATCTAATCTATCAAGTTTCAGTTTTTCAACGGGTGTAGTTGGATACGTGAGCAGCAAAACCATGATCACAGCACTTCCGGTTAACCGTCTCCATAAGACGACGTGCTTTAGTAACTCAAACTGCTCGACTTTGCAATTTTATTACGAATAAACTAAACGGTCAATATAGCTCAAATTTTGGCAATAGGCGCATAAAGTATTCGGCAAAAACATATAAAAATTTCAAGTCCGTCAGTTGGATTCTTCATACTAGTCGTACCTCCTTAAAAGGTGGAATTATAAAAAAAAAAAAAAAAACACTTGGATCTTTGGATTTTTAATTATTACGAAAAAAAAAAAAAAATCCACTCGATCGATCCAGATTTTTCTATACGTTTGTTCTATTTTACAATTCGAGCACTCTGGCATGCAGCAAAAATTAAAAAAAAAAAAAAAAACATATTTTTTTTCTTTTCACGAAAAGTATAACGACTGACCTGCTTCCGGGTATGTAAGAAGTCGATGGAACGAGATTGAAATTGTCGAGCTTGAGTTTCTTCGATTGCGAGAGATCGGGCGAACTCGTCAGTTTTCTTTTGGGCTGATCGTTGACGGCCGTCGAAGCAGCAGCGGGTGTCGGTGTCGCCGATCTCGAGCTGTGAGCGCTGTTTGACTTTCGATTGTCCTTCTCCTTGGCGGGAACGTCGGAATCCGAGGCCGAATCGCTCGAAAAATCGCTCGACGAGTCCTTCGTCGGGCTCGCTTTCTTCGCTTCTTTCTTCTTTGATTGTTTCTTCTTCTTCTTCTTGTCCTTCTTCTTTTCCACATCCTTGCCCATTTTTTCTTTCTCCTGCGACAATGTTGGGAGATTTCGGCACATTTCAAATATTTTACACGCACAAGTACACAATTTTATTTTATCTCACAATGGATTGGGAAAAAAATGAAAATTGACTTTAAAAATGCAAATTATAAAGGCAACATATAAATGTATGAATCAATATAAAAATATTATAAATAATACTATTATCATTGACCCCTTGACTGGCAAGGACGTCTACAGACGTCCAAAAACGACGTCTATAGACGTCCTTGCCAGTCAAGGGGTTAAATTTATGTATATTAGAGTTGTCCTTATTTGGGATTAAAAAAAATTTCGATGGTTTTACCCCCTCCAGATCAGCTCCAAATATATTAATAAAACTCTGTGCAAAAGCTAAGCTCACTGTCTCAATGGGAAGGATTGCCTCTCTGAGGACAAACCTTTTTTCCCATTTCAATAACATGAGTTTTTGTGACGTTCCCACTTTCCATTTTTTATTATCACGTTCTAGGTGCTAAAAAAATATGAGATTTGGCACATCTCTAAAATATATTCTATGTAACCCTCTAAAAAAACCCGTAAGTCTCTTGCATATTTTATTATTGCGCTTTACAATTATTCTTGAAGTATGTCACAATTTATTCTCCACGTATTTTTAGGATAATATTTTGGTGATAATATACAAAATAAAATATATGATATATATGTATAACTAAATCCACAAAATTATGATGGATTTTTTATAGTGCTTTAGGAAATGGACGACACGGATAGAAGAATGAAAAATTATTACTTTAAATATCGGAACAGCAAAAAAAAAAAAACGTATTTCTGAATGAATACAGAGAAATTTCCGGGTTATCAACGAGTAAATTTTGTAAGAAAAATCGTCAATCACGGTGCCTTTTTTTTAATCGGGAATTTTTTTCCAATGACAAGACTGGCGCGAAAATTCAATTATAAACATTCTAGTTCCTTTACCATATAGGTCTTCTAGATCTTCTTGCATATACTAAGAACTGAAAATTGTAATCCCAGCCTAAATATCTCAAATTTTCATGCTACTCTTCCTTTTTTTTTTACGAAAACAGATCTCCACGAGCGAAAGAATTGAAAAATGTTGAAAAATTTTTTTAACGAAAAACACAAAGCACGCACATTTATTAGAGTGATACTTATTTAGGCTTCTTTCAAATTTTAATGGTCTCACCCCTCTAACCGGTTCCAAATAAATGTAAAAAAATCTTTGAGTTTTTTCCAGATTTTTATTTTGATGATTGACCCTGGTCAGAGAGATCAAAGTTTCCCATAAGGATAACATGGGGTTTTTAGGGATTACTGTATAAAATTCGAAAGTATGAATATTTTTCAGCCGAAAAATCTAAAATTTTTCGAAATTCATTTACATTGATGCAGCTACATGAAAAAAAAAAATTGAAAACTATTTTTTTAAGTTTTACATGGATTATTTCAAGTAAAATAGATCTTTTTTTCTCAAAAACACCATTTTTAACGATATTTATGTAATAATAATTGATACTAAAAATATTTCTCAGCTCAATAGTTCAAAATTCTCTGAAACTAGTCTGCAATGATGGTAGCTTAAAAAAAAAATTATTTATAGGTTGTTTCGCGACTACTCGGCATTTTTCCTCGAAAATCACGATTTTTCAGGTATAAGTTGGTTTTTTATCCAATGAAGTTCGTGAATCATTGATTTACAATGGAATAACCTATATGACGTTTATATGTTACAGAAAAAAAGAGGATTGATGTAGATGTTAATTTTCAATTTTTTAATGCCATAATTAAAGAAGAATTAAAAAAAAAAAAACAAAATCATATCTGATCTCAAATACCGCATATAGAAGTTTGGATACCACAAGTTAAATTTTTTTTCCATGTGGTAAAACCATTGAAGACTAATTCTCAGCACTTTTAAATTATTGAGTTGAGAAATATTTTTTTTTTTTTATTAATACCCTTGAAATTATTTATTAAATATCTTGAAAAACCGTGATTTACGAGGGAAAATGCCGAGTAAACGAGTAAATAACCCATACAAAATTTGTAAAAATAGTTTTTTTTTTTTTTTCATGAACCGGCATCATTGCAGACTAGTTTCAGAGAATTTTGAAAGCAGAAAAATATTTTGTTTATCAATTATTATGAATAAATATCGTTGAAAACTGTGTGTTTTGAGATTAAAAATATATATTCAACGTGAAATAAACGATATAAAACTCAAAAAAATAGTGTTATGGTTTTTTTTTTCATCTAGCTGCATCAATGAAGATAAAGTTTCAAAAATTTTAGATTTTTCGGCTGAAAAACAAGGATGCTTTCGAATTTTATACAGTAATCTCTAAAAACCCCATGTTATCGTTATGGGGAAACTTTGACCTCGCTGGCCAGTGTTTCAAATGAATAAAATAAAATCTCTGAATTTTTTCAGATTTTTATTTTGATGTCAATCATCAAAATAAAAATCTGAAAAAATTCAGGGATTTTATTTTATTCATTTGGAACTGGTCAGGGAAGTGAGACCATTAAAATTTGAAAAAAAGCCTAAATAAGGAACACCCTGATTGATTTATAATATTATACGTTAATAATGAAAAAAAAAAAGGAATTTCCTTACTTTGTCATCTTTTTCTTTGGTTTCGTCGTCCGAGGATCCATCATCATCGCCGTCCTTCTTCTCGTTCTGTTCTTCGTCCTCGTCGTCCTCGTCGGATGCGAGCAGTTTTCTCAAGGCGTCCTCCTCGGCCACGGATTTCACGGTGCTGTGCTGTTCGTTCTCGGACTCGGCGTCCGTAGAATCCGAAATATAATCGCATTCTCGGCCCTCCTCGTCGCCGTCGTCGCTGTCCTCGAACGCCTCGTCGTCCGACGTATTCTTCTTTTTCTTCTTCTTCGTCGGAACATCTACGAGGAGCGAGGTAGAGAAAAAAAAAAAAAAAAATAATAATAATAATAATAATAATAATTGAAGGAATTCGGCACGGAATTACTCCACGATAATTTGCGAACGTGAATTTTTGTTTTTTGCATCTTAATAACGATCGAGGAAACAAAATGATAAAACGTACTTTTTCCCTTTTTCTTTTTGTTCTTTTCGTCCTCCTCGTCCGAGCCGGGCTTCTTCTTCTCTTTGTCACCAGCGTCGCTCTCGGAATTGTCGTCGTCGTCGTCGCTCTCCATCCACTCGTCCATTTCCGATATCTTCAATTCCTTCTCCTTCTTCGCCGGTTTCTTGCCGGTTTTTCTTCCGGCCTCGTTGAGCTCACCGTCGTCCTCATTGCCATCCTCGTCGTTTCTCAATCTCTTTCGGCACATCAACGACCAATAATTCATCACCTGATTCCTTCGGCTGAATTCTTGCTCCGCTTCCTCCGCGCTGAGGGCTTTGTAACGCTGTATCACTTGAAAATTGTACCTGATAAACATTTATACATATCTTGGAGTGGTCGTTGAATGGTTTTTTTTTTTTGCAATTTCAATGTTGGATGGTCGTAGATTGGCTTTAAATATATAAAAAAAATTAAACAAATCTCTAAATTTTTTCAGATTTTTATTTCGAGCCCCGAGTCTCCCCGCTGGCCCGTGATTTTCTTCTTAATTAGAAAAATAGGGAATTTTACGATTTCTGGGATCTCGCCCTATTGACAGTGGTTTCGGATAGAAAATATCCTCAGGATTGCGAAAAAAAAAATAATTTGAACAATCCCAATTGGACGCAAAGCTGTTAAAAATCGATTTTAATTCCAAAAAAAATTGACGAAATTCGATTCTTTCAATATTAATCACTGAGGCTCGCTTATTATTATAATTTTATGTTCACATCAGGTAGAGCTCGTAAAAAACAAAACCCTAGAAAAAAATCGATATCTTCCACGTTTTCGAGATATTGATTTTATATTTTCCGGATTTTTAAGTTTTTTTTTTTTGATTTTTGATATAATATGATTTTGAATGTCAACATTTTTTACTTTGCTACCCCTCAATCGAGAAATTTCTTTCTCAGATTTGAAATTGATGACGAATTTTCGAAGATAGATCCAGCTCTTTGGGACCAGAGTGCAAATTATCAACGAGGCTTGAGTATTGTGAAACATTTGAAGATGATAAATGACTTGGCAGAAAGAGGGGATTCATTTGTTTTCTGAATACAACGATTTTTTGACGAGAAACGAAGACGAAAAACCGTGCGTGTTGCAAATTATCTCTGAGAATAACGGAAAATGTTTTCTGATGCAAAAAAACAGAAACGATTGTAAAACAATTTTAATTCTGTATGGTCAACTTTTTTTTTGCATTCTTTGAATAAACAATATTCCTTGAAACTTGGAAGTTTTAAGCTTCAAGATTATTCTGAAATTTCTTTACCATTGATTATTGATTTCCTGAAAATTTTTTCCTTAAAAAAAAAAAAATTATCGAAAATTTGTACTCAATTCTTGAGCACTAGAATCGAATTCTCCGCATATCTTCTTCCTATAGAATCGAAAATAACGACGATTCGAAATTCAAGGAAGATTTTTAAAAAAGTATAAAATACGGCATTATATAGCTTAAAAATGATTTTAAAAAAATATACTAAATCAAAATATCCACGACTCGCGTGTAATATACGATCTACAGGGAAGACTAAGGGCTGAGAATAAAAATTTGAAAAAATTAGAGAGCAATTTTTTCTACATTTGGAGCCGATTTATGATCATTAAACATATATATATATATATATAAATCGGCATCACGTTGATAAATAGAATAATTAACGAATTGATTGGTAATTAAATCGATTAACGGAAAATTGAAGGGAAGCGCACCATTCGTGGAGTGGAAATGCTTCGATAGCGCCATCCGGCGCATGAGTGAATACGTAATAAGCAGCATTTTCGCTAACACCGCCCTCTCTCGTCCCTTTGAACTTCTTTCCTGTTTTCCCTCCCGATTTCAGAATCCAAGGTTGATCCTCCGGCTTGTACTTTCTGCTCGTAATGCCAAATTTCTTTCTTCTAGCTTCCTCCCTCGCGTCTCTCCCGAATTCCGAGCCAGCCCCAAACCTCGGCATATCCTCCTCTATACCCTTGTACTCCTTCATATTGTTCTCCCGCTCCATCTTTATCTGCGTCCACTCGGAAAAATCGACCTTGAGGGTCGCATTGAAACGCATCACGTTGTGCTTCTTGTTGGAATTTCTTTTGGGCCAGAAATAATTCGTATGAGAAAAAAATAAAAAAAATATCCCCGTCCCGATTTCTCGATCATTCGAGAAATCGAAATCATTTGTGCGGACTGGTCTCCTTGAACTCTGAATAAATAAAATTTTACAATGCGTATCTGATCGCTCGCGAAGTTCAAGGCTTTTCAGTGATTTTTGCGATTATTTGAAGCTGCAGTTTCAAGAAAAAAAAAAAAATTAGAAACTTGCGCATCGCTTTGTCATTTATTCGGATTGTTTTTTTTTTTTCAATCTAGCCAACTTCAGATTTCGAATTTAAAGAAGAGAGAAGAAGAAAAGGGTGCAAAGCACGTTTCTTTGTTATTATTTTTATTTAAAAAAAACACGTATTTCTTATGGGACGAAAAATAGGTTAAAAATAGGGTTAAAAGTATTTTTTTTTTTTTCAACTTTGGGGCTCTGATAAAGAAAAGCGATCCTAGGTATTTTTCGAATAGTGCTAGAAACCCTAAAAAAAAATTGTTACGCCAGCCCCATGTTTTTCTGGGGAAAAAAAAAAAATAAAACTGGGAAACCCCGAACTTTTCAAAGATTGAAATACACATTTTAAGGTAGTTCCCCCCACGAGTAGAGGCGGGGAACAAGAGAAAATGTAGGCGCGGCAGTGCACGGTGAGCGGGTCATGCATGAAACAAGAGAAGAGTCCGACCGCTCGCAGGCCTCGCGCGTACCTCTTTCGCTTACGATATCTCAAAAATTAAATATCTTCCCGAATTGTTTTTCACATTATTCGCGACATCACTCTCTGGCTTCTCCTCGTTTTTCATCAACTTCTTAATTTTAGTTTTGACGCTAGAATTAATAATTGACTCTTTGCGCGTGCATGGCTTATATGTTACGTATAAATCAAGCCAACTTTGAGCTTAAATATCTTGGCTTCGGGATGGTAAAACTTATTTAAATTGTACAGATGTTTGAATAACGTATTAAATAACGCGTATACCAAATTTCAACACTTTCTTAATTCAACGATCTCGAGGAAGGACTACCTTAAGGGGGAACATATTAGTAGACAGCGGAGAAAATAGGTGAATTTTGGGAGCTATTATCTCAAAAACTATTAGTTCGATTTCGTCCAGGTTTATTTTATTATATAATGTAAATATTGAGGTATGTTGACAAATTTTTTTATGTATGTATCTTAACTAGGAGCGCTGCTATCGTGACCGGCGTAAAACATGTACCTCGATGCGGTCCCTACTGGGGATCGGTTGATCTGAAACAAAAATTTCAAAGATATTCTTAGAAGTTAATGTACGATGCCCTTCGCAACGTAGGATTAAAAAAAAAATCACCAAATGCCGCCTGATTGAACGTTACATCCATTTTTCAATCACAATTTTCGACTCTTCTGGCTTGATAAAAAAAAAAAATGAGTAAAAAAAAATCCCTAAGTTGCGAAGGGCATCGTGCATTAACTTCTAAGAATATCTTTGAAATTTCTGTTTCAGATCAATCGACTCCCAGTAATCGTAGGGAACGCGTCGAGGGACATGTTTTACGCCGGTCGCGATAGCAGCGCTCCTAGTTGAGATACATCCATGAAAAAATTTGTCAACATACCTCAATATATGCACTTTATAATAAAATAAACCTGAACGAAATCGAACCAATAGTTTTTGAGACAATAATTCCCAAAATTCGCCCATTTTCTCCGCCGTCTACTCATATGTTCCCCCTTAAAGTATTATTTTGTCATTTTGGATTGGGTTGTACTTAATTCTTAAAGCCGAAAAAACGAGTAAGCAAAGATAGGATTGACGATTTCAGTTGCACCTCCCCTCAAAATATTTTCATAGGAAAAGAATTAATGTCAATAATATTAATATTTAATATTGCATAAAATTTTATTACTTGGGAACTCTGATGCTGAATTCCTGAACAGGGGGCCCCGCCTGAGGCTGAAAATTGAAAACAAAAGAAAAAACGCTAGACTCGTGAAAGATTTAAAAAAAAAAAATTTTTTTTTAATTTATCACACGTTAACATTCGAGGTTCAGAGTCTTCATCGAATGAACAAAAACAATCTTATTCATGGAATTCTAAACGTCAAAATACATATTTCATTATCGTGTTTGTGCAATCTAACCTTGAGCACCGATGGAGTTGTCATTTTTTTTTTTCTTCGAAAATACTGCCAGGGCACGAATATTTTTTTTTTTTATCTCGTTCGTTCACAAAACTTGATGCGCATCAACGAATTCGCGCCTCACTAATTTAACGCGAGTAATAAATTCTCGACCAGGATTGAAACGTGAATTATTTTTTTAAGGTTATGTTCGTAAACCCTCGGTGGTTCATGATCGCAAAAACACGCGACGGAAGCGCCGCCAAATGGCAGCGCGATGTTTCTGAATTGCCAAGGTAACGTTCGTAGCGAATTTTTTACTTCGTGTCTACAGATTTCTAAGCCATAGCGTTATTATATTCGTGATTTTAATTTTTTACCAAGAAGACTAGAGACAGGAGACCGAACTCGTGGGGTGGGGGTAGGCCCGTATACGTCCGGCACCAGTCACCGCCACTAGTCTCCAGTGTCCGTGCGCAATTGCATTACTGCGCAGCCATGCGCAGTGAAATGACTCGAGTCCCCCACCCCCCCACACGCTACATGACGCTCACGGCGCTCGCGAAGTTTTAAAGACGCTACTAACATAACCTCAGAAAATTTTCATGACGAACGTTGACGTATTTCGTAGACTAATTCCATTACTGTTATGAAGAACTTCAGACCATTTTGCAGTATGTAAGTTATATCTGCTAAGAAAATTTTACCGCCGAGTTCAAAAAATAAATACGTTTTAAAAGGTATTTATACATTTATTTATACATTGTAATTGTAAACATTACAGAAAATAAAGTTTGTACAAGGTTAAATTTGTTGTTATTACATGTTTGTGATGCTTCTTTCCCTTCAAGAATTTGCGTAGAAATTGACAGTATTAGTATGCCTTGCATCAAGATACAATCACCGTACACAGTGTCCAACTGTGTGCTCTCTGTGACTTTTTGGAAAAAGAATATTTGCGATTTCGGAGTAAAGGGGATGGAATAAAAAAAAGAAATGAACACAAAAAGAATATGAACGAATAAGAAAGAATAAGAAAAAGAAATGAACACAAAAAGAATATGAACAATTTATCAGGACAAGAACTCTCATAAATGCGTTAAATTTTAAAACGGTGCAAAACGTGACGTAACGCGGCCTTTTGAGATGTTACTCTTTTCGAAGTTTCGATTAAAAGAAAATTCGTTTCTCGCACGCGAGAAAATTCCGCTTATCACAGTCACTATTATGGCAATTAGAAATGCAACAAGTTCTAACCATTATGAAAAGTGACGCGACTGCGTGTCGTGCGACTCGTGCGTCATGAAAATTTTCTGAGGTTATGTTAGTAGCGTCTTTAAAACTTCGCGAGCGCCGTGAGCGTCATGTAGCGTGTGTGGGGTGGGGGACTCGAGTTATTTCACTGCGCATGACTGCGCAGTAATGCATTGCGCACGGACACTATGTGACGATCGGACGCATATTACGACAACGCGCCGTGAATATAGAATACCTCGTATCGCGTGTCTACCATTCGCGCGCGACCGCGCTTTTAAACACTGCTCTTATACCACGGATTCGCGGGGTAAATTCAAACTTAAATTCGATCGTTCTCAAAATGCATCTGCTCCATAGGATATAAGATAGATATTCGATTCGTTTAATACTTTAATATAAGAATAGCATAAGAAATGTTTTAAGAATATACATATAAATATATATAAATTGTAAGGGTCTGCTGCTCGCTTCCTTTTTCTTTTCTCTTCTTTCCTCTACCACTTTAAAAACTTTCTCTCGAGATCCCTTTTTTTTTGTCAAACATTTGAAGTAACAAGGCACTACCCTTAACTTGAGTTTTACGGCAAACGACTGCTGGCCACATGTGCGATTGTAAAAAGACGGGCTTTGTTCTCAACATCATGTAAGGCCTACGTGACTTTTCTTCAATTTCTCGGACTCCAGTTTAGTTTTTCACCCACCTAATAAACACTCAAATATCGGGTTTTACGAGTTAGAGGTCCAAGCATTCTTGGACCCTTTTTTTGTCGAGCCCGCTTTGCGAATAGCCGTGGAGAAGGGCCTTCTGTCTTTCGTCACCAAATCCTTGAACAGGGCAAAGTATATAAGCGTTGCACATAGCTTCTAATAAAAAGGAGAGAGAGAGGGAGAGAGGAGAGCGAGGGCAGCTAGGCCTAGAGTGAAAGAGTGTAAGCGTAGAAGAGAGAGAGAGAGAGAGAGAGAGAGAGAGAGAGAGAGAGAGAGAGAGAGAGAGAGAGAGAGAGAGTCTTGGTGGTCTCATCGAGTGCGTGGCCCGCTTCATCCCCTGCGAGGGAGGGGGCTGTATGTATGTGAGTGCATGTGCCGTGTGCGTGAGCAGAGAGAGAAAGCGCGAGTGCAAGGGAGAAAATATATACTCCCACCGTCGGGCTCATCGAGTCCAAGTCCTACGATTTTTAGAAAATAAGTTTTACTCAGTAGTCATCGGCAGAGAGAGAATAATCTTGACTTCCAACGGGTTCGCATGGTTGCACAAAACCGTCCGCGGAATTCGAGATCCATCTTTGCACTTTGCATTTTTTGTTCGCGTATATTCCTATTATTAATCTAATAATAAGTCTAACTTCTTGTAATATCAATTTCAAATTCCTTTATTCTATTAAAATAGTTTGTGTGTCTCTAACTTTTATTTGATTCATTTGAACATTCCCGCGCCAAAGAGCTATTTCAATAGCTTTCCACAACAACGATCCCCTACAACTCTCGGTCTCGAAAAGACCGACCAACGAGCAAACCTTGGTGGCAGCAAGCCCCTGGGTCGTAACAACTACCGACTAGTGGCGGTGACTGGTGCCGGACGTATATGGGCCCATCTGAAACTCAAGGCTTGGATAGGAGTTCGGTCTCCTGTCTCTAGTCTTCTTGTTTTTTACAATCATTAAATGCAAATGATAATTTAATAATTCAAATTGTAGCTTTTAGGAGATTTACGGGTAAAAATTTGAAACATTACGATTGTCGCTCGTAGCTCGAAACAACTGGCGCCACCTGTGCGTTGAGACGCAACAATTACGAATTCTAGGAATTTTTCTGCGCGTCAGTTGGCAGTTTTTTCGAATAATGCGAAAAACCACCGCACAAGCGCGACATATGGGAGGGGAAAAAAAAAAAAAACGTGATATAAATTTCTTGGAACGATATCCGGCGAGTTCGTCAATGATCGACGATTGAATTTATTGCTTTCGATTACGAGCTCCGGGCGCGTGGCATATTTTTTTTTCATCTTGATTGCTCCGAGACCTTCGAACCATCGATGATTATTATCGCTCGCTATGACGTTCCTAAATACATGAGAAAAAATTAAAAAAAAAAAAAAGCTTCCGTTCAAACGTTTGCGAACATGTGATATTTGAAAAACATTTTTTCTTCTTCGTATATTATGTATATCTGTTTTTCTTTTTAATATAATAATAATAATAATAATAATAATAATGATAAGACTAAAATATACAACAAATTGCATATCACACAAGACATATGTATATGTATATACAATATTTGACATGTAAAATAAATCTTTTCGCGCGCCCTTTTTCTTCTTCTTCTATTCATTCAATTTTCTTCGACATTTTTTCTCTTCTTTTTCGCCGGTGTCGCCGTAGGACCATGGAAATTTGCGGCGAACACCGAAATTAAAATATCTCGATGCTTTTTTTTCCTTTCTCAATTCTCCTCTTTTCTTCTTCTTCTTATTTTCCGTAGAATTTCAAGGGGGTTTTTGCAGCGGCTGCGTTTTGCGGTGGCAGCGCGCGAGAAGGGACACTTGAATTTCGAATATGACGCACTCAAAATATTCAAGTCTAATATATTATGCACAAACGCTCTCTCTCTCTCTCTCTCTCTCTCTCTCTCTCTCTCTCTCTCTCTCTCTCTCTGGCTTCGAATCCTCACTTTCTCACTTCCGTAAAAAATTCGTCTTGCCTATTATCGCTTACTTTTGCAACTCGAAACAACTCAATAAACTTGTGTCTTTTTTTTATTATTTTTTTCCTTTTTTTTTTTTTATAAATAAATTTCAACAATACGCGAGTACGAACAATCAACAGCATCGTGAAAAAAAAAAAAAAAACAACTCATCGAACAACACGAACATTCTTGTACTATTGTGAAGTGGAGAAAAACGCGTGATAAATCGCTCTCTCTCTCTCTCTCTCTCTCGTTACGATACAATAGTACAAAAGAACGAGAGACAGGAATTTTTTTTTGTTTGTTTTTTTTTTCTGTTTTTACTCTCGGACCACAATTGGCAAAATTCGTATCATACAAAATGGCATTATTCAATTATTGCTTCCGAGTACAAAAATTCTTACGTTCTTCTTGATGTGAAAAATAGGTCTGGTTTAGTTTTTTTTTTTTTATCCGCTCGTTCGTTGGTTCTTTTTTTTTTTTACGTTTCGATCCCCCGAGCTCCGATCCACGATGAACCAGAGAAGCGGGGGGGAAAAAAAAAAACGTCTCGATTCTTTCATACTTTCGTCTAAATTCGTTCGCTACTTCTCGTCGATCTAACAAAGCGCCGTGCTCGTTAATTCATTCGATTTGAGCCAAGCGATGTTTCTTCCACTTTTCGAATTAATTTTTTGTTTGCGGAAAGAAAAAAAAAAATATGTATATATAGTCTATATGTATATATATATGTATGTATATATGTATATAAAAAAATCGATCTACGTGCATTATTCGCTGTCCCAGCCCCGCGCGCGCGCGCGCGCTTCACCAAATAATTTCCTCTCCGGCTCGTTTCGATCAATGCGTAACGAAAATATTTACAATCTTTTTTTTTTTGCTGATCGCCAAAGTTTAAACAATGATTTTTTACCTCCCTCCTATGGCGTTCAGACTTTTTCTTCTTCTTCTTCTTCCGTTTTTTTTCTTCTTTCTTCACTGTCTCTGCTTCTCCTTGGTCGATTCTTCATTACCAAAGCGAACGGTTTTGTCCTCTCGGGCGTTTTACGCATCCGTGAACGCGAGAATTACCGAGATTATCCCGAGTAAAAAAGAGCAACGAGTCCCACTTTGCATTGCAATTTTTCTTCGAACTTACGGTATGAGAGTGAGAGAGATAAAGAGAGAGAGAGAGAGAGAGAGAGAGAGAGAAACTTTTCGTTGTGACTCAATTGTTACTCTCAGGATTCGTTTCCTTCTCGCCCTCGCCGTCGCCTTCCTCTCGTGTCATTCCCTCGATCGGCGCCGGTGTCTCGTCCGAATTTGGCAATTGACCAACGTCAGTGGCGTTATCGGCCGGCGCATCATCGTTATCGGCAGACCCCGAGGGTGGACCGTTCTGGGCCGCGCCCTGAGGAAATCCCGTCTCTGCGGATACCAAATGGGAGGGCAAGTGGGGCGAGGCCGATTGTGATTTTCTGCTCTTTTCCCCTTTTCTCCAAAGCGTTATTTCCTTTAAAAAAAAAAAAAAAAACGGATAAATATTAACGGCGGAAAAAAAAAAAACAAGCAAACGTAAACAATTAAGGTAGTTCGGTCGAATTGAGGTTCACGTTTAACACCCTGTTTTTTTTTGCATTTAATCAAAAGAGTTGACCTTGCTCTACGTGTCTGCAAAGTTTCAAATTAATTTACCGTGTAGTTTTTGCGTAATTAATAAATAAGTTAACATTGCTCTTATAGGACATATATAAGGCTCGGATGGCCCGCCAACTATCGAAATTTCAGTATACACGAAAAATTAATCGTTTAAGGGCAAAAAAAAAACATACCACAATAATGATTGATATCTATAAGAGATATTTACCAAAGATTTAAGTCGATTTACCGTACGGTTTTTTTTTTAATTTCAATAATCAATGCGAGTCCGCGGTCTCTGTCCTTGTCATACATCGGATCTGCTCGCTAGCGGAAGATTAGGGGAAAAAAACATGTGAAAACCGAAGCTAATCCGCGTCTCACTTCGGATTCGATGAACGCCAGGCAAAAGTGGTTCCGAACAACTGTCACATTTGAGTTGTTCGGCAAGATATACAATGTCAATTAGACGAGTTCCGAGTTCATTGCATACTGGCCGTTGATTCAACTGTACTTGCCTCGAGACGAGCCTTTTTTTCTCCCCTGTTCTTCATTATACTGTTTTAAAGGATACAACAAAACTCGCGAATGCAATCCAGTAACTTTATGCGTAAGGTTAGATTAGCTCGCTCCCTAACGTAGAGAATGAGTCAAGTTGAGTCTGTCATTATTCCGGGTATTAATTATTATTAACTTATTATTTACACCCTAAAAGAAGCTTGTAATATGTTATTATGCAACAATTCAATTTATCATAGCTTTCATATGGTTAAATTGTACGTAAATAAATCTGAATTACGGATGAAATTTGACTTCGGCCAAACTCGACCGAACTACCTTAAGGATACGTAGTGTAATAATTTAGTTTGACGCAAGCAATTTAGTAATTTTTCCACTGACTTATCCGTTGGAAAAATTAAAAAAAATAAAACTTTTGTACGATTGAAATAGATCTTGGAATTTATTATTCAACTAGCTGACCCGACGGACGTTGTCCTGTCCAAATTTCGCTAAATTTGTTTGCGTTCGTTTTGTGAATTTGCGAAAAGCTGTTGGTAATGTACAAACAAAGTAAAAATGAGAAAAAAAAATGTATTTCTGAGTGATCATTGTATCTATTGACAATTGTGGCTATGGATATTCAATTTTTTTTTTTTTTCACTTCAAAACTCGTCGTATTTCGTAGGTAAATCTGTAAATTTGTTTGAGATAAAACGACAAGTCTTAATTCCATTTCATGAAACGATTGCGATGAACTTGCAACATAATCACAATTGAACTGAAAATAAACAACTGAATCAATTTTTTCGTAACTGCGTAACCCGATTGGCTTGATTCACAATATTTGCGCACGTAGCGAAATAAATTGGAATAGAAATAAAATAACTACATTTGTCGGATCAATCGTGAAACAGCACAAAAGTAAAAACAAACGTAAGTTTTATTTTAATTCAGACTGGAATGCGTTTTTCCAGGTTTTTTTTTTTTTTTTCAATTTAAAACATTCAATTGAGATATTTCCATCCCGGGAGCATAACGAACAAAACAAAAAAAAAAAAGAATCAACCAAATATGTCGTTCCTATCGTCAGTTATGAGATCGAGAGCGCATACAAGAATTATGATTTTTACAGTTTGTCCGAATTTTTCGACTTTCCTTCGTAATTGTCCCGAATCTTTTTTTTTTCCTGAAAACTTTTCCAGGACCATGACGAACAAAACAAACAAAAAAAAACAATTACGCATATGCGAATCGTGAGTTATGGTCTTGAGTTCATACAAAAATCCCATAGAAAAAAAAGCACTTTCAGTTTTTCCCCAATTTTCCAATTTTCCGGGCAACTTTTCCAATTTTTCTTTCCCTAAAAACCTTTTTCGGACTATCACGAACATAAAAAAAAAAAAAAAATTAGCCAAATCGTTCCAGCCGTTCTCAAGTGATGCGCTCACCAACCAACAGCATTTAATTTTTATTTTTATAATGAAATAAAAAAAAGTTACCAGAGGCAACATGGATCGGGTATAAAGAAAAATTTCACCAATTGTCCCGTATCTTTACGCAATAACCGAGTCCGCGGTAATTAAATAAATAATTGTTGAATGAATTAAAGAAATTAAAAAAAAAAACAAAATTTATAATCTTATTATTAAATTAAATATTACGAAATTCGCGATTCAATATCATTAGAATTTTTTTTTTTTTCGTTGCTATTTGTTTCGTCTCGAAACGCCCGCGCAATCCTTCGATACGAAAATGGGAGCCGAATTAATATCATCCTCTGGATCGTTGTTTGGAAAAAGAAATTAAGAGTCGTTGCTGATGCAGCGAGTTTCGATTGGGAAAAAAAAAAAAAAAATAAATAAAATAAATAAATACCTGTTGTTTGAAATATCGGCGATCCTCCTCGTCCATCAGCACGAGATTGAGATAATATCTTACGCTGAATTTCTTGTTAATATCGCGCATCGTCGGCGCGAGATCGTAACCCGCGAGAAAAACTCTTATCGGTATTGACTCGCCTCTCACCGGCGCACCGTCCATTATTTCATACTTTGCGATCGTCTCGTTCTCCGTGAACGTGTGAGGACCTGCAAATATGTATTCTGACATTTATATTTCGCGTCGCGTTCTTCATTTCCCGGGGTTCGGCTGAATCGCGAAAAAAAAATCATTCAAACGAAAAAACGAAAAAAAAAAAAAAAAAACAACAACAACAACAAATAAACAATTGTGAATTCTCGCATGCCTCGTGCCATGTATATTCGCCACAAATTACGCAGCAAATGCAAACTGTTACGGATAATTGACGAACGCTCGACGTGCTTGGAATGCATGAATCATATTAACAATTTCATTTACGATAAAAAAAACTTTTGCTCAACATTAATGCCAAAATTTCATTGATATAAAAAAAACATCGTCAATAAAATTATTTTGAAAGTGTACCAGCCTAGAAATTTTTTCGCCTGAAAAAAAAAAATTTTTCACCGAATTTTCACATCGGATTTTTCAATTACACCGAACAACGGAATTTTCAATTTTTATCATTGATTTAATTTCCGGTTTTTTTTATTATTAGTTTTTTTGGTTTTTTCAATATTGAAATTTTTACGCGATGTTATCGCATTATTATCGTAAACGACGATTGAAAAATAATTACATTGAAAAATTTAATGATCCGCGCGATGAAAATTTATAATGAAATTTTTTTTTTTTTTCAGTTTGTCCGAAAATTTCTCGTTCTCATTAAACATTCATGGCGGAATTTTTCTGTTTCAACATACCGGAACCCGTGGTCTCGCGCTTTATAATCGCGATCTCCATGTGTTTGATTTTTATTCTGACCAATAGAAAATATATCTTTCCAACGATAACGTCCTTGAGGTGATATCTGACGAGAAAAACGAACAATCAGTGACTTTGAATTAAAATTTAAAAAAAAAAAAAATTATTATTATTATTATTAATAATAATAATAATAATAATAGCTTACTTGCTCTTGTTGTACTCGAATTCGATATGCAGACAATCCTCGATACCAACTTCCATTTTAATCGGATTATTCATATCGGGATAAGAGCTCAGCGTGTGAACAACGAGCTCGAGTTCCTTAACAAAATCGCTCAAGCGACGTACGATCGTAACGCGCAAAAAATATCGCAGTCTAACGTTCGAGCCCGTGTAACTCTCGAATGGTTTTTCGACATTTGCGAATTCAAATGGATAAACGGTATTGTGCGTGAGCTCGCCCGGTCTCGCGAGCTCCTTCACCAGACTCGTGAATTCGTGATGATTTCCACGATCGTAATAAAGCTCGATTTGTCCTATAAACTCCACCTTGACACCCTGATGCTCCAGTTTGCCCGCTTTCTTCAGACTTATGTTGATCTGGAAAATTAAATGAGAAAAAAAAAAAAGAAACAAACCCAAACAAAAACAAAAAACGTCATTCGAGGAAACTTGAGGAATAAATTCGAGCAAGGTTTGAGAAATTATTTTCACGAATTTTGAATGGAAAAGTAATATTGGTAATGATTGTGATAGGTTCAAGAATTCCGGCAATAATTTAACGCTAGCTTACAAGTCTGGGGTCCCAGGAACCCCAGGCCAATTGCAAAATCGATATTTTTTTTCGTGTTTTTGGACGTTCTTCGTTTTTCAAACCCCCTATAACTGAGTGCTTTTTCGTTTTATCAATTTTTTTTTTGTCATGGACCTGTTCCTTGGTTTATTCTCCATCGATTGAAAAAAAAAAGAAAAAAACTTAAATATGTCAATTTTAGCTGGATTTATGGGGAAAAAATCTGCGTAGAGTCCGCGGGACCCCAGTGCGGTAAAGTCGTAGGCAAAAAATTAATGCGTCAATAATGGATTTTTGGCAATTTCTCACGAGGCCTCGCTTTTTCTTCTTTTGTGCCTTTTTTCTTCTTCAAAATTCGTGATATCTTTGCGACTTCAATGAAATACAGTTGCGTTTATTGAACGTAATTGATTTGTGAAAAAAAAGTGTAATTTTGTCAATAAT
This sequence comes from Rhorus exstirpatorius, assembly GCA_963564615.1. Classification (NCBI taxonomy): domain Eukaryota; kingdom Metazoa; phylum Arthropoda; class Insecta; order Hymenoptera; family Ichneumonidae; genus Rhorus; species Rhorus exstirpatorius. The sequence continues at coordinate 30,603,956 of OY751317.1, forward strand.
TCGTTCAATTGGTATTTACAATTTTCGGTATTACTTTCGTTCGAGCGTTTGCTCCAATTTACCGAAAAAATTCATCATCGTGTTCATCGATCATGTTTTATCAATACACTTTTCTTTTCGCAGGATAAAAAAAAAAAACTTGAAGTGACCACGAATTTCTAAAAATAATGTTTAAAAAATACAAAATTCAATTCGATAATTTTCTTTTACTTTTCCATTCTTGAGTATTTACGATTTTTTTTTCCCCTTTCCTTTCATTCTCGGTTTTGTTTGCTACTTGTAGGCAGCTCAAGATACAAATATTCATTTTCTCGTTTATGCTTTTGATTTACTTCTCCCGTTAACTATTCCCAGTTGAATATGCTCGGTAGCGGAAATGCATTTACAATGAAATTGCTACGGACATTTCTTATTTTGTTCGCATCGCTGGGACATGGAATTTTACTTTTTTGTTCGTTTAAATTTTCAATTTTCTGCGACTATAGTCGTTTATTTGCATCTTGATCTATGAATTAAGATATTACGTAATATATTTGAGCTCAGGAAACGTACTTGTTTGCCATTCGTCACAAATTTGTCAAAAAATTTCAACGTTTATATCATTTTCTTTGGACGCTCATACAATTTTCATTCTCCTCGTCATTTTGATATCCTTTTTTTTTTTTTAATTATTTTTTTTTTATTATCGGCAACTAATGCCTATCCTCGCGAAATGAGAGATTTTACAAACTCGGAGGCAAACAAAAAATACACCAGAGGCATGAATTGATAATTGACGATTCGATGAATCGATAATTCAAAGGAGTTTGAGCCATGACGAGGCTCGTTAGGGCTCGAGACTTTTTTTTTTACGCCGGGGCGCACAGTTTTGCCATTTATATTCTTCCGACTCTCGGTTTAGCTGGATAGCGATGAATGAATAAAAAAATTTTGAGAAACTCTTTGTCTTACCTTTCCCGAGACGGTTTCGCCGTCGTAATAGAGCGGATGAGGCTCTTTCTTGCCATCCTCCGACTTGATATCGGCCGTCTTTCTGGTGCTCGCTCCGTCCAGGACAATCTCCAGTCCGGCGGACTGGCCGAATCCAAAGAAGCTCTGAAAATTTCGAGAGAAGAGCGCAGCTTAGAAGGGAAGGAGAAAAGTTTAGCGATCCGGCAAAGTGATCGGATGCAAAGAGCGGTGTTTACCATTTCAAGGGGTAAAAAAAAAATGCGTTTGGGCAGTCGTTGCGCGCGAGATGAGACGTCTTGGCAATGAGTTACGAATGGTTTTCTCGATAACGACTAAAACGTGCGAAAATTTGACCAAGACATCGCGTTTCACCGGACGATCGATCGTTTAGTAAGTTCGTAAAAGTTTGGTTAATTCGGATTTTTCGGGCCACGTCTTGCCGTCTTGCTCACTCTCGCTCTCTCTCTCTCTCTCTCTCTCTATCTCTCGTTCTCAAACGCATACACACTTTTCGTAGCACGTCCGTATGAGCTTGTGCTTCACTTTTTCACTGATGATCCTCCCCGTAAAAAAAAAAGTCACAAGTTGCCAATATGGCGGTTGCTTCCTCTGTTGTCCCGCCCCCCCGCGTCGCACTATTGCCTTTCTCTGACAGATGAAGTTTTTTTTTTTCAACACTTTTGCTCTTCCACGTCCGTCAAGTATTGTGACAATCGGCTTGGATAAAATGTCAGAGAAAAAAATACATATATATATATTTTTTCTTTCGATATGACGTAAAAGCCAAGAGAGATCCCGGCCACGAGCGTTCGCTACGAAATTTCGATAAATTCAACCGAAACGACGTTTCTTTCCTTTTTTTTTAAACTTTTACAACACACGATACACCCTCGTGTATGCTTGTAACACTGAGTTGCCTCAGTGCTGATAATTACGTTCGCGTATTGCATGTGTGCATGTGAGTCGAATATGGGCCGTTTTTCGTGCTCCGAAATGCTTCGAAAGGGACAACACAAAACTTTCAACTTCCAACGAAGAATCGAAAGTCGATGAGAGAATTACGATGTGCTAGGGATTTTTTGATTGTGAGATCGACACTGGCCCTGGGGACTTTTTGGGAAAATTTTTTTTGAAATTTCGTCTCCCGCCTTCGTATTGACGAACATGGCTGCGTCCGTTGAATGCGTTTATAACCTCAAAATTACAATTCTCGTTTATGTAACGTTCGTAAGATATAAATATGTGTAAAAAAAAGAACGATTAAAAATTACAAATGCTATTGTAATGATTCTGAGAACTCGGACATTGAATGTATCCTGGAGCTACTAATATAGCTAATCCATGATTTTTCGACTTTGTGCTTTTCTTCTCAGATACATTGAAAAGGTTTTTTAAAAATTTGGAGTTTTTATCTTCGGACAATATAACGAAGGAATTGATCTCCATGGAATTGATGTACGTTTTCCCAGTTTAATACGTTTCAGCAGAGAGATTCAAAGAAAAGTGATAATAGAAAACGCATTTGAAAAGTAAAGTTAGGTCGGTTTACATTGAAGCGACGAAAATTGTGAAAACGCGCCTTTAAAATATTCTCATTGGTTCGTTTGAAATTTCAAGAGAGTCACGTGTCGACCAATCACGAAATTTTCGTAAAAAAACGTTTGACGGCGGCGGGTCGGGGGGGGAGGCATCAGCGGCTTCCAGGAGAGAAGTCAACAGTTTGTTTGAAATTCTTCCAACTGAAATCAGTCTCCCACGATTATTTTATAATCATTAAAAAACCTTCCTGGCTTGAAAAATGTGTAAATAGTCTTATCGTTGTTGTTTTTTTCTTATAAATTTTTTTTTTTTTTTATACGCAACATGAACTCGTGGACGCGAGTGATTGTCGAATGGGCAAATTGTCTGGGTATCGTTGAATCGACGATCGAGAGTATAGACGATCTCCGAGACGGAGTATTTTACGAAAGTCTCGTATCCCAATTGTAAGGAATTTTTTGTATTTTCGACTTGTCGTTGACGCTCCAACCGTTCGTCGAGTTTCCTCAAGAATTCGTTTTCGAATGTTTTTTTTTTTCAGATGCTGCGGAAGCGAGGAAAATTTTATTGCCGCAGCGACGAATTGCCGCAACGAACGAGAGCGGGTCTCAAAGTTCATTCAAGGTAAGCAAAAAAAAAAAAATTCGATAAAATCATTTCTCTCAAATTTTTTTTTTCTCAAATTCACGAAAAAACAATGAAAATTTCGAAAAATATCGTTGAAAAAATAAATCGAATAAGAATGAAGGAAAAAAAAAATTATTTTTTTCCTTCATTCTGTGCCGCTGGAGAGCCGCCGGAGAGTGTAAGCCAGATCGGGGACCTGAAGATTTTTGTTCGACTCTCGTCTTTCTTTTCTTCCTCATATGAATTTTAAGAACAAAGCCCTATGGAAACTTTATTTTTTTTCCTCGTTCTCCAGGAACTTTAGATCGATTGACATTCTTAAGGTAGTCCTAGCATTTTGGCACGTAGTGCAGAATCGCATGAAATTTTGATATATTAATCTTAAAGCATCCTTCAATGCACCTGCAAAGTTTGAGTGTACCTTAATGATCTTTTCAGCGAGAAAAATTGAGTTAAAAATCACGATTTTAGCATAGCGATTATAGGAAGAATCATGACCGAGCGGAGATTACCTCGAAATTGATACGCTTATATAGTCGAGAATCACACAACCAAACGCTCATTTTGTTTTAAAAATATTGAGGATTCAGATTTTCACTGAAAAACACAAGCTTAACGGATGCTTGAAAAAGATTTTACAAGTTTTCGGTAGCGAAATACCGTGCCAACATTTCCGCTTATTCCCCGCCCCTGGTCGCGCAAGAACTACCTTAAGGCTCTATACCTCTCGCTAGTTTGTCCGATATTAATGTACGCTAGTATCATTTGATCTCCCTATTTTGACTCTTTTGCCATTATTCTTGATCGAGTGAAACATAAATTTCTTAGGTCGGCAGCGTTCAGGATGGGTAGGCCAATGACCAAAGTTAACCGTGACTATTCCGATATTGCCAGAGCCGTCGGGCTCTTTTCGCTCAAGTCCCTTAGAGTTTATACGGACATGATACATTTACATAAGATTCATAATAACATGATTGATTGTATTGATTCTGTCGCCCGCTTCGATTTTAGGGCCCAATTCAATCAATTTTTTTTTCTATTCCTATTTCCTCTTTCAAGAAACGCATGTCGATCTGCGGCATTCGTTTTTTTTGCTGACATCGCCTTTGTTGCTCAGTTATTTTCCCGGTATTGAATCGCTTATGCGCTATGCTGCTTCACTATTAGCTTTATTATAATCCTTGTTATTTCTTTATTAATCAAGAAAAATGATGATCTCTTTTTTTCTTTTCATTTCTGACATTGCCTTGTTGCTCTGTTATTTTCCTGGTAATGAATTGCTATGCGCTATGCGGCTTTATTACTAGCTTTATTATTATCGTATATAATACCGCAAGAGCTTCGAAATTATCGGATATTTCCCGATAGGTTCCCTGCAAACAAACGAACGAGTCAAGTTTTTCGGAAAAACTTAACGAGTTCGTTTGTAAGCAGGGAACCTTGAGGAAAATAAACCGATAATTTTGATGCTCTCGTGGTATTCGAAGGATTATTTTTTCCATCCAAATTTCGGCCAATGGAATTGCACCACGAGACATCACAAAATTAATAGTTATACAATTCAATTTGGAATTAATTGAACATTTCCCTTCGCTTTCGCATCAATCGTTTCCAAAGAATTAACTCCGAATCTGCTCATATTCGATTGCGATCCTTCAATTGCCAGAATAAAATTCAATCTCTCAGTTCTGAGACGGGGTTCACTCGATTGAGAGATCTTTTGTTTTTCATATTAGCAACTAAGAGAGAAAATTATTATTATAATATTTATAATATTTATTAGAGCGAGCAGTGGCCCAGTTGGTCCGACTCTGGACTGCCACGCAGGCGGCCAGGGTTCGATCCCGCGGCCGGCACCAATGGATTTTTCCAGATGCTTTTTCTGCGAGCTCGGTGGTTCGAAACCCACCTTAAATTGTAGGTTCTCACAAATACACTGGGCCAATAGCAATGAGGTTGCAAAAATCGAGAGAGAAAAATAGTTCCGTAAATGAACAGAAAAACTAAAATAGTGGGCCCAGTGTAAGAGTGATAGAGTGTATGAAAGTGTTGTAAAAAGCCGAAAAAGGCTATGCAAGTAAAACTTACTACTACTATAATATTTATTATTATCTCTATTGCTCATTAGTTACTAATGGCTCGATTTACCATTCAGCTCTTTTCCGCTATCTTGTGTGCACAGTATCTTGTTTATGATTCCAAGGGATAATTCCCGTATGAATAAATAAATAAATAAATAAATGAATAAATAAATTTTTTTTTTTTCATCGACGCTCTAGCCGAATATCCGGCGTTCGGAAGCGTCGAACGTACGAGCGACGTAACCGAGGAATTGTATATCGCTTCGTTGCTCCTCGTGCAATGTTCCCAGCAGCCGATTTTTCATCGTCCGATGTGCTCAGCCCTGAATCACGAAGCGCAGATTCGTATAAAACGTTTTTTAGAAGCGGTTCTGCCTCGGGGCAAAAATTTGACCAGGGAAAACATGAAAGCGGCAATTACGGAGCTCGGCGAGTCGGTTACGAGCGTCGAGAGAACTCCATCGACGCCGAAGTATCGTCCGCTTCGCGAATTCTTGAATTCACCGGCGATAAAATCGGCGCGCACACAGAGATTCATGAACGAGAGAAATCGCGAGCTGATGCGTCTCAGGGCTCAGCTTGAGACGGAGCAATTCGAAAAGGCCGATCTTATCGAGGATCTGAAGATTCAAAGCGAGAAAATGTGCAATTTGCAGAAAAAGCTCGATGAGAAAACCCGCGAATTGCGCGAGATACGAAACGATCGTTTGAGGCCACCGACGCCGCAGTCCTGTCGCAAGATTAAGCGACCGAGCGAAAATGAGGAGCTTTACAAGCGACAGATCGTCGATCTCGAGGCGTACAATTCCGAGCTCGTCGGGGAAATTGCAAAATTACGCGACGAGCGACGAGATCTTGCCGAACGTTTAACGACGAGCGAAAGATTCTCCATTGATATCGGAGAAAAGTACGAACAGTCGGAAAAAAGCGTCGAAAGCTTGACGAGCCAATTGGAAATGAGGAACAGCCAGCTCGCCGATTTACGCGCGAACGTCGAAGAATTGCGCGAGCACGTGCGAGAGATGAAGAGATCGTCAGCGTCCGATGAGCGAAGCTTCGACGCGGAATCCGCGTGCGAAGTTGCGCTTAGCAGCACGATCGTCGATGTTCAGCTTCAGGAGGCTCGCCGAGAATCGTCAGAGCTGAAAAACGAATTGTACGAGCTGAGAATCGAGCACGAGGCGGCGTTGCGCGATTGCGAGAATCTCGGCAAACTCGAGATTACGATTCGTGAAAAACAATCGGAGCTCGATTCGCTCGGAACGTTGCTTCGCGAGAGCGAGGATAAATTATCGTCGAGGGACGCGAGAGCGACGAGCCTGGAGCTCGAAATTTCCGGATTGTCGGAAAAATTAGCGAAACTGAAAATTTTATTGCGAAAAAAGGATGAGCTGTTGAATGAAACTGAGAATCGAACGAATCGATTGGAATACGAGCGCGAGAATGCTTGTTCGAGAGCTCGAGATTTGGAAATTTTGCTGAACAACGCGAATTCACGAATAATCGAATTAACATCGAGGATCGAGCTTGCCGAGATCGAAGCTAAAGAATTGCGCGTTGTTTTGTCCTCGAGGGAGGAAAAATTGTCAAAAGTCACGGATGAAAGGGACAAAATGAAGTTAGGGCTGGACGAGAAAATTGTCGAGCTTCGAGATTCGTTGATTTCGTTGGAGAATGAGAAATCTTCGGTTGATCGATTGGAAACGATCGTTTCACGTTGCAACGAGGAATCACGAGATTTGCGAAAAATTCTGACTTCGAGAGAGGAAGAAATTTTACTCGTCGACGAGGCGAAGAAACTCGCGGAAATGAAGCTCGGGACGATCGCGAGGAAGCTCGAGACAACGGAGATTTGTTTGAACGAGGAGAGAGATCGAGCGAAGGATTTGAGATCGAGGCTCGTCGAGGCAAACGATTGCTGCGAGAATCTGAGAAATTTGCTCGCGGCTAACGATAAACTTTTGGCCGACGAGAGAACGAGAATCGTGGAATTGGAATCGACGATGCTTCGTCGTGAAAGCGAAAACGACGATTTGCAGCGTATCCTCGACGAATCGAAGATCGCGCTGAGGAACGAGAGAGAAGGAACCGATGAGCTGCGAGAGATCGTGTCGCGTTCGAAAAAAACATTGCTGGATCTCGAATCACTATTGCAATTGAAGGAGCAACTTTTGGAAGAAGCCGCGAAGCGCGAGAGCGCGTTGAGCGACGAGCTGAAAGTTTGCAATCTGAGAATCGACGATTTGACGAATTCGCTGCGCGACGAGACCTCGAGATCCAACGAGCTTGAAAAACAAATTTTCCTTGCAAAGGAAAATTGCCGCGAGCTCGAAGCGGAGCTTGGATCGAAGGAAGATTTGCTCCGAGAGACGGAAATCAATAGGAAAAACGTCGAGACGGAATTGAACGTGGCGAACGTGAGAATAATGGAAATTCAATCGAGCATGGAAATCCTGAGAACGAAACTTTCAAGCGTCGAGGAGGAATATGAGCGAAGCATTTTGGCGAATGTGAAGCTCGAGGAATACGCGAGAGATGCGGATGAAAAAATCGTCAATTTCGAGATCAGGATATCCGAGTACGAGCGACGAATCAATGATCTTGACGAATCGTCAACGGCGAAGACGAGAGAATTGATGATACTTCGTGAAAAATTGAACGAGAAAAATATCGAATTGGATTCATTGAGCTCGCGTCTCGGTGAGACGGAAACGCGTGTTGCTTCGACGAACGAATGTCTGAGAGAGAGCGAGAAAAAAATTGCCGAATTGAACGAGCTTGACGAAGAAATGAAGTGTCAAATGGCGCGGGAGCTTGAAAAATCGACGATTTTACGCAACGAGAACGAGTCTCTCGAAGAAAAATTGGCCCGCTACGTTCGTTCAACGAATGATTTTGAACAAAAAATCGTCGAGATAGCGAACGAACTCGAAGAAACTCGGGAAATTTTGCATAAAGAATACTCAATGAGCGAGGAGTTGCAAAAAAAGTTGGAAGACTCGCGTAGGAAAAACAGCGAGCTCGAAGAAAAATTGACAAAGGAGAAAAACGATTCGACAGCTTTTCGGACTGAGAGAGACGGTCTCAAGGAAAAATTAGCCTCGTACATTAACGAGACATCGGTAATGAGACAACGAATCGAAAATATGGAACGAGAAGTTGAGAAATATCAAGAAAATCTCCAAAAAGAATCCTCAATGAGCGAAGAACTGAGAAAAAAGCTGGAAGATTCGTGTACCAACAATAACGAGCTCGAAGAAAAATTGACAAAGGAAAAGAACGATTTGACAACTGTTCTGACTGAGAGAGACGGTCTCAAGGAACAATTAGCTTCGTACATTAACGAGACATCGATTATGAGACAAAGGATCGAAAATATGGAACGAGAGGTCGAGAAATATCAGGAAAATCTCCAAAAAGAATCCTCAATGAGCGAAGAACTGAGAAAAAAGTTGGAAGATTCGTGTACCAACAATAACGAGCTCGAAGAAAAATTGACAAAGGAAAAGAACGATTTGACAACTGTTCTGACTGAGAGAGACGGTCTCAAGGAACAATTAGCTTCGTACATTAACGAGACATCGATTATGAGACAAAGGATCGAAAATATGGAACGAGAAATTGAGAAATATCAAGAAAATCTCCAAAAAGAATCCTCAATGAGCGAAGAACTCAGAAAAAAGTTGGAAGATTCGTGTACCAACAATAACGAGCTCGAAGAAAAATTGAAAAAGGAGAAAAACGATTTGACAACTGTTCTGACTGAGAGAGACGGTCTCAAGGAACAATTAGCCTCGTACATTAACGAGACATCGATAATGAGACAACGAATCGAAAATATGGAACGAGAAGTTGAGAAATATCAAGAAAATCTCCAAAAAGAATCCTCAATGAGCGAAGAACTGAGAAAAACGTTGGAAGATTCGTGTACCAACAATAACGAGCTCGAAGAAAAATTGAAAAAGGAGAAAAACGAATTAAGAACTATTCTGACTGAGAGAGACGGTCTCAAGGAACAATTAGCCTCGTACATTAACGAGACATCGATTATGAGACAAAGGATCGAAAATATGGAACGAGAAATTGAGAAATATCAAGAAAATCTCCAAAAAGAATCCTCAATGAGCGAAGAACTGAGAAAAAAGTTGGAAGATTCGTGTACCAACAATAACGAGCTCGAAGAAAAATTGACAAAGGAGAAAAACGATTTGACAACTGTTCTGACTGAGAGAGACGGTCTCAAGGAACAATTAGCCTCGTACATTAACGAGACATCGATAATGAGACAACGAATCGAAAATATGGAACGAGAAGTTGAGAAATATCAGGAAAATCTCCAAAAAGAATCCTCAATGAGCGAAGAACTGAGAAAAAAGCTGGAAGATTCGTGTACCAACAATAACGAGCTCGAAGAAAAATTGACAAAAGAAAAGAACGAATTAAGAACTATTCTGACAGAAAGAGACGATCTCAAGGAACAATTAACTTCGTACATTAGCGATACATCGATAATGAGACAAAGAATCGACGATATGGAACGAGAAGTTGAGAAATATCAAGAAAATCTCCAAAAAGAATCCTCAATGAGCGAAGAACTGAGAAAAAAGTTGGAAGATTCGTGTACCAACAATAACGAGCTCGAAGAAAAATTGACAAAGGAAAAGAACGAATTGAGAACTATTCTGACTGAGAGAGACGGTCTCAAGGAACAATTAGCCTCGTACATTAGCGATACATCGATAATGAGACAAAGAATCGACGATATGGAAAAAGAACTCGAGCAATTTGCCTCGAATCTCCAGAAACAAATTGACGCGAACACGGCGCTGGATAAGACCCAACGCGAGTTTAACGAACAGATGGAAAAATTGCACGTACAATTGTCCCAAGAGCGTGAGACGGTGAAAAATCTTGAAAACGTGAAAATACATTTGGACAATGAATTATCATCGTTGACACGTGCAAAAGCCGATATGATCGATCAAATAGAAGTTCTGGAAAAAAGTCTCCAAGTATCGCGAGATAATCAGCAGAAACTTCAAGAAACGAGCGACGATCAGTGCAAAAAGTTGAATCAAAGAATAGCCCAACTTGTCGAGGAATTGAAGCTGCGCAACGACGAAACGAGAACTTTGGACAATGAGTTGAGTCTTATGAGACTCGAGAATGAAAGTTTAACCGAGAAAATTGAAATCTCGAGTAAAACCGTGGCGTCGTTGGAGAAACGTTTGATCACGGCGGAAGATGCTCGCGAGGAATTTAAGCTCGAGGATAAATTGAAGAATGATGCTCTGTGCGCTGTTGAAGAAAAATTGGAGAAAATTGTCAAGGAAAAGATCGAGACCGAGCTGAGAATGAAAGAAGTTATATTGAATATGCAGGAGTTAAGAACGAGCCAGGATCAAGTGCTGGAGGCTCAGTTACAAGCGATCGACGATAAGTCGCGTCGTCTCGCGAGCTGCGAGATAGAATTGAAAGAATTGAGCGAATCATTGATGGCGAAAACGCGCGAGCTCGAGACTGTAAAATCGAGGATGATGAACATTGAGAACGATTATGAGATATTGCGAATAAAGAGCGCCGAAGATTCGACGCTGATGAAGGAGCTGCAATGTTCGTTGGACTCGGAGCGCCTGAGAATTCATGAAATTACGGAAAATTGTGAATACTCAAACAGCAAAATGGCGAAGATCGAGGAGTTATCGAGAATATTGAAAAACGAGTTGAATCGCCTGTGGGATTCGGTGAGAAACGCTTGTCCCGAATTGGCGCGTCCGAGAGACGAGAATCTCGATTGCGTGGACAAAGCCGAGGATGTCGTTGCGTCATTCGTCGAGGATTCAAAGATCATACGCAAGGCCGTCTCGATACTGAGCGAGGCTAACGAGACCCTCAAGGAGCATCTCGATACTGAGAAAGAAACGTCCAGGTTGATGTCCGAGGAGGCGAAAAAATGTAAATTCGCGTTCGACGAGGATCTGAAAAGTATGAAAGATGTTCTTGAAAAACGCGATAAATATTTGTCATCGTTGGCACGAAGAAGCAAAGATTTGCAGGGATTATTGGCAAAAGCCATTGCCGAGAGAGACGGCTACGACGATGAGCACGTCGAAACGATGAAAAAATGGCAATCGCTGAGTTTCGAAGCACAGAGTTGCCTGACAGCCGGAAATTTGTCATCCGAGGATATCGCGGAATTGCGTGAAAAACTGAAGGATCTCGATAATTTGATCGCTAGCTCAAACGAGCGTCATGCACGCAGAGCCAAAAATTTGCTCGACCTTCTCCGTCGAATATTTCTCTGGTCCGAGACTAAACTTCGTGATGCCAATGACGTCTCGTTGCTCGCGATCGATAATGATTTTTCACCGGAAATCTTGCTTTCCGAGGAGATTCAACGTGACGAGCTCGCGAGAAAGGATCTCACGGTCGTATCGTCGAGGATCGAAGAATTTGCGAATTCGTTGAAGATATGCGTGAAAAAAATTGAAAATCGAGCGACGAGATTCGTGCCGAGCAACGAGGAAAAGCTTCAGGCGCAATTGGATAAAATGTCGAAAGAGCGCAAAGATATGAAGGAAAAGCTCGATGCTGCGAGGATACGTAACGCGAAGATGGAAAAAAATATGGATGAATTGCGTAATTGCAACAAGAAACTCATGACGGAAATATCCGAGGCAATGACGGCGGAGGAACGAGTCGAGCTCGAGACGTTGCGCGGATTGACGAAAAAATTGGAGGAGGAAAAGGCAGAATTGTCGAAGCGTATCAAGGATGGAAAAGACGTGGATGCTCGTCTGGAAACGATTCATCAAGAGTACGGACAAAAGCTCGAAAAGATCAAGCAGAAAATGGTAAGTCGAGACGTTTCTTTGATAATTTTCACCAAAAAAAAAAAAGTTTTAAGTTGAAATTTCAAATAAAAAAAAAATATATATATATATATTAACCTTTCCGAAATGCGAACTTTTTGCCTGATTCAAAGAACAACTTTTAGGTAAATATCAAAATTTCTTCCGACAAGCTATTCATATATTTTTAACGCAACGACCAATTTGACGACTGGTGATCGAAAAAAATCCTCCAACTCGCGCTCAGGGCAGTCATCTCAGTCTTTAAAATAATTTTAAAAAATAAATAAATTAGTACACTTTTTTTTTTCATTGCAAACATATCCTCGAGTGCATGTTGCAAGAATGACAATTGAATTCGGTTTCTTCCTAGAAAACCGCTTACAACGAGCAAATGACGAAACTAAATCAGGAGCAAGAAAAAGCCATAAAAGAAAAGATGGACTCGTTGAGAATTCAGACGGAACAGCAGTGTCGAAAATATACGGAGGACATTGCCAAGTACAAGGCTCACATAAGCGATCTCAGTTCCCGTTATTGGGACGTGGGTGAGAAATTATTGGCCGAGACTCAGGAAAAACAGGTTGCGATTCAGCAGCTTCAACGTTTGAGAGGACAACAGCAGAATCAGGAAACAATCGCCGAGATCAGTGAAAAATCAAATCAGAGTCGTCAAAAAACTGCAAGGTGCATTATTTCGCGTGTTAATTTCGCATGGATAAAAAAAAAAAACATTGCAACAAAGCCAATCGAGTACGTTTTTTTTTTTTTTTTTTCATTTCTTCTGCGATTTCTTTAAATTTCAGTTTGGACAGACGAGATTTTTCGATTGATCGAGGAACGAGAGATCCGACAGCTCGAGCCGGATATCGCGCCGTTGAAGTAATCGAGGAAGAAACGACGACTTTCTCGACGAGAAGGCACAGCGTCAAGAGCATTCAGGCAATGGGAAATCCTTTTAAGGCCGAGGACGAGGAGGGCGAAGTTTTCGACAGCATTTTCTTGGGTTCGTTAACAAAATTTCATTGTCAAAAGAAAATAAAAACAAAAAAGAGAAAATTGCAAGAAAAAAAAAAAAAACAATGACAAGTTTTTATTGATAATTATCTTATCTTTGCAAAAAGTTTTCGCTCGATATTTTAAAATTTGCACAAGTTGGATCAACCACGATCTGATTGGAAAAAAAAAGAAAAAAAAAAAAACATTCAAGTCTTGACGAAAAATTATCAGCAAAGGCGAATGTGCCTTGCATGTGAAATTACGGCTCGATAGCTAAAGTCGTTTTTTTTTTTAATTTTTTAATTAAAAATTATTAAATTTCGATGAAACTGTTACGAACTGTTCGAGATATCCACGTATCGTGATTTTTTTTTTCTCAGCTGATCTGAAGGAAGGTCGTTGCGCTCCAATCGGTCCGGATTTCGATCGTCTTTCCGAGCTGCGAATGCGAAACTCCATGTGCAGGCCACATTTGAAATCCTCGTACGCGGTTGAGACTAATCTGCAGCCGGTGGCATTGAACGAGGACGACATAAAGGTAAAAAATTTTTTTTTTTTTTTCAACTCAATAATAATTGAGTAAGTTGTTTATCAAACGTTTCGCGATTAACGTCCCGTAAAATATTATCAATAATTATCCATATCCTTGAAAAATGTCCTGCATCAACCTTGGATATCCGAAATTCGTGTTTATTGTAGAACGGTGTAACGGGCGACGATGTTTTCAACGATAGCCTCAGTCAGAGTCTTCTTCCGGGACAAAAACCGAAGAAGAAAGACCGAACGCAGGTATCGTTTCGTTCGTTGAAAGAATTTTCGTCAATTTATTCGCATGATACTCTTTTGTTTCGTATCGTGAGTTTGCATGTGGTTTTTTTTTTTCTTTTTTTTTTTTCGTGTTGGTTCGTAGACTTCGTACAAGAGACCGGGTCCTCCGACGCCCAGCAAGAACGGTGGTAGACTTTCGTTGCAGGTGAGATTGTCGGTTTTTTTTTTTTTTTTTTTTTTTTTTTATTATTATTTTTCTCTTTGTTCTCCCTTTATTAAGGTAGCTGCGTCGTGAAATAAGTGTTAAATTTTAGAAATCGTTTTTCATTAACTTGCATCGATTAAGATAGAAATTTCGCTGCCACTCCTATTTTCCAACGTGTGCCACAGCTGATTTAGTCAGTTCAGGTAGAAAAAAAAATTTACGTCAAAAGATGAGAATTTTAGGCCGAGTGGAAGATCCGCAGCATTTGATTTTTTTTTCCTTTTTATCGAATTTATGATAAACAATTGGCGGGTAAAAAATTTTTTTTTGCCCTCACAGCTGCCAGAGGATCAGTTTGTGTCGTAAATAAGATGCACTTAGAATTTTAACTCTACGATAGATATTTAATAGGGACGTCTAACGAATTTACGGATTATTATTCAATTAAATTGATCGAATTAAATTAATTTTTTTTATTCAGTAGCGTTTGTTGGCAATAGCTCTTTCTTTTGACAAATGGGATACTGCTCAGGATGAAATTTGACAACTTGCAAAATGTATTGATCCTCGTCTTTTGTCAATAATGAATTAAAATCCTGGGCCAAAGAAACTGCTCTTTCAGCAGTATCATTTATTACTCTCAAACCCTGTAAAATTTCCATAAATTTGATATAAGATGCCTCTGTTTTTCATGATTCCGGACTTATGTCCGGAAAATCATAAGGCAAATTATACCGATTATTTTTTCCATCCAAATTTCGGCCAACAGAATTGCACCATTCGACGTCACGTGGTACAACCTGCACGGTTTCCAACTGACAATTTTTCTGATAATTTTCTCTCTCTTAGTTGCTAATATGAAAAACAAATGATCTCCCAATCGAGTGAACCCCGTGTCAGAACTGACAGATTGAATTTTATTCTGGCAATTGAAGGATCTCAATAAAATATGAGTAGATTCGGAGTTAGTTCTTTGGAAATAATTGATGAGAAAGTGAAGGGAAATGTTCAATTAATCCCAAATTGAATTGTATAACTATTAATTTTGTGATGTCTCGTGGTGAAATTCCATTGGCCGAAATTTGGATGGAAAAAATAATCCCCCGAATACCACGCGAGCATCAAAATTATCGGTTTATTTTCCTCAAGGTTCCCTCTGCTTACAAACGAACTCGTTAAGTTTTTCCGAAAAACTTGACTCGTTCGTTTGTTTGCAGGTAACCTATCGGGAAATATCCGATAATTTTGAAGCTCTGGTGGTATTATATACGATTAAACAAAAACAGTTATTTTTTAGTGATAAAATCGTTCGCATCTTTATCAAGCACTGTCTCTCACAATCAGCCTCTTCGACTACAACTCGCGTTTGGACTATCCGTGCACCCTCTCGTTCTTCGATGGCGCGAACCATTTTTAATATAATTTCATTGTTGCAACAGTCGACAAGTTGGCTACCGAACGGCAGTCAACTGCTATGATGAAAAAAATTGAAAAAATTGAAAAAAAAAATGAAAAAATTCGTTCGGGGAAAAAAATCAAAGCAAAGGAACTTTAGCTACCAAGTTTATTTTTTAACGGGAGTTCATTCAACATTCCGTTCAATTTTTTAAGTGATACCCACAACGCGAACGGTTTTTTCACTTATTATGAAAGATAGTGAATCAATAAAGTGAAAATCCGTTTGGGACCAATTTTTAAACATGAATTGGAATGATAAAGTTCGAATAGCGAAGTTGATCAGAGTGGGGAAGATTTTCCTATTCTTATACATTGAGCGCTGTCAGTCACTCACCCGCTCGGAGTGAATTTCGATGCGATTTTTGATATATATGTTACAATATCTTCAAGGAAATTCTCTAAAGGTTAACGATTTTGGTACTCATCGACGCGGAATATTTCAGAGAATACTTTGTTAGTTTTTCAACAAAAGTTCAATGGCACGATTAGATATATCGCGAGTTTATTGAGATCGCGCATGGCTCTGTCAATTAGAGGTTATGCAGTCGGGCCTTAAAAGTACCCAACTTTGCAATTTTTTTACTCCGTAAATAAGCTCCAAACTGACTTGAAATTTCACAGAGACATAGTTCAAATGTTCAATTACGCACTGCGTAAATTTCAAATTTTTTTTCATAAGACGTGATTTGCTTCTAAGCAGCCTCAAGATCTCTGATCCTCTGGCAGCTGTGAGCGCAAAAAAAAAAATTTACCAGCAATTATTCATCATGAATTCGATAAAAAGGGGGAAAAAAATGAAAAATCAAATGGGGCGGATCTTCCACTCAACCTAAAATTCTCATCTTTTGACATAAATTCCTTTTCTACTAACTATTTCAGGTGTGGCCGGTTGGAAAATCGATTTTTTTTTTTTTAATACCCTAATATATATTGTTCTTCAATAAATTTGTTTTGGTAAAGGCGTCTTAGCGGGCATATTTTTTGGTCTAAAAGAGTACATTTAACGTTAATCGTGATTAAGTATTAGGTGGTAAAAAAAAAAATTTGAATACAACCGACAGTTCATTGGATCCTACCGATTTTAATGATTGGGTAAAAAAAAAAGTTGATAGTTACAAATTGCTTCCGTGGAATTTCCCACAATATTCGAAACTCCGTGAGGAACAAGATTTGAGCATTTTGTGTATATTTTCGAGGAAAGATTTTGCAAGCTTCCATCAAATTCAATACCAACGATCCTCCAATGATAATACTCTATACAGAAATTTTTCACTCGATAATGTCAAAATCGAAGTTTCTCAACTTCATATAAAAAATTTGTTCTAGTGCGATCAATATCAAAAATTTTTTAAATATTTCAAAATTTCTTGAACATCTCAATGAAATCCTCATCGTTCGGCGCTATTACCAACGCATTTTTCAGTTTGTCTCAATTGATGTAGAAAATTTCAGCCAAATATCTTCAAAAATTGCGAAATTTTTTTAAAAAACAAAAAAAAAACCTGCAGCGAAAAAACGGATGTACTTCTGAGCGTGATTTCTCGACACGTTTTTAAATTTCACCATCGCAATATTTCGTTCAGGAGGTCGTAAAAATTTGGACTACCGAGTTAATTGTAGAAAAAAAAAAAAATCTTGAGTAACAGAGAAACTTTGGGTTCGCGTCTCACTCCTGCTCGTGCACGCTCGAGGCAATCTGTAATGGTGTCCTCTCTTTCTCACACCCACGCACACACACAAACTGTCTCACGACTCACCATTTTTAGAAGATTTCTCTACGCTCTAGAGCTTATCGTGGCGAGCCTCTTATCTAAATTCGACGCTTAATGCGCTATCACCTGTAACTACAACGAGTATTTCAAATATTACCGAGCAATTATGTTCAAATTTCGAAATAATCTACGTCGTTAGTAAAATTTCAATTTTTCGATTCCAAGCTATCCAAGAAAAAAATATTTCACCAAAAGTGTGGATTATTCTTCGAATAAAACAAATAATAATTTTTTTTTTTCCCCTTTCAACGTTTGGCACTAATTCGTAAATCTGTTTTTGCAAATAATTCGTTTTGCCGATAATTTCGTGTCTTAAGAACACGATGATACGATGCAGATCAAGCTCCGTTACCGTCAATTGATTTACAAAAGCTCGTAAGCTTTTTTTTTTGTAATTTTATTCATTAATATAATTAATTCGATACTTATTTCACTGGGTCAGAAGTGCGTTCGCTACCTTAATCGTATTTTTCTTCTCGGCGAGAGCCTCGAAATTTTTTTTTTTATAACTATAAACTCTCACGTACCCAGGGCAACGAGCTCAAGAGTCCAAACAGCCGAGTACTGAAGGAACGTAACGCGGACAGGCGAACGACAGCTACTCCAAGAGGATTGAAAAATCTTTTTGGCACTTCGATGTCTAAGCGAAGTCAGGACGAGGTGAGAGCTCCGATAAACGAAGAGTTTCTTCATTCTAATTAGCACGGCTATCCTGATCGAGCTGTGATGATTATTATTATTATTTTTTTTTTTTTCTTCTTCTCTATTTCAGAATACGATAAGTACACCGAAAGGTAGAAGATTGAGCAATATTTTCCGAAAACAGCGCACCGAGCGTAATTGATCGTGCAAAAGAAAAAAAAAAAAAAAAAAAATACAATACGAAATCAAGCGACAAACGGAATTGTAAAATTTGTAACATTTTCCCTTCTGTATTTGGCTAATTTTTTTTTTCTTTTTAATTTTATTATTATAAAATCATTAAATACTATAGTAATAACAAACGATAATACTTTGTGTTTTTTTTTTCTTTTTTTTTTCATTCAATTAGTATTATCAAAATACCGCAACGCTGGTTCGTCGTTTCTCTTAGCGCGTCACGAGGGCTATTTTTTTTTTTTTTTTTTCTCAGGGAATTGTACAATAATATATAATCTTGTCGTTGAATTCGAGATACAAACATAACGTGACGTAGCCCTGATAATGTTCAGTCTCTCTGAGGGCGTACTTTAAACGCCCTCTCTTAAAATGCACATCTCACCTTGGCGAGATTCATTGCACGAGTCTTTGATATAAAGACGAC
Organism: Rhorus exstirpatorius; assembly: GCA_963564615.1. Classification (NCBI taxonomy): domain Eukaryota; kingdom Metazoa; phylum Arthropoda; class Insecta; order Hymenoptera; family Ichneumonidae; genus Rhorus; species Rhorus exstirpatorius. The sequence goes on from OY751317.1 coordinate 30,622,510, forward strand.
TCTGTACTCTCATTCCGAGTCGGATTCCTGCGAAAAAAAAAATTACGAAAAAAAATTAATCGTTTACTCACAAGATTCTTGTAAGCAAACTTCCGCATAAACGGGATTTAAAAAAAAAAGGCAAAGCTTTATGAGAAAGCAAGAAAAAAAAATATTTGGGCAGACAATTAGCCAGACTAATTCTTAAAATAATGATTCAACGTCTGTGCTCATAAAAGCTATCCTTTCCTGCCGTTCTGCTGACATGCAATTTTTTTTTTTTTTTCGGTAATTGTCCAACGTGGGTACTTTTTCGATTTTTTTTTTCTTCGTCGAATTGCCTTTATTTTAATACCAACAATGATAAACAAAATATATAATTCTTTTCTGCTTTTATCGGCACAGATAAGCATCAATGCGATGATTTTTACAAATTTTCGGTTTTTTTTTTTTTTTTTCGTCTCCCCCTCGACAAAAGCCTTGATTTTAGGCATCGACAATGATGGTCAGGCTCAAGTGTGATACAAGCTTTTGTTGAAGAAAAAAAAAATAAATAAATAAAATTCGGAAAAGTAGCCAAACTGGATAATTACCTTTTTCCGTTATTTATTGTATTTTTTTAAAAATTTTTTATATACCAATAATAGAATTTAAAAAATCTTCCGCCACAAGCAGCGCTGGCTGTTTGTTGCACGGAGCAAATACGAGTTTTACTTTTTTTTTAAATTTTTTTATTACAGAAATTAATATAGAGGAAAAATAATTTTTTGAAATTGTAATAAAAGTTTCCAGCGTAAAACAATATTAAATAAATTGCGTGAACAAAAACAGAGGCTTGATATTTGCAAGCGATGAGTGTCGGTCAGATTTGTTTGAAACTCACCATGTATTGTCCCTGGACGTAACGCCCCGAATTTCTCGCTGTTCTTCGCAATTCTCTTGGTTCCTGCGACTGATCCTGACTTTTTCGCCTGCCGAGAAACATAGAGCGGAAAAAAAAATAATAAACCTGCAGTTTAAAATTTTGTGAGAAAAATAATGCACCTGTATTCTCTTTTTTTCATTTGCATTACTCTTCGTTTGAAATTTCGATATTCGACGTTTCGTAAAATCTGAAATTCAAATCTATATCAAATTCAATCGGGACAACCATCGTCAATGACTGCCCGTACATTCGTGTGCATGGTTGTTAGGCATTTTATTGACTCGGAAATTCTTTGACTTTTCCAGATTTTCCACACAGGTTTTGCAAATATTCCAGGGAGATTAGGGTCAAATTAAGAACGTGTGTATTGAAACACGAGCATATTTACAAACTATATGGGACGGATTATATACATAAAAATAGCAATGAATCGTTTTTGTGAAAAAAAAAACAAAACGAAACATAACTAAACACTTTTAACCCACTTAAAAAAACATTGAGGGAGTTCTCAATTCGATCCTGATATTGGAAAATAAATATTGAACTAGATAACGCAATTTTTTTCAAGTTCAAATACATGAAAATGTCAAATATTAAAATTAAAAATTAAAATGAAAAAACTGAAAAACAAAAAATAATTTAAGGACTGTAAAATGAAAAATTAATACATCAAAAGCAAATACCTAACCTGTTCTTTATTATAAACGGAAATTTTTATGCCAGTGCCAATAAATGAAAAATAAATATAAACGCTTATCTATAATAATAATTGCGTAGTTGTGTATCGACAAATCGAATGCAAAAGCTTTCGAGCCTCAGAGTAAATTAGTTTTTAGTTTTTGAAATTATGATGTTGAAATTTGCATCGTTGGAATGCAACGAAAATAGGTTTAAAAATAAAAATAAACCGATTCGATTATTGTTTTGAAGTCGAAAATCGTTTAAACCTTTTTTTCAGCTTTTTTTTTCGTGACCTGGGGCCTAAATATGACAGTAAAGCGTTGACAGTACTGGATATTATTTTTATTTGATATAAAAAAAACCTATTTTCGTTGCATTCGAACGATGCAAATTTCAACATCATTCGAAATTCTCATTGTTCGGTACTGACGTAACTTTTGTTGCATATAATAAAGAACAATATAAATATTAAAAATATACAAAAATATTTATTTTTATACTTTTCAGTTTTTGGAAGTCAGACATTGGAAGTTTTCCCCCTCCTTAATATTACATAGGATATTATTTTTTAATGATAACAATTGCCAGAAAAAAATTTGGAGCCGTTTTGGGCTGGTGCCCTGATTCGCAATATTTACCCAGTTTTTTTTTTAAGTTGGTTTCATTTTTGGTAATTCTGGAAAAAAATTCCAGAGAATTTTCTAAGTTTCCCGAGTTTTTCCGGTTTTCCCTGTTTTCCATATGCGCTAGCAACTATGATGTGAAAAAAATGCCAGACCGATAGGTCATTCACAAAAGTTGGGACAATCTCACACTTTTTTTTTCCCCCATAGAATGTGTAATAAATTATCCATTCTCGCGCAAATATCAAACATTTTATTTCCTCCCCGAAGCAAGAATATTTTGTCCTGCCATCTGGTATTTTACCAAAGTTAGATCGACATGGAGTTTTTTTTTTTTTAATTCAAAATATCGTATAATCTAAAAACCTGTGTTCTCTCTAAATTCAATGCTAAATTTGCATACAGGGCTTGGGCTGGATGACCGAAATATTACGAGTCACAGGCGTTACATTTTTTCCCCTCAAAAATAAAAAAATAAAATATTCCATAGAATCCAAAATTTTCAAATATGATTATTTGAAAAATTTCGAGGATTCTGGCATGATCCCCGAAAAAAAAAAATAAACTTACGTCACGAAAAACAAGATGCAAAAAAAAAATGAACAAGTAACATGAGTTGAGGAAAAATGGTACTTACGATCGCGAATGTATCTGCATGGATTTGAGTCTGTTGTCGATATCTTGAGAGGGACTCTGTGACGAATCTTCGATCGTGGGAACGGGTGAGCCAGGTGTCAGCGTAATATCGTTATTGGCATCGTAAAAACCAGAAGCTCTTGGTCCACGCGGATAATTGACTTTGGTAACTGGTAGTCTGCCGAGAATATTCATTTTTGTTTCTCTATCTTCATCTTTCTCGTGGAATTCTGACGAATGATATTGTCAGGAGAAAAAAAAAAAAACCATACACGTACACGTGAAAGATTAAAAATGATGACAATACTCACGGATTTTTCTTTGGACCTCTCTTCTTTTTTTGCTTGCTGAAAGAAATAAATAAAAGTAACGAAATGTAAAAAAAAAAAAACAAAAAAAAACAAAAAAAAAACCACTAAAGACTTTCGGTACACTTTTGATTCAATATCGTTTTACAAACTACCGTTAACGATAAAAATAATAATTATGGATTATCTAAATAACCAGGATTCGTAGAGAGGATTTTTTTCGGGACTTTGGATCTCATCGCTTCTTAATCAATTATGACATTACGTTTTTTTTTTTTTTTCGATTGTATAACCAATTTTGTATTGTTTGACTATAAATATAAAATACAATGATACAAGATTTAGAACGGGTTTTTTTTTCGCGTAGACACGAAAACTGAGCTCCGTTAAATTTTTTTCTCTTTTCTTTATTTATTTATTTTTTTATTTTTTTCTTTCTTTAATCTACGCGGTACGGCCGGAATGGAAATAGATGAAATTCCCAAACGAGTTCACGATATTAGTGCTACGATAGAATTTCGTTTGAAAGTCTACACATGCCTGCTTGGGGAACACGGCACCCGGGTAGAGGAGGTCTTTTTTGTCTTTGTCGTAGTTCACCCGTTCACCCGTTCAGAATGTGTGCCCTTTTGCCCTGTAAAATTATATACGCAGCAAACCCGATAAAAACGAAAAATATATATATTGTATATATTTAAAAAAAAAAAAAAAAAAAAAGCTCTCGGCCTCTCCCATTATCATTAATATTATTATTATGATTATTAGTTCAACTGCACCGATTTCCCCCGTTGTACCAGCAAATTTAAACGACTCAACGCACAAACACGCACACGCACACTTTTCATTCCTTTTTTTTTTTGATTTTTTATTTTTAATCGTGAATTTAAAAAAATATGTATATTTTTGGGTAGCCACGACCCAAAGCACCTGCCTGAAGGCATCGGTGGTGGTGAGGGGGGGGGGGGGGAGGAGAGGGGGACGAATTTCGCGATAGGACAGCGCGCAACATTCAAAGCAGATTAAGGATGAGCGTGGGCGAACGACGTTGACGTATTGGTGAACGGATTGGCGAAAAGAGCGGTTAGTAGATACTGAAAAAGCAGACAAAATAAAATAAACAAAAAAAAAAAAAACCATAAACAATAGACTAAAATTGAGACGAAAGAGCGAAGCGACATTAATCTCTCGTGGAGATGAAAATAAAAGAGCAAAGCCATTTTTTTTTTTAATTTTTTAAATGCAACAATATTGATATTTTTTTTGTGCAAAGCTCACCCCATGAATTCGTGGTCGGATACTTCGTCAGCCTCGTCCACCTCTTCTTCCTCTGAAAAGGGTAAGAGAAAAACAAAAATCATCATTTTATAAAAAAAATCTCGCGGCAGAAATTTTGTAAGTACACGATTTATTCATTGATTTATCTGTTTTTTTTTTTTTTTTAAATTGTATTTACCGACTGCATTATCCTTTTTACGACGAGTGTAGGCTCGTTTGCTCGTAACTGGCACCTGATCGGTCTCTCCGTGCAGCAAACTGTTCCTGTAGAGTAAAAGCGGCTGCCAGTCCTCGCCTCGTGACGATGGCATACCCGCTTGCAGTCTCTTGTCCAGGAAGTTGAGGCTTGAAGAGACACGCGAAAGAGGAGAGAGAGAGAGAGAGAGAGAGAGAGAAAAAACGAAAGGAAATTAACGCCGATGAATCATGACGAACGATTTTATACAAGGGAGCTTGTAGAGTGGAAATGAAAAAAATTCGATTCAATGCGAATTTTTTAAAATGTAAATTAGCAATATTGTATTTATGGGGTACATTAGGGTGTGTCGAAAATGAACTTTTTTTTTTCTTCGCTCCTATCACTCAAAACTTAAGGTTTTGACATTAACCCGTAAAAACCACATCTCTATTGAGCATACATGCCACACTAGTGCGATTCGCGATTTTGCCTTTTCAATGTACTATAACTCTCGTATAAATAATCTAAAACTATTCGATAACCAGTGTTTTTTGGGGTAATAGTTTCTCAGGAATCCGAAAGTCATAATTTTAAATGCGATAAATATTATTCATTCGGTGAAAATACGACAAAATCAGAACGAAAATGTTCAAAAATTCACAAAAAAGAAATTTTAGGTGGTGCAAATTTGCACTAGTGTGGCGTTTACGGGTTAAAGAGGCCCTCGTTCAAGGAGGGCGCTGTAGCTCGAAGTTCAGAGGTCTCTCAACGAGGATTTAGGTTTCCCATCTAATTAACACGTAAAAAATATTGTTTTTCGTTCAGAATGATGTCAGGCAACCAAAAAAATTGGCGATTTCTGTATTTCTTGGCTTATTTGAAAGCATGACTCATCCCCTAAACGATGATAGGTCGTTTTTCGACTTACCTTGTTCCAAATTTTTGAAGCCACTTTTCGACCACTATAGTCACTTTTTCAAGTTTAAAAAGTCTCCAAGGTATCAATGTGTCCAAAATGAATTGTTACAAGCATTGATCGTTGATTCGAATATAAATAAAAAATTCCAAAAATTGGTAAAACATACAAAATTTCTCAAAGAAAACATGTTTTTTTGAATAAAATTGAATTTCGTATTTCCGTATCTTCAGTTTTATTCAAAAAACCATGTTTATTTTGAGAAATTTTGTATGTTTTACTAATTTTTGGAAATGGTTATTTATATTCGAATCAACTATCAATACTGGTAGCAATTCATTTTGGACTCATTGATACCTTGGAGACTTTGTAAACTTGAAAAAGTGACTATTGTGGTCGAAAAGTGACGTAAAAAAAAAAAAATTGAAACGAGGTAAGTCGAAAATGACCTATTATCGGTTAGGGGATGGGTCATGCTTTCAAATAAGCCAAAAAAAAAAACACAGACATCGCCAATTTTTTGGTTCCCTGACATCATTTTGAACGAAAAACAATATTTTTTACGTGTCGATTAGATGGGAAACCTAAATTCTCGTTGAGCGACCTCTCAACCTCAAGCTACAGCGCTCTCCTTGAACGAGGACCTCTTTAATGTCGAAACCTTAAGTTTTGAGTGGTAGGAGCGAAGAAAAAAAAAATTTTCATTTTCTACACACCCTAGAGTACATGTTAAAAATAAGGGATATCAAGCAGAATTTGACAGAAAAAAAATGATTATCAACATTACTCGAAGTTAATTGTAATTTTCTTTCTACTCAATTGCAATCGGAGTACTTGGGGTGGGATAAAAAATTACTCAAATTTCCATCGAGTGATTTTTAATTCATAATTAATCATTGACAATTCGATAAACTCTGATATTGGGGGAAATAAAAAGGCTGCAAGGTCTCGAAAAATAGGTAAACTCAGAATATCATAAAATTTGAAATTTTTCTTTATGCCGTATATGATATAAATCAAAGGGGTCCTCGAAGCGCTCAACTAGTGCGCAAAATTTTAGCACAACCGCTGAAGACCTTTTCGCGATGTGGTCTTTTTTAAGACACCCAGAAACCAGGAATACACACACACAGGAATACACACTACGTGGCTTTAGAATTTTTTTTTTCCTAGTGTAATTTTTTCATTATCCGGGAAAATTCAAGGGCACTGGCATAAATGTCTCGGAAAAAAAAAAATATATACATGTCGCGCTCCATGTGAACTCAGCCATCCCGTTTTTTTTTTGGTCTCGAAAAAATTATTCAGTATTTCAAAGGACAATATATCCATGAATTTTATCCCCCCGCTATTGTTGATTCTCGAGATAACGATTGATGAATTCTCAATTTTGTAAAAATCATAACCTCGTGACTGCTGATCGCATTAAAAAAATAATATTTTATTTTTTTTGCCCTTTTCGAAAAAAAAATGTGCCATCATCGGTTAAAGGCTCATTGGACATTTTTCGGGATAAATTGACAAAAAAACAATTTTTCCCTCTTCACTCATGCCCTCGTGCATCTTAAAAAAATCCTGCGAAGTTGCGTATTGCCCCGCTCTATCAGGGAAAAAAAAAATAGTGAGTGGAATTCCGGGTGGCCCTTTCTCAGAAAAAAAAATCGAAAAATATTCTTTTTCTGATCGTTTAAATCCGATCAGCAGTTACAGAGTTACGATTTTTACAAAATTGAGAATTCATTAATCATTATCTCGAGAACCAACGATAGTGCGGGGATGAAATTTCGTTGAAATTTCATAGACGTATTTTCCTACGAAATGCCCATACTGAATAATTTTTTCGAGACAAAAAAAAACGAGGTGGCTGAGTTGACATAGAGCGCGACACATGTGCGCGTGAGTTTTCATTGATCGTGCTAAATTGAATTGAAAGTAGAAAAAAAAAAAATAAAAAGAAAGTGACTCACACGACGCGTTTGTCCTGCTTGAGAAGTTTGTTCGTAAATTCAGCGAGAATCTCGAGAAACGGTAGATTCGGTGGTGGACCGGTTGGATCCAGTTCGACACCGTCAGGCGGTGTAATTGCGAACAAAACACCGGCCCGATGAAGTGCCGTGATTGCCTCGCGATTTTTCACAGCGTCAAGACCAAACGAAAGGGCAAATCTCTTCGCGAGCTCCTTTATCGCCGTAAATTCTTCGCTGTTACGATTGACCTTTCCCTTCTCAGCGAGAATCTCATTGTACAATATATTCAAGCTCTGCTGCATCGTTAATGCGCAATTCGTTTTATTGATATCGCGAGCTTTGCCAAGCGTAGTTTTTATTATATCGCCATAATCGTTGTAATACTTGACGTAATGCTTGAAAACATCGGCAGCCGATTTCGTGGGTATCATGTTGTATACGATGAGCTTGCAATAACCAGCGAGAAAATTTCGCCTTTTGTGCAATTCTTCGATCTTCGAGTGCTCGTCGTGCTCGTCGTCCTCCTCGTCCGAGAAAACGTATTCCTGTATGAAACGATTGAGCATCGATTGCATATGCGGATCGGGCTCGTAAACCAGCTGATGCAATAGAGGATTGGCAAGACCGTTCAGTTGATTGCAAAAAACAACGAGCAAATCGCATATAGTGTTGTAAGCTTCCTCGCGAAGTATCGGTGGTGCGGGCACGCCGTTGCTATCGCCGACAACGAAATATCTCATGGAATCCATGAACGAATCGAGGCGTTCCCTCAATTGTCGCGCCTCGTCCTCGCCCCTCGTGCCGCCCGTATCACCGGCCTCCAAGAGATTATTCTGACCCCACAAAATCGCGAAGAAACAAGCGCTCATGCAATACTTGATCGCCTCGTTTGGAAATATCCGCGTATGATCCTTCGCCTCCTCGATGTCCCTGTACAACGAGGACCAGATGTTCCATGGATTGATATTGTGCGAACCATAGAATATCGAGACTTTTTTCAGCGACTGAACGACACCGAATATCTCATCCTCGTCCGGTACATCGGCACCATCGATCACCGTACGATAATCATCGATCGCCTCCTTGTAACGATTTACGATCCAATCGATGAGAGTCGAGCGAGCAACGTCGCATCGCGTAAATATAGCCTGTCCATCGACGCACATGTACTCGAGGGTCTTGGCCGCTGTATCGAGAACCTCGGTATCGTGCATCTTTTCCACGATACCGTGAATCTTGCTCAGCAGCGAATCCAAATTTTGCTCCTGTCGCGATTTCGTGTATATCTCAAGATCAAAGTATTGCGGTACGGCGAGTAAATTTGCCAATTTTTCCGGATCAGCGCGATATTTGTCGAGCAACAGGGGCAAAGTTTGTATAAAATGTTCCGTCAAACGTTGCTTGTCATCCTGAACCTGTTTTTGCTCCTTTACGGAAAGAATTTTTCTCGTCGGTCCGCGTCCTACCGGTGCTTCGCCGGTCGCAGCTTGCTTTATGCAACACACCATAAGCTCGATAAGCGACGTTTCCTTCTGATTGTCGAGTGCCTCTTCCTCGGGTCCGGCCTCTTCGAGCAAAAGATCCGTCATGCATTCCCAATCCTTCATCATTTGATTGGTCTCGATCAGCGAATCGACGAGATACGCTCCGTGCTCGTGAAGCTCCGACTCGATGAAGAACAACACGAGATCACGTATCAAGGGCGTATTCGCCAAACGTTTTTTGCCTCTCTTGGTTTTTATACCGGCCGATGATTGTTCGTCCTGGGTGAAAAGACGCTCGTTCAAAAATTCACCGGCCGCCTGGGCTACCGCGCGATGCGACGAATAAACGAGCTCGTAAACGTGCTCGCAATCCTTGTCCGTTAGTATCTCACGATGATGCTTCAGTATCGATATAACGAGTTTAACTGCCTGTACGGCAACGTCGTACTCCTTGTCGAGGGTCATTGCGACGATACGATCCTTGAATTTACTCGTGAAAAGCTCGAGCTTGGCTTTGAGCTCCTCCGACGCGTAGAGGGGCTGCAATGCCTGCAGGCACTTGAGCCTCACCTCGCCGACTTTGTCGTGTAGGGTCCAGCCTATGTACTTGAGATACGAGTCATCGAGGAAATTTTGATGAAATTTCTTCATCCATACGCCGATCTCGGCCATGCATATGGCCCTTATCTCCGGCAGTGTGTCCCTGTAACGATGAACGAACACGGATTTGAACATATACGTAAGCATATTCTTTATCTCATCCATGTTTTCCTCCAATTCTTTTTTCTTCGACATCAACGACTCGAGCCTGTCCGCGGCTCTTTTCTCACGTGCTTTTTGCCTCTCGGCCTCGTACTGACGCTGCGTATTATCGAGATTTATCGAGACCGTAAGGGCAACATCGACGAGGGCAGTCATGAGTTTCATCGCCGCAAGTGTCGCCGTATGCCTGAAAGCCCGTACCTGAGAATCCGAAAGTCCGGTAAGCAATGATATCACATTGTCCATGAGAAATTGATCGTATATTATCGCGTACTGGCACTGACGAACGAGTATCTGAACGAATTCGCAAAAATTTGCTCGAAATTTTTTCCACTGCTGACCGGTCATTATAAGCGGATACTCGCCGCTCTCCTCGTCAAATTCCTCCGTCATGCGTCGTATTATGGCAACGTGTTCCATATTTCCCTGCATTTCCGGTGTTATACGACCCTTGCATCCGCTGCCGTTTATGAAAAATTGCATCAGCATTAGGAGGGCATTTTCACGATTGTTCTTGTACTTTTCGATCCACTCGTCGACGATTATCGTCAGGGACATCCGATTGTTTCGTATAACGTAGTACAGGCTCGCCTCGTCCTCCGAGCTATTGGGATTTAGAGCTCGTCTGCCTCGACCTCGTCCACCGCCAGCTCCTCCTCCGCTTCCTCCTCCTCCGCCTCCGCTTCCTCCTCCTCCGCTACCAACGGCTCCTCGACCCCGACTCGTCGCGGCTGGCGGAAAATCCGTATCGATTTCCTTGTACTTTGGCTGCTGTATGGGACCTCCTCGCAGTCTCGCTCTCGTATTTCTCGTAATTCTCATGTTTGCCGGTCCCGCGGGCGTCATCGGTTGCTCGAATTGTTGCACCATCGACGACTCCCCGATCGATATATTCTCCTGATACGGCTGCTGCTGCTGCTGCTGCGATGTTCCAGGCGAGCTATAACTCTCGGAGGAATAATGCTCCGGCGTTGGATTGTGCAGAGGCGTCTGCGGCGCCTGACTGTACGACGCGTAAGGCGCATAATTATCCTGAGCATCCGCGGGCGTATTTTCGTTCATCGGTGTCATAGGGGTCATGGGAGCTTCGTACTCCGGAGGGACGGGATCGTCCATCCGGATTCTCTTGCCGCCTCTTCTGTGCATCATTGTTGTTTAATGCGCTGCGCAAAGTACTCTCGCGCTCACCCCGCGTACATCTGTAGAAACGGGCGACATTCTTATGACGTTGAAATTTGCAGCGTCGTTCGAATGCAATGAAAGTAGGTTTTTTTTTTTTTTTTTAATAGAAGAAATAGTACATTATGCTACTAGGGAGGAGAGTGCGTGATTTTTGCCGAGCACGAGGTAAAAATCCGCTCCTCCCGTGTGGCATATACTTCTTTTCACCCGACTACGATAAAATGACCAAAAAATACGAAAAACAACACCGAAGGTATGCTCAAATCGCTTCGCATGAGGGAAGTGCGTTCCAACAGATCCCACGCAAACCCTACTTTGTCTATCTACAAATTTTTCGTTTTATTGACTGAAAACATAATATGGCAATCATTATTGCTATTTTCAATGAATTAGATATTTGCAAGAAGTGAAAAATATTCTAAACAGAAAAAATACGATGTAAATTGCGTTGAAATATTGTGCGATTATCGAAAAAATTTGTATTAAATCTTTCATAAATCTCGCGTAGTCAGGGTTGAATTTCTATTCGGTAGATAGCAGCGAATTACGTTTCGATGTCAACAGACAAGAAATAACGCAATCCTATGACCATATATATAATATATATCCATATATAGTATATATATCCATATATAGTTTCAATGCAGTGTTCTTTTTCAAAAACGAACTATTTTTCATTACTTTTTCGCAGCTACCGCGCTTCAATCACTGATTGAATTAGTGCATTTGATCAAACTTGGCTTTATGTATTATTAAAAAAAATTAATAAAAAAAACATATATAATAAAAATTTGTTAAAAATATATTCATGTTTTTATTTCGAACAAATACGTTTGGTGGTTGAAGAGAAGACCGAATGTAGTCATTTGCGAAAAATTTACTTTTTTGCCCGGAAATTTACTTTTTTGCCCGGAATTTTACTTTCAGGTGCGAAATACGGTCATTTTATCGCAGTCGGGTGAAAAATCATTTCCGGTATTGCTGATGATTTTCTGGCATATTTAGGTCCCGGGTCGCGAAAAAAAAAAAGCAAAAAGAAAGTTTAAATGATTTTCGACTTTGAGACAATACTGGAAATGATTTAAAAAATTTTTTTTTTTAAATCGTTTTCGTTGCATTCCAACGATGCAAATTCCAACATCATCGACATTCGTATCATCCGATACGCTGTAGGTAAACGCGTAATGAAGAGGGGGAAAAAAAAAAAACAAGTTCGAACGAACTTTGAGCTTGAATGGTGCGAAAAGTTTTTCAATGATTCCGGATCTTTTCATATGACGGATTTTGATCTATGATTTTGCGTTAATCAATGCCTCCGACTTATCGTTGTCTGAAATTTTCTACTTTATTGGGCCAAAGAATGTTCGATTTTTCACCAATTTTTTGTGCGAAAAATATTAAATACAAAATTTTGATATTTGGTATGTTTGCCGAGCGGTCTTTATTGAACATGATAATATCTTTTGAAGTTTGACAAAACATGGTATTGGGAGTGGGATGAACCGTGTATGTCGATGCACCGGCGATGATATTCTTCGCTTGCGAAAGTCCCAAGTCTTGGACAGGTGATCCGAAGCAAAAAAATCAAACATATTTTTACTAGGTACAATATTGTGCACAAGTTGAACTGGAATGAAGGAGAAATATTGAAAAATAAAGAAATAATGAGCTATCGAAGGGAAAGTTTAGTTTTTTGCCAAAAAATTTTTGCAATTTTTTTGTTCATAGAGTAAAATTTTTTTGGATAATTCTAGTTCGACTCATGCACAATATTGTAAAAATATGTTTGATTTTTTTGCTTCGGATCACCTGTCCAGGACTTGGGACTTCTGCAAGAGAAGAATATCATAGCCGGCGCGCCGACATGCGTGGCTTCTTCCACTCCCGATACCATTTTTTGTCAAACTTTGAAAGATATTATCATGTTCAATGAAGACCGCTCGGTAAATGTACTTGATACATTTGTATAACGCTCGGTAAATGTACTCGATACATTGACCGAGCGGTCCTCATTCAACATTCTGTATTTAATATTTTTCGCATAAAAAATTGGTGAAAAATCAAACATTTTTTGGCCCAAAAAAGTAGAAACCTCCCTCAAGGTAGTACCTCCATGCTACAGCGATGGGGACAGAGAAAGCGGCGTGCGGAGCAAAGGGATAGCATCTGCCGCTCATCCAGTAGCGCAATTCTACTTTTTTTTTTTTTTTCCAATTAATTTCACTCACGATATCTCGAAAACTAAACGGTAAATCCTCTTCAGCTTTTACGAAAATATTCCTATGATAGTTATCTACGTCGCTTTAGTTTTTTTGTCAATTCTCGACACCCATCTAGGCGATACAGCGAAAACTCTGTCGTTAGGGTATGACTGGCGCATAGGTTTACGGTTTAATCAGGCTCATTTTGACTTCAAATATCTCGAGTTTGAAACGGTAAATCTCTCCGTAACTGTGCGTACGTTTGGATAATATCCTAATTAACACACGTACAAAGATTGAAAGATTTCCCAACACATTGATTTGATGGAGGTACTACCCTTGATACGACGCATCGGAGCAATTGATATTTATTTGCGATTGATTAAGTTAAAATATCGCTCGTTAATAAATAAAACCTTGAAAATTATCTAAACAACAAGCCGGAAAAAATTATTTCGTAATTGACACGGGAGCAATAGCGAGTATAGTGTACTTTGTTGGCATATTTTTTTTCAATCGGAGTAAACCTCACGATGCACCTGAAATTTTCTGAAAAACGTCCCTGTCCGTGTATACTCGCTTCGACGATAGTGCAATTAATCAAACGGTTTTTTTTTTTTTTTCTTTTCCGGTGTATTACCATAAAAAGGTCTAGTTCCCGAAAATAATGAATAAAAATATACAATTCTGTTTTTCAAAAAAAATTACTATTGTTATTATCATTCTCGATGTTTCCGGCATTGACTGTGTATACTGTAAGTTTGTGGAATATTCGACGCTACAAATAAATAAAATGTTTTCTGTTATTCGTAACGGTTGTTTATGCTCGAACCTCGGTTCTGGAAATGCCGCCGATTGCAGCTGAATAAAATTTGTCATAACAGAGAGACGAAGTAGCTCCGTTTGAAGGCAGGTACTCTCGTATACGTCAAACGCTCAATTATTACGTATTTTTCAACGCTCAATCAATTTTCCTCGGTTGAACAAATATTAACGGTCACTCACCTGATTAAAATTGTTGCAATAGAGGTATTAAAGGATATCGCAAAAAACGATTACCGCGGGAAAACAATCTGAGGATTTATGTTTATTCGGCCATCTTTTCCGACGCCATGACGCTTCGATGAATATGCAATTGACGCTAACAGAGGACGCTACTCACCGGGCTAATGGGGCGCTATCTGCAGGATTAAAAAAAGAACTAAATCATCCACGCTTTTGATTATAAATCTAATTTAAAAATAAAAGATATTTACAGTATTTTAAATTTATAATAAAACGAACCAGCGATGTTAAATTTTTTTTTTTTTTTTCGGAGCAACATATAAAAATGATAGATTGGCAGGGAATTTATCATTATCCGTTTCTCTGATTCCGCTGACAAAATGTATTAAAATTGTATTTCTTACCAAAAGCTTGAAAAAATTCTACCAATTGCATACTATAAACTTGTACAGGGGTTTGTCCTGTGAATTAAATAAATAAATTATTTTTTTTGGCACACTAAATCTTTACTTGCTTTTTATATTAAAAAATTAAACCAACAGGCAGAATTATCGTAGTAATAAAAAAAAAGTAACAGTCAGAATTCGAAATAATACTTTCAGTTCCTTTTTTTTTTTGGTACATTGAATTTTTACTTGAATATTATGTTGGAGTAAAAATTTACGGTGTTAATAAAAATAATTAGCTAAGCTGAAATTTGTTTTTTTATATTCAAAAATTAAATAATAGTATAATATAATAGTATAGTATAATAGTAATAAAAAAAGCTACCAGTCAGAATTTGAAATACTTGTTTTTTTTTTATAAAATTGAATTTTTACTCGAATAGTATAATATTGGAGTAAAAATTTACAGTGTTAATAAAAATAATTAGCTAAACTGAAATGTGTTATTCATATTCAAAAATTAAACTAACCGGCAGAATTATCGTAGTATAATAATAATAAAAAAAAGTGTCAGAATTTGAAATACTTCCTGTTGCTTTTTTTCTGGTAAATTGAATTTTTACTCGAATAGTATAATATTGGAGTAAAAATTTAGTGTTAAAAAAAAAATAATTAGCTAAATTGAAATTTAGTAACGCGTCAAAGTTTTGCAGTTAATTATTTCAACTCGACTTTAAAAAAAAAAATGCTTTTATCCCTCTGGGTAATTTAGGCTACCGGCGGAAAGAAAAAAACGTCAGTGGGCCACTTAAGTTTACAAATTTCACGTTCTCTATATTTTACAATAATTTACAGAAAAATAAGATACAATGCTGCAATTTACGTATGCAAACCGTATACCCTGTAGAGAAATTCACCATTGTCGTCGTAATAACGATCCTCGACTCTGTAAGTTACGCCGCGTTTGTATTTATTTTTCGGAATTTTAATAAATTCGGGATAATCGTCCGGCGCAGCGTTCTCCTTTTTCTGACGAGCTATTATTCCAGTTTCCGTGCTACCCTCGTCGATGACACGAACCGTCGTTTCTCGCAAGCTCGGCGCTTCGATACTATCGCTCGACGAAGTTTCGTTATCCTTCGCGTAACTCAGCTCGCTCTCGCCGCGAGCGTCGGACGCGCTACGACTCACATGTATCAGTGATTTCAATTTGTAATCTTCGGCATTTTTCTCCTTGTACTCATCGACGATTACACGATCAATGGTCGTTATTTCATTCTTGTTCACACCCTCGACGTGCTTTCTCAGAAACATGTCGTAAGTAATGCAATCGTTGGATTTTTTACGACTCTTCGCTCTTGCGTCATCGTCATTGCCCGATGTAATCCGTTCGGGCAATTCTTTCGTTATTTTTTTTACCCTTTTTTCGATTCCTTTGCGCTCTTTAATCGCCGTACTCCCGCCCGAATAACTCTCAATTATACTCGAGAAAACGACGCTGTCGGGTTTACGAAAAATTGGCTTGGGCTTTAAAAATTTCTTCATACCCTCCTCGCTCATTATCGTTATATCGCGATTTTTGAAATTTTCCAAATGAGCCCTCAGCTCAGGATCTATCGCGAGCTTGCCCGCTCTGAACAGATCCCAATTCTCCTTCACCGTTTTGTCATATTTTTCAACGATCTTCGTCGACTTCGGTAGCCAATCGGCTCGCAAAATTTTCAGTACCGCCTCGCGAGACGCCGGAAAACTATCGCTCAACTTGTCCGGCGACCACTCGTCCGGATCTTCCTTGTGCAAAAGACGCATCTGTTCCTTCTCACCCCAGGTCACCATCGACGGCTCTACGCTTTTGAAATATTTTCGCTTGACTATTACGTTCTTCAATTTTTTCTTCGCGATGGACAATTCCCTGAAATAATTTTTGTGAAAGGAAAAAGAAAAAAAAAAAAAACGTACGACGACGCCTGAGATTCGTGATAAAGGTCGAGGAGGTCGACGGTAAACCGACAACTTACCTTTCGTGCATCCTGTGGTATTCGGCGACGTTTGAAAAATTCGATTCGTACTTGTCGAGATCTTCGAAATCATCGTTCTCATTCTCATCGGCTTTTTCAAAAGGCATGCTGGGCTGTATCATTTCTATATGACGTTTTTTCGACGAGTCCCGAGTGGATCTGCGACTGGAACCGTTCGTGCGATAACCTCTCAATGATAAACGCACGATTGCCCGTATAGAGTTCATTTTCGTTTTATTTCCCCCCCCCCCCCCCCGAGTCAATGTTTTCTCGATTTATCAAAATAATTTCGCGACGAAATGAGCAATAAACGAAACTGAGTAATAAAACCGGCTATTTCAGCTCGGATCGATCCCTCGGATTGTCCCGGAAGGCCGAAGGTATTTTTGCACGGCGCGAAAATGCTAATAAAAACAAAAATAAACGAAATATGATTGTCCAAAAATCATAACTAATTGTTGAAAAATATACACAATGAAATTGTAATAAATAATTATAAATATTAGGAATAATATTTATATCAATTATTGATTGATTTTTTAAATTATTGTCGTTCACGCACGCACTTGGGTTCAAGAGACCGTCGTAGTTCAACCTTTGACTGTAGCGCCGCATGGCTGAACGACTAGTTGGATAACTAATGAATCACCAAACTTCACACCAAACATTTGAATTTTGGAAACAAGAACGAATATTCGCAAGTCAATAAACGCTTGCAATTCTCTTATAATGTACTCGCATACAGAAAGAATTCTTAACATTTGGAGTTTTCATACGTCGCGATTACTTCGATACGTCTCTGAGCCTCCTCCAGGCGATAGGAATTCTCCCTGTATGTATAGGCAATGTACAATAATAAAATAAAATCATCCTTCGGGATATGAATTTTAAGGAGAAGAAGAAGAATAAAATCATTCGTGTGATTTTTATAATATTGGAAGTATATTATTTCTTTTACACAAATTACATGTGATCATGTATCAATCAATTTTGATACCACGTAACAAATCCTAAAGTATGTATATTAACTTTCGTATTATAAATATATTTAATTTTTCATTATTTTTGTAGCATAAAAATATATTCTTATGTTATTTTCGTATCTGAAATAACATATGTAATAGGCAGATCGTGTTCTCTCTATTACTGCCCTCCGAACAAAACAGTTTTCGTAACTACCCGCCTTATATAATTCGAATTTGTACTGAGTATAATCCGTTTACCGTAATAACTTAGTTTCACTTTAACATAACAATCTATAATGGACTTGATTAAAAAATATTTATGATTAGCTGCAGGTTCGAGTTCGTTGACGTGTTCATTGAAATTTGCGAAAATTATATTAAAATTGATATTACGCATGGTGTTTATGAGAATTTCAGAGAAAATTTCATAAAAAAACTGTTTATATGTTGGGTATCTTTATTCCTTTGTATAGTTATATCGCGCACTGTACCAAAAGAACACACCTTCTAAACTGTATATATGTAAAAGGGCTTGTCCCGTGAATAAATAAATAAATAAAATATTTTTGGTTACCAAAGTGTCATTGTTTTTATACCAATTGATTATTTTTTCTACAATCTCGACGACCCTGTACGTATCCACTTTTGGATAATGTAATCCACCGGCAGATTTTCGGTTAATAAATGATGATTTCATTGGCTCGCGCTTACTTAATAAATGAACGCAAGTTTCACATTTTCGTAGTTGGAAGATCTTTCTTTCCACGTAACCTGCTACATATATAACACAGTGGCTTGCGAGTTGATCAATATATTTGATCGACAAATCATCTATATTTATAGATTCAATATCTCGTTCAGTATTTCACGATAGTCTTTGAATTTTCAAGATTCATTTCTTTACCTCCGATACGTCATGAGCATTGTCCGATATGGGGCTAGCTTTTCTCAAATCTGCCAAAAGCTGTTCCATACTTTCGATTTTCTTTTTATACCCGCGCTGTGCTCTGAGCAGTTTCTTTATCCGGGCAGTTTTCTCATCGCAGCTTTTTTTCAAAAGCTGCATGGATTTGACGATCGTTCGTGGTGACATTTTCAATATATTGTCATTCGTGATATCACCAGGATACCTAAGTTTTTGGACATTTGTTGACTTAGGTGTTTGCGGCGTGGCAACAATTTCCATCGTTTCATCGTTCGGACTGACCTGCGATACATCACTGTAAATATTAAACCAGAATGCCAGATTAATTGATCAATCAAATTTTACATTTTCATATCGTATCATAATTATTATTCAATTACTTTTCAATATTCGATTGGTCCAGCGCTGGAGTTGTCCGCGATTTACTCAAAGGATTCTCTACCGAAGAAGAGCTATCCGCATCGGCATTTGTGCTATGGAAACATTGGATGTATTAATTCAAATATCCGAGCTTAAAATTGGAATAATAATTTATTAATTTAAGTAAAAAAATACCTGTACAAAGGAATTTGCAAAAATAAGGATGGTACAGAGCTGGCTTTCAATCTTCTGTTTGCAAATCCAGTTTTTTCGAAACAGTCTGGTTCGAAATGCATAGAGCAAATTCTGCTGCTTTTTGCTAAATTTTCCACATTGAGAACCTGAGCCCATATTTGGCGGTGTACCGGATCAGAAGGCACTCTGAAATAACGAGTAATCGAATCAATGTGAGAATATATTCTTGGAGCTAACAGAGGATAGAATTACTTCGTATACCTTGATCAAATACATAATGAGACATGAAAATACCAAAAGATATTGAGGTTATTCAGGTTTCAAGGTATACTTACCTATGCCATGTTAAATTTTCATATTCGTTTGCTTTTACTACGTTTGCATTTCGTGTATTTGTTATATTTTTGCACTTCGGAACAACGCAATAATTCACCATTGTGAGTTTCTCTCATAAATTACCGAAGCGAAAATCTCGTCCGAGACGCACACATCCCGAGACTACAAACTACAAACGACGGCACGGACAAACATCATACATATACAGTGTCGAAGAAGTTCCTCAGACGACCGTTCAGCCGTGCGGCGCTACAGATCTTGGAACATAACTGAAGGAGGCAACGAACAGCTGCGAGAGTGTAGGTCCGGAATGCAAGGAGAGGGAAATAATATTGGAAATAATAGATGACAGACCCCCCCATAATATAAAATATAAATACCGAATAAATTCGGTATTTTATATTTTTTTCCAAATTTAAGGTAGTTCTATCGCTGCAGACTAGTCAATTAGCTATAAATGTCTAAATGATGATTCCTAAAAATATTGGATATATGGGTTAAAATTAATAAATATTAAATAAGCTTACCCAGGTGAATACAATTAATCAACGGTTTATTATAAATAATTATGTAACTAGTAAAATAGTAATTGCAACGACTCAAGTATTACTAGATCTCGTATGATATTTACGTGTGGCAACGTTGCGTTTTCTTTCTCTTTTCATTCTCGTGCCCTCTCACTCTCTCGCCCGCTCTATTGACGTTGACGCGGAGAGGTTATGTTGTTCGACTTGTCAAATACCGCTTTCGTTTCGATATCGCGTTGCCACATTTTTTCACCGTCACGACATTATGCCACAAGTTGTGTATCACTACCCGGATGCTCGTATTAAAATCAGTATAGCTTAAAAAATTGGTCGACAATCATATTTTTTTTAGGCCCGTTAGATTTTTACGTGTTTAATGAATCTAAGTCTCGTTTTTTGTAAGAATCTTTTGGATTTTCGATAAGATATATCGTTTTAAAGTGACCGGAAATCGGTTCTTCTATATGCCGAAGCAAATTTGCCTTGAGGAACTGGCATTTTCAAGTATTAATTTCTCCGTAATTAGGTCGATAAGGGGCATTGACGTTTCGCGAAATGAATAAATATATTAAAATTGAAGATATAAAAAAAAAAAATTGAAATCTTATGGATTAGTTACCACGATAGAACTACCTTAACGCAAACCTTCTCAGTCATATCTACTTTCGTTTTGTATTGTCTCCGTTTCCGTTTTGTTGTTATAGCACAATGGGCATATTGCTCGGAAAAGTAAAGGTCTTACCTGATTTTACATCTTTTTCAAATATAGTGGCTTTCATTTCAGTGTATATAAGTAACCAATTTATATATTTTGTAAAATATGAAGTAAAATATGAATACTTCTGATTTTTATTTTTTTTTCTCGATATTCATGGTCCAGTTCAGAAGTGTAAGCTTTGAATTCAAAATACACCTTGTTAAGGATGTTGTTATATCGATATAGTGTCATCGGCTTGAATTTTTTACAGCATATCAGTGTTTATCCCCAAAACGTGTGTGCAAAGATTCAATGAGATTAGGAGCCTCGTTGTCGAAATATCAAATGTTTAAAAAAATATTATTTAACATGCGTTCTTATGATCACACTTGAAAACAGGTTCCAATTAGTCTGTAATTCAGGAACTTGAAATGACCTAGTTCTGTATATAATAAAACCGTGCGCGAAAGCTCACCTTAGGAGCATTTTCGTTGAGTAATTAAATGTAACATATTTTGAAATAATGAAAAAAAGATGCGTACGCTGTCGATTTCAGACGAGACGAACAATATTGCTGAACTCAACTTTTCGAATTAGGCTTCTTTTTCAGAATAAAATTTTGGAGTTTTATCAGGGCCTTTTCATAGTAAACGGCATAAATAATAACTCATAAAATGTGCATTATTATCCCTCTATTCGTTTTGCCAAAGGAAAAATAGAAACAATGCAAATTTGGCACTTTTTGTGCTTCAACTCAAAACGCTGCTCAAACTATACGTAATAGAGTAAAATTGCTCAGAAATCATTTTTTAGGTAATTAAATTCTCTACAAAAAAAAGTCCACGACGGCATGTATCTAAAGTTAATAATTTAGGCGTGGGAGGCGTCCAAAGTTGTAAAAATAATTTATAAAAAAAACCATTTCAAGCAGGTGGCTTTATTTTAATTTAGTTATAAATAAATATTTTTAGGCTTTCTCGTTGTGTCCAATTGACGTATGAATTTTTATGCATTTTCGATTCAACGCTAACGCGGTGATGTGTAATTTAACAACCAATGGGTCTGCTATTCTGCGATTTCACAAAAATCACACTTCCTCGTCGTGCCACTTCGGACACCTCCCACTCATTCGCTATTGACTTTTCATATATGCTGTCGCAGACTTTTTTTATAGGAAATTTAATTCTCTACAAAATTGTTCGTATGCAATTTTCTCTATCTTGAATAGTTCGCGCAGCGTTTCGAGTTGAAGCTCGTAAAACGTGAATTTTGAAATTTTTTTTTGCAACATAAACGTTGATATTTCAAAAACTCACAGGAGTATATTGCTATAATTTTTATACGTTGTTATCAATGCCATTTACTATCGAATAGCGTTGAAACGAAACCTCACAGTTCTAATTCTGATTTCGAGGACATAAATTGACTGGCCGAGATGAGCGAGGATTTGACGTTGGAACCGCTGAGCCCTGCCTGTTTATAAGCATGAGGATCCCCCCCTCGGACCAGTCCCGCAAACCTACGGAGGAACATCCTTGTAATAATTCAAGCTTTCCTTTGTCCCGGAAACTTTTTTTTTTCAGGACTCAACTATTCTTGAAGGGACAGCTCAAATAATGATCGTCAGACCCCGACGAATTTCGCTTTGAATACCTCATATTGAATTCTGATGGAGGATCTTTTTTTTTTTTTTACCGGTTTAATGAAATTTTCGAAAAAACGCAAAGCATCAGGCGCGTTGACACAAAACGATAAGTCTTCGTGCACGGATTGATAAATTGTATTTACAATATAATTGAAATTGTACGTTCAGCGATTCTTTCATTACATTTATTCTGAGAATATTCATATTTATACACAGTAGTAGCTAAATGTTATTATTATTTAATAATCGTGGTTCGTCTATTAGTTTATATAGTTAGCAATAGTGGGCTCATCGAATGCACGTTGCAATTTCGATAGATCGATTAATATTTGACAAAAATACAAAAATTATTAAGGTATGACAATTATCATGTTAGAACGTTGACGTTTCCCCCCTCTTAAAAGACCGGATACGCGGTTCGTTCATGTTTTTTTTTTCTTTTTCTCCCCCATACTATGTATAGTATACTCGCTTACTCTTTCCCAGCTTTGTATCGTTTTTTTTTTTTTCTTTTCATCTTATCATTATCATCATTCTCTTCTTCTAATTATTCAATGTATATATCACCTATAATCGACTTGCACTTTTATTCCTTCTTATCGTACATTACACTTACTATTGTTTTAATTTTTTCTTTTTTTTTTTTATTCATTATTTATTTTTTATATATATAGATTTCTTTCTAGATTCATCGTGTCAGTGTGGTATGTGTGTGTGTATGTAAGAGAGAGAGAGAGAGAGAGAGAGAATCATCCAACGAAAGTAAATATGTATAATCTAAGAGCAAAAAGGAAAAAAAAAAAAAAAATCGAGAATTGATTTATCGTCTCGTCCTTCTTCGGCCTATTTATACATGAGCTGATAACATTTTTCTTGCAGCGTTTTCAAACATCCGATCAATTTTTTATAGCGGCTGTACAAAACGCATTTTTTTCCGTTAAACTTCCTATCGGTGCATGTATCAGTGTTTATGTATATACATATAGGTACGCGTGCGAAGTTTTTCTTGTATTGTTGTTGTTGTTTTTTTTTTTTTTTTTTTTTTTTTTTTTTCATCAACATATTTAAACAGGATTGCTCGATCACGAAAAGTTCTCTAACCACTTTTTTTTTCTTGTTTTTCTTCTCTATATCACGCAGTACGTATTTTTTTTTTTTTTCTATAATACAGCCTAACGGCAATCCACTCGAGTTTGTTCGTTCGACGATGATAATTCGTAATCATGAACAGTTCGTTCCGAATGTTACAAACGCAAATGAACGACGAATCGATAACACGAGGATATTCTCATTGAACGTAGGAAAATTTCCGCGATTTTCATGATCAATTGGATCTTCGTCGGAAACGCAGAACACACCGCTCCGGAGTTTGGAAAAACGAAAGAACCCCTTTTTTCCTTTCTTCTTTTTTTTTTTTTTTTTTTTTTTTTACGAAGCAGCAAAATGAATTTTACTGCCGTTCGCAAGGCGATTCTGGTTCATTCAAGAACAAAGGGAACTCGTGTGAAAATCGAGAGTGGATGCGCTTAAAAAACGATTAGGTTGATTAAGAAAAAAAAAAAACAAAAACAAAACAAAACAAAAACAAAGACAGAAATCCTACAATTTTTTTCCGTGCAAAAAAAAAAAAAAAAGAACACACGTTAAGACTTTCCTACGTCCATGATTGAGCTCTGGTTCGGGAATAAAAGAGAAAAAGCGAAAATATTCGAGTAAAACTCGAGAAAACGTCGTGAAATGGCGCATTTTTTTTGTTTTTCTTTTCTCTTTTCTTCCACAGTGACGCGAAATTTAATGATAATAACGTTACAATACCGAGAGCTATCGATTTTTCGTTGTTGTTGTTTTTTTTTTTTTTTTCCCCCCACGCAATCCTCAAAGTTTTGGTCATAATTTCACAATTTTATTACAGAACAAGTTCGGTAAATACAAGTTTACAAGTACACAGACCCTCGTACACGCGCTCTACACTCTCCTCGCGACACCGACAAAAAATAAATGTAATATTCATCGGTCATCATCCACCGAAGAATCTCTCTTTTCACTTGGAAAACACAAAAAAAGAAAAATTATATTTGTCGCGGTCGGTGCTTTTTTTTTTTTCGTTTTCCTTCAATTTCCTCTTAGCTCGCTCTTATCCTTTCGATTTTGGCTTCGGTCGCACGAGAAACGACTTCAAACTTTAATATATAATATTCCTACAAGATAAGCCGCTAGCTACGCTTTCCTCGCAAAATCAAAATATCAGGATTCTCTGTGAGAATTTTCCGACGTGTATTTTTCATTATTTATTCCTTTTTTTTTTAAATATATATATATATATATATACGTGCAGAGGTGAGATATATCAGGTATTCCTGTGTTTTTTTTTCCTTTTTTTTCTTTCATTCTTCATATATATATATATATATGCTCGTGTATATTTAACGCATGTACGAGATAGGTCAATCAGGACTTATGCGGAAATACTCTTTGTGTGTCGCATTGGTCGATGAAAATTAGCCATCGGGTTTGTATAGAGAAAAAAAAAAAAAATAACATTATCATTGGAGGAAGAGTCTAAGAGGCTTACTATTTTTTTTTTGCTCGATCATACTAGCGGTGGAATAAATCAATTCTCATTAATTCCCAAACTTCAACTTTTCTGTTTTTTTTTTTATTTTCATTTTTTTTATTTGACGATTTATCTCAATATCAGGTCTGCAATTAACCAAATAATGTTATATCGATTGAAGAGATGGGGGGGGGGGGGGGGGGGGAGAGAGAGAGAAAATATGTGATTAGTACGATACGATTAATAACCATGAAAGGATTAAGTAGCGAGCGATGGGGTGGTTCTTGAATGCCATATCGTATTTGCAAGAAATTTCCCCCTGTCGAAAAATTCGTAGCTCCCGGGCGCACCGTGTCGATTGATTAAAAAAAAAAAAATATATAAAAAAAAAAGAAACAACAACAAGAACAACAAAAAAAAAAGTCCCCTCATTTATCAACGAAGTGACCCGCAGCTCGATCGTATTGTTTTTTTTTCCCCCTTTCTTTCTCAACTTCTTTGTTCCACCCCGACCCGACGAATTTATAAAATTATTAACTTTCGATTTTTCGAGCTTGTCGCAAGTACAGTCTCACGGGAAAAAACGTTTAAAAAAAAGAGAACGGGAAAAGGGAAACGCAAAAAAAAAAAAAAAAAAAAAAAAGGGAAACGCCAAAAACAAAAAAACGAACGAAAAAATGAATCGTGATTGGGCGATTCGCGGTTTACGACACGACCGACCAACGATCGGATAAATCGTCCGAATAAACGAAATTACGTTTTTTTTTCTTCCTCCCCCCCCCCCACCCTTTTTTCGCGATACGCATTGCAACGCGTTTTTTCGGCACAGCGTCCAGTGACGGCCCAAGGGCTTACTAAAGTAACAAAAATTCAGCTACGAAATAAAAAATTAAAAAAAAAAAAAAAAAAAAAAAAAAAGGCAATTATTTTTTGCCGGCATCCTCGCGATAGGAGCGTACGAAATTAAATGTTCTAATTGCGACGATATTGTCGCTGCTCAAGGATAATCCTTGTTATTTATTGAAACAATAATAGTGCCAGAGAGTTTGCGCCGGCGGGGGGAATAAAAGACGATTTGCCCGAATCGAACCTTAATGGCGAAATAATTGGGAAAATCGGCTGATCGAACGAGTAAGAGACGTTGCTCGGTGAGACCGAGAAGCTCGCGGGAAGTCTACGATCGATAAATTTACGCTGCGGTTAAAGAGAACGCGTAATCGATCATCGCTTCGGTGTGTCTTTGTGTTTGTGTGTGTGTGTGTGTGTATTTGTTTGCTTGTTTGTTTGTTTGTTTGTTTGTTTTTTTTTTCTTTCAAAATCGCCAATACGAATATTCGTAATTCGACAATCTCTCGATTTTTATTCTTTTCTTTTTAGCTCTTTTATGATCTTCATCGGCTCCGAACGACCTTGCGTTAAAACAGCCTTATCATGCGCTCGTGTACACAACGCAGCGACGCGTCACAGTTTTTCTTCTTCCTTCGTTCTTTCCTTCGCTTTTTCGTTTGCCCGTTATGTGTGTTTTCTTCGTTTTTTGTTTCAATCTTCTTCTTTATTTTTGTTTTTATCAAATTTCTTTTTTTTTTTTTTTTTCATTACCGGTCAATTAATTACCGGCGGTCCAGTAGGTCGAACTGTAGCCGGGCTTCGCTTGCGCCTTGTTCTGAGAGCTCGCGTTGGATCTCTGACCGCTGCTGCTACCGCCGTCCTGATGCAACGGCTGATGCAACTGATGCGGCATCGTCGAGATGAATAAATGCGGTGCCCCGTAACCACCCGGCATTCCGGCGCTCTGACTTCCCGTAAGACTGAACGGCGGTGGCGTCGCCGAGTGGAAGGTCTGCTTGTCGTAAGACTGTGGTTTTTTTTTTTTTTTTTTTTTTTTTCGTTCGAGGATCCCAAACCCCCCAAATTCACAGACAAAAGTTATTAATAAAAATTATCGTCAACGGGTGTTATGATACTTTCGGTGATCGAAATATCATCGAAATATCATGTTTAAGGGGGGTTTTTTTTTTTTTTATCGAATCGTTTTATATCGAAATAATTGCAAAGGTAAAAATATTTTATGGATGCACCGGCCGGTACGGTCATGTGAAAAAAGTGAGAAATTATATTTGAAAATTTGAGGCTCGATGCTCCTCAAATTAGTGGCAATAGTGGCATGAAATCAGAAAAAAAAAAAGTAGCCTCGAATGTTCTATAGAATTACATCTTTTGACCGATTGTGGATCATATTTTCAGTAGCGTGACAAAAAAAATTTCAGAATTCTTACAAATCTTAGGTATTTTTCATCACAGTACGTATCTTCACTATACGAGGCATTACACGCCAATTCGACCAATGATTTTCTCCCGCCATTTCTGATCTGTTTCATAATTTTTTTTTTTATACGTTTGTCCTTGCTGACAAAATCAATTCTGAATTTTCTCAGATTTTTCGTTGGACAAAGCGTTACTTATTTATGGTCTTTTTGCCAATCCTCAAACATCCGAAAAATGAGCTTTTCACGTGTGTACAGTACCATTCGGCCGAGGGACTAAGCAGTGAAGTTTTTGAGTGAAAAGTTATGCAATTACTTTTTGAAATGTTGGAAATAGAGTTTTTTTTTTTTTACCGTCAAATCAATCGTGCCGTTAATCATTATGTTCAATTTCTACAAAAAAAAAAAATATAATTCAGTAGGATTGAAAAAATCTTTGAATGTCATTAACGCTACCTTCACGAAATATGTATTCTTTTTTTGAGAACCTTTTTTTAGAATTTCTAAAAATACTGATCTGCTTGAAGTTGGAAAAAAAAAAAAATCTGAAAACAATCAGAAGTGATTTTGAGAGTGAGGAAAATGATATAAATAATCAGAAATCAGATCAGAAATAGTGAGGGAAAATCAAGGGTCGAGTTGGCGTGGAATGCCTCAAATATCAACCACTTTGACCCAAGAGACATTTCAATTCTCTTTTTTGTATTTTTTTTCTTCAATGTTACGTCTTTTTTAAATCAAATTTCGAGATTTTACTATCAATATGCGTAAAATAGTGTCAATTAGTGGCAATTTGTGAAAATTAGAGACTAAAAAGTGACACTTCATGCGATAGAAAATATTATTTTTGTTTTAGTTTATTGATGATCAAAGTGGGAAATAGAAAATTCGAGTGAGCGACTTCCTAGAAATTTTGGCTACTGAGCATACCTTCGACAGAAATTTATTACGGCATAACAATAAACTTTTTCGTCTACGGGAGAACGAAGAATAAATAAAAATTTGAGACTACATACATAAAAAAAAATTATAATAATTTACATCGTTTGTATCTTGCAAATATATCTGAAGTTGATTTGATCAAAATACATTCAACTTATCGGTGTAAAATAAAAACAGCAAACGTGACAAACAAAATGCATATCTTCGGATATACATTTTTTTTCGTCGCGGTGACTACGAATTTACGTAAAAATTCTCAAGTTCATCGCAACTGCCCCAGAACGTGAATTTTCATTTAAATTAATTTTTTAAATCGAAAAAACCGTAATAATTGTCGAATTTGAATTTTACTCATTGTAAATTTATAATTTTCGATTCATCTACCGCGACGGATATTGAACAATGTTTATTGTTCAACGATTATAGAAATTTGTAACGTAAAAAAAAAAAAACCGATTTTTCAAAATGAAGAATCATTTCAATTCTCATGGCTTGTCGAAAATATTTTCCAATGCAATTATCGCGAAATTTTCAATACACGGAAATGATATACATGAAATAAAAAATCCCAATTATCATTTATTATTACAGATTTTAAAATGAAATTAACGAAAAAAAAAATCACCTCTCCAACATTTGAAATAAATTGCGCGATTTCAATGTGAATGTATAATTAACAAAAATTTCTACAAATTGAATTTACAGCTAGTTTCATCATTAACATTTCAGCGATAAGTTCGGGCAAAATTTTTAGCCGCACAGTTCTGGATCGGTGTTCGATATTACAAGAAAGTAAATAAAATAATTCAGATTTTTATAGATTTTTGATGCATCGCGCCCAAAGTCTTTGCGGCGTCACGAATAAAAAATTTTCTCAATAATTAGCCAAATTTCACACGCGTCATTAAAAAGGATCATGGCCAAATTTTATGATAGCCAAGATTTTTTTTCGGTTTCATCGATGCCCCGAATTCAATTTGATCATTCGTCATCGAATTAATTGCGACGATTGGGCTCTTTTGTACTCACGTTTACTTTGCCAAGGGCAACGTGATTCTTGGCGTACATTGTAGCGCCGATATCAGCACCGGAGGAGCCTCCGCTGTTGTTGTTGCCCGTCGATGTGCCAGTTTTGCCGCTCTGCGAGCCCGTGTAACCGCTTCCCGCGCCCTTGTACTCGCCGGTTGGACCGGCGCTAGCAAGACCATCGTAACTCGCTCCGCCGCCGTAGCCCGAGCCATAATTTGCCGGTTTCGTGCTGTACGCCCCGCTATTCGTGCCCGCGTTACCGGCAGTCGCGATCTGCTGCAATCGTCAAACAACGATCGTCAGTAAGAAACGAATGACAGAGGGAACAAGCGCTTGAAAGGAAAGGACCGAAAAAAAAAAAAAAAAAAAAAAAAAAGTTTTGTTTGCAGAGAAGGAAAAAGCTTCATATGCCATCGGAACTCACGGGATAGATGGCCGGTGTTCCGTACTGAAAGCCTCCTGGCATTATTCCACCGCCGTATGCGAAGTAAGCGTAGCCCGGCGGTAGAGTCGGATTCATCATTGGCTGTTGATGCTGCGTCGCAGTCTAGTCGTGAATTAATTTATAAAGGGACAAACTCTTACAGATATGGATTAATCGTTTCAACAGTTTTTTTTGTATTTTTTTTTTTCCATATCTGCGTGCACATGAGACTTTACACGATAAATCGACCTACGTTCGCGTCTCACCATCTGAGATTTGGATCCATCATTTTTTTTGTGATACTTTTTCAACCTGAGAGGTATTTAATTTTTTTTTTGTTCTTAGGTGACTGAAAATTCATCGTTATTTTTGTAAAAATCCATTAGATTCGCGAAAAAGTTTGTCCCATTCGGGGGATTTGAAACAAATATCTCGATAAGGGAACGTGAGATGCACGAGTCGTGTGAGCTACAGCCCGGAATGAGCTGATATTCTCTCGCTTCCTATTTTCAATTAATTTCTCAAAAAAAAAAAAAAAAAAAAAAAAACGAGACGATGCTATCAGCCCGATCTCGAAGTAGATCCTAAGGTATTTTGACAGCTGTCACATAATTTTCGAGAATCATTTTTTTTTCCTGTTTTTTTTTTTTTTTAATTTCAAATTAGAGTTTCTCCTAATCCTTATTTAATTCTGATAAAAAAAAAAAATTTAATGAAGCTACAGTAGTATAGTTTATTCCAAGTATGCCCCTAACGGCTTTTACATTTTTGCATCTTACATTTATACATCCTCCTAATCTCTTCTCTACAGTTTATATTTTTCCATTAACGTCTTTCTTTATAATCTTTTCCATTTCTAAAATAAAATCGCATAAACAAATTATCGGTTTTTCTCCTTGCCAGGGCACTGTTTATTTTTATCTTTAACCCTTCACCTGTACTTTCACCCTATCCATCCTTTCTTATCCTTTACCGAGCTTTGTTTTTTTTTTTCCTACCTCGCACGTGATAATGCGTTCTACCGTCTCCTCTTGGAGCCAGCGGGGAGTCTACATCTCAAATATTCGAAACCTTTATTTTTATCTTTTAGTTTAGTTAGTTATTATTAGTTTTTTATTTTCATTTTTTTCTTTGAGCTAATGTTTTGGCTTGTAACTAATAAACCGGATGGACGAACCTATTCAAATTTTTTGACAGTCATATCAAAGATCCAATAAAGATCTGACATAAATTTTATGCGGGTTGTAGTATTTTAATGAAATTTACAGCTCAAACAAATATTGCTCCCATTTACTCTCGCGTATGAGCCAAATTTTCGAAAATTATTTTTACAAAAACGACACGGAGGATCGACTCGAAATTTGAGCAGTTCACGTTTTATATATTTGTCACTTATTTGAAAAAAAAAAAAAAATTGAGTTGATGGCAGAATTTTCAATAGGTGTACCGAAACTCCTTAATCTTGCTCACATTTCCTTCCTTTCTCCACTTATCCGACCATTTTCCCAATATTTTTCCACTACCATGTCCCTCTTTTTATCCTTGTATTCCGCACAGTACCTGAATTTCATAATTATATTCCAGTCATTCGGGATTTCTTGGTCCGTCTTAATTTTCACTCCTCGTTTAATCCTTTTCTCAAAGTCCCTTACACCGCCATTCCTTATTATTTCTCACATTTTTCCTTTCCCCACTTCGGCCTCCAACTCTTTTTCCCATTTTGTTTCGTTCCTCATACCTCTAATATCTTCTTTTAAGGACTTTTTTTGGCCATCGCTCATTTTCATAACATAAACATCCTTGATTTATTGTGCTGCTCTTTTCCATAATTCTATATCAACTCCTCTACATTCAGCCTCTCTACTCCATCCGTAAGCTCTTCTTCTCAAGCCCGCAGCCTTTTTTTTTCACATACCGTGCCTTCGACTTTTCTATTCCCTCGCTTCTCTTCCATCCCCAAATTTTCACTTCGTACAACATCCCACTCTTGACTATCGCCTTGCATTAACAGCAATCTCCTCTTCGAGCTACTAATCATTGCCCTTTTGAAAATTTCCCACGCATTGTTCCTTGCTTTTTTCTATTTTCTAAAAAGTTCTAAAAAGTTTCTAAAAAGTATTTCCTGTTGAAAGCCAAACACCCCGGATACTTATATTCCTTAACTATTTCTAAATTTTCATTTATGAAGCTACAGTATAAAATTTTCAAGTATCATCTTGGATGAATTTTTCGTTGCTGTTTTATTTTTTTTTTCCGCAAAAAAAAAAAAAAAAAATTTGAACGAATAAAAGTCAATGGGCGCTCTAACTAACTTGCAAGTATTGATATAGCTCAGAGCATTTTCATTCTGATTATTTCGTGTCGTCTGAAATATTTTAAAATTTGATTATAAAGGGGGGGGGGGGATAAAATCCAAGAGGGTGTGGTGGATCGAACGTAGGTCAAGTTAATTGGGGGAGAAAATACGTATACATGGTATTGGAGACTCGGGGAATTTGAGCGATGTGGTGACATCGATCGAATAATGAGAGCCTTGAAAAATCGTTTGCACACATTTTTCGAAGAGAAATTGCACCCAAACAGGATCGAGCCTGGATCAATGAAAATCTACCCCATACAGAAATAATTTATAACGATAAATTAAAAAAAAAAAAAAAAATCCATTCATCGATCCATGAGGCACATTTTTTGCAAATATTTGCCGATTTTTCTCTTTAAACTCTTCATCAACTCGTGATGTCCGTTGGCTAAAAGTCGGCGTATTTTTTTTTCCCCAATATCTCCTATCGTTTAAGGAGGTTGGTCACCTCCGTGCGGAAAGGAAAAACCGTGGAACGACCGCTAGTGCGCGGGGTTGCCGGGCGGGCAGCTTGCGAAAGAGAGACCCGCGTCACAAGTACCCGAGGGAACATTTTAATACAACGAAAGCTGTTTTATCTTTATAATTTCTCAGTAACTATGCATACACGAAGCATTTCGCTCTTTGCGAACTTTTTCCCAAAGATGTGATGATTATCCGGATTCATTTTCATTAAATTCTTATCATTTTTAACGTTTTTTTAAAAATTCACAATTAATAAATTCAACAATTAATTACAGGAAAAACTATGCAAAGGAATGACTTGAAATTTTGCAAGGAGTCCTATCAGCGAGTATCCTCAATAAATTTGAACCAATTCTTGTCGTTATGCGTTAGGTGACCAACCTCCTTGATCCTATAATTTAAATGTGAAAAAAAAAAGAAAAAAGAGAGACCAACCTGCTGAGACATGGTCGAGGGCACTGGCGATGCGTTGCTGTCGTTTCTCGTGAACCTCGCGTCGCTCATGCTCGTGTAAGCTCCCTGAACTCCTTGTACACCCTGTACACCCTGAACACCCGAAAGACCGTCACCTCTGCCACCGCCGAGGCTCGTCGCCGGACCGGAAGTCTGATAGCCCAGTGCCGCGTCATAGTAACCAGTAGTTGGCTGCACGTTAATCAGGGAGGCCAAACACAAAACTACATGCATACACTGTGTACTCCGAATACGAAGGAGAGTAAACTAACTAAAATTTGGATTTTTTTGTTCGTTTTTCTTTTCTTTTCTTTTTTTCATTCTAAAAGATCAAAAAAAGAAGGGGGGAAAAAAAAAAACGAGCTACGACGCAACGAAAACTGGCATTTCGAGGGAACAGTGAATAATTATTTTTCCTTCAACGTTATCAAGAAATTCTTTCATATTTTTTTTTTTTTTTTTTTTTTTTGTCACTGTTCTTCCTGTCTCATGACTTTCCTCGAATTCCAGCTAAACGAACAAACTTCGAGCCGAGTCTCGGCCGAAGATTGCCAAGAATCTGCGTGCCGTAGCCTCGAGACACCCAGGCAAACGAAAATAGAGAAAGAAAAAGAGAAAGAGAGATAGAGAGAGAGAGAGAGAGAACGGGGAATCATAGCTAAAACTCATAATGGACTTCGGATTCGTAAAAAAAAAAAAAACATTCGAAAACGAATGTTTTTTTTTTGTTCTCCGAATGAGAGACGCCTGAACGTAAGATAAAACGATAAAATAAACGTGAAATATTTGTGTATGTATAGAGCAAAAGTGTCGAGCAGCTACCAAGCATCAAATAACGACATAGCCAATAATATTACGCATTCATCGTCGACGATCTTTTGATATGAAATTTTGCATCGGTCGGACAGAGAGTGAATTCGGGATCGAGCTCTTTTTTTTTTTTTTTCATCCCAGATATGACGAGTTTTTGAAATATTTCGGAGAATTTTGAAAAAAAAAAAAAATTGCCCGAACAAATATGCGCAGCTCCGAGATGGAAAAATCGAAACGTTCGTAATTAAAAAAAAAAAAAAAAAAAAAACAGCTTGAGCTGAAATTTCGTTCACGATGAAAATCGAAGTGAAAAAAAAAAATAAATGATCCGTACGGATCATTGCATGCGTTTCTCGTTATTTTCGATTTTTCAAAAGCCTCCTCCGAGGCCAAAATTGAGAAAGCGGTGAGAAATACGAAAAAAAAAAAATATATAACGAAAGTTTTCACTCGCAGATTAATTTTTTCCAACTTTTCCATGAATAAGAGCTCGATACACCTCCGGTCACTCCGTACGATCGTGAAAGGTGAAAAAAAAAAAAAAAAAAAAATTTGTGCGAAAATTCGATCGAGCAGTCAACTGACCATGTGCTGTGGTATTCTCTGCTGCATTAATTGTACGTCCTCGTAGCTATAGACAGGCGGTTGAAAAGTCGCGTAAGGCACACCCTGTCCCATGATGTATTGATGATTCAGTATCGGCGTCATGTTTCCAGCTCCGCCGCCGGTCATACTGCCGGTTCCCGCACCCGTAACAACACCGCTCGATGTACTCTTTGGCACGGCTGTTTGACAATTGCACTCTTTGTTTTACATTGCGATCCGAGGATAAATGACAATGGCATAAAAACCATTATCGCATGTTTCGGACTATACGACGTAATCTCAGAGGTCACATTTGCTAAATTTTTTTTTTTTACTAACGAAGGATTCTGGCTCGGAACGCTTGGAAAAGCATGCAATTTTCAGGAATTTCTTTTTTATCAACGAAAAAACATAGCTGTACTTTTCAAATCTTTGAAGAATGATTTATCATGCGTTTAAAGGATTCAATTTTTTTTTTTTTTTTCTACTTTTAACATTTTCAACATTAAATTTCAAAATGGTACATTATGCTACTAGGGAGGAAAGTGCGTGATTTTTGCCGAGTGCGAGGTTTGCTGGCCGAGCACGAGGTAAAAATCCGCTCCTCCCGTGTGGCATATACTTCTTTTCACCCGACTACGATAAAATGACCAAAAAATACGAAAAACAACACCGAAGGTATGCTCAAATCGCTTCGCATAAGGGAAGTGCGTTCCAACAGACCCCACGCAAACCCTACTTTGTCTATCTACAAATTTTTCGTTTTATCGACTGAAAACATAATATGGCAATCATTATTGCTATTTTCAATGAATTAGATATTTGCAAGAAGTGAAAAATATTCTAAACAGAAAAAATACGATGTAAATTGCGTTGAAATATTGTGCGATTATCGAAAAAATTTGTATTAAATCTTTCATAAATCTCGCGTAGTCAGGGTTGAATTTCTATTCGGTAGATAGCAGCGAATTACGTTTCGATGTCAACAGACAAGAAATAACGCAATCCTATGACCATATATATATATCCATATATAGTATATATATCCATATATAGTTTCAATGCAGTGTTCTTTTTCAAAAACGAACTATTTTTCATTACTTTTTCGCAGCTACCGCGCTTCAATCACTAATTGAATTAGTGAATTTGATCGAACTTGGCTTTATGTATTATTAAAAAAAATAAATAAAAAAAAACATATATAATAAAGATTTGTTAAAAATATATTGATGTTTTTATTTCGAACAAATACGTTTATGGTGGTTGAAGAGAAGACCGAATGTAGTCATTTTCGAAAAATTTACTTTTTTGCCCGGAATTTTACTTTTTTGCCCGGAAATTTACTTTTTTGCCCGGAAATCTACTTTTCTTCCCTCTGGTCAGGAATTGATGACTTTCGACCCGCGTTTCAGGTGCGAAATACGGTCATTTTATCGCAGTCGGGTGAAAACGCGTTTTTCTCGATATTCCTTGTTATCATTTTCTTTTTCAAATTTACGGAAAAAAAAAATAGTTTCAGACAGCTTTTTAGGGCAAACAAATCGAAATTTAATCGGGGAAAGTCATTACTTTTTTGTTTTTTTGTTTTTTTTTTTCCCCCCCAAAGTCCGAAAATTTTTACAATTCTATACCTTTTTTTTAAAAATTCTTTTTTCTCAGTTCATCGACTATAAAGTTACATGAGAATAAAAAAAAATATTTTCATTTCTCCGGTTTCATGCAACAGTCAGAGGCGTAAAAAATTTAATTTCAGAGTTATTGTACTTTTTTTTTTTGTAGTTAAAAAACAAAGAAAACATTATTCCAGATTTTTAAAAATGTAAAACGAGCTACGAGGCAAAATTTCGGAAAATGGTATTTTTTCGTAAAAAAAAAAAAAAAAAAAAAAAAGTAACGAAGAAAAACTTTGGGACAGGAGCGTCTTACCGTTGGAACTCGTTGATTTCGTTTGAGAGCTGTTTACGGAAGCCGAGGACGACAGGCCGGAGCCAGCGCCGGCTCCGAGCGTCGGCGCCGCCGAGGTAGTAGCCAGCGAACCGCCGCTGCTCGTCGTCGCGCTATTATTATCGTACTGAGAATCCTTGTTAGCGCCGCTGTTGAGCTTGTTGTGATTGTGCGACGCGCCCTGCTGC
This sequence comes from Rhorus exstirpatorius, assembly GCA_963564615.1. NCBI lineage: Eukaryota > Metazoa > Arthropoda > Insecta > Hymenoptera > Ichneumonidae > Rhorus > Rhorus exstirpatorius. The sequence continues at coordinate 30,658,706 of OY751317.1, forward strand.
TGACTGTTGTAATTACCGTAAGCGCTGGCGTATACGGAATGCGCTGCGCTCTGATAACCACCGCCGCCGCCGCCGCTGCTCGCCTGAGTCATCGGCGATGTGAATGTCGTCGCGGAGGGCTGATAGGCCTGCGGCGTCGATTGAAACGACGACGCGCCCTGATAGCCGCTCGCCTGATAACCGCCGGTGTTGCTGTTGTTCGTAACGCCGACGTTGCTCGCCGACGACTGGCCCGTCTGATACTGAGCGGTCGTCGACGGTACGAAACCGCTGGCGGACGACTGATAAGCCTGCTGCGTCGACGAAACAACGAATCGAATGATTTTTGTTTTTTCCAACGAATCGAAAAATTTTTATACGTTAAATAAAGCCGAAAAAACAAAATAAGTGGGGGGGGGGTTTTTTTTTTTCTTCTTTCGTTCAATTTTCGGCTTACTCGCAGAGTGAAAATTTTGCGAATGCGCCGAAAATTTGACCGAGAAACAATCGTGCAAGTTTAAAAAACTATCCGACAAGACGTTTTTTTTTTTTGTTTTTTTTTTCCCCAAGCCGGGCCACAAAGCTCCTTAAAATTTTGGAAAAAAATGTCCCAGGGCGACTAGACAAGTCGAGAGAGGCAAATCTTCTTTATCAGATTTGTAACGCTATCCTACGGGACGTTTTTTTTTCATTTTTTTTTTTTTTAATATAAGTTTTCAAGTTCAATATACGGAACATTCCGGAAATACGAGAATTTTGAGGGGAAAAAAAAAAAAAAACTCACCTGATTGGCCGTCGTTGTCTGATTGTACGCGGAGGTGGCGGCGGAACTTGCCGAGCCACCGGTCGATGCGGACGGCGAGGCTTGACTGTAAGTCGACGCGTTGGACTGCGGATACGAAGACGAGGCGTTATAGCTCGCTTGCGTAACGGATGTCGTTGTCGCGTAATTATTGGCGCTTCCTCCGCTCGCCGCTGGAAATGCGTTCGACGATTGTACGGTTTGTCCGGCGCTCGACGAGTACGCGTTGTAGCTGCTCGGCGCGGCGTTCGATGCCTGATAAGAAGGCTTCTGGGACGATGCGTAAGACGTCGTCGTGCCGTATGCCACGGATGCGTTACTCGGCGATACCTGTTGACGAAAAAAAAAAATAATAATAATAATAAATAAAAAATAAACAAAATATAAAAAAATTCTTGTCAATTATAATGAATAATCGTTTTTGCATAAATTTTCTTTCGAGTCTCATCGAACGAAGCATTTTTTTTTTTTCAATTCGAAGAGTTGAGCTATTTTTCTTAAGGTAGTCTCCTTGGATTTTGGTCCATATTGGAGAATTTTGTGAATTGAAGTTTTGAAAAAATGAACCTACTCAAATATTAAAGGAGTAATTCATTTGTTAATCATTTTTTTTTTCACGAAATTACATAAGCTTTCGATAAGGTTACGGATAAATTTAGGATGACGGAATTTTTTGGCAAAGAAATTTCGAATTAATGGTCAGGGCAACTCGGTCGGTTTACGATGTAACGAATCAGCTGAAATCCCTCTGCTACGAGGGTTGCAGTAATTCCTGCAAATTTTCAGGATTCATCAATATTAAACTCTCCGGACTAGATCAAATAGATCACGAAAAATCAAAATTACGTTTGAGGGGAGCAATCACTTGAGATGCTTCAAAATTTCCAGTTTTTTTCAGAAAACTTCAGAACGGTATTTGGAATTCTTCTAACGGTATGTACCGAGCGTTTGTGAAACTTCAAACGTGTTTTTCTCGAAACGATATTTTTTTTTTTAATTTCCGGGAATCGTAACTCAAAAACTAAATGATCGATCGTCTTCAAAACTGAAACACGTTTGGATAATATAATTTATTGAAACATGAACCTAAAGTTGAAAAGATTGGATAGTTTGATAGATATTTATTGTTACAAAATGCCGTAAGAAAATAGGCTAAAAATCGATAATTTTTTTTTTTTTTTCAAACACGTTCGAACATTCAATTTTCGATTTTTTTTTCTTCAAATTGTAGGTTCATGTTCTCAAAAAAGCATCTCAATCATGTAGAAATTTTTTTTTTTTTATGATTCCAGATGCGAATTGCGAGCTGTACAATTCCCGCAAATCGACAGCAAGGACGAGGACACGCCAAGGAGCACGGCGTATTACACCTTAATTAATGCATGAAATAAGTTGAAAAAATTATCAGAGATGTATGAAAAAACGAATAAATTATTGTCAGAGTTTTGGAAATTTACGTTTTTTTTTTTTTTCACTTTAAAAAAATATCCCAAAAATCAGCTAATTTTCGGTATCCCAGAGTAGTTGCACCCCTTAAAAAAATTAATTCAAGCGCCAAAAGACATCTCCGCAGTTGTTATAAATTCTGTTTTATAAATTAGTTTTACGTGTTATCAGATTTTTAAAGCTTTCTCCAACAGTTTTATTGCTAAAAAATAGTCGATCACACGACTAGTCCTGCCACAAAAAGGACTACCTTAATTGAATCTCGGACTCATTTGCGTTTTAGTCTGCATTTGTTTTTTTTTTCATGAATTTTCGCAAAAGATTAAAAAAAAAACAAATTTTCGCAAAAGATTAAAAAAAAAACAAATTTTCGCAAAAGATAAAAAAAAAAAACAAATTTTCGCAAAAGATTAAAAAAAAAAACAAATTTTCGCAAAAGATAAAAAAAAAACAAAGAATTTCATACCATCTGAGAGTTGGCATTGAAGCACTGATTACTTCCGGTTGATTGCTGAGATGACTCGATGTCCAGTGAATTCGACGAGGTCGATGAATTCGTGACGGTTGATGCTGCGACGGCAGCGGCAGCGGCAGCAGCAGCTGCGGCAGCTGCGGCGGCAGCAGCAGCGGTGGAACTCGACGTAATATCGATGCCGCTGATGCTGGTCGACGATGAGTTGTACTTGTCGGTCGTGGAATTATCGAGGGAGCCGGAATCGTTGCACAATTCAAGAGCACCGAATTGCACGTCGAGAAAGCCGATGTTGCTGTTTACGGTGTCACCGGGCATCTCAACCGCGCTCGAAGGTATCTTCGAGGGCGGCGGCACTCGCGGTCGTTGCTTCGCTTGTCTCTGCGGCTTGCGAAGAAAAACGAAATTTTACGATAGTTACGATGATAAATGAAACGCTCAATTATCGATCCAATAATTAAACGGTCATTGCTGGTTTTTTTTTTAAATCATTAGCGGAAATATTGTATTTTGGAAGTTAACATTCGAAAAACATTTGTTAATTCATGAGGAAGTTACTTTCGATGTGCGGGGAAGCGCGTTCTCAGCATCGATGAGAAAAATATCTCAAAAACTGCGGCATCGATATTTCTGAATTTTTTCGTGCTTTTTTTGAGATACAAAAATTTTGATTTTTTTTAAATTCAATATATACTTTCGATTCGATCAACGAAAAATATACGTTTTTTTTTTTCCCCCGAAAAATCAAGAGTCTTGCTTTACATAATCGCCATTTTGTTTCAACCTAATATTTCGGAAATTCCATCGATTAATCATAGGATAAATGTATTGACGAAAACTTTTTGGTTTTCTTTTTATTTAGGATTTTTTTATGGCATTGCTCGCGGCAAAAGTACTTTTCACGAAAGTACTTGCCGGTCATCGGCTGTGACAAGCCTTAAAATTGAATATTTTTACGCGAAAAAATCGAGACTGATTTTCGGAAAGAGAAAAAAAATTTCAATACAAAGTCTCGTTTGGACGATGACTTGGACTTATCTAGCAGAGCTTGAGTCGAGCGAGAATTAAAAAAAAAACGATTAAGAATATTGTTTCGAGATGACGTGAAATTTTTTTTTTATATCGAATTCGAACTTTTCCCGAGTATTATTAATAATTATTAATAACGATATGTGCATTGTTCCGTATTCATTGATTCGAGAGTCTGAAAATTCATTTTTTTTTTTTTTCTTTCTTCGCTATACCTGACTGGTCATCGTCATCGAGGAGAAGGCAGATTGGCCGGAAGTCTTGAAATTCTCGCTCGACTGTTGAGTAAGCTGAGTGAGATATTGACTCTGCGCCGCTGTCAGCGCCGCGCCTCCGACGATACTCGGTTGCTGCTGTTGCGAAAGTTGTTGCTGCAATTGACCGGTTATACCGAGAACCGAGGGCGCTTGCTGCTGTTGCTGCTGATGCAGACTCGATTGTTGCTGTGACTGCAACGTTGCCGCGGCTTCCGATAACTTTGACGTGTCCTGACGGGACAAACGATCGTGAAAAATTCAATTTTTCGTATTCATTAGCCAGACATTAACAGTTGAATGGCTTTCACGCCCACTGGCGACGGTTTATTCATATATTCTGTCCTCTTGAGGATGTTTCTCTGTTATATCGATATCGTGTCATCGACTTGAAATTTTTTACAGCCCATCGGTGTTTATCCCCAAAACGCGTGTGCAAAGATTCAATGAGATTGAGAGCCTCGTTGTCGAGATATTAAATGTTAAAAAAAAAAAAAAAACATTATTTAATTTAAAATTAAAAAAAAACATTATTTAATTTAAATTAAAAAAAAAACATTATTTAATTTAAATTTTTAAAAAAACATTATTTAACATGCGTTCTTATGGGCCACACATGAAAAAAAAGTTCCAATTGGTCTGTAATTCGCGAACTTGAAATGCCAGTAACTTTAAAAAATTGTATGACCTAGTTCTATGTATAATAAAACCGCGTGCGAAAGCTCACCTTAATTGGGAGAATTTTCGTTGAGTAATTAAATGTAACATGTTTTAAAATGCTGGAAAAAAAGAGGCGTGTGCTGTCGATTTCAGACGGGACGGACCATATTGCCGAACTCAACTTGTCGAATTAGGCTTCTTTTTCAGAATAAAATCCTGGAGTTTTTTTTTAGCATCTTTTCATAGTAAATGACATAAATCTATATAAATGAAAATTAAATGCTATTCGTTGGTAAGCGCATCACTTGAGAACGGCTGGACGAATTTGGCTAATTTTTTTTTTTTTAATGTTCGTAATAGTCCGAATAAGGTTTTTAGGGAAAGAAAAATTGGAAAAGTTGCCCGGAAAATTGGAAAATTCGGGAAAAACTGAAAGTGCTTTTTTTCTGAGATTTTTGTATGAACTCAAGACCATAACTCACGTTTCGAACGATGGATATGCGTAATTCTTTTTTTGTTTTGTTCGTTATGGTTCTGGAAAAGTTTTCAGGAAAAAAAAAAAAAAAAATTCGGGACAATTACAAAGGAAAGTCGAAAAATTCGGACAAACTGTAAAAATCATAATTTTTGTATGCACTCTCGATCATAACTGACGATAGGAACGACATATTTGGTTGATTATTTTTGTTTTGTTTTGTTCGTTATGCTCCCGGGATGGAAATATCTCAATTGAATGTTTTAAATTGAAAAAAAAAAATCTGGAAAAACGCATTCCAGCCTGAATTAAAATAAAACTTACATTTGTTTTTACTTTTATGTTTTTTCACGATTGGTCCAACAAATGCAGTTATTTTATTTTTATTTCAATTTATTTCGCTACGTGCCCAAATATTGTGAATCAAGCCAATCGGTTACGCAGTGACGAAAAATTGATTCAGTTCTTTATTTTCAGTTGAATTGTGATTCTGTTGTAAGTTCATCGCAATCGTTTCATGAAATGGAATTAAGTTACGTCGTTTTATCTCAAAAAAATTTACAGATTTTCCTACGAAGTACGGTGAGTTTTGAAGTGAAAAAAAAATTGAATATCCATGGCCACAATCGTTAATAGATACAATGATTGTTCAGAAATACGTTTTTTTTTTCTCATTTTTACTTTGTTTACACATTTCCAATATCTTTTCACAAATTCACAAAACGATCACAAAAAAATTTATTGAAATTTGGACAGGACAACGTCCGTCGGGTCAGCTAGTAGTTTTTTTTAACTTATAAAATGTGCATTAATATCCCTCTCTACATTTTTGGCAAGGGAAAAATAGAAACAATGAAAATTTGGCACTTTTTGTGCTTCAACTCAAAATGCTGCTCAAACTATACGTAAAAGAGTAAAATTGCTCAGAAATCATTTTTTAGGTATTTAAATTCTCTACAAAAAAAAAAGTCCACGACGGCATATATCTAAAGTTAGGATCTAATAAATAATGAAGAAATAAAGATCTAAAGCGCGGGAGGCGTCCAAAGTTGTAAAAATAATTTATAAAAAAAAAAAACCATTTCAAGCAGGTGGCTTTATTTGAATTTGGTTATAAATTAAGTTTTTTATGCTTTCTCGTTGTGTCCAATTGACGTATGAATTTTTATGCGTTTTTGATTCAACGCTAACGCGGTGATGTGTAATTTAACAACCAATGGGTCTGCTATTCTGCGGTTTCACAAAAATCACACTTCCTCGTCGTGCCACTTCGGACACCTCCCACTCATTCGCTAGTGACTTTTCATATATGCTGTCGCATACTCATTTTTATAGAAAATTTAATTATCTACAAAATTGTTTGTATGCAATTTTCTCTATCTTGAATAGTTCGGACAGCGTTTCGAGTTGAAGCTCGGAAAACGTGAATTCTGAATTTTTTTTTTTTGCAACATAAACGTTAATATTTCAAAAACTTACAGGAGTATATTGCTATAATTTTTATACTTTTTTATCAATGCCATTTACTATCGAATAGCGTTGAAACGAAACCTCACAGTTCTAATTCTGATTTCGAGGACATAAATTCACTAACTGAGATGAGTGAGGATTTGACGTTGGCATCGCTGAGCCCTGCCTGTGTATAAGCATAGGGACCCCTCGGTGCGAGCGGGTCCTTTTTCTCTTTCATTATAAATATTCTAAAAACGGTACAGTCAAAAATTCTGAAATTTTTACAGAATATCCAGCTAATGTCTCTCAAAACATATTCATATTTTTCAGCTTATTTGGCACCATTTTCTCGTCAGATATTACGTAAATACTGACAAAATTGGCAGAATTTATCTATCATAGGTGTAGTTAACCGACGAAACACATTAACTTTCCGAATTTTTCTTCTCAAAAAACGATACTGTGAATCGTACCCAAGTTTTACAGGAACGCAGGCAAAAGGATTATATAAATTGTGGAAAAATTTGGTCTGCATGCCATCATTTTGAAGTATCGTCACAACAACCTTAATGAATCTCGAGAATACTCAAGTAACCCCCATTTAAAAAGTTATCGAAAAATCGTCTAAACGGTTACAAATGTACGTCCGGTAGTTACCTATAAATCAACAAACATTCCAAAAGATAACTTTTGACACGTGGCAATTAACGGATAACCGCCGGATTCATACTCGGCATCCTTTTGGATACTTTATCGAAAATTTTTTTAAAATTGTTATCCGGATATTTCTTCTGCTTAATTTAATTTTCCCCGCTACTTCAGTTGAATAGAATTAAATAAATAATCCGAAAAAATTAATTCGAGATCGAAAAAAAACTTTCCGTTAAATTACGAAATTTCAAATTTTTCAACAAAAATTACATTCCTACGTTGATCAAATGAATTTGACAAATTTTCATGCAGTCGTCGAAGTTCGAGAATTTAATCGATGAAATTTAAAAAAAAAAGTTGCATCTGAAAATTGATGCAACGTTTTTTTTTTTCCCCCAAAGCTTTATAAGAATTTCGTGGCATTGCAATTGTCTTTAATTGCAAATTTGTATAGCTTAGCAATAGAATTAAATTTTTGGTATCAAGCGTTGAATTGCCAATAAATATATGGAATATAATTCTCAAGGGAATCGCGAAGGTTTCCGAATTCGAAAAATTCGATTTTTTTTTTCGCACGATCGGTTAGTATCATTTGCTATGGCAACAATTGGAAAAATCATTGAACGCCGGAGACTGCGAAAACGATTGCCTCGAATTATTCCAATTTTTTTTTTTTAATTTTGATATTATTTTTCTGAGCCACGGGTTTAATTCTTTTTTTTCTTCTTTTTTGTAAATTCTCTCGCAATTATTTGCTCACCTCTTGCTGTAACGTGACGAGATTCGGTTGAGCCTGAGCCGAAGACTGAGCCAGGGGTTGCTGAGCTTCCTGTCCCTGCTTCGAATCGTCGCCGCCGACACCGGCAGCACCGCTCGAATTCTCATTTATCGTCATACTCGGCGTAAAGACCTTCGTGTCCGCGAGCGAGCCCGTGTACTCCTCGTTGTCCCAATCTTCCGCCGGTTCGAGATTGTTCCATGCATCTGATATTGTATAATCCGTTAATTCACACGATTAGTCGCCGCGTCAATGGCAAATTTACGACGTTTTGCCGTATCGGCATAGTGAAAAATTCGTTTTTAACGACGGAAAAACGCGAATGAGGGAATAATGACGCAATAAATAAATTTTAAAAAATAAAAAAAAAATAAAAAGCATCGTTTCGACCCACTTACCCATCTTGGGCTCCTGATTGCTCTGCTGTTGTTCCTCGCTTCCGGTCCACGTGTCGATCGGCCGACTGAAGCTGTGAGCCGACGAGGAAGACGCCACATCACCGCGATTCGCGAACGTCCTCGGTCCCAGGCCCCTACCACCGCCGCGACCTCCGCGTCCCGATCTTCCGGGACCTCCGCGACCACCCCGTCGACCTCCGCCGTAACCACCTTCCCGCACGTTATCCTCCATGTTTCGCTCGTTCTCTTTGTTTTCCCGTCCGCGCCCTGACGATTCGCGCACGATTTTCATATCGGGTAAGAAACATTTTTTTTTTTTTTTTGGTGTTTCGATCTCAATTTAAAAACTTGACTCTCAATTTTCCTTTCTCGCGGAGGAAAGTTTGTAATTATGATTTTTTTTTTTTCCTTTCTTTTTTTCCAATTGTTAATGTCAATTTTTTTAAAATATACCAAAACGTGGAGAATTCATATTCGAGTCGCTACATCTCGAGAACAGTTTGACCGATCTTGCTAAAAGTTCGCGCACAATTCGAGCATCAAACTTCCCTCGTTTGTTGCAGTTTTCGTTGAAATTGCTCAAGGGGATTTTAGATTTTACGAGATTTTAAAATTTTCGAAAAATCTCTGCGATCGCTTCAACTTTCGTCAATTTTGAGGTATCGGGCTATATTTTTTTTTTTCACACGAATAGAGTATTATCAGAGAAAAAGAAATAAAGAGAGAGAGAAAGAGAGAGAGGTTGGTATTGAATTTGGCAAAGGATTCATATTTTATGGAATTTTGAGCTAAAAAAAAAAATTTCCAACAGCTCTAATTTCCCTAAATTTTAACAGGGAGGCCACAAAAAAAAAAAGCAAAAAAATTCCCTGACTTTCCGCTGAAAGAATACCCAACTTTGCCTAACTGAAATCTCAATAGAATAGGAGTTTATCAGGTTAATCAACCAACGAGTTTTTTAAAACTCCACAGAATCGGTTTTGGCAAATATTTGCATTTGATTAATGTCCTTATGTCTACGAATATATAACGCTAGAATTACATAGAGATCTTGCCACCGCTGCCGTGTACAAGAATGAAGGTGCGCTCATATGAGCACCGCAAATGCGGGGGTTCATTTGGGAAGGAAATTGACGAACGTTTGAATGACCAAAATTTGTTAGAAACGACAAAAAAAATCATTTTTTTTTTGTCACGATGTTTTTTTTTTCTTATTAATTTGATTCTTTACTTATCGATATTATCGGAAAAATAGTGATCTATTCGAAATCTATATAAACCATATGAATTTTAATTAAACTTTGTCCGATGTAATTTGTTATTTTTATTTTCGGGGGAAAAAAAAAAAAACATGTTTTGGACGTTTTGCAATGGAATTCTTCATCAGCGGAAGGAAATACATTACAGGGTCCTGTATAAAATTTTAAAACTACAAGATTTTTTGAATTTTTGCGAAAAATGAATGGGTCCACTAGAATCGCCGGTAACTTTGCTTCCCGGAGGAAATGAGAAACTCCGTTCAGTGCTTATTCTCTTCGCAATCGTATCAGCTTTAAAATGTCGCCTGGTTCATGGAGCTACCATTTTTTTTTTTTTCGATTTTTTACAAATTTTCAAAATTGGACCATCGATTTTTGTCAATTTTTCCAAAGAAACCCCTTTGAACACAAATTCACCGATTTTCAAACAGCTCTTTTGGATACAAAAAATTAAGATCTCGGAATGAATTAAAACACCCCCGGTAAGCCCAAATCCATCAATTCAGAGCAAAGTTTTGGGCGTTTGAAATTTCGTGATTTTCAGGTTTTCGAAAAAATGGGCGAAAATTAGAGATTTTTTTTTTTTCGTCTTTCTCACTATTTTCAGGCTTCAGGCCTGAAAATAGTGAGAAAGACTTTATGAATCCGATCGAATGTTTTCCCGAAGCCCAAAAATTCGATATAAAGACGTGGAAAAACAAAGAAACAATAAAATATTTCAAGCCAACAAAAGTTAAAAAAAATATTTCAAGTCAACGAAAGTGCCTTGCTGCGGATGCAAATAAAAAATTTCAAGTACAATCAACGTACATCCTGGTTGACAGAAGATTTCGAATTTTAATTTTTGTAAATTTAAAAATTTTCCCTGACCAAATGAAAAATTCCGTGACATTTCCTTGTTTCCCTGAACATTTAAAAATTCCCTGATATTTCCAGGTATACCCGGTTTTCCCTGACCATGGCCAGCCTGTTTAAGATATCAGTCTAATTTTTTTTTTTTTTTTTGCAAGAATAAAGCATCATTAAGCCCTCCGTGTGAAGCCTTGTTTTTCATACCTTCGATTTGAACACTGGAAGCTTTAAGAGACATTCCAAATTCTCAAATTTTTTTCGGGCGTTTTAAAAAATCGGGGAAAAAATTAATCGTCACTTCTCAGAGCGTTTGGAAAATTATTCAAAAGTCAGGCCAAGTGAAATGCCGAACAGATATTTCAATAAAAATTGAAATTTTTGCAAAAATGTGGGGAAAAAAAAAAGGAAACATTGAAATTTCAACTGTTCCCTCAAAGGCACCAGCGTTCAGGATCGAGGAAAGATTGATATTTAAATTTCCCCAAGAATCGATGGATGGATTCGATTTTTATGAAATTTTGAATTTTTTCAAAAACGAAATATTTCTCGCAGCTCTTCCCCAAATTGTGAGATATTTGGCCAATGTTTTTCTCACGAATGGAGTTTCATTGAAGGAAGAGATTGGCACTGATCTTCGTGAGGCTCAGCCTTTTTTTTTTTTTTCTTATTTATTATCATTTTGCGCGATCTTCAAAAGTCGTCCCCCCCCCCCCCCCCCCAAAAGAGAAATTCAGGAAAATTAGGAGCATGAATGAAATTTTTTTTTCAATCATTTGAGCGCATAATGTAAAGTAAAAATAATGAGGACGTATTTGTTTATTTTTCGTTAAAAATGACTATTATAGGCAATTGAATTTCACGGATTTTTATATATATATAGATATAGCGTAACATGTGTGACGTCATAATGTTATATTTTTCAATTTGTTATATTAACGGCAATTTTGATTCAAATTAAAAAATAATAAATACGTACTGAATATTTTTTCCTAAACTACCAGATTTGAAATTACAAAAATTTCATTCATACTCTCGATTTGAACGACCCGTTCGCGCGATCTTAATGAGGAAAATTCGTGAAAAAAAAAAAAAAAAAATTTATACAACTCACAGCCTCGATTCTCGTGATTGACGCGTCCGCGAAGACGCGGAGGTCCTCCGCCTCGTTGATTGCGTCTCTCGTCCCAATCGCCGGTATCATCGACGTCGCCCGACTGTTCGGCATTTTGCTTCGAGCCTCCCGGCTGTCGGGCTTTCTTCTTTTTCACCTCCCACTCGGTCTTTACGCCCTCGAGAAGATCGTTCACCGCGCGTTCGATATCACCGTCGCTGTCGTGCAGAGCCATTATAACTTCGTCCTCGGTACGCAGCGTCAGATCCATGATCTGCTGTATCCGCTCTTTCAATACAGGATCCTCGTTACCTCCCATTCTCGTGTCAATGATTTGTCTATGCCGCGACTGATCCTTGTTTTGCTGCCGAATAACAAAGAAATGAGGAAAAAAAGCAAAAAAAAAAGTCTATCTTCCTTGCTACGAGACGAAAATTCATAAAATTGAATTTATTTGCTTATGCAGTCGTCGTAATTCAAATTTTTTTTTTTTTTTTTCCCCGAAAGTTTATCATATTCGATGAAACTAATGTTTCAAATTTATCGATACAAGGAAAATACCTTTGGTGTACGGTACGGTGTACTTTTAATGAGCGCTCCGTGCGCCGGCGGGTAAATTGTACATTAGAATAAATGAATCAAATGTGAAAATAATACGAGTATAAAAAATTAATAAAAAATCAAATTTAGATTAAAAAAATCGTATTTGAACAAAATACGAGACGATATTAAGATAAAAATTAAGATAGCGCATCGGCGCTCGAAGTTCGCTCCGGTGGAACGAATACGATGCCACGAAACGGCGAGAAAACATCGTTGCGAGTAAAATTAAAACGATTTTTCTCATCGTTCGAGCTATTCTGACAATAAAAAAAAAAAAAAAAAAAAAAAAAAAAATCGAGTCGTTTCGAGTTTTGGGCGATTAAGCATAAGAGTAAATGAACGAATATATGCGAACCTGTCCTTTGTCGTGTTTGGACGAGTCCGACGACTTGGACTGATGATGATGATCCGATTTGCTGTGATTGCCGTGTGAAGACTTGTTCTTGTTGGTGCCTCTCCCGCCGGAGGACGCCAAAGATTTGTTGCCCGAACTCATTGCCAACTAAAATTCGGCTTATCTACCGACACACGCACTCGCACTCTCTCTCTCTCTCTCTCTCTCACTTTCTCTCTTTCTCTCTCTCACCTACCACACTATGTACACTCGCTATTTACAATCTGAAACAGAGGGAAAAAAAAAATTACGAAAAATCGATTATAATCGTGGCTGAAAAAATTTTGAAATTTTTTTTGTTTTTTCTTCGTTTTAATGCGAAGAGGCTACCGAGAGGTTGAAAGATCGAGGAAAATTATTCGCGACGATATTTCGGAGCGTCTACGCGTGTCGGGACACACAGTGAGCGAAGAAAGAAGAGAAAAAAAAAGTCACGTACATGGGCGTTGAGAAGGTTAGAACTGCAAGAGTATTAGGGTAGGACGGGAAAGAGCGAGAGCGCGAGAGAGAGAGAGAGAGAGAATTTGTTCGGGACAACGCGCGATCGAGCGAGAGGTGAAAATTCGCGAACAAAATGTACAAGCGTTTTCGAGGATTATACTTCGAGATCGAGAGCGATATTTTCAAAGGCGCCGTGGAAATTTCGCATTATTTTTTCACGATAGAACGGAGTAGAGAAAAAATGAAAATAAAATAGAATAATCCGTAAGTCTAATGAGTATATATACCGCGAGGGAAATAGCGGCGCGCACACAGGCACGAGAGCACAAAACACAAACACGGAGATAGACACACGCACACACACACACACGCGCGAGTATGAACGAGGGGAAGAAAAAAAAAAAAAAAAAAGAAAAAACAGAACAGGGAAAAGATCGCGGGCGGAGGGTGCGGCGTGGACGTCGTCGAGAATGAGACGAAGCCAGAGGACAAACACACAATCGCGGAGTACCGGGGAGGGCTTTTGCCTCTATCGCCACCGTGTGCATTATCATTATACATACATACATAAACGTACGTGAAGTTAACACCGTGAGAATTCGGGCCGAACGGGAGAGCGGAGCGCGGAAAATGTGCCGGGACCTTTTTTTTTCTTTCTTTTCTTTTTCTTTTCTTCACATTTCCACAAAAGTTGTCTCTCGGCTTTTCGCGAGATCGTGACGCGATGGAAAAAAAGAATTAAAAAAAAAAAAAAAAAGAAACGGAAAAAAAAACAGTATGGAAGATTTTATTTTTTTATTTTTTATGTTTAGTGTTTGACGTACGCGCAGTATCGAGGAAGCGTGTCCATGGAGAGCCGTCGGTCGTCGAACGAATGCAACGGCGGCGGGCGACGGCAGCGCGGATCGTAGGAAGGAGGGACGCGCGACACACACGCATACCCGCGGATATATACAAACGAAAACATGACAAAAACGACCGCAACGACGAGGAGGGCGCTGAAGCGGGGAGGGGCGTGCGCGCGCGCGCGCTCACACGAAAGAGCTATAAACTCTCGCGCGTATGTTCCCTTTGCAAAACAGCCAGACCCACACACACACAAACACATACACACACATCTACATATTCGCGAAAACGCGAAATACTGATGTAGAAAAGGGCATTCTCCGGGCAAAAGGGGATAACGCGTTGGGACGTAGAAATTTTTATCTTCGATGTGCCGTGATTATATACATGCGTACAGAGTTTTAAGGATAAGCGCGTCTCTCGAGGATCAGTTGCGTTTTTGGCCGGGTAGGCAAGACGACGCGAAATATTTTTTTATTGTACGCAGAATCGAGGAAACAGGCGCGGGTAACGGATAAGGAGAGAAAATAAATCGCGGTCGATGGATGGATCGTAGATCGAGAGCCATGTGGCCCAGAGACGCCATTTCGGTTGTAGTCTGGGAGGATTTTTTTCGACGGGGCATGAGTGTTTTTTTGAGTCTCTTCAGCGAGAGCGAGGCATCAATAACAATCAATAGGATCGTTTTCCCTTTCCCGACCTTCCCTCCTCCCCCGCAACGCTTTACAAATCTCCCTCCCGCGAAGCCACAAAACCGTATAATGGCGGATATTGCTCGAAGGAATTTGCGTCAAAATCACCACACGAAACAATGGCGGGGTGGGTGTGTGGAAAAAAAGGGGAATAAGCTCGTCGATCTCTGTTTTTTATTACGAATATTTACCGGCTGCATATATTTCGCGATTCTGTACCTTCCCGAGCACCCTGTGGCTTTGGCTCTTACGAATACGAGAAATTCGAGAAAGGAAAAAAAAAAAAACAATTATCCCGTACCTGTGGTTAGTTGCGCTCAAACGGAGCTCTCGATCACGTGACACGAGTACTTCTTCGCCGCCCGTCTTGCCCCGCTTCTTCGTGGGCTTGATTCGTCGGCTCATCGTCGTCGGCGCCACCATCCGGATCCCATATTTTTTTTCCATCCCCCGGACAGGCCTAGTTCATCGGCTGTACACAAGTGGCGCCACTGTCGGAAATAGCTAATAAAAAAGAGGGGATTGTTTTGTGTGACAACCCCTTGATTTCTAGTTATTTCTACTGATAACTCTAGTTTTATTTGGTTTTAATTCTGATCTGAAGTTGCTTGCGATAGATTTACATTATTGATGGTAACTTTTTAATAATTTATCGCAATTTATTTGCGCATGATACCTATTATCATACATTCTATTGATATTAACGTTGACTGAAGATATATCTTCAGTCAACGATATTAGTAAAATAAGAACACCGCATTTTTGATAACTTCCTAGCGCGATAGCGTCGAGAATTGGAGAATCTAATATATACTTCGCCTGCACATTCGAGAAAAAAAATAAAAGCCCAACGCTGTTTGTAAAAACGCATAAAACCCGCGTCTTTTTACGCTCGCCGGACAGTCGATAGTTGAAAAATAATTAATGAAAAATTATTATTCGAAAAGAATTTTTGTAATCTCAACGGCGCCACTGTTCGAGCGGCGACCCATCGAAACACTCCGCGTCGTCTGCCATTTTTCGTCGGCTAACAGAACTGACCATAACCTCTTCAGCGTTTTTATTTTATTTACGAGAATTAATTTAAAAAATTCAAAATAGAAAGGAAATTTGAGAAAAAATGCCGCGAATGCCGTTGCATCCCTCATCGGGAGGTGCAAAGTTCACTTCCTGGGTCCCAAAGACGATAAGATTCGTGAGATACGGCTGCACGAACAGGCCGTTCTATCACATCGTCGTGATGAGTGTGAGTCGTTCGAAAAAAAAAAAAAAGGCCGTGAAATTTGGCTAAAAATGAGTTTTCTTATTTTTTTTTTTTCTTATTTTTCACAGCGAGTCTTGGAACAACGCAAACAACCGATCGAGCAATTGGGTACATACGATCCTTGCGAGAATCAGTACAACGAGAAACTCGTGGCATTTAATTTCGAGAGGTTACAATATTGGCTTGGGCAGGGTAACGTTCTAATATCGAAACCGGTTGAACAGCTCTTAGGGCTCAGCGGCTTCTTACCGATTCATCCTACGACCTATCTGACCGCTTGGAGAAATCGCAGATCTGCCGACGAAGCGGCCGCCGCGAGAGCCAAGGAGGAACGCGAAAAGGAAGCCACCGCAGCTTCGTAAAGCGGAAGAAAAAAAACGATTATCGAATGCTGATTTTGTAAATAATAGTTTTAGCATCGACTTAACGATAAACAAGTTGACATAAATAAAACGATATTGTAATATGAAAAACCATGGTTTTATTTTTTTTTCCTGCCCCGTTCCCGGAGATGCGCTTGGAAAAAAAACATACAAAGCTGCATCGTCGATTGGCATAAGCTTTTATAAATTAATGAAAAGCCGAGTCTTCGCGATCATGAATAATCAGCTGAATAAACACAATATCGAATCTCGTGCAAATGAAACGAAAGAAAAAAAAAAAAAAAAAAAACTAAAAAAATTCCCCAGGTGAGGCTCGAACTCACAACCCCGGCATTGCTCACAGCATACTGTCTTATAAGTACCGTGCGCTAACCAATTGCGCCACTGGGGATGTTGGTCTGCAGTCGCGATATTGTCCTATATGAATCGTCCGATCATTTAAGATTCGATCATTCGATCAAAAAAAAAAAACAAAACTGTGAATTTTTCAATAGATCATGGACGAAGGTATGACCAGTGATTTGGGGCAATTCGGATCGGATCTAATGTACAGTTCCCGGAAAATATAAATCAACGAGATGTGCTCTATTTTATATAGCAGGATAATATACCGGCCATATTCGTGGAAATACGCCAGCTCGCGGCGACATTGTATCAATCGTATGTGCGGTTGCCTATGTACCAGGCACCGAGCTGGCGCATTTTCACGAAAAAGCCCGGTATGAGTAAAAAGATCAATTATCGGCCAAGTTTGGGCTTCACTATCGGGGATCTTTTTGAAAGTTACGCAGCTTTTGGTGTCTGTGTTGAAAAACACGTGCCATAATTTTTTCAGATTTTTTTCTCAATTTTTTTAGCTACCATTGGGTATCGAATTCTTTCATTTGAAACTTTTTTGTTTTTTTGTTTTTTTTTTTTTTCATTTCATTTTGGCGGCTTGAATTTGAAAAAAAGAAAAAAAAACCAATTGTATATTTTTTTTGTAAAAAAATAACTCGGAAAAAAATATAGCCTAATTAAGCGTATAGAAGACTCTCAAAATCACACGATTTTAATCTCAAAAGTCGTTTTTTTGCCATTGCCCAAAGTTCAAAAAAATTTTCCATATTTTTTTCAGAAAGCTGAAAAAATTTTACATAACATATGTCATTTTTAAGTTGGAATCTCTAAAAACACTCCGGGGATTAATAAAAATGTAAAAAAAAAACATTATAAATCTCATTTATTCTAACAATATTAATATTTTTTTCTTTTTTTGAGTGGCTGTTGAAACGAACAATAGACAATTGTTGTGTACTGGTGTAAATACTGGATTATTATTTTTATTATTTTACCATTACAACATAAAATTATTCCAGTTGAAATACATGTGCCTAGAGAAAACGTTTTCTGGTTCGACACAGGTTTGAGAATAACTGTTCCCAAATTATTTGGTACAGGCGAAATCGAATGCAACGGATTGAGTATACCTTTGACAGTCTTTGAACGCAAAGATCTTTGTTCAATTTCAGTCTTTGAATTCAGATCCTCAATATTTTCCAAAAACTCAAAAGTTACATATGGTATTACAATTGTTAGAATAAATGAGATTCATGTTTTTTTTTTTACATTTTCATTAATCCCAGGAGTGTTTTTAGAGATCCCAACTTAAAAATGACATATATGTTAAGCAAAATTTTCTCAGCTTTCTGAAAAAAAATATGGAAAATTTTTTTGAACTCTGGACAATGGCGAAAAAACTACTTTCCAGATTATAATCTTGATTTTGAGAGTATAGCTTCTACAAGTATATTAATTAGGCTATATTTTTTTTCGGCAAGTTGACGTTTAAAAAAAATATATATAGAATTCGTTTTTTTTTTCAAATTCAAGCCACGAAAATTAAATGAAAAAAAAAAGAACAAAAAAGTTTCGAACGAAAGAATTCGATACCCAATGGTGGCTAAAAAAAATGGAGGAAAAAAATCTGAAAAAATTATGGCACGTGTTTTTCAACACAGACACCAAGCTGTGTGACTTACAAAAAGATCCCCAATATTTGAAGCCCAAACTTGGCCGATAATTGATATTTTTACTAATAATTTTTTTTACTAATAGTTGCGTGTGTGTGTATGTTGATATCCATATATTTGCATTTTTTTTGTTCATGTTCCCTTCAAGATAAAAATATTTAGAAAACATGATAATGCGTTGATCGAATCTTCCTGAAGATCACTCTATAATTTCATAATTGCATATTGTCGCGAAATAACCGTGGAGATTCTCTGGTCTCCATGGAAATGACGATGTACGAATCGTCGTGAAATGACGTCACGACCAATCGCGAGCCAGCATATGCTTACTGCGTGATTCAATCAAGAGACTTAACGCGCACATTCTTGTCCCTGAATTGTTGGAAAACCGTTGGAAATGATTCTTTTTTTAAACAATATTGGAAATATTTTATTTTTTTTGTGCAACAAGAATTATTATTCGCAGTATAGCGATTCATAAACTTTTTTTTTTTTTACTCAACATTGACCTACAGTTAACCCAACCCAATTCAAATGAATGGCCTTTTGATGAAATAATTATGAAATTTTTGTCGGATATGCTCTTGTGATCCGGAATATATTTTGTTAAATATATGTACGCAAAATACAAAGAATAAAATAAATAAAATCGCGAATGTGAATGCAAAAAATTTTTTTTTTCCCCCGTTGATCGCATTGTTTTATCGTTTTTTGAGAAATTAGTCGAAATAATTGTCGAGGAAATGGGACAAGGCTGTCATTTTTTGTTTTTTTTTTTTTAAATGAAAATTCCAATTTATTAGTTTTCTTAAGAAAAATATACTTTAACGAAGCACCAATGTACAAATGTTCTTTGCAAAAACTTAGATCGCACATTAAATGCCTTATAAACAATTAATCGACTATTGATTAATTAATATTAATTACTGCTTAACATTATCAATGATGAGGCACAAATTGTTCCAGAGTTCCTCGAGATCTCTCTTTTTCAGTCCGATCCGACAGAAGCTTTCCAGCAATTCTTTGTTCTCCGCGACAAAGTCCTCGTCTGTTTACGGCAGGAAAATAAAATTGCACGACAATGAAATGAAATAAAAAATTTTGGAAAGCGAAGATCGAGCTCTTTTTTTTTTTCTTCGTACCAGCCTCTACAGGATATATGTCGAAAATATGTTCTATGCGCCATGTTTTGTCGACGAATTTCGTGAGCCATTGAAACTTGAAGAATATTATATCCGGCGCATCGGGCCGATGAACGTAGATCAAAATTCCGCCACCGTTGTCCTGACATTTTTCCAACGTCAGGTAGCCCTTCGATTGCATCGAGCTCAATATTGCGGCGCGTATCGAACTCTGTTCGCTATAATCTGATAGAGCTAAAATCAAGATGTCAATGAGAAAATGGCGCTCATTCTAGAATTCTCATCCAACTTTTCAGCGACGCGTTTCATTTTCGTTTGCCATTCTCATATCTTGCTTTATCCGACGAAAATGTATAATTTTCGAGAGGTGAAAATATAATTGGTTCCGTGCATAGTTAAATAGAATTTGTTGAATTATTTTTCGTTTCTAGCGGCTATTTTGCAAAAATATTAAAGCCAGTTTCACCGCTCAAGTACAATTTCATTCCGAAAGACTTGATTCAAAATATTTTTTCCATGCTCTCGGCGCAAAAAATTATGAAGTGTAATATATTTACTAGGGTGTTTAAAAAAAAAAAGAAAATTTTTTCATTTTTCATGCTCCCAACCCTCAAAACTTGAGTTTTGATGGGAAAAAAAAACATCCTAGCGTAGAGGGAGCTCTGTGGCTTGAGTGGAAGCCGCAGCTCATTGGACGTTTCTAATTATAATGGCCAATTAACGTCTATGACGAACTTTTTGGGAGAAAAAAATTTGAGACAATGACGATTGTATTTTGAATTGAGAAAAAAGAATTTCATTGAATGAATTTTTTTCTATTCCTAATTTCTAATTTTTTATAAAAAATTCTAAACAATTTCAGGTTTAACAGCTTTGTCTGACACCATCGTGTTATAAATAAAAATTTAGATCGATTTTATTCATAAAAATAATTTTTCGATTAAAAATCGTTTATAAATTGTGACAAACAATTCGTATCTGGTGAATTTTTTTTTTTTTTTTCGTGATAATTTTTTTTCTTTACTCAAATACGTACTCCATGGTTCTTTGTTCTCTTGCTGAAATAGGAAATCATTAGTCTCAGGGAAGATCGTACATGAGCAAATTTATTTACCTTTAACAATATTTCCGCTATGACTTTGTGCAAAAAAAAACGCAAAATTTTATTTATTTTCGGTAAAGATTGATGCCGATGACGCATTTTTACACGTTTCGGTGGAAATCAGTGACTAAAAGTATATATTGAGCTTGATCTCTATCCTTAATTAATAATTAATTAAATTCCGCGCGCAAAGCTACTTTTCGTTCAGCAATGTCGTTTAAAACTTTCAAATCATCGATGATTCTTTTTATTTGAAATACAATTCTCATGGTCTCAAATTTTTCCTTCCAAAAAGTTCGTCATAGACGTTAATCGGCCGTTATAATTAGAAACGTCCGATGAGCGGCGGCTTCCGCTTAAGCTACGGAGCTTCCTCTTCGCGAGGACATTTTTTTTCCATCGAAACTCAAGTTTTGAGGGATGGGAGCATGAAAAATCGAATTTTTTTTTCTAAACACCCTAATATTTACCGTATGTAAATCTTACTGCAACTTGAGACCATAAGAAATTTTTCAAAATTTAAAACGTTCAAAGTTACAGGACAGCATTTTACGCGTCGTTGTCCGTCGCATAAAATACGAGAATGGCGAAAACGAAACGAGAATTCGATCGTGCAGAGCTAAGTGAGAATTGGTAAAATGAGACGAATATAAGAAATATGAGACATTACCGGACATGAGATATGAGAAATGTTTGTCTTTCGTGAAGCGTTCAATCCAAGGCATTATTTCTTCCAGATAGTTCTGGTCTGTGTTAGCAAAGTGACAATTTATATCTTGAATCTCATCCTCCCCGGCCTCCTATTCGACGAGACAGGTCCGTTTTAGTTCGTGAGTCGTAAAGTCAGTAGCTCAAGAGAAGCGTACGGCGAATTTTGTCTCGATATTACAAGCTTTTTTTTTTTTCATATTTTATCAATTTTAGTCGAATCCGGTGAAAATTCGTGAGCAGCCATTATATCGAACGGACATATTTATGATATATGAAAAATCATTGCCAATCGATGAATCAGGCTTTGAAGCAAACTCGACGCGAAACGAGCTTGACGTGATTTTGGCTATCCGCGGTTTACATAAAATTATTCTCGGAAATGTATTCTCAGAGAGATGAAAAAAAATTATTCGTGAACGTGCAATTGCATGGAAAAAAATAGGATCGCGAAAAAAAAGACGGTAAAATTAAGGCGAAAAAATTAATCGCAATTTTTGGCCAATCGCACGGGTTATTGAGAAATTCGAAATTTCATTATAATTTACGGGCGAAATAGTTGGCACTGTACCTTGACATCGACGATGAGCTCGAGCTTGAAGTGAATGGTTTTTGTAATGACCTGAGCGTCGTAACGATAAATATTTTCGTGACTCCAATTTTTCTGTACATCCCTGAACTGAATACCCAGAACAGATTGAGCCACTTCGCATAGTCTGGCCGAGCGTTTGTCATCGACTTTCGGATCTTTTACGCCATTTGGATCGTTGAAGAACTTTGAAAAATCGCTTAAAGTACAGAAATATTTGTCAATTCTCTCGCTTACGTAGAAATATTTCGTAACGAAGGTAAATAATTGAACCTTACGTGGCAGGCATTCGTCGATTTTGCGAAACATTTTTTTCAGCGCGTTCAAGCTCGTCGCGTAATTCGTAAGCACGGCGAATAAGTTTTTCCTTGACCTCTTCCAATTCACGGAGCTCCGGGTCATTCGTAGACATTGCTAACGAGGCGAATATTCGTTTTCAAGACGTAAAATGTTGATTAAACTCGCGTGAAACCAACTTGTCCGGTTGACAGTGGTAGCCATTTTTAAATAAATTTGAATTTTCAACGTTTCGCCATCTTCGTTTCGGCCATCTGTCGGAAAAAATCTCGAACCCCTGTTTGGTTCATTGAGGGGGGGGGGGGGGCTTGTCACCCACTCCCGCGTGTGTTGTGCATTTTGGGTTGACAAACGTTGTTTGAATTTGTAATTTCGATAATTCAACGAAACTCCAATTGTTTCGTATTTATCGCGTGCCATGGAGTCTTACATATTGCAGGTGATGTAATTGTGCTTTACTCTCAATAGTTTTTCCCTATTAAGGATTGTTCGAGTGACCGGCTTTTTTTTTTAATTACGTATTTTCCTTATTTGTTGGTTATCCCAGGTTCGACGTGTCTGGCTGAAAGAAGACGGCGATGCACTCGCTGTAATTATAAACTATTGTTTTATTTATTCGTATAAATCGTGAAAATTGCTTCTTTGCGAAGTATACGTGTATCGTGGTTGTACGAAATTTTACCGTATAATGATCGAACAAAATGGAGTTAAAAAAAAAAAAAATAATACAATGTTGAATTAAAGTTAGATCCGCGGAAGTACGCGCATTTTTAATTTCAAAGAACCGGTTTTTAATGAATTAAAAAAAAAAAATTCGTTACTCGAAAATGCATTGGGATAAAAATAATAAATAGCGAGTCGAGGGAGAAATACCCGAGATAAAAAATCTATGACAAACAGTGAGCTTGAGGTAGGACCTTCATGAAAATGTGTTGGGAAATCTTTTAATCTTTGCACGTGCGTTAATTGGGATGTTATTCGAACATACGCGCAGTTACAAAGAGAATTGCCGTTTCAAACTCGAAATAATTGAAGTAAAAATGAGCCCGATTAACGCGTAAAATATGCGCCAAGCATACCCTAACAACTCAGTTTTTGCCATACCGCCTAGAGGGGTGTCGAGAATTGACCAAAAAACTGAAGCAACGTAGATAAATATCGTAGGAACATTCTCGTAAAAGCTGAAGATGATTTACCGTTTAGTTTTCGATATATCGTGAGTAAAGAAGAATTGCGCTACTGCGTGAGCGGCACACGCGATCCGTCGCGCAGATGGGTTTCAAAGCCAAAAAAAAAGCATGTTTTCTCGTGTGTTTTTTTCACATTATATATAAATTTTTTTATTCAAAATGTTAAGTACATCGAAGAGTAACTTTGCAACAGTATTTTTAAAAAATTTCATTAAAAAATGTTGGAAATTCAGCCGATGGGACCTGGTTTTCCGGAGACCCCTAAAAAAAAAAGTGTCCTCGCGGTGGTCACGATAACTCGCGATAACTTTATCGGAAATCAAAAAACCAAATATTTTCTGTTGGTAGATAAGCATAGCTCGTGATTTTTTTTTTATTACAACTAATTTTACAATGCTGTACGCAGTGTGTACCAAAAAATGTATATATATTGCATACAACTCTGCCGAAAATTCAATTTTTATTTAAATCCTTCGTTCAATCACGAGCTATACTTATCTACCGACGGAAAAATATTTGGTTTTTTTAATCTCAGATAAAGCTATCACGAGTTATCGTGACCACTGCGAGGGGTCTCCGGAAAGCAGGTCTCACCGGCTGAATTTTCAACATTTTTGAATTAAATTTTTTTTAAATACCGTTGAAATGTTACTCTTTGAACATTTTTAATAAAACAAGTTATATATAATGTAAAAAAAAATCGAGAAAACATGCTTTTTTTTGGCTTTGAAACCCATGCAACCCCTTGAATGAGAATATCTCAAATAAACATTTTTTTCAAGCGCAAGTATCATTTTTCAATAAAAATAAGTATGCACAATTAAGAGAGTATGATTATTCTTTGCCCACTCTGACCTCAACGATAACTCCTATCCTTTTTGTGGTAAAGTTTGCATCTTTTTTTTTTAAATATTTCAATTTTCAATGCGATGCGATTGAAAACATAATTTTTTTCAATCGGAACATAATAAAAGAAATCCTTCTACTTGTCCTATACTTGGTTGATTGGATTTTGTCTCTCGCAGATCTTCAAATAATTATATTTGTCCGCAATGAAAAAAAAAAGCTCTAACATTTTTTTACTCCGATTCTTGTATGTTCTTTTAAAAACCATGCAAATTTTTTTTAATTTTTATCAACAAAAATGATTTTATGGGTAAAATGATTTTATTCAGCTGCTCGACTAGTTTCAAGTCCATTTTAACTTTCTTGTAGTCGAAATTTTGTTTGCTGCAACTTCAATGCCTCAAATTTGAAAAAAAATAAAAAACATATCTTATTGTTTATGGAAAAATTTATGGTTATTAAAATCTTGTTATTTCATTGAAAAGTAAAAGGATATTAAGAAAATCTTATAGTACCTCATTATCCGAGCATGCGGTTAATAGACGCAATATGTACGGCACAATGGTCGATATAAACAAAAAAAAAAGAATCTACAAAGTACCTCGAATAAAAAAAATAACGGAATCATTAATTTTTATATTCGCATCGTTATTCGCGTATCTGCATATCGTTTCGACTCATGAGCTTACGTTTCAAAGGATTTACTGTCCCTGCGTCACTCTCACGCTTCGTTACCTCAGCTCGCCTCGGACACGATAATGACCAAAGTGATGGAGCACCTTCCTGCGCTATCCGTTGATCTCGTTATCTATCATTTGAAGTAAGATTTCAAAATTCATCGATCCCTTATTCGCGATTCCCTCGCAACCTTTCGCCCGAATTTTATCTCGCAATTTTAAATTGGTCATTCTTCGGATTCAGAGTGATCGGCTCGTTGAACAGGGAGGATCCTTACGTAACTTACAATCATCAGAGCTCCCTCGTTGGTGCATTGACGAAAATTCTTCAACTACAGAAGGAAGAAAATTGGATGTTACCGGTTATGAATGTCGTGTGCCTCGAGCTTCGTTTATTGGCGCTCAGGTCGGACAAATCGAAGAATAAGAGTCTCAAGCCCGGCGAAGTTTTGGAGAAATGCGCCGAATGCCTAATGGGATGTTTTCGCATTTGCGCAGCCGACAATCGTAGCTCCGAAGTCGACACGAAGAAATGGGGAATGCTTGCACTGGTCAATCAACTTCTCAAGGTATACTTCAGAATCAACAAATTGCATCTCTGCAAGCCTCTCATAAGAGCCATCGATTCGTCCGCATACAAGGATCAATTTCCTCTCGCGCAGAGGATAACGTACAAATTTTTCGTCGGTCGAAAAGCCATGTTCGACAGTGATTACAAGGCCGGTGAGCTTTATTTTTACCAAAATTTTACAGTCGATTCGCAAAAATGAATAAGAATCAAAAAAAAAAAAAAAATTCAAAATCAAAAACCAAAATCAGTTATAAAGTCAAACTGAAAAAATCTTATGAGCCCAAAAATCAGAAAAAAATTTCAAGTCTCCTTTTGGCGTACGATTTACAATCGAGGGAAAAAAACATTTGTTTTTTTTTTTTTTTTTTTTTTTTTTCCAAGTTTGATTTTTTTTTTTTCTTCCCAGCCGACGAACATTTGAGTTACGCTTTCGAGCATTGCCACAGGCAATCCAAGAAAAACAAGCGCCTGATACTGACTTATCTCGTGCCCGTGAAAATGTTACTCGGTTACATGCCGAAGCGAAGGCTACTCGAGAAATACAGTCTTATGGAATTTTGGGAGCTCGTCGAGGCCGTTAAAACGGGCGATTTTCGTGGTTTGGATGGCGTTATGACGAAGCACGAAAATTTTTTCATCGGAGCGGGCATTTATCTCATCGTCGAGAAGCTCAAATTGATCGCTTATCGTAATTTATTCAAAAAAGTTTATCTCGCCCTCGGCACCCATCAGATACCCGTCCAGAGTCTCGTCACGGCGCTGCAGATGAGCGGCTTGAATGACATCGACATGGACGAGACCGAGTGCCTGGTTGCTAATTTGATATTCGAGGGAAAAATGAAGGGTTACATATCTCATCAGCACAAAAAACTCGTTATATCGAAGCAAAATCCATTTCCCCGATTGTCATCTATCATTTAATCGCTCGCCCAGCGTCTCATCGTGTTTCGAACTTTTTCCATCCTTATGTCTGTAAATATTTTACGTATTTGTGTTTCAGTTGCGAAATGAAAAAAAAAAAAAAATTAATAAATAAAAAGTTACATTCAGAAAACTTTTATTAATTACGCTAAAGACCCAGGTAAAATATAATAATGATAATTATAATCGGAGATGAACAGAACACGCACACACAAACGAGTATCGTGATGTTGCACGTTTTTTTTTTCCCCCATCTTTTTCTCTATTCGTATAATATTTGTTTTTTTTTTTCGTTTTTGTTTAATTTATTTTTTTTCCCCTTTTTATAATAATCGCCATTAGGTTTCGTGTAAAAAATTCAACAACATTCTCTCTAAGTACTAGGATTTTATACTCCGTTTAGTTGAATTGAAAATAATGATTAATCACGCCTCTCCATCTTCGGACTTTGCGTCCCGATTCTCGACGGAGTAAATTTCGCTCTTACGGAAATCCGTAAATAATTTAAAAAATCGCCATTTGGAAGATATACAAACTTCTAGAAAAAAAAAAAAAAAAAAAACACATAAAGTTCGATGCTTAATACAGTTATTTATATATTATCACTTTGCATATTTTTTTTGCTCAAGATTTGTTGTTTTTTTTTCTTTTTTTTCGAAATTCTTCCCTTCACTTCTTAATCTTTAAAATCAAAGAAT
The DNA here is from genome assembly GCA_963564615.1 of Rhorus exstirpatorius. Taxonomy (NCBI): domain Eukaryota; kingdom Metazoa; phylum Arthropoda; class Insecta; order Hymenoptera; family Ichneumonidae; genus Rhorus; species Rhorus exstirpatorius. Next base: position 30,685,700 of record OY751317.1, read on the forward strand.
TCTTATAATTCCGACTTTCTATGCGTATCATCCGGAAACCTCTCGGCTCACAATTTATGGTTTCATCTGGGTATACTCAATATACAGTTTCAAGAAAAAAAAAAAATCGAATAACGAGAATGAGAAAAACAACATAATCCGCTTATCGAGGGATTCACGTACGCGCTTATTTCTCTACCTTAATAATTCCATCGCGAATACAATTTTTTTTTTTTTACATCTTTCTAATCTTCGTTCGTGCCTCGTCTTTTTTCTGATTTGATCGACATTGGAACAACAGGCGCGTATAATTTTTTTTCATCGTCGATCAAATTTAACGAGAAAAAAAAAAATCTTTCTTCATCCCTATCCTCGCAATCGTAATCATCAAATCTGTGGTCCACTCCAACGTATCGTGACGATAACTAATTTATTCGATGCTCATTAGCTCGATTTATAATTATTTTGTTCGTACTTGATTTTCTTTTTTTTTTATAATTTCTTTGACCGGAATTTCGCTTAATTTTTTCGTAATTTACTCGTCACGACCCTCCGAAATATGTTTTAACGCGTCGCTTTCACCCTAAAAGTGAGACATGATAGACTGAAGGAGCGAAAAGAACTGCGATATCTATGAAAAAAAATTAGAGGAAGCATTCTTATGGGCAGGGGTTTTTTTTTTTTTATTTTTTCGTTTTGTTTCTGTTATTCGGAGCTCGATTAGCATCAAAATAATAAATACGGAATTCTTGAGAAACTTCTCAATGAGCAAATAAAAAGTCTGCTTAACAGAAAATTAGCCTTAGCTCGAAAACGACAATAATAATTACAATGCCTAAAAATTTATTCTTCTGTCTGCTCCCTTTTTTTTTTTTTTTATTTAATTATTATTTCTTCCTTTCTTCACTTTAATTTCCCTTTTGTACTCTATAAATTGTCTAGAATTTTTCGGGACAGGATTAAAGAAAAATCCACGAATACTCGATAAAATATTCAAAAGTGTTGGATCAACTTTCGTGTTTTTGTATACGAGGCAAAACACCTCGAGTCGGCCACCCGTGTTCTTCCGCGGCGTTGAAGAAATGCTTGAATCGGGTTCTCCGAAGTGCAAAAAAAAAAAACATAACCACGCAAACGAGACTTTTCTTCGCACATAAAAATAAAAAAACGTTTTAACGTAGAATTTAGGATTTTTAATATACCTTTTGATAAAATATTTTGCAAAAACTTTCTAGAATTCTAGCTGCCCCTTTCGGATGAAATAATAGACATTAATTTTCATTTTTCATTGAAACAGAATTTTTGTTGCAGTGTAACCAGAAATAAATTAAGTTTACGTTTAACAGGGTTGAGACTGTCTATAAATATTATCTGAAGCCAATATTACATTTTTCTTTTAATAAAAAAAATTAAAAAAAAAAAAACAAACACATTTTAAACGGAATTTTTTTAAAAATTTCGACAGATATTGTGAAAAATGCATGAAAAGCAATCGTTTGTTCATCGCGCCAATTCGCTGATAGACCGTTCATGAAATAAGGAAAAATGATTAAAAATTTCGAAAAAGTCCTGATTGGGAGAAAAATAATTCATGTTGATGTTATGCGAAAATAGAGTATAGAATTTTTAAAGGACTTTGCAAAAAAATTGTATCAGTTTGTTAAAAATCGTAAATTTTCTGCTGACGTTTTTGTTTTTATGCTCATAAGTTTGCGTGATCTCGAATATATTTTCCACCTGGAATGAGGGATTTAAGAATCAGCAAAAAAAATTGCGAATTTTTGGTGATTCGTTGGACCGACTTTTTGCAAAAAATTATGAGCATTATTTACTGATACGAAAAAAAAAAAAAAAAAAAAAAAAAAAAGTTTTCGAATCGATGTGTTTAGCCTCGTTTACTATAATTACGCTATATCCGTCCCGAATTTTCCAATTTTTCGAGCCTTTACGCCACACGCGAGTTTCGCGCACGATTCTTCGCACCAAAGACGATTTTGCGAGAGGAGAGAAAGAAAATTCCTTTACAAATCAATTTATTTCAATTTTAGACTCGAGTTACTTGTGAAAAAGTGTCGTTTTTTTTTTTTTCATTACATTCGGTAGATTTATTTGTCATAATGAAAAAGATATATATGTATATATTTGTATATATAGTTTGTTTTTTCTGCTGTATACAGAAGAAAACCCCTCGAGTCACTCTCTTTCTCTCTTCCCATTATATTCCCACGTAATTTTTCTTCGGTGTGCTCCATACGACCACCATTATACAGCTAGGAATAAGTATCAACAAGTCGATAATCACTTTTTTTACTCGTCATTGCTGGCCATCGTCGAAGCTGCCAGCATGCTCGTAACTAATATTATATTTTACCCATTTTCCGTTTGCCCACGGTACAATGGGATCGAGCGATCCGTCGCGTTATTAGAATGCCAAAACTTGGGCCGGATTCGAACAATCGCCGATCGTCATTCTGTGCATCGCCATTTCCGTTATACCGTGATAATGAACGAACGCCGCTGCTATAACGAGCACGTGAAAGATCTGATGACTCTGGAACTGATCGAGAGAGAGAGAAAAAAAAATCAATAAATCGATAAAAAAAAAGAACCTGCAAGTGAAGTTTACACATTTTCTTTCTACTTTTTTACCCCGTCATTTACAAAGTCTTCTCTGCTTGTGAGCAAGCATGTTCGTCATTTGTTTATTTGCTCCAAACAGTAAAGACTGTAAATGATGGAAAAGAGCGGGAAAGGAATATTCATTTGTAAATTGTAGGCTTCTTTTCTTCTTTGTCATTTTACATTCCGAAGCTACCCTCAATACGATCTGATACACAGACGGATGATGAGAAGAATTTTAATCTTATTATTATTATTATTTTTTTTTTTTCATGTGTATGCTTTTGACATTTCGAGATGGAGCAAACTCTGAAAAACTTTGTCTATCAATCCTCCATAGGGTGAGTGCATCAGTTAATGAATGATTAAGCACATGCTCAGATTTATAAAAGGTTTTTTTGTACTGGATGTTCACGGTGTGACAAAACCAATCCTACTCGTCACATTATATCCAAAATTATTGACTTGACTTGGGCTAAAATGTTATTTTAACAGAAATATGTATAAAAAAATCTATCAAAAGTGAAAAATAGCAATTTCCCGAGTAATTGAACACTCGAACCCAATCAATGAACAGCTTATGCGCCAGTAATTGAACATACCGAGATAGTGGGACGCTATGAAACAATAGACATTTATCATTCATTATTCAGGATTTTAAGCATACCTACAATTATATTGGAATTTAGGTACGCGATTTTTTGTAAAAAGTAATTGTCAAGTAATATTTCGTCCGGTTTACGTATCCGAGTATGCTCGAAAAATAATTAGACTTGAAATATGAATTTATTAACCGACGATAGTGGACGCGCGGTCGGTGTGCGGCTCTGGCGATCTCCCAAGTTAAGCAGCAATGGCCGAGGCCACCGCTTGGATGGGTGACCGCTTAGTCGTGCACTGGCTTAGCGCTTCGACCACCGAGCGGGGAAGGCAGTTTTACTGAGTTTTCGATGGCAACATATCGGAAACTTAGTAAAAAAAAAAAAGATACGGGAAGTTAATGAGGCCGTCTGTATCGGCATGGGTTTTCCACAGTTTCCCCATGCCCACGGCGAATGCGATACAGTGTAGCTAAAAAGCAGCTGCGGATGCTACGGAAGTTGTGTGCTAGCTTAGCAAAGCGCGGATAGGAAATGATAGGAGAGATGAAAATGAGAAGGGTAATACGTAAAAGTCTGCAAGGGTATACGCACAAATAAAAAATATTAAGAATATTAATTTATCGAATAAATATTGTACCCCAGATCAAAAATTAATCTATTTTCATAGGTTCGGTATTACAAAAAAATATTTGAACTTAAATAACAGCGTTATTAGATAATTGAATTTAATATCGTTTGTTTGATGGAATCATGAAATCCAATGAATGAAATAGAGCCGTTTTCATACCGTTCATTAACTGGAACTCGGTGTACCGGTAAATGAACGTTTCCGTTCAATCACTGAAAATTCGCGGTTGCGCGAACCAGTAATTGAATACTGTAATTTTGAGGATTTTTTAAGCTCATGATTCATAAAATATCAGTAGAAGGATGGCCCAGACCTCTCATTGAGCCAAGAAAACAATACTTTTTGAGTAATAATGTAGGCTATAAATGAAGTGGGGTCAGCAGCCATACTTGCTATTCACTGCGAATACACGCGATGAGGCACACATGCTCGCCCCAAAACAATTAATAAACTCGTTTAACGAGTGGACTATACATATACGATTAGTGGCACAGCTGAATAACAATCTACGAATTCAATTGCGAAAAATTTCTGAAACGAAAGAATGATCTGACACCTTATTTTTTTAACAAAAACTATGATTCTGTTCATTCACTGATGCAAACAAACTGCGTTAACTGAACCTTTACTGCCCTCTTTCTAAACTATAACTGTTACTGTGTCAAGGTGGTTCTTGCAAAGTCATCAAATCAAGATGGACTGATAAAAATACGACAAACGTAAAGGTTGAGATTCCTATAGTTTGCTTGCAAAGTTTTAGATTCCATCACCGTCTGGTTCCGGATATATCTGCTCGTAAACTTTTTCAATTTAACACCGCGGGTATAGGCCCCAAAGTGACAAACGAAGCTCGAGTCCTTGCTCCTATCAAATTCTAATAATTAAAAACTAGATGAGGGTCCCGTGGAGCCCACGCAGATTTTTCCCCACAACTCCAGCTAAATTTGACATACTAAAGTTGTTTTTTTTTTTTTTTTTTGAAATAGAGAATCAACCAAAGAACAGGTCCATGACAAAAAAAATTGATAGAACGACAAAGCTCTGAGTTATATGGGTTTGAAGCAAGAAGAACGTTCAAAAACACGAAAGAAATGTCGATTTTGCCAATTGTCCGGGGTCCCTGAGATCCCAGAGTGGTAAGATAGGATCAACCGTTGCTGCATCACCGTTACTGTGCTCTTAATGGACTGACTGGGCGTTTTCAAAAATTGGCTGACAGTACTGGGCAGTACTAGAAAATGTATAGTGCAAGTAACGTATACCGTATTATTGTAACGTTACTGTACTCTCAATGCATCGTTACTATTCTATAACTCTATTATTATTTTACTATTACTGTACTGTCATCGGACTCTTACCGTGTCGTGTAGATCATTTTTTTACCCCCTTCACGATCAAAATTCTCATTTTTACGAGTAAAGACGTAAAAAAAAAAAGATTTAGAACACGACTTACCCATATATCGAATTTGCCGGGAAAAAATCGTTCGGGCACCCGAAGCGCGTAAAACAAGGCTCCCAGTATGTAAAGGCATCCCATCAGTATCAACCATCCGAGGGAAGCCTGACTGATCGCCTTGAACCAGCCTTCAGCGATCGCGTAATGAACCGCCGGTATTACCTGCAACGAAAAAAAAAAAAAAAAAAAAAACAGTCGTACAAAACTAAAAGAAAGAAAAAAAAAATGAAAAATCGATCGAACGTGATGTAAAATCGCAGTAAATCAACGAAAATAGTAGAGAAAACGAGGACAAAAAAACACAAAAAAAAAAAGAGAGAGAGAGCTCACCCCGCTGAGGCCGAATCCCATGAAGACCCCGGCTCTGAGTGGCCTGTAATTCGGCTCACCGAATCTTTCCCATAGCGAAACGACGATGCTCGTTATACCGAGAACAACCACCACCGAAAGATAAATTAGCTTCGGCTGATAGTCGCAGTAAAAACCGTAATAAAGCCAAGGTACGAAACTGCCCATGATGAGCATTGCAATGCCGCAGTAATCGAGCTTGGAGAATAATTTTCCAACGCACTCGCTGTGGCAGTGTACGGTATGAAAGGCGAATGACATCCCAAGGCATAATATAGCACCGGCGAAGAAAGTCGCAAAAACGAGCTTCTCCTCGAGCTTAATCTCGACGGGTGGACGACTCAGGAAAAATGTCGCTATACCTATGAAAGCTACGCAGCCTGAAAATACACGTTGAGCCATAAATTTTCATTCTCCCGATCGGCGAAGGAACGGTGAATTTTTTTTTTTTTTTTATTTCGTTTTTTTTTTTTTCTTTCTCATCTCGATCGTAATGACGGATTATTTTCATATCGCGCGTATACGAGGAAAATTTACCGAGCAGATGAGTCCATATATTTCCGGTCTCCGTGTGAATTCGAAAGATGCTCTTGAAACAGGCGTAAAACGATGGCAGAGGTGGCCTGTGACCGGCGTGAAGAAAATCGTTGTCCTGCAGCCATCTCGGCAGATTTCTAAAGTGACATTGCTTCCACGAGGCTTCCCAGACCTGTGACGATGATGAACCAAAACAAATAATGGATACGTAAAATTTTTTATAATCGACGAAATCGGACGATTCTTATTTTATTTGTTTATTCATTTTTTTTTGTTTTTTTTTTGCTTCCAATAATTTGAGTAAAATAACAGAGTGAGGAAGAGAACCTTGCGTACCTTGCGGACAAATTCCTCGGCTTGTTCCGCTGCGTTGTGCGCCAATGCGCCAAGATCTATCTCGTCGCTGAGAACTCCGGCTTTCAGGACTTCGGTCATCTGGAGGAAGAAACAAAAAAAACAAAAAATGTGAAGATATGTAGAAAAAAAAAAAAAAAAAAACAAAAAAACAAAATGATTGAGGGAATGGGAGGGAAAAAAGTTATTTGAACCTCGCAATCGAGAAGATGATCGTCCTCGGGGGTCGAGGGCAAAGGACATCCAACGCCGTCCTCCTCTTCGGCGAGACAACTGGCATCGTCGTCCTCGAGAAGTTCCTTGACCTCGTGAAGTCCGGGCACCTCGCTCGACAGGGAAACTCGATCGCTCCATGGTATACGATGACGCAGACCAACGTCGATACCCGAGCTCAAACGGATTTCCTCCTTGTCCTCGACGATTTCATCCTCGCGGCCCGACATACTCGATTATTCCTCGGGGCTTTGATAATTTTTTTTGCCTTCCCAACGACTGATGTCGAAATAAAACAAATTGTACGGTTACAATACTTTTTCATTGTCATTGTTTGAAATTAATTTTTTTTTTTTTTTTCATTGTAATTTATATAATTATTTTATTGTATTTATTGTAATTATACAATTATATACATTGATAAAGTTGAAAATACTTGAAAAAATTGTAATTCAGCCTGAATGAGTTTTGATGAGTAACTATAGGGGTTATTACAAAGAAATAGTTAAATGTCATTGAGTAGAATCGAGTTGGCGATAGGTCACCCAACGTTAAAGGACAATATAGAAAATTTGGGGTGCAAAAATTATTGTAGCCCATGAGGTTTGTGTATACTCGAAGCATGCGCACTCTCGTGCAAATCTTGCTTCATCGGAATAAAAATACAAAATCTATTGATAAAACCAATCGCAAAAGTTTACAAATCAAAATATGGTCAAAATCTATTTTTTTTTTTCTCAACGATTGCTGTACAAAATCTCGGAAATTTTTTTTTATTTCAATATCTATAAAGAAGCGAAAAAAATTGAATCAATTTAATAGCCGAAAAAGTATATACATGTATATTTTATGGTGAAAAATTGAAAAAGAAAATTATATTTTTCATCAAATGTGTGCTTTCATCGAGTAACAAGCAAAATTTACACTGAGAGATAAACAACGCGATTAGTTACGATTGACTCGTACAGCCACGGTCATGCGATGAATAATATTTTTCTCAGTACCAATGGTGGGGGACCTTGCGGCTATTCGTGCTCAGACAATATTACTATTTCATATATATATATATATAATATATATATATATAATATATATATATATATATATAATATATATATATATATATATATTTGAAACGGTAGTACGGTCCCGTTATGTCGTATATAAGAGTATGATCGGAACTATCGCGTTTGTGATAATGGGCAACCGGTAAAGGAGCACGAACATGTGATATATGGCCTGTAAATGTCTTTCAAATGTACAGAGCGAGGGAAAAACGTTGAGGCGAAATTTCCAAATGTCCAGACACTTGATTAATGATTTCATACGATCAGGCTATAAATTTAAATTTCCCAGAGAAAATTGATAACAGAAGAAAAAAAAAAACCGTTTTCTTGAGATATATAGTCAGGAATGAATTTCGCAATATCTCTGGTCGAACGCGTTTGAACTGTTGGATGCCTAAAATTACGTACAAACTTGTTTTGCACCAGTCTTGTAAAATTGTGTTTTCAAATTTATTTTTCTTATCGCTTTGCCGAGTGCGCAAAAACAAACCTTTGACAATGATTTATTACATAACGAGCAAGATCTAAAACGAGCTCCCAAGAGATATCGTCAAGGTCATAGAGCAATGCGTAAAATTCAAGGCAAGGGTAGAAAAAAAAACTAAACACCCAAGTGACCCAGTGGATCGAGAATATTGGAGCAGCTGCGATATCTAATCATCTTTTCCTGCTAGACCAAAAGTAGTTAAAGAAAAAAAATTAGCTCGACATTTCCAACTTATCTTTCATGACCTTATTTATCTTATATTTTATTCATAATCTTTATCGATTCATTGTCTCATTTTTCTCTGTTAAAATTGCGCAACAAATTTTCATAGATCATACTAAATATTTGAAGCGAAAAAAAAAAAGTATCAAACTTTATCGTGTTACTTCTCATTAGTATTATTAACTTTGAGCTTTGGTTATTTTCGAAAATTCTATCGTGAATGTGACTAGACGCGTTTCTCACAGCCCATACCTAGTACTTTTCTCCGTGATTTAGAATTCTTTTTTTAAGAATTGTTTCTTCATGGAAACGAAATTTTTTTTTCTAATTTTCGAAAATAAATGAATAATAATAAAGCACAAAGGGTGTTTCATCGTTACATTTCTAAACGAGTAATTCCCTGTGACGAGGAAAAATTATTTAAAAGAAAAAAATTCTAGAACGGCTCATCTCATTTTCATTTCGCCGGGCTCGGATGGATTCTCAAGAAAAATTGCTCAAGATTTTGAAAAGTTTCTTCGCCGCGAGCTTTGCCTCCATTCGTTTCACACAATTTACATAACCATAGAAAGTAGCGAAAACAAAAAAAAAAAGGTCACTTTGATAACTGCCAGATGGCAAGATATCGTGGATAATGTCTCATTGAGATAGTCGACGGAACGACAGAGACAAGTTCCGACTGTTGTCGCATCAAAGACTCAAAGATTTTCGATCTATTTTGGCTCATGTTTCATCGGAGTTTGGAGCTTTGGCCAGCAGTGATCGTAAGAGAGCGGATAACGATGAGAAAAAAAAAATGAAAATATAAGCTAGTCGTAGTTTAAGATCGAGCTATCTCCGAACTACGCATTGACCTTTTTCAAATATTCATTATGAAGAGTGATCTGTTCAATCGCAATCACAGCAAAAAAAAATGTAACAAAAACAACGCTGATTTCAGCGAGATCATTGAATTAGATAACGGGGATCGATGCGTCACGGAGGTGGAGAGAAAAAAAAAAGAGAGAGACAAAGAAAAATGGAAAAAATGCTCCATGACGTCGTTTTGATCTACGCGAGTGTGGGTTAACCGTTCGATAATTTTATTTCGTTTCTATCTTGTACTCACGAGACACGCACAGAGTATAATGCACGTAAATCTGTTATTTTTTTATTTTTTTATTTTTACATAATGAAACCCGAGGAGACGATTCTCGGAACGCAAAATTTTAATGATAATTAAAATATTCACTTGCCTCGGACTCGCTGTTTTCTTCCAATCGAAATTTTCACATTTGCACACGAATAAAAAAATTATATATTTTGTGTATATATGTGTATACAGATATTTCGAAATGATTAAAAAGCCTCACGCTACAGCTGTAAATAACTTTTGATGTTTCACCTGGTATTTGCCGGTGGATATTTAACCGAATTTACGACTTTCCACAAATTCACCACTTTTTTCAAATCTCTTTTCAAAACCGAAAAGTAACAAAATAAAATGGCAATTTCGTTTGCTTATTTTTTCACGACGCTGTTAAACTTGTTAATTTGTGTGTGTGTGTGCTTTTCCGTAGTAAACACGAGCAATAAAAAAAAAAAGTTGATACTCTACGCGTCTCACTCTCTCTCTCTATCTCAACGCCTGTGTGTCAAAAAGATCCAGCAATCTAATCATATTTCCACGTGGCAGCCATATTGTTATCGTACACTCTTCAAAAACATTGTCCTTCGCGCTGCTCATTGGCTCGTTCGGCTGGTGATATTTCAACGCTCGCCTCTCATTGGTCGTTTGCAGGAGAATGAATGGCTCACCGTCAAAATTTCACGGATTCCCCGAACCGTTTAGTATTTTTCGAGTCATCAAACGATACCAAAACGTTTCGGAACAGCGTGCAATTTGATCGTGAGCCGAAGAGATCGTGGAAAAATGTTTTTTTTTTTTAATAAAAAAAAAGGATTAGATAAGGAAATTATCGACCAATCATAGACGGAGTTTGAGAACAAATTATTGGCGGGAAATTTAAATTTTTATTCATTCGTTGCATACATTTGTATATATTTTTATTCTCGTTGAGATCAGGTTGTAGAAAAATATTATGTACACTTTTTGAAAATATACTTTGTTTTTCTTTTTGTTTTTTGGGAGACAGAATGGGTACAACATAAATACTTCATTATAGTCAAACAAGTACACGCAGGACTGCACAATATTAAGCAACGTTGCCCATGTAATATCACAGTGCATTAAGTCACCGAAACAAAAAAGTCACGGCGCATCTTGCTCAAAAAAAAAAAGAACAGATCCATCTTCCTTTGTTTTGTGCTTCCTCGCAGAGGAAGCTTTGTTTTCATGAAAAAAAAAAAGTTTTTGAGATTTTCATGTATCGGTGTGCTTAGAATGTTTCAGCAGTCAAAAAAGATACTGATACTTAGATACTGAGTTAGAAAATATTCGTTTTTGGATACTGAGTCAGAAAATATTCGTTAGAGAGTTGAAAATTTCTTCAACTTTCGTAAATTTGTTAATATCAAGCCGGCACTTGCCAAGAAAAAAAAAAAAAATCCAGGGGACTCGAATTTTCGTCGAAATTATATTTATGCCACCGCATATCATAAGATCCATTGACGATGCGAGTAACATGGTTATTTGTTCAACGCTATTGATTTAGCTGAAAAGTGACGGACAAATTTTCTGCAGTTTTGATATTGCAAGTATGAAATTACTTTGAAAAAAAAAAAAAAAAAAAAAAACATAAAAAATTTTGAATTAATGAAATCGAATTCGCGGAAAAAATTAATGAAAATTAGAAACTTGCACATTGATTCTTCATTATTTTATCTCAACGAAAAAGCTTGCTCCATGAGAAAGTCCGAATTGAAAATCAGAATTGAAGATCGAGAAAGAGCATCGTGCTCGAGATAAAATATTGACGAAGCAAGGGGCAAGTTTTTAATTTTCACGCTTTTGTTCTCTCAATCAAGCGAGTACTTGTTATAAAAATTAGTCTCGAGTATAACGAACCAGCAAAAAGTACCTCGGCGTCCGGAAAAAGTATTTGTAGCAAAGTTACGAAAAAAAATAATCACATTGATGACAATAAAATCATTATAAATGTGGTTATTATTGAAAATAATATCCCGCAAACTTGCCTAAAACTCCCGAATCTCTTAAATCCAAATAATTTTAATTTTATAATTTTTTTTTTTCACTATTTCGTCACTTGAAGCCAAAGTTATTGATCGTCACTCGACTCTGATAAGCGCAAAACTTTGGAATAATTAAGTTCGAGCTTGAGTCGAGACAATGAAATGAATAAAATCTTCGGTTCAGTAAAAATTCGCCGAGAGGTTTGAATTCTTATTTTGAGCTATCGACAGTTTTTTTTTTTTTTTTTTCTTCTTCTTTCTTACTTTCATCGAATCATATCACGGGGCAAACTCGTCGATGGAATAAGTAACGGCGTCGTGTATAGTCGCGAATATTCTAAAGCTGTGCTCTCCCTTTGCATACTTGTCGCATTTTAGGATTCTCTCGAAAACTGGCCACGAGCATCCAGCGAGATAAACCGCTACGTCGATAAGGGCATATTCGTCGGCGATAATATGCAATACGCCGATACCGCTCGGATCTACGTAGCTCAGTGCGCTCATGTCCATGATAACGCAACGAAGCTCCGGCGTCTCGTCGCTGTTCTCCGCCGTCTCGTTGTAAATATCATTTTTCGCTTTTTTCACTCGTCGCTTGACGATCTTTCGCGGCACAACGTCAACGAGCTCGAATACCTTGAGCCTGAAGTGATTGCTATTCGCGAAATTCAGACCTCCGCAATAATGCAATATTTTTATTCCGCGAAGCTCCGTCGTCTGCAACGCATAAGAGAGAGTGAGAGAGAGAAATTAAATTGAGGCTTCTTCGCGTATATACATTCCCAATCGATTCGATTCGGATCGGAATTTCAATGCTTCCCTGCCTGACAAAAATCTGAAAAAAAAAAAAAAAAAAAAAAAAAAAAAAAAAAAAAAAAAAAAAAAAAACAACCAACTATATTTCAATAATTTTCAATAATAGCAATAATGCGAAAAAATTTGCTTTAAAAGAAATTGTTCGACGATAATCATCGGTGAAATTTAATTTTCGTCATGTAAAATGAATTTATTGATTTTTCGTCGAATACGCGTGACCTTTTTTTTTTTCTGAATTTTGCTTTCTTTTTGTGAATTTTTGAAAAATGAATGAAAAAATCTTTAAAATTTGGATAAATTTTCGTAGAAAGGGCAACGTATTGCACCGAAAAAAGTTTCCGGGTCATTGAGTAAAATGGTTTCATGCACATGCAGCCTTGAAGAAAAACGAAAATACGAATTTGAAAAAAAAAAAAAGAAAAGGGAAATTCCCAAAAATATTCACCCGTATCAAAAAAAAAAAAAAAAAAAAGACGAATTCAATTAGATCCAAAGAGAAAAAAAAAATAATATCGATGATTCTTTTCGACAAGATATTTTTAACAAATTTTTCAATAACTTTTCGCCATTATTATTCAGACCCAATGTTTTTTTTTTTCGAATCTCCTTGAGTGGTTGGTTTTTTTTTTCTCAGATTTTTATTCCATCGGCGAGGATGCTTAAAAGTCCGACCAAATCTCACTTTTGGTTGGGAACGTATGCGTTGTTGAGTCTCCTTAAATCAGCGATAAAGGTCAATAAATGAGAAAAAAAATAGTTGAAAAAGATTTTTTTTTTTTCGCTCGTACCCCTTTGTAACGATTAACATCGAGATAAAGATCCGTGCTCGGCACATGTCCGAGCAGGCACATGTAAGGCTCGATCGTCAGAAGCAAAATGCTCGCCAGTGATGTTAAAAGACCGGCCAATAGACCAACGTCGATTCCAATCAGAACGACGCTCATTACCGTCACGATCCACACCATACCGTCCAATTTGCTGAGCTTCCAGAAACGCGGCAGTTGCTTGGCCTGCATGAGCATTCCCTTGAGGGCTACGACGATTATCGAGGCGAGAACGGATCTCGGCAGAGGCTCGAAAAACGGCCCGATCCACAATAATATTATCAGTAGCACGGCGCAAGACACGACACTCGCTATTTGGGTCTTTCCACCAACGGTCTGTTGAATTAACGATCTGCTGAGCGACGCCGAGACTGGCATACACGAGAAGAACGATCCTGCTATATTGCTCACTCCCTGCTCGAAATAAACATTTAATTTTTTTTTTAATAAAATTTAATATTTAATCGTACATGTCGTGTGTGTGTGTGGATGTGAACAGGAAAAATTAGAGCATATAAGGGAATGCAAAGAATTTAATAAAAGGATAAATAGAGGTCTGATAGAGAGGATAGACGAGATATTCGAAGACGGGAATAAGGAGGAAGAATGGGACAAAATATTAAATGGACAAATTATACCGAGTCTTTGCGATTATGTGAGAGCGTATGAGAATATGATAAAGGATAAAAAATGAGAGTAGCAAAGTAAGATAATACGATGGTATGATATTGTAAGCATATTATTGAGAAGGTGCGAGAGGATGTGTGGAAGAATGGAGGATACGTAAGATTAGTAGGGAAGTTAAGTTGTAATTAGAGCAGGAGCGAACCAAAAATGTGAATAAATTATATTGATATAAGGTGTAGTATATATATATAAATATATAATAGAATATAGAGAGATAGGTATGATATTATATACAAAGAGCATATAAAATATTAAAAATATGGTGGCTGTTACAAGGTGATGTAAAAGTTTATATTCTAAAGCCCTAAAGGGCAGGAATGGCTAAATAAATACAATACAAATATTTAATCGTGAAAGCATTCTTTCGACGATTTTTTGTCTGTTTGTTTGAATGGCAATGCGTTCGAAATGTACCAAAACATCGAGAAATCATATTTGGTTGGTAAAAATTTCCACATGTGCGTATATTTGTGCGTGCGTGTATTAGCCATATATTTATATTAGGAATTATTTATAAAAATTCATCAAATGGCTCAGATTTTATGGAGTTTACGATTTTTCGACAAATTACTCGCGCTTCAACTTTCACGAATCGTCACGGATATCGTGCTAAATTTATTTACAACGCTGAATTATCATTGAATGATGGCTGATATGAAATTTCGCGAAAATCAATGGAAACGGTTTAGATTTTATGAAAATTTCGATCAAAGAATGATTCGAAGTTGGCGATAATCGATAATGTGATTCGTCGGTTTTAATGAAATATTTCGAATTTTTTTTTTCAAAAGATTCATACGCGACAAATCTAAATTCCCAATATTCTGAGATGCGGGGCTTAAAATTTTCTGCTTGAATGGAATACGTGAATATATCATGCGTAATTGAAAAAAAAAAAAAAAAAAGGTGCAAACTGAAACTTGCGTATCGAGATGAAAAAAAAGGTTTTCGTAAAATTTCGAAAATTACGATGAAGCAATGTGGAACTTTCAATTTGCACCTTTCTTTCATTCATTTTGTAAATCTGATCGAAAAAAAAAAATACTTGCCATAGCGAACAATTCTTGATTCGAGTCGATCTCGTAGTTCAACTTCTGGGCAAATATGAGAGCCATTGAGAGCGTTATCGTGTACGATACCATTGTTATTGACACGCTATCAAGGGCGATTAACGGCAACAGCTGCAAAGTGGGTAACTCGGGCTTTGGCAGTCTGTCGAATTATCAATCTCGCCTTGAATCATCCGTCGACGTATGATCATACGTTTGTAAAATAAATAAATAAATAATAAAAAAAAAAAAACGTTCGCGTTTGATTTTTATTTTGTATCTTTTTTTTTCCCGCTTTTATGACGATGTTACTCACCCCGTGGGAATATGACCGACCGTTTTTATTCCATAAACATCGGGCAATTGGCAATAATTTGACACAAGAGTCCCAGCTACGACGGCTATCAGCTCTATGGGAATTGGCATGCTGCATTTTTTCTTCAGCCACGGCTGTGTGTATTATTGTTATTATTATTATTTTAATTTTTTTCACATTATCGGTTGAACGAAAAATAATCGAGTCATCTTTTTCAATGCTCACTTTTGCGTATTCGTTGTTGGCGTACATGATGACGATCGATATTGCCGAGACGACGACTGCAGCCGTGTTTGTATTGGGAATTTCTTTGAAAATATCCACCGTAGTCTGTAAAAATTTATATATAGATACATATATGTACATTAAAATGGTCATTATTTAGGCTTTTATCAAATTTTAATAGTCTCAGACCCAAATCAGTTGCAAATAAATAAATAAAAATCCCTGAATTTTTTCCGATTTTTATTTTGATGATTGACCCTGGTCAGCTAGGTCAAAGTTTCACATAAGGATAACATGGGGTTTTTTTAGGGATTACTGTATAAAACTCGAAAGTATCAATATTTTTCAGCCGGCAAATCTAAAATTTTTTGAACTTCATCTATATTGATGCAGTTAGATGAAAAAAAAAATCGATAACACTATTTTTTTGGGTTTTGTATCGGTTATTTCACGTCGAATAAATTTTTTTTTTTCAAAAAACACGGTTTTCAACGATTTTTTATTTATAATAATTGATAAAAAAAAAAAAATTCGCAGCTTAATAGTTCAAAATTCTTTGAAACTAGTCTGCAATGATGACAGTTAATGAAAAAATTAAAAACACTATTTTTACAAATTTTATACGCGTTTTTGCACGTCTACTCGGTATTTTTCTTCGAAAATCACGATTTTTCCGGGCTTTTTCCTGATAGTACTGATAAGAAAAATATTTCTCAGCTCAATAATTTGAAGGTCTTTAATGGTCTTGCCGCATGGAAAAAAAAAATTAACTTATGGTATCGAAACTTCTGTATACGATATTTGAGATGAGATATGATTTTGTTTTTTTGTTTAAAATTCTTCTCTAACTTTGGCATTTAAAAAACTTGAAAATTAACATCTACATAAGTCCTATTTTTTTTCTCTGTAACATATATGAGCTTTATGAGGGTTGTTACATTGTAATTCGATAATTTACGAACTTCATTGCATGAAAAGCCAACTTATACCTGAAAAACTGCGATTTTCGAGGAAAAATGCCGAATTGACGTGGAACGATCCATATAAAATTTGTAAAAATTGTGTTTTCAATTTTTTTTTCTTTTCGTGAACTGGCATCATTGCAGATTAGTTTCAGAGAATTTTGGACTATTAGGCTGAGAAATATTTTTTTCATCAATTATTATAAATAAAAAATCATTGAAAACCGTCTTTTTGAGTTTTTGAATTTTTTTTTTTTTCATGTAGCTGCATCAATGTAGATGAAGTTCCGAAAATTGTAGATTATTCGGCTGAAAAATATTGATGCTTTCGAATTTTATACGGTAATCCCAAAAAATCTCATGTCATTCTTATGGAAAACTTTGACCTCGCTGGCCAGGATCAATCATCAAAATAAAAATTTGAAAAAATTCCAAAGAGATTTTGAAAATTTTGAAAACTCTTCTGGAAAAGCCCCGAACTCGTGAAAAATTCTCGCAATCGATCCAAAAGTTTCTCTGCACCAACGTAAAATTTAAGTACGAGGGATGTTAGGCATTGAAGTTGTCAAGAATCAGCAAAGGGTTTATGATTATACGGTATTAAATCTGACGATGATCAGCAAAAAGAGTTCGGATTAAGTACGATTTTTAATTTTCTGAAAAAAAAAAAAAATGAAAGTTTATCGGGAAGTTGAAACGAATCCGAAGATCAAATTTGCGCATTTTCTTCTTTTTTTTCCATCCTTTTCAACCCATGAGGAAGCGAAAATTGATTTTGTTAACGATGGTACAAAAAATGCGAAATTTATTTGCAAATTTGATCTTTATCATCGTCTCCGTTAGGCGAAAATTTTCAATCGTTCGAAACTTACGAAAATGAGCTTAAAGTGATCTCTCTTTTGTTTCGGCAGTCTGAGACCTAGAATATCTTTGATCTGCGACATGAGAACGTGAATAGCTGCGCCAGTCGTAAATCCATTGACCAAAGTTTCGCTCAGCAGCGTACTTATTATTCCCAGTCGAAAAATGTACATGAGAAGCTGGAAAAAAAAAAAAAAAAGACAAATTTTACGATAATTCATTCCTTGTTAATCGTGAAATAAGTTCTCGTTACTTACTTGAAGAATTCCGACCATAAAAGTGACTGCTGTTGCCACCTGCATCGGTGAATATTGCATATTCAAAGTATCCTCGACGAATTCATCGTTATTCGACAGATCCGTTGAGTTGACGGAGAGAGAATTATTGCGATGCGTCGAGTATGCCGTTACGGATTTTCCAGTCATGAGACAAACGATCGCGAAGGTTCCTGTGATTAATTTCCCAAATTTTAATGTCGCAAACTCAGTTTTATCGAAAGCAGTGGATTTGGACAGCTGTTCGAATGATTTTTTTTTTTTTTCTATAAATTATTCAAATCATGAAAAATTTTAGAGAAAAACAGTTTTTCTTAGATAGAATAATTTTATAATATATTTTAATAATAATAATTTTAAAAAATTTGAATTTATGAATTTTATGAAAAAACTATTTTTTTTTTTCCCGAACAATTATCCAGAATCAATTTCCACAATCATTGCGGAGCATTGCAACGTGCGTCGATTGTTAAAAGAATCCATGCCAACCCATTGAAACGTGCTTTGATGTTCCAAAGAAAAAATAAACGAGAACGGGAAAGAATGCCATGTAAATTCCAACGACGGGTGGTAAATTTCCAAGAAGAGCATAAGCCATTCCTTGCGGAATGTGCATTATCGCGACTGTCAGTCCCGATATCATATCCGGCACTATGCTCTCCCTCCATTTGTACTTTCTTATCCAGTTGATCGCGGGAAAGACTGACATGGCGCAGGAACGAAAATTTTGCTTCTTAAGGCTGCGCGAAATATTTCCAATTACTGGGAGAGACAACGAGAATAGCGCATGATTATGATTTTCGTAGTTCAATATGAAATCCTAAAAGTGTAATATCGCCAGCACTCACGAGATACTTTTGGCTTTTCAAAGTGATACTCTCGATTGAGAGCTTCCTGCTCGTAGAGAGGCCTTTCCACTTTCAATTCCAGCAGCATGTTTTGCCGCTTCTCTCTATTTTCTGCATTCGACAAAATTTTTAGGTCGCAGATAATAATCGTAATCTTGAAATTTTCGAAATTTATACATAGTTAAAAATTTGCCAAAATCAGAGCGGCTGCAGAGATTTTTCGAAAAATAAAAAAAGTTCAATTTACGAAGCATTCGGTCACTTATTCTCGGTATGACTCAAATTTTGTTTTCTGTAAAAACAAAGCTTGCTCCGTGAAGAAGATAGAAAGTGCGCGCATATAGATGGCAAAAATTACCGCAAGTGCAATAAATAAAAATCAATGTGTTATATTTTTTGATCATCCGTGGCAATCCAAAAGCTTCGTTAGATATGGCTCAATATCCGCATTACATCATTCATTTTCTTTTCCCTATCTAGTCATTAATCTTCAAACGAGTTTCTTCTATATACTCGCGAGAGGTTCGATAGGAATAATAATTTATATATAGCCCGTAACGTCGATTGAAACAGAGAGACCTTCATTCAGGACAAAGCGGGGGGAGAGGAGCCTCGAGACTTGTGAAAGCAAACCACATATATGCGACTCATCAATTAAATTGTCTTTAATTAATGGCATCTCATATATATCTTGCGATGCAAACGGAATATTCCACACGCGCGTGACGCTCCGAAATTTATTTCGAAATTGACCGTGCAGACGAAAAAAAAAAAAAACACCTCTTGTCTCAAGGCTTTCTCGTCAAAAAACGTCGATTAAATGAAAAACTGCAGAGTACAAAGTGCACACGTTGACTCACTTTTCTCGTAATGGTAAATATTCGAGTTTGAAATTAAAATTAATCCAATTTCTTGAATCTTGATTTGGATTCAAATTTAAATATGGCCGTTATATTTGCGGGGATAATTTGGCGCTTTTTTGATGATTCAAGAATGATAAATATATATATACAGGCAGAAAAAAAGGAGAGGGTAGGTTAGAAAACTTACCGAGCAAATTCATCTCGTTGTTGAGTTACGAGAAAATATATATCGTTGCGACGAGTCAGCTTCGCGCGCACTAATTTATCATGAGTAATAAAATTATACTCTGTCAATGGCACGAGGAGAGAGAGAGAGAGAGAGAGAGAGAGAGAGAGAGAGAGAGAGAGAGAGAGAGAGAGAGAGAGAGAGAGAGAGAGAGAGAGAGAGAGAAAACTGCTCAAGAGTACTCTCTCATTCACCGGGTTCGTTTTAGCTACACTTTCTGCATCCTTTATAAAAGTGTAGGACTGTGGATCTGCGATTGGCTACGCGGGAGCTTATACGATCTTTAAAAAAAAGTGGCTCGTTTGGGCTCGTTTTAAGGTAAAGATTTCACACCCACGCGACCCTGGGATCCGTCAGCTGATCCTCCCTTCCCCAACTTCTCTCTCAAGCACGTGCGTTTGAAAATAAGCAACATTTTCCCGCCAAATCGCGTGATTGGCCGATCGAATAAAACTAGCGAAACGCGATTGGCCGATTGAATAAAACTAGCGAAACGCGTAACGCGATTGGCGAATTTTCGCACACTAGCGCCACCGTTTCAATCGACAAGGCAAACGGCGGTTATTTCAAATTTGAACGTACGAAAAAGTGAATTTGACTCCGGAGCGACCACATTTTTTTTATTGTTCAGCGCTCAATCTATGTACAGAACAAGAGTAATATATACTTTTTCTCATCGTTTCTTCGTTTCTTTTTTTTTTTCTTCTTCAGATCCGAGATATTCGCGCGGAAAATTGAAAGAGCTCGTACTACGCCTCCCGCGCGACTTAATTCTTAATCATATACGTACTAACCAGTTGGCGTGAACCTAATCATCCGAGTCGAGAAACCGAAGAAATTAAATATCTTTCAAGTTTCGCGAGACTCGGAACATGAGAAGCCTTCTTTTTCTCTTGCGTTCCCTCGAAATTTCGTTGGCGGTAGGTGAGAAAAAAAAAAATAAATAAATAAAAGACAACTCGGCTCGCAAGATAGCGTCGCAGCCGAGAGCTATTTGACAAAGAAGAAATGAGACAAGCATTCGTTTTAAAATTACTTTCGCATCCTCTTTGTTAGTAAATACTGAATTAAATCGAAGAGAACGAAGAACAATGTTTCTAGTACAATTGTATACTAGGCTCGACAGCGATACATCGACGTCGAAGCGATGCATCGAAGCGAAGAATTCGTAATACGAATTCCTCGCAATCGCTCATCTTCTTTTTTTCTTTTCTCCATCGTGGAAGGTTTTTTTCTTTTAAATCTTCTATTTTCTCCTTTCCTTCAATCATTGTGTTTGAAATTTTTTTTTTTTTTTTTTTTTTTTTTAAATCTCCGCTTTCTCGCCTCATTCGCTCTCGCACATTTCTTCCCTCTTATTTTTCATCTATAAACTCGTCGGGAGCGCGGGGGCTCTCGTAAATTTTCTAGGCGATGCCGTACTTGGCCTTGAGGCTGGCCGGCATCTCCGGGGGCGGCGGACGTGGCATGCGGAGATATACTTTGACGGCGTCGTAGATGAACCATTGGGCACCGGTGAGAGTACCGATCATGACGATTCTGGGTCCCAGACCCTTCCACACACCGGCGAAGCCAAGTTTTCTGAGTACGTCACCGGCGGTCGCTCCCTTTTCCTGGTTGAGCTTCGATACAACCTGGGTTTTTTTTTTTTTTTTCAAATTATTATTATTATCATTAATAATAAAAATTGTAAAATTACATGGATAAACACGCAGCGAGATATTTTTTAATTTAATAAAAATGGCTAATAAAGGAAAAAAAAACAAAAAAGATATTTATCGCTCACCGAGTCGGCCGGATGAGACACGATGGCGCAAAATACACCGGCAATGTAACCAGCCGCGAATGTAACGACGAGCTGTTCGCCCTTCGTGCACTCCATACGAGGCTTCGGCACGACGTATTTGTAAAGAAGCTCGAGGGTGCGCTCGAAGCATGCGAACTTCATCATCGTGTAGGGAATCTGTCGGAACCAGAGGGGCACGAGACCCTTGTAGAAGCCGCCGAGACCCTCATCGGCGTACATCTTCGGCCAGGCCTCGCGAAGATTGTTCGCGAATCCGGGCATCGTTTGGATTCGGACCTTTGAAATGTGAAACGCGAAATAAAAATCATACAAGCGTATTATTCGTGTGAAGGAAGAAGGAAGAAAGAAAAAACGAAAATAAATAATAAGGGATGCTAAATATAATGGAGTCTTGGCTAGCGAAAAGATCGCAGTTTTTGGAAATAAATAACGCAAACGAGGAGATAAATATTTTCAAATTTGGGATTCCCCAGGGCACAGTCAAGACTGTGCCCTGTAATATATGTAAATATATTATATTTAATATATGTAATAAAAATAAATGTAATATATGTAAATATGTTATATTTAATATATGTAATAAAAATAAATGTAATATATGTAAATATATTATATTTAATATATGTAATAAAAATAAATGTAATATATGTAAATATATTATATTTAATATATGTAATAAAAATAAATGTAATATATGTAAATATATTATAATTAATATATGTAATAAAAATAAATGTAATATATGTAAATATATTATATTTAATATATGTAATAAAAGTAAATGTAATATATGTAAATATATATAAAAATAAATGCGAGGAAAAATAATATATATATTCTTTCGCGCACGATACTGCGATTCTCTACGAGGGGAGCAGTTCTGGGGAATAACTGATAAATACAATTGCAAAAGATCTGGCAAAGCCGTTTGGGTGGTTCGAGGAAAATAAGCTAACGGTAAAAATATGATAAAAACTAATTGCATCACGTTTGGATGCTATTGCGACGGTATTCCGGATCTAGATGGAATAGCGTTACACGGAAAAGCGTGTGATAATTTACACTGCAATACTAACTGCAAACGAAAAGTCATGAGAGTCATGAGTGGGAAGTATCTCGGGATTATTATAGATCAGAACCTGCGATGGAGTAAATAATAGTAATGGAGTAAATAATAAATAATAATAATAATAAATAATAATAATAATGGAGTAGATAATAAATAATAGTAATAAATTAGTAAAAAAAAAAAACTGCGCTACTTTATCTTTGCATTCAACGGACTCAAAAGAGTACTGAACACCTCGATGTTAAAAATGGTATACAACGCTTTGTTCGTTTCAATTATGGGTTACGGGGTCATCGGTTGGGGTGGAGCAGCCGGATAACGCTATTGTACCATCGGATGCCTCAAATAGGAAAATACCGAAGATTATGTATCGAAAAAACAGAATTTTTGCCGTCCGACCAGTTGCACGAGGAACCGGAAGCGTACGATTTTAGGCAGCTTTTTTTTAATGCTATGTCGAAATATTACGCAAAGAATAAGCTTTTCAGGGCAGAGGTAGGACAAAGAGCGCTGAGGTCGCAAGCACTTGACTTGGCCACGGTGCCGATAAATAGAACCACGACGGGAAGGAGGAGTCTTTTTTTTATCTAACATTTTTTTTTTATCTAACATTGAGTATCGAATTCTTTCATTTGAAATTTTTCGTATTTTTCATTTAATTTTGGCGACTTGATATTGAAAAAAAGAAAAAAAGACTAATTCTATATTTTTTTGATAAAAAAATCTCAACTTTCTGAAAAAAAAGTATAGCCTAATCAATATACGTGCGGAAGACTCTCAAAATCAAGATTATAATCTGAAAAGTCGTTTTTTCGTCATTGCCAAAAGTTCAAAAAAAATTTCCACATTTTTTTTTCAAAAAGCTGAGAAAATTTGAGGCATGCTATACGTTATTTTTTAAATGGGATCTCTAAAAACACTTCTCGGATTACTAAAAATATTTTTTTAAAAATTATAAATCTCATTTATTCTAACAATTTGAATATTTTTTTATTTTTTGGAGTGGCTGTTGAAACGAACGATAGACAATTGTTGCGTACCGGTGTAAATACCGGGGTTATTGTTTTTATTATTTTGCCATTGCAACATAAAATTAATCCAGTTGAAATACATGCGCCGGAGAAAACGTTTCTGGGCTCGACACAGGTTTTACAACTATTGAGTACCTTTGAGAGTCTTTGAACGCAAAGATCTTTGTTCAATTTCGGTCATTGAATTCGGATACTCAATATTTTCCAAAAAAAATCAAAAGTTACATTTGTTATTAAAATTGTTTAGAAAAAATGAGATTTATGTATTTTTTTTTTACATTTTTTATTAATCTCAGGAGTGTTTTTAGAGATCCCAACTTAAAAACGACATATATGTTGCGTAAAATTTTTTCAGCTTTCTGAAAAAAAAAATATGGAAATTTTTTTTGAACTTTGGGCAATGGCGAAAAAACGATTTTTCGGATTATAATCTTGATTTCGAGAGTCATCGACGCGTACATTAATTAGGATATATCTTTTTGCATATTTTTACAAAAAAATATAGAATTGGTTTTTTTTTTTCAAATTCAATCCGCCAAAATTAAGTGAAAAAAAAAAAAAAAACGAAAAAGTTTCAAATGAAAGAATTCGATAGCCAATGGTAGCTTAAAGAAATGGAGGAAAAAAATCTGAAAAAATTATGGCAAAAGTATTTTTCATTACACCGAGACACCGAGCTGCGTAACTTACAAAAAGATCCCCGACAGTGAAGCCCAAACTTGGCCGATAATTCATGTTTTTACTCATAAATATCGTTTTAAATAAAACAAAATTGTCCCAAATGGTTCGACGAAGGATCGCGAATGAGAAGAATGAGCGAAGATTATTGAGAGCGAAGATGTTACCTTGGCGGCCTCGAGGGGAGCAAGACCGATGTCGGCGAAGAATTCGGCTGAGGCTGACGCAGCGAGATACAATCCCGTTCTGTATTCGAACGAGAGTTCCTCGCCCAGGAGCTCGGCATACTGCACCTTGAATACCTCGTAAAGACCGAATTTGAACATACCCTGGATGGAATAGCCGAAGAAGGTCGGTGCCCAGCCTCTCGCGAGACCGCGAGTACCGCCATCGGCGAGCGTCACCTGGAGACAAGAAATAATTTCGCGTATCGTCGAAATTCAAGATTGCGCGATAAATACAAAAGTCATTGTTTTCGTATGATTCGTTGAAAATTGTTGAAAATTGATTCGCGACGTGCGGGGGCAAAAAATCATTCGCCGCGATGATTCGAAGAAATTTAGGGGAGCTTTCGTCTTATTTTCTTGAAAATTTTTGGTCAAATTTCATCGTTATTCAATTTGCATTACTGACTTTGAAGCCATTGACGACGTTCTTGTATTTTTCCGGGTCAACCTGGATACGACATTTGACCAAATCCAGGGGGGTCAGCATCGTGTGGGTCAAGCCGCAGGAGAGAACACCGCCGAGGCCGCACAGCATAAAGTACTTGTTCGAGCCAAACTCGCAGCTGTCTGTAGAAAAAAAAAAAAATAATCCGAACGATGGTTGAAAGAAGAAGAAAAATAATAATAATGATTCGTTGTGAATTAAAGTAGTTCTTGCGAGACCCGCGGAGAGGAATAAGGGGGAACCCAGGCACGATGAGCGGGTGAGCATGAAAACAAGAGAGTCGCTTCGCCGACTGAGCTATAAAATTGTGTTTTTCAATTGTACGGCGAAGTGAATGAATTTGAAATTTTTTCAACATCTTCTGAAACATTTTTTCGCATCGATTAGGTCGGTTTTTTCATTCGTCGATCCAGTTTTTGAAGTATTGAAATTTTTTCAGATCAAACGCTCTATAGCCTCGTTTTTCACTTCGGGGCCTGTACCCGCCGTGTTAATGGAGGTTCATGGCGCATCGAAGAATGGGAGAAAAGTCACTCGAAGGCTTTGGCGATGCGCGGGTTGCCGGGTGGGCAGCGTACGAGAGAGAGGTCTGTACATTACGGGACTTTTTTACATGCGGTAAAACTTGTTCCCGTTGGTCACATAATAATCTTAAATATGCGCTCCATCCGGTAGATTGGTTTTCATTAATTTCTCATATCTCTATGTGACAAGAATAGTCGAAAATCAAGCTGCTCAATAAAGCCGCGATAAGGGCCTGTGTATTAGAGTCAATTTTTCACAATTATTTTCGCAAAAACGGTACAGGTGAAAATTTCAAAAAAAAAAAATCAGAGAGTTACATCGAAAGCCAAAGAAGATGTTATAAAAATTGCAACGTAACGGGATAACTTGATGAAATAGCATGAACCTCCTTGAATTGAAAAAGTTTACGAGCTTATATATCCGGAACCAAACGCTGAAAGAATCTAAAACTTTGCTAGCGTGCTGCAGGAATCTCAACCTTGCCGTTCGTCGTATTCTTATCAGCCTATCTAGATTTGACGAAAATGCAAGAACTACCTTAAGAGCGAGAAAGGAGAATAGGGCCTCATCCGTTTCCCTATTTCACTATTCATCCCAGGAGGAATAGTGAAATTTAATAGTTAGTGAAATAATTATTAAATTTCATAGAAATAGTTAAATTTAATAATTAGTGAAATAATAGTTAATGAATAGTGAAATTTAGGAGGAATAGTGAAATATATCACTATCCCTCTCAGGAGGAATAGTGAAATTTAATAGTTAGTGAAATCACTATTAAATTTCGTAGAAAATGTGAAATTTAACAGTTGGTGAAATAATAGTTAATGAATAGTTAAATTTAATAGTTAAATTTCCTCCCAGGAGTAATAGTGAAATTTGTTCGATGTTTAAAAATTTTTCTTCCTTCGGAATCATCATTTTATAGAATGAATAGTGAAATTCAGGAGGAATAGTGAAATTTAATAGTTAGTGAAATCACTATTAAATTTCATAGAAATAGCGAAATTTAATAGTTGATGAAATAATAGTTAATGAATAGTGAAATTTAATAGTTAAATTTCCTCCCAGGAGTAATAGTGAAATTTGTTCGATGTTTAATAATTTTCCTTCCTTCGGAATCATCATTTTATTCGTCAAGCCGCCCAAGATCGATTTAATTTGGAATTTACGTCCATTTTCCCGCGATAAGAATCAATAGCGATGCGATTCAACGCAGAAAATCGTTAAAAAACAATGTCGACCTTCGCAACATTTTTCTAATTTCAAATCCACCGTTTTCCGCATTGAGTATACTTTGTGCAAAAATTTTCTCGATCCGTATACAAATTAATGCAAAAAAAAAACGCAATTTTTTTATTTCAGCAATTTATTACACGCTTACGCAATGACAAAGAATTTATCAATGAATTTCTAAAGTAAAGCGGTTTTGCCTTGTACCATTATTCGTTCGTCTTATTTCGTTCATTACGTGTATAATCGCTAAGGGAAAACAATGAAAATAGTTTGTCCCCCGCGTTTATTTTAAGAATGCGAGTATTTCGGTCTGAAAATTGGCAGCTCGTACAAGATCGAGAGATTGGCAACCGTGGATCAAGGTCGGTCAGCTGATCGATACGCGCACGCAGATATCTCGTGTCGCGGATCAATGATGTATTCTCGCAAAAATGAGAAATAAGAAATGCCCATGGATCCGTGAAAAATAATGAACGAAACATTGTGCAGATTATTCGAAAATCGCTTAAACCGATGGTCGGAAGGATCATGGATCGCGAGAATAGAGACGAGGGCGAATTTTTTTTTTTTCTTGTATCACATCTTGTTAAATCGTCCAAGGTTGTCTCGTTCTCGATACCTTGACAAAATGGTGGCCGCCATTATGCAATTACTCCCGCACGCTTGTATGCGCGACGGTTGGCCCACTGACACGGGGCATCTCTCGCGAAATACATAGATATAAAAGCCATCATATCTCAACTCTTACATAACTTTGACGCGTATGCGAAATTTTCTCGACTCGATGGACGAAAAAATAAAAATGCAACGAAAAAGAAAAAAATTATACTCGCAACGTTTGAATTATCAATGAACGCTCTGTTACAAGTATACCGGGAAATTTCGTTCGAAATTGACGTATCACGAGGTCAAAAAAAAAAAAAAAAATCGAGCCAATCGATCGCAGTCTGGCAGTCGCGCTGCAGACGTTTTTTTTTTCCACGCGAAAAAGTTTGAACGAGCAATAAAAAAAGAACAACCGACCTTGCGAGGGTTTAAAAAAAAACGTACGAATAATCAATCGATAATTTCGTTCGTCAATTATTCGAACGCGTTATTCGAAGCCTCAGTCGAAATTAATATACCTTTTTGGCAATTTTTTTTTTGTTTTTTTGTTTTTACAATCATTATTGAACGAAAAGTGTGTACTAACCACCGACTTGCTCGGCGCTGGCAGCGGCGATGGTGCGACCCCGCACGAGCCCTTGAACGTCCTCCTGGGCCTGACACTTGGCCGTCACGAAGGGCGATCCGAAAGGATTCATTTTGGCAGCTTCCAGCATCGACGACCACATTTTTCACGACTCCGGTTCTTTCCTTCTTGCTTTAATATTTTCTTTTAATCCCTCTGACACTTCACCCTCTGGAAAATATTCGTTAAAAAAAAAATCACACGTTTCACGTTATTTATCCGTCTGCTTTGAACTCGTGCTCCAAACTACTCTTTTTACCGCCCCAAAAGCTCTATTATAGATTTCCCGATACTCGACAGTTATGTATTCGACGATAATTCGATTATACGAAGAACCGAAGAATACGGGCGTTGAATTAATTGTAACGGATAAACTGCTGAGGAACCTTTCTTTCGTTGGAACGACCCTCGGGCTCCGCGCTGTCGAAATGGAGTGAAAGAAAAAGGGCAACCGATTTGCAGCACGCCCGGTGTGCATGATCGTATCCTTCGATCATCTAGACGAGCGAACTCTATTTGTTTTTTTTTCCAACCAGATTCTATCGTAGCGACATCTGGATGACGAAAATTTTGTATTCCCAATCGAGGCTTTACGATTGGTGGATTTTGCCATTATGGTAACAATGATTATCCCTCTCCGGTCAATTTTTTCATCGTAAACTCGAGATTAATGTTCATTTTCGCATAAAAAAACATTCGAATTTATGAAAGCGTTTTTTTTTCAATAATTTCATGCATTATTGCGTTAAAATTGTTCAAATTGCAGTCCCGATGAAAACTCGGGAACTGCTGAACTTCCGGCGGGACATTCGAAGAGCAGGGAAATAATCACACATACGTGCTTTAAACTTTATGCAGATATGCATAAATCAATAATGTAACAAAAAGAAGCGTACATGGATGTTTAACTATTTTGTTACTGAAAAAGGATATGTTAGTGGTCAGAGGTGAGCATTGTTACCGACCGGGATTAGGTCAAATCTAAAAAAAATTCCTCTTGAACGACCAATCCGTTGTGGAAGGTTCCCCGTGTTCGTCGATTGTCGCTGTCATGTGAACGTACCTTTGCGGGAATCGGTGTAGGAGAATTTCGGCTATTGCCCCTTAATATTCCCCCAGACCAATCGATAGGCCCGAATCGACGGGTTTCGACCAATAAATTTCTCAACTCCAGCGATTTAGAATCAACGATTTTCAGCCCAATTTCCACTCTTTCCCCCATATCCCTTGTCTCTCGCGTTTATACTTTGCATTGCCGCTTGCCGCATACAGTTCGGTTCCTCGCGGCCGGGGGGGATTTGCTTTTTTTTTTTTTGGTGCGTGATCGCGACTCGCGACAAAACGTGACGGCCGAGAGAGTGAGAGAGCGAGAGAGAAAGAGGGAGAGTGAGAGGATCTCGCGTTTCGGAACAAAGTAAAAAAAAAAACAAAAAAAAATATTTTTACATGGTTTTTTTTATTCGTGCTAGTCGTGCAGTGTTATCCCAGAACTCTTCTTCCCCCACAGTGCGTGTGAAATGATCTAATTATCGTTATTGTACCTGACGGTTTATGGGCATATAGTACGGGACGGAAAGGTAATACAGTGTTTTCTGTCGCGTTAAAAATGGCACGGGCTTTAATATTATCATCGTCGTTGTTTAATCTCGCATCACTGACAAATACAATTGTATCGTTTTCGTTGACGAGAAACTAGACGAGAGATAATTCATGAAACTCAAGAAGCGAAAGAGCTTTTGCGCGCAGTGCATCAGCATGCCTGCCAAAGTCTCCAAAAAAGTCGTCGGCATGATAATACGGAGCCGAAAGACCATCATGAAGGACGGAGTCATCATGGTAATGACATTTATTTTTTATATAAATAATACACACACATATATATATATATTTACCTATAAGTACACAAATGATATTTGAATATTGAAATATTTCGTGTTTCGATAAAAAAAAAATTAAAATTAATGCCAAATTATTTCTCGCTTAATTCTCCTCGTTTGAAATTATTGGCTCGAAAAAATTTCAAAAAATTGCGAAATCCAAGTTGCGGCTTTCCGCGCACGACTCGTTCTGTAATTTTTTTTTTTTTTTTTCTCCAACTAACACCGCAATGGCGCAACGGTGCGTCGGAGGTTAAATTATTTTTGCCACATATGGCCCTCGTCGATGACTCCTTTTCGCGCTTATACAGGGAAAAATACCATTTATGGCTCGTACGGTCATCGTTACAACGAACGAGTTACGTTGTGCAAATATCTTGATAAAGCGAGATAAGATGATGAAATCGCGTTAAAAATAAGATTCCCCAAAGTTTCATCGGACAAAAATCAGATCGCTTTTACTCCGCGCCCCTCATTGAGAGAAATTTTTTCAAAAAAATTTGTGTCCTTTTAACAAAAAATCACCTAAAAAGCTACTTCAGCTAGCCTTGGATAAAAAAGAAAAAGTTGACGCGGATGCGTCACGTATGAGACATAAGCGGGCAGGTGAGGAGTAAGATAAACGAGCCAATGATAAGAAAACAACATGGATACATACGCTTTTTAAGTTGCACCATATGCCTTTATCCGTTTACTCTGCTCTATTATTTTGCTTATCGTCCTTGCCCCGAGTAACGTTTTTACAAAACGATTACTTCGTAATGAAAAGTAACATGTAAAATTCCCTGATGAAAAGATAAAAAAAAATTGTCAATACCTTCTGCAACTGCTTGGAAAAGACAACATATGGATAACGTTTTGTGTCTATTTGTATTGTGAAGGAAAAAGAAAAATGCTCGTGCCATCGAGTGCATTTTTAATGGCATGGGATATATTCTCTTATCAGATTATGCGTCTAATGACATGCCTTATAGTACAAAATATAAGATAAAAAGACTCCGAATTCGAATTATTTTGAAGCAAATATGTTGCTAAGATTCCATGCCTAATACTAATAATAAATACACTCGTTGGAGCGAAAAAAAAAAAAACGGGAAGTATAAATTCGACTGATTCAACAGCGAATTATAGCTTTTGGAGCAAAAAAGAGACACAAAATCAGCGTATTAAATATTCAGTGACCGCACGATACGCCGATCCCGTCTCTCAATTGAATCTCATCCTCAATTGGCGTCTAGCATACGTGTACATATACGTAGTACATAATGGCACATAATACTATAATCTAAACATCGTTCAATTTATCTTGAAGCGGATTATCCGCGGGGATAACAGAGTTGGCGTTATCGTGATAATTCCTGCCATTAGTAGATACTGAAAACATCGATAACTGAAGTAAAGAAAAAAAAAACGAAATTATTAATCGTACGATTATCGTATGAAAATATTCCGTTTTTTTTTTTTTTTTTTCATGAATGAGCGAATTATTTTGTAATGAAAATGAGTTTTCCGTGTCCTAAAACTTGAGGTAACATATAAGGAGAAAGAACGAGGTTAGGTTTTTGGGTAAGATGAGGTTAGGTCGTCACGCGCAAACCGCGGGAAATTCAAATTTGACGAGAGCTCATTGTTGAGCGCGCATGCGCTTAATCGATTTGGCCGGATTTTGGTCGTCGAGAACACGTGCCGATGTATACATTTTCTTTTTTTAAACCTCTCCTCTCTCTCTCTCTCGTTCTCTCTAGATTTGTATACCCAATTCATGATGATAATTTCCGCGTTAAATCCCGTGGCAACGTGGAATTATGTTTAATAAAAGTTATGAGGAAGGGATTCTGCCACGCAAGACTCGTTTCTTCCGACCGCGTGTTTTGCAGGACGAAAAGTGAGAGAGAGAGAGAGAGAGAGATAGAGAGAGAGAGAGAGAGAGAGAGAGAGAGAGAGAGAGAGAGAGAGAGAGAGAGAGAGAGAGAAGGAAATAGGAGGGGATAGAGTCTCGTCGGCAATGCAGTGGTCGACGGTGTTGTATCCCCGTTGAGAAAATCGTGTCAAACGGGAGAGATAACGCGCGCGCGCGCATGAATCTCGTTCATACACGCGCAGAGCTAACACGGGGCTTTCTGGAGCGTGTGCAATAATGAATTTGGTTTGTAAAGAAAGAAGAGAGCCAGAGTGAAAAAATAAACAGACATTTCGGAAGGGCTGTGATAAATCGAGCTTAGTGACATCTTCTCGTTTCCGGGCGATTTAAAAATTTTCCACAACTCTCTCGTTCAAGCATCGAAGCTTTCGAGAGGATTTTTTTTTTCCTGCGCCTTCCTGAGATCCTGCGCCCTCGAGGATCAACTACGGATTCCATCCTCTATCTTTCTATCTCTCTCTCTCTCTCTCTCTCTTTAGTTCATCGGCAATCTCGTTGCGTTCACCAAAATAACGAAGAAAAATAAAAACAAATTGGCAATCGATTTTCACGATTGCGATGCTCGCTGTTTAGTGTGTGTGTGTGTGTGTGTTTTTTTTATCCATCCCTCGAAAACAATCGAGGATCGTGGCCGTTGAATGGCGTGTCCGTCGTAATATTGATCCGTCCCCGACAAACGTGTTTCTCGGTCAGTGAGGAGTTGTTTTTATTTTTCGTTATTCTTTTTTTTTTTTTTCGGTACAAAAAAGTACATGCTGGAAGTAAAAAAAACAAAAAAAAAAACGGTTAGACGGAGAGAAGAGAATGAAGAAAGTTTCTTCGTGAAAGACGATCGCGAGGAAGGCTGCCCGGTCGACGACGAATCGCGCATTCTCTCCTCTTCCCCCCTCCCCCTCGACCTATCTTTCTCCACTAATCTTCCTCGATCCTTATGCTCAATTGTCCTCAATACTTGCCGTGACCGTTTGTTAACCCCGAGCAATCGAAAGAAATAAAACACGAGACTATACTCAATTGTCGCCCATTTAAATTTGAATTAGTCATTTTTCCCGCTCTTTTTTTTTTTTTTTCCGTCATATTATCCCTTTCCGCTCGATCGCTCAATTTTTCTCTCGCTCTCGCGCGATGTTTTTACACACAATTCAACGTCTATAAATAAAAATAAGCAAGTAGAGTCGCTGCGAGCGAGAGAGTCAGCGATGCAGGCACGCGGCGTTAACACGAGCAGCGGTGACGACGACGGGCACTGGGTCAGCCTTGACTCGATGACCGCAAGGTCTTCGTCGCTATTTTTCCGATCGACGCACCGATGCTCGCGTCAAACTGACAGTCGATAGATTGGTCTCTCCTCTCTCTCTCTCTCTCTCACACACACACACACAAACACGAACTTTTATTCCAACCCTTGGCAGACTCCATCGTTAAACATATCCGTCCCTCTCGTTACTTTTACAATCTCACGCGCTAATTTTGTCTCCGCGACGTTTTTCCATTGAGCAATTGACGCCGAGAAGCTTGTCGGCCGTGCGAAATCACGATAATCGAAATATTTTTTTTTTTTTTTTTTTTCATTACAAAAAAAAAAGCAGAAGCATTTGAATTAACGATTTTTTTATTACGCGGGAAATTCAAAAAATTTCGAATAATTTATTTTTGTTTTTTCGTTCATTTTTTTTTTTTCCTCTGCACGGCGTTATCGCGACTTGACCGCGAAATTCCTATCGACATACGGTGCCGTAACTGTGTAACCGCGAACAAAAATATCTCTGTTCGGCTCTCGGCTTCCTTTCCTCGCTCGCTCCTTTGATTTTTTTCCCTCCTCTCCAATGAGCGATCGGTCGGAAATGGAAACTCTTTATCAGGGAGCGATAAGCTTTGTGTTTGAATTAGAAATAAGTTCAGTCTTGTGTCGTCGCGAAAGAGAGACCGAGAGTCATATTTGAGTCTCGGAATGTGCGAATATTAAACGTTTGACAAATCGGCAAACGGAAAATCGACAGTTGCGGCGAATTTAACGTGAGAATCCGTTAGAAGAGCGGAAGCCCAAAAGATATAAAGAGGAACGTTTAATGAGAACTCATGAGACGCCTCTGAGAAGCGAGAAGGGCATTGAGAGAGAGAGAGAAAGAGAGAGAGGAAAAATTACGCGACGAAATATCTCGGGATATGGGAAAAGAGCTAATGTTCGATGAGAAGAGGAAATAAATTGGGCCTTGCGATGATTCGAGAGATGAGGAGTCGAAAGGCGTAATAATGAGAGGAAATAAATAGGAAAAAAGGGTCCAGGGGTCATGCCCCCGGGGGCTAAGGGTGGGGCTGAGGGCCTGGATCCCTCTTGTTCCGAACTACACGGCAGCCAGGAAATTCCAGCCGCTAACTTTTCTCCGCCGCTCACCCTCTCTCAGAGATGCTATCGACATCTAAAGGTCAGCTCTTGCATCGACGAGGAGGATTTGAAAATAAAAATTAAAAAAACAAAAAATTATCCTTCGATGCTCGTTCCGTCCTTAAGAATCGAAATTTGCAATATCACCGTTGAATCACCTACAATCGCGCTGCAAAATAATCAAATAACAATATTACATCATCAATAATTCTAACCGATTTAAGGGGTCTACCCTAATTAGACGGGCAAAAAAAACGGCTATTTTCACGAATTTTTTTGACCGTCATAAATTATAAATATGGATATGAAAAGTATTAGGCCTAAAAAATACACTCTTAAAATACACAAAAAAATTTTTTTTGTATTTATTTTAGTCAGTTTTCGTACAGAAAAATGGGATAGAAGACAGGTCGAAAAAAAAAAAGATGGGTGTGCGCCGTTGATAAAATCTCTGGAATGGATGATCGGAAAAATAAAATAAAATGGTTTTAGATTCAGTAGGTAAATGACTGTGGCGCGTATCATACGATTTTTGATTTTTTCAAAAATGACAAAATGGCGGCCATTTTTCCAAAAACTACGAAAAAGCACGTTTTTTTTTCATCGTTTTTTGCAAAAAAAAAAATAGTTACACTCAAAATTGTCAAAATTCGTATGATATGCGCTATAGCTATAGTCATAAAGAACATGCGGTAAAATTTTGGCAAGGATCGATTGAATAGTTTCGGAGATTTTATCAACAAGCCGTCCAAAAACGTTATTTTGATAAAAACGCGTTTAAAGTTTTCTTTAACGAAAGAACGCGCTCCAGGTAGCTGAGTAAACGTCGCTCAAAAGTACACTTAGACTGCTCGGATCTTTATAAAATTTTAGCATGATACTTTTAAATATGTACACTTTCGAAAAATGCAATAAAAAAAAAAACAATTTTTTGAAAATTCTAATTAGGGTAGACCCCTTAAGGAAAGACTTTTTTTTATTCAGGCATTTTTCTCCGGGTCATAGATACGAAGGATTAAAAAAAAAAAGAACATCTCGAATAATTTAGCGAATGATTTATTTATAAAAAATATTCAGAGCTGGAATTTCTCACAAATTATTGTTGTAAAAAATGACCAGCTCATTTTATTTCTCAACAATCCGGGATAATGATTTTTCGAAATATCTTTGGGTACTTTTTTCCAATCGTATGATCGAAAATAATGCCCAAATTACTTTAACCAAGACTATAATTTATCGATTATTATAATTAATCTTCTATTTTCCCGAATTGATTATCATAGGAAAAGAAAAAAAAAGAAAGTAAAGGAAAATTCATATTCAATATGAATCCTTCGTATTTTTTGTTTGAATTTTTATTATTATTTTTTTAAAATTTTATACAGAGTTCCGGAGTAGGAGAGCCGAGCGTCTATCACGCTCTGGTCGTGATATTCCTCGAGTTTTTCGCTTGGGGCTTACTCACGATGCCGATAATCGCGGTACTGAACAAGACATTTCCCGATCACACGTTCCTCATGAACGGCCTTATAATGGGCATAAAGGGAATCTTGTCGTTCTTATCGGCGCCGCTTATCGGGGCTCTGTCCGACATTTGGGGCAGAAAATTTTTTCTTCTCATAACCGTGGCTTTCACATGCGCGCCGATACCGCTTATGAGCATAAACACCTGGTGGTTTTTCGCTATGATATCGATAAGCGGCGTATTCGCTTGTACATTTTCCGTTGTTTTTGCCTACGTGGCCGACGTTACCGAGGAAAGTGAACGCTCGTTGGCTTACGGTTTGGTGAGTTTTTCCACTTTTTTTTCAGATCGCAATTTTTTCCTATCGAAATTTCGAATTTTGGAAATTAAAAAAAAATGTTTGGACGGGGAAAAAAAAAAAAAAAAAAAAAAACAGGTATCAGCGACGTTCGCAGCGAGTATGGTGATAAGTCCGGCGTTAGGATCTTACACGATGACGAATTACGGTGAAAAACTCGCTGTGGCTATCGCAACCGCGATCGCCATTCTGGATGTATTTTTCATACTCGTCGCGGTGCCGGAAAGCCTGCCGGAGAAGGCTCGCCCTCAGGCTCCGATATCCTGGGAACAGGCTGATCCTTTCGCTGCGCTCGGAAAGGTAAAAAATTGCAACCATAAACGAATACTCGTTCTTATTTCTCGTATTTTTCTTTCATTTTATTATTTTATTTTTTTTTAATTTTATCAAAATTAAAAGATTATTTTCAAACTATCAGCGTGGCAAGTGCTTAATGCCTTTAAATGTTCCAAATTTCATAAAAACTGAATCTTCGCAGTCATTTTCGCATATTTCAATAACAGCCCTCCTCCTTTCGAAATACTGTATTAGCGTTTTCAAAAAAAATTCAGCCGGATACCTCAAAATTTGCGGAAGTTGAAGCAATCGCGAACAATTTCTGAAAAAAAAAAAAAAAATCAAAATTTCATAAAATCTGAAAAATTTTATCGTTTCTCTCCTAATTCAATGCCAAATATGAGAAATATATATTTTTTCTAGAATATTTCGACTCAATAGTCGATTGTTTTGGGGGGGGGGGGGGGGGGGGGGTAACAAAAAAAAATCAAACTTCGCTAAAGTAGGAATGATTTTATTAGAAAAATCATAATATCGTTAAGAACGGGTAAAATCGTTCTCACAAATTGCATATATGAGGAATTGGGAGTATGAGTGAAATTTTTTTATTTCAAAATCTGGTAGTTTAGGAAAAAAAATATTTAGTACGTATTTATTATTTTTTTATTTGAATCAAAATTGCCGTTGATATAAAAAATTGAAAAATATAACATTATGACGTCACACATGTTACGCTATATCTATATATATATATATATCAAAATCCGTGAAATTAAATTGCCTATAACAGGTGCATCTGTCATTTTTAACGAAAAATAAAAAAATACGTCCTCATTATTTTTAGTCACTCTACATTATGCGCCCCAATGATTGAGAAAAAATATTTCATTCATACTCCTGATTCCACATCGAATCGACAGGACCGTGGACTCGTATTTAAAAATTTTTTTCACGACGGCGTAGCGAAAACAGCGAGTTTCCATCCGCAAACGAGGATGGAAATCGGTCGATTGCCGGTCCTCGCTTGCGAATGGAAACTCGCTGTTTTCGCTCCGTTGTTGTAAAAAAAATAGTATGTTGACCTCGGAGTAAACGGTCGTTTGCGCCTCGTATGAAGTTGAGAACAACTCGGGCTTCGCCTCGGTGATCTCAACTTCATACTCGGCGTGCAAACGACCGTTTTCTCGCTCGGTAAAACACAATATACTATTTCCTCCTTTCGATACGTTGCAGTGCGATGTAAAATTGAAAAAAAAACGCTCCATAAAAATTAGATGTTTTTCGAAAATTCGTTTGGTCACAATCGTTAAAACCGTTCGTTCGAAAAAAACAAAGTCATCGATTTTTTTTTCCCCCCAATTTTACATCAAATTCCCTGTTTAAAAACGAAATTTTCAAATCATATTCCATTAAGCCGTTGCTACTTTTTTTTTGCGTTTTTTTTTTTCAAATTAACTTAAAATGAAAAAAATGGAAGCGTACGCCGGCTCATCGCCCGGATTTAATTCAAATAATTTAGACATCTGAAAGAGTTTTTTCCGATTTAAAAAAAAGAAAATTGCTTTTTCGAAACTCTGATACGAAAGGCTGAAAAGAAATCAAGCCCGTTTCGAGAAATCAGGAAAAAGAAAAGAAATTTGTATTTGAAAACAATTTTCACGCAGGTTGGGAAGGATCACACGATACTTATGCTGTGCGTCACCGTATTCCTGAGCTATCTTCCCGAGGCTGGACAATACAGCTGTATATTCGTTTATCTCAAGCTCGCAATGGGATTTTCGGCCTCCATGGTAGCCGTATTTATCGCCGTTGTCGGAATTCTGAGCGTCGGAGCGCAAACTTTGCTCGGCCCATTGATGAGAACACTCGGCAGTAAGCACACTATTATGCTCGGTCTTTTGTTCGAGATGTTGCAGCTCATGTGGTACGGATTTGGCTCGCAAACATGGTAAACACTCATTATACAGTACAGTATAAGTTTATTTCAAGTTTATTGCTTCATTTGTCTTTTGCATCCAATAACTTGCGAAAATTACATTTTTTTTTTCCCCCCCATTTATGCTTCTGAACAAACCAAAAGTAAATTAACGTAGAAAAAAAAAAAACAAAACAACTGTTCGTTAAACTTTACAGGAACGGTAGCTTAAGGTAGTTCGGTCGAGTTTGGCCGAAGTGAAAATTTCATCCGTAATTCAGATTTATTTACGTACAATTTAACCATATGAAAGCTATGATAAATTGAATTGTTGCATAAAAAAAATATTACAAGCTTCTTTTAGGGTGTAAATAATAAGTTAATAATAATTAATACCCGGAATAATGACAGACTCAACTTGACTAATTCTCTACGTTAGGGAGCGAGCTAATCTAACCTTACGCATAAATTTACTGGATTGCATTCGCGAGTTTTGTTGCATGCTTTAAAACGGTATAATGAAGAACAGGGAAGAAAAAAGGCTCGTCTCGAGAGGCAAGTACAGTTGAATCAACGGCCAGTATGCAATGAACTCGGAACTCGTCTAGTTGACATTGTATATCTTGCCGAACAACTCAAATGTGACAGTTGTTCGGAACGACTTTTGCTGGCGTTCATCGAATCCGAAGTGAGACGCGGATCAGCTTCGATTTTCACATGTTTTTTTCCCCTAGTCTTCTGCTAGCGAGCAGATCCGGTGTATGACAAGGACAGAGACCGCGGACTCGCATTAATTATTGAAATAAAAAAAAAACCGTACGGTAAATCGACTTAAATCTTTGGTAAATATCTCTTATAGATATCAACCATTATTGTGGTATGTTTTTTTTTTTTTGCCCTTGAACGATCAATTTTTCGTGTATACTGAAATTTCGATAGTTGGCATGCCATCTGAGCCTCATATGCCCTATAAGAGCAATGTTAACTTATTTATTAATTACGCAAAAACTACACGGTAAATTAATTTGAAACTTTGCAGACACGTAGAGCAAGGTCAACTCTTTTGATTAAATGCAAAAAAAACAGGGTGTTAAACGTGAACCTCAATTCGACCGAACTACCTTAATATATCGGCTTTTAGCTGCTTGGATGAATTTATCTAGTAGTAGTAGTAGTAAGTTTCATTTGCATCGCCTTTTCGGCTTTTTTACAACACTCTTATGCACCATTACATCACTCTTACATTCTAACTTATGTCTATCCTCATTTTTCTATTATTATTCCGTTGCGTCCCTCTCAACATTCTCGCTCTCCCTCACTTTTTTCTTACTCTTTTTTTTCTTACTCTCTTTCTATTTCCCTAAAAAATTTACACATCAATACATCTATTTTCCCCTCTCAGCATCCCAGATGAATTTATCTAATTTCATGGTGTTTTGAGGTTTCTATTGTCTTAAAAATGATTGAATCAATGTCGATACATGCTTAGATATAAGACCTGTGGGGGGGAAGGGGAAGGATCAGCGATACACGCGCTGCCTCAACGCTGGGGGGCCGCATTATCCGCATTTCTCTAAATATAAATTGATTTGAACAGATTTGATGTATTCTCACTACCTCATACCTCACAACGCGTCCTATAAAAATGTCTTTATTTATGGTATTGATTAAATTTTTTCATAAAAAATGATCTGAAAAAAGATATCTGACGATATTTGTCTAAAAAATGAAGAAAAAAAAATTGAAATCTTGATTTTTTTTCCGTCCCGGAAGCCGATATATCGGCGCGAAAGTGGTGCAATCTTTTTCGCCATCCGACTCAATGATATATATATATATATATATATATATATATATACCAAAAAGTTCTGGGACTTTAAACTTAAAAGTCGAAAAAAAAGGTCCTGCAAAGGTTAATTCAAACTCTTGACCTTGAGTGAGAATTTTCTCCTGTGCTGGCACCGATTTTTCGGGTCGCAAACTTCTCGAAACTCTTGCCCCCCCCTGCCGATCCCCTACCCATCGTTGCACCCATCTTGATAATTCCCTCTTTATCTTCTTCCTTGCCTGACCACAAACCCCAAATGTGCTCCGAATCTTCTTTTTCCGCTCCGCGCAGTCCGGAGCTCCGATCTCGAAACCCTTTCTTTCCATACCCGTGGATATTCCCGCATCGTATTCCGGCTCATTCCTCTTTTTTTTTATCCATCCTTTTGCGTCTCTCTTTCCACTCCCTACTCGATGAGCTTGCAATAAGAACTGAAACTTGACTCGTCCATCTTACTCCAGTCTCCCTGTGTGTCCTGATTCTTCTTTTTCTCCATCCCTTCTATTAACCATTTTTTTTTTTTTTTTAAATACTTGCCATCTTCCGTTTTTCCAGATCCCTTGAAAAAAAAATTCTGCCGTCTCCCACTTCCTTCAATAGCCCCTTTCAGCTCTTTTCCCCCATTTCGAGGGATTTCCGTTATAGTTACACCTCTCACTTCCGCCCGCAGGCATACTTTCGGGCCAGCGAGTGTCCTTCATTTTCATAATTTTCACAAATAATCCGGCGTATTCCTTGCAACTCCTAAACGCTGCTTTCACCGATCCGCTCTGTGATCTTTCTATTTCTTCCCTTCTCTTTCATCCCCCAAATCTCCGCTCCGTTATAATCCGCCTAATTTCGCCAAGGAGCCTCTGCCCCGATCTTTCAAATCTAGCTCTCTTCATTGTTACCCGCACTTTATTAATCGCTGTTTGGATTTTTCCTGCCACATTTCTCAAGTTCTTCGACATTAAATTTTTGACCGAGAACCAAAAAACCTGAGTACTTGAATTCTGAAACCACTTTTATTTATTTCACCCAAGTACTTACAATTCTTCGTCTTGCCCACATTTACTTGCGTTCCTGGTTTGTTTGTTTTATTTTATTTTTTTTTTTTTTCTTTGTGAATTTTTCCAGTCTCCTGAGCGTTGATCTTAGTAAACATTTCTTATATTTTCGCGCAATACTCGAGAGACGGAGGAAAAAAAACCATTTTGCTCGAACAAATAGAGAAAAACGTTTTTTTTTTCTTCCTCGGCGAGTTTAAATATATATATATATATATATATATATATATATATATATATATATATTAAATGTATATATATATATAAATGAAAAATTGGGGTGATATGCAGCCTCCCACGATCACTAATCTATCGGTGTCAATGAACCAACAAGCC
This sequence comes from Rhorus exstirpatorius, assembly GCA_963564615.1. Taxonomy (NCBI): domain Eukaryota; kingdom Metazoa; phylum Arthropoda; class Insecta; order Hymenoptera; family Ichneumonidae; genus Rhorus; species Rhorus exstirpatorius. Next base: position 30,726,955 of record OY751317.1, read on the forward strand.
TCGATTAGTACTCGGTTTAGAATAAATTGACGCTAACACGCTCGGGGCCGCGGTCAAATAATTTTTCGTTCGATAAATCCTTGAAGAGGCCACACACACACACACAGACACACACAAAACGCTCATGTCAGTGTAAAAAAAAAAAAAAAAAAAAACAGTACGTAGCGACACAAGCTCAGCAAAAGTTTTGCTCGTCCTAGCGATATTGATTTCTCTGGTTATCCGTAACCACAGTCACGGTTTCTCTGTTATAATATTACTGCTATTTACTTTTCATGCATCAACGGTACGATAATTTTCCCTCGTCCCGCTCAGTTGGATGACCCAGTTTAGATTTAACTTTTCATAAAATGCTTCTTCGTCGAGGAGGTCAATTGTCACGAATATTAGGGTAATCGATCTTGGCATTGCGGTAAAAAATTAACGCAACGAATTTTCATTCGTTTATAATTTTTTATTTCAATACACGCATCGACTGAACGTAATTTCAAGGAAAGAAAGACAAAAATAATAATAATAGATGATTGTTTGCGGCAATTTTCACTCTTTACTCTCATCAAATGTATAATAATAATAATAATATAATAATAAAAGCAATATCTTACAAATGCATAATTAATGATGAAAAATTCAGCTCAAAAGCGAATATATCTCGAGATTTTGCGCGAACGGGATGAGATGAAAGAAAAACCATTCGGAAGAGAAAAATAATTCGTTAGTCTCGTTAGAAAATTTTTTTTTTTTTTTATTAATCGTCGCATTTCGATGCACGGCGACGTCTGTTGTAATGAAATTTTTCGCACTTTGGCGTACAAGAGAGTACGGTAGCGCCGTTTTGTATCTTTTAAATTTAATTAATTACTTGGGGGGTCGTGACGCTACCGCGTCTCTTGATAATTATAAAATTGCGATATTTATAAGATCGTAGCGAAAAAATTGATATACGGTAATGATCACGGTTTTTGCCACAAATATCGCGTTGGTCGATGTAATTTTATTTCAATCGGTTTATCGGTTTCGCAGAAAGCTATTTACATTTTTATTTTTTTTTTTTTTTCACAACAATCGGAGCGTGTGACATGCTTTAATGAAACTGGCTATGCAATTTACTCAATAATGTAGCTTGGTACAATGTTTTTTTTTTTTTTTTTTCTCTCCAAGGATGATGTGGGCAGCGGGAGTTCTCGCGTCAGTTTCGAGTATCACGTATCCGGCTATATCCGCTTTCGTCTCGATGCACTCTGACGCTGACAAGCAGGGCCTCGTCCAGGGTATGGTAACGGGTATGCGGGGTCTATGCAATGGCCTCGGTCCAGCTATGTTTGGTGTTATATTTTATCTATTTCACGTCGATCTCAACGAGGATTCCCCGTCGGCGCTCAGGCCAGCCCTCATAGATGAGAATAATCATACGGGCACCGCGACACAGCATCTCGACATTGTTCCGCAGGTTCGTCGCGTTTTATTTACTCACAGAAAAATATTTTTTTGCGGGGGGAAAAAAAAAAGAACCAATTTTGTTTATAAAAAAAATCATTTTACTTTTAACGATTACATAATTTGACAAAAATTAAAATTCTATAAAATTTCTATTTTAATTTAAAGATCTCGCAAAATTTATTTGAATTAAAACTCTTTAATCGCTTCCACAATTCAATATTCAACCAAATCTAAATATAGATTGACAAAAATTAATATTCTATGAAATTTTTATTTTAATTTAAATTTCAAGATCTTTCTAAATTTATTTGAATTAAACTTTTCTTAAATCGCTCCCACAATTCAATACTCCACTAAATCCAAATATAATTTGACAAAAATTAAAATTCTATAAAATTTATATTTTAATTTAAATTTCAAGATCTTTCTGAATTTATTTAAATTAAACTTTTCTTAAATCGCTCCCACAATTCAATACTCCACTAAATCCAAATATAATTTGACAAAAATTAAAATTCTATAAAATTTATATTTAAATTTAAATTTCAAGATCTTTCTAAATTTATTTAAATTAAACTTTTCTTAAATCGCTCCCACAATTCAATACTCCACTAAATCTAAATATAATTTGGCAAAAATACAAAATTTTATAAAATTTTTATCTTAATTTAAATTTCAAGATCTTTCTAAATTTATTTAAATTAAACTTTTCTTAAATCGCTCCCACAATTCAATACTCCACTAAATCGAAATATAATTTGGCAAAAATACAAAATTTTATAAAATTTCTATTTTAATTTAAATTTCAAGATCCCTCTAAATTTATTTAAATTAAACTTTTCTTAAATCGCTCTCACAATTGAATACTCTACTGAATCCAAATATAATTTGACAAAAATTAAAATTCTATAAAATTTTTATTTTAATTTAAATTTCAAGATCTTTCTAAATTTATTTAAATTAAACTTTTCTTAAATCGCTCCCACAATTGAATACTCCACTAAATCCAAATATAATTTGCCAAAAATTAAAATTCTATAAAATTTATATTTTAATTTAAATTTCAAGATCTTTCTAAATTTATTTAAATTAAACTTTTCTTAAATCGCTCCCACAATTGAATACTCCACTAAATCTAAATATAATTTGGCAAAAATACAAAATTTTATAAAATTTCTATTTTAATTTAAATTTCAAGATCCCTCTAAATTTATTTTAATTAAACTTTTCTTAAATCGCACCCAAAGGTCAATGCTCCACTAAATCTAAATAAGAATAATCATACGGGCACCGCGACACAGCATCGCAATGTTGTTCCGCAGGTTCGTCGCGTTTTCTTTTTACTCACAGAAAAATATATTTTGGTGGGGAAGAAAAAAAAAGAATCGGTTTTGTTAGTAAATAAATAATTTTAATAATTTAACTTATTTTACTTTTAACAAATTGAAATAGCGAATCACCGCTCTTTTTTAAATTAGTTTCATCAGAACTGTCGCGATCGTTTCAATTTTTGATGATTATTGACTTTTGCAAATATTCTCTCGTTGCTTTTCTATGTAATGTTTGATGTAATGTTTTTAAATTTTTCCCAGATTTGTCGCACTCGTATCTGGTATTACAAATTTTTGATATTCCATTCGACGAGAATTGACAAAGGTTTTCGTTTTTATGACTTATCGATTTGGTTTTACGATGAGATTTCGGATTTATCGAAAAATATCTGTCAATCGCTTGCTCGCGCAAACTTCGAGCTATCAATATAATATGTGATTATTTTTTTGCACAAACGTGCAATGATTTTAGCGAATGTTTGATATCAAATTTGATGAAATCGGTTAGCATTTTACAAAAGCTCGATTTTTTTTATCTTTTTTTCTTTTTGAAAAATCACTGCAGTGTCCGAACTGGAGGGAAACTTTTAGGCCATCGAGATGTAAAAGAAGGGAGAATGGTGCAAATTAAAAGTTACACACTGTGACCAAACTGTAAGTTTGGGAGGAAGCGTCGTGAGCGTAAATTTTTTTTTTTTTCGAATTGGAAGGTCGAATTGGGGAAAAACGTATCCGGATGTGAGTGTATTTTGGACCTGAAAAATTTTAACATGTCTACGAGACTCCTTTATACGGTGTAATTATCATAACGATTGATTCGACGCTACAGATTTTCGACAATTTTGAATTTTCGAATGAATTTCTGCGATCGCTCCGATGTCCAAAAAATTTTTCAGCCATCCGGATGAAGCTTTCCCGAAACAGTATTTATCGAAGCCCACAGTTATTACCTGATCCGCGCGAAAAAACGATTAGAGCTTCGAAATTTCATGAAATTTTGAATTTTTTCAAAAAAATATCTCATCGCTCGCAACTTCCTCCAAACTATTGCATATACCGAGTAACCTTTTTTTTTTTTTTTTTATTTTCACCCAAATAAATTATCATCAAAGAATGATTTATATTTAATTTCGCTCAAACGATTCACAATTCTGTTCCGGTTGTTAAATCTGTCAAATTTCGTCGAATCTTTCGACATCGAACATTCATCAATCGTGAAATTGAAAGAAAATTCGAAACGATATGACATTAAAGGAGAAAACGTGTTGGAATTTTCGAAATTGCTTGTTCGAAACGTTCACAAGATGCTTGAAAGCTTCCTCGAGGAAGAAGCCCAAAATTGAGAAATATTGAGCTTGGTTTTTTTTTTTTTCCTGTATCTCGTTATTTTATTTATTGTTTCTTTTTTTTTTTTTTTTTTTTTTTTCTCATCTTTTTCAGCTCGTTCCTGGCCCACCGTTCGTATTCGGTGCGTTACTCGTGATATGCGCCCTCCTCGTAGCCGCGTTCATTCCCGAATCTAGCCCGATGGTTACGGGCTCGATACACGGTCACTCGTCAACCTCGCGGAGGCCATCCGGTAAATACGCATATCAAAAATGTACGTTACAGATTTTTGCCACCTTATTGTTCCTTCGTCGTTGCGGTGGTGGGTCTATATCGCGGTATTTTACCGTTTTTCATACGTTTTTACATCGGTGCGGTGAGCGTTGACGCGAGGTTTGGAAAAAAAAAAAAAAAAAAAAAAAAACCAAGAATGAAATAACGAAAAACAAAAAAAATTAAAAAAAAAACAAAATTATTGTTGGATTGAATGTTAAGTTTTATCATGAAAATGACTTCATACGAAAGTTCGATATATCGAAGATATTATTTATCAATTGTTTATTAACAAGGAAACCTGGCTGGAATGCTGCAAAAATTGGTGATTTTTCGGTCTTTTTTTTTTTATTTTTAAAGACAAAAAATTTGATCTATCATACGTTTGAACGATACAAAATAATTTTCGTTGCTAATAATAATTTAAATTATCAACGAATCGTCCGATCGTTGATGCTGGCTTGAAGAAAGAAAAAAACAATTATATTTTTAATTTTTACATAATTTTATCGACGATGGACCGAGCAAAACAAGGAAATAACAAACGTATAAAATTATTTTTAAAAATTTCGGACTTCGGGGGGGGGGGGGGGGGAAATTCATTTATTCGTGCAAAAAAAATTGTTCGAGTTTTTTTTTTACAAATGATTTTAGTTCATTCAGGATGGCCGGTAATTACGTAACTAAAAACCCAAGAAGGAGCCGAATAGGTTTTTTTTTTCTCTATCCTTACCGCCAATTTACTTATTATTATTATTTGATAATTGAAATATATATTTAATCATTCGAACGTATGAAAAAATCACTCGCAAAGCTTTGACACGCACGGCTAGCTTAATTTTTTTCATAAAAAAAATTCCTCAAAATAATCTTTTTTTTTCTCGGCGTCTCCCGAATCAGGTACCACTCCCCCGTTAATTAATTCTTCCGATATTCCTCAATTGATATTAACGAAATCATTTATTTATCTGACATGGCAAATTTCGAACATTATGAAATCGTGAGAAATAAAAATGGAAACGATCGAGAGTAAAAGAGAGCTGAAAAAATTTATCTCTTGCGAGAAGAGAATCCTGATTGACTCGTAATTTTGTAAATTCCAAAAATTTGACGATTCATCTTTTTCCTGGTTTTTTTTGTTTTTGTTTTTTTTTTTTTTTTTCGCCTCCGATTCTCCGTGCTTGGCAAACGCGGCTTCTCAAAAGTGTCTCGTAACATTTTCGAGCAATTCGAGCTGCTTCGTGAATTTTTTTTTTAATTTATAAAAAAAAAAAAAACAAACCGATCACTATTAACGTATGAATGAATTTAACATGAGCTCCGTTACGAATATATCTTGGAAATTTCAGGCCTCTCGTTGGACGTGCATTACGAGCCGGAGAGGCTCGGCAGTAGTCGCGGTAAGGTCGGACCGCTGTCACCGCTCGCCGACAATTGCAATTCCGCTGCGCTCTAGCCGATGGCAATTAAACGCGAGAAAGATCAGATAATAGCAGCGAGAATCAGTCGGAGCCGTACACGTAACCAAAATTTTAACGGTGAGGCAATCTGAATAATAATAATAATAAGCGTATCCTGCCAAAAGGAAAAAAAAACGACGAATAAGAAGAAGAAGAAAAAGAAGAAGAAGAAAAAGAAAAAGAAGAAGAAGAAGAGGAGAAAGAAAGAAAGAAAAAAAAGAAAAGGCAGCATCTTCGAAAGGCCAAATGATTTTCCCGAGGTATTCGCTGAATGAAACAAACAAACAAATAAAAACAAGAATATAATAGAAGAAAAATAACAAAAACAGGAAAAAAAAAAAAAAATTATGCCCTATCGACGAGCTTCTCGATTCGGCAATTTCGTAAAAGATAAATTTTACGACGAGAAAAGCTGCGGCCAATTCGGCTTCTCGTCGTCGTTGACCGGTGATTTTTTTTTTTCTTTTCTCTCTTTGTTTTTCAATTTTTTTTTTACTTGAGAAGGAAACTTCTCGGTGGCACTTTCTCTCTCGAGGCTTTTAGATCTCGATCCACTCTCGTAATGCGAAGCTTTGTAGCAAAAAAAAAAAAAAAAAAAAAAAAAAAAAAAAAAAAAAAAAAAAAAAGAAAGATAAGCAGCCGAAAATCCGCTCGATCGTTTTCAGTTGTTTCGGACTCGGGGGGGGGCATCAAAATAATAATTAAAAATAAATTAGATCTGCGAAGAGAAAACCAGGAAGTGAACGACGACGAGAAGAGAGAGAGAGAGAGAGAGAGAGCGAGAGTCTTTTAAAATCATGGAGCTTCGTGTTTGTTTCTCGTCGTGGTCTGCGCTATTTGTCGAAATTTTTAAATCGAAACGACGAAAGAAAAAAAAAAACAAACTCCACGAATAAATTTTGACTCGCTTGCTAAGTGCACGATGCGGTTTGCATGTGCGTGAGTGATATTGAGTGAATAATTTTTTGTTTTTTTTTTTTTTTCCTCCCAAGAATGAGCAGACAGTATTTTCACTAGACTAATCGAGAAAGAAGAAAGAAAAAAAAAAAAAACAAGCTCGCCCTATCGATTTCGATGAATTTTTATCGATCCGAGCCCGAACGATAAACAAACAAACAAAAAATATTTTCAAGAAACGAAAGTTCGACGAGTACCGGGGGGGAAGAGAGAAAAAAAAATAGCAAAGGGATGGAAAACTTGGGTTTTCCCCAGTTACACGTAACCCACACACACAAAAAAAAAAAAAAAAAAAAAAAAAACACAATTCCATTGAAAGGAAACGCGACAAAAAATTCACGTTTAAAACCAAAGATCGATAGTTGAACGAGTTGGATCGAGACGATCGGGCTAGGCGCGAATGTTGCGTAGAGAATTTATAAATATAGTAGGACTGGCCGTTAACGAAAAAAAAAAAAAAAAAAAAAAACACACATATATATATATGTATATGTACATATATATTTTGACTCTCGTTAGTTGCAATTTTCAGCTCGTTCATGAGAATTTTCGCTCTCGTTCGTTCCGTAACAAAATGCAGATAAAAGCAAAACAAACAAACAAACAAACAAAACGAAAGTTTCGGAAGACAATCGTTTCTTACGTTTTCGAATATATAATTATTCGAGAGCGACGATTCTCAAGATTGCCGAGTCCCCTCCCACCTGTACAGTGCAGTAAATAATGTACTTTTTTTTTTTTTGTTATTTTATTCCCCTCTCTCTCTCTCTCTCTCTCTGTTTTTTTTTTTCTCTTTTTGCAATACAATTTCACGTCAATGATACCGCTGAGTGAGAGATAAATCATGTGTAAGTGTGCGTGAGAGCCTAGCGATGAAATTTCATTTATATTCATAAAGCGACTGAGAATGAAGTGAAAAAAAAAAAAAAAACAAAAAAAAACAAAATGATTTTATTAATAAACATCCGTGTACCATAAAAAGGACAAAAAAAAAACAAACAAAATATATTGATGTAAATAATATTAAATATTAATAAAAATATTTAATACTATTGATATTAATATTATTGAAGAAAAAAAATAGTATAGCGCAAAAAGGGGAATATTAAATAAATTGAATGTGACTCGGTGGCTACGTAGAGAGAAGTATGATTAGGAAAAAAAGAATCGATTGTATTAGGATTTTAAAAAAGAAAGAGAGAGAGAGAGAGAGATAGGAAGAGGTTAATGCGCTTGCTTTAGTTTAAGGCTTAGCTCGACGCAGAGGTAAGAATGTACGTGCATCGATGGAAAAAAAAAAAAAAAAAAACGATGTACGATGACCGATAAAATGATGCATAAATAAAAGAAGAAAAATCAATTATTTTTAAGATAAAGGAAAACAAAGATTATGATCCTTGGAGTTTTTATTTTACAAAAATTTTTTTTCTTTTTTTTCCCCTAATTCACGACAAACTTCGACGAGACCGAAAAATTATTCATCAATTCTACGTTTAATAATCATTATTGTGTTCGGTCAGGTGTTCAATGGTACGCTCATCATCGTGTTCGGGGACATGGTCCCGAGAATCGAGCCGCTCTGTTGCCAAAGCTCGATCGCTTTGTTCACGATTATCTCGGAAGTTTCCTCGTTTATCTGGGAGTGGGAAGAAAAAAAAAAAAAAAAAAGACACAATTAGATTCTCGGCGATCATTAAAAAATTGCATTTGAGGAATTTTGGTAAAAGTAAAAGTTCAACCGACATGCGTTATGGTGTCCAGTACGCAATCCGGGCTTTCGCAGCGCAAGATTAATCGTCTGAGGGTCGTAAGAATAACGACACCGACGAACGACAAAATTTTGTAAGCTCCGACCGCAATTTTGTCCCAGATTCTGAAAATTCATCAAGGCGGGAGGAATTACGAATTATGAAGTTGAAACAATTTTACTGATTGTAAAAAAAAAAACAAAATTATATTCGATCGAATCGCGAATATATTTTCATGAAATCGATCGAATCGCGAATATATTTTCATGAAATCGATCGAATCGCGAATATATTTTCATGAAATCGATCGAATCGCGAATATATTTTCATGAAATCGATCGAATCGCGAATATATTTTCACGAAATCGATCTTTCGTGTCTTAATACTTTGGTATAGATCCGTCGCTTATGGTTCCCGCGAAGCACGAGCAAAACCAAAATTCGAAAGGTATGCTCGTCAATGCCTCGATCCTCGCGAGATGCTTGTAGAGTACCGAATCCTCGCGTTCCAGCAGCGACGTCGTGCATTCCTGTAGTCTCGCGGAGTCGCGATAAAATTTATTCACGTGATCGAGAAAACCACCGAGAAGCCAATAAACGTCGACGAGACGATTAAATTCGTGATCTCCCTCGGCAATGTGCCACAGGCTCTCCGCTATTTTGCTCATAGCTCTGGGATTTGAGAGATAAAAAGGAAAAAAAAAAAAAAAATTTCAACCAACGGAGTACTCCATCGAGTCAGCGAAATTCAATGCGGCTTGAAGTTTCATGCAATCGTTGAAGAATGTCAAGACATATATGCATATTTGAATGAGAAATTTGATAATATTTTTTTCAAAATTTTTTTTTAGTCAGCTTCGATTGGGTTATCGCTAAACAAATTTCGTTCATCGTATGTTTAACCCTTTAACAGCTGAGTTTTTTTTTTTTTTTTTTTTGGAGCGTTTGGCAAAGTTGGTACACGATGAATCTGAATTCATATGAGTAGGTAATGTGAGAAAAAAAATTGTTGCAGAATTTTCCTACACTCGGAAACTATCCTCAAATTAAAAAATCACCCCAATCGCTTGAAGACATCTTAATTTCATTTCCCATCGTTCATTTCTGCCAGAAATTGTGGAAAAGTCATTTCGGAACACGTAGTTGGATTCTGAAGAAATTACGGACCGATCAACCCTTGTGAACTACCCCTCAATTGAGAGAAATTCACCCCTCCCAATGGATAAAATGTTATCATCTCATTTTCTTTTATTTTATCCTGATCTGAATCGATATACATATGAGTTTTCCGGAATTTTGAATACTCTGAAGGACTTACAGATAACTTCGACCCTTATGAACAACCTTTCAGTTGAGAAAAATTCACCCGCAACGCATAAAACGTTATTACTCATTTTCTATTATTTCATCTTAATCAAAATCGGAATATGAGTAATTAGGGTGTGTCGAAAATGAACTTTTTTTTTTTCTTCGCTCCTACCACTCAAAACTTAAGCTTTCAGCTTTGTGAACGTTTTTTAGTTTTTTTTTCTTCGAATATACAGGATAATATAATAATTAGGTTGTGTCGAAAATGAACTTTTTTTTTTCTTCGCTCCTACCACTCAAAACTTTAGGTTTTGACATTAAAGAGGTCCTCGTTCAAGGAGGGCGCTGTAGCTCTAAGTTTAGAGGTTGCTCAACGAGGATTTGGGTTTCCCATCTAATTAACGCGTAAAAAATATTTTATTTCGTTCAAAATGATGTCAGGCAACCGAAAAATTAGCGACGTCTGTGTTTCTTGGCTTATTTGAAAGCATATCTCATCATCTAAACGATGATAGGTCGTTTTTCGACTTGTTCCAATTTCTTTTTACCCCACTTTTCGACTGCTATAGTCACTTTTTCAAGTTTACAAAGTCTCCAAGGTATCAATGAGTCCAAAATGAATTGCTACAAGTATTGATTGTTGATTCGAATACAAATAATCAACAATCAATACTTGTAGCAATTCATTTTGGACTCATTGATACCTTGGAAACTTTGTAAGCTTGAAAAAGTGACTATAGTGGTCGAAAAGTGGCGTAAAAAAATTGGAACACGGCAAATCAAAAAAACGACTTATCATCTTCCAGGGGATGAGTCATGCTTTCAAATAAGCCAAGAAACACAGAAATCGCTAATTTTTTGGTTGCCTGACATCATTTTGAACGAAAAACATTTTTTTTTTTACGTGTCAATCAGATGGGAAACCTAAATCCTCGTTGAGAGACCTCTAAACTTCGAGCTACAGCGCCCTCCTCGAACGAGGGCCTCTTTAATGTCAAAACCTAAAGTTTTGAGTGGTAGGAGCGAAGAAAAAAAAAAAAAAAATCATTTTCGACACACCCTAATGAGTATTCTGGAACACGTGAATATATTCTGAGGAACTTACGGATTATTTCAACCCTTATGAGAATCCAACGTCACCATACACGCAGCGCCCCTATTCGTGTGAGGCAAGGGGACTCACGTTCAAAAAGCACCCCGACCTCACTAATGACAATTGATTTTTAGGTGGATCACAACTTCTAGGGGTAGTTTTCGATGTTTTGCTACTGTTGGGGGTAGTTTTCGATTCAGATTTTATTGCTACAAATTTTGCATGCGTTTTCAAAAATTTATATGAATTTGAACATCAATAAAAGTGCATTTTCAGGCGCATCACCACTGCTAGGGGCGGTTTTTGATGCTTTGTTACTGTTAGGGGTAGTTTTTCATTCGTATGTTCTTGATAGACATTTTTTCATGCGTTTTCGAAAATATATATAAACTGAACATCAATGGAAGTGTATTTTTGGACGTATCACCATTTCTAGTGGTGGTTTTCGATGTTTCGTTACTGTTGGGGGTATTTTTCCATTCGGATATTCCTGCTAAAAATTTTTCATGTATTTTCAAAAATATCTATGAACCGAGCATCAATGAAAGTGCATTATTGGGCGTATAACCGTTGCTAGGGGTGGTTATCGATATTTTATTACTGTTAGGGGTGGTTGTTGGTCCAGACCTTTTTGCTACAAATTTTCGATTTTATTTCAAAGCACATACTTGAGATCGCGACGCTAAAAAAAATTTTGCCCGAAAGTTATGCTCATTTCTCATTTTTTCGCAATTTTCGCACTTTTTGACTGTGTAAAAATGAAGGGGTGCAATCCTTGCGTTTGCCGAATTTTTCATGATTAGATGCATCCTTTATATTCAAAAGGCGATCTTAAAGATGTCGATATGTTCATTTTTCTGGAAGTTACGATTTTTCAAAGTAAGTATAGGGACGTATCGTGTCCCAGCAGCCGTTAAAGGGTTAAGGGAGGTTGCTACTTTGTCGGACCAAAAAATGTTCGATTTTTCACCAATTTTTTGTCGAAAAATATTAAATATAGAATGTTGATATTTGGTATGTTTACTGAGCGGTCTTTATTGAACATGATAATATCTTTTAAAGTTTCACAAAACATTTTGTATTGGGAGTGGGAAGAGCCCACGTATGTCGGTGAGCCGGCGATGATATTCTTCGCTTGAGGAAGTCCCAAGTCATGGATAGCTGATCCGAAGCAAAAAAATCAAACATATTTTTTACTTTGTAAAAAATTGTGTACAAGTTGAACTAGAATGAAGAAGAAATATTGAAAAACAAAAAAAAATCGTGAGCAATCGAAGGGGAAGTTTAGTTTTATGCCGAAAATTTTTGCAATTTTTCGTTCATAAAATAAAAACGTTCGAGTATTTTTGGATAATTCTAGTTCGACTTTTACACAATATTGTAAAAAGTAAAAATTATGTTTGATTTTTTTGCTTCGGATCAAACTTCAAAAGATATTATCATGTTCAATAAAGATCGTTTAGTAAACATACCAAAAATTAATATTCCGTATTTAATATTTTTTGCATAAAAAATTTGTGAAAAATCGAACATTTTTTGGCCCAACAATGTAGGCACCTCTCTCAAAGATGAAATTTGACAATTTCAAGTACAAAATGGTATCGCCGTTCTTCGCTTCTAATTGAAAATTTATTTAATTTTGTTGATCGACGCTCGGCAGATTTTTCAAAAACTCGTAAATTAAAAAAATTATTATTATTGATAACACCCAGCCGATTCTTCGGAGCCAAAAAAAAAAAATATATATATATATATATATATATATTTTTTCAACTATTTCAGCCAACCTGAAGAGCGGCGATTCCAGCTGGGTATGCATATCGATCTTCGCTCGTCTAGTTCTCAGTAGCCACATAGCGAGATAAACTTGATAAGGTTTTGTGCTCTCGTCGACGATTTTAGCGACTTTGAGCGCATTTCGCAAGTCCTCGAATTCTATACGTCGCTGCGTACTAACGAAATCCTGACTCTCGACGTAGACAGGAGTGACGCCCAACAATATTTTCCATAGAAAATTTCTGTGAATCGCCGGCACCGTGAAACGCAGACAAAATTGCTTGAGCTTCGCCTTGTCGAAAGGACGTTCCTTCAGCAATATTTCCAATGATTTTTTCTCCTCCACACTACGAAATCCTACCTGTTTTTTTTTTTTATTTTTTTTTTTCTTTGAAAATTTGTTTCTTCAACACAGTCGATGATACGCGAGAGTAATGTAAAATATTCAAAATATTCAAAATATTTGGATACTCGCGAACGATAGTATATCTACCGATATTTTCGGTGTATCGGAGTGAAATACTTGATCATGAAAATATGTGAAGATATAAACTGTGAAAATAATTTACCTTTTCGTAATAGGACGAACGAAAGTTTCGTTCGTCCGTCATGCCGGCGATGAGTTATTATTGGAACTATCTAGTAATTGCCCTTAAAAAATACATCTGAAATGACAATACTACGATACGAGTTTCGTAGTATTGTAAAAAAAAATCATGACGCTACCGCGAAAGTCAAAGCTCGCCGATTGTATACACGTACAAACATCACGGGTGAATAAACTGACTCCTTTGACAGAAGCGTATTTAGTAACAAAGTACAAAGTTGAAGTAATAATATGACAAACAGCTGTTTTCTTTTGTTTTTCTTTTGCGTGTGCCGGTCTGGTTCGTCCATTTGTCGCACGAGGCAGCACATTCTTCCTTGGTACTGACACTCATCGGGAATATTTTCTTTTCCGACTTTAGTCAGGCATTTTTTCCGACTCATCGGAAAATATACAAGATAAAACTAATAAAACTAATCGTTTTATCACGCTTGTTGCAATCGAATTAGATCTCAAATACAATTCGAACGATCCATTCGATGTTTGAATTTAATTTTTTTTTTTTTAATTTATGGCTTACCGTGGCGACATCTACGAGAGCTCATCCAATCGCACATGCGCCAAATAGTAAAAAGTTTTTACATTTTTCGGGTAAAACAAGTAGCCCCCGGTTAGTCGATGGTTCAAACGGACTCGACGAGCGTATAGCTTTTTTCAAAGAGCGCGAGCGAATATGGATAGTAAAAATGACAAGAGTGCTTTCGTCAACGAAAAACTTTACGAAATCGAGAAATCAGTGAGTCTGTGTACACTTTGCGTGTTGGAAACACGCGATGACGATAGTGATGAAAAATCACCGAGTGTCTCACCTGTTCTAACGTCGATCAGCGAATCAATCTTCGGCAGTTTGAAACACGACGAATTAAGCTCGATTGACAAAGTTTTGGGAAAGAGTAATTACGTGTCACAATTCGACGAACGAGCAATATTCGATAAGATCACGAATAAATATACCACGATAGAAAATAATTTTTTTCATTCGAGAAACAATGCTCAGATCCAAAATAATAACAATTATAGTGACTACACGTTATTCACATCGATGTTCGACGACGATGACGACAACATCACAGCAGACTTGTCTTTCGTGAATCTTTTGAAGAGTTTGGACCACGATTTGGACACCGTCAATGATGGACAAACCCTCGATAAATTGTCACAAGAGGTCAATCGAGAAAATCAATCAGAAAATTCGATAATTTCTTCGGGAAGCGAGACTCTGTCTCTGGAAATTGGAATGGCGCCGAAAATATCGCAAAGTGTCATCGAAAACATTATCAATAGTACTGACGATGGTAATTTAATTAACAAACGAGAAGAAATCGAGGAATTATTTAAATCTGACGAAATTGAGCCAAAGGAGCAGGTAACGTGTGTTGTGATTTTTTATTCAATTTTTTTTTTTGTTTAAATCATCAAGTTTCCTTAATCAATTATCGAATTATATTATTATTAAGTGAATAATAATCAATTATTCAATCAATCATGAATAAAAATCAATAATTAGATTAATATATAATTGTAGCTTGTGGATATCGTTACGATGAAAAAAATGTTTTTCTTTTCTTATTTACAATTTTTGTCAATAAAATGAAAATAATAAATCACTGCAAATGAGAGATTTGCTATCTCCTGACTTTCGAAGCTTCGCAAAATTTCTTCTGTACGAGCGAGCGATGTGACTTTTTGAGTATTGGCTAAATTGTACAAGAAAGCTTTTATTTTAAATCTTTGAAAATTACGAAAAAGCAACGCCTGTAAAAATCACGCTAGCAAAACTTTGTTTCCTCCTCTTTATGGGAAGCCAGGGCTGTTAAACATTGTTGCTTTCTCACGGAAAAAGCTCGTCATTGTATATTTATCAATGCATATACACATTAGGGTGGCTCAAAAAAAATAGATATTTTTTTTTTCCTCGATAATAATTGTTAGAAAATTGAAGTGTGATAAATGAAAAAACCTCGCGAAAGGAGAGGGCTGTAGCTCAAAATTAAAAAAGGTTTCGCAAGCGACTTTTATTCCGAATCAGCACTTGTTATTTCTCAAGGATGTGGTTTCCTAAAAAGAAATTAACACAGAAATATCCACTGCAGCAGCTGCTAAATCATAAACGGTCATCTGCGGTATTTATCCGAAGAGCTAGCTTTTTTGCCTCTCTTTGATGACACGATATCATTGGAAATGAAATCAAAGATCGTAGAATCAGCAAAGAGGCCCCAAAGTAACAGCAAAAATACGAAACGGGTCATAATTCCCAAAAAATGCTTTTAATCTGTTGGCATCGAAAATTTTTTATGATTTTGCCGCAAAAAAAAGTCATTCGCATTCTGGTTTGAAAAATTTGACTTGCCCCCATGACTCTCTTGATTTAGACGTCAGGCAATGTGCCATCGACAAATCTTATAATTTTTCAAATAACTTGACGAAACACGAAAAACAGATTTGATATCTCTTTCGAGCGCATATGTGAAGGCGCACTACCAATTTGTAATTTTTAAATAAAAATTATAATTGATTGATATATATTTGTCTCCTAAACACACAAACGAAGCCCAAACGACACATTTGAACGATTTCAGAATCATTTTACACGACACATTCACCCCTATAATTAGACGTCTCTCGGTGTGTTGCGTGGGCAGCTACTAGTCCAAGATTTTTGGCAATAATAGGCCAGGGAGTAAGAATATTTGATATTCGATCTGATAAAAAGTCATACAACGATTTCAGTTTTACGGGATTTTTAATTTAAAAAAAAAAAAAAAAACTGTTCATGTTTTTAGTCGGCTGCCCTAAGTGCTCGCTAGATGTGTCTTCATAATTTATTTCCATTCAAGAGCAACAGAGATACGCAAAGTGTACACTAGCGTAGCGAGTTGAAAATGTCATGTTCTTGTCCTATCGTCCGTAAAGTTTATGAGGTATCGAAGCAAAATTTCTCGAATGCAATAGATTTTTGTGAAATTTCTTTGAAAAATCAAGGCTCCTGAAAATAAATAGGAAACAAGATGCGAGCTAAAATAACCAGCGCCAACGTTGCTTCCTCGTAATTTTTTTTAACGTTCACCAAGATTTATAAAAAAATAAGGCTTCTATGTTTATTTTCAATGAATTTATTTGACCATGAATAAAAAAATTATTTTCTTTTATATATTACTGTATTATATCTAATACCATGCGCATACTGTAAATATAAGAATAATTAAATTATATAATATTAAATAATTGAATTATATAATATTATATAATTAAATTATTAATTATGAAATATATAATATTAAATAATTGAAATAAAATTATATAATATGATTTAAATAATAATAATAATACGATTTTTTTTTTCTTCATCAGCAAACATTTTTTTTTTTTTTTTCGAGATTCTGCATTCTTTCGAAAAAAAGAAAAACAATCGTGAAAATAAAATTTTTATAGACACATGATAATTTAATTTCAAACTTATTTTCAGATATCGACTTCGGGTATCGACAAGAATATGAAAGACAATGATATCAACGTGGCGAATAATGAAAATTCAGTCTCCACGATGAATCCGATGCTCGAACCAATTCGATGTTACGAATCGGGAATTCTTGACGATGAGATTCCTCGAAAAAAATGGAAATTCGATGTTGCCGAGTATTCTGACGAGTCATCGATGAAAAAAAGCCTGAAGCGTGACAAAATAAACGAATCCACTGAGACTTCAGTGAATATTCCTCGGAAAAAGCCAAAGATCATTGCCAACGAGCTTCTCGAATTTCCAGTACAAAATAATATATTACTGAAGCGAGAAAAAATTATTTGTACGATCAACGATTCGGGAGATATCGCAAAAAATGATAATTGTCTCGTCGATACGGATGACTTTTCAACATCAGCGACGAAAAGATCGAAAATCCCAAATGGCACGTTCGAATCGATTAATAATGAGTTCGCGTCGAAAGAAGCTGATAATCAGCGACAATTGAGACGTAACGATGAAATACGAAAAATAAATAATGGCAATGAAGAAACAGCGAAAAATGTGGAATCGAAAAATGCCAATGCGACATCAGCGACAAATCCATCAGGGAATTCGAGAAATCCTCCGAAGCATCCGCCGTTACATTCGAAAGCTGCGATGCCTCGTCCACCTCTGAATTTGTTAATGCTTCAGCGTAAAATTGCTGAAAATTCAAAACACCTGATTGAACAGGCCAAGGAAATGCGGAAATTAAGGTGACGACTCAATATATATCTCCATTAAATATCCATGCTTTTCTTCATTTATTTATTTTTATTTTCCAATCCAACTCCGAGTAACTATTGCATTATTTAACGAACAAAAAAAAAAAAAAACAAAAAGTAGTTCGTTCATAGACGAACTGAGACAGGATTTTTCGGGAGAGGATATCAAGGTAGAGAAATCCGGAAAAGTAGCGAAAAAATTGAAAAAGGAATTCGTTTCAAGGGGCACTCAGACGACCGATCTGAAGCTTGAAATTCCAAATAATTCAACATTCAAAGTTCCATCGGTCGTTAATATCGAAGCAACGAAATTGAAACCCAAAACGATGAGAAACAACGAGAATAATATTGAAACGACAATTGAACGTTCGGTCTTCGATCACGGCTGGTTCCGTCCGACTGCATCGACGAATCCGAACAATGAGCGTAAAATAGTCGCAAACGATGGCGAGATGAGATCGGAAAGGCATATTTCGAAGGATTTCGAAATTCAAGGGTCCGGTATGGTAACGAAAAAGATGGAAAATTGGGAAAAGGAAAATTCATCGGTTCAGTACGATCCGTACTACAATCCTCTGCGTCCGCGCAGATGGCCAAATAATCGAAATAATTCGAAACTTTCGCGAGTTGGTCAGTCGCGGGATGCTTTGAGAAAATTTCCCCCTCTTCCGGTCATTGTGGAAACGCCAATATGTAAGAAAAAAGCGAAATAAATCAACGATGATTTATTAAATTATGTCAAGCAATCGATAATCGATTATGACGAAACGGTAGTTCAAGAGCAGGAGAATACGAAATAAATTAAATATCGATAAATAAATATTGTTTTGTTATAACAAAACGATATTTTATTTACGGTTTACTATTGTATAGTAAAAAAAAAAAGTCCGAAACGAAGAATAACGAAGCTAATTAATTACGGTAATTCGGTAATTAATTACGGTAATTCAAGAGCAGGGGAATACGAAATGAATTAAATATCGATAAATAAATATTGTTTTGTTATAAAAATACATATTTTATTCACGGATTACTATTGTATAGTAAAAAAAAAAAAGTCCGAAACGAAGAATAACGAAGCTAATTAATTACGGTAATTCAAGAGCAGGGGAATACGAAATGAATTAAATATCGATAAATGAATATTGTTTTGTTATAAAAATACATATGCTATTTACGGATTACTATTGTATAGTAAAAAAAAAGTCCGAAACGAAGAATAACGAAGCTAATTAATTACGGTAATTCAAGAGCAGGGGAATACGAAATGAATTAAATATCGATAAATAAATATTGTTTTGTTACAAAAATACATATGCTATTTACGGATTACTATTGTATAGTAAAAAAAAAAGTCCGAAACGAAAAATAACGAAGCTAATTATAATTACGAAGTAATTCAAAAGAGTACAAAATTTGTTATAAGCCAAATAAAGTATTTTCATTTAATGAAATTATTGTTTCTGTATCAGTTTTAATAACTTTACCTTATCAATGATTGTTATTTATCTTATTTGTAATATAACTGAACTCAGTTTTTGTACCAATTGCGGAAGTTCACAAATGCACCACGTGACATAGGGCGACGCCGCGACCACCTCGAAAACGCGAATTATATTTTCTTCCTAATGACACACAACAGATCGTGGTGAAATGAGCTTAGCCACTGAAAAATGCTGGCAAAAAGTGGCCAAATGCATGTTATCTCGATCAGTTGTGCCGTTTGAGAAAAAGTACTCTTATATGTGCGTCTTTATCCCAAACGGCATAACTGATCGGGATAAAATTCACCTCAGCCACTTTGTGCCATCCTACTGCAGTGGCTGAGCTAATTTCACCCCGATCCGTCGTACCGTCTCGGAGAAAGTACAATTCGCGTTTTTGAGGTGGTCGCGGAGCGAGCATGCCGTCTCAGGTCAATACAACCTCACAAATTTTCGAATAATTTATTCTCGGATGATGATTAAAATTTGGGACAAAATTAGATCATTGGACCCTGCGTCAATTAATTTTTTATATCACAATATACATCTTTTAAATTATGGGGTTTGAGACGAGCATTCAAAGATAGTCGGTTCTTTTCACCACTTTCCCGCTTGGTGCGGAGTTGTTTGTATGTTTGTAAACAGAAATTTTGCCCCAAACCTTAACCCGCGTTCTCCGCGTCGTATTCGTTCAAGATAACGTAAAAAATTAAACGTTGATGAAATCGATGTAACTGAAGTGAATAAGTGTTTCGTAAACGATAAAACTCGGATTTAAAAAAATAAAGAAAATAATTTTCATCATTTTCGAAAGATCGCTGCTCGCGTTATGTGCGAGAATAACATAACCAACAAAAAAACGCCACTGAGAAACAGCAATTCGGCGAATAAGCCATTTCGTTCGCCCTTGACTACGGTTGCAGCACCGAAGAACAACGAGAGCCCGAAATATGTGCTTTATCAATCGCCCATGCAGTGAGTCTTAATTATATCGTTTTTATTGGCAACCGAAGTAGTAATAATAATAATAAACCGCGAAAAATTGTCACCCGATAAAACGAGTGAAAACTGTACACACACTTCCGTAGACGCATATCTTAATAATAATGGTCATTAATTTTTTCTTTTCTCTGCCCGATAGAAAAAGCGCAACACCGAAACGGTCGATTTCTCAGTTTCGTGATCCAGTCAAGAGGCGAAGAATCGATAATTCATTGAACGGCTCTACAACGAAAGAAAATGAAGACAAAATACTCGTCCATAGCGATCTTCTTGCCTCGAAGACGAGAATTTGTACAAAGAGGAAGGAACTCGATGATCTAAAGAGAAAAATTAATTACATCAGAAAGGTATCAATGTTTTTCAAAATTTTCTCATCGCAGTTGTGAATTTTTTTGTTTCGTTAGACCGCGCAAGATTTAAGCACAAACTCGCATGTTACTTCTTCGTTATTTTCAAAAACTTGCGAAGCACGTAGCTCTGTCGATTCTGACTTACTCGCGGAGGAAGCTTTGAGGTAGTTCCCCCACTAGTAGGGGCAGGGAACAAGAGAAAATGTAGGCGCGGCGAGTGGGGCGTGCATGAAACAAGAGAGAGTCAGACCGCTCGTACCTCTCTCGCTTACATTATCTCAAAAACTAAATGTTAAATCTTCCTGAATTTATTTCACATTAATCGCGACATCCCTCTGTGGCTTCTTCTCGTTTTTCATCAACTTCTTAATTTTAGTTTTGACGGTAGAATTAATAACTAACTCTTTGCGCATACATGGCGTAATATCTTAAATAAATATCTTGGCTTTGGGATGGTAAAACTTATTTAAATTTCACATATGTTTGGATAACTTATTAAATAACGCGTATACCAAATTTCAACACTTTCATAATTCAACGATCCTGAAGAGATCCTTAAGATTTTCCTTGCACGAATCCAAATATCTTACAATTAACTGATCATTTTTTACAGCAGAGTACAAATACATCCCAACATATTTGAAAAATTTCAAGCCAAGTTACCGAACATTTATCCAAAAATTATGAGTTTGAAAATTGTTAAATTTATACGGCACTTTATGCGAGATGCCACGCAAGCCACATTTCTAATAAATTATATACCGAATAATTCCTAGATGTGACATACAAACTACCCTATGCATGTAAAAATTTTTTAAGAATCCGTAACTACGATAAAAACAAGGGGGTCACCGGATGTTTAAGGTGGTTCTCCCCTATTTAACGATGAAATACACGGATAGCCCGTGAGCAGTCCGACTCTCTCTTGTTTCATGCATACCGCGTGTGCTCCGCTGCGCCTAACCCCACCACTGTTCACGCAAGGACTAACTTAAAAATTGTTTTCTCCTTTTTGGTCATAAAACTAAGATCATACGATATCCCGATGCAATTCTCAAAAATCATACTAAAAATAAGGAGCATTCCGAAAAACTGGATGTAAATAATAGTACATTGTGTCATAAGGCTGAAGCCGAATGACATATACTATTTTTCTTCACGAATTCCCAAGAATATCCCCACCCCATGAAAGAAAAACCAACAAGCGAATGAAATTTTAGAAATTTCAAAGCAAAAAGAATTCCCCCACCCGAAGAAAACCAAAAAAAAATTCAAGTTACATATAATCATCATTTATTCTACAACACATGCATTGAAAACTCGTGTTTTTTACCCTCTGAACCGGGATGAAAGTCATAGTTTCTTGACCAGGGAAAAAAAAGAGAGAAACAAACGACAACGCAGGGCAAAAAAGTCTTCTTCTGCGTCCTCGACTTACGACTCGTTCTGTAAACATCGACGCTCGACGAAAAACGCCTACTTTCGTCCCTTGGTGCATAATTATACTAGTAGTAGTAAGTTTTACTTGCATAGCCTTTTCGGCTTTTTACAACACTTTCATACACTCTATCACTCTTACACTGGGCCCACTATTTTAGTTTTTCTGTTCATTTAAGGAACTATTTTTCTCCCTCGATTTTTGCAACCTCATTGCTATTGGCCCAGTGTATTTGTGAGAACCTACAATTTAAGGTGGGTTTCGAACCACCGAGCTCGCAGAAAAAGCATCTGGAAAAATCCATTGGTGCCGGCCGCGGGATCGAACCCTGGCCGCCTGCGTGGCAGTTCAGAGTCGGACCAACTGGGCCACTGCTCGCTCTTTTGCATAATTATACTATTAATATTGCAAATGAACGAACAATCATATAAAATGTTGAACATTTTTTTTTTCAACCGAACTTCTAGTATTTTTTAAGCTACATATTTATGTTTTTTGGTTTATTTTAATCTCAATTATATTAATTTCATATATTATTACATTCTTATTTTATTAGATTATTATATTTCTGATACTTCTAGCCTCTCGCGAAGTTATGGAAATTCTACAGCTATATTTGGCTCTCATTTCACGCCGCGCATTTTTCGTTGCCTAGGCTGAATAAAAATTGTTTATTCAGCCTAAGTAGTGCCAAGCCGTCTTTTCACAGTTAATACGATAAAACATCATCTAACGGTTGCAAATCAGACCGAAAAAGGCATGAGTGACGAAAAATTATATTTTCATACAATCGCTTCTTTTGTTTTTTTGAACGTTCGCCGTTGAAACTTTTTTTTGAACGTTCGCCGAAGATGTTCCTGAAATTGAGGCAAGAAATGTCAGATCCTGAAACATTTCGAGCAGCCTGGCACTAAAAATTTCGAAAAAAAATATTAAAAAAAATCCACGAAGACAAAGTTTTCTCGATGAGAAAGCCGAAGGAAAAATTTTTTCTTCGATTTAAATCGTTGAATGTAAATTATGAATTTTGCAGCACAATAGCGAGGATCTACTCGCTCAGATAAGCAAATGGCGCGATGCCTGCAAGGAAGCCCTCCTTCAATTTCACAAAGGCATCAGAGACAAGACATCCGAGAACGTGACGATGCGACAAGTTCTCGCGATGCTCGAAATTCCCGAGGAAATCGTAAAATTCACGGATGATGAGTGCGACTTGACCTAGTCGGAAAAAAAAAATTCATCGCTCATGCCCGGAAAGAGAGAAAGAGACATTATTAATCGTTTTTTTTTCAGATGCATAATATATGAAATGTTTTGTTCAATAATCAAGAAAAATATGAAGTATTATTTTTATATAAGATTTACTATTTATTTAATTATTTTTGTTATTACAAATATCAATAAGTTCTCTGGTCTATAAATCTCGTTCAATATTTGTGAGGCCTGAAGGGATTGTTGGGATCAAAGATTTTTGGATCTTTCGCGTATTTCGGATCTTTCAGATAATATCCCATCATACCTGAAAATTTATTCGCCACAATAATACATATTATTTTCATATCATGATTGCGTTAATTGAATTATTCGTAAAACTTCGTTCCGTATATGAAAAAATTTGCGACTATGACTCACCGGCATTTTGGGCTTTCAGGATCTCGGTCTCGACCCTCTTTTGTTTGGCCTGGCACAAGCCCGTTATATGTTTACCATAAATTCTCCCCGTATAAACGCTCTGGAACTGCGACAATAGTCGTACGTTCTTGTAATCCGGTTCTATGTTAAGTTTGCACAAAATGCACTGTTGTCGATCCTTCTCGAATGGATTTTTCAGATCGATTGGCTTCGAAAAAAAATCACAGAGTAGCGCAGAGTAAGCGGCGATTGTTTGAAAAAAAAAAAAAAAAAAAATATATTGCAATACGAGAATTACGAAATAACCGATAGACGATACTTCGAGTTTTCGTATTTAATCCTTCGAGCGCACACCGGGTCATTTTGATCCGAAAATTTTATTTCAACTTTTGTTGCGGCAAACGCAATATTTCGTCTAAAATCAGTAAACATTTACTCTCTCTTATCGTAAGATCGACGGTTCTCGAGCCACCTCATCGATTGTCTTATCCACACCCGTACAAGACATGTATCACACATATCCGTACGATCTCGGTAGCTCAGAGCCCGCTGATTTTATCAAAGCTCAGTCGTGTTAACGTAACCGTCGAGCTCTCATCGATTGAAACCGAGTTTGCAATTATCAAGAAATACAGTAGACTGAAATAAATAAATTTAACACGTGCCTCGACTCTTCCTGGTGTCTTTTTTTTCATTCTCGCTCCTCATCAGTTACCCTTTTTTTTTTTTACCAAAACCACGATCATTCATCTCAAAACACAACTGGAATAGCTTTGAGTTGGAAACGCCGACGGGGCTGAATCTTTGATATACAAAAGAGAGTGCAATCTCTTGCCTAAAAGTGGGGACCAAGGCCAGTTGCGAGACTTTCTCAGTTTACGTGCGGCGGTCATCTGTGGTAAAGGCAAGGTAAAAGTTACCCGGGTGTGCACTGCGCGGTTGTTCGAGGGTTTGGGCAGCGTTGATAAATTTCGATATTAAAAGTATCAAAGGTTATGGAATGTGAACGTAAATATTATTATTATTATTATTATTATTTTGGAGTACATTAAAGCGCAACTACACACTTTACATAGTTCGACACTTTACACAACACAGATTCTTTTTATCGAACATTGACCCCAGGTCCCCATATTCATTCCGCTTCGTGCTTGTATTGCCTAAGCGCTTCCGCTTGTTCGCAACCTCTCTCCCTATGCTAAAGTATCCTAAAAATTATTAATCTACCATAACTAACTAGGGCCAAACTAACTGGGGCTAAACTACCATAAATAACTAGGGCCAAAACTCAAGGCCATGTAATAGTCCCAGATAGAAAAAAGGAAGCTGGAAGAAGATGCTACGACTACGTAGGACCAAGGCTTTACAATCAACTTCCCCAGGGCATCAAGAACAGCATCAATGCTACCGGTAGCGGAAAACGCGAAACGAATTTACTAAACGAAAAATTAAACAAATGGATGGCAGGCGAAGGGAAAAGAACTATAAAAAACCTATTCCTAGCTGGCTAGGAACAAGGAGAAAAAAAAGAAAAATTTTTTAAATTCAAAAAGTAGGAAACACAAGCAGGTGATCCTACGAAGGGACACCCTCAAACTAGATATCATACATACATATATTGTTTATACATTGTTATGAAAGATCAGATATATTCTTCTGTTATATACTCTTTATACCCCATATTTTATATTTTATGTTCTAATATTTATTTATTTAAATTTTTACCACTTGCTGTACAGCTACGCACAGGCACTTAGTAGCCTATCTTTGTAGACTGTAGCAGCGCACTAATTGTACCTATTTACACTTATTTCAATAAACAATTCATTCATTCATTCATTGAAACTTAAAAACTGGCAGCATACATAACGATAGACGATTAATTGAAATAATATAAAATATTGGTCCCAGAAATTTCTATTCCTTTGAGCATGAGGATCGGTTACTCTAATATTTCGTTAATAGGTGTTTCCTTATATATACTGTTTTAAAATCCTTTTGTTTCCAATTTTTCCGGATGTGCGGAGGGAGGGCGTTGAAGCAGCCGTTCCCCAAATAATCGTATGCTCTGCGCCTCATCTCTTTATTCCGTTTTATTTCTCGCATCTTGTAATTAGACTGCGCTCCTCGTGTTTCCTTTGCAAAACCAAAGTTCATCATCTTCGACTAGTTTCATTAACGCCGTAACTGCAAAGGCTTTGCCCAATTGATGGTACTCTAATTTCTTTGAACAATTTTTTTGTGGGATATAACTTATTTTTTTTCCTAGAATTGTTTCAAAAGCTCGCTATTGTAAAACAAGAATAGACTTCGTAACATTATTATAAGCACAGTCCCATGCTACTATTTCGTAGGTTGCGATTGATTGGAAGAGTGCTAAATATACTTTAGTCACTTTTTCCTCTGCTTAAGATATTATTAAAAGTTTTTCGAAAGCGAAAGGGAGGCTCTTACTGCTGTATGGAGAATAATTTTTTTTCTAATCTGATGTATTTTTCGCCCATCGTCCTCGAGCGACGATGGCATCGAAGCCAGAGCTGAAAATGCATCGCAACGACGACGCGCTTCGCCGTCGCGCGCAAGGGAAAGATCGACATCTACTTTAAAGGGTAAAAATGGAGTATCGAGTCAATTTTGGCTGTCCAGTCACCGCCTACTGAATTAGACAGACTCACGTTTGAGAAAATTATGCGATTCGCGCTATGCTATAGTAGACGGGATCATAAAACAAAATCACAGTGGCCATCCTGCCACCGAACGATGCGTGACGATCATCGGACCTATTTTTGTGTACCGACCGCGGTGCTACCGATTAAAAATATCATAAAGCACATTATCTTACGTTTTCTCGCATGAGTATTTGAATATAACAAATTTAAAAAATGATTTTTTACGTTTATATTGGAATTCTTTGTTGCGATTCTTCATTTTCCGTATTCCTCGAAATCTACAACCCAAACTTCGTATTCCCGGATAAATATACTTTTTGTAAAAGCCACTGAGCAACCTATTCTTTCCTCAAAGTATTGCCTATAAAATCCCGAAGAGATTTTCCCCAAAACTGAGAAATGAGTTTTGTTTTTTTTTTTTTTTTTTTTTTTTTTTGTAAGAGTGCATTTTTTTCGCGCAGCTTCGACTTCCAGCACGTTTTTCGTTAATCAAAATTTTTTTTTTTTTCAAAAATCTAACTTTGCGGTCTCAAAGTAGATTAAACGCGCTGCAAAAATCGTCTTTACATCTTTTCCAAAAAAAAAGTGCGTAGCTCTCGAGATATTCTGAGCGAAAAATCGGTGAGGGTCAAATTGACCCGGTGTGCACTGTAAGATTCGCTACGGTGTGCGCTCGAAGAGTTAAACGAGAAAAAAAAAAAAAAAAAAATACTCACCTGATCTTCCGTCGTAGTGTTCTCGAATATTTTTGAATTAACGGTGCTCTGAATCGAACGAGTGGACGTTGTCAATGATGTTCCTACGACAATGGTGTATATTATTTATTTTCATTTTTTTCTTTCGCACAGCTGAAAATTCTAGACTTTTCTCGCTTGTCGCGCTTACTTGTCAATCGTGTAACATTCCGTATTAACGCAGCCATATCTTAAATTATTGCCGACTATTATTCGTGATGGGCAAAAATATTTAATTGATTCGTTTTTTATAAATTATTACGCGCCGGCATCGAGAGAATAATTGAGAGGTTATGTTAAGCGCGTGAATGAATGAATGGAAACTCGATGTGTGTGTTTATGCGCGTTTTGCGCTGTAAGTTCACTGCTTTATCTCGTGGACTCTGAATTACCGATATAAATTTCAGTTTTATCTGAAAAGCTTTTTATAACTTTAGAAGAGAATATAATCGTAAAAAAATGGTCGAGAGAAGCTGTACAAAAGCTCTTTTTTGTTTGTACCAACCGAAATATTTTGCTTATCCGCTTGTTGTTAAAATAATTTAACCCAGAACAAAAGGTAAATTATGGTATATAACACACACGGATACCCTAAAATAATTTGACTCGAGCGCAATTTGGAACCCCCACACGCGTGCAGCGCCCGCTATTATCTGTCATAATACGTGTGTGCGCGCAAGTGTGCGTGCTCCAGGTTACATATCTCTGTCTCTTTCCAGATATCTGCGAGGTGAGATCTCTCTATCTCTCCCTTTATCGTAGTGTGTGTGGTTTGTGTGTGTGTTCAATTCAGATACGTTTTTTTTTTTTTCAACAAAGCCCCGCGATAAATATGTCACATATCGTGAATGATTTGCTCTAGAAAAGACAAAAAAAAAAGCTACGAGGAAAAATTTATCATTCATCGAGTGGCTATACAGTGAGGTTATAATAGTGTAGAAAAAAAACGAAACAAAAAAAACTGAAAAACATTCACGAAGAGGAACGTGTTACTGTATTTTCCGCACTGCAAAATATACACAACGAAGTAACGAAAAAAAAAGAAAAATAAATATACATACAGTGTGATAAAACGTGACAAAGGATAGATAGGTAGGTGAATATAATAATGCCGGAGAGCGAGGCAGTTTATCAGCCGACAACGGTGGGTTATACTTACGACGCTAGTGGGGATGTCAACGATACGGGTAATGGCATAAGAAACGGTTTCTCGAGGATAATATTCAGGCATAAAGTGAGCACGAGAAAATGGGCCGAATGGGTTTTATTGTCCGTTGCTATTTGTGCATCGGTCGCGGGCCTAGCCATGCTCATGGTCAATCTTTTTGCCTCGAGCGGCGATGCATCATCCGCCAATTTGATCCCTGTGAGTACTTTTTTCTCATTTTATATGTATATATATATTATTTTTCTTATTATTTTCGTAAGGAAATGTTCAGGCAATTGCAAGGCTTTTCATAATACAGGAAAAAGCAATGAAAAGCGGAGAGGTGGAGGAACGCATGGACGACGGAACGAGAGGTTCCGTCGCCGTCGGTGCTACGATAATGCTGGCCGGTTTGCTGCTCGGTTGCGGCTGGGCATGGCTGCGCTTCTTCAGACGCAGCAAATCGCCCAGGGGAGGAATCGCCAGAGGCAGCGGCCAGGTAAATACGATATTTACAATGTTTTTTAAATATATTTTTTTTCTTCTTTTCTCTATGGCTCTCCCCTGCCCCCCCCGTTTGTTTCTCTTCGTGGTTGATGCACAGAATGAAAATTTTACGACATCTTTGGGGGCCAAATTATGACCGCTACCACGGATGGCTTGTTTTTTTATTTATTTGAAATACAACGTTGAAACGTGAAAACACTGGCGGACTTTAATTTCCGAGTCGGCGTGTATAAATCGTACATAAATCGTGTATTTATGGTCTATTCGCAATATTGCCGACTTGTGTATCGTGAAAAACGAGTAAAAGACGGAAGGAGAGATAACTCAACGAAATAAGACAAAATTATGTTCTGTTTTTGCTGGATGCTAACCGGGAGAAAATTTTTTATGAAGATAAAAGCACGACATGATACGTCATGTGAAGCATTCTCTGTCAACTCAGCCACCCATTTTCATCGAGCTATAAAAAAAGATATGAAAAAATTCCAGGTTTTTCGGGTACTTGAAAACGTTTATTGTGAATTTTTTCAGATTTTTTGGCGGCTGGGTATGGAAATGTGGTCGATTTTTGAGAATTAACTGTTTTTTAACGCTATTAAGTACTCAAAGAATTATTTTAATAATATTTTCATACATGAAATTTGTCTTTTTGTATCGGCTTTGGACTGAAAATATTTGCACATTTTTCAAATCAATTTTCAAGACTTTTTTTGCCTAAAAAATACGAAAAATTTCATTGAAAGGTCATTTTCATGTGTTCAGGCAACTTTGATTATGATGGAAAATTTTTTTAAATACTCCTTGTTTGCATAAAATTCATAGAAAAAATTAACGAAAATGGCGATTCAATTCTTTCGTCCAGAAAAAAATCACAGCTCAGTTAATAGGGTAGTTTTATTCATAAAATAAATTTAATTGTTGTCTGCATTAATATTTGGTTGTACACAGAGAAGAAACAATAAGAAAAAGCAACTGTCGACGAAAAAAAAATTCACAAGACGTATATTAGAAATTTCTTGCTCTTACAAGTAAGAAATTCTCGTAAAGTTTCTTCGTCGATAGTTGCTTTTTCTTATTGTTCCTTCCCTGTGTAGAATCAAATATTAATGTATAAAACACTGAAATTTATTTTATAAATAAAACTATTCTATTAACTGAGCTGTGATTTTTTTCTGGATGAAAGAATTTAATCTCCATTATCGTTAATTTTTTTTTTTTTGCGAATTGTATGCATATAAGGAGTATTTAAAAAAAATTTCATGATAAAGTTTTCCGAACACATGAAAATGACCTTTCAATGAAATTTTTCGTGTTTTTTTGGGCAAAAAAGTCTTAAAAATTGATTTGAAAAATCTGAAAATATTTTCAGTCGAAAGCTGACAAAAAAGACAAATTTCATTAATGAACATATTATTAAAATAATTCTTCGAGTACTTAATAAAGTAAAAAAAAACAGTTAATTTTCAAAAATCGACCATATTTCCGTACCCAGCGACCAAAAAAATCTAAAAAAAATTCACAAAAAAGTTTTTCAAGTATCCAAACAACCTGGAATTTTTTCAGATCTTTTTTATACCTCGATGAAAATTTGTGACTGAGTTGACAGAGAATGCATCATATGTGCGAGGCATTCCCCATCACTTCACTCCACTTTTTTTTTTTCAGCACCTCTCCGATATTGCTCATAATACGCGAAATTTTCGTACCGCTCGAAAGTAGTCTGTGAATTTTTTTTTCAGATCTTTAAATCAATCCTTTTGGGAGATAGATTTTTTTTTTTTCTTGTAACTTAAATAATTTTGATCGGGTAAATCTAGGAAATAAAGTTGTAAAAAAAAAGCGTCGCTTCTCACGGAAATTTTTAATGCGATAGGTCTTATATTTTTGTTCCAATCGCAAAGTCTCTTTTGAGGATAAGAAAATTGAAATTAACTTTCGCTCACGGTCAGACACCTGCGATTTTACTCTCAATTTTATATATAATCTTCAGGGACACGTAACATGACGACCAAAAAAAATTGACTCAGCGGGCACGGGCCGTAACGAAGTAAAAAAATTTTTTTTTTTTTTTTTTCAAAAGTTTTAGCACGAAATCACATTAGACCGACCGCGGCCTCTTGCAAGATTGTAAAAGAAAATAGTTGTACTTGGAAAAAAAAAAAAAAAAAAAAAAAAAAAAAAAAAAAAAAAAAAAAAAAAAAAGTAACGATGTTGACAACAAAAATCGATTTATTCGTGCAAAAAGAATCGTTTGAACAAATTTTCAGACAAATTTTCTTAGCTCATTCAGGATGGCTGATAAAAATTATGCAACTAAAACCTCAAAAGACGTCGATTGTTTGAATAATTTTTTCTCCATCTTTCACGCTAATGAAAAAAAACAAAAAAAAAAACGTAAAAAGTAATTTCTAGAAAAACGCTTCTTTTTTTTGTTGAGGAAAGCCATCTTAGAAAAATCGTCCAAATTCGGCGCCCGAGATCTCGTAATTGATATACATATTTTGCACCGTCTTGCCGAAAGACTCGAGTCCCTCGAGTCGTAGCGGTATCCCTCCGCGTAACGAAACGACGAGAGCCGCTTACCCTCCGCGCCACGTTGTGTTTGCTCTCATTTCTTTGTTTTGGTTTCTTTTTTTGTTTCTTTATTTTTTTATTTTATTTTTTTTTTCAATTAATACCTTGTGTGTACGCGTTGCTATGAGGAAAGATGTTGGGCGGTTTGAATCCATCGACTGACTTGCTGGTGGGTTCCACTTCGCAGTACGGGCCCGTACTCACTGAGGTGCCAAGTCAAATGATGCCGAGCAAGATGTCGAACAGTGCGCACGAGACGCGAGCTATCGCTCTTTCGGATCAGGAAGAGGAGACGCGCACGCTGATGCCGGATACGACCGGCGGTACGCCCGCCGTCACCGCATCCAGCGATCCGGCTAACGGTGATGCTCCTACCGGCCAGATTTCAGGATAAAAAGGGGGAAAAAAAACACACACACACACACACACAAACACGCTAAAAACTATGTCATTTCTCGATTTCCTTCTCTCTCCTCTCGTCTGTGAATTATGGACAATTTTAACGAGGACCGAAACGGACTTTCCCTTCATTCTTGAATAATTATTTGACACAAATTTTGGAGCAAAGACTCGCGGTCGCACTTTGTCCGTCCTCTAGATAATCGCGCAAAACACTCGCTAAGCTGTAACGCATAGTAAAAAAAAATAAGACGATATTACCCCTTATGAAAAAAAGAAAGAAAAAAAAAAAAAAAAATACGCCTTTGATGTATGCAAATGCATTTTTAGCCGCCAACTTTTGGGGTAGATTATCTTTTTTTTGTTTTTGTTTTTTTTTTTAATTGTATTATTTTGAGAAAAACAAGAGAAAAAAATTATAATCCGAGAGATGGTCGATTAAGGTTTCGCAGGCTAAGAGTCGGAGTACGCTACGCATAAATTTGATTCTCCGAACGACGCGACGATGTGGATGGTGACGAATAATATTTAATTCTACATTTCGCTATAAAAAAATCCCATTCGCATTCGTTCGCGAACTTTTCGTTGTCTTTTTGTATGTATAATTTTTTTTTTTTCGTTTTTTTTTTTTTCGTTACTCCGTCCATCGATGGATATCGCTCAGCGAAATCTCCCGCATTATTTGTATATTATATGCTAAACATGTTTATAATAATTCACTTGTATCGAACGGTTTCGATTCAAATATCATGTTAGATTTTTTTTTTTTTTTTTTTTGTTTTTTTAATTTACAACTTTACGTACTTGTTACTTCTAGTATGGAAAAAGAAAAGAAAAAAAAATAAATAAATAAATAAAGACTGAGACGGAAGGTATTTCGTTGTTGCATTCACGCGTCGGGTTTATTTGAAAAATAATTTTGTGAGAGGAATTCGGGATTTTTGTTTGCATGAAATTTTCGCTCCGGAGCGACCGCAACGACTCTCGAGCGAATGCCCCAAACTTTGGCTGCGATATCGAATTAAATCGGGGTGATTTTTTTTAGACATTTTTTTTTTGTTGCCGAGAGTCATGTCTTGGTAGTTAAAAGTCATTACTGCGTATTACATGTATCATAATTTTTGTATTTGACAATTACGTTTTTTCCGTTTCATATATATACTTTGTCAGGCGACTTTGTACATTTGTTTTTTTTTTTAAATGACATTTAAGAATTGATCCTTCTGATGAACTCCCTGACCAATCCTATAGCTCTGGACCCTGGGATTTGCTGAAAAATTTCTCAACATTTTTCGAAAAAAATTATTTACTCGTTTTATCGTGGGGTGGTCGTTGAATGAAAAAAAAAAAAGTACGCATCGAGACTCGGGTATATAATTATTTATTATTGAATATAATTGGATTATATTACAATTCGAACATTATAAGTGAAAAAAACAATGGACGAAGGGTATAGAGACTAAAAACATTTTGGTTTCAATATTTTAGTCGTAACTCTAAGCCGTTTTATGCCCCCCCCCCCCCCCCCCCCAGAATTGCAAATTTGATGAGGAAAAATTTGAAAAATATTTATAGACATAATTTCCACTTCGGACAAAAAAAATGTTTTGCAAGTATCGCTGCGGCTAGTAGCGACGACTGGTACTCGCCTTATCCGAGACTGCTTCATTCGTCTTCTTGCTCCCCTTGCTTTTCTTCATCTCTTCATACTGCCATTTATTCCTATCTTTCGCTGCCTCCTCACTTTATTGTTAATATTTATAGTTATCGTAGTAGTCGGAGTCGAAGTCGAAGTCGAAGTCAGAGTCGGAGTCGAAGTCGGAGTCGAAGTCGGAGTCGGAGTCTTCATATATGTCGTCGTCGTCGTCCCCTTCGTCGCCCTCTGCATCGTTCTTCGCCATCTTCCCCTCGTTCACCTTTTTGTTATCTTCTGAATTTGATCTCTCCCGATTTTCTTCCAAATTTCCCTCATTCGAGGCGTTTGGGGTTTCATAATCAGCGACATATTTTAGCTGAAATTTTTTTTTTATTATTGCTATTATGCGCACACGATATTGAATTATAATCTTGCTACGCGGTACAGTTAAATCTTAGTACAATAGAGCTACGGAGCTGTGTGTTTCACGATTCTTAAAATTTTTCTTATCTGCGATTCCATCGTACATCTGTTCCGGTTTTTACCTTTTCTTCCCATTTATATTGTATCTCTTGATACCCCCTAGAATTTTCTCAGCCAGCTATATTCGTTTCTTATGCACCATTGCATCGCAGTTGCACGAATGCACAGCGTAACTTCTGAAAAACTTATGCCGAATACACAATCGTTGCCTGCCCAAGTTCCCTGATGTTCATGCGAGCTTAATTAAATACGAAAACACGAGTGTTAGGAGGGGCAAATACCCCAGATGGTCATCATCCGAGCGATGAAAACTACGGGGAAGCAGACACTACAAAAATCTGCTCCATCGGTGGATTAACGGTGAAATACGTCCGAACTATACCGGGATCATAGAAAAAAAAATCGTACAAATCAGGACATTGCTTCTTTATTATTTTGATAACCGCTCATGAAGAAAGCTTTGCAAGCGAGACACGGACATTGAAGCAACGTGCGAATTTCTAGATTTCACGATTATCGTTTTTATAGTTGTTGAAATTTCGAGAAATTCTTAATTTTATAAAATCTGAACCCCCTGACCGATTATTTTTAAAATAAATATATCGCTTTTGTCTTCTGGCCGATTTGTGTGGCAAGTGCCGGCTTGGTAATTATAAATTTTCATAGCATTTTCCTTGAAGGTTATTTCCCCGATTCTCAGCAAACTCAATAACGATCCATTATCAATGAACAAAATACGATATCCCTGGGACGTTTTTTTTGAGTCAAGGAACATTGCAACGATCATTCCTTAACGATTGAAAATATCATAAAAGCTGAGAATCCTCTAAGGAATCATCACCAAATTTAATGTTGAAATAACCTGCTACCTTTTGTGTATAGAAAACGTGTTTTTACGTCGATAGCTCAAAGATTGTTGAAAATTTGATAAAGCTGGATCAGTAACGGTTATTTTTCAAAATCTAAAAGACTCATAAAATCTTGGAACGATTCTCTCAGTATACTTAGTACTGATCCTCCTGGTCCCTTTAGTCTTTTTTTGCACAAAGTTCTTGGTCGGTAGCTCACAATTTGCTCGAGTTATCGCGTTAACGAATTAAAAAAAAAAATCCCTTTAAAGTTGGAATTCTGGATTGATCTTTAAGAAAATCAAATCAGATAAATAGTAATTACTGCTGGAGAACGTTTGCAGCTTGCACACACGACAGCTTGAGTCGCTGTTTTTTGAATTATGGAAGTTCGAATTTTTAATGGTTGGCGCTTCTAAAAGCACTTTGTTTTTTTTTTCTAAAACTCATTTTTCAACTTTTTGGGACATTTCAGCTCCACAAAGCTGATTCTAAGTGCAGGAAAAAGCACTTTGAAAATTCAATTGGTCTCGGCTGGGATCAGACCCGTTTTTGTCCAGGCGAATAATATATTATTTTCAGATAATTCAGACTAAAGATTTTTCTACGACCCAAACCTGGGGTGTACCTTGTTACTGGCGGACGAGGAGGCTGCATTTGTCCAATTTAACGACGGCACTCGCTGATGATGTATATCAGAATAAACATCGGTTATTACGATAGCGAGAAACCAGATGACGAACAGACGATGATATCCATCCATCGTTGATACGCAGAGGATATAGATCGAATGAGGCAAATAACACGACTTTGAAGAATTGCGAACTTCTCCACTCTGTGAACGACTCTTGTGAAATATTTCGAAAATCCTGGCTTTTATACTGATGGCTGAATCCCCGCTGGGTGGGAGTTTGTCGACACAAAAATCGACACGTATAGCATTCTTATTTCCCCGCCGCTACCGCGACATGTAGACGTGTCTTTGCATGAGCACGTTATTATTTATACTTTTTGTTTTTATGTCGCTCGCTAACGGAGCTTGCACAAAAATTGGCCATTATTTTCCGAAATGCCTAGGTATGGTTTTCGGTTTTACAATTCAGCCCTGTGGCGTGTGCCCTAACAATGCCATACCGCGAGACTGGTCCATCTGCCACTTTTCCCTCCAACTTATACTAACAAATGCCAATGATCCAGGCTCAACTTTTTTTTTTTTACTGCAAGTGTGGAGAAAATTTTTTTCAATCGCTCGTCCCTTAACACCGTAAGATGTTCCGAATGCAGCTTTATATCCAACAAATTAGAAGAAAAGCGTGCAAATTAGAAATTTGCGCTCATCGCTTCCCCATTGCTTTCTCTTGCTCACAAAGGTTCCTCCATGAGGAAGCTAAATTGAAAAACACACTTGCTCGTAGAGGGAATTTGCAAGCAAAATATAAGACAACGAGGAAGCAATGTACAAATTTGAATTTTTTTTACTGCAAGTTTAGGGCAAATTTTGAAATCGCTCGTTCTCTAATACGGCAAGCTGTTCTGAATGCAGCCTCATGTCTAACAAATTAGCATATCTGAATGATGTCCAAAAAATTCCGAAACATCGTCGGATTCTCCGTTTTCCCGAAATTTTCTCTCTGTTAGAGCCACACGTTTTGAAAACTCATTAAAGACAATTCAGTCGGAGAGTTTCAGGAAAACGATGCAATCAATCTATTCCTTCATGAACTAGCTCACGCGCTCATCGGGGTATCACAGTTCATTTTTGCTAAACGATTATATCACGAATTTATGAAGGAGACAAAAAATCATTCGACATTCTACTCAGTAACTTATACAATTGGCGATCTTCGAAAGATTATAACTTTTATCTATGATCGTTAAAAAGTATGGATTGACATTTTTTTTTTTCTATAATATACAAATCCTGATACGACGTCGAATTCTAAAATTGCGAATTTTTTTATTTTCGTACTGTACTGTTCTTAAACTCATTATGTAAATTTTGAATAATTGTATTAAAATTATTGAAAATTATTGAAATATTCAAAATCTTTTCGTTAGAAATTGATGGAATGATGAAAATTGTTTGCATCGAAAAATTTACGTTATTGCGTTCAACTTTGCTTTGGTTATTTTATGCCAGGAAGTATACGCTGTCATGCTCGCATAACGGATTTTTTTTTACAGCGCTCCAGATTATAAATTTTTATCTATGACCATTAAAAGTATGCGAATGGCATTTTTTTTCTGTCATAAAAAAACTACTGATGCAACGTCGAGTTTTAAAGTTGCAAATTTTTTAATGTTCGTCCTCTTAAACTCATTATGTAATTTTTTCATAATTATATTACAATTAATCAGACTATGATTTTTCTCAAGATTATAGTATTTCAAAAACCATCGCGTGAAATATTCAAAATCTTTTTGTGTTAGAAATCAAAGGAATGATGAAAATTTTGCGCATCGAAAAATTCACGTTATTTTGCGTTCAACTTTTTGCTTCCGGGATTTTATGCCAGGAAGCATACGCTGTGATGCTCGCATAACGGATTTTTTTTTACAGTCCTCCAGATTACAAATTTTTATCTATGACCATTAAAATCATATACTTGGCATTATGTTCCCTCGTAAAAAAAAAAAAAATTACTGATAGGACGTCGAGTATTGAAATTGCGAATTTTCGGATTTTCGTACTCTTAAATTTTTAATAATTATATAAAAATAAATCCGGCCTATGATTTTCCACGAGGTTATAGCATTTAAGATAATAAAAAAAACGAAGCCTGGAATATTGAAAATCTTTTCGATAAAAATTGAATGAGAAATGACAATTGTTGCATCAGAAAATTCAAGTTATTGCGTTTAATTTTGGTTGTATGCGTGTTTTTTTTTTTTCATATCATCTTATGGGCGATGTGAAACCCCAATTCAGGCCCTATCTCCACCCCGAATCTTGGACCCAACTTTTTTCGAAGATGCATCGATTTTTCGGAAAAATGGAAAATCTTACAGTATGTAGAGAATGTACGGATACAGAGGTCATTGCTGGCATGCCCCATTTACACGAGTATGTGGCAAAAGTTGATAAAAGAAGAAGCAGAGGTACACTGAAAAAAAAAGTATCCATTCTGCAGCGATCCAAAGTTACACTGAGAGCATTGCGATACTATAGCAATAAACATCGTCACACGAGCGATACCGTATCGGTATATCAACCGTACCAGCTAACTTAACATATGTCCACTGCCATAAAAATACATTAAGTTCCAATCACAATACTTTCAGTAATTGCAGCGAAGGTTTTCAACCACTGCAGAAGTTATTCCTGATATAGCTGCAGCAGCTATACGCACCGCTGTGGGCGCAAAACGTTAGGTTCAACCCTGCTAACACAGAACGTTATAAAAACGTTGTTAAAAGGTGGCTCATCAGTGAATTAAAAAACCGGCGATACGAATGAAACTTCGGGAGAGTGTTATCTAAGATGCAATGAACACTCTCTCACAATTTCAGGGTATGTTGCCAGGAAAATTATTGCGAACGAGTAATTTAAAATTGCCTATTTTAGCATGGGTCTTATGGCAGTTGATTCCATTTTCACCGGAAGTGACACGATACCTTTTGATACAGACGAGAGTTCTTATTCAAATTTTGAGTATTGAAAGATGAAATCGTGAACTTTCCAATGGTATTTAAAAAATTGTGTCTTGCCAGGGATTTTCCCGAGAAATTTAATCGCGAAAGTCATCGTGTGTGCAAATCTCGGATACAATATATGTCTGTCATTCTGCACGCGAGGAAACATATGAATATCAGCTATTGTTTTTGACTTGATCGCTCCGACAGCGTTAAATACTTTTGTCAGTTGAGACTTTATTTATAATATTATTTATAATAAATTATGAATAAAATATCACGGGAAACGTCATCGAAATTCATAAATTTTATTTAGACAGAGTATTTAGAAAATATTACGATGGTTTTATGATTTTTTTTTCACGTCACGATTTTTGACTAGTCTTGTCACTGATGGGCCGCCTTAAGACGTTTACAAAAACACGCAAAAACGTATTTTTTTGAACGGTCGAAAAAACGTCTTTTAAACGTTATTTTGGCCGCAATTTTTTTTCCCAAAAAAAGTTTACAGAAGCTGACAGAAATGTGTTTAACCCGCTGTAAACTTTTTGGGAAAAAAAAATTGCGACCAAAATACAAAATAACGTTTAAAAGACGCTTTGAAGACGTTTTCAAGACGTTTGCGGCAAAATATATAACGTTTAAAAGACGTTTTTTCGACTATTCAAAAGAAACGTTGTTGCGTGTTTTTGTAAACGTCTTAACAACGTTTTTTTATAACGTTCTGTGTTAGCAGGGAATTTACTATACTTCCGGCTGCACGCGCGTTATTTCGCATGGCATCATCCGCGCATCTAGTTATGAATTTTTTTTTTATGAACGCACGCAATTGACCGACCGTACAACCTCACTTTTGCTTGGCGTCTCGTGCATTTATCATTGCTTTGTTGATCCGTTCGTACTTTATTACTTTCACTATTACAGAACAGGAAGTGGATAGCATGGCTTTTCAGTTGTTGACAAATGATTTGAATACGATTTTCAATAATCACCATATTATGCCTATGAAGTTTTCAGTATATCTGGCGCGTGCCATATATAGTGAAACATGATAATTCGTTTTCTTCTCGCCCAAAAGCTGCACAAGCTAATTCCCCGTTCAGTTCCTACAGCGATACCGTATTCTTCGAGTACCTAAACTATGCGTTAGCCAGAACTGTTCCGTTGATTTAACCTCACGATAGCGCTGATGTGTCAGCACAGACCGAGTTATCGATCTCGCAAACAGAATTTCAGGTGTCAGAGCTATACTTTTTTTTTTCAGTGTAGCTATTTCATCCGGAATACACCAAAGTTGTATC
The DNA here is from genome assembly GCA_963564615.1 of Rhorus exstirpatorius. Taxonomy (NCBI): domain Eukaryota; kingdom Metazoa; phylum Arthropoda; class Insecta; order Hymenoptera; family Ichneumonidae; genus Rhorus; species Rhorus exstirpatorius. The sequence goes on from OY751317.1 coordinate 30,766,338, forward strand.
CAGCTATCTCTGGGGCAAACTTTGCTGCTGGATTACGCCTTATTTCAACTGATCTGTATTCGTGCTTCTTTCAGTACTAATTGCGCAGTTGAGATTGAGAATTAGGAACCGTTAATGAAATAACGAAGTCGATGTGATCGGATTTGCGTTAAAGCTGCATTCCACATTTGTTTGTTCTGCATCTTCATTAAAAATATCATTTCTCAAGATAATGGGTATTTAATCCTCGCTTAGTTCACTACATCGGAACTTTTAGATTCGTTTTTATCGATATTATGCGATGCTTATTATGTTATGGACCAACAACTTAAATACTAATCCGGTGAAAATAAAGAAAAAAATATATATATATATTTATACATATACACACACACAGACAGGAAGTGGTGAAAACGATTGCCTTAGTCGATCGGATTGCTCTGTAGGTATCGCATTGTCGTCATCCATCGATCCTTCTCTTCCTCGAGTTTTTTTATATGATCGAGCAATTCATTTTTCTCCCGGACCATCGTATTCTGAAGCTTCTTCTGTTCGGCATAATCGGCCTCGTAGACTTTCAATTGTTCGCACAATACCTCGTTCGATTCGCGCAAAGCGGCAGTCTCTTCGTAAAGAGACACATTTACCTCGACGAGCTTGCGTTCTTCCGTCTGTAGACGATTACGCTCGCGCTCGATCTCATCCCTCTGCCTCGTTAAATCCAGCCTGACATTCCCGAGTGAATGCCTCTCGACGTCCAGCAATCTTTCGCTCTCTCTCAGGCTCGCCTTCGCCTCGTCGAGTCTCTCGTCGTGAAGTCTCGCGCCTTTCTCCAATGTGCCCAGATCATCTAGCTCTTTTCGCAAGCTCTCGACCTCGAGAAGCGTCGAATTGTAATCCGTGAAAATTTTTTGAAATTCATTCTGCGACTTTATCATTTCCTGGCGCTCGCGAATCGTCTTCAGCTCCTCGTCGATCAGCATGCATCGATGTTCCTGCAATTCTTTGCATCTCAACGATTCCAACGATCCTCGCGTCTCATCGGGCTCGCTCGTATTATTTTTCTCCGTTAAAATCACGCTGCAACGTCGCAAACACTCCTGAATACTCGTGTAACGAGATATCTGAGCCGCGTAACAATTCCCGAGTGCCCGAAGTTTCTCGCTGTAATGCGTGAACGCTTCGAGAAATTTCTCACTGCAAGAATCCTTGCGTGACTCTCCGCTCGACAGTAGATCTTCCAATTTTATCCAATTGAACGACTGGGGGAAAAAAAAAAACAAATAGCAAATTCACAACGTTGATTCGATATCTTGAACGCTACAGGGCGAGTGCACCGGTGAATGAACGATCAAGCACGTGCTCAGTTTTATAAAAGATTTGATAATGAACGAACGCAGCTGCTATAACGAGCACGTGAAAGATCTGATGACTCTGGAACCGATCGAGAGAGAGAGAGAGAGAGAAAAAAAAATCAATAAATTGATAAAAAAAAAGTACCTGCAAGTGAAATTTACACATTTTCTTTCTACTTTTTTACCTCGTCATTTACAAAGTCTTCTCTGCTTGTGAGCAAGCATGTTCATCATTTGTTTATTTGCTCCAAACAGTAAAGACTGTAAATGATGGAAAAGAGCGGGAAAGGAATATTCATTTGTAATTTATAGGCTTCTTTCTTCTTTATCATTTTACATTTCGAAGCTACCTCAATACGATCTGATACACAGACGGACGATGAGAAGAATTGTGATCTTATTATTATTATTATTATTATTTCATGTGTACGCTTTTGACATTTCGAGATGGAGCAAACTCTGAAAAACTTTGTCTATCAATCCTCCATAGGGTGAGTGCATCAGTGAATGAACGATTAAGCACATGCTCAGATTTATAAAAGGTTTTTTTTGTGTACTGGATGTTCACGGTGTGACAAAACCAATCCTACTCGTCACATTATATCCAAAATTATCGACTTGACTTGGGCTAAAATGTTATTTTAACAGAAATATGTATAAAAAAATCTATCAAAAGTGAAAATAGCAATTTCCCGAGTAATTGAACACTCGAACCCAATCAATGAACAGCTTATGCGCCAGTAATTGAACATACCGAGATAGTGGGACGCTATGAAATAATAGACATTTATCATTCATTATTCAGGATTTTACGCATACCTACAATTATATTGGAGTGTAGGTACGCGATTTTTTGTAAAAAGTTATTGTCAAGTAATATATTTCGTCCGGCTTACGTATCCGAGTATGCTCGAAAAATAATTAGACTTGAAATATGAATTTATTAACCGACGATAGTGGACGCGCGGTCGGTGTGCGGCTCTGGCGATCTCCCAAGTTAAGCAGCAATGGCCGAGGCCACTGCTTGGATGGGTGATCGCTTAGTCGTGCACTGGCTTAGCGCATCGACTACCGAGCGAGGAAGGCAGTTTTACTGAGTTTTCGATGGAAATATATCGGAAACTCAGTAAAAAAAAAAAAAAAAAAGGGAAGTTAACAAGGCCATCTGTATCGGCATGGGTTTTCCGCAGTTTCCCCATGCCCACGGCGAATGCGATACAGTGTAGCTAAAAAGTAGCTGCGGATGCTACGGAAGTTATGTGCTAGCTTAGCAAAGCGCGGATAGGAAATGATAGGAGAGATCAAAATGAGAAGGGTAATACGTAAAAGTCTGCAAGGGTATACACACAAATAAAAAATATTAAGAATATTAATTTATCGAATAAATCTTGTACCCCGGATAAAAAATTAATCTATTTTCATAGGTTCGGTATTACAAAAAAAATATTTGAACTTAAATAACAGCGTTATTAGATAATTGAATTTAATATCGTTTGTTTGATGGAATCATGAAATCCAATGAATGAAACAGAGCCGTTTTCATACCGTTCATTAACTGGAACTTCGCGTACCGGTAAATGAAAGTTGCCGTTCAATCACTGGAAATTCGCGGTTGCGCGAACCAGTAATTGAATACTGTAATTTTTAGGATATTTTGAGCTTATGTTTCATAAAATATTTGTAGAAGGATAACTCAGACCTCTCACTGAACCAAGAAAACACAATATTATGGCATAATGAATACTTTTTAAGTAATAATGTAGGCTATAAATATGAAGCGAGGTTCGCAGCCATACTTACTATTCACTGCGAATACACGCGATTAGGCATACATGCTCGCCCAAAACAATTAATAAACTCGTTCAACGAGTGTACGATTAGTGGCACGGTTGAATAACAATCTAGAGATTCAATTGCGAAAAATTTTTAAAACGAAAGAGTGCCCTGACACCTTATTTTTCAACGAAAACTATAATTCTGTTTATTCACTGGTATTCCCATTTCCAAAATACAATAAAAAAAAATAAAAAAAACACCCCTATTAGAATAAACAAGCAAAGCATTCTTTATTTGCACTGATATTTCTTGGAATTCGTGAAAAAAGAAACCGGTCACACGAAATAAATAAATAAATAGAGAATAAATTATTCAGAAAATTAATAAGACAAATAAATTAATGCTTACGTTCTGATAAAGCGACTTCAGTTGTTGTTTCAAAGAATTTATGATTCTGTACAAATGGGCAATCTCCTGACTCTGCTCCTCGCACTTTACCATCAATTTCATACTCTCCGTTTCACTGTTCTTTTCGATTGATTCCATAGAAGCATCGCTCATCGCATCCTGCTTTTCCGTCTGCGAAGATGAACAGTTATCAACACAAACGATACTCGTACGACACGTTTGATTATCCTGTCGATGTTTGAGCGAAAAATTTTACCTGCGTAGATTGTTCCGTATTCTCTTTCTTTTGTACCTCCATTCTCGCTTTGTATTCATAGTTCTCCGTTCTGAGAACGCTCACGAGGTTCTTAGTTTCGGCAAATTTTTGCTTGTGCGCCTCGTGTACCCTCGACAATTCTTCCTGCCTCGATACAAGGACATTAAGTTGTTGCTTCATTGTCAAATTGTTGCTCTCCAATGCCCCCTTGAGTCTCATATTTTCCTGCAACACCTCGGTCAACATTTTCTCGACTTCGGGCGGCGTTAGACTCGATATTATGGACTTGCAATCCTGAACAAGAAGAAAAGGGTATTTTACAATTATGCATTTAATGATTGACGAATTTAACCGTTTGGAAAAAAATGAGGCAACAGGTAATATAATTGAAAAAAATTTTCTCACATGTTTCACTCTTTATTATTCATGTTCTCATTACTTTTTCCTCGTTATTACCATTAAATCATAATTATTCAATTTAATTTCTAACCTACCTGTAACGGTCATACCAAAAGTCATTTTCACATGAATAAATGAAATTTAACAAGCCTCATAAGCTTCGAGTTTAAAAAAAAAATTACTCATATCTTAATTCTAGCTTATCGCACTTATATTTTAGCTCTGAAGCCATTACTTGTGGTCATTCGGACCAGCGATTCTCATCCCCCCCCCATAAAATTTACCAATCGGAGTACAAGTATAGGCCGGAAGCAAAAATAACTTTGTCAAAATAAAAGGTGTCGCATGAAACAGGTAAAATCACAGTTTTTATTCATTCCGTCAGCTTTTTCGTCAAACATATATGAAAGATTGTGAATGCGATTGACATTCAAGTTGAATATTCATTTTTCTTTTTGCGCACAATCGATTAATTCATAGAGCGAAAAATCAAATGCTTACCATCGTCATACTTTTGAGGTAAATTTGCTCGTAGGAGGCCAACGATTGCGTCCGAATGTCATCGAGTGAACTTTTTCCCAAAACAACGATAGATCCGCTGTCCTCGCTCCCAATGTCGGACACAAAGACAAAACTCTTTTGCATGCTTGGCGGATTGTCCCTCTCCATTTCTTGTTGGTTCAGTAAGAATCTTGGCGGTGCATTGCTCAGCATCAAACCGAGACTCTCCAGTGATATTTTAACTGTTTCATGCTCGTTCGTCATTCCTGTTTTTTTTTTTTTTTTTTTTTTTTAAACACGACGAATGAATGACTTCTATAACGAAGATCACTCACAGTCTCAGATTCAAATTAGACACCAAGTTTCGTAGTCTGTCGAAACCGTCATCGGAGAGAAAAAAATAAAATTTATCGTGGCGTTCGTAGAATGAAAATTTTCGTCAGCAAAGATATAGGTTACGTTTTATAATTAAATACAGATTGATTTGTTCCACAAGCCAAACATTCTTTTTTCAATTAAAAAAAAATCGTTATTGCGTTATCGGATAAAGTTTTTTTTTTTTTCTATCAATCGCGTCGATGAGATACAAAAATATATTGCTTTTATTCCTCAACGGTTCTTGATCATAATATACCACTGAAATGTAGTCTACATTTCAGTGTAATATACCATAACAATATGGCCGCGTACAATCCACCACGTGGCGCGACGATCGCAGCGTGTCAAGTCAAGTCAAAAGTCAAATAGTATGTTTATCAATCAGCTGATCACGTGTGCGATTCCGAAGCGCGGTTTTTCTGTTTTTATCCCTCATAAATCTTCGGGATGCGAAATTAAAAAAAAATATATCGTTAAATAAATTACATACAATATATTGTTATACTTATACATTTTTTTAATGAGTGTTTGAATATTAATAAATAACTACAATATTGTGCGGTTTTCTCAAAAAATTTCACTTGAGATGTTTGTATGTGTTCTGAATGTTTGTGTCAAGTTTTAAAAACTATAAATAATTGTTCCGAATAATGAAACATTGTTTTCCAATAATAGTCGAACAGAAGAGATGAGTTAATTGATTTTCCAGGCTAAAATAGCTTGAAATTCGAATCTAACCTCCAAAAAATTCTCGAAGCTCACAATAATAAGTTAATTAAGAATTGCATTAAAGTGTTTTTGGAAAGTTTAAAATCCAGAACGAATTACGACGAGTACCGAAATATCGTCTCCTATCGTAAAATGCGTTAAAATAACGAGAGTCAAACATTTTTTTCCCGTTCGAACGAGCCCGATCTCTGAACCTAACCTACGAAAATTTTCCGAGTTTTCAACGATTCATTGAAAATTTCGATTAACCGTACGTCCCAGCCGGACGATCCGAGCTTAAAAAATGTCTGTGGACATCGTTGAAATACTTAGAGAACCGAGAATGACGAGGATCTGCGCTCCCATGGTCCGATACAGCAAGTAAGCCAGAATCATGAATACACTGGAAATCGCTTAACTACCCACCGGTTAACTGCACCCTCCAGCTCTTTCTCCGCCACACGGACAGACGTGCAGGAGACGGTTAACTGCCCGATTTCCCTCTCCTATCCGCCCTAAAGCGGCCAGTTAAGCGATTTCCAGTGTAATAAGATGGATGAAAAGATATCGCAAGAATTTTGCTGATTTTAAATTCTCCGCAGATTACCGTTTCGTGCATTGGTACGACGATACAACTGCGACATTTGCTTCACGCCCATGATCCTTGCCGATTCATTCGTTCAATCCGCCCAAGCCAGAGACAATGAATTTACCACCAATGAGGGGGACAAACCTCTGATCGTTCAATTCGCAGCTAAGGACTCCGATGACTTTGCGGATGCTGCGGAAATGGTTTCGCCGTAGGTTTACCATTTGTTATTATCGTTCATTTCTTTAAATATATACGAATCGAATGAAGATATGATGGAAATTCAAAAGAATGCCTGCAAGAAATTTTTCGTTGCATTCGAATCGTTGAAAAAAAATTTATTAAAGATGAACAAAAAGTATAATATTCTTTAAAATTGTTTTTAAAATTTAGCCATGAGCAATTTATCCATTGATTAGCCATAGGATCGATGGAAGAAACGGATTAATCGCTGTGAATTTACACGGAGACCGCTGTAGTTGATTACGATATATTCAAAAGATCATTTTTAATTTAGTATTTTACATTGAGTAACCTTTATTCGTCGTTCAATTTCAGTGGCTTATTTTATTTTCATAGAAGATTTATGGTTTCACCGAAAAATATTTAATAATATTCCTGGTTTAAAAAGTTCTTGAACTTCAAAATTAGCTTTTACTTAATCCTGGAACCATACATATCGATCATTCCCATCTTTGGCATTTTTACTATCTCATATTTCACTTTTTTTCAACGATTAAATTAAAAGCTTCGAAATTAAATTTATAATATTATTATTGTTTCAATTTATAATTATAAACTCGAAGAAAATCGGTACATTTTTTGAGTATTTTTTGTCAAGTTTTAGTTTGTTTAGTGCGTCGCGGTAACAAGCGAATCATATGTACCGTTAGAGAGTGCCGAAAAATATAGCACCGTTCGAGGGTTAAAAGAATGAAAAAATAACGAAAATTATTCCTCATTGCATATTCATAAATAATCTTTGGACAAGCCGATAGAGCTGCGAAACATTTTACTCTAATCATGAGTATAGATTTTTCCATCCACAAAACTAAACGAAAATATTACCTTTCAGGAACTTGCGTCGAGCTAAAGTATTTTCCAGCTAGATAAAAGTTCATTTGGTTTTGTTAAATTTCCCAATCGTTTTTCTGCCCAATAATCTTCTCTAGCAATAGCCCAATAATGTGCTTTTTTTTTGTTTCGTCGATTAAAGCCAATAGTAAACGATGACAATATTGATAATGGTATATCTGTAATTTTTGTGATTTATGAAACGCTGAATATCATTGAACATGAATTTCGTTAAAATTATATGGAATATTTTCAAAAGAAGAATTCATTGCGAAAGATTGAATCTCGATCATGAGTCTTTTTTTTTTAATAAAAACAAAATAAATAAATAAAAATGTCCTCCTGGACAAACAAGCTGCGTGATCTCTGTACGAATTGACAACGACCCATCTCTTTCTATCCCAAATCACGCGATCATTGGACCGATGAGAAGAATTAATGTAGTTCGTGAAATTTTCAAAAGTTACAGGCGCATTTATCAAAGATTGAATACTTTTTGGAAATTACTGGAAAGCCTTGAGAAATCAATAGGTCAAGGATGAGGCAAATGAGTAATTATCAATGTACTTAATATTCCATCTATTGTGACAATACGATGTAGGATTCGTAGAAAAATCATTGTAAATATCGTAAATTCAATTGATGTCATTGAAATTTCGATCCTTCCGAATAACGTAGATATTGCAACGGTGTGGATCTTAATTGCGGTTGTCCCCAGCGCTGGGCAATCAAGGATGGCTACGGTTGCGATTTGTTGACAAAACCTCAGCTCGTCAAGGACATGGTGACGAGAGTGAGAAATCGAATTCCCGGCCCGTTCACGGTATCCGTGAAGATACGTTTGCTTAAGAATATCCGTGAGACCGTAGAACTCTGTCGTACATTGGAGAAAGCCGGTCTGTCGTTTGTCACCGTGCACGCTAGAACACCGCAGATGAGAAAAGAACCGATCGATCTCGAGGGCCTGAAAAACGCTCGAGATTCCGTGAATATTCCCGTAATCGCGAATGGCGACGTCAAGTGTCTCCGTGACGCCCAGGAATTGTATGAAATTTCAAGGTGCGACGGAATCATGACGGCAAATGGAATACTCACGAATCCCGGACTCTTCGCTGGACACCCGTCGACACCGTTGAGCTGCGTCAAAGACTGGCTCGACATAACTCGCGCTATACCGACCAATTATCTGTGCATGCATCATCATCTTGTTTTTATGCTCGAAAAAGTTCTTTCCAAGAGTGAAAAACAGATATTCAACAATTTACAGAGCAGAGAAGCCGTTCTATCGTTTCTCGATGATTATTACGATGTAAGACCGTCGAATATATTTAACGACGAATCCCTCGAGCCTAAAATCTGTGATTATGTTTCGTGGAGCGGTGATAGATGCAGAAAAATTCTAGAGAGCGAAGAACGAGATACGGGAGATGATTTTTTGGGCAATCTTTTCTGGGAGACGTGATTTTTTTTTTTTTTAATTTCTCGAAGTCGCAGCTTCTTCGGATACCGTCACGTTAATCTGGTGTACAAAAATCTCGACGGAGAAACCGTTGGAAGATTGTGCACGCCTTTCCAAAGTGATCCCTCGATTCAAGAGAACGAGAGAACGCGAATTTCCACTTTTTTTTTTCTTCTCACGATTGGACATTTTTAATTATTTATTTTTGAAAATAAAAGACCACAAGCTGTCGGAGTCATATTATATATTTTTCACGTTCACTCAATCAAGAGTAAATTTCGAGCACGAATTATTTTTTTCTAAAAATTGTTCTCTCGATAGAGAATGGAAAACCAAGAATCTTCATTTTCCTACGTTACAATGATAAGAGAAACAAAATAATTGTTTTTTTTTTTTTTTTTAAATCTCTATACGTGTGAATAATAACCATTAATAATTTATAGATTTTTTTTATTTTCGTCACGCTAATTCAATAACCGATCCAAACCTCCTTACACATTTTTTTTTACTCAAAATCTCGTAAATTATTTTTAAATGCAATATAATACTTTTCTACATGACTATGCTTAGGTAGCTAAAAGACGCAAAAAAAAAAAAAAGATGCATCACATTCATGCATATTGTAACTCGTTTAAAACTTGAAAATTCTACAGGATAGCAGTTTTGTAATGCCACGATTGATGAATATATTTATACCTATCGCGAAGAAATTTGCCGCCCTCCCCGAATTGTACAGACCGGGGTCAGTGGTGTTTCAGGAAGAACACATTTTTCTCTGATTACTGTGTGGTTTTAAGGCTGGATAAGTAACGCAGCGAGAACCCCTAGACTCAAAGGCATCACTATTGGATTATTGTACTTTCTGAGGCTGTGTTTCTCTTTCGAGAAACATTTATCAGATATCTCGGCGCTGTAGCCATCTAGCGGTCAAAGTCGAAATGGCAACTTTAACTGTACGACGTGACGCTAGGAAAGATCATTCAAATACAAACTTACAAATACACGTCATCTTCATTACTGCACATAAAAGGTGCTACATTCGTAAACGCAATTGTGGCGCCTCAATTATAGCGTAATACTTGGACAAAATTTTACTTGTAGCACTGATTAATTAAAGTCAATCTAAACAGCAAAACTCAATTATATTTTCCTATTTTATATTACGACCGTATGCAAAACAAAAAGCTTCTCGAGTCCGCCCTAATGTTTCTCGTATATACGACTCATGCAAACGATTCGAGGAAGAGATACGAGCAGATGAGCTACGAAACACCTGTGCACATTCAGGCATGTTTGCATTTATCTTTTGAAAGATCGTTCTTATCATGAACGATCTTTCAACTCAACGCGTTTGTCAATCTTATCAGAGACTCTTCCCATACGCAGACGAACCTTACTAATCTTAAAATATCAAGAAAATACGAAACATCAAGAAAAACAATACACAGAGATTGATCAACGACTGGTCAATCCGGATAACCTAACTTTCTCGTACCATAACCTCAAAAATTCGTGTCAAATTTTGTAAAAACGTCAATATGATCGTGTAGTGTTAGGTTCGAACTAGCGCGTATAATTAATGGAAAATTGACGTGGCAATTGGCTATAATGCGACAAGAAGACGGAATTTTATCCAAATACATCAGAATTACTCTGGTCGTAGCGGCATATTGGTAATTATTGGGGGGGAAAAAAAAAAACCTAAATTTGACCTTTTTCAGGTGAAAATAAAACGTAGCGAGTATCACTGCGTGTAACTCACTATAATTCTGTGTGACAGCATCTTTGGTAGTTTTAGAATCGGGCGGGAATTTAGTTATACAGTTACGTTGTGCTCAATTCCTCAAAGGACTGCAAGACTTTTTGAGAACAATTTACTTTTTTCTCATTTCCTCGAAGAGTCGTAACGCTTTTTGAGGACACTTTTCACTTTTTTATTTACTCCAATTCCTCGAAGCGGCCGTACTTTTTTCAGTACACTTTTCACTTTAGAATGCAGCTGAAGATGTTTTCAGATCAAAGATTGAAAAAAAAAAAAAAAAAAAAAAAAATGTGCAGGTTCGTTTCCATACTCACGGTATTCGTCAACAAAGCGCTGCTGTCCGGTGATCTGGATGCTCCACTTTTTATAACATGGTTCCAGTGCGTTGTAAGCGTTACGATATGCGCCAGTCTCAGCGGACTTGCCAAATTATTTCCCGGAGCTATATCATTTCCTAACGGAAATCCATACACCGTAGACAATGCTCGAAAGGTCAATATCGCAAATTCTGCGCTTTCAAAAAATTTATAAATCATTAAATTATATGACGAACCCCCCCCCAGGTGCTACCGCTGTCCGTCCTGTTTACTCTGATGATAGCGAGCAATAATCTCTGCTTGAAGCACGTAGGTGTTGCTTTTTACTATATTGGAAGATCGCTGACAACGGTATTCAATGTAATCTTCACATACATTGTATTGGGTGAGCGTACAAAAAAAAAAAAAATTCATATTCTACGAACCATAAGGCTAAATATACCGGTGGCCTCGCACGTCCCACGTCTCGTTATAAATTAAAAATAAAAAAAAAATTGCTTTGCCCAGAAAAGAGATATTTCAGTCACTAAAATATTTTAGAAAATTGAATTTTCCACCAAAAAGTGAGATAATATTTTTTAAATACACATGCATGCCGAGGCAGGCATAGTTTCAGGAAAAAAATAAATACTTATCATGTATTATGCGATAGTTTCAAGATTTTCTTTGCAAACAAGACTGTAATTTTAATTAGTGACTCTTATCAATAACTTTGGTGTAGTTGAAAAAGAAAAAAAAAAAAACTCCATTCAAAACTATCTCGGGGTCCATGGGTTTCTTAATAATTATAAAGACTTGCATGAAATAATTCATCTCGTACCATAACGCTTACTTGTCTTTCCGCAATTGGAGAGCTTTGTGAATCATTAAAAAAAATACGAGCAAGCTATGCGCAATTTTTAACTATTTTTTATCATTCGATGTTCCTTCCGTTCTTCGTTATGTGTCTCTGGAGTGCATTGATCTATGCATCCAGCTCCCTGTATTATTTAAGACAGAAACTCAATCTCGTAAAAGAAAAAAAAGAGGCTTCATTTATTCGCTGTGCGCAGAAAGCCAAGTGGCGCCGCGGCCGGCTGTACTCCGCAAATTTTGCTGGAATAGCTCTCATTTATTTACACAGACGAAACCTTGTTGGATTAATTTTAATAAACGAACGTTTATATTCGCGCTGCGTAGAGTTTTTTTGAGGTGAGCTTGACTATAACAGCGTTGAAAAAAAAAAATAAATCGACGTATTACGATGTAATGAAAATATGTTTACGGCTACTTTTCCTTCTCAATTTGAGTCTAAGCATGTGAACCTTGTCGGTCTTTTGTCATACGAACCGACAAGGCTCGTATCGAGAACAAGAAAGACGTAACTCGGACTTGATTGTAAAGTAGATGAACGATTACCCGCCAAGTGCTCGCCGCATATTCGGGTAGCCAATCATGAGAGCTACTAAAAAGGAGAAAAAAAATCAATTTATTTGTATTATAATATCCTGACATGAATTTTTATATATATGCGCGTTTAACCTCAAGAATTTTACTTTCATTGTTTTTTGCGCCCAACGAATCTAGTTTTTGCGCTGCTCAACTTTATAAATTGCTGTCGGAAACGCGTAAAACTTAATTTCCGAAATTGCGCAGCGGAAAACATTCTTACATGACTTCACACAACAGTTTAAATTTCCTTTCCGCGACTTCTCTCATTATATTGCCCTCAATTGCCCTACGCGACTCCAGCAAAACATGCGCATTCTCGCCACCATGGGCGCTCCAAGTCGTTCTCAGCCGCTATAAGTATGGCACTGCACACAGCGAATAAAATAAAATATTTAAGAATGAAAATAAATAGAATTAATAATTCCTGAGCGTGTCACGACTAATCATCCATGGACAAAATAACCGCAACAATAAAACCGCGGACAAAATTATTAATCGCCGTACAGAATATTTCATTACAGAATATTGTATTACAGATTGCGAATTCATGAATTCGCGAAGCAATGTGATAACTAATGCAATATATACATGACTATTTATTATATTTATCATATTCATCATAATCATGTTCGTATATTGTTATTATCATATTTATTAGGGAATTTTGTCGCGGTTATTTTTTTTTTATGGAAGCTTTCCTGAGCCATAATATGGAACAACTCGGAGTGTGCTGAATGAATGAATAAAAAAAATCGTTGCTCAAACATGAAAATTGTCAAACAGGCCAAAAGACCTCGCTCGGATGCATCGTGTGTTGCGCGGTGATAGTCGGTGGTTTTTGGCTGGGCGTCGATCAGGAACACGTTGCCGGTTCATTGTCGATAATGGGCACGTTTTACGGAGTTTTGGGATCTCTGACGCTTTCCCTATACTCGATACACACGAAACGAGTTTTGCCTCTCGTAAAACAAGAGATATGGCTATTGTCGTATTACAACAATGCATACAGTATTTTTTTGTTCATCCCGTTGATGCTCATGAACGGTGAATTCGAAATTTTACGAGATTATCCGAAAATAATGGACAATATATTCTGGCTCGCGATGCTTGCCGGCGGAATTTTTGGCTTCGCGATCGGTTATGTTACGGCATTGCAGATTCAAGTTACATCGCCCCTTACGCACAATATAAGCGGCACAGCGAAGGCCTGCGCTCAAACGGTTTTGGCCTCGTACTGGTTCGACGAGTCGAAACCATTGCTATGGTGGACGAGCAATTTCATCGTGCTCGGTGGATCAGCGAGTTACGCGAGAATCAAGCAAATCGACATGAATCGAGCACACAGAAGGGACGCAGCACTTTTGGACAGCAAAGACTGACGTCGATTCGCTCCGAGTGTAAAAAATATTGTCCGCCCATACGCACAGCGGAAAGTGGATTGATAATAAAAAAAAAAAAAAAAAAAAAAAAAAAGAAAGGATCCGCCAAAAAATGGTGCTCGTCGCCCAACAACATTTTATCCTAAGGTAGTTGAATTTTTCTTTTTTTTTTTTTTTTTGCCACAATTACTCGGTCGAATACTTTTACGAGAGTTTTTTTTTTTTTTGCGACGTTTGACGTTAAAACAAAACAAAAAAAAAACCAAAAATACCAACAATCGATTAAAAACTGTACAAAGTTTGAGAATTGTGTTGAGAGCGTTATTATTGATTCAATACCTGGAGGCTTGTCCGCCGCCCCGGCTGTCCGAGTGACTCTTCAGTGTTTCCTCGTGCTTCGTTATGGCGTTTACGCTCTTGGAAATTTCTCTCGTGCTCGTTCGCGACACGGGAACAGAAATCTCGAGCTGAGCACGAAGATTCGGATCCATCGAGCGTCCCTCGTCGATTTCCATCGCGATACCGTCCGGTAAAACGTAAAATCTTGGAAAATCAAAAATTTCAAAATCATCAAACGATTTTCGAGTAAAAAAAAAAAAACACCCCACGCGCGAGATTTATTTGCCATTGAAACGATACGAGAATCTTGATTAGCCGTGCAATCAAGAAAGAAAGAGGGGGAATTTTTTTTTTAAACCGCTTTATGGGATAATTCTTTCTGAATATTTTTTGGGCATTTGCAAAGATTTCTCGATGAGAAACCAAAATTTCGTGACTTCTGAATGCACAAAAATTCGGGAGGAGCAATGCGCGAGTTTCAATCAGCGGGTTGTTTTTCGAAAATTTTTTTTTTTTAATTGAATATAAAATCGAATTACCGAGGATATTCCACGGATGTGGAAATATTTAGGGAACGTAGCAGAAGATTGTAGAGAATTTGCGCGGCGATTGTAGGATCGTCAGTTCCGAATACTCCGCGTAATTCGCAAATCCGTTTTTCATCGTGAAAGATAATTGGAGTTAGGTAATCGAGACTGTTATCCGTACCGAGACCGTCGAGAAGAAATCCGGCTCCGGTCATGTGAGCCAGACCCAAAGGAGCGCTCAAGCCTCTATGCATTTGTATATTAGGGGGGTCCTTATTTAGGATTGAAAAAAAATTTCGATAAATTCATCCTTCAGATCGGCTCCAAATATATTAAAAAAAAAAAAAAAAATTTGCGCAAAAGCTCAGCTGACTATCTCAACGAGAAGGTGTATCTCTCAGGGCAAATATTTTTTCTTCCATTTTAATAACACGAGTTTTTGTTTGAATTTTTTTTTAATTTTTTTTTATCTTTATTTTTTTTATTTTTTTATTTTTATTTTTTTATTATCGCGTTTTAGGCGCTCAAATAATCGGGAATTTGGCACATATCTCGAATACATTCTCTGTAAACCTCTGAAAAGAACCGGAAGTCTCTTGCATCCTTTATTATTACACTCCAAACAATCATAATTGATATTAAAAATCCTTTTCGAGGCTTATCACGATTTATTCCCACTGCACGTATTCTTTTAAATAATATTTTTATGATTTTCGGTCCTTTGTATATTAAAAAAAAATAAAACTAGAAGATCTGGCAAAGAAACCAAAACTTTTACAATTGAATTTCCGTTCTAGTATTGTCGTTTGTCGTTGCAAAAAAAAAAAATCCCGATTCAAAGAAAGGCAACGTGTTTAAAGGTTTTTCTAAAAAAAATTTACCGGTTGATAACCCGGAAAGTTCTCTGTATTCATCCAAAAGTAACGTTTTTTTTTTGTGGTACAGATATATTTTGAGTATTGATCTTTCGTTCTTCTATGCGTGTCGTTCATTTCCTAAAGCACTATGCAAAATCCCGTCATTATTTTGTGAATTTAGTTATTTATATTATATATACCCCTGACGATCGAACGTTATTTTTATTTTTTGTATACACACCGGGGTGTGTCAAAGAAAGAAAAAAAAAATTTGATTTTCCAACGGGCCACACCTGAAATAGTTGGTTTAGGTGGGGAAAAAAAATGTATGTCAAAAGATGAGAATTTTAGGTTGAGTGGAAGATCCACCGCATTTGATTTTTCATTTTTTTCCTTTTTTTATCAAATTCATGATGAATAATTGCTGGTAAAATTTTTTTTTTTTGCGCTCACAGCCGCCAGAGGATCAGTTTGTATCTTAAATAAGATGCTCTTAGAATTTTATCATTCCGATTCATGTTTGAATTGGGTCCCAAACGGATTTCCACTTTATTATTTCACGATTTTTCATAATAAGTGAAAAACCGTTTGCGTTATGGGTATCACTTGAAAAATTAAATAGAATCTACAACTTCCGTTAAAAAATGAACTAGGCAGCTGAAATTCCTTTGCTTCGATTTGTTCCGAGTGCCCGTCCCATCATAGCAGTTGACTGCCGTTCAGTAGCCAACTTGTCGATTGTTGCAACAATGAAATTAAATTAAAAATGGTTCGTGCCATCGAAGATTGAGAGCGTGCACGGATAGTCCAAACGAGAGTTGTAGTCGAAGAGGCTGATTGTGAGACAGTGCTTGATAAACATTTGAGTTATTTCATCGCTAAAAAATCATTGTTTTTGTTTAATCAGTGCCGTATGATTTTCTTCACGTAAGCCCGGAATCATGGAAAACAGAGGCATCTTATATCAAATTTATGGAAATTTTACAGAGTTCGAGAGTAGTCAATGATACTGCTCAAAGAGCAGTTGCTTTGGCCCAAGATTTTAATTTATTATTGACAAAAGACGAGGATTAAAGGCAATAGCTTTTTCAAGTTGTCAAATTTCATCCTGAGGAGTATCCCAATTATCAAAAGAAAGAGCTAGCATCATTATTGCCAACAAGCTCCACTGAATAAAAAAATGTAATTTAATTCTAAAAATAAAATTTGAGTAATATCATGTTTTTATTGAATAATAATCAGAAAATTCGTTGGACGCCTCTATTAAATATCTACCGAAGATTTAAAATTCTAAGAGCATCTTATTTAAGACGCAAACTGATCTTCTAGCAGCTGTGAGCTCAAAAAAAAAATTTTTTACCATCAATTATTCATCGTAAATCCGATAAAAAATGAAAAAACAATGAAAAATCAAATGCGGCGGATCTTCCACTCAATTTAAAATTCTCATCTTTTGACGTAAATTTTTTCCTACCCAAACTGACTATTTCAGGTCTGGCCCGTTGGAAAATTGAATTTTTTTTTTAACACCCCTAATACACACTAAGAAGCGAAAATCACTGAAATATTATCCTAAAAATACGTCGATTATAAATCGTGATGTACCTCGAAAATAATTATACTCCGTTAAAACGTAAATATAATTTGATAAAAATTAAAATTCTATAAAATTTCTGTTTTAATTTAAATTTCAAGATTTCTCAAAATGTATTTAAATTAAAACTCTTTCTTAAATCGCCCCCCCACAATTTAATACTCCGTTAAAACCCAAATATACTTTGATAATAATTAAAATTCTATAAAACTTCTATTTTAATTTTAATTTTAGGAATTTAAGGTTTTATTATTATTTTTTTTTTTTAATAAATTCGAGAGATGTGCCAAATCCCAGAT
This sequence comes from Rhorus exstirpatorius, assembly GCA_963564615.1. Taxonomy (NCBI): domain Eukaryota; kingdom Metazoa; phylum Arthropoda; class Insecta; order Hymenoptera; family Ichneumonidae; genus Rhorus; species Rhorus exstirpatorius. The sequence continues at coordinate 30,783,725 of OY751317.1, forward strand.
TCTTTTAACGTGCTAATAACAAATAGAAAGTGGGAAAGTCACAAAAACCCACGTTATTCAAATGAAAAAAAAAGTTTATTTGTCCTCAGTCACCCCTTCCCATTGAGATATTCAGCTAAGCTTTTGCACAGATTTTTTTTTTTTTTTTTTTAATATATTTGGAGCTGATCTGAGAGATGAATCCATCGAAATTTTGTTCAACCCCAATTAAGGACCACCCTAATATACACACATTGTTATTTTTTTTTAAATTTAAGAACAAAAAAACGTTGTTTTATCTCACGTTATAATAGAGACGTAATTATCTTTGGGATCCATGGCGACAACGGCGCTGTATCTTTCCTGTTCCACTGAGGAAGAAAAAAAAAATTTTTTTTTTTCTTCTTCTTCGACAAGAAATAATTGAGAATGATCGAACTCACGATTTTTCAAAATATTCGTGTTCTCCGCGATTTTCATAATGAGCGATCGAGCCACGAGTATCTGAGCCTCGATCGTCGATGAGCTTTCTTCCGAAATTTTCAATTCCTCGAGTTGCTCGATGACCGAACGAAAGACACTCGCCTCGAGGGGCAAGTAAACAACGTGATTGTGTAAAATTGTTTTTTGCGATTCCGTGACACGTGGCTCGTAGCTTGACAACTGAAGCAAAAGTTCTTCCTGCACAACGGCATCACGTAGAAATTTTTGCGCCAAACTTCCATTGTACAGTACTGAAATAATAATTAAAAAAAAAAAAAAAAAAAAAGTTCAATAATTATTTCGCGCATCTTGCGATTCAAAAAGAATCGTTTCTTGATTAATCGAACAATTAATTTAATCAAATTAATTCATAATAATTCAATTTAATACATTTTTATTTTGCTTGCGCTAAGCTAATAATATATTGGAGTGTTTTATATAAATTTTTGGTTCCCCATAGAGAAAGCTTCGTTTGATATTGTTTTTTTTTTTTTTTTTTTAGTTTTCAATGCCAATGTATTGAAAATGTGCCAAAACGTGGATAAATCATGTATGGGAAAAAATGTTCGGGTATGTGTGTGTGTAATCGCTATGCAAAATTGAATAATCTGTAACTCGATAACGAATTGAGCTAATGCGCTGCAATTTCGCAGTCAAGTAAAGCACGAGGCTCCCCTATATTTGCTGTATTTTTTTTTTATTTGTAAATTTTTCTTAAACTTTGTAAATCGTCGAAATTCAGGAATAAGCAATGTGAAAGTTTCAATTTGCACCCTTTTTTCTATCTTCATCCCCTGTACGAAAAAAAAAAATCGCACGACAAATTTGACACTGTAGAAAAATATTCCAAGATTCACTCGATTTTTCATTTTCAATTTTCTCACTTTTGTTTTTGTTGGGGGGGAAGAAAAAATTCGGAGACTGAGTACCGAGGTAACCGTACCAATAGCGGGACACTCAAGGATGAGTTTACCAGTTACGGGACATACACGGAAAATCGTATTTTCATCTCTCATGTCCCGCTATTGGTACATTTACTTTGTTTTGGGGAAGATTCGTAATTATTTTTATATGATACCTCTGCGAGATGATAATTTATCTTATCCTGAGTCATTTGCTGCTTTTAAAAACTTTCAAGGTGATTCATCAATATATTTGAATAGTAAAATATAATTTTTTTTTTTTTTCATCCAACGGATATATCAATAAATTAATGTATTTTAATTTTTAATTTAATTTAATTTTATTATATATATATAATTTATTATATATTTATTTATTATATATAAATTATATATATATAATTTATTATATATATATATAATTTAATTAAATAAAAATTTTTAATATAAATTTGCATACCGTCACAGCCAAATTTTCCAACTGCCTCGAGTGTTTCCGCGAGAATGGGCAATTTCATTGTATCACCGGGTCCGAAGTGACCGTAAATCATTCCGTGCTCGACGCTTCTCGCAATCTCATTGGCCAAATCATCCGATATGACAAAACCATCCTCGGCGAGTTTCTTCGATGGCTCGATTATCCTGCTCCAGGGCAAATTTCCTCTCAACGATTGAGCAAATTCAAGACCACGAAGAAATCCCGGTAGACGAACCTTTGCAGTTGCAAAAATACCTGAGGTCAAGCCCGACAAATTCATTGATCTGTCATTATCGAATAAATTTCGGTGAACATCGAATGAAACATTAAAAAAAAAAAAGTATCGATTAAAAATAAAAAAAGACAAACCTTCTTTGGTATTACTTGCAAAATCGACGACCAAGGGATTCGTTCTGTCCCTGTGACTGTAAATCATCATTCTTCCTCCTCTAAATAAAAAAAAAAATAAAAAAAAAACAAGCGGAAAGACAAAAAAAATTAAATTAATCAAGGATCCTCATCGTCTAGAATTTTTGTCGTTATTTTTTTATTTTGCTGCACAAAGTCTGAGATACCTAGAATTTTTTTTTTCACATTTCGCTATCTCAGCCATGTATTGTTTTTTTTTTTCCCTCTTCTTCTATTTTTAATCAATGAAACAAGGAAAAATGATGAAATAAAATTTTACCCTCCAAGACCCGTTTTATGAGGTGCAACGACCCCCATGCAAATTGCAGCTGCAACTGCAGCATCTATCGCGTTTCCGCCTTCGCGAAGCAAAGTCGTGCCTATGCGAGAACAATCGGTATAATCCGTTGCCACTGCACCATGCGGTTTGCCATGAATCTACGAAATTGATTTAAAAAAAAAAAATTATTATCCCAGTTCCTCGGTGAATCGTTTATGTCACGAAGTCAGACGCTGTTTGAGATATATTTACATTTTTCGGTGGCAAGACCAGCATCTGTTTGGGAAAAGAATATACAAAATTGACAAATACGAATTAACGATTATTAATGATTTTTATCTTTTATAAAAATTTAATAAATATAATATTTATAATTATTAAATTATCATGGATTTTTTATTGTATTATTTTTATTAAATTATTGATAAAGATTTAAAAAGAAAAAAAAAAAAAAAAAAAATACTCACACCCGGAGGCACCGCCAATGGCATATGTTTTGAGCAAATGACATTGAGAAGAAGGGCCCCGATAATTGCAAGAATGAGTATAACGAGGCAACAGATCAAAGCTCGAAATCCTCTGCTCAAATTTTCACTGATTTTGCACTCGGAAATTTGATCCTTCTTCAGCGGGCATTCTTCCCCTAATTCATCTAAACGACCAAATTAATTATTCGTAACAAATTAAAAAAAAAAAAAAAACTTTCGTAAGAAATATTTATAAAAAAAAAAATGGATCAATTTTTTTTCCAGAGTTATGAAATAATCGAACCAAAGGAATCAGCGATTGAGCGCAAAGTAATTGTCAATTGAACATACAATTAATTCGCAAAATTACTTCACTTGGGATATTTTTGTGATGTTTCAAAGACTTCTTTGTGTTATTCTGGGAAAGGTTAAAAATTTAAAAAAATTTTCGTTCGATTACCATGATCCTCCTTGTTCGTCGGACAACATTTGCAACAAGATCTCTCGGTCTCGATACGACAATTCGGACAGCAAAAACTCGAATAACTCGGACCACGATCGTTCCCCATCGACTCTCACGACAATCTTTCGCGATATATATCTGACAACCGCGTCACGGAAAAAACGTCAGAAATAAAAAAAAAAATCGTAGCTGGCAATGGTACAAACAATTGACAAAATTTTTCAACGATTTAAAAATTTATTTAACAATATTTTAAATACATTTTTTTGTTTCCAATTATCACTATATTGTTATAATTTTTTTTTTCTCATTGAAGAGAAAAAAAAAACTATACCAGCTTGTAAAATTTATGCCGCAGCAGTCTTTTTGTGTTTAGTCGGGGCAGTATTGAATTCACAATGGATTTTTGATAATTTACCATGCGCTCTTTTTTTATCAACGTATTTTTCATTATAGTGAACTTTCTTTCAAAGAACATTATCGAGCATATATTCATCGCCGAGCGTTTGAACTTTTTTTTATAGACTGAAAAAAATCATTTATACCGCAAAGACACAGCCAAGGAAAATGGTAAAAAAAAAAATCGTCGTAATTAAGAAATTCATTATCAATCAGCAGCGAATAATTAATTTTTTCAATTAAATTCCCTACCACTCTTTTTTTTTCTTCATAATACTGTAAAGCAAGATAATTATACTCTTTCGCTTAAAACGAAGTTATTGCAGACGGAGATTGAAAAAAAAAAAAAAATAAAAATAAATAAATTGTTGAAATCATCGAGTCATGATCTCCAAGAGTATTCGTCGATTAAAATCATTCGTATGAATACTGTAATCTGTGAATTTTAAACGGTTTCACTCTGTAATTTCTACGAAATACTTTCAGTCAATCGAATGAAAAAAAAAAAAAAAAAAAAGTCTTTCTTTCGACCGAGTTCAACGTTCGAACGTTCCAATCTTTAACAACCCATTATTCAGCCTTTAAAATTTAACCGAATATCTGTTAACATTGACAAAACATTTTTGTTTTTCCTTTTTTATCACAGTACAAAACTTTGCGATGATTTTTCCAGCGGATCGTATTTGGAGTCTTTCGCAAGGAGCCTCGAAAATTTCAAGCTTACGACGAAAGCTACCGCGAGGGCAGCGCTGCAGGTACCAAAAATCATAAAATTATTCGGAATCTCAATGGCAATGTACACGAGTCCAAGGCAGATGAAAAAATTCATCGGTAATCTGAACCAATTGGCGATGCTTGCTCTGTGAGATTCCGGCACGACTATACCCCTGAGATAGCCGATCGACGGATAATAAATTCCCACGGATAATTCAAAAATAAGAAACGACAGGAGACAAATTCGACCGCCAGATTTTTCATTATTCTCGTATTCCTGTACATAAACACCGAGGGTCGCGCCAAATATACCCATAGCACCGAGAGCGATGCTCGTGGAAAAAATATATTCGCGTTTAACGTGAAAATTCATGACGAGCCGCGAGCACAGCGCCGAACCGATCGCGGTGCAAAGCATAAAAGTACCAAAAACAAGACCCCGACTGATTCGCATGGATTCGAGCACGGGAGTCCATAGAAATATGAAGATATACAGAACGGTCTCGAAAATCGTTTGGCAAGCGCCCAGAAGCAACAGGAGGGAACTTTTTTTCGAGAATAAAAGGAGATCGAGGCTGCTGGCGATGCTCGAGACGATATTCGAGTGTTCATTGCGAGCAGGAAGACTCTCGTGCCAGAGTATCGAGCAAAAATATCCTGAGAGCAGGGAAATTGGAATTGCCAGTAGGAAAGGTGCCGAGGGACCATAATCGAGGCTGTCCGCGAGCAGAGATGAAAAAAAACCGGCAAAAATCGCGAGAAAACCGTTGTAAACGGTCGATCTCGCGATTATATCGCCGATGAGCTCGCGGTCGAGCCTGTAACGCGACAAATGCTGTCCCACGTACCAAGACTCGAATGTTGAAAACAAAATACACGTCGAGGCACCACCGAAAATTCGAGCAATCATCAGTGCCGAGTAGTCCTTCGACAGTGATGTCGCGAGGCAAGTTATGCACGTCGTTAAACTGTAAACTAAGCACAATCTTTTTCTACCAAATTTATCGGCGCAATGACCGATCAACAGGCCCAATATCGTTCCGCTGGCAAAGCCCGTAACATAGAGATACGATATCTCGTTGCGGGAGTAACCGTGACTCGCGTAGAGATCATAAAGATACGGGCCTTGAAGCCAATCGGCGAAACTTGCCAGCAAATAAACGAAGAGATATTTTCTTTGCAGAGATTTGTAAATTTCGTCGTTAGCCGTAATGTCCATTCTCGTGTTTTTTTTTTTTTTTTTTTTCCGGGAGCCTGGATCATCTGCAAGACACACATGTAACATCGATGTAATATCGTCGATAGACATAAATTCGATGAAAAATTTTCAATTTCTATTTCGAGGGTACGATGCGATGTATAGAAGTGAATTCAGAGCTTTCATGATTTCAGTGATCTCATGAATGATTCAAGTGATTTTAAAATACACGTGACTCGATGTCATTCCACGTGATTTCAAGTAATTTCTCATGATTTCAAGGAATCATTTCTGAAATCACTGAAAGTACACGTACACTGGAATTATTTATCGTTTATCGCTTAAACCATCGAATCACAATATACCAGGGTCGGATGGTGTCGCTTACTCGGGGATCGACAAAAAAAAATTTTTTTTGAGTAAAAAAAATTTATTTATTTATTTATTTATAAAGGGCTGAATTAATATGGAGACTACTATCGGAACATATCGGGCGAAGATATCGTTAAACAAGAATGCATATTGATGCGTAGCAATAGTGGTTTTTTTTTAGCTTCATGATTACTTTAACCTGTAGCCCACAGTTCAGACTTTTGTCACACGATTATTCTTTGTTCTAAGATGCCATTAAAATTGTATTAATGAAACTAATTAAGTGAATAAGTTCGAGAATTTAATTATTTCTTCAATTGCTTTATCTTTCACGAATGTTTATAATATATTTCGAAATTCAAATGATTTTATTTTACACGTCTTGCAGTTTATACGATAATATTACCAAACAGGCGAGAGCCCGAGAGACGAGCAAACAGAGGACTACAGATCGTAAAGATACCAAATTTTCACTGATCGATATTATGTTTTAATTGTATACGAGTATAACGCCGACAGTTATATCGTACGATGAAATAAAAAAGAAAAGAATAAAATATCGAATAAAATTATTCGTACGTATATCTGCAACAAACAATATTACAGGTTCGAAGCAAAAAGCTCACAATCGGTGTAAGACTGACTCAACTTGAGACGAGGCTCAAGACCTCGCCGGGCCTCGCTCAAGGACTAAAAACTATTATGTTGCTGTCGATGCTGATAATTTATATCGTTCGATTGGAAACGCGTTAGAGCACGTTTTTATGCTTTGTTCTAGTGGGGGTAGTTGGATAGTAGCAACGCCGTAAAAAAAAAAATTTTATATTCTGCACATATTACGTGCTTTCTGATGATTTCCTGATTTTACGTGACTTCACGCTGATTTCAAACAACAAGGAGTGATTTCATTCTGATTTTGCGTGATTTCAACGACGTTTGAGTAACATCGAATTCATGTGATTTGATCTGATTTCTCGTAATTTTAATGATAATTCAAGACCAGAGGGCAGTTCAGTGATTTCAAGAGTGAATAGCCCTTTGGTATATTTTTAGTTGTCATCATTAATTTCAAGCAATTTATCATCCGAAATACCGGGCAATCCTTACAAAAAGGTAAGATACCCGGTTATGAAACGCGGTGCATATTGTTTTTTTTTTTTTCTTTATTGGATTTCGTATTTATTGATTTATACAGGTGGATGTTACTGTTTTTCGCGTTACTGCTCGAAACAACTGCTCAATTCGTTCGCCGATTTCATTGAGAATGATTGAAGCGATCACCTTGCTGCGATTGATCGTGCGGGCGTCTCTCAGTTAACTTTCATGATAACCATACGCATAGCTCAAATGTTTATGGCGGTTCATAAATGTGTACAGAAATCTTTGAACTTTTTATGCCACATACCGTAGCTACCCACAGAATGCCCTGAATTATTTCAAAATTTTAATCTACAACGTAATAGAAGATAAATATTCAAAATTTTCAATTTAACATGGGTCCTCATGGCGCTTTATGCGCCGAACGTCATAACTGAAGAAAATTGAACAGAAAAAATTGTAATGATAAAACGTTAAAGCTCAACCTGCCCTACGCAACGCCCATGTCCCGCTATACTTTCCCCTTGCCACGCCCGGGCATACCTAGCGAATCTCGTTAAATTAATCAAAGAAATACAATGGGAATCTTAAAAACGTTGAAACTGATTTCAAGCATTAGTCATTATTCAAAGGTCCTCGTATGGAGCCTGGATGAGAGTAGAGCCATAAATTATTCTCTCCCATGCATGATAATCGGATAAGGCTGCGCATAGTTTTATCTTTTTGAGCATGATTCGCAAAAAAAAAAAAAATGTCCACCATTGCAAAGCTTTTCTGTGAGTAAAAGATAAGCGACGGATCAACAGTGAATGCCGTTGAATGGCATAATAGTACTAGGCGGAGTAATCTCGGATGGAAATAATTTCTTTTCGATTCGTCTCCAAAATAGGAAAAATATGATGACAATGTGAAGATGCAAAAAATCACTCTCTCGAGGGTGATGAGAATTCATAATGGTAGATACGCGAGAAATTATATCTCGTCTTAACTGACACTTTCAATAAAAATTTCTAACTTAGAAAACATCTATAGAGAGTAAAATTTATTGAATTATTATATCTCAAAGACTTACATTTTAGAAAATGTTTTGTGTCCCATTCCGCTCAACGATCATTAAGATTCAAGATAAACATTTTTAGGTTAATCATCGAGTAATTTTTGTAAACAAACTGTAATTGGCGGTCATTTTGTTTTATGAGTGCGATTGAGGCGACACGTGCGATGGAGATAATTATTATTCTCGGATAAAGAGAAAATTTTCGAAAAAACTTTATTTGCTGTTAATTACAGTATCATCTGATGAATTTTGATACAAAAAAAAAAAATCATCAATTCTGCCGATCGTATTAATCAACATCCGGATTGCTGTGTAATTTTCCGGAATATCACAACGTACGTTTGAAAAAAAGAAAAAAAAATGGATTAGTTTTTTCTTACCGACCGTGGTTATGTTGGGAAAAAAAATATATATATATATATATATATGAGTTCACACGCGAAACACCTGGAGAGGAAGAACGTGCGTTAACTTTGAGGTTAGGCGTATTCGCTGTTAAATTCTTCGTTTCTAACAAGAAATGCTGATGAAAATAATTTTACATTATTCACGAGAATAAGAAAAAATACACGCACGAATGAACAACGGAGTGTATCGTAACGTTTGGAAATCGTATCTCCGTCACGGGGATATCGCGAAATATCGTTTTCACAGTGATTACATACCACGAAGATTTGCCGATAAAGTTGTAAAAAATTTAATGCCTAATGAAAAATATCAGCTGCTGTCGATGCAGCGACAGCGCGAGAAAATTAAGCAGAAGAACAAGAGGTACGTGCCGTCCACCGTTTCACTACAGGTAAAAATAAATAAATAAATAAACAAAAAAAAAAAAAAATTACAACAATATGTCGTCATTTATTGCTTTCATTATTATTTAAGTAAGGAGGTTCACCAGGTAGACGGCAAAAATGCACGAAAAATTCGAAATTTTTTTTTTCTAAATATTCCCTACCTACACACTTGACGGCCTGAATTATTTCCGAATTTTCATCCGCACCGTTCTTGAAGAATAAACATTTAAAATTTTCATTTCAACATTGGTCCTTATGGCACTTTGTGTCCCTGCCGTTATAACTCGATGAAAAATGTAGCGAAAAAAATGAAAGAACAGTTTATTGATATAGGGCAGTTGAAGATGATGTTCAAATTTGCATCGGAGTGCAGCGAAAATAGGTTTTTTTTTTAAAACTGTTTCCAGTATTGTTTCGAAGTCGAAAATCGTTTAAACCTTTTTTTTTTCAAGCCCTGGGGCCTCGATATGCCAGAAATGCGTCAGTAATGTGAGAAGTGATTTTTCTTTATTTAAAAAACGTATTTTTGTTGCGTTCCGATGCAAATTTCAATATCACAGTTGAAGGAAAACCCATGACAAAAATCGGGTCGTTTCTGTACCTCATTTCATATTATTACGCTGCTTACGGTTGAAGCAAATGTTAAAGCTCAGCCTATCCCGCACGTCGTTTGCCCTGTGCCATACGTTCCACTAGCCGCACCCCAATCTCCCTAGTGAACCTCCATAAGGCTGTTGCGCTGATATTTAAAAATGTTACCATTCGGACCAAATTTTTCCACAATTTATACGCGACCCCTTTATCCAACTTCCTGTAAAACTTGAGTACGATTCGCAGTACCGTTTTTGAGAAAAAAAAAAACGGAAAGTTGATGTGGTTCCTACACTAATTGCTATGAAGAACTTTTGACCATTTTTCAGTATGTAAGTTATATCCGCTAAGAAAATGTTACCGCCGAGCTCAAAAAATACGTTTTAAGAGGCATTGCCTGGATATTCTGTAAAAATTTCAGAATTTTTGACCGTAGAGTTTTTGGGATATTGATAATGAAAGCGGAGCCGCTCGCCCGTGAGCGGCTCAATATTGTATCGTTCATGCATGCCGGCTCACCGTGCACCGACCCCGATCCAATCCCCTGGTTGAGAAACGACACAACTTCAAGGGGGAGTATCGTTAATTCGGTGAAAAAAAGACCCTTTTTTTAACATTTTTTTTTCACAAGATACAGGCAATGTATTTTAAATTAACTGATTGCAGTATTGTAGAGCAACATTTCAAGAATATTTTCTGAAAATTTTAGTGGAAAATATTGAAAAGTAAGCCGTTGGCAGCAAATCTCCCGGAGACATCTCGAAAAAAAAAAAAGTTGTCTCGCGGTGACGGTTGTAACTCATTACCGGATCATCTGAAATCAAAAAAACAAATTGATTTTATTAGCTTATGAGTTTCCCCAGGTAACGCTGTCGAGTTTTTTTTTTAATTTGTTATTTTTTATTTTACAATATCAAATTTGCCGATTTTTTAAAGCGAAAATCGCGTTTTTGACTTTCCAGTGTTACCAAAAGTTGAAAAATCAATAAAAAAAAAAAAACTCGACAGCGTTACCTGGGGAAACTCATAAACTAATAAAATCAATTTGATTTTTTGATTTCGGATGATCCAGTAATGAGTTACAACAACCGTCACCGCAAAACAACTTTTTTTCGAGACGTCTCCGGAGATTTGGCGCCAACGGCGTTAGTTTTTAGTATCTTCCATTGAAATTTTCAGAAATCATTCTCGTAACGTTACTCTACAATACTGCATGAGGGTGCGATACATCGCCTCGAGAATGCTTGCGTTATTGGCAATTCATCCGGTGTCGTGATTCGCTGATATTTTCGTTTTCCGAAATTATTTATAGCAATAATATTTAATAATTTATCAATACAAAAAAAAAAAAAAAAAAGTTCCAAGACGCGACTACTTTTTTCTTTATTTTTCAAACTTTTTTTTTTACTCACAAGGTTCTCGGCAGCGGAGCGAGAGGCGCTCCCACGGCCCTCTTCGTTTCCACCGATCACACGAAATATCTGTTCAACTGCGGCGAGGGAACTCAGAGATTGGCGTTCGAGCATCGTGTCAAACTGGCAAAAATCGAGCATATATTCCTGACGACGCCGTCCTGGAGGAATCTGGGCGGTTTACCGGGTATGGCTCTCACCGTACAGGACAACGGCGTGCCCGACATTAAGATTCACGGGCCGCGAGGATGCGGCGATCTTTTCAGGGCAGTCGAGCGTTTCGTTGTTCTGAAGGATCTAAGCGTGAGCGACGCGCTATGCTCCCCGGACGAGCCATTCGTCGATCAGGCAATGAGCATCGGTTATGTTTTATTGACCAAGAGCGAGGGCGAAAGTTCGTCGGAGAGCGAAAACGAGCCTTCGACGTCGGACGAGATCGATTATTACGCTTACGAGGCTAACGAGAATGGCAAGAGATTATCGTCGCAGGAGAGAAATGATCGTAAAATCGCGAGACTCGAGTCCCTCGTCAAGGGCGGAAGAATCGAGGGAAGTATGGCTTACGTGTGCAAGCTTCATCCGAAACCGGGTACCCTCATGCTCGAAAAATGCGTCGATATGGGCGTCACACCGGGTCCGCTGTTGGGTGATTTGAAATCTGGCAAAGACGTTACGCTGCCCGATGGAACGATCGTTCGTAGCTCGGACGTTTGCAGTCCCATGGATCCCGGACCAATTTTCATTGGTACTGATCGAACGATTTTTTTTAAAATAATAATTTCCATGGATTCGATAGAAAAAAAAAAAAAAAAAAAAAAAACAAAAAACAAAAATCGGAGAGTCATCGATATTAATCAATTTTTTACCGACAAAATATATCGTCTCATCGATATATCAATAAAATAATTTTCATACAAGGCTATAATCCGTTTAGTCGATAAACCGTAGTTGATAAATTAAATTTATCGATGATACCGAGGTTTGTTTTTATTTATTTATTTTTTTTTTCATTGAAAATTATCAATTTTTTCTTTCGCTTCGTTCGATCTATGTTTGGGCTCTTATGTTCCGGAAATCGTGAAATTTCTCAAGATGCCCAGAAAGACTCGGGGGGTTTTTTTTTTTTTTTTTTTTTTCAGTGCTCGAGTGCCCGAACGAGGATTATCTCGATTCGCTGACGAATTGTCAGGCTTTCGTTAAGCATCAGGATTGCCAGTCTGACACGACGGAAATTGCGAATTGCGTGGTACATTTTACCCCCGAACGAGTGATCAATGATCCTCGTTATCTCGAATGGATGAAAAAATTTTCACCCGCAACGAGGCACATGATAATAAACGAGGAGAATCGTTGCACCGGCAGCGAAGCCATACACCGAATTCAGCACCAATTACATCTTTTGCATCCGAATATATTTCCATTTTTGGATACCGACGGGCTCAACGTTGACGAGACAAACAGGATGGATACGATGGAGATTGCTGGCGATGAGGGAGAAAAAATTGACGATAAAACATGCAAAGCGAACGAGGTAAGTTCATCAATTGGGAGTATGAATGAAATTTTTTTTATTTCAAAATCTGGTATAGTTTAGGAAAAAATATTTAGTGGGTATTTTTTATTTTTTTATTTGAATCAAAATTGCCCCGTTAATATAACAAATTGAAAGATATAATATTATGAGGTCACACATGTTACGCTATATCTATATTAGGGTGTATCGAAAAATTAAAAAACTTTTGGCTACCCTCAAAAATCAAAGATATCATTGAAATAAAGGTCTCCGTGCAATGATTCGATTTTTTGACAATATATAGGGGGCGCGCGGGACGTTTAAAAACGCCATTTTTAGCGTTAAATTCACTTTATCACTGATAACCGGAAACGGTTCATTCCAAAAATTCTGATTTTTTTATATAAGATGCCCAGATATGTACCCTTTCAAACCCACATTCACGGAACATTAACGGATGGTTCATATCTTCGAAAAAAATCTCTGAAAATCAATATTTTAACTATTTTTCAATTATACCTATCGTTAAATGTTGATTTTTTTCCTTCTAAAACGTTTTTGTATTTGTTCCATATTTTTTTTCTTGTAAAACTCGGTATCGGTATTGCTTACAATGCGAAAATTGCTAAATGATAAATCTTTATTTTGGAAATTTTTATATTTTATTGATTCACACCATTTTTTCGTGAATATGAAAATTTCCAAAATAAAGATTTATTATTCAGCAATTTTTGCATTGTAAGCAATACCGATACCGAGTTTTACAAGAAAAAAAAGATGGAACAAATACAAAAACGTTTTAGAAGAAAAAAATCAACATTCAACGATAGGTATAATTGAAAAATAGTTAAAATATTGATTTTCAGAGATTTTTTTCAAAGATATGAACCATCCGTTAATGTTCCGTGAATGTGGGTTTGAAAGGGTACATATCTGGGCATCTTATATAAAAAAATCAGAATTTTTGGAATGAACTGTTTCCGGTTATCAGTGATAAAGTGAATTTAACGCTAAAAATTGCGTTTTTAAACGTCCCGCGCGCCATTGTCAAAAAATCGAATCATTGCACGGAGACCTTTATTTCAATGATATTTTTGATTTTTAAGGGTAGCCAAAAGTTTTTTAATTTTTCGATACACCCTAATCTATATATATATATATCAAAATCCGTGAAATTAAACTGCCTATAACAGGTGCATCTGTCATTTTGAACGAAAAATAAAAAATACGTCCTCATTATTTTTTATTACTCTACATTATGCGCCCCAATGATTGAAAAAAAAAAAAATTTCATTCATACTCCTAATTGTAATCATATTTCGGATTAGGGGATTTTGGAAATGTTTTTTTTTTTTATTATTATAAAAACGATCATGGCAATTTATTGATTTTATTACCAGACGACAACGATAAAGGATGAATTCCCATTGATAAATCGTGCCAAGACTCTCGACGCGATGCATCTACGTCCATCGCGAGGTTTCGACGCGAGCAGCGAGATCGTTATAACACCGCGTCATTACATCGACGAAACATTCGCCGTTGATGGTTTTCTCGATGCTCTTGCCGAGCTACAGACGGAAATTAACTCGCGTACTAAGGCACTCGACTCGAATGATGAATATCCGAGAATCGTTATGCTCGGAACGGGCTCGTGTATACCGAACAAGACGAGAAACACGAGCGGTATATTGCTCAGGCTTGACGAGGATAGAAGCGTTATTTTGGATTGCGGCGAAGGTACAGCCGGACAATTGGTCAGATTTTACGGTAAAACGAAAGTCGACAAAATTCTATCGACCATCAAGGTAATTTCGTTATCGCGAATCGCAATTAATACAATTCGCGTGTGTAATCGAGCAAGGTCGTGAGCGCCAAAAAAACGATTCTAGGATGCTTGTAGGATCGTATAATTTATTTTATTTCGTCATTCGTTGTAAAAATGATTAAAACGCACAAATAATCGTGAATTAGGAATTTTAAAACCTAAAAGCCGAAGATCTTGCGTTGGCGGATATGACCTTCTGGTTTTAGGTTCTTACTAAAGAAGGATCGATGCTCAAAGAACGTATCCGCCCAAAATACGACCTTCTGGTTTTAGGTTTCCCCCCTTTTTTTTTTTAATTCACGGCGTATACGACCTGGTTTTAAGTTTTTTTAAAAAAAGATATTGAGGCATTCGCGACTTTCTCGTTTTGTTTTCTTTTTTTTTTTTAATTCTCGTTTTCCCTGGTAAAAATCGTTCATACATCATCATAAGTTGCTGATAAGAAATTTAATTTTTTGGATATTTTATGTACTTATTTGTACACAATTTTTGTAATAATTTGGCCGATTCCTGAGATAAAATTAACCATTTTACGATTCGTATGAAAGATTTTTTTGAATCCATTATTTTGGGAAAAATCACTCTGCGCTGCTGAAAATTTTCAAACGGAAACAATAACGATAATAAAAAATGTTTGTGTGGCGCAATACGACCTTATATGAAATTAGTCATTGTGATTTTTTTCTTATCTCTAATCAGAAACGCAAGGTCGTATCTGCCAATTACTCATTTCGAAGATTTTTCCAAACGTTTCTATCGTTTTTACTTTTACCAATGCCGGAAAGTCGTATAACGTCGCTTGCGACCTTTCGGAATTAGTTTTCGTTATTATTCCTCCTTCGGTCAGGTCCAACGGGTCGTATACGCCAGGACTTACGACGTTCTGGTTTTAAGTGGCCAAATTTCAATTTTAACGTTTTTGAAGATATTTTTACGTGATTCGAGTAAATACATAAAAAATATATATATATATATATATATATACACGACCTTCTGATTTTAGCAATGGGAAAAAGACGCATAACGACACTTACGACTTTATTCCATTAGACACGCTAATTTTTATTTAATTAAAAAAAAAAAAGAAAAAAAAAATTGTAATTCTATACCTTCGTTTTTTCAGGCAATTTACATTTCGCATCTGCACGCTGATCATCACATCGGTCTCATAGGTTTGCTGAACGAGCGCGTACGCGCTACGAGCGAGCCGGTCGCGATTCTAGCACCGGAGCAAATAACGCCGTGGCTTCGTCTCTATCACAAGCGCTTCGAGCCGATCGCCGATAAATATCATCTCATCCCGAACAAGGATTTCATTCTTACCGAAGGTAAAGTTTCCGTATCCGCGGAAATGCAGCTGCAGCGAATTCTCCAAGGTGTTCGAATCAACACCGTCCGCGTCAGACATTGCCCTCATGCCTTTGGCGTTTCCCTCGAGATGGAAAATGGCCGTAAAATCGTTTACAGGTATGCACCCATGTACAATTGTATCGAAGAAGAAAAAGAAAATCAATTAATTGATACGAAGCATTCTCCACGAAACCTGCAATTTTTTTTTTGCGATCCTCGATATTTTCGAAAATTTGCCAGTTTGCAGAATTGGTTGAAGAGACGTTTGGGTGAATTATATCAGATTTTTAAATCCAACCGTTTTGGAAATAATACATTTTTTTTCTCTCAAGTAAAAATATCTCTAAAAATATAGGTCGCAGAAAAAAAAAAAAAAAGGATTTGAGGCAAAAGTTGTAATTTTTCAACGTCTTTTCAATTAAATCCATGCCATAATTTTATGGCCCTTGTAAACTAAATTTTTCACTAAAAAAAAAAGGTCAAAAATCTTTCTTTTTTTTTTTTCTTCAAGAAACATCACTCTTATTTTGCTGCCAAATTTACTCAACCTTCGGGCACACGCGTGTAGATTTGGTAAAAAAAAAAATCGCCAGAATGGGAGACCGTCAGGCATTCGGGACTAAAAAAAAAAATGAATCGTCTGAAATTATTTAAAACTGAGAATTACCCTGCTGAAAAGGTTTTATTCCCGGAAAACTATCGATTATTTCGCGTTGGCACTGAAAACATACATTGCCAGCTTGAAAAAAAATCGGTTTGACGTATAATTCGTATTGTTTCGTCACTACAAGGATGGAGAAATCGTTCCCGATACTTGGAATCATTGAATGATGCGTACAACTTTTGTCTTTCAAATTTCATTTGTATTATGGAACTCTTTTTCCGAAACAATAGCTCTGTAATACAAATTTTTGAACAAGCATCGTTTTTTTTTTAAATCCAGAACCATTGACGGTCCCCCATTCTGGCGATTTTTCTACTGAAATCTACATACGTGTGCCCGAAGGTCGAGTAAATTCGGCAGCAAAATAAAAATGGTCTTTCTTGAAGAAGAAAAAAAAAAATTTATTACACTTTTTAGTGAAAAAATTTAGTTTACAAGGACGATAAAATTATTACACGTATTTCATTGAAAAGATTACGAAAAACTACAACTTTTGCCTCGGATCATTTTTTTTTTTTTTAAATATATATTATTTCCAAAACGGTTGGATTTAAAAATCTGAAATAATTCACCAAAAGTTTCTTCGACTAGTTCGAAAAACTGGCAATCTTTCGAGAAGTTCGGGGGGCAAGGGTCGCGAAAAAAATAGCTGGTTTGCTCCTTTTTTTTTACCAGCATTTTTCGTTTGATGATATGACTCGGTGATTAATTTGGGTGTTTTTTTTTTTTTTTTTTTTTTTTTTTTTTTTTTTTTTTTTTTTTTTTTCGATTATCCAGCGGCGATACGATGCCGTGCGACGCGCTCGTTGAGCTCGGTGCCGATTGCGATCTGCTGATTCACGAAGCGACGATGGAGGACGAGCTTGAGGCCGAGGCAAAAATGAAATATCACTCGACGATATCGCAGGCGATCGACGTTGGCGAGCGCATGAGGGCAAAATTCATTCTCCTCACGCACTTTAGTCAGCGTTACTCGAAAATTCCTCATCTCCCGGACAGCGGTGAGACGATACGTCCGAATCTGAGCAGAGTCGGCATAGCCTACGATAATATGGAAGTCAGCGTGTCGCAATTGAATCTCCTGCCGTTATTTTATCCCGGACTCAAACTCATGTTCAGTGATTTTTGCAATTTGCTCGAGGTAAAATCACTGAAACGTCAGTGTCGCCTAAAGCGAGAGAACGACGAAGCTGGCGAATCGATGAGCGAAAAAATTGCCCAAAACGGCGGGACGAGCTGAGCGAAAGATTGAATTTTTTTTTTTTTTTCTTTTCCCCCCCGAGGACTCGACCAAGCGGATAAAGAACAAAAAAATAATAGAATAAAACTCTTTGCTGCGATCGATAAGAAAAATAATTTAAAAAAAAATGTTTTTATCGCGCATTCTCACTGTTTATCGCATTTTTTTTATATGTTATTTTTATTTTTTTTTTTTTCGTCGTGTAATTAAAGAAAAAACAAAAAAAAATCGTGGGGATTGTATGAAAAATTACGAACGCTCGTGTGTACCATAAATTTTTATCACCCGAAAGGAGGATCTGTTGTCGACACCAGTAGACGAATAGGATTGTAGAAATTAAAAAAAAAAAAAAAGATAAAAATACTTGCAATAAAAATAAATTATTCTTAGTAAAGAAAAAAGTCAAAGTTTCTCCTATCCGTGCTCAAATAATAATAATAATGATGATAATAATAATTTACTTGGCCGAATATCGATAATATCGAGAAACTCATCCATAGAACGATGAATTTTGTCGATTTTTTTTTTGACGTACAAAAAAAAAAGTGAAATAACGAACGGTACTGACAAGGTTCCTTGTTAATTGTAGTATCATTTAGGCGGTACAATAGTATCGTAGGAATCGAGTACAAAGTATAACGCTAATCTTTATATTATTTACACAAAAGGAAAAAATCCAACGCAGACAGTTTTTTCTCAATTATTTTTTTTTTCTGCGTTTTTTGCGGTTTTTTTTTTTTTTGCATGTCATCGACGAGTACACACTTCGAGAAGCTTCTTTCGAGCTCTCGCGTCGACGAGGAAAACACGTACAAAAAAAAACTTTCATGAAATAATCGTATAAAAAAAAAAAAAACGTTTTTAATTCGCAGCAGCAGCAGCAAAAAAAAAATCGTTTCCGATCATTCCTCCACGCGTCATCCGTTATAAATACGTTTTTAATAATTATATTGTATTGCGCATACGTATACAAAAGTTCGGTATAAAAGTACACAATAGAGTCGCGTGTTTAAATATATATATATATATATATATATATATATATATATATATATATATATAATATATGTATATATATTATACATATAGAATTGGTGTAAAAAAAAAAACTTTTTTACGCGATATAGGTCGAATTGTAATGGAATGGGCTCATCGTTTGCGCGGCAATCATTATTATCTTGAATCAATTGTGCGAATGGTCATTTGGCTCTTTAAATCGTTACGCCTGATTTTTTTTTTTTTTTTTTTAATCAAAACTTTTCATTTTTTGTTCGTTCCCTCGCTCCGCGTATCGTGTTTTTTTTTTTTCCCCCTTTTTCTTTTCTTTCGTCCAAATACGTTGGAGTCGAAGGTGGAACGAGGAAAAAAAAAAATCCGTTGCAAAGGGTTGACAAATAATTGGGGCGAACGAAGGAGAGAAAATTACTTACGAAGCATGTTTTACTTTATAATAAATCCACGAGAGAGAGAGAGAAAGCGAGGTTTTCCTTATCTCGTGTTTGCATTTTCCCGACATTAATGTCATTGAGTGATTATCTTTGTAATTATTTTCTTCGATACGTAATACTTAAGTACGAGTCGTGATAATTTTTTTTTTTTTCCCTCCTTTTTTCCTTTCTTCCATTCACGATATTCAGGGGAGGGGCAGTTAATTTAAAATCGTGAAATAGAGATGCAGTCGTTATCGAACGATCGATGATGCCCTCGTCCGATTTTTAGTTTACATTATTTTTTATTTTTTTTTTTTTTTATTTTTTGGTATTTTCAAATCTGGGAAAGCCATAAAAATCGCGAAATCGTTTCAATCGTTTATATTATTTTTCTTCTTCATTTAACTTGTTTTTTTTTTTTTTTTTTTTTTTTTTGCTTTTTAAAACTCCCACTTGGTGGCCGAATCGTGATCGGTCTCGCCGAGACGCAACGCTCCGTTTTTTCCGGCTGTCAGGTAACGACCGTCCGAGCATTTGATGCAAAGACGCGAAGGTTCGCGCAATTCGAGATAAAAACCTTCGGACGGTAGATCCGAGTCGACGGTTACACCCTCGCTATCGGCGTGCCAGTACTTGCCATTTTGACCTGAGAATGTTTTTTTTTTTTTCATTAATTTAAAAAAAAAATTTTTAATGCGTGGAAAAAAGAGTGAAACGTGAGAAACGAGTATAACGTTAAAATATTTTGTCACGAATTAACATGGATATAATTATCGATAAAATTGGATTTTGCTTTCTCATTGAGGAAGCTTGGTTTTCGTGAAAAAAAAAAATTCGAAATTATCATGCCCAACATGTTCAAAGTGTGCTGAAACATCGAGAAAGCACATTTAGAAAAAAAAAGTGTCTTTGTGCGTGTGGTAACTTTTGTAAATTTGATAAATCTATTTCGAGCCGAAACTTTTTACACAAAAAGTTCGGAGAACAAGGATGATTGTCATTGAAATTGGCCAGAGTCACTCGAGGGATTTGGATTTTAGAAAAAAATTAAATTTCTAAAAAATGTATGCGCGTACCTACAATTTTTGCAAATTCGACGAGGGGTCAAGATCTTGAAAAAAAAAAAATTGAAATTTTCGAAAAATTGTGTACGCACGCTTGGGGGGCACATGCATGTAGAATTTTTAAAAAATTCGATTTTTTTTTTCTTCATGAAACGCTGGTATAACATCTCAACTATCGTATAATGGAGGAATCGCTGATTATAACCGGTTAGTCATTTCACAGAGTTTTTACTTATCAAAGCTTTAAACGGGGGGGTTTTTTTTTTCTCAAAACTGCATTTTCAAAATTTGGTGTGCCAAGATAAACTCAAAAACTGATTCACCGAACTTAATGAAATTTTGTACATATTTCTCAATATTTTACCTCAGGGATTGGAACTAAAATAAACTTCAAAATATTAATGATAAAGTGCATTTTTAATTGCAAATAATGGGAAGTTTTCGTGAAAAATTTCAAAAGCATGACATTTCGTTAATATTTGATATTTGTAAACCGAATCAAGTTCAATCCCAGCATTTTGTATTGCAAATAATGGAAAGTTTTTGTGAAAAATTCCAACTCAATTTTCCAAAAGCATGTAATTTCGTTGATTTTTGATACTTTTAAACCGGATCAAGTTCAATTCCAGCGTTTTTTTTTAAATTGCAAAAACTCTTTTTGAATGATAAACTCAAAAAATAAGTGACCGATCTTAATGAATCTTTGTACACGTGTCCTCAATATTTTTCCCCAGAGATTGGAACCAAAAAAGAAACTTCAAAATATTAATGACAAAGTGCATTTTTTATTGCAAATTAATGGAACATTTTCGTGAAAAATTCCAACCCAATTTTCAAAAAGCATGACATTTCGTCAATTTTTGATATTTTTTAAACCCGATCAAGCTCAATCCCAGCATTTTTTTTTATTACAAATAATGAAAAGTTAAGTTTTCGTGAAAATTTTCAACTCAATTTTCCAAAAGCATATGCCGTTACATTGATTTTTGATATTTCAAAACCGCATCAAGTTCAATCCCGGCCTTTTTCTATCAACTTTTTAAATGAAAAAAATAAAAGCTTTATTTGATTTCAGATTATTAGAACTGACTCTATAAAGGTTACACACTCATCATTTTGTAGAAAAAAAAAAAAAAATTGTCTAACGCAGTAAAAACATGAAATAAAATTATGTAAAAAATTTCAAAAATATAGAGCAACTTTTTCTTTATGAAAAAAAATTCCCGAAAATCGCCTAGTTTTAGGCTTTCCAGATGTATTATTGCCCCCCGCTCTTTAACCCCTGACAGTCAACATCCAAACCGTATTCCTCTCCAGGAAATGAGTGTAAAAAATACCCAGTCGAAATTAATCTCAAATATCTCGGCTCCTAATAAAGCTAGCAAGTTTTTTTTTTTTTTTTTTTAATTAAAGTTCAAACGATTTTGCATAAAATAGCGATATTATAAAAATGATTGATTTCAACTTTAGAATTAAAAATGAACGTTGAAACTCAAAAAAAGTGAGTGAGTGCGCGGAGAAAAATAAATTTTTGGGGGGGGAAATTTTACACTAATTGCCTGTCAGGGGTTAAACTTTTGTAAATTCGAGACTATCGAGCCACAACGTTTTACTCCGATAGTCCGGGCGACGAAGAAGACGAAAAAAGCGTTGAAAATTTTTAATTTTCACGCTTTTTTTTCTTCTTCTTTTTCTTCTTCTTCTTCTTCTTTGATTTTTACCTTTAAATCTGAAATATTCCAGAAAAAAAAGCGTGAAAATTAAAAATTTTCACGCTTTTTTTTCTTCTTCTTTTTCTTCTTCTTCTTCTTTGATTTTTACCTTTAAATCTGACGATTCCGCGCTCGCAGCGTTCCACCCTTATGGTCTCGTAGCCGGCCTTGTTGCACTCGAGTTTCGGGCTCGCGGAGCTCTTCGGTCCGACGAAGCCTTGCTCGCATCGTAATACCAATATCGGCCGATTCATCAGATAAAAATAATATTTCGACGCGTCCGAATCACCGCTGTCCGGTGAATCCGAATTCGCATAGAGATGACCCGAGCGCTTTGTAGCGAGAAATTTTCCGTTGTTAGCGCGTAGCGATACCGTGCCGTCTTCCGGCTGCCAGACAAGATCGAAGAGGGCATTCGACGAGCGTTTGTGATCTGACGCTTGTATACCACCGCCGGCCTCGAGGCTCCAGTAACGATCCTGCATCGTTCTTACGTACCATCGTTTCGTCACACGATCGAATTCCAACTGGAATGTCTCGTGACCCGATATCTCGTCCTGATTCGCGGTCACGTCGACACCTGAAATATACAAATATGAGACATTCCACGTTAACTCAGCCACCCCGTTTTTTTTATTGTCTCGAAAAAATTATTCAGTATGGGCATTTCAAAGGACAATATATCCATGACATTTTTACAAAATTTCATCCCCCCACTATTGTTGGTTCTCGAGATAATGATTAATGAAGTCTCAATTTGGTAAATATCATGAACTTTTCTCGTAAATAATGAACTTTTCTCCAATGACTGCATATTTTTTTTTCAAAAAGGGCAAAAAAAAATAAAAAAGATTCGTTTTTTAATCGTGAAAATCCGATCAGCCGTTACGAAGTTATGATTTTTACAAAATTGAGAATTTATTAATCATTATATCGAGAACCAACAATAGTGGGGGGATGAAATTTTGGTAAAATGTCATGGATATATTGTACTTCGAAATGCCTATACTGAATCATTTTTTCGAGACAAAAAAAACGGGGTCGCTGATGAGTTAACGTGGAATGCGACACGTCAACGCAGCCACGTCAACTCAGCCACCCCGTTCTTTTTTTTTGTCTCGAAAAAATTATTCAGTATGGGCATTTCAAAGTAAAATATATCCATGAAATTTTACCAAAATTTCGTCCCCCCACTATTGTTGGTTCTCGAGATAATGATTAATAAATTCTCAATTTTGTGAAAATCATAACTTCGTAACGGCTGATCGGATTTTAACGACTAAAAAAAGAATCTTTTTTATTTTTTTCGCCCTTTTTGAAAAAAAATATGCCGTCATTGGAGAAAAGTTAATTAGACAGTTTTCGGGGAAATTTTTCGATTTTTTTTTTTTCCCACGAAAGGGCCAATCGGAATTCTACTCAGTATTTTTTTTTCTGATAGAGGGAGGCAATACACAACTCCGCAGGATTTTTTCAAAATGGAACAAGGCATCAGTGACGAGGAAAAAATTGTTTTTTGTTAATTTACCCCGAAAACTGTCTAATGAGCTTTTATCCGATGATGACATATTTTTTTTCGAAAAGGGCGAAAAAAAATAAAAAAGATTCTTTTTTTAATCGTTTAAATCCGATCAGTAGTTACGAAGTTATGATTTTTACAAAATTGAGACTTCATTAATCATTATCTCGAGAACCAACAATAGTGGGGGGATGAAATTTTGGTAAAATTTCATGGATATATTGTCCTTTGAAATGCCCATACTGAATAATTTTTTCGAGACAATAAAAAAAACGGGGTGGCTGAGTTGACGTGGAATGCGACATATATATATATATATAAAAAATTCAGGATTCGAACCTCGCAAGAAAATTACTTTAATTGAAAAAAAAAAATTGATTTACATTTTAGCTCAGGATGTTTTGGATTGAGAAAAACGAAAACAAAAAAATTTGAACCATTTATGCAATTTTGCAATTTATCTAGGGCTTACAAAAAAAAAACAAAAAAAAACAAATAATTAAATTAACGTTTACGTGAGATTTGATGAAAAATTTCTTTAAACCAAAGTAAAAAAAAAAAATTCATTCGAATGAACATTTCAAACGCAATAATTTACGAATTTTCCACGCAAATATTCACCAAGCTCGGTAAACTATCTGTGCGAAATTCGACAACCATTGATGGAGTTTTCATTTTAACAAATTAAAAAAAAAGACTTAAAAAAAAAAACTTAAAACTTCCCGATCAGTTTAGTTCGATACGATAAATTGAATTTTAATTGGTTGGGAAATTGGAAAATTAAAATGCTTGCGTAATAATTTTTCAAAATATTCGAAAACGCCACATAAAATCGAAATAACTTTTTCGAATTTCTATTTTTAAAAAAATTGCGCGCTATTCGAGAAAGCTTTGCTCAGGTTTTTCGAGAAATAAAAATATTCCATGAATTCAAAACTCTCGAAAGATAATTTTTTTTTTTTGCTTCGTGGCCACGAAAGCTTTCGCGATGGAGAATCAGAAAAAAAATGAAAAAAAAAAAAAATTTTAATGACGAGGGTCGATCAGAACGTGATGCCACGTACAGGGCATTTCAATTATTACTGGGAAATTAATTTTCTCGTTTCGTTCTTGTCGAGAATTCGACGAGATGGAAAATTCAATTTAATTGGCGAGTGATCAATGAATATATATATATATATATATATACGACGAGCTTTATATATGTAGCGCATTGTTCAACGCGATCACGATTGAATTCGCAATGCTCGTGATTTCCGGTTTATCAAAGCTTCTGTACAATCTCACTCGTATATTTTCCCAGTGGAATATAAATTGAAACGAATTCAATTTATTTTTTTCAATATATTTTTTTTTTTTTTTTTTTTTTTCACCTTGTTTAACGGACACGTAGCGTTGATTGAGAGCCGCTACGAATGATGCCTGTGGCAAAGATTCCTCGAGGGAAAATAGCTCGTCACGAGTCACGGTCGTCGATCTCGATTTCAAGATTGCTTTGCTGCCGATCGGTGCCAAATAAGCTCCATGAATATCTCTGAAATTACGAAAAAAAAAAAAAAAAAAAACGAGATTGAAACAAACGGAGCGAGAGATAATACGAATAGAAAACGATTTGTAAACGGTGATAATGACTTTTAATAGCCTGAAAGTAATGAGAATCCACACAAACGATGTCAAATATTATATATAGTGAGAAAACTGAAAATAAATCTTTAACAAACTATTTTAAGAGGGGAAAATGGATTTCAGCGATTTTCTCATCAGATAATAATTTCTTCGATATCTAAAATGTTTGAAACGAAGAAAAATAAGCGTGAAGATAATTATAAACTTTTGCTTCCTCAATTATTCTCGTTCGTTCACAAGTTTTACTCTGTAAACGAGTGGAGCTCTCTCAATTGTTCTTCCTCAAAATTGAGTCAATCTTTTTTGAACGGTCAAATTAAATACAAAAAAAAAAAGAATGATATTAAATGATAAAAAATAAAATAAAAGGAAGAAATTATTTTACACTGATAAAAATATCGCGTGTGTACTGGAGTAAAGGTCGTAAGTTCCAAAAAGGCGATTTTAATGCCAAAAGGTCGTACAATGTTTTTTTTTTTTTTTCGTCATTTGTAGTAAAAATAATTAAAACGCACAAATAATCGTGATTTATGAATTTTAAACCTAAAAGTCGTATGTTGGCGGATATGACCTTCTGATTTTAGGTTTTTATTAAAGAAGGATCGATGCTCAAAGGACGTATCCGCCCAAAATACGTCCTTCTGGTTTTAGGGTTTCCCTTTTTTTTAATTCACGAGGTATACGACCTGGTTTTAAGTTTTTTTAAAAAAAGATATTGAGGCATTCGCGACTTTCTCGTTTTGTTTTCTTTTTTTTTTTTTAATTCTCGTTTTCCCTGGTAAAAATCGTTCATACATCATCATAAGTTGCTGATAAGAAATTTCATTTTTTGAATATTTTATGTACTTATTTGTACACTATTTTTTAAATAATTTGGTCGATTCCTGAGATAAAATAAACCATTTTACGATTCGTATGAAAGATTTTTTTGAATCCATTATTTTGGGAAAAATCACTCTGCGCTGCTGAAAATTTTCAAACGGAAACGATAACGATAATGAAAGAATGTTTATGTGGCGCAATACGACCTTATATGAAATTAGTCATTGTGATTTTTTTCTTATCTCTAATCAGAACCGCAAAGTCGTATCTGCCAATTACTCATTTCGGAGATTTTTCCAAACGTTTCTACCGTTTTTACTTTTACCAATGCCGGAAAGTCGTATAACGTCGCTTGCGACCTTTCCGAATTAGTTTTCGTGATTATTCCTCCTTCGGTCAGGTCCAAACGGGTCGTATACGCCAGGACTTACGACGTTCTGGTTTTAAGTGGCCAAATTTCAATTTTAACGTTTTTGAACATATTTTTACGTGATTCGAGTAAATACATCAATATATATATATACACGACCTTCTGATTTTAGCAATGGGAAAAAGTCGTATAATGGCACTTACGAACTTATTCCATTAGACGCGTGATATCAAAAATCATATTTTTACCGTTGCACCATTGAATTTTTCGATTTCTATTGAAACAAAAACAAAAAAAAAAAAATGTAAACCAAAAATGTATATTTCTCCACAATTAATTACCGAAGTGCCAGAAGACCAGCGTGAAATTCAGCAGCGTAGAGGCACTCGCGGGTGCATGAATCGAGAAGCTTTCCATCGCGAGCGAGATACTTGTTGTTGCAAGTGTGAAGAGCGTAGTGACCGCCCTCGGCTTTTCCGCCCTGTCCATGGCCGGGGTGGCCTGCCTCGTTGTCGGCCATTGCGGCAGCACGAAATTCAAGAGTGAAGAGGGTATCCTCGCCCCAGGGGACGGGCGCGTCGACGTGAATCTCGTCCTGGCTGGCGCTCAAGTGGGCAAAACGCTTGCGTCCGGCAGATCTCAAATTTACCTGAGACAAAGAAAGAAGGAAAGAAAAAAAAAATGGTAATTAAATATTCTAATTTATCAATCAATTAATAATAATAACATTATTGTCAATAATAATAATAATAATATAACAGATAAATAATAATAAGTTGGTAAATAATAATGATTATAATCATCATAAAATAGAATAATAAATCAAATAAAAAAAATAAGAGCGAAGAGAGGAAATTATAAATGAGTCTTGAGAAGGATATTTATCATATAATCATGATTTTCTCCACGGATCCTGTGAGTTGGGGCAATTTTTGTTTTTTTTTCTTAAAAAAAAAAAACAATAATACGAGGACGAGGATCTATGACAAAGAGTTGAGAGAGAGAGAGATTGTTGTAAATCGTTCGGCGACACTTTAACGAGTCAATTAAGGCACACAAACACGCCATAACATTGGGTTACGATCGATTTAGACGACAATGGGGGACTGTAAGCGAGAGTGACCTACGGACCGAGTTCTATAAATATACATTGTAATGCAGTTAAGATTTTGCCTCGAGAGCCGAGTCGCATACGCACGCAAAATACCAGAAGCTAAGTTAATACAGCTGTTCGCGAATAGACGAGACTCGCGTCAATTGTTTGGCGAAATTGCTTCTTTTTTTTTTTTTTTTTAATTCAACATAAATTAAAGTTCAGTGAACAGGTGTACAGGCGCTGGAAACGCCAATAAGAAATCAGAGCATACGTTTTCGTGTCTTTTATGCACGCATAATATTCTATTAAAATAATAAACGCTTTCTATTTTCATACGGTAAATTGATGTTTATGATTTTTCTCATAGCAAGCTCGAAGACTTGCTCAAAAAATCAAAATTTGGTATTAACAACCTGTTAGATGTAATGTTTTTTTTTTTTTTTTTTTTTTAATTTTTTCAACGGTAATCGTTGATGGTGAAATTTGATGGTAAAAGTGAGTACGAAAAAAATCATAGGGCAAGCATTTTGGGCTGCTGGCAGACTTGATCAATAAACTTCGATGCACAAGACGATGACGAGTGCATCGGAGGAATTTAAGCAATTATTTTTGAGACTTCGTAACGTGCTCGCGAAATTAAGAGAGAATCTTGGCTAAAAGAAAGTCTTTCGCAAATAATTTTTCTCTTTTTTCTTCATTTTTCTGCAAAAGTCCCAAAGATATTTCTGAAAGAATATCTTTTAGTGATGTTTGTGATGTTTTGTGCTGCGTGGAAAGCTTTTGCACCGTGATGATGCCGAAAGCTTTTCCATCAGCGACTTTATTGGCTTTTCCGATCGTAAACTTTCATTTGAGTATTCGAGAGTAATTTTTCTTCCTCGCAGGCAAAGCTTTGCTTTTTTTTCGTGAGAATTAGGTTTTTCGATTTTTCAATGCCAATGCGTTCTAAATGTGCCAAAACGTCAGAAATTAACGTTTAGAAAAAAAAAAAAAGATTTCCATCAGCGACTTTATTGGCTTTTCCGATCGTAAACTTTCAATTTGAGTATTCGACAGTAATTTTTCTTCCTCGCAGGCAAAGCTTTCCTTTTTTTCCGTGAGAATTAGGTTTTTCGATTTTTCAATGCCAATGCGTTCTAAATGTGCCAAAACGTCAGAAACGAACGTTTAGAAAAAAATAACCGGATATATGTGCGTGTGAGAGAGATGTGGTTCGAAAAATTAAACTTCCATAACTTCGGAATGGCTTGACTAATCGAGCTGAAGCTCGAAAAAATTCGACATAAAAAACAAAATGTCTGTCCAGAGCCAAACTGGTGCAGTTTTCGAGCTAGCTGGCTGAAATTTTATGCACAAGCGGCGACTGTCGCAAAATAAAGTTCTCTGCTGAATTTGGCGCAAATCCGCCAATGCCTTCCAAAGTTATGGAATTTTCAATTTTACGAAAAAAAAAAAAAAAAAAAACGATACGCACGTTGATCGATACTCCGGTTTGTGAAAATTTTTGGGCATTTTTAAGAAATTTATGATTATATCGAGCCATCTTTATACTATATTTACTATTTTTATTTACTATTATTATATTATATATTATATATATTATATATTATATATATTATATATTATATATATTATATATTATATATATTATATATTATATATATTATATATTATATATATTATATATTATATGTATTATATATTATATTATAGTATATATTTTATATACTATATACTATTTACTATTATATTTACTAGACTATATTTACGCACAAATGGACTAAGCGAGGGAATCATGTCAGGAGTTTGAGAAAATTTAGTAAAGGGATTCAGATTTGAAGAAATAAATTTAAAAAAAAAAACTAATTTTTCGAATCACATACGAACCGAATGAAAAATCGTGAAAATTAGAAACTTGAACGTTGCTTCCTCATTACTTTATCTCGCTCACAAAGCTTCCTCTTCATGAGGAAGTAAAAAATTGAAAAAATTTATCATAGTACTTTCAGCAATTGTGTTTGACGATACTTTCGTTTTTTGTTTTTTTTCCAGCTATCAGCATTCGTCGGATTTATCGAATTAGCGTTTTATTTTGTTTTTGTTTTTTTTTTTTTTTTATTTACTTGAGGCCTCGCGGCGAGATGAACGAGCCAGTATTCCGCTTCACCCGGAGCCTTGGCCATACACTTGAGCTCGTCCTGACTCGAACCCAGAAAGTATCCCCTCTGTACGTTCTTCAATGCCCATCTGCCACTCCCTGCAATGAAAATCCTTGGCGATTAAATCCCCATAATTCATTCGTCAATGACAATAAAATAATAATCGTAAAACGCGATGATATCCGGATATGTTTATATAGCTCGATGTTTGCCTCGTTTCTATTTTCTTTTTCTCCGTGTATCGCAAAGTCGTAAAAGCTTGAGGGAAGGGACAATCATAGAAGTCATAAAACTAGGCAATATTTTCAGGAATTTTTTTTGCTCAAGGTAGGAGTGGCTCTACATTTTTTTAAATTTTTACGCAGTTTTTCATGTCTTTACTATATTTGAGATTTTTTTTTTCAACAAAATGGCGAATCTATGGGTCGTTCGATCGGGAGACATTTTCGAGATTTTTGCGTATGCGCAAGATAATCCAAAAACTAATCGAGCGAACTTAATGAAATTTTCTAAAACATTTTCTCAAAAATTTTTTCCCCAAGGATTGAAACTAAAATAATCTTAAAAATGTTGATAACAACGTGCTGTTTTTTAATGGAAAATAATAGAAATTTTTTTCGTGAAAAATTCCAACTCATTTTTCAAAAGCGTGCGTCATTTCGTCAATTTTTGATATTTTAAAAACCGGATTAAGTTCAATCCCAGCGTTTTTAAACTTTTGAAATTAAAAACGGTTTTTTTTTTGAATTTCGGATTTAAAATGATAACAACGTATTTCGCGACTTCTCTAATTGAACGAGCTGTACATCCGTCATTTTGTAGAGAAAAAAAAGGAAATTGTCTTGAATAGTCCTTCCTTACGAAAAAAAAAAAATTCCCAAAAATCGCCTAGTTTTTGGCCTTCCACGTTGCCCCCGTTAAAGCCTTGGACAAGGATCGATAAAATGGTGAAATTTTTGTTTGTTCTTTATCGAGATCAATTTTTTCCATTCTCAATTTGGCTTCGATAGTTGATATTTTTTGTCTTTTTTTTTTAATTAATTTTTTTGTTCATTACCGTCCGATGCCAGCTGAATTTGAAAAGCGCAGCCAGGATCCGAAGGATCCTCGGCCTCGCAGGTCACATTGCCAAATTGATCAACAGCGAGATAACGATCGAGATGCGAACGAAGAAAAACCTGATGCTCGCTTCCCTCGAGCGTCCAAAGTTGCTTCTTCTTCAGGCTCGCACCGTTCGCGTTTATCTTGAAGCCAAAAGTCTCGGCAGTAAGATACTTGAATTTTCCATTTATCAGTCCAACCTGAAAATAAAATTGAAATATCGTTTATTTTTTAAATATATATATGTCGCAGTGTTCGTATATATATATGTATATAAATATATATATACGAACAAAAATATATATATATATATATATATATATATATATATATATATATTTTTCTTTGGCCATACTCGGTATCGATTTTACTATTTTGAAAAATCATACTGAAAATTCTTCACCATTCGAAATGTGAGTTTTCTAATTACGAGTAACAATAAAAACGAAAAAAAAAAATGTATCAAATAAAACTGGAGAAGCAAAATTATAAAAAAATTCATGAAAATATTTGAAAAATATAATCACATGGGTTCTCTCGTCGTAAGAAAGTTTTTTTTTTCTAACTATTTACGGGCTGCGCACGTGTTCGGTATAATAAGAAAAATGTAAAAAATAAATAAAATTAGAAGGGCCCCGAAGCGAGGAGAAACGATAAAAAGCGTGAAATTACACATGGGGTAAGTCGAATCGATTTCCTCAGGGATGAGAGGGATTTTTTTTTTTTTAAATTTTTTTCCCGAAATTTATGTCACCGGGGGACGGGTGTGCTTTTCTCGAGGGAGACGAAACCAAATTCTTTTCCCTGATGCAATGGTGAGCAATCACCCCTAGGGAAATTCTAACACTCTTCGCTTCCAATTGAACAATTAAAGTAGGCTGAGAGAACGAAACTTTTTGCAAAAATTTTCTCAAGAGCAGCTCGAGGCTGTTAAAAAATTTTATCCTCTTTACCTGATAAATCCGTTTTGTGAGAAAATTAATGGAAATGAGAATTTCGTGAGAATTTATGGGAAAAAAATCTCAAAAAAGGGACTAAGACCTTTTTTTCAATTATCTTTTTTTTATCTTTTCGGGAATCCACTGTATCAATGATTTTTCATAACAATCATACTTTCCTTACTATTCTAAATTTGAAAAAAGGATTCTTTAGGTAACTTTTTTTTTTTTTTAATTAATTACGATTTATAATTACCGTCCAGCCCGTCCTGTCAATTCCATTCTCGGAATTTCCGCTTTCCGAACCGTTGCTCTGCATTGTCCTCGTTATGACGCGATGACAGCTCAAGACTTCTCGAAATTTCGTCGAATCCTCGTTAACTTGATTTCTCAAATTATCAATGTCGAATGCTCGAAAATTTTCACAATTCTTTTTTCTCGAAAACTTTTTCACGCTTGACGTAAGCTCGTTCTCGCAAATTTCTGCAACGATATAAAGGAAAAAAAAAAACAAAAATTAACAATTGCCCAATCAAAATTGACAATGAATATATGAAATAATTGAGTGATAAAATTAAAAAATGTGTGTGTTTTTTTTTAATTTATCACTCGTTACTTTGTAGATCGAAACGGTAATGTCAACTTTTTAATGTATATAAATATATTACATTGTTTTCTTCGTTGGATCGTGACATTTGATTTGTATCCACGATTTTTACGTTCATAAAGCGGTGAATTATAAGACTTATGTACGTAATGGATAGCTGTTCCGAATTTTAATTACTTATGCGGTTGAGGCACTTTCGAGGGATCACTTTATCGTTCTTGTCCCAATTGATCGTCATTATATCGCTCGTGAAATTAAGATTATTAACTCGTATGAGCAGAGAAAATAAATTCAGAAAAATTCATCGTCGCTCATCGTTCCAAGATAGGACTTTTCGCCTCTGGCCAAACACGCGAAAACGAAGTGTACTGACATATATAAAAATGGTGTATGTAGAAGTAGGGGTGAGAGAGCAGGGCTGAGAAAGACGAAGCAGAGTACAAAATGGAATAAACATCGGCAGCCATAGAGAAGCGTGAAAAGAGCGTTCTGGACGGCTTGTCGCGTTAATGAATCGGAAAATAAGCGGTTGCTCGTGTATAGTCAAAGTGGTTGTACGACCTCAGATTTGCGAGGATATTCTGCAGAATTTAATCGTGCACTACGAAAATCATGAAAATAAAGCTCCGTGACGGAAATTGGCGAGGAAATGCGAAATAACAGCGATTTTTAATAATGCGAAGCTTATTATTGTCCATAAGGTGTGGTGTGATTGACTGTTTTTTTTTTTACATGTTCGGCCAATTATTATTGAAATTCAATAACAATGCCAGTAGATCAGGAAAAAAATAGTTTAGATCTACGTAAATGTAAATTTTGGAGAAAAGTAGATTTACTTAGATCTGAATTCGATCATATATAGATCTCGGTTAGAGATCTATTCAGATCTGAGAAAATCTACTGAGATTTAAGTAGATCGATGGAGATCCAATAAGGAAAAGTATTCGAACATAATAAATTAGGTGGACTCGAATGTACGTATATAAATCAACCGTTGTATGAGAAGATCTGTAGATATAGAGATCCATGATTTTCCAAAATGTAGATCTACCCAGATCAAATTTAGATCTACGTAATCCTTTACGTAGATCTACGTAGATCTGAATTTTTGATGTATCTCAATTCGATGTATCTAGATTTCGGTTAGATCTATTCAGATCTGAGTAAATCTACTGGGATTTAAGTATGTAGATCGATGGAGATCTAATGAGATTTAAATAGATCGATGGAGATCTAATGAGCAAAGGTGTTCGAACATACATAATAAATTAGGTAGACTCGAATGTATGTATAAATCTACCGTTGTATAAGAAGATCTACACATCGAGATCTATGATTTTCCAAAATTTAGATCTAGGTAATCCTTTATGTAGATCTACGTAGATCTAATTTTTTGAAAAAGGCAGATTTACCTAGATCTCAAATCGATGTATCTAGATTTCTGTTAGATCTACTCAGATCTAAGTAAATCGACTGAGATTTAAGTACAGATCGACGGAGATCTAATAAGCAAAAGTGTTCGAACATGATAAATTAGGTCCACTCGAATATACGTATAAATCTACCGTGGTATACGAAGATCTACAGATGTACATCGACGATTTTCCAAAATCTAAACCTACGTATATATATCAAATTCAGATGTACGTGAATCATTTTTAGATCTACGTAGATCTACATTTTTTAAAAAGGAGATTTTCCTAGATCTCAATTGGATATATCTAGATCTTGGTTGGATCTATTCAGATTTAAGTAAATCTACTAAGATTTAAGTAGATATGCGGAGATCTAAATTAGATCTCCGCATATATCTAATAAGGAAAAGTGTTGGAACATAATAAATAAGTTTGACTCGTATGTAACGCATAAAATCTACCGTTGTATACGAAGATCCATAGGTGGATCCATGATTTTTCAAAATTTAGATCTACGTAGATCAGATTTCGTGAAAAAAAAAACTACGCAGATACAAATCATTTTTTTCCCGGGTATCGTATAAATCCCAAAATCTTCAAGTGTGTCAACCAAACGCTTACGCGAATAGCCTTATATAATATAGGGTCTTGAATTATACACGGCACTATATAGCCTGGGCACTGGTTGAGTACTTCCGGGCGGGATCGAAGAACGCTACTTGGCACTTTACTGTCTTATTAGCTCAAGGCTCCCTTATCATTCTAAGCTAGGGCACAAATATCGCCCTTGAATATTCTGACTTATGTGCCCGGTGTAAATTGGAAACTTTGAATAATTTATCAAAACTCAACATAGTTACTTCGATAGTTTTTATTATGAAATCAGTTTTTACGAGTTTATGATGGTAATACGACTAACTATAAGAGTCAGTGAACTGTATAAACGGCCAGGTGAACTATATCGGCAAGTTTTTCCGCAGTTTCCCTGTGCCCTCGTGCAAATGCGATACAGTAGGGCATTAAGAAATGATAAGATAAGGGAATAAGGGACGTAAAAATTCGAAAAGAGTATACAATGGATAAAATAATAATAATAACAGTTATTATACATGATAAGAATCGTTATTATTGTTATTATTATTATCAGAATAATTATTATTAAAATTTAAGAGTGTTATCATCAGATATTTTTCGATACTCAATAATTATGCCTCTGAAAAGCCATATATGAGTGGGAAAAATTCACTCTACCATAAGGGCTTTTTGCCTTCTTTCATAAAACTCTCCGCATCACACTCTCGGTCAAAAAAAAAAAAAAAACAGCGCACCGGGGATTCATGCATTTTCTTTTTTTTTTTTTTTCGTTGTCTTTCGCCGAGAGAAAGAGATTGGGAGTGAGAGAAAAGTTTTTTGGTATCGTCGAATTTTTCATTTACATTTGCCAGCTCAAAGACTTTCGAGCCCCAGACTGTGTATCAGAGTATATGCGTATAAAGCGTGCTGTACATTATCGTGGTCGCAGTCAAAGAGCTGGGAAGTGCTGATCACAGAGAGTACGAACATTCGCTCCGTTACACAAAGAACAATTTTTTTTTTCGTTTTATTTTTCCTTCTTCTTCACCACTGCACACTCTGGTCGTTTTTCTTCTCTCTCTCTCTCTCTCTCTCTCTCTCTCTTTCTCTCTCTCTCGTCTTTCTTTCTATTCAGGCACTCCCGTTTGTTCAAGCATGTTGGACAGCGTATGTACTCGGCATTTTTATGCCTTCTTTTTTTGTGTCTCTTGCTCCTTTGCCACATATATATATATATATATATATATATATATATATATATATATATATATATATATATATTGTTCTCGCGATGATCGTTGTTGTGATTTTTTTTTGTCTCCGATGCTTTTGTATTCACCGAGACTACCGCTATTTTTACCGCGAGAGCAGAGTGGGGAAATAAGACTGTTTGCCATACATATTATTTTTTTATGGAACTTCTTCAGCGAAAAAAAAAACAATTGAGAGTTGAAGTGTTAAACAGGAAATGAAAACGAAAAAAAAAAAACACCCACGCATGATCTTCGACGAATTAATCGACAACGAATGATATAAATGATTTTATAGTAGTAGTAAGTTTTACTTGCATAGCCTTTTTACAACACTTTCATACACTCTATCACTCTTACACTGGGCCCACTATTTTAGTTTTTCTGTTCATTTACGGAACTATTTTTCTCCCTCGATTTTTGCAACCTCATTGCTATTGGCCCAGTGTATTTGTGAGAACCTACAATTTAAGGTGGGTTTCGAACCACCGAGCTCGCAGAAAAAGCATCTGGAAAAGTCCATTGGTGCCGGCCGCGGGATCGAACCCTGGCCGCCTGCGTGGCAGTCCAGAGTCGGACCAACTGGACCACTGCTCGCTCTTGTAAATGATTTTATATATGCTCATTGAAATTCTCACAATATTTATTTGAATTCGGGGGAACATGAGACTTTCGATTCAGGTGGATTGAAGCTCTCTGCCATGCAAAATATGACTACATTTTAGGATCCAGCATTATTTGGACACAGCTTTAGTGTCGCGGATTCTAATAAGCTGTACATTTTTATTGAATTGCATTTTTATTTCCATTGTATCGTTGTCTTTTAGTGGGTTTCAAGTGTTATAGGAAGAGCCATTCTTCCCTGATCCAATGCATATGTGCATCGGCGTTTGCACGAGGGCACAGGGAAACTGCGGAAAACCTGGCCGATATATAATTATTTTTTTTAATCTAGTTTTTCCAATCGTACGTCGTTCTTCGCATTTTATGTATTTTTATCGCCTTGCCCTTAACAATTTTCATATCTCATTTCAAGTCCTCAAGATAGGTCTCTGAATTGTGAATTTGAAATATTTGAATCTCTGAAACACCTTTTGTTTTCTTTAACCCCTTTGTCGGTGCGACGACATCGACGAAAAGTGTCCAAACGGTACACAAAATTGTTTATTTGTCAATTTCGTCGATAATCTGGATTCGTGGATTTTTTGAGTCGCTGAATCGAAATCAAAATTTCGAAATTCAAAATTGCAGATCCAACGTGGCGGACCAAAATGCAAAAATTAAATAGATTTTAATGCCGTAAATGCTGAATAACTGATTTTGGTATAACTGCTAAATAATTTTTTATATATTCTATCCTCGAGCATTCAGCTGTCAGCTGATCGGTTACATGGTAAACTCATTGAGTTGTCATTCATTGAGAGATCATTCATTCGAAATTTCTTTGCCATAATCACCCCAGCTCTCTGCCACGAGTCTCGCAGTAATTCATTCGAATATTTAAGCGTTTATATCAATATTAAACTGTCCGCCTTTATTATTTCCGTAAGTGACGAAATTATATTAATTATCAAAATCAATCAAGAATTATGTAATCATACGATGTGCTTATTACAAAATTTGCAACAGTTTTGAGATTAGTCGAAGTGAAATGATTCAACGGACCAGTCAAAATGGATGACGAAAAATCAAAATTACTTAAAAAAAAAAAATAAAGAATTAATTTAAGTGCCAAAAGACATCTCCACGGTTAATATAAATTCTGACAGCTACTTTCAGATTTATAGATTTTGTTGTCAGATTTTATAGATTTCTCCAACGAATTTATTGCTAAAATACTCGATCACGTGGACTATAGTCTTCTGCAAGGATCACTAACCTAAGATTCATCCAGAGTATTGTCCGCGCAGCCAATTTTTCCTAGGGCACGACTGCAC
The DNA here is from genome assembly GCA_963564615.1 of Rhorus exstirpatorius. Taxonomy (NCBI): domain Eukaryota; kingdom Metazoa; phylum Arthropoda; class Insecta; order Hymenoptera; family Ichneumonidae; genus Rhorus; species Rhorus exstirpatorius. The sequence goes on from OY751317.1 coordinate 30,821,034, forward strand.
AGCATCGTATTTTCACGAGGGCACGGGGAAAGTGGATAAAACCTGGCCGTTATAACATATTGAATTTCGGTTTTGATATACAACAGAACCTCGGAAAAACTGTCTCTCGATCGATATAGTCGATGTGGGGAAGCCACGGCTCAAAGTGGTCACCCATCCCAGTAATGGCCGAGGGCAATACTTTGGGGAGAATCGCCAAAGCCCACACTCCTGCTGTCACTTACTAATTATTAAAAATCTGTTTTTTTTTTCTCACAAATTTGTCCAGAATATATCGGCTGGATGTTGGTGAAACGTGGTTATATTTTTGTTTTAAAAATCGTAATTAAAAAATCAAATTCAGGTACATTTGCAAAAAGGGTCACACTGGAAGGTCGGGATAAAGCAAGGAGCCCCTTTCACTCTGCTGTTACTATACAATGGCTCTTCTCACTTGTAGTACACTATATATATAAATATGTATATATATATACATATTTATGTATATATCCCACACGAATATACATATATATATATGTAGTACCGTGGGCGCGTATTTGTAGCAGGTATTGATCCCTGCATGGGCTTTTGGCTCGTTTGCAGGAAGTTGCCTTGTGGAGAGCACGACAGACCCCTCGAAGCATGGGTTTTGTGCGTACTATATATCGTTGTGAAAAAAACAAAAACCGACCATCGTAAACTATACATATCAAGTCGTATATGAAAATTTTTCTGGAAAAATGTTATCCAATCATTTCAATGAATACAATGACAATAATTCACGATAATGATGTTATAACAATGAGATTTTTAATGAAGATAATGAAAGATCATTATTATAATTATTAATAACAGTGTGAAATAATATAAAACAAACAATAAGACAGATAAATTTCGTGTGCAATTTTTAAAATAAAAACAAAAGCTGGACACATTTCTGATCATGACTGAGGAGATCACTAAAAGAATCTGGCAAACTCGTAACGGTCTCTCTTCTCTTTGACGCTCTATATCCATCTCTTTTACTCGACGATTATCTCGGTCTCGCATATTTCTTCTTTTTTTTTTTCGTGTTTCGCTCATTTTTCTCACTTCATTCGTTGGACATTAATTTTATTCGTTGCGTTTCTTTGATACGCTCGTTTCTACTTCTCTCTCTCTCTTTCTCTTGGAGTCTTCCTTGATCTCAACGAAAAACACCGTTAAACGAGAAGAGGGAATGAGAAAACAACGAGTCTTGATATAACAGTATATTGCACGGACGATAAATGAAGCCGAGAAGAAATAAAACGTCTCTTGCGCACATGATCACCGTTAAAGTTTCTTCCGGTTAAAAATTTTTTTTTTTTTAATTTCATTTTTTTCCTTTTTATGCCTCAGCCGGCTTATTTTTCATTGAACACGTTTTCAGGTCACTTGGAATCGTCGACGATGAAGAAACAGGTAGAAAACTGGTAATTCAGTTATCGTTATTATTATTATTATTATTTTTTTTTTAACGAGAATGTACGAGAAATTTAAAATTACGTTGACTCGAAAATCCTGTTGTTCGGGTATAGAACGTTGATCGAGCAGTACAGAAAGTCGATTGAATTTCGAAAAAATAATAATAATAAAAATGTAAAGCGATATAAAATCAAATTAAATTATTTTAAGTAAAATGATTGTAAAATTTTTTTTTATCTTTAAATTTCAGCTCTTTTTTTTTAATTTTTGCCTTTTGATTATTCAAACATGATATATAGTTGTAAGTATTATTGTAATTAGTTTTAAAAAAAAATAATTATTTTCATAGCGGGAAAGCTGCGAATAAAATTTTCTTCAATGAAACAATTATTTTTCCTTATTGTACGATATGGTCTATCGAATTTGGCTTGTTTTCCATGCAATTAAATCATTAATCATATTTAGTAACGGGGAGGAGCGAGAAAAAGAGATTTTTCAAAACAATCACGACTCCTGTCGAGTCTCCAAACGTTTTTTACCCACGCGAATTATTTTCCCGTATACAATACAAGCACATTCCTTTTATAATTTTTCCGGAAGTTGCATCCTCACTTGCGTGTGAATCTACGAATCTTCTCCATTATAACTAATTCGTAAAAAAAAAAAAAAAAAAAAAAAAAAACCTTGGAGATGCGAGTGAGAATCCAGTACTACGAGAATATAATTGATGGAAATTTTTCCCTCTGGGTCAGTGGGTTATTATTATTATTGCCATTTTAGGAAATATTGTACATTTCTTTTTTGTTTCAATAAAATTATTATTCAGCATTATTAAGTAAAGTTAAAAAATCAGAGCCAAACTGAACGTTGTAAAATTGCAATTGAAAAATTGTTAAAAAAATTATTGCTCGAAAACGCTGAGTGAAAAAGAAATAAAAAAATGTTAATTGAGATCTTTGAGTCGGAGATTGTCGAGACTTCGTATTTTTTTTTGCAAATTAAAAGCAGGTGTTGCTTCTCGCGAGATAAGACAATTGACACGTTCTACGAGGTTCGTTTTCTGGTCCTGTTATGGGTCCGAATTAACATTATTCATGCGAGACTCACGCCAAACATGATATGCAAGAGAGAAAGAGAGAGAGAGAGAGAGAGAGAGAGAAGGAGTAATGTTCTCGTGCCTCAGCACTTTTACAGCACAAAAATTAAAAGTCGAAAACTTTTAATTTTTCAAGATTCAAAAAAACTCTTGCCGGATAATGTAAATCCGAGAAATAATTCATCAGGTAAAATGTTTTTTTTCCTTATTGTTAAAAGAAAGTTTCTGATCACGTAAAACTTTTTTCTTTCAATTTTAACTGGCAACTAATCGTAAAATTAAACAAACAAATAAATTATCGAGAAACCCGTGAATCACGTAAAATAATTTTTTTTTTATTCAGTCGATAAGTTCGAGTTGAAACAAAGTAATTAATCCAAATTATTCGAGACTGTATGGTACAATTGAGGGCATCAGATTTAATACGCGAGACGAGAAAAAAATTGTCATTGCAGCAAGGAAATCACGTGTTGAACCATTTTGTGAATTTTAAATGGGAGGACATTTTTTCTGTTCTCGTAAAAAAAACAGTCGAACACGCAATAAACTAATTCAGAAATATCAGATAAATGGGTTCTAATCATTTTTTTTGTGATTAACCATTTCTGCTGGTGTCTCGGTCACGTGATCACGCGTGGCAACGAGATTTGGCGGGAGTGGGGGTGTCACGTGATCTCAAGACGAAGTTAAAGCACCAGTATAACCTCTAAAAACTTCTAACCCATTTTTCTCGAAAGCGGTTTGATGAAATGAAAAACAAATAGTAAGGTTGGATTCGTAATCGATAAACGCAGATGGTTTCGTCATTTTTTTTTCCATTTCATTAAACCGTTTAGCAAAAAAAGTGTTAAATGTGTTAGAACTTTTAGCTCTATCTCTCTCTCTCTCGCACGAATGCCTATTTAACCTCGTAATTTCTTTAAATTCACAAGCCTAATCTCTTGTGCAAAGGCAAGATTTAACAAACAAAAAAAAATTACTTTCACAGGGAGGTTTGCTGGGTCTAGGAAAATTACGAGAAAACAATATGCATTGTTCAACTTGCACTTTTTTAAATTATAAAAAAGATGATATATCTTTTTTTAAATTACCTACATAGCACAATGGAGTAATCAGAAATGTGGAATAAATCTTTTCTAATTGTAAAGCAATGATGATATTTTTTATTTTAACATTTATAATATTTTCTTTTAATCCGACAAATTCAAAGGTCATTTATTTAAAATATATAAAATAATGAATTTAAAGTATTTCGAGTATAATGCTTCGATATTCAAAAAATTGTGATATAATGCCAAAAATGAAGATTAATAATTCAAGATAACGGTGTGCTTGGAGCTCCTCGAGAATATATCTCCTCAGAAGTGGCAACATTACTGAAAAGCGTGTTTTATATTCCGACAGAAGCTCTCACGCAGGCATATATAGAACGGGGGCGAGAAGAGGGTTCCCTCGAGCCGGTCGCTTTGAAATATAATTATATTCCGTTCGACGGAAGTGGTAAGGACTACGGGTGTGTAGAGGAGTCTGCTGAGAGTTCTCTCGTACTCTCGTAAATGGGTTCGAAAATCCCTGAGGAAGTGGAGAAAAAAATAAAAAAATAAAAAAAAAAACAGTTGTCAAAAATTAGGAAAAGAATGTAAAATAAAAGAATTTGTTTTTGCAAAAATCGATAATCGATTATTTGTATTAATTCTTCAATTTGCGCGAATAAATAATTTATCTTCAAACGTTGAAAAATAAAGTATTAATTTCATTAAAGAAAAAAAAAAGTGGCTGATCTCCTAATACGAAAGGTTTGAAGTGACGAGAAAATCGAATCCTTATCCGTTCTCAATGACTCAGAGTAAGAAACAATTTTTTTTTTCTAGTAAACTCTCGCGGGCGATTCAAGTGTGAGAAATCACGAGTGCTAATAAGGTAAATAAGGAACGAGAACATCTGTCGATGATTATCCAATTCGATCAAGGTCGACGAGGGCTGATTCTCTGTAGAAATCATTGACATTGCAGTTATTAGGACTTGTTGAAATTTCATACATTTCAGTCACATATATATTTCAATTCATTTTCATTTTAAATTCGAAAACTTGAGCTCAAAATCCCGAAAAATATGGCCCCTCGAACGGTAATTTCGCGTTGTGTGCTTGAGGACGCCACCACTAGGTGGCGAATTCTCAATCTCATTTTCCCATTTTCTTTTCTGCTTTTACAGCGGAAACTATTTTATCCAAAGGTTAATCGATAATTGACCATTTAACCTCAAAATTTATCAAGCATAGAGAGCGTTCGATCACGTGACTTTTGTTTGTTAGTGAGGGACATTTCATTGTCCCTCACCACTAAATACTTCAACAATACAAAAATCCAGCTGCACTCGGTGATTTTCGGGGTCGCTGAATTTGAATTTGAAATGAAAATTGGAAAATTAAAAATGTCTGTCCCAGAATGGTGGACCTAAACTCAAAAAATATACAATACTTTGATGATGTGTGCTTGAATATGATATCCTATTCTTAGCGAATCGTTGAAGTATCATTTGTTAGGACGTACTTTTTTGACCGTTCTCGAGATATCTCCAAAAATGTTCAACTTGAATTTTCAAAAATTTTGAAAACTTGAGTACCTTGTCCGTTCTATATGCTCGAGCTGTCCTAGGACATCCCCCTTTAGAAATCCCCAAAAAATCATAACAGTTTTTGCGTATCTCTAACCGTTCTCGAGATATGTCAAATTTCGAAAATTTGGCAAATCGAAATACCGTTTTAGTTTACGCGTTGCTCGAGGATACAATATAAAAAATTATTTAGCAGTTACGGCATTCAAATCTGATTACTCTTTGCATTTTGGTCCGCCACATAGGATCTGCCATTTTGAAATTTTGACATCAAAATTTCGATTCAGCGACTCAAAAAAACCCCGAATATCGATTGTCGACAAAAATTTCGAAAAAAAAAAGAACAAATTTCGTGAACAATTGGAGCACTTTAGTGAAATTCATCACAACAACGAAGGTACGTCGTTGTAGGTCTGACAAGCAGATGAAAAAATTTCACAAAAACGTGGTCAAAATGTTATGCAATAATTGGGAATATCAAACGTCGTCATTGGGGTGGGTCGAGAATTATCGTGGACTTGGGGAAAGCACCGTCGGACCACGCCAAATATCAAAACACAATAAGCCTTATAATGCCTATGGCTGATTCGTGACAGACGATAGCTTTGATGGTCATGGCAGGGTGTTGCCCCCAAAATTCTCTGGGATCCCCCTCGTCCCGCTAGGGGGTGACGGAGTTGCGACACGAGCCAAACTTTTTTTTCGTGCATCGGTTGGAAATCCGATGATGCTTTTGTCACGAGAGTGTTCTACACAAGCAGTGAACTACGGGAAGTACGGGAGTGAGTCATGCAAAGGGGGGGGCATCGCATATGTTTGAGCAAAAACTGTTTGGGCACGTATATATTAAAAATACGATATACGACCCCCGCCCCCGCCATGGTCGTCAAAATAAATCCTGTACCCTCTCGTACAGGGATACATGGCAAAGAATTTTTATCGTAAAAATACGACTGGCAAAAATACTAAAATAACACACCACTCCGTGAAATCTCAAAATATATAGAGAATTTTTTTGTCTTGTTGCATATAATGTCCGAAAGAATTTTATTTCCACTTTGGTTTTCTGTACGAAACGAGTTTGCAAGTCTTATTTATCACACTCGATATATACCGGTCGTGTACTCGGCGAAAATTCATTGGATAAGAATCTCAATTAATTTGATTGAAAAAAAAATTTAATTCGTCGAATCGTAAATTTTAATATTTTTTTTCTCACAGTTCAGACGGTGAAACGCTCTATGCGATTACTCGAAAAAAAAAAAAAAATGCAAGTTCATACTGTCGATCGATGCATTGTGTCGCGGATTTTTTTTTTCCACCGAACATTTCGTACGTCAGCTTTACTATATATTTGCCTGCGGTTTTTAACCGAGAGATGTAGCATTCGCAAATGCACAGCGAACCGGCACAACACAACGGGCTCGCGGGACCGTGACAAAGAGAACTTTTTAGCTCGCGTTGAATTTCCACTTCCGTTTCTTCGTTTATCTTTTACTTTTTTTTCCGCATTCATCTTTATTTCGGATTTTGTTTTTTTTTTCGTTTTAAATAACAATCGTTGTATTGACATATGTATTTCAATTTATACGGATTAAAATGTGAATTTAATTTAAATACATAATTAGTGTAATTAATATTGACGTATATATATATACGAATGCGAGGAATTAGGTTTACGAATTTAAATTAATCGATGATTTTTGATTAGCACACTTGCTCGAAATTTAGGCTCGTTATCGTCTTAAAAAACGCGTCTGCAATTTATATTGAAGGAAACGAATTTTTTCGAGGTAACTCGATTCCCCTTCAGTCCGGACGCCGGATGAACTTTTATGTGCAGCCCGAGGATCATCCAAATAAATTTGTTTAATTCAATTGATTAGCAACAAGGCCGTTTAAAAGTGTACGCGCGTTTATCTTTCGGTTCCTCGCGCACTATAATTTGTAGGTTATGTTATTTATGTATCATCTGAAGTTAGCCCATATGCGACTTCGAACGGGACATCAAACGCCAATCAAAATGCGTCTGCAACGACTTCCGGTACACTCGCAATTCGATATATTTCAATATTTCGTTAATACGTTTTCTTTTTATTTCTTTAATTTTAAAGAAGAAATTCTAAAGCCCTGAAAACGAATATATCAGATTTTTTTTTTCGAATAATTGTCTTCGTTCTCTCTGGTTAATTTTCAATTAAAAAGGTATCCTCAGGCTCACAGTGCTGAATTAAAAAAATTGTAGCTCCGAATATATAGATGGTAGAGAAAAATAGTCGAGGAGTTTAATTATTCTCCTAATGAACTGAAGCATTTGAAAATAAATATATTTTTCTTTCAACATTTTTCTTTTAGGGATGATATGGAGCTTGAATTCAGAGCAATAGCAAAGATGATAATCATCGATATTTTTTTTTCCGCGCCAGCCTAGTCTAAATTTGGTTTTTCCAAATTTTTGTACTTTCTTGATCCTTTTTTTTCCACATTCTCGATCCGTCTTTGTATTTTCCATACGAAAATAGATATCTCTCTCGGTTCTTTGATTTCGAGTTTCGTCTCAACTTTCGTTTCGTCTGTCTCGGTGCACACGCGAGACAAAATCGACCCTGACCCTGAAGATGACTATTTCTCCCTTTCCCTCTCTCTCTCTTTCTCTCTCTCTCTCTCTCTATCTCTCTCTCCCTGTGGTATGAGCTCCCCCTGAGCCTCGACGAGCCCGGCTGGGCACGAGCCACGCATACGAATCGCTTTTTGACGCTTCCTATGGGGCTCGAAAACTTCGATCGAAGCAGGGCTGGGACTTCTCACGCATACACTTGCACACACACACACACATGCATTAACGATTTTTCCTAAATTTCCATTTAACTTTTTAATTAGATTTTTTTCTTGAATTTTTTCATACGTGTAATAAAATAATTCCAATTAAATTGTCAACTCTCAGTTTTCCGGAATGAAAAATACAGAAAATTTGCTGAAAAATATTACATTTTTAGATGGAAATTTTGAATATATATTTCTTCAATTTTTGGAGTAATTATTTCTTCGTTCACACCCACTTTCAGGGGTATCCTCTAATTTGTTTCTTTTTCTCATTTCGCCTTAATGCCCTCTCTGACAAAAATAAAAAATACGCACATGGGGTTCCTCGTTAATTTGTTTTTTTTCCCCATTGAGAAAAATGTGTTATCTTCATTGATTTATCATCTTCACGAATTCTCATAGTTTGGCAGACGTCCCAGGAGAATAAAACAAAGTCGCACTCTCTCGAAGGCAGAATGGGAAAAGGTTTTTTTTGTTGTTGTCATTTTCATATTTCCAAAACATCGTTTTTTTTTCTGAGCTCTATCGAGTTTTTACTGTTATACCGAGGGTCATTGTCATTGACTCATACTTCGAATCGATTATTCGTCGCACGCATCCCAATATGCCCTCGGGACGGGGGTGAAGAAAAAAAAAACTCAATTTCAAAATTACGTCAAAACACCTTGGGCAAAATTACGTCAATATTTTGTGGTTTTTTTTTTGTTTTTAAATTTTTACTCGCTCCATGCAACGAAGAAAAAAATACTCCATTTCGGAAATATGTCAAAACAACTTGAGCAAAATTACGTCAATTTTTTTTTTGGTCTTTTTTTCGTTTGTTTTTAAATTTTTACTCACTCGATGTAAGAAAAAAATACTCCATTTCGCAAATATGTAAAAAAAAAAACTCGAGCAAAATTACGTCAATTTTTTGGCGTCTTTTTTTACGTTTGTTTTTGAATTTTTACTCACTCGATGTAAGAAAAAAATACTCCATTTCGGAAATACGTCAAAACAACTTGAGCAAAATTACGTCAATTTTTTCGTTTGTTTTAAAATTTTTACTCACTCGATGTAAGAAAAAAAATACTCCATTTCGGAAATATGTCAAAACAACTTGAGGAAAATTTACGTCAATTTTTTTGGGTCTTTTTTTATGTTTTTAAATTATTACTCACTCGATGTAATGAAGAAAAAAAAATTGCCCGTTGTCTATATATAGTTGATCCTGTGGGAATCCTGCGACGCCTCTCTCTCTCTCTCTCTCTCTCTCTCTCTCTCTCTCTCTCTCTCTCTCTCTCTCTCTCTTCCTCACCGTTTCACCACTCTCGTTGAGACACGAAAAATCTCAAATGCAAAACACGAAAACGAAAATTTGCTCGAATTTCAGTACAAACGAACCAAACAAAAATTGCATAAGTATGTTGTTTCGATTTTCGTTATTTTTTTGTTTTTTTGTTTTTTTTGTTTTTTGCAAATTTTCCTCTCTATCGAATGAGAGGAAGTGAATGATGTATGCTAGTCGTTTCGACGATGAGTATGAACTTCACGTAACGACGCTTCTCGCGCGACTGGGCAAGACTGAGAACCGGCAAGTTCCATGCAGTCACTGTGGATGAACACAGAGAAAGAGAGGAGACTTCGTGAGGGGAAAGCTACACAAATATATATATATATATATATGTATATATATACATATATATATATATATATATATATATATATATATATATATGTATATATATATATATGTATATATATATATATATGAAATTACGAGATTGTATGGAGCACACCCGGTGAACGAGAAATTGCGAGGATACCCGAGACTATCCGACAACGCGGGGGAGTGACCGAGAAAGACACCGATAAAGAGAGAGAAGAAATATGGAAGCTGCAAATATTTTGTTTTTTTTTTTTTTTCATAAATTCGCTACTGCACGTTCTCGATTTTGTTTCCAAGTGTCAAATTTTTTAATTCTTATCTGGACGAATGTTTTGATAAAAAAAAAATCAAAAAAGCATTTTAGAATTATAAGCCAGGGTAAAAATGTCAAAAAAAAAAAAGATTCAATAAATGATCCGAATTATTATTTGTAATCAGAATTGGGGAGGTTGAATTTTTTATTTTTTTTTCTTAAATCGTTTTCATCGTTACTCTTCATAACGATTGTTTTTTCTTTTTTTTTTTATCCTCCTAACTTTCTTTTCCATCCGTAGATTCGTATTTTAGAAAGAACAAAAAAGAAAATCGCAAAAACTGAGATAATCGAGCAAAGCAGTAATAAAATTGTAATTAGCCTTTGCTCTTTGTGATTTTTTTTTTTTTTTGCATTTTGAAAAACAAAAATCATTTTTTTTTGCACTAGATGCACGAAGAGGCAGAACGGTGGACCATGAATTTAGAGAATTGCGAGGGAAAAAAAAGTAATTTTTCGCAAAGACATTGAAGAAATAATCGAATATATTTTTTTTTTTTTTCAAATTAATTTAACGTGAGCTATCCTCGTCGGAAATTGTCTGATAGAAAAATTTGGTACTCCAAAATCGCTATCCCGAAATGCCTTCGATTGAAATTTCTCCAAAATTCATCGAGAATAATCTTAAAAAAAAAAAAAAAAAAAAAATTGGTAGTCTATTATTTGTATTAAAAAGAAGAAAAAAAATCCCGAAATTTCGCTTCGAGCTGATCCGGAAGATCGTAAATTATATCCCTACAAAATATTTGGAACTTTTGAATTCTCATCGCAAAAATCTATATAATATTTTATGCGACAGAAAATTTTCCAAAACTTATACGATAGATGTCTCATTATTAATTAAACATCTGGATATATTATGTATGTTCAATTAGTAATTCGACATCCATTGGTCATCAGCGCGAATCCTCATCTTTGAAAATTTTCTTTCGGACGAAATTTTGTAAATTTTTGTTTTTGCAAAAAGAAGCCCGATTCGACAAGTTGAGTTCGGCAACATTTCCCATCGCATCTGAAAATGACAGCGTACGCCATTTTTTTTCAGCATTTTTTAAACATGTTACATTTAATTACTCAACGAAAATGCTCCTGAATTAAGGTGAGCTTTCGCACACGATTTTATTATATACAGAACTCGGACAATTTTTTAATAGTGCTGGCATTTCAAGTTCGTGAATTACAGAACAATTGGAACCTGTTTTTCATGTGTGGCCATAAGAACGCATGTTGAGTAATGTTTTTTTAAACTTTTAATACCCCGACAACGAGCCTCCTAATCTCATTGAATCTTTGCACGTACGTTTTGGAAATAAATACTGATTTGCTGTAAAAATTTCAAGTCGATGACACTAAATCGATATGACAGAGGGGAAAATCCTTAACGAGGTGTATTTTGAATTGAAACTTTACACTTCTGGACCATGAACATCGAGAAAAAAAAAAAAAAAAAAAATTAAATGTATCTGTTTTCTTTCGTTCAAAATCTTTTCCCAATCCTCGAAAAACAGATGTTTCAATTTTCCGTGCACTTGACTGGCTTTTCCTTCCAGATTCCTCTCTCCCTCGAGACACACATTTTTTTTTCTTTTTTTTTCTTTCACTTCTCATCCTTAAAGATCTCTCGAGATCACCAAATGAGAACTGTAAGCCGGGTGGTTTAGTCTGCTATAAATCTCATTCCCACCGAGGAGCATTAAGATTCTTCGCTCTCAGCGATTGAATAGTCTTTTGAAATTTTTTTATTTTTTTTTTTTTTTCGAACCCTTTTATGCGATTTGTGCTTATTTCCTGGGCGTTTTGCTACAAGTTCTGCGTTGTCGTGGCAGTATAGTAACACCCCGATGATAATCTGCGGTAAGGAAGTTGCTACTTCCGCTTTGGCCGGGAACTCGTACGTTGTTTGGTTTGTTTTTTTTTTTTTTTTTTTTTTTTTTCTTTCTTTTCTTCCTCGACCGACACAGTGCGAAAATAATGGCAATAACACGATGCTCGAATCTCGATTTTACGCAACGATGATTCCTCGCTCGACGAGACCACATCGCTTGCGTCAGACCAGATAGATCATAGTCGAGAGCAAAAAATTTTTTTTGCATATACGTAGGTATATATATATATGTATAAGCTCTTTTGACTCGAGCAATCTTTTTTCATGTGCAATTCTTCATTACTCGTGTCATTAAAAAAAAAAAAAACAAACAAACAAAACGTCATTAACGTTTCAACGTCAATTTTTTCACTGATAATAATCAACGCCTGAAAGAATAATTTGAATTAATAAAAAAAAATGTACGCACGTCGAATGAAATTTTTATGACCACAAACGAAAATTTGTTTCCGGAATAAATTATATTCTTCGTTAAACTTCATACGCGATTTAGACCGTGAAAAAGGGTCAATTCAACATTCGAATTCGAGCCATTAAAGTTGTTTAATGTTAATATATATATATATATATATATATATATATATATATATATATATAGACTGAAATTTCAGGCAAAAACGTTTAAAATAAAATTAAAAAAAAGTCTTGGAAATGGGATATGTAACGCCAGAGGAGTTGCAAAACTCTTGTGAAACGTTTATGGGGTCTATAGTTTGGCGCCAAAAGGACAAGCCACGGAAACCTTCGAGGGATTTCCGGTTTATCCGTATACACGCCGGTGTGTCTTCTGTGTACATTTGAGACGAGAGGGTAAAACGAGAATGAGCTCTGTGTAGACTGCTCGGGTAATACGAGATGTGATTTGTCTCTTGAGACAATGGTACATACAATCCCGATGAGAGAAGTACCACACTCCCTGTCTGTCTGTCTCTCTCTATCTCTCTCTCTCTCTCTGGGTTCTGCATATAGAGGATTCCACGTTATTATGAATTGGAAAGATGAAGAGCGAGAGAAGAATAAAAAAGGGATGTAGGTGTGGGGCTTCTGTCATCTGAGATGCGATACGACGGAGTTCAGTGAGTAAATTTTGATAAGAATAAATAAACATACGATTATGAATTAACGAATGAATGAGTCTCTCATTGTGAAATTAATTGTGAAAATAAGTAGCGAGTGTGGCATATACGTAAGGATATAATGAATCACGAGCGAAAAAAAAAAACAGTAGCTTATCAAGTACGTACAGGCCAAATATTTGGTTGCTTGAACTCGAGAAACGTGGGAGACATATGTTATAACGGTAGGCCAGAAGAGTATAAGCGCTATTGTGAAAATCGTGAATGCGGTCATGAGTACTTAAGATCTTGATGACTAAGATCTTGAAACATTGAGTGATTGATTTCATTCATTTACATATATGAATATTATCGAATTATCTCGGTATATGTCATTATAGGAAAAAAAATAAAAAGTGAGTGAGCAAGTACGTGAGTCAGTTTATGAGTAAGTGAGTAAGTGAATTAGAACGTGAGTGAATCAGTAAGGAAGTGAGTGAGCGAGTGAATGAGTGAGTTGATGTGTAATTGGATGAGTCAGTGAGTGAGTTAGAGCGTGAGTAAATGCGCAAGGAAGTGAGTGAATGAGTCAGTGAGTGAATTAGAGCGTGAGTGAATGGGTAAGGAAGTGAGTGAGTGAGTGATATAGGTTGATTGGTGAGTGAGCGAATGATTGAATAAGGGAGCGTGTAGGTGGATGAGTAACTCAGTAAGTGAGCGAGTGGATGAGTGAATGAGTGAGTGAGTGAATTAGTGAGTGAGTGGATGAGTGGATGAGTGAATGAGTGAGTGAGTGAGTGGATGAGTGAATGAGTGAGTGGATGAGTGAATGAGTGAGTGAGTGGATGAGTGAGTGATTGGATGAATCAGTACGTGAGTTAAAGTATGAGTTGATAAGTAAGGAAGTGAGTGAGTGAGCACATGAGTGGCTGAGTGAGTGAATGAGTAAGGAAGTGAGCGAGTGAGTGCGCGAGTGAGTGAATCAGTGAGCACGGGAGCGTGTGGGTGAATAAGTAACTGAGTGATTGAGTAAGTGCGTTGAGTGAGTATGCGAGTGATTGAACGTGCGAGTGAGTAAGGAAATGATTATATCATCTATGAAGGAAAATTAATTAAAAAAAAAAGGTTATAAAAGATAATTTAATACCCGAGTTTAATAACTTGAGTAAATTAATCAATCGGTGAGCAAATGAGGAGAGTGAATAAATGAATAAGTCGGAGAGTAAGTAAGTGATTGATTGAGTGACTCAATGAGTGAGTTAGAGAGTAAGTGATTGATTGGACGAGTGAATTAATGAGTGAGTGTGCAAGAGTAAATAATCAAGTAATCCGTTAAGGATTATGGGTACAAAAGTGGCAATAAAAATAAAGGTAAACATATAGCTTCGATCGGTTTTGAGTAAATTAACGAATTGAGTGTTTCATGTGAGCAAGCGAGGGAGTTAGTGATTGAGTGAGAGCTGCGATCATGATCGTGCTTCGTTACCAGAATAAGAGGGGCGGCTCTACGATTACAGCCGTGAGTGAATAACTGATGAGTGAGAAAATGAGTGAGTGAGTAAGAAGAAAACAAAGGGTCTCTCCAGCGCGTCCAGTAGATTAGAAAGATGAACCAATTAAAAATAAACGTTAACTGGACACTTCCTCTCTTTCTCTCTCTCTCTCTCTCTCTCTCTCTCTCTCTCTCTCTCTTTATCACTTTATATAGCGGGAGTACAATATAATTTGGTTTGATGCCAGTGTGTGGATAAGCACCTAGGCTCACGTGGACCGTGTCTAACAAGTACACTCAACATTATGATGCTCGCCCAGGCCTCTTTTCTAGCTTCCTGCTCAACGCATCACTTCCAATCCATTCTCAGATCCAATTCTCGGACTCACGCGACAAACGAATGAGAATGTTTCATAAGCGTTTGCAAAAATAATGGAGATGAGAAAAAAAAAAAAAAAAACAAAAAAAAAACACATGACGATGTCTCTTGTCTTTCGCGGATTTCGAATGAGGGTACACAAGTTCAGAGAAACAATACAATGAATAGAAGTTAGCGTCAGCGGAATTTAGAAACGGCAATGTTGCAACGGCTATAATGATTATAATAATCATAATAAGAATGTCGAATATTATATTTTTATTGTTGATACGAGAGAAATAGACTCGAATGTCCCGAGATATACATTGAATTCGTCGTCTTGGGCACCAGACACAAACACACACACACGCAGACAGAAGAGGCAACGACTTGGAACAATTAGGCGCAAATAAAGAAATAAAAGAGTTGTTTTGTAAGAATGGTGTAATTGGCACGATAGGAGTCCTCGCTAAAATTTCTCGGTACATAAATTGCAATATCAGGCTAGACGCAATTTCAAATTCGCACGAGCAGCAGCAGCAGCAGCAGCAGCAGCAGCAGTAGCAGCAATTTGTTTCTTCCTTCATTCGTTCTCGCTAAATTATCGTCAATTTGGCAAATCTCAAATCGATCGAGTTCAATTGCAGAAATCGAGGATTTTCTTTATAATTGCATATGTGAAAAACTAGCGGATCGATTAATTTGGAAATTTCATCGATCGACTCGTCAACAAATCATTCAATGTCGTGAAAAATATGAGGAAAAATATATATTCATTAAGATCCATAGGAAACGAATATGACGTTATTCGATTATAATGAAATGAAAATGGAATTGTTTTTTTTTTTTCTTGTTTTGTTTTTAAATTCTCTCAGCATTTTTTGTTGATAATTATTTTCGAGATATCAACACGCGGTGAGGCAATTAAAATAAATTGGATAAATCAATCGTATAATTGGATGAATTGTGTGCGTGTGTGTGTGTGTGTGTGTGTTTGGGCAATATTTTTTCCAATTTGCTGATGACGAATTCTACGATTTCGTGGATATCACATTCGGAATTTTTGTTTTATTTACCAACGGCCACGTTGGCATTCCGAGATCCTCGATTTGGCCTCGTCGTTACGGGGAAACTCTGATGGACGTCGTGATCGCAGCTCATCTCCTGAAATTTCGTCAGAGCCTTAACGTACGACGAGACGACCTGTGAATCGTAGAAACAAAATGAAAAAAAAAAATTAGACTCAAATGACGATAGAGATATAATTCGAATCTTGTCTCGAAATGTTTTTCTCTTAATTTTCAATTTTTTTTTTTTTTCAGGAGTTTTCGAACTGCACACTTTTGTTTTGCATTAAATTCTTTCAACGATTTTAATAAAGGATGTTGAGTTGGTTACTCAGATGGGGGATCGGTGCGCGCGTTGAGCCGCGGGGCATGCATCGACGATACAATGTTGCACCGCTCACGGGCGAGCGGGTCCTCTTTCTCTTTCATTATAAATATTCTAAAAACTGTACTACTAAAAATTCTAAAATTTTTACAGAATATCCATGCAATGTCTCTTAAAACATATTTATATTTTTCAGCTTATTGGCACCATTTTCTCGTCAGATATTACGTAAATGCTGCAAAAATTGGCAGAATTTACGAAACGCATCAACTTTCCGATTTTTTTTTTCTCAATAACGAGCTTCCTAATCGTCGTGAAATTTTTACACGACCTCTTGAATATTTCATACAAAAACATATAAAATTTTCAGAAATCAGTCATCATTTTCGATTTTGAACTCAACATCCTTAAAGAAAATGTTGCTTCATTCTTCGGGCTACCTTGTAGTAATACATTGTGGTCATTTGTATAACTTTGTCAATTTTTTTAGAAAATAATATAATGTAATTCAGCATAAACATATATATAATATATCCCTTTACTTATTTTCTAACAATATCCTTAAAGTACACATCGTGCTATCAAACATTTATCTCTTAATCTTCATTTATTCCTTTACTCCATCTCCATCTTTTCCTCCTTACTCATTTTTCTGCAAACCTCTTCTATTTCCCTACAGCAATCACGCATCCCTTTTTGTATTTTTCCACACAGCATATTTATCATTTCTCCCTTTATTGCCCATTAATCAATTAGGAGTATGAATGAAAATTTTTTTTTTTCAATCATCGGGGCGCATAATGTAGAGTAAGTAAAAATAATGAGGACGTATTTTTTTATTTTTCGTTAAAAATGACAGATGCACCTGTTATAGGCAATTGAATTTCACGGATTTATATATATATATATATATAGATATAGCGTAACATGTGTGACGTCATAATGTTATATTTTTCAATTTGTTATATTAACGTCAATTTTGATTCAAATAAAAAAATAAAAAATACGTACTAAATATTTTTTCTTAAACTACCAGATTTTGAAATAAAAAAATTTCATTCGTACTCCCAATTCTTTATCTGCATTCTTTCTTCCTTTCTCTGTTACTAACTCTCTACTTCTTTTTTTTCTTACATATTAACAAATGCTCCATCGTCTCATCCTGTTCTTTACGTATCCTGGACTTCCGATTCTTCTCTCCTTTCTTTTCCACCCTTCCTATGTTGCCACATCTTAACCTTGCCCACATTTCTTTGTCCCTTCCATTCACCGCCCTCTTCAGACCAGTATTTCCAAGGCATATATCATTCATTCTCAATAATGTACTTGTACATGGCATTATACGACGATTTTCTTAATATTTTCTCTTAGAATTTCCTTTTTTTAAATTTTCTAGCCCCTCTTTTATTCTTTTGTCTATTCTTTCCACATCTCTTCCGGTCCCTTAAAATTGTTATTGTGTCTTCTATTTCCATATCTTTTAGAACTTTAACTAAATTGTTTCCCCATTTTGATGGTGCACCGTTTGTGATCGCCCTCATATCTTCCGACAAGCAAATTTTTGGCCATCCATTCTTATCGCCTCTCTATAATGTACCTTCATGCTCTTTCTCTCATCAAATATCTTCGGACTACCTTTTTTTTTTGCTTGTCATATTTTTCTTACAGTTAAAAAAAAAAACCCCTCCAATGAATTTTACCAAATATTTGCCTTTCAGCTGGTTAACGAATTTCAGCAAATTAAACGCTCGTATTGCTATGAAAAAAAAAATTAACATATCGGCGTAGAAAAAAAATTGCATTCTTCGATTTTGATAAAAAAAAAAAAGATTATTTTTCGAAAATCCTGGTGTGATCGACGAAAATTTAATATTCGAGTAGAAAAATAATTCGAACGAATGCTTTGTAATAGCTGAAGAATTTTATAAATTTATGAATTGAATAAATTTACAAAATGATGAAACTTATAAATTGAAGAAATTTCTCACCGGTGAATTCTCGGTTCTAAAATTTTCTCCTCTCTTTCGGAGCGCATCTCGTCCATCGTTAAAACTCTTCTGGCAATGATCTGATCAAAAAAAAAAAAAAAGAAAAAAGAAAAATGATATATTTGAAACAAACTTTTCATTAATTTTCTTTGCCTTTAATTGAAAATAATTCGTGTGGTTCTACCGACCGAAATGATCGCATCGCACATTTTCTTTGGCTCTTAGAAGTATTTTCATCGCTTCTCGAGTCTCTTTGGGAAATTTGACTTCCTTCGAGGCACGATAAAGGTCGTCGCTCGTCGGAGTTTCCCAATCTTGCTCCGAATCTTCGGATCCGTTGGCATTCTCGGGCTCCTCGATCGAACAAAAACGTGGAGGAATCGAGACATTTTTCGTTGCTGCGAAAAAAAATAAAATAATTCTAAATTTTTTTCTTCATATTTTTCATGCCAATGAGTTAAAAATATTTTTAATCATAGAAAAAAAAAAATGTCCGGCTACATGTGTATATTTATATATATATATATATATATTCAATCACCTCTGCTTTTTGACGAATTTTCAGCCTGAAATATTCGAGCTTTTTCCTGGATACAAAAATCTAACGATCCGTTGTGCTGTGAAAATTTTTTTTTCCCACGAAAATTTCGAACTTTCTCGCTATCCTCGGGTTTTTCTGTAAATCCTTGAAACGATTCTTGAGAATTTTTCAATTCAATATCGTTGCTCGCGACTTTTTTCCTCAAATTTATTCCTCTCTGGGATGTTTTTTCGTCGATATCACGACCGGGCAGATGAAAAGTTACTCGACGAGGACTCGTACTCTTTTGTCGTTTGATCATCATTGCCCTAGGATTTTTTTCCGCCTCGACGAGATTCGTCGAATTGTTTTCTCGAACGCAATGATTATCGCATGAATTTTCAAAATTTGACTCTTTCCATCGACAAATTTTCTTCATCGTACGTTCAGGTTTCACCGAATTGCATTTATTTGCTCTACCGTTTATTGCCGAATTTTTACAAATTTGCAAATTCGTTTTGTCAATTTTTTGACAATTTTTCTCGTCAAATGCATTTTTTTGAATTTTCATCGCATTTAAAATTTGCCTCTTCATGAACAACTTTGGCAATTCTTCCTTTATCACGCTATATGCCTCGAGCTTCTTTTCCTCGAACGAATTACGCGATTTTGGCGATGAACGGTTTATCGAAATATTCGCTGTTCTCTCGTTCCAAAATTTCAATTTATCATCATCGATTCTGTCGATTATTTCCATTGATTTTTCACGATTAATTTCCGGACTTCGCGATGCCAATCTTCGATGCTGTTTTTCCAATATCGTTTCCCACTTGAATTCACGCTTTTTCGGAAATTTTCTGGTTAAAAATGACTTTTCATCGACGATTTTCGATTCTTTTTCATCGACGTAATTTCTTACGATCGGAACAATTGTATTAACAATTTTCTCCTTACCGATGATAACCTTTTCATCGTGAATTTTCACATCAGCGATCGGTATTACAATTTCATCGTCAATAATTTCCAAATTTTTCGTAATTATCTCGAAATTTTCTCCGGATACAATTTTTTCATTCGATTCATCGTTATCATCCTTAGCCTCGATCGTTGCTTCGTCGATCGTCGCGCTCGTCGCGATATCGTTGAAATTTTTTTTCTCCTCGTTCGATTGAAATTTTTGCGATTTTTTCGCAAACAAAATTAATTCATTGAATTTATCACAATTTTTCGCTTCCTCGGAGCTCGTAATTTCGATTATTTTTTCGTTCGATGATTTGTCAAGCGACGACGAGACCGAAACTTCTCCGCCGCTTCTCGATATTCTCAGGCACGACGGGGCATTCCTTCGATATTTTCGTATTTTCTCGCGAATCTCATTGTCGGCCAATGATTTACCATCAACGAACAAATCTCGGGGAAATTTGTCACTGGAACATTTTATTTTGAATAACGGCGCGCACGGAGCGCTCTTTGATCTTCTCTTGTTGAATTCACGTTTTTCAAAATTTTTCGTAACGTTCGATTCTTTCTTCGAGAAACGTTGAATCTCCCCGTTCGTATGTTTCTTCATTGAATTCAATGATGCGTCGTTATCATCGATAATCCTCGAATCTTTCGAATATTCCTTGAAGAAATAATCGTAAAATTTTTTCGAATGATTTTTCAACAAATCCAAAGTGCCAACGTTTTTTCCATTAAAATTTTCCATTTTAACGCTAGAAATTTTACGTATCTTCATCCCATGAAATTCATCGCTCTTGTTGACAATTTTCATCTCACTTTTGCACAATTTTTTCATCTGTTTCGCATTTTTTACCTCACGTTCGAATATTTCCGGCGAATTTTTCGTATATTTTCGAAACAACGGTACGATCCTTCGTGGCTCGAAATTCACGAGTTCGACGTGCTGTTTGCTCGTGAATAAACGCGGCGATAATTCACTATCGGAGCTCGAATTTTTCGACAACTTTTCGCGTAGCCTCGGTGATTTTTTTTCCGCATTTTGCAATTTACATCGGCGCCTCGAGCGTATATTCGCCTCGATCTTCGAACATGGTTTATTTCCACGTCGCGAAACTTCGGGACGTATCTCGATGCTTCGTTCATCTCGTTTCATTTTATCCAAAATTCCATTTGAACCCGAGATTAACGTCAATTCGATGTCACAAATGTCATTTTATTCGTTGTCGTAAATGACGGAACGTCAAAGTGACGAAAACAAAAAAAAAAAAAAAAAAAAATTCAAGGTGATAAGAAAGAATGACGATCTGAAAAAAGATTTAAAGTTTCATAGTTAATAAATTTTAAATCAATTATTGATTTCTCATGGAGCAAGCTTCGCGATGGTGGACATTTTTTTTCTTCGGTATTTCATGTGTTCAAAATTTACCAAAAACCCATCGGAAAGTTAAATTGAGAAAATTCATGGTTGTTACGCATTATTGACTCAGAAATTTCCTGACTTTTCCAGGTTTTCCACGCAGATTTTGCAAATATTCCAGGGAGATTAGGATTGAATAAAAAAATGTTAAATATTAAAATAGAAAATTAAAAAAAAATACTGTAATACCAAAAATAATTTAAGCACTGCGAAGTAAAAAATAAATACATTAAAAGTAACTACCAAACCTGTTCTTTATTATAAACGGGAATTTTTATGTCGGTGCCAATAAATGAAAAATAAATATAAACACTTATCCACAATAATAATTGCGTAGTTGCGTATCGACAAATCGAATGCAGAAGCATAGCTTTAGAGCTTACGAGTAAATTAGTTTTTAATTTTTGAAATTTTCATTGTTTGGCACTGACGTAACTTTTGTCGTATATAATTAAGAATAATATAAATATTAAAAATATACAAAAATATTAATTTTTATACTTTTCAGTTTTTCCTTTAAGTTGGTTTCGTTTTTCGTAATTCTGGCAAAAAGTAAATTCTGTAAAAATTCCAGAGAATTTTCTAAATTCCCTGATTATTCCAGGAGGAAATAAATTCCCTGAGTTTTTCCCGTTTTCCATATGCGTAACAAGCATGAAATTAAAAAAAAAAATGTGGTTGTAGTGCAAAATTTTTCGTTTATATCTCGAGAACGTTATGGCTCAAAATTTTCACATATTTTGCTCATTAAATCCCCTTTACTTGCTGCAATTTTTGTTGAAATAACTCGAGGACTTAAAAATTCACAGGATTTTAAAATTAAAAAAAAAAAAAAAAAAAAAAAAAATGTACACGATTGCTCCAAATTTCGTGAATTTTCAGTTATCGCGTCGAAACTTTTAACGAAGCCTGAGATACAGGTATGCTTGGTATTGAATTTGGCGAGAATCGTTCGAAGAGTTCAAGATTATATGAAATTTTTTCGAATTTTATTAAATCAAAATTTTTTTTTTACGGAAAATGACATGTCGGCCCGAAATTTCATTGGATTATCGGATCGGAATTTCGTTGCACGAATAAAATCGATAAAGGTGTTCAGATTTTTTGAAACGTTTTACAGAGAACCAAAAACATTTCGTTTGTTCGTCTCTAATTTATGAACAGAAATTTATCATTCTACTTTTGACGCAACGGGAGAAGAGAAAATGTCTGTCGAGAGTTGCGAGAATGAAACATCTGTCCGATCGTTTTCTACAACTAAGTACCGGATTCCCCGTTATTTAATGCAGTCATTAGTGCATTCAATACAGAGGCCTCGTAAATTACGAAAAAAAAGAAGCATCAAGGCCAGCCGCTTTCTTGTTTCCTCATTTTTGCTAGAAAGCAACAAAAAAAAAAATTAAAAAAAATTCTCGCCAATTACGCGATTCAGTTAAGAATTTACATCCGATTCTCAGATAATTTCAACAATTTTTTGCAACGAATTTTTTTTTTTTTTATAAGCCGTTCAATGACTTATGATAATTTCAATTAATGAGATAATTTATCAATTAATAAAAAAAAAAAAAAATAATCAAGCACGAAACGATCAGTCGAAATAATGAAATTTCTGGAATATTGTTAAATAAAAATTAAACTTTAGGAAAACGAATGCGAGAAATTTTTTTTTTCTGACGTTGCATGATGTGTAATACCAAATTTCGTGTGAATCGACAGAAAGCTTGGGATTTTACGAAATTTTGAATTTTTTTGAAAAAAAAAAAAAATAAATTGAAACGTTAAAGTTCGAGGAAAAAAATTCGGATTACAAAATTTCATATTTTGTTTTCTGACAATTGTGAAAAAAAAAAATTATGCACGTTATTATAACGTATATAATGTTACGTTTGTAGGAATTTTCCATTGGCTAAATTTTATTGCCGCATTATCATTTAAAAAAAAAACGAGAATGCAAATTAAATTTCCAAATTGATTCCTGATAATTTTCCGACACCGAAAAATCTTTCGAACCAGCCAAAATGACATAAAAAAAAAAACTAAATAAAATTATGAAAAATCAATGATGCACATTTGTTTTTCATACTTTTATCGATAAATTTTCATGCAAATCTCCGAAAGATCGTCGATTACCATTTTTCCAGAGTTTGCGTTCAAACGCAATCTGCTGTATGAGAACGGAACAAGGCTAGTCTTGGATAAGTTCGCTGACCGTTGCGGAAAAAGCCTCGTCTCGTACACGGGCCACGTTTATGTACATATCCAATACGTACGTATTATACGCGAAGCTGTAAACTCGGGGAAAAGAGAGACGAGAGATGAGAAAAGAGCCAGCCAGACCGTAACTGCTCGTGGTCGTGACCGTGACCGAGTTGTTCATCTTCAATCTCCCATATTTCTTCTTTTTTTTTTTTACTTCTTTCCCCCCATCGCACTTGTGTCCATTTTATTCGAAGCATATAATTCGAATTTTTTCCACCTTTCTTCGTATCCTTTTGGGAAAACCTCGTTTCTCTGTAAAAACAAAAACAAAAACAAAAACAAAAAAACAAAAAACGAAAATGACCGGAGCATTATCCATGGTTATTCCGAGGAGAAAATATCAATTTTTTTTTTCTTTCAATTATCGTTTTAATGGGCACGTGCATAATAGGAGCCATTTTTTTTAGTAAAAAAAAATCACAATTAAAATTGAATCAATTGTTGGTGTAAATATATATATATTTTTTTTAATTATAAAAAAAAAATTCGGTGTATACTGAAAATTTTTTCTTCGACGCATCGTGCGGTATCGCGGATAAAAATCGATGATCGGACCTCTCGAAGCAGTAAATTTTTTGGCAACTGCAAAAAAAAAAGCAAGAAATAAAAAATCGACAATATAATTCAGTTTGTAATATATATATATATATTTTCTGATTGTTTTGTTCGTTTTATTAACCGTGGAATAACGGTTACAAAAAAAAAAAAAAAAAAAAAAAAAAGAAAAAAAAATAATGGCATGCAACAGTTACGGAAATGTTCTCGTCGAAACTCAATGAGCAGTACAATTTTACGTTAGAAAGAAGAAATGAATGAAAATCGAGGTTTTTTTTTTTTAAGAAAATCCATTCGCCCATTTTTTTTTCTCAAGCAGGAAAACAAACTTTCAATGGCGAGTGTAAACCGCAATTTTTCTTCCTCTCTCTCTCTCTTAATTCTCTATGTGCCGGATTACATATACTTTTATGTGCAAATGTACATAGTATCGTTACAATAATACGTGTTTTTTTTTTTTTTAAATATTGTTTATGCATGTTTTTTTTTATCAATTTCATTGTTTTTTTTTTTCACCTTTTTCAGCCGTTCCGGGGACGATTTTGTCAATCGTAATTTCTTCACAATTTAATCTCTTAGAATTTAACGAATTTTTTCTCTCACATTTTTTCGATCGTTTTAGTTCATTGCAATTTTATCGCAGAATGTACTTTTGTTTAAAATTTCTTCGAATTTCCAAGTCTTTGATTGTTATTTATTTTTTTTTCCCTCAAATCTTCAATGTTGCCGTTACGTATTCGCGAAATGTCGAATATGTATTTTTCCATTGTTCAAATTTCAATTTCATCGTATACGTGTCAGTTGCCACTTTTTTTTAGGGCTGCTCATCAAATTTTTCGAATTTTTGACTTTTTTTTTTCTTCCGTTCAACTTCAATTAAATGCATTTGCTCACTCTGCTTCTTTCTCAATCGTCGTTTCCCTCTATCGTCCTAGCGAAAGCACGAAATTCCATTCCATAATAATGATAATAATAATAATAATAATAATAATAATAATAATAATCATTATTATCGTAATAATAATTGTTTTTATATATTCTACGATTACTTTTCTCTTGAAAGAAAAAAAAAAACAAAAAAAGAAAAAGTATTGCAAAAATTAAATTGACTTGTTCCACGAAGCGACACGAAAAAAAAAGGAAGAAAATATTTTCTTTCCTTCCGGCGAACTAGGAAGCGAAATATCGTTTGCCTAAAGACTGGGGGGGGGGGGGGGGGGGGAAAGATGGCGATTATAAAAATTCGTATGAAAGTGAAAAATTCAATCTGCACTCTCTCGCTCTTGTATTCGATGTCTCTCGCGCTGAAAAAAAAAAAAAAAAATTGAAATAAAGCCTTCGAGGGGCACTTTTTTTTTTTTTAATCGCAAACAGTCTGGAACTCGCGAAGATATTTCGACGGGACTCGGGGAAAAGAAAATTCGAGAAAAAAAAAATACGAGTACAATATTTTTCTCTCTCCCTCCCCCCGAACGCCTCAATCATTTTTTTCTCCCCTCTGCTCCTATCATCGATCGACTTGATTACTTACAAACTAGCGCACGGTTTATTCGTCCTTATTAACGCTGTTTGACCAGCTAAACTCTTTGAGAGACGAAAAAGGGGAAGAAAAAAAAAAAAAAAAAAAAAGCAAACAAAATCGTTCTCGTAATGAAACGAATTTGAAAATTTTTAGCCATTCTCTCGCTCTCTCAATTATTATTATCATTATTATTATTATTATTTTTTTTTTTCACTCGATGAAACAAACATTCGAATAATTTTTAGAAAAAATTGCTGATTCTCTCTTTTGTTTGGTTGTTTTTTTTTCTCCTATTCCTTCCAATCTTTCTTGATGTCAAACGACCATTCCCACTTGAGATGCTCGTGCTTGTCGTCGTCCGTGAAGAGTGAATTAACCATGTACGAACCGCGCGCCACAATTCCCGCTGGAGCGTCCTCGGACGGTGTCGTGTACGATTGTATCTCCTTTTTCGGCGGATAAGAACCGACCATGTGCGTCATTTTGTCGACTAAAATTGAGAAATCAAAAAAATTGAAGTAAATTAAAAATATATATATATATATATATATATATTTTTCATAAGAGCAAAAGAACAAATTAGAAACTTGCTCATTGATTTCTGATTTTTTTTTTCTTTTCTTTATTCCAAAGCTATGAGCAAAAATGGATTTCTCAATTTTGTGCAATTCTCTTTAATTTGCACGATTGTTATTTAGTGTTGAAATTGAAATTACAATTTATTGAGTCGTACAGCGGAGATAAAGGACATTGTATAAAAAAAAAGTTCATAATTCACATTTACACATAAATATTAAATTTCATACTTCTTCCAACAAAAATGTCTATCCTCCCTAGACTTCTCAATATACATACGGGATTGCAAAAGCGCTAATGCACTTGTCCGCAGTCCAGGCCTAAAATCTAAAGTAGTCTATTCGCTGCGTGCAGTGCCATACTTATAGCGGCTGAGAACGACTTAGAGCGCCCATGGTGGCGAGAATGCGCATGTTTTGCTGGAGTCGCGTGGTGCAATTGAGGGCAGTATAATGAGAGAAGTCGCGGAAAGGAAATTCAAACTGTTGCGTGAAGTCATGTAAGAATGTTTTCCGCTACACAATTTCGGAAATTAAGTTTTACGCGTTTCCGACGGCAATTTATAAAGTTGAGCAGCGAAAAAACTAGATTCGTTGGGTGCAAAAAACAATGAAAGTAAAATTCTTGAGGTTAAACGCGCATATTTTGTCTGGTATGAAAAATTCATGTCAGGATATTATAATACAAATAAATTGATTTTTTTTCTCATTTTTGGTAGCTCTCGTGATTGGCTACCCGAATATGCGGTGAGCACTTGGCGGGTAATCGTTCATCTACGTTACAATCAAGTCCGAGTTACGTCTTTCTTGTTCTCGATACGAGCCTCGTCGGTTCGTGTGACAAGACCGACAAGGTTCATGCTTAGACTCAAATTGAGAAGGAAAAGTAGCCGTAAACCTATTTTCATTGCATCGTAATACGTCGACTTTTTTTTTTTTTTTCAACGCAGTTATAGTCGAGCTCACCTCAAAAAACTCTACGCAGCGCGAATATAAACGTTCGTTTATTAAAATTAATCCAACAAGGTTTCGTCTGTGTAAATAAATGAGAGCTATTCCAGCAAAATTTGCGGAGTACAGCCGGCCGCGGCGCCACTTGGCTTTTATTTATTTATTCGATTTATTGTTCACTTTACTTTTTTCATTGCCGTTGCTATTTGTCTATATGCACTTTTATAATTAGGGTGCTTCTCATATTTTTTCGCATTTTATGCCGCTCTATTTTGTCTATATACACTTTTATAATTAAAGTGCTCTTGTACTTTTTTGCACTATATAATTCTATTTAAAATATCAGGGAGGTATATTCCTTACAGCTTGCTCTATTGTTTTTTTTTTCCTGTTTTTTCGATGCATCGTTAGTACATTTCCTCGCTTTTGCTGCTCAAATACATTCATTGCTTTTGCCGCTATTTAACGATAGTATTTGTTTTCAAGTTTCGATAAATTAATTTTTTATTCATAAAATCTGTATCCCTTTATCGAATCTTTTTCAAGCTCAATACCGGGCATGGTTCTCGTGTAGCCTATTTGCATTCAAGCCGATGGCACGATAGTCGTAAATTTCTCAAAGTTGCCCAAAAATTGCACGAACCGGGAGTATCGATTAGACGCACATATCAATTTTTCGATAAATCGAAAATTCCATCATTTTAGAACGCATCGGTCGACTCTCATCAAATTCAATGGCAAACAGTATTCGTTCTTGCTAAATCTTCACGAAAATTGTATGAAACAAAGGGGAGCGGTGGAGCTCTACTCGAGT
Organism: Rhorus exstirpatorius; assembly: GCA_963564615.1. Classification (NCBI taxonomy): domain Eukaryota; kingdom Metazoa; phylum Arthropoda; class Insecta; order Hymenoptera; family Ichneumonidae; genus Rhorus; species Rhorus exstirpatorius. The sequence goes on from OY751317.1 coordinate 30,848,701, forward strand.
GCAAAACTTCAGTTCCATCGGCCAAACCATTCCGAAGTTACAGAAGTTTAATTTTTTGAACCTCCTTTGTTCCCCAAAGCTTTGAGCAAATGGGTTTCTCAATTTTGTGCAAGCTTCCAATTGGCATGATTCTTTTTTAGTGTTTTCAAGTTTCAATAAATTAATTTTTTTTTCATAAAATCTGAAGCCCTTTACGAAGTCTTTTTGAGCTCAGTTCTAGGCATAGTTCTCGTTTGGCCTATTCGCATGCGAGCCGTTGGCACGATAGTCGTAAATTTCTCAAAGTTGCTCAAAAATTGCGCAACCCGGAGGATCGATTCGACGCGCATATCAATTTTTCGATAAATCGGAAATTTCATAATTTTAGAACGAATCGGTCGATACTCATTGAAATTCAATAGCGAGCATCATTATTTGATCTTGTTTAATCTTCACGAAAATTATATCAAGCGAAGCATTGAAAAATGGAAAAAAAGCTCCGCGAGAACAAAGCTTCTTCCACGGGAAAGCAAAAAATGGTCTCATACGGGGGGTTTTTTTTTTTTTTTTTTTTAAATAATTTTTCGAACTCACCAGGAACTCCAAGGCGGTATGTTTTCTGCACGTATTTCAAGCCATGAACGATTTCATGCTGTACAATGAAATCTATGCGTATTCTGTAGCTGACCCCTTCTTTGATGACGAAAGTCGTTTTTTTCAGCTGGCTAAGATCACTCGTCAGATCGAGCTCCATGTCCGGTCGGCCCGCGACGCAAAGAGCCAATTTCTTTACTATTACTTTACGCGGATCATCCGGATCTGAGAATTTTTTTTTTTTTTTTTACCCATTTTATGTTAAATAGAAATCGGATCGAAGCGACGATAAAAATTATTGTCAATTGGAACAGGAGAAATGCAATTCGAGTCTTACCGACGACGATGCCGCCGGCTTTGGCCTCGCCGAGCAAAGTTTCCTTGTACTTTCTCAGGCTCTCGTCCTCCTGATCGGCCGCGAGAAGTTGCTCGATAGTTTTTTGGGGCGGGGGCTTGTAGGTTGATTCAACCTCGCGATCTTCCTCCGCCGCGTCGATGTGCACCGGCTCCGTCTCCGCCATTATCGCCTTTCGCGCGACGGTACAAATTTTACAGGAAAAAAAATAAAATAAATAAATAAAAAATTTCGCGACTCGCACATTTTGCAAAAACGGCAGGTCGGTACGTGGTTTTTTTTTTTTTTTTTTTTGTTGAATTTTGAAACAAAGATTAACGGAGTCTGAATCTCGCGGAGATTGAATTTCCAGATAACATAGTTATCACCTTGTGAACGTATTGGAGAAAAAAAAAAAAACGAGAGGAAAAAACGCGCAAATAATAGAGCGAGAGCGCCGAAATTATACTCGACCTCCAGCGTGAGTAAAAAAAAAAAAAAAAAAAAAAAAAAAAAACAGCCGATGAGGAAAAAAAATGTATCTTTACGCGACGTTCGAAATTTAAATATCGCTCGTACTAAAAAAAAATTGTAACCTCAAAATTGGAATTTTTTTTTTCTTCAAAAATTTCTCATAATCCCATCGTCGGAGATAATTTTAGATCAGATTGAGTGAAATGTCGTTTTTTTCCAGAAAACATGGGGACATATATATTATTTAAAAAAACTGTGATATACAAATTCTCCACACTCACCGTGTTTTGTTTTCTTCTTTTTTTATTCTCCCCGTTTTACAAAAATCACAGAACGATGGTTTTGCGCGCGAGTCTAGTGAAAATTTTTTCGTATTTCTTTTCGTTCACACTCTCTTCTTGACACTTATACGTGCTTTATTGACGTTCTTTTTCTTTTCCTTGACGGAGAGATAACGATAAAAAGCCGCTCCTTGTTACACGTTCGACGCCGAGGCTACACTTTTGGGGGCGAACGACCAAGAAACAACAATATGGCGTCTTCGGATCAGCTCACCGAGACCCAGAATTTCGCGAAAAATGCGGTACGCGATAATCGCAATTAGTGATGAAAATTTTGTATCTTAAATGTGATTAAACGAAAATCTCATGATTAGTGTGTGAATTGCGATCATTTTCGTGCGATATCGCGCGAATCATTGATCGAAATGAAAGACAAAAGTCACGAGTCGAGGCAGCCATCTTGCCGATCAATAAAACTTCACGAAGCTTCGGTAGTTTACGGTTATTTCCGCCTTATCGTGCTTCAACCGCCAAATTCGAATCTCTTCCGCTCCTCTTTCTCTCTGCGTGACAAATGTCTTTGTTTAGAAAACTGATGACGATCGTACGAATGTACTTTTACGCTTTCTCCATTTCTTATAGAAAATAAAGAAAAAAAACATTCGAACTTTCGCAAAAAAAAACCAACGAAGTCAGTCCGGTGAACGCTACCCAAAATCTTCATTCTCCATAAAAATTAGCAATGTATACAATTTTTTTTTTCTTAATTAAGTATAGTAAATTTTATAATTATCAATTTAGAACAGTGAATTATTGACTTTATTGATAAAAACTCACTGAATCCTCATTAATTCTCACTCGAGCTTGTCCTATATCGCTTCTCGTACTACAAATATTGAAAATATTTTCAAAAGTTTAATTCCACAATGAAGTCGATAAATCAATACTATGATTCGATGCTTTGACAGTTCGCTCAATGTATACTACAATATTAAATTTATTTTTAATGAATTAATCAATGACAGTTATGAAATAAATTTCCCTCGAGATATTATTTGGGCAAAAAACGAATTAATAAATTATTCATCAACTCATTGATATAATTAATCGATCAATTCGTTAATTTTTTTTTTTCTTTTTTTGGTTTCGAAGAAAATGTTTCCTCACACCGATAAAATTTCATGAAATTGTTATTCCTTTTTTTGTTTTGTTTTGTTTTTCAATTCTTCTTTTCTCGCAGTATCTCATGGCAATGCGTCAATAGTTTATCCAGGCCAGCCTGATTTCGAAAATTTCCTCTGCAATTCTCAATCTTCTTAGCTAGCAGCTCCGGATGAACTTTCCCCAGCTCAACAAGGGCATCTGCGGACAAAAAAAAAATCAACAAGTACAACATTTTCCGACGAAACAGCTAGTAAAATAATAATAATAATAATAATAGAAATAATAATAATAATAATTAATAAGCATTCAATGAATAAGCTCATATTGTTTACCAAGCATGAGCGATTGAAATTTTTCATCGGGATCGTCGAGATGAACAATGGCTGTCGTGTACAAAAAATCAACGTGACTTTTGCTGAAAATAATGTCGTAATTTTTCGTTCGAGCTCCCCAAACTATGACGAGAGCCTCGATCGCAGCGATTCTAACATTGTCGCATCCGTCGTCGAGCCTCTTCATCACAATCGGATAAATTTCATGAACATTATTATCGCTGACGATGCACAATTTTCTGCCAATTTCGATTATCAGGCAAATCGCTCGAAGCGCGTAAAGTCGGGTTTTTTTTGCATTATCGTCGACGAGACCAACGAGAACGGGAATTATTTTATCAAAAAGTTCCGTAAAATCCTCGGGTTTGGTGAATAATTCAATTTTTTTCTCTTTTTCATCGATCTCGATGATATCCTTCGATTTATCCTTCTCATGATTTTCCTTCGATTTATCCTCATAATCGTTTTTCGTTGATTCATCATTATCAATATTTTCCCCTGAACCAACGAAATTGGATTTTTCATTAGAATCATCGATCCCAATGTTTCCCGCTGATTTAACGATTCGAATCGATTCGATGATACATTTTCTTTCATTCGAACTTATCTCATCGTTTCTGGTCGTTTCATCGTCGAGCAAAGCGCACAAACAACAAATCGCCGCTGTTCGTATCGCCTCGGCGGATCTTCCGGCCGACCAAACGAGTCCGGGAAAAATAACTTCTCGCAAAATCGTATCGACGAAAATTGCTCTCTCCTCGATATGCCGCATCGTTACGTTTCTACGTTGAAAATAATTTCCCAGTAGAATGAATAATTTTAATCTCAATTCCGGATCGGAATCGTTGCTCATTGTTTTAATCAATATCGTCAATACGAGATCGGTATTGCGTGACGTTGCGAACGAGGCGCGAGTCAGGCAAACACGAAATATTTGCAATTCGTCGCTGTGAATCGTCCATGCCTGGCACGAATCATCGAGATCCATGAGAATCGGTCGCAGATGTGACGCGAACAGTTCGTCGAGTTCGGAAAATTCCTCGATACGGGCGAGCTCCTCGAGGAGATTATCGACGAGGGCGAGGGTCTTGTCTTCGTGGCAGGTTGAGACAAGAGTGAAGATAACCGTGAAAAGTTCCTGCGAGATTTCCGAACAGTCCTGAAAAAAAAAAAGTAAAAATATATATTTTTCTTCGTCCCAACTGAACGCATGTGCGAATCGATTGATTTTTATGAAATTAACCCTTGAACCCAAAACGTTTTTTTTTTTTTGTACCCTCGTACACAAAAGGTGGGTCATTTTTTTCCGGCTCGTTTTTCACTAATTATAAAAAATCTATAAAAATTCATATACTATCTTTGAACCTTTCGTTTACAACGCTATGAAAAAGAAAATTTGAAATAATTATTCGCAACATCTTTTTTTTATATATATATATATATATATTAGTAAAAACATCAATTATCGGCCAAGTTTGGGCTTCATTATCGGGGATCGTTTTTTGTAAGTTACACAGCTTGGTTTCTGTGCTGAAAAACACTTGCCATAATTTTTTCAGATTTTTTTCTCTATTTTTTTTAGCTACCACTCGGTATCGAATTCTTTCATTTGAAACTTTTTTGTTTTTTTTTTTCATTCAATTTTGGCAGCTTGAATTTGAAAAAAAAAACGAATTCTATATTTTTTTGTAAAAATATAAAAGAAATATAGCCTATTTAATATACGTGTAGAAGATTCTCAAAAACAAGATTATAATCTGAAACGTCGTTTTTTCGCCGTTGCCCAAAGTCCAAAAAAAAATTCCATATTTTTTTCAGAAAGCTGAGCAAATTTTACATAACGCATGTAATTTTTAAGTTGGGATCTCTAAAAACACTTCTGGGATTAATAAAAATGTAAAAAAAAAAACCTGAATCTCATTTATTCTAAGAATTGTAATACCAAACGTAACTTTTTTAGTTTTTGGAAAATATTGAGTATCTGAATTCGAAGACTGAAATTGAAGAATGATCTTTGCGTTCAAAGACTGTCAAAGGTGCTCAATCGTTGCATTCGATTTCGCCTCTGTGCCAAATAATTTGGGAACAATTATTCTCAAACCTGTGTCGAACTCAGAAACGTTTTCTCTGGCACATGTATTTCAATTGGAATAATTGTATGTTGTAATGGTAAAATAATAAAAAATAATAACCCAGTATTTACATCAGTACGCAACAATTGTCTATCGTTCGTTTCAACAGCCACTCCAAAAAATAAAAAATAAAAATTCAAATTGTTAGAATAAATGAGATTTATGTATTTTATTTACATTTTTATTAATCCCAAGAGTGTTTTTAGAGATCCCAACTTAAAAATGACATATGTTATGTAAAATTTTCTCAACTTTCTGAAAAAAATAATGTAAATTTTTTTTGAACTTTGGGCAATGGCGAAAAAACGACTTTTCAGATTATAATCTTGATTTTGTGAGTCTTCTACACATATATTAATTAGGCTATATTTTTTTTTCGGAAAGCTGAGATTTTTTTACGAACAAAATATAGAATTGGTTTTTTTTTTAAATTCCAACCGCAAAAATTAAATGAAAAAAAAAAAACAAAAAAGTTCCAAATGAAAGAATTTGATACCCAATGGTAGCTACAAAAATGGAGGAAAAAATCTTAAAAAAATTATGGCACGTGTTTTTCAAAAAAGACATCCAAGCTGCGTAACTTACAGAAAGATCCCCGATAGTGAAGCCCAAACTTGGCCGATAATTTGATGTTTTTACTCATTATATTGCACCGGATTGTTCGACCTATTCGAACAATTAAAATCGGTTTGGACAAAATTGACCCACCTTTTGGGTTTAAGGGTTAAAAAAGTAATGTAAAGGAACGATTTAAAAATATAATACGTTATCCTGAGGCCACTGTTGCATGAATAGTTTGAAAAAAAAAAGAAAAAAAAACACAAGTCAAGCAATGCGCGTGGGGAATGAAGGAAAAAAACACAAGTCAAGCAATGCGCGTGGGGAATGAAGGAAAAAAAACCTTATAACTCTTATTGGGTTTGAGTAATGTAAAGGAACGATTTAAAAATATAATACGTTATCCTGAGGCCTCTGTTGCATGAATTGTATGTTAACTTTGTTAATTAATTGAATCATTCGACGAATGATCGACTTTTTGACATATTTCAAGAAAAAAAAAACAAATTAATGAACTGATTATTCACACGATGGGAATTCGTGTGAATTATTTTATTCGATAAAAGCACGAATAATTTCATACTGAATATCTTTATCGCAATCACGAGCAATTGACTCGACACTAATTTCACATCGATCGATGGGGGATCAATGAGAAATTGATTGTTAATTCTCAGAAAGCCCGAGAAATTTTTTATTTTTCATTTTTTTTTTCCATCAAAATGTATATCAACGAAAAAACTTGCATTTTTGCAAACTCGTATAAGTGACTCGCAGCAACGACCCAATTGTTCCTGATATCGCGATTTTTTGCTTCTGCAAACGTGCGATTGTTGCAAAAATTTTGCAATCTCATGTATCTTCGGTCGAAGGCTCTCCGCCTCGCTGCCCCTTATTATAGCGGCGAAACATCTCAAATGACCGGCCGTTATAATCTCCTCCAGTGTCGGAAGTACGAGATGACAGTAGATCGAGGGTGGAACGAAATATCCCATGTACTCAGCGGCTAGCTCGACGTTATCCACGACTCGTGAATCCTCGTCGTTGCAAGCTCTTGGAAAACAAAAACAAAGAACAAAAATTATTAGTCAGTGTTGATTTTAATTTTAATTCATTAAAAATTTAATTAATTTTAATTAATAAATTCGTTTAGACTAATTGATCGATTAATATTGGGAACGACTCAGCGATTAAACAAGTAATAAATTAATTCATAAAGTTTTTTTTCCAATTAAATTTAATTACTCCGATAAGTGATTAATGAAATATACGAAATTAATGTATTTGACGAATCGCTGAAATGTCAAAAAATTTTTGATAACTATACACATGACTGAACTGTAACGATTAAATTAATTAATTTTCAAGTAAAATATGAATTTTTTTTTTTTTCGTCTCACCGATACATCCCGGGCAATAATTTCTCGATGTGCTGAGTAATGTTTTCCTCGGCATTTAACACGAGAACGCAGAGCAATTGTGCTGAGCGGACTCTGATATCGGCATGCCAGTCACCCAGCTCTCGGGTTATTCCAGCCACGAGTTTGCAAAGATTTTGCTGTACTATAACGCGACAACCGAGATTCGGTCTTTTCACTGAAATAAAAACCATAAATTTCGTTGTTCAAAAAAATAAGAAAAAAAATTAAATTACACAAATTCGACTGATCGAACGAATAAATTTAATTTTTTTAAAATAAAATTTAATAAAAGCTTTCGCATCACCGTTCGGCGGATAATGAGCCGGATCTTCGATCAAAAAATCCAATTTGTCCTTGAACTTTTCATCGCTCTCGTTCTCCTTCATGTAGAGCTCGCCGCTCTCTTGCCATAGCTCACCAGCCCGATTTCTTATGTTCTCGATCTCGTCGTGAAGACCAGTCACGAGAAGTGGCAATAATTTGTGCCACCAGCTGTAACGATCCCGAAGTTCCAGAAGCCAACAGCCTGCCACTTCGACGACAGCTGAAACGAGAAAAAAAAAAATTAAAAAATTAAAAAAAAAAAATCAAACCGCGCAAATTAGTAACTCGGATAAAATGTGCTTCGCGTCTTGCTCACTATCTCGATGAACAATTGGATTTTCAATTTTCGTTTCCTCATATAGAGGAAGCTTCGTCAGCGAGATACAATGACGAGGTATAGGAATGTGCAGGTTATTAAAGAAGAAAACAAAATAAAAAAATGGAGGAACAGTACAGTAATATTGATCACATTACAGTAACGGTCACGGTAGTAGAACAGTAAGGGTACAATAACAGTACAGTAACTGCACACTAACTGCACAGTAAGAGTACAAGTACCCTGGAAGACTTGATCAACCAATTTCCAATCCAAAAACAACCCATTGATTTCTGCAGAAATTTAATCCCAAACCAACCGTGTTGCAACCACTTTTTGCGTTCGATGGTTGGACTTCAGTTGGTTTTAGGCAAACCAACAGTACTGAGAATAGTTGAAACACGGTTGGATTTTGACACAAACCAATCGATGTATGGTTGATCCAGTTCGCCGGGGTAACAGTAAAGTGGAGTAGAAGTAAAGCACGGTAACAGTTCAGTAATGGTGCATTAACAGTACAATACCAATTCTGTTATAAAATTACGAACGCAGTTACAGTAACCGTGTAGTAACAGTAACAATTTTAGGTACAGTATGGTAGCACGATAATAATAGTAACAGTATCGTTTCAGTAACAGAGAGCAGTAATAGTAACAGTACATAAACAGTTTAATAACTGCATACTAACTGTACTATACAGTAAGAGTACAAGTACCCTGGCAGACTTGATCAATCAATTTCCTATCCGAATACAATTCATTGATTTTTTGCGAAAATTCAATCCCAAGCCAACCATGTTCCAACCACTCTTTGCGTTCGATGATTGGATTTCGGTTGGTTTCAGGCACACCAAAACCGTAGAAGCAACAGTCGAGAGTTTGGAACTCGGTTGATTTTCGTTAAACAGTGAAGTCAGTGAAGTGTGCTCAGAATAGTTGAAACACGGTTAGATTTGGGGATCCAGTCCGCCAGGGTAACAGTACGGTGACAGCACATTAACACTATAGTAACAGTACGGTCCAGTAACAATGCAGTGCAGTAGAAGTACAGCACAGTAACAATGCAGTCCAGTAAGAGTAAAGTACAGTAATAATACAGTGCAGGAGCGAGCAGTGGCCCAGTTGGTCCAACTCTGGACTGCCACGCAGGCGGCCGGGGTTCGAATCCCGCGGCCGGCACTAATGGATTTTTCCAAATGCTTTTTCTGCAAGCTCGGTGGTTCCAAACCCACCTAAAATTGTAGGTTCTCTCCCAAATACACTGGGCCGGTATCGAAGAGTTTGCGAGATCAACAGAAACTAATAGTTCCGTAAATAAACAGAAAAACTATGCGCCCAGTCCTGGTGATTCGGGCAACCTCATTGCAACGGTTGCTTTTTGGCAATGGTTGGTTAAGGACAAAAATTGCCTAGAGAAGCAACCGTATTTGCAACCACTACCCAAGAATTCTATATCGGTTGCTAATGTGGTTGCAAGTTAGTCGCAAGTTCGGTTGCAAATGTGGTTGCAAACTACAGTCGCAAGTACGTTTAAAAATGTAAAAGGGGCTTGGGTTTGAAATATTATGAACTAACAACCAACTTCAAATTTGATTTGTAAAACGATTATTTGCAACCGAGTTTGCAACTGAGTTTGTAACCACATTTGCAACCGTAGTTTGCAACCGATTGAATTCTCGGGTAGTGGTTGCAAATACGGTTGCTTCTCTGGGCAGTTTTTGTCCTTAACCGCAACCAGTTGCTTCAGTGGTTGCTTGAACCGTTGCAATTAGTGGTTGCCCGAATCACCAGGGGAGTGTATGAAGGAGCCTTGAGCCTGACAGGGCAAGGCAGTTGCCCCCATCAGTATCAATACAGTGCAGTATAGTAACGATTTAGTGCAGTAACAGTACAAGTACAGTAACAGTAAAGTACCAGTAACAATACAGTGAGTGACAGTTCAGTAACGGTGCATTAACAGTACGATAAAAATTCTGGTATAACTACAGTATAATATTAAAAACGCATGTGTTCTTAATATTATACCGTAGTTATACCAGAATTTTTATTGTACTGTTAATGTTTTATTGTACTGTTACTGTACTTGTACTGTTACTGTTACTGCAGTTACATTAACCCTGTAGTTGCAGTAAAAATTTTAGGTACAGTCTAGTAGCATGATAATAATAGTAACAGTATATCGTTTCAGTAACAGAGTACAGTAAAGGTACAGAAACGGTACGGAAACAGTACAGTCACCGTGAAGGTGCAGTACACTAACTGTACAGAAACAGTGCAGTAAAAATTTACAGAAACGATGAAGTTGGAGTAAAGTAACAGTTCCAGTACAACTACAGTATAGTAGTTGGTATTGATTTGGTAACAGTGACAGTTGTTAGATACTGTATAGTTGTATTAACGGTGCATTACCAGTAACAAGTATAATTATACTATGAGTATTGCGTACATAGTAACAATAACCGTATAGGAACAGTAACGTTATTAGATCCAGTATAGTACGATTAACAGTTCAGTATAACGGTAATAGTTACCGAAACGTTAAGTTGTGTGATATTTTTGTTATCGAGAATATTTTGATATCACGACACTCTAGAGGCGATGTGACGATCTCCCATAAATTGTTACGCAAATACATTGCAGAATTGTCCATAATAGGACTTGTAATACTCAACTTATAGGGAAGCTCCTATCTTTATATCAAACAGCTCTACGGAAATTTAATTTGTGAGTTCTGACGTTTAACTTGCGAGTGACTGAGACGAAAAATTTGCCAAAATATATTTTAAAACATGTCCATCAATCATAATTTATGTCAATCAGAGCTTTCACATAAACGACAAAGTTAAATCACAAGTAGTACTTCATTCGAATGATACATTTACGATTAATGTCTAATAAAAATTTTTTTTTTTTAAATTAACAATATTGATAATAACGCGAAATGACTTGATCAACTTTTCGACGAATTATCGTGTACAAATTTAATTTCAATTGAATGAAGAATTTTTTTTTAATTTATCTTTATCATATCTCTGATTTCTCTCTCACCGAGTCTAACCGCTCCGCTCTGATCGAAAAGTCTCTCGGCCATTGGCGTTGAAATTTCCTCCATGGATTTGCTATTGCCGTATAGCAATATTTGTCCGATAGCACGAACAGCGGCAACGCGGACTTTCCAATGTTGATGAGTAAAATTGGCGAGCGTTGGCTTGACGAGGGTCACGGAACGCGAGTAAAATTGTTCGGGAATTGATTTTGCCAATTCCTCGATGCACTGACAGCTCTCGCGTTTTATCTCCGGATAATTGTCCGTTACGGTGCGCGCGAGTATAGCGACGAAATCGTCGTAATAAACGCTCAGATAAGTCGTATATTTTTTTACAACGAGACGCAACAATTTTACGCAATTCAATCGTACCTCCTCGCTCGTTTCCAACAATTCTTGGGCGCTCAAACGACGCGACAGTATCGTTATCAAATGAACGATATATTTCTCATCGATTGGCAAAACTTTTAAAAAATTTTCCCACAATTCAATCGTTATGTTACGACAAAATTCCGCATCGTCGATCAGGCTTCGGGCCAATTGCTTGCTCACGATTTCCCAAATTTCCATGTATTCATTGGTCGTCCATTCGACGTCGAAAACACGAGAGTACAGTTCCTCGAGTGCTTTTTTCCTACGATCCTTTCCCTCGGATTGCAGTGATACGCAAATTCTGCTCAACGGCAAATTGCTTATCGCTGACATTTCGACGTTTTTTTTTTTTTTTGGACTCTTTATTTTTTGGAGCTTTTTTTTTCGAGAAAAAAAAAAACAAAACGAATGTTTTCACCACACGGTACACGATTTCCCGAGCGATCGAATAACAGGAATAAAACGGTTGCCTGGTTTCACGGCTCTCCATGACAACGGAAATTGAAAAATCGATAAGCTTTTCGATATTGAAGTTTTCATAATTTTCGAAAATATATATTTTTTTTTTCGTTCTTTTCTTCGCGATACGCGATATTTGAAGAAAAAAATCTCCATTAGTGGAATAATTAAAAAAAAAAATGCAATCAAGTTAAATTCAACGGATGTAATTCTCGACGATTCGGTATAATTTCTCAATTGAAAAAAAAAATTTTTATCACTCAAACGGAGAAAATAAATTCTATTTCTATTTGAATTTCTGTTTGAATTAAAATTTGAATGAACGTAAATGAAATATATTTATTGACGTATATCTCCTTCGGGTCTACATATGCGATCAAAAACTATTTTTAGTACGACGAGGAACGCTATCGGTACATTATTCGTAAATTTATCTTCCTTTTTTTTTTTTTTTGTTTGCTTTTTAAACACAGAGAGACACACTATGATTTTTCTTTATAATTATGCGATCGATTATGCTATTTTCGTTATACGGACACGACTACTTTTTTTTTTTTACTTCCTCATATTCGTTTTATCGATTAATACTTTATTGGACAATTTATATCTCGCTCTCTCTCTCTCTATCTACCAGTGGGATACTTTCTTGCCCCGTGTTTCCTCCACTCTGCATTGTTATTGTTTTTTTTTTTTTTTTTTTTTTTTTACGTATTTCTCGGCACTCATTGGATATTCGATTGATTCGGTATATTTTTGTTTTGTTTTGTTTCTCTTGATTCCTCGTTTTGATCCAATGTACGGAGAAAAAAATTTAATAAAAACGTGATTATCGCAAAAAGGACAAAAAAACGAATTGCCGAATCGGACGGAGAGATACTTCGCGATTGCCTCGTATGTTTCAATGACTTTTTTTTTTTTTCCCCCTCGTAAACAGTGAAAACGGACTTGTTGCACGAGGAAATCGGAAAATCTGCGTTCTCGAACGTTTCTTTTCCCTCCCCCGCTTTTTGCAAAAAAATGAATAGTCGAAAAAAGCAAACGAAATTCCCATCGTCGTTCGAGCTAATATGCGAGGAGGAAAAAAAAAATCTCTCTAGCTCCCTCGCCCCGCGAGCAAGATGGGAAATTCGTTTCTCCTGTTCTCGGCTTATTCGTATTTATCCGGAGAAAAAGTAAATATATATATGTGTATATATATATGCATATAAAAATATTATAGAAAAATCGCGGAATATTACGTTTTGTAAAGACGTGTGTTTGACAATATATGTATTTTGTTAAAAAAAAAAACATCGATTTTCCAACGGGCCACACCTGAAATAGTTAGTTTAGGGAGAAAAAAAAATTTATTTCAAAAGATGAGAATTTTAAGTTTTGAGTGGAAGATCCACCGCATTTGATTTTTCATTTTTTTCCCTTTTTATCAAATTCATGATGAATAATTGCTGGTAAAATGTTTTTTTTTGCGCTCACAGCCGCCAGAGGACCAGTTTGTATCTTAAATAAGATGCTCTTAGAATTTTATCATTCCGATTCATGTTTAAATTGGGTCCTAAACGGATTTTCACTTTATTATTTCACTATTTTTCAAAACTATCATTCATAATAAATGAAAAAAAAAAAAAAAAAAAAAACGGTTTGCGTTGTATGAGTATCACTTTAAAAATCGAATAGAATCTTAAATAAACTTCTGTTAAAAAAATTAACTTGGTAGCTGAGGTTCCTCTGCTTTGATTTGTTCCGAGTGCCCGTCCCGTCATAGCAGTTGACTGCCGTTCAGTAGCCAACTTGTCGAGTGGTTGCAACAATGAAATTAAATTAAAAATCGTTCGCGCCATCGAAGATTGAGAGCGTGCACAGATAGTCCAAACGAGAATTGTAGTCGAAGATGGCTGATTGTGAGAGACAGTGATTGATAATGATGCGAGTGATTTAATCACTAAAAAAAATCACTGCTTTCGTTTAATCAGTATAATTTGCCTTGTGATTTTCTTGGCATAAGTCCGGAATCATGAAAAACAGAGGCATCTTATATCAAATATATATAGAAATTTTACGGAATTTGAGAGTAATCGATGATACTGCTGAAAGAGCGCAGTTGCTTTGGCCCAAGTTTTTAATTTATTATTGACAAAATACGAGGATTAAAGGCAATAATTGTCAAATTTCAGCAATATTCCCCACTTGTCGAAAGAAAGAGCTAGCATCGCTATTGCCAACAAACGGCACTGAATAAAAAAATTAATTTTATTCGATAATTAAAATTTGAGTAATACGGGCAGACGTACCAGTTGCGGCCACTGTATCGTTTTATAATTTTTTTAAAAGTGTTTCAAGGCTTTGCTCACTTCATCGAGCGTAATATTTCGATATTCACGATGTTTTCGCACCACTATCGATTGCTTCATTGAATATCTGCTAATTTATTTCAACGTAATATGACGAAATGTGTCAAAACGCTGAGCGATTCGTGTAGTTTTATTGTCAGAAGTGTTAAGGGATCGCGAGATAAGAAGACTACGGTTTCTCATTATCCAAAGTCATTACGCACCATCGACAAATTTATATTTAATCAGTTACAGCTCATTTTTCGGGTTATAATCACAAAAAAAAATTTATATATCAGCTGAAATATCTGAAAAATACGCGGTGGCCCCGAAAGTGGTAAATTCAAAATGCGATTTGTTCTCTATTTGTGGCCATTCGTTTAAGTAATATTTTTATTACGCAAATAAACAGCTATTTTTGACTCGAATCTGCGTCACTGATTGTCCAATACTCCACTTTTCGTTTGTACAGAGCATCCGTATCCCAATTCAAAGCCTGGCGGCCGCAACCGGTACTTCGAATGACCAAAAGTAGTAAAATTGCGGCCACAAATGGCGAAATTTCCTATTCTCATATTTATCATGATCAGAAAATTTTTCAAACGATAAACAATTCGATTCCGTGTATCTCTTTTAGGTTATATCGATCACTTTTTCAGTTCTGAATTTGCAATAATGTGAACATTGTTCGCAAATGAATATTCGAAAATGCTCAAAGTGGCCATACAACGGCTACGGTCTATCCTGTCATATTTTTGTCCGTTTCGATTGAATAAAAATCAGAAAAATTCGCTGGATGCACCTATTAAATATCTGCCGTATAGTTAAAATTGTAAGAGAATCTTATTTAAGACTGATCCTCCGGTAGCTGTGAGAGAAAATTTTTTTTTTTTTACCAGCAATCATTCATCATAAATTCGATAAGGGGGGGAAAAAAAATGAAAAATGAAATGCGGCGGATCTTCCATTCAACCTAAAATTATTATCTTTTGACATACATTTTTTTTTTCTACCTAAACTATTTCAGGTGGGGCTCGGTGGAAAATCGATTTTTTTTTTAAACACCCTCATATATATATATATATGTGTGTGTGTGTGTGTGTGTGTGTGTGTGGTCCCTGACACGGAACGAATACGTAAAAGTTGATTCTCTCAAAACCCATCGTGTTTGGTGTGATGTCGATCTTCAGTCCACTTTTGTTTTCGAATAAATTGATTATTTCTTTGCCTCTTTTTCGTATCTCAAATAGATTTTATTTTAGCATATTTTTCCTCTCAAAATTCATCATTTCCTTAGCCTTCTCGTTTATCTGTACGATCGACTCGTTTCATGCTTGCCTATTACCCATCAAAACCCATCTCGTGCCTAGTGTGATGTCGATCTTGTGATCCAGTGTGACGTCCATCTCAAAACCCATCGTGCCTATATAATGTGATGTCAATCTTTAGTTCACTTTTTTTTTTTTAATAAATTGATTATTTCTTTGCCTCTTTTTCGTATCCCAAAATGGATTTATCTTAGCATATTTTTCCTCTCAAAATTCATCCGTTTCTTTAAGCCTTCTCGTTTCTCTGTACGATCGACTCGTTTCATGCCTGCCTGTTACCCATTTTTTTTTTTTTTTTTTTCGAAATCATTATTTCTCTCTGTCGCTTTCTACTTTTTTCTTCTTCCTTGTTCTTCGTTTTTTTTTTTCTTTTTTTTTTTCATTTCTCGCAATATATATCTTAATCCTCCGTCGTGACGTTCTTGAATAGATACGACATCGATTCCTTGTTGTGAATTCGTCGTATCGCTTCGGCAAGCAGAATGCTTATGTCGACAGTTTTGATTTTCGGGCATTGGCTCTTCTGTAGCTCGTGGGGAATCGTGTTTGTCACGACTACCTGAAGATTAAACGAAATTTGAATTTTTTTTTCTTTCTTGTATTTAAAAAAAAAAAACAAAACAATTATTTCGAATATATTTTTTGCTTGCAAAAACAAATTTATGCTTTACAAAAATATAGTTCTGAAAAAAAAAAGAAGAAGCTTTGGCTCACTGTATCCCAGGAATTATCGAAGAATGTGAAAAAAAAAAAAAAATGAGAGGAAAGCGAAGGGAAATACCTCGTCGATCGGAGATTCCTCGATTAGTCTCGGTGCGTCAGAGCTCAGTAGGCCGTGAGTCGCGAGAACGTAAATCTTTATGGCTCCTCGTTCCTTCAATACTTCGGCAGCTGCTACGAAGCTCTGCACGTCGTCGACCATGTCGTCCTGAAAAAAATCGTCCTGTTGGGGATCGAGAATCTCTCTAACGTGCGTGCAAATAAAGTGCAAATTTATTTGCCTTTGTCAAGGCAAATAAAAGAAAAGTACGAAGAAAACGAAGAAAAAAAAAACGAGCAACGAGAGAAAGAATGATGAAATCGCCAAAGTTCATGCTTAGTTTTTTTTTTTTTTTTTTTGGAAAAAGGTTTGAAAAAAAAATGAAATTTGTTTTTTTTTCCCTCCTCTCTCGTCTTATTCTTACCACCATTATAGCGATGTGTCCGCTGACATCGCCGACAACGTTTATCGGTGGTTTTTCCTTTGCCGGATGAACGGGAACGCCAACGCCAACCTCCATCGTTCTCGACGACATGAGGACCGCGGGCGGCGAGTAACGACCGTCGTTCATATCGGACTCCGACTCTCTTTGCTCGCCGTGTATAACCGCGATACCAACGCGCAAACGTTCCGCGTAACTCGTCGCTTTTTTCGCGCTTCCGGGATTCTTCGCGACGATAACCGAATTTTTGTAGTCCGGAATCTGCGAAAGTGACAAATTCATCGTCACACGGAGGTACAGAAAAACAATTTTAAACGTGAAAATCGGAGATGATTTTTTTTTTTTTTCCTTTAATTTTTATACCGAATTATTGAATGCAGTAATTTGTAAGTTAACGAAAAATTTCCTATTCTTTTGAGTACGGGGGAAAAAAAAAAAAAATATATTAATAAAATGGTAATCACGCGCGCAAGATTATTGGCAAAAAAGGAAAAATACATTATTGCGAAAAAAAAAAAAAAAAATACTAACGCTCTCCTGAATGTACTGCAGGAGAAAAGGACTCGCTCGTAGATTGTCGACTGGACAATCGAAGAATCCCTGAATTTCCTTCTGATGTAGATCCATCGTTATAACGTGAGTCAGACCGCTCTTGCACATCATTTTTGCGAGAAGCTTGGAAACGATGCAGCCGCGTTTGCGCATTTTGCATTGTTTCGAATACGGCAAATACGGTATAACGCCGATTATATTTTTCGCCGATGATGTCTTGCATGCGTATGCCATTATAAGCAATTCCATTATATTGTTGTTGACGTCTTTCGTACCGGTCTGAATTATGTAGAGATCTTTGCCTCTAACGGAATCGCCAATTTCCACCATTGTCTCGCGATTCGTCTTGTGATAAACGGTGCATCCTCCGTTCTTTACACCGAGACGGCTTCACGACGAAAGAAAATCGATCATATTTTTTTTTTTCACGTTCATTATAAAAAAAAAATATTCAGGGTTATTTCTTTAGGAGCCCTGTCGATGAATTCTCCGTTTTATGATATGCGCAATGTCACAAAATTCAAAGTCGTCGATTAGCATTGTATAGTTCGTTAATCCTTTCGTTGTCAGAGCAGCGATAATAGTTTAATTTGTCATTTATTCAATTTTGCTGAATTCAAACCAGTCCCTTCAAGCAAGCATTATCAAATTTCATAAGAATTTCTTCAAGGCAAACACATGCGATAGCGCTTACAATAAGATATACCTAATTATAATTCGAGTTGTATAAGCTTGAGCTTGCACATTGTCTCTCCGTCCAAATTTCGAAGGCTCACAGAGTATGAACAAGTGTTTTTTTTTTTTTTTTTTTTTCCAATTTTGGGTTTCACGAAGAGGAAACTTTGTGACTTTTCCAAAATTCGATGCGGACAATGTGCAGCTTGGAACGTGAAATTTTCACTTCCAGCCAGACAATCTATTGATTTGGAGAGAATTTTTTTTTTTTCCTGAATTTGAAAGATTCCTGAATTTGAAAGCTCGGAATTCCTTTCGTCAAGTGGATCCGAGCTATTGTAACAAATATCCCGAAACGTAACTTAGTTCGTTGACAAAATTGCACGTTAATGGATGAAAGTGAGATCGATAGATTGTAGTTTACGGAAGTTGGGAACTTTTTTTTTTTCGAACGTTTCGAAATTCGACAAATCTAGAAACCATTAATTAATTTTCGACAAATTCCAATATAAAAACAGCCTTATCGTTTGATGAAAAAAAAAAATTGTAGTTTACAGGCTGTTGGAACTTTACGGTATCTCGAGTGACGACGATGCTCGAGTAATTTCGACAACGCAAAAAAAAAAGTATCCAACGACCAAAATAATTTCTTTGCCTCCATTTTACTCGATACTATTCAATGCTCGATACCAGAATACCCAGTACTTGAATATTAAAAAACTACAATACTAAAATACGACAATACTCATTATCCCGCCGCTTGCATTTGTATTCAGATGATTCTCTACTCGCTAAGTCCTCGGAGTAAAAATCATGGAAGCTAAGACGACGAGTCGCATAAGATAAATGTACCAGAGTGGCCGTAAACCTGAGGAACCGTTCAGATTGCTATAGAAATTTAGGACTTGAAGCCCTCATGCGTTCCATCAATGACCTCAAACACCTTGAAGATTATGATTTAAAGTTTTCAAAACACATGCAATGTTCATTCAAATATCGCGTAAATTATTATTACGATACGGTACGATCATTACGACGAATCAAACTTTAGGACTTGAAATTTTTATATGTTTTTGACGAATACTTTATCCGCCTATTGCCAAAATTTGAGCTATATTGACCGTTTAGTTTTTTTCGTAATAAAATTGCGAAAAGTCGAGCAGTTTGAGTTACTAAAGCGCGTCTCGTCTTATGGAGACGGTCAACCGGAAGTGCTATGATCACGGTTTTACTGCTCACGTATCCAGTTACACCCGTTGGAAAACGGAAATTTGATAGATTATATATTGTATTATATAATCTATCAAATTATATAATATTATATAATATATAATATAATATCAAATTATTATATATAATATATAATCTATCAAATTATAATGTAATAATAATATATTGTAATATATAATGATAGATATAATAGATATTGTAAAAAATTGAAAAATTACACTTTGCCGTGTAATTCAAGCGCTACATCATAAAAAAGTTTCAATTTCCGGTTGATACTGGTCAGAGCTCCGAGCCTCTCTTGTTTCATGCCTCGCTTATTTCCCGCCCGCAGTTGTGCTCGTACTACCATAATAAATTTATCGGATTCCCATGTTAGTTTCTGTTTGAACAAAGATAAGCGCAAGCGAGTATTCTCCTCCTCTCTTATTATTTTCCCAGAGCTCACTTTGATTGAGGGCACGTAGCAATATTTAAAATTAGGATTATCGTTGCGAGAAACGAAAATTATTGCCCAACTAAGATTGTCAAGCGGATATAATACTAAAATGATTCTCAACTCACAGATTTACAAGCTGAATAGCGGCATGTACCGTCATATAGAAATTGCATGAACAACACTCTCTTATACATGCTCGTTGATTGTTTTTACTTTCAAGAAAAAAGAATAGAGTTTAGTCTGCCCCGCTACGAGAACAATAAACTCAAATTATTCATGATCCTAGAGAATCCAAAGCCTAGATCTATAAAGTATTTATGTAAATTGAGTGAATTTATATTAAAATTCTTAGATAATTAAGCAATGTAATGAATTCAATTATTTGTATCTCAGCCAAACTTCTTTGTAACATTCTGTGATGTAAAAGAATGAACGAATAAAGATCTTTTACTCCCGTAATAAATGTAATTGTTTGCGGTGATGTGCGACGATCGGGACATGTATACGGCCGCAGGTACATTTACCTTAATGCAAATGCCTATAATTCATGCGATCGATGGGAGGGAAAAAAATATCGATAAATCTTCTCAAAGAATTTAAACCCATCAATGAGACATTTCATCAATATTGAATCCTTTATCAGCATTGATAAGAGTCTATTAAAGCTTAATCATGTGACCATTACGCGATGAAGTATATAATTGTAAGATAACGTATTCATCACTTCATACCACATAATACACTCAATCAAATCAATCAAAAAGTGAATTAGAAAAAAAAAAAACTTAACGATACATTTTCTGGAATGAAGTATAAGTTTCATCGATGAGATACTTTTTACTCCGATTCTCGATTTACTCCGATCTTCGAAACTATCATGATACATCGACGAGAGAAAGAATTTTTTCATCGCAAAGAATATCACGATTTCGTGATAATTAAATTCATAAAAAATATATTCATTGGTAGAAAATTTATCGATATTTTTCAAAACAATCATGTTGCATGGATGAAATAAAATTTTTTTATAAAACAAACTTTTTTCTTCAATTTATATATTTTTCATTTTCAGCAAAATTTTTGTTTCCATGCAAAAAAAAACCATGAATAGTCAGTATCAGAGGCGATTGAGATTGAAACGAATGTATAAATCTATAAAGCTGGTATGAAAAAAAAAAAAAAAAAAAAAAAAAAAATGGAATTTCAATGTCTCGGCCTCGCAATTTTTCACCAATCATCGGCGACGAGTATAATTCATGAATTTTTTTATGAATAGTACGCGTTATGACTATCGTTGACTTTTCCCTTACTTGACTATGAGCTCCGCAAGCTCCGGATGAGAATTTCCAGACACGATGACAATGTCCGAAGATCCTGGCTTGTTCATGTTCATGATGAAGGATCGAAGGTGGTCTCTCTCGAGGACTCTCTCCGTAAACGTTGAAGAGAATTTATAAACAGCGTCTGCGAGACGATATGTGTGCGATGATAAAAATTGAATAAACGAATGTATGGGAAAAAAAAAAAAAACATTCGTCTTATTCAGTGAGGACGTAACGCTCGTGCGGCGACAAGATTTTTTTTTTTTCTTTCGTTATTGGTCGTTAATTCAATTTGCCTCGCGAAATACCGAGTTACGTGTGTTTACTATTATATTTCGAACTCATCTGTGACGTCTGTCTTTTTTTTTTTTCAACAATCGCGTCCCTTCGATTCCGATCGATCAAACTTTCATTCACTCTGTGTATATTATTTTTCTCGTTACCACGTTTTTGTCGATGCGACGATAAAATCACGCGGCGTGAAAAATGCCCGGATATGCCCGAAGCATGTCACGTAATAATATATAATTCGTACAGCGAGGAAGGGGAAGAATGGCTTGTGTATAATGCTTCGTTTTATTTACTCATTAGCTCATTAGCCGACGAGAGTTTACCGACTCAGCTGTTCGATTTTTTTTCCCCCATACTCATTTTGACCATTTTTTTCGTTAAAATACCCCAAACAAAATTCCCCAGGAACTAGGTTCATTTTGTTTTCAAACTGTCAGTCCGTCAGTTCGCTGTCACGTGTGGAATTTATTATTTTCAAAATGGCCGCCACATACGTTGC
This sequence comes from Rhorus exstirpatorius, assembly GCA_963564615.1. NCBI lineage: Eukaryota > Metazoa > Arthropoda > Insecta > Hymenoptera > Ichneumonidae > Rhorus > Rhorus exstirpatorius. The sequence goes on from OY751317.1 coordinate 30,870,348, forward strand.
ATGGAATTTTTCAAGTATCGTATAATCAATTACCCCGTGTATTCCTCGCTCGGATTTTCGTAAGTTTTTTTTTTTCAAGTTTTTCGTCAATTATTATTCACCTGCCATGCTTTTTCCACGAGTTGACAAGGCTGTCCTATAGTTCTTGTGGTATATGACAGTTTCGAACATAACCTCAAAATAGTTTAAATGTCAGATGAAATTTTTTTTATCGTACTTTTTAATCGATTCCGCGTGCGACGCTCGGACTCTTGGTTCTTTCCAAGTTTTTCACCATCTTTTGTCCTCGGAAAGTATTTTTTTTTTTTCAAGTTGACACGTTCGAGCGATTAATCAACGAAAAATTCGAAAATAACCTCAAAATAGATCGAATGTCAAATCGTACTTTTGAATGCTTCGATCAGTTTTTTTTTTTTTTTGCGAGTTATCGTACATTATTTGCGTCGAGTTCGTCAGTTATTCCACGTTGTTTGAGCATTTTTCATTAGCATAAAACTGCACGCGTTGGTTGGCAAAAAAAAAAAAATTTCGTTATCGGATTTATGTCGGGTGATAAGGGTAATTAGGAGACGAGAGTGATGATGCAGACCGGCAGGACTGACACCTCTGAGAGGAGATTCGAGATTGAATGTAAATTAGAGGGTGAAATAGCTGTCCTCGAGTCGCTTAGAGAAGCTGAAGAGCGTAGCAGAAAATTGACTAGCGGAGCCGTCGCTATACTTTCATCTCTGGAGCAGAGATTAGCTACGTTACGCAGAACTATTCTACCAGTCTACAATGAAACTGGAAATCTGCAGTCTCAGCAGCAGAGTACGTATCGCCCGATGAATTTTATTCACCAAAATGCTCCATTTACTATAATTTCAACTTGATCATTGAATTCGAAACGATTCCAACGCTTCACTATCGACATGAAATATTTCAAACATTTATCCCTCGAATTTCAATACTTTACCGTTGTATCGAATTTCATAAAATAGTTTTCAATTGAATTTGATTGGTTTAAAAAGGCTTCCGTGCTGCTCTCTTGAATTCCTTTTCTACTTGATAATTAATCGGATGGACATAAAAAAAAAAAAAAAAATTTATGCCCGTCGAACCCTTCTGTACGGTAAGTTGTCAGAACAATTGTAATTTTTTTTTTAAATTTACTTGACTCGATTACTTAAATATTGCACCGGACAGCTTATCGAACAGCCGTTACGTTTTTCCGAAAAATTAAACAATCCATAATATCCGTTCGTTTTTTTTTTTTTTTTCAAAATTCAAACATCCTTTGATGATGTTGTGCCCCAAATAAATGTATTTTAGCACAACGCTTGCGACACCTCCGCGAACTCGCAAGTTGAAATTGCAAGCTCAGCAATCTGATAATAATTGAAAATAAGATTAAAAGTTTGTATGTAACAATGATTGCGACAAGGCTGCCTGCGAGAACTCGATGCACAGCAATGTCGTAATTGGGTCTTTTCCCTGCTTGTTGACTGAGCAGTTTGCGTCCAAGGACCTTGGCAAAATTGCACTATATTTACAGATAATTGACAGATTACCGACAGTCTTCGTTCAGATTTCAAGCTGGTCGGTCCAAAACTTTCGTTTGTAAACATTATCGTCAATTAAACTTCATCGTACTTTGGTTTTGTAAACTCGAGTCTTACTCATTTTGGCAATAACTCCCACAAAAATCCCGTCCGCAACGATTTCATCCCCACGTGACGAAGTTCGCGGACACCAACAGTGAGAATCCATTTGGAAAGTTTTAGCTCGAATCTAGAAAATTTCGAAGGTCGTGTTATTGACAGAGTTAAAAAAAAAAAAAAAAAAAAAAAAAATGAAACTCATGTAACAATTTGAATACGCGGATCAATCTTCATGAAAATTATATGTGCCAATGAGCAGCGGCAGCTGTACTTTCCTGAAAAATTTCACGCCAATCGGTTGAGCCATTCCGACGTTACAAAAATTTCATTTCCGCAGTCTTATCAAGTCACAGAAACACACATACGCACATTCATCCTAACATTTTTTTCTTTTTATAAATATGAATCTCCAATTTCGTTGGCACATTTTCAATATTTTCGTGTTGAAAAATCGATTTTTCAAATTTCTTTTACCATCGCAAAGCTTTCTCTACGAATAAGCTAGCGAAAGGGAGAATTTTACTGGGCAGACTTGCATGCTAGCCATCTGAAAATCTGTTTGCCATATTTGTCTCATCCTCGCTGACGCATCGCGCCAATGCCTCCTTAAGCAGGTTCTTAACATAAATTTGGTGCGGCAAGAGGAGCGTAATGGCGCGGCGCGGGCGACGTGCGGGGCAGTTTGCGCTCGGCATTTGTTTCACCAAGCCATTACGCTCAATTCTGTTTACAAGTATATTTTTCACAATCGGAACGGTGAAAAACTTTCTTTATGGGCAAATTATATCTACGAATAAGGTCTAATCTGTCGTTTTAAGCGGTTCTTCGGGGAAATGTTACCGTTTTTTCACTCCTAAAATAATCTCCAATCATAACTTCGAATACTTCTCCCATAAGAGCTCACGTGTAAGCGGCATATTTAATGTTTTTTTTTTCTCCTCAACTACGCGGAAATAATTACGGTGTATTGCTGATATCAGCACAAATCTTCCCTCAAATTTTAGAATCATTTTTACCGTTTTTCTCTGGGTCAAGAAACTCCTTAAAATCTTCACCTATCGAATTAAAATTCCTCAATTGTTCAATCTAAAAAATAGGCAAAAATGATTATTCAGTTCAAATTATTCCAATACTTATCTATTTCAACTGTCCGTTCCATTATACTCCGTTCTGTACCATAATACGTGTATGCCGATCGTTGCATATTTTGAATAATGTTGAAAAAAAATCAAATTGCCATCGTACGCTTGTTTGTGCGCAGATATCGAGAGAACCCTGACGGTGTTGGATCACGCGATCGGTTACTACGGCGTGTGCCAGGAGGTCGAGAGCGCCGTACGCGCCGGTCCGAGCGGACCCGGCGGTCTCGACGGCTTTCTCGAAGCAACGAATCGTCTCTATAATGCGCAGCGTTACTTTCAGAAGAACAATCCGAGCTCGGTTGAGCTGGAAAATCTCGCGACACTATTTGGCGTCGGTCTCGATGCGCTTTGCACGGAATTTCATGATATTCTCGCCCGTCAGAGTAAACCGATATTGCCGATAATATTGCTCGATCTTATTGGCTCGGACGAGGATACGAGCAACGAGGATGCGCCGCAATCGTTGAATCAATTGCCGGAGAGTGCGCTCGGTGATCTCGTGAAAATTGCCGGTTGGCTCGAGGAGCGGGGACATCGAAGACACGCGAAGATCTACTCGTCCGTAAGATCGGCAATTGTGCTGCGTTCGTTGCAATTGTTGAAGGAACATCAGAGAAGCGCTAGCGGAGGTAGCACGCACGCCGGTAGTCCAATGCCGGTACGTTATAAATTTTTCTGTATTCTCCTTCAATTCGGTCTCCTCGGAAATTAATTTCTTGCCAGAAGATACATCGAGTTCGAGTGAAATTCGTCGAATTTCATCGAAATATACGTTGAAATATTCATCGAAGCACATTAAAGTTGCAACAACCCTTCCGGAAATACATTGAAGTTTCATTAAATTTATCTCAAGTACATGCTGAATAAGAGCATGAATTATCGGCCAAGTTTGGGCTTCACTATCGGGAATCTTTTCGTAAGTTACGCAGCTTTGTGTCTGCGTTAAAAAAACACGTGTCATAATTTTTTCAAATTTTTTTCTCCATTTTTTTTTTTAAGCTACCATTGGATATCGAATTCTTTCATTTGAAACTTTTTTGTTTGTTTGTTTGTTTTTTTTTTTCATTCAATTTTGGCAACTTGAATTTGAAAAAAAAAACCAATTCCATATTTTTTTTTGTAAAAAAATCTCAACTTTACGAAAAAAAAAGTATAGCCTAATTAATAATACGCGTAGAAGACTCGATCAATCAAGATTATAATCCGACAAGTCGTTTTTTCGCCATTGCCCAAAGTTCGAAAAAAAATTTCCACATTTTTTTTTCAGAAAGCTGAGAAAATTTTACACAATACAGGTAATTTTTAAGTTGCGATCTCTAAAAATACTCCTGGGATTAATGAAAATGTAAAAAAAAAAAAAAAACATGAATCTCATTTATTCTAACAATTGTAATACCATATGTAACTTTTGAGTTTTTGGAAAATATTGAGTATCTGAATTGAAAGACTGAAATTAAACAAAGATCTTTGGGTTCAAAGACTGTCAAAGATACTCAATCGTTGCATTCGATTTCGCCTCTGTAGCAAATAATTTGGGAACAATTATTCTCAAACCTGTGTCGAACTCGGAAACGTTTTCTCTAGCACATGTATTTCAATTGGAATAATTGCATGTTTTAATGGTAAAATAATAAAAATAATAACCCGGTATTTACATCAGTACGCAACAATTGTCTATCGTTCGTTTCAACAGTCACTCCAAAAAATAAAAAAATATCAAAATTGTTAGAATAAATTAGATTTATAATGTTTTTTTTACATTTTTATTAATCCCAGAAGTGTTTTTAGAGATCCCAACTTAAAAATGACATATATTTTGTAAAATTTTCTCAGGTTTATGAAAAAAATATGGAATTTTTTTTTTAAACTTTGGACAATGGCGAAAAAACGACTTTTCAGATTATAATCTTGATTTTGAGAGTCTTCTACGCGTACATTAATTAGGCTCTATTTTTTTTCGTAAGGCTGAGCTTTTTTTACGATTAAAATATAGAATTGGTATTTTTTTTTTCAAATTTCACCCGCAAAAATTGAATGAAAAAAAAAAAAAAAACAAAAAAGTTTCAAATTAAAGAATTCGATACCCAATGGTGGCTAAAAAAAAATGGAGGAAAAAATCTTAAAAAAATTATGGCACGTGTTTTTCAAAAAAAGACATCCAAGCTGCGTAACTTACAGAAAGATTCCCGATCGTGAAGCCCAAACTTGGCCGATAATTCGTGTTCTTACTCGTATGTACTTTCGCGCATTAATTTTCAACAATCTTATCCTATCCACGTTGAAATTTTAAAATTTTTGATCGATTCGTTGTTCGAGATTTCAACGAATTGATTCACCATTGAACGCGACGAGATATATTCGGTTCGATGCAAATTCTCATATCGTTTGTTGTTGTTGTTTTTTATTTTTCTTTTCTTTCTTCTTCCCTTTGATCCATCAGCGTGCGAAATTTGCTCATCGTCACTCGATAACGGGCCAGGAGACAGCTGGACGTCGTACGTCGCGTCGTTTGCAGCACATTATTGAGAAAAAAGCCTCGAAAATGCTGATGCTCGCGTCCCAAACAGCGGGACTGTCCTTTTCAACGTCGAGAAAACAAATGCCGCTGCCATCGAGTCACGCATTCGAGGATGCAGCACCCGACGAGCAGGAAATGGAAAATTATCTTCTCCTTACGGCCGGTCTTCACAAATTGATGCAGGCCGAGCGCTGTCTCGTCGCGAGGATACTTCGCCCGTTGCTTCAGCCCCAGGTACTCGAAGCGACCGTAAGAGGCGCGATGGATCTCGTTGTTCACGATGGCGAGAGTATCGCAACGCGGGCAAAACGTTGCATAGCGAGACGCGATTTTTCCGCGGTTCTCGTTGTTTTTCCGATTTTAAAGCATCTCGGCGAGCTCAAGCCCGATCTCGAGAGAACCGTCGAGGGTTGCGATTATGCTCTACGATCGAAATTCGCTTCCGTCTTGGATACGCTCAATACTACGGTAAATTATTTGTTTTTTTTTAAATTTTTTTTTATTTTTTATCTTACTGTTATGAACCAGCCGAAAGGATCGTTGTGGAATATTTAACCACCGATAACAAAACCTAGGCAAGGAGTCTTCTATGTTTTTTTTTTGTTGGCCTCGTATAAGATGCAATTAGATCTTTTTTTTTTTTTTTTTTTTGCGATATAGCGCAGTGTCCAGTAGGCTTGAGGTAGCTGTGCCGCAAAGAGCGTTTTTTTTATAGAATCGGATGAAATTTGGAATACATTTTTATTAACGTGAAATCTGGGTGGACAAATTATTACAGATTTTATTTTCCCGTCCGGGACGCGTAATAATCGCCCTCAAAGTTGAAACTTTTCACATGCGTTCCCCCATGTTGAGTGTATGAAAACCGCATATTGCTAATTTTCAGTACGAAAACCGTTCTATATATAGTTACGAAACTAGGATGGTAGAAGGATGTTTCAGGATTGAAAGCCCCAGAAAAAAAATGAACGCGATTCACCGCGCCTGGCGTGAGTAATGACAAATTAAGGCGGCCCATCAGTGACAAAACTAGTCAAAAGTCGTGACGTGAAAAAAAAAAAATCATAAAACCTATCATAATATTTTCTAAATACTCTGTCTAAATAAAATTTATGAATTTCGATGACGTTTCCCGTGATATTTTATTCATAATTTATTACAAATAATATTATAAATAAAGTCTCAACTGACAAAAGTATTTAACGCTGTCGGAGCGATCGAGTCAAAAACGATAGCTGATATTGCATATGTTTCCTCGCGTGCAGAATGACAGACATATATTGTATCCGAGATTTGCGCACACGATGACTTTCGCGATTAAATTTCTCGGGAAAATCACCTGGCAAGACACAATTTTTTAAATACCATTGGAAAGTTCACGATTCCATCTTTCAATACTCAAAATTTGAATAAGAACTCTCGTCTTTATCAAAAGGTATCGTGTCACTTCCGGTGAAAATGGAATCAACTGCCATAAGACCCATGCTAAAATAGGTAATTTTAAATTACTCGTTCGCAATAATTTGCCCGGCAACGTACCCTGAAATTTTGAGATAGCGTTCATTGCATTTTAGATAACACTCTCCCGAAGTTTCATTCGTATCGTCGGTTTTTTAATTCACTGACGAGCCACCTTAATAAAAATGAAAACGTGCTATATTTGGCGAAACAAATGCCGAACTATAACGTTCCCCTCGCCGCACCCAAGTATAGGAGCACAGCTGCCTCAAGGTAGGTATCCCCGATGAATCCGTTGGCATAGATTTTTTGTCTGTTTTACGATTCAACTTACACATTATTAAAATGTAAATTCCTGCGCAGTTCAAAGAAGATTAACCGTTTCCAAGTCGAGTTAATTAACATTCAAGTTGGTACGATTAGCAAATATTTCCAGCATAAAACGCGCACGAACGACACATATTTTTCGTTCTACCGTCCCCAAACCCAATGTGAGAATTGAACAAGCAACGAGAATATCTTGAAAGAGCGAAGCATGAAAATGCTAAAAAAAAAAAAAAATTGAGAACGGTTCACCGTTTACAGTTTTCGAGTTCTGTCGCGAAAAGAAGAAAAAAAAAAACCACTTTCCTCCGCAAATCGCTAAGGGAATTGAGTTATCGTTACGTATCATTTTTGCCGAATTAATCCAACGAATCCCGCGAAAGCATTTTTTTCTTTTATTACAAATTTGAGAAGCCATTTTCTATATCTTTTTTTTTGTTTTGTTTTGTTTTGTTTTCAGGGCGCCAAAGCGTTGGAGGATTTTGCGGAAAGCGTGAGAAACGAGTCGGGAACGGCATTGCCAAAGGACGGCACAGTGGCCGAGGGTACGAGCAACGTTCTCGTTTTTCTCGAACAATTGGCCGAATACGCGGATACGGCGGGCGCTGTATTACGACGCAGCAGCACCGAGGGCGACGCGATATCCGGTGGAACCGCGAAGGAAATCGAGAACGCCGATCGCGTTCTTCTTGGTGTTTACATAAGTAAAATATCGCTGCATTGTCAATTGTTAATTGAAATTAATTCGAATTCAGTCACGATATTTAAAAAACAAAAAAAGAAAGTTCGATCGATTAATTATTTTTTGAAGCATTTTTTGTTTTTTTTTTTCATTTAAATTCAATTGAATACAAAAAAAAAAAAAAAAAAAAAAAATGTTTAATTGCAGAAAAAGTTCTCGCTCAATTGAATCTCGCTCTCGTGAGCAAAAGTGACGCGTCTTACTCGGATCCGGCTTTGCGAGCTCTCTTTCGTCTCAACAATCATAATTACGTCGTGAATGCCTTGCGTCGAAGTTCCCTCATGGAATTGTTGCTTCTCGCTGAGCCAACGGCCGATCGAACGTATCAGGATCTTTTGGCTCGCGACAAAACGAATTATGTTGCCGCGACATTTGCAAAAGCTCGGGCATATCACGATCATCCTCTCGACGAGCCTGGTAAATATATTTACAAAATTTTTGAAAAAAATATCTTATTTCCTAATATCCATATCACGATCATTCTCTCGACGAGCCTGGTAAATATATTTACAAAATTTTTGAAAAAATATCTTGTTTCCTAATATCCATTGCAAAATTTTTTTTAATTTTTTTTTATCACATACACGTTTCTAGTAGAGTATAGGTGCTACGGAAAGGAAATACCGTACGAAAAAAAATTGAAATGCTGTACGATTTAATAATTGCTCTTGACCCAAAGCTCGTTGTTCATTCCATTTATTGAGAGTTGAAGATATCGCATAAGGGGACCGAAAATTTATTGAAAGTTTTCGGCGATTTCCCGGTGTCCTGATGCAAATATACGATTGAGATAGAAAGAACGGCTGTGGATAACAGTAGGGGCGGAGGGCACCGCTCGAGATCGTTTCTATATCTACCAAGGGTGGTCCTTATTTAGGGCTCGGACGAATTTTTAATCAAACGCCCCCCAAATCGGCTTCAAATTATTTAAAAAAAAATACCCTAATTTTTGTTTCAAAGTTAGAGGGTGTGCAATTTGTCTAAATTGATCCGTATGATAATGTGATTTTTTTTTTTTTCATATAGTAGCACCATTTAAAAAATTAGCACTAAATTAATAAATCATATAATAGCACCATTTAAAAATTAACACTAAATTAATAAATAAAATTAATTAATTAATTATATTATTATATTAATTATATAATATATTAATTAATTAATAAATAAATTAATTAATAAATAAAATTGAACACTAAATGTTCAATGGTGCTACTATATGAAAAAAAAAAAAATCACATTATCATACGGATCAATTTAGACAAATTGCACACCCTTTAACTTTGAAACAAAAATTAGGGTAGTTTTTTTAAAATTATTTGGAGCCGATTTGGGGGGCGTTTGATTAAAAATTCGTCCGAGCCCTACTCTCGCAGTTACAGATTTAAAAAAAAATTATTACCCTTAGAATATAATATATCCTGAGAATTTGGCCGAAAAACGTGTATTTCAAATCGGGAAATTCACCCTCGGGTGCGAGGGGTTAGAGCCCTAGATAAAAATCTAAAAAAATTAGGGTATTTTTTAAAAATTATTTGGAGCCGATTTGGGGGGGCGTTTGATTAAAAATTCGTCCTAGCCCTGAATAAGGACAACCCTAATATCTACTGCGAATACAGAGGGAAAGAGGGGGTCCTTCGTCGGGTTTTGTTCCTCTAATCATTTATCTATTCCTATCATTTCTATTCATTTCATTTATCTTTTCTATTCATTTATCTATTCTATCATTTTTTCTATTCCTCATAACCATGCATGCAAAGTTTTTGTACAGCATTTCCATTTTTTTTTTTTTTTCTACGACATTTTCTGTGGCATGTATACAGCATTTCTGAAAAAAAAAAAAATTCAATTTTATCATAAGTACATCGATAAACCGGTATCTTTCGTTCGATCAATTGAATCGCAAAAATTAAGGTAGTTCGGTCGAGTTTGGCCGAAGTCAAATTTCATCCGTAATTCAGATTTATTTACGTACAATTTAACCATATGAAAGCTATGATAAATTGAATTGTTGCATAAAAAAAATATTACAAGCTTCTTTTAGGGTGTAAATAATAAGTTAATAATAATTAATACCCGGAATAATGACAGACTCAACTTGACTCATTCTCTGCGTTAGGGAGCGAGCTAATCTAACCTTACGCATAAAGTTACTGGATTGCATTCGCGAGTTTTGTTGTATGCTTTAAAACAGTATAATGAAGAACAGGGGAGAAAAAAAGCTCGTCTCGAGGCAAGTACAGTTGAATCAACGGCCAGTATGCAATGAACTCGGAACTCGTCTAGTTGACATTGCATATCTTGCCGAACAACTCAAATGTGACAGTTGTTCGGAACCACTTTTGCTGGCGTTCATCGAATCTGAAGTGAGACGCGGATTAGCTTCGGTTTTCACATGTTTTTTCCCCTAATCTTCTGCTAGCGAGCAGATCCGGTGTATGACAAGGACAGAGACCGCGGACTCGCATTAATTATTGAAATAAAAAAAAACCGTACGGTAAATCGACTTAAATCTTTGGTAAATATCTCTTATAGATATCAACCATTATTGTGGTATGTTTTTTTTTTGCCCTTAAACGATTAATTTTTCGTGTATACTGAAATTTCGATAGTTGGCGTGCCATCTGAGCCTTATATGCCCCATAAGAGCAATGTTAACTTATTGATTAATTTCGCAAAAACTACACGGTAAATTAATTTGAAATTTTGCAGACACGTAGAGCAAGGTCAACTCTTTTGATTCAATGCAAAAAAACAGGGTGTTAAACGTGAACCTCAATTCGACCGAACTACCTTTTAATTTGTTAAATTAATTCGCGTTTACCTCAGATACAATTTTTTTTTTTTGTTTTTTTAAATCTTTTATTGTTTTGCCTTTACACAGAGCCAGCCTCGAAAGTCCTGAAGGAACGTTTTTCCGGTTTTACTCGCGAGTTCGAGGAAGCGGCAAAGTGTCAGCGCGCCTATTCCGTGCCAGATTCGCGTCTACGCGAGGAATTGCGACGGGAATTGGAGCAGTCGCTGGTTCCCGGGTACTCGAAATTTTATGTAAAATATCGTGCAATGTCGTTCTCGAAAAATCCTGGCAAATACGCGAAATATACGCCCGAGCAAGTGTCGTCGTTGATCAAAACTTTCTTCGACACTGCCGCGTAGAATTAGTCATTTGAATTGTTTAATTTGTTTTTTTTTTTTCACGATAATCGTGCCTTATCGAATAAAAAAGTATTAATTGAAAAAAAAAAAAAACAAAACAAAACAGTTGGTTGAATTTCGCCTCGCACTTTCCCTGTAAAAAGTGTTACCAGTACAGAATAAATTGCTCTTTTGTTTTAAGCATATACGCAGGATTTAATTCATTATTGCAGAAAACTTACCCCCCGAGGGATTTTCTTCTCGCACCTTTTCTGTAAAACAAGTTTGACCAGCAGGAGATTCAATTTTTTTTTTTTTTTTAGTAAACACCCATTTAATAAAGCAATTTTAGTTACAATATCTATACGGTACCATTTACCAACGTATTGAGTGAATGTAAATCGCCGTTTTGGGCGTGGGGCCAATCGTCTCCGATGGAAATGAAAAAAAAAAAAAAAAGAACGCAGAAAAAAAATCTGTGATCGACAATCGAGAACGACGGACAGTACAATTTTTTTTTTTTTTTTTCATTTTATCTCGTGTTTTTTTTTCCCCCTCGCATATACCTCAATATATATATATAAAAAACAATCAACGTTCGATTTAGATTCGATTAGTTAAGCTTATACATTACGCGGTTGATGATAGTAAATAGGAATACGTTTTGAACTCCAGCGAATTATTTACAATTATTTTCCTATGGCTCGCCTTTTTCCTCGCCTTCTTTCTTTTTCTTTTCTTTTAATTTATATATATTTATATCTCGTTTTTTTTTTCCCAACTCTCGCAATCGTTCTCTCACAGGCGCGAAAATTGGAACGAATCCTTTCATGCAGTACTCGCACACATCGTGGTTTTTTTTTTTTTTTTTTTTAACTAAAAACAAGAGAGAACAAAATATTTCTTTTCACTTTTTTTTTTTGTCTCTTTCAACTCCTACCATCCAACGATTATTATTTCTCCAGGGAGCGCAAGGGCACGAAAGAATACGAAGGGCAGCTTAAATTTATCTTTACGGAGTTCATTGAATTTTTTTTTTTTAATTGTTTGTTTCCTATTTATTCATTTTTTTTAAGACTGCCATTCGTCGATTCTCGTGTTCCATTATTTCCCAAGATATATCGACATATATATTTTTTTTTTCTGTTCTTTTCGCATTATAACTTTACAATTGTGCGTACATTCGTACAAGAGCTCATGGATCTGTAAACGATAACTAGACAAGTCTACGAATTTTGGTTTCGTAGAAACAAAAACGAGAAAATGAAAAACAAATTTCGTTATTAATTCTTCGAGTTCTATTCGCGAAGAGAAGCGACAATAATCAATGTGTGTGTGTGTGTGTGTGTGTGTGCGAAACGGAAAAAAAAAAAACAAAAACTTCGAAATTTATTGCGTTTGCACACAATTGCGGCTTAATACACTTTTAAAAATTTATTTTCCCTTAAATTCGTTTATTATTTTTTTCTTCTTCTATTTTTTCGTCTCTTTGCCATTTTTTTTTTTAATCTGTCGGCGCTTTGCGGAGCTTCTGGTATGTATATAGTAATATTTTGTATTTCTTTGCTTCTCATTTTATCGTTCGTTACTCGCAATAATAATAATAATAATAATAATTAATTAATTAATAATAATAATAATATTAATTATATCATTATCCATATACTCTAGTATACTGTACACAATCGATTCGTATTTTGGCTTCTCTCTCGCATTTACACACACGCATTCGTACATTTCGTCTTTCGACAATCTTACGCATTTTTTTTTTTCTCTTTCGTTTTCTCGAAACGTCGAAAACGACGTATTTGCTGTTTTTTTTTTTTTTTTTCTCAATCTTCAATTTAGAACATCATTGAAACGACGTCAATTTTCATTTTAAAGCCGTCTTCGAGACGACTATCTTTCGTCAAATTCCCTTTTCAATCCGGGCGCCGCGACCGATTATTATTATTATTTTTTTTTTTTTCACGAGTGTTCGTATCTCGAAATTTTTCACGCTTTCTTCCTCGTTGTTTCATTTTCGTTCCGTTCGTTTTTTTTCCTCTCCCTGTCTAAGCATTTTTCTTTTCTCGTTTCTCGTTTATTCCTCGAACTCGCTCTTTCGTATTTTATCACTGAAATTTTACATTGTTCACTCCCTCTCTCTCTCTCTCTCTCTCTCGTTCTTTTGTGCGTTTTTGCGAGCTTTGTGCAATTTGTATTTCTTCTTTTATTCTTCTATATTAATTTTTTTTTCTCCATTACTTTGATTCAATTTTTTTTTTTTTACTTTTCTCTCGTAACAAGCAGAAATTATTTACCGTGGACAGATGAAAGGATTTCGATTGATTTTGGGGGGGAGGGGGTGTGATCGAGAAATGGGAGATGCAAGCTTAGCCAAGTTGAATTTATTTTCTTATTTTCTCATTCCCATGATGAGAAATAGATCCGAAAGGTTCTTCGACGTTGAGAAATCGATGTAAAATATCTCGTAGGCTCGTTGCTGATTTTCTCTCGTCGATGTTCTCGACACATTTTGTCTCTTTTTGTTTTTGTTATTAAAATTTTTGTTCTTTTTTTCTTTTTTCGCGAAAAATTAATATTATAGGAGGCAACATTTGCGCTTGGGTTTTACCTGAAGAACCGGGCACAGAACGGCCCTTATCGCCTCGTCGAAAACCGTTTTCAAACCTTTCTGCGTAAGGGCCGAGCACTCGAGGTATTTGACCGCTCCGATTTCCTTTGCCATTGCCAAACCCTGAAACGAAAAAAAAAAAAACGTTAATTTTATTTTATCAATAATTTTACTTTATTTTAATTCATGTTTTTTAGAATTCTGAAAAATTGTATTTATAAAAGTATTCGTTCGATGATCCGGATACTTCGTGAGGTTAACACAGAACCTTTGTACGAGAGCATATGCAAAATCCACCATTTTTTCATGCAATTTTCAAAATTAAAAATTAAAAAAAAAAAAAAAACCACAAGAAAATTCTTGAAAAATTCATGTGTATTCAGAAAAATCAAGGAATCTGTTGCGTATAATCGAAAAACATTTTTACGGAAAATTTCTGCAACAATTTATTGTTCAAACAATTTTTTTTGATAGTTTTTCGGCAATGTTATTATTGGAAATCGATATTATTATCATCTTCAATGTGGTTGATTTTTTTCAAATTTTTTACTTCGACGCGAAGTACTTGAAATTCTCGAGAAAATTTTTTTTTTTCGACTGGAATTATGTGGCTTATTTTCAAGAATTTTTTTATTTTTGTTTTTGAAAATTGCACGAATAGCGGTGGATTTTGGATTCGTTCTCGTGCAAAGGTTCTGTATTAACTTCACGAAGTATCCGGATCATCAAACGAATACTTTTATACATAAATACAATTTTTCAGAATTCTAAACAAAACATAAATAAAAAACCACAAGAAAATTCTTGAAAAATTCATATTTATTCAGAAAAATCGAGGAATTTGTTGCATATAGTCGAAAAAAATTTTTACAGGAAATTTCTGCAACAATTTTTTGATAGTTATTTGGCATTGTTATTATTGGAAATCGATATTATTATCATCTTCAATGTAGTTGATTTTTATCAAATTTTTTCTTCGACGCGAAGTACTCGAAATTCTCAACAAAACGTTTTTTTCGACCGGAATTATGTGGCTCATTTTCAAGAATTTTCTTATGGTTTTTTTATTTTTGTTTTTGAAAATTTTTAATTTTGGAAATTGCACGAAAAGTGGTGGTTTTTGGATTTTTTCTCGTACAAAGGTTCTATATTAACTTCACGAAGTATCCGGAACATCGTACGAATACTTTTATGAATACAATTTTTCAGAATTCTAAACAAAACATAAATTAAAAACCACAAGAAAATTCTTGAAAAATTCATATTTATTCAGAAAAATCGAGGAATTTGTTGCATATAATCGAAAAAAATTTTTACAGGAAATTTCTGCAACAATATATTGTTTAAACAATTTTTTAATAGTTTTTCGGCATTGTTATTATTGGAAATCGATATTATCATCATCTTCAATGTGGTTGTTTTTTTTTCTTCAAATTTTTGCTTCAACGCCAAGTACTTGAAATTCTCAACAAAAATTTTTTTCGACTGAAATTAATTGAAGTGGCTCATACATCGTTAAAGCTTGATAAGTTTCTTTTTTTCCTCTTTCTTTTCATAAACAGGTCAAAATTCAAAATTATTCTCAGCAACGATGCGATTAGTCGTTGAACCTGATTAAAAAAAAAAAAAAAAAATAATCAATATTTTGACGAACCTGCGGATACGTTATTGGCGCGAGCTTCTTGTCTTTCAACTTCTCGATGGTTTCCTTGTCCTCGCGAAGATCGAGCTTTGTACCGACAAGTATAATGGGTGTCGACGGACAATGATGGCGAACCTCGGGATACCATTTGGCTCGTACATTCTCAAAACTTGCGGGATTAACGAGCGAAAAACAAATGAGAAATACGTCGGTTTGCGGATACGAAAGAGGCCTAAGCCTGTCGTAATCTTCCTGACCCGCTGTGTCCCACAATCCAAGATTTATTGGTTTGCCGTCCACCATTACATTGGCGGAATAATTGTCGAATACCGTGGGTATGTACTCGCCGGGAAATGCATTTGTTGTGTAGCTGATGAGAAGGCATGTTTTACCCACCGCACTGAGAAGCAAATAGCGCTCGATAAGGAAACACGCAAAGAGAAACGAAGAAAATGGAGAGAATGAAAAAAAAAAAAAAAAAATGTGAAAAATGTCGAGACGAAAACTTCAAATCAATCGTTGGTACAAAATTTTAATTCATTTTCCTATCATTCGAGCTTAAAAAATTTTTAAATTCATTGTAACCAATGAACTCTCAATTTATCCTCATTCATTTTATAATCTTCGCGATTGCCCTAATTTTTTCCAACAGGAGCCATAACCTCAAAAGAAAAAATAATGAAAGTTTTTCCTGATGTCAAAAATATTTTCAAACGGTGACAAGTTCAACCTGTAGAGTTCGACTAGCGGATTAGTAAGATAATATCGACGCAGATTTTTTTTATTAGAAAACGAAAAAACGTCTGGAAGTTGATTATTTTTTATCGAATTATTCAAAAAAAAAGGCGTCAAGCGGCGGGGATGGGGGAGGGGTGTCAAAGAGGTACTTATCGAACGCCAGGAGCGTTGTCCCTCCACGAGATAAATCAAACTTCCTGTCTCGAGTGAGTTTATCAGTCACGATTCTCTACACCGGAGAGTTCATCATCATCGAATTCCAATTTATCATGTCATTTTTTTTTGTTTCTTTATCAATGAATTAATCAAAGTTGGGGCAAAAAATAAACATTATCGCTTCCTTCGAATCGGCGCGATCGTCACGGGCGGCATTCTCGACACGCCCGTGATCAAGACTCCCACGAAGACCGTGACGTTGAATTTATGACTCTCGTATTTCGAAAGAAAAAACGAAAAGATAAAAAAAAAAAAAAAAAATTCCAGCGAAATATTCAAAATTCAAGCATCCCGCGGATTCAAATAATATATTTTTTATTCGAAATGAAGATTCTCTCAAATCGTAAAAAAAAAAAAATATTCGATAACGCGAGTTTTGGACACTCCTGCGGATTATCTCAGTCGCGGTTAGGCTCGTCCTATCATATCTTATCGTCGCGCCCAGCTCGATGGAATAAAAAAAAATTCCTCTCGACTCTTTCGTACGATGTTTCTCAAAAAATCTTCAAAATTTAGCCAAATAAAGATAAGTAATTGTTTTTTTTGTTTCGTCGACTTACCCGTCACCTACAACGACGCACTTGATCGCCTGCATTGTTGAGAATCTTTACTATGCTGTCGCGAACGGAAAAAAAAAAAAAAAAAAAATATATATATATATATATATATATAAGACACTACGCCTTTACACTTTTGCACCGTAAATTTTTCCAGCCAGTGCTTCCCCACACGTTTTTTCAGTCTTTTTTTTCTACGTCTCTATCGTACGATTCGCCACTCTCACTATAATATAGTTTCTCACTTCTTTCCGGCGACTCACTCGCGACTGCACTTCGATCGAGGGAAAAAAAATCGTAGTAAAATATCACACGCGACGATGATGCGTTGGCCCCGGATTCGATATATATATATATGTATATATATGTATTATAATTGCCTGATTCACAGTCTGATATCCCGATTCCGATGACGAGTTTGTGTCCAGAGAGTCTTTTCGTTATCTCTCTCGCTCCGTTGCGCTCCCTCAGCAAGTATGGCGCGCGAACGAACTTATAGTACTATGAATATGTACTATATACTTATATATATATGTAACACACGAGGGTGACAGAGTAACATTTACTATTTGCACGTACATATATTATTTTCTGGTTTTCTCTTTATCTATTTATCTGTCTATCTGTCCGTGTAACACGCAAAGTCTCACACGATAAATGAGTTCTTATTTCTGTTCGAGCTTCTCCTTCTCCGCGATCGCTCTACACGATCGTTTTACTTCTCTCTCGATCTCGCACGGCGTGCAACAGAGACGAAGAAAATACGTCGCGGTGGGAACGAGCAGCCTCGAGGGAGGGAGGTATTTTATTATACATATACCTATATATATATGCTTGAGAAACGGAGAACCAGAGACAATGGTGTAGTACTTTTACCTAACGCAAACGATGAATATATGAGTACGATGTATACATAGCAAAAGGCAGACAGTTTATTAACGTGTGTATGTAAAACTATGCTTCGTAGCCTCCCACTATTTCAGTGTTCTCCCCAGTTGCTCTGTATGGAATATAGCGCGAAGTCAAGTCGTTCGCGGTTAGCGGGCATGCAGCGGAAGAGCGGGAGGAGGTTTTGATTTTTCGATGTCGTTCGCTACATTATCGTTGAAGGCGCCACCGAAAAAAAGAATTTGTGTAGTTCGGTGAAGAATTTTCGAAATGAGATGACGCCACCAGCTGGTTAATGCGGGGGTACTCGTGTTTTTTTTTTTAAATAATATCAAGCGCATTTTTATCGATCGAGTAGGGTCGACGCATGGGAGGGAAAATTATAAAATCGTTTATACTCACATTCAACGGGATGAGAGAATATATATATGGTAGTATTGAGATTATTTCGTGTTCCTGGGTAAAAGTAGCCAGAAAAATAAAAAAAAAGGTCCGGTTAACTTCATCCAAAAATGTGTTTTTCATAATATTTTGAATAACTAAAAACTATTGATCACCAAACGCGTGTTCTAATTAGCTACCCAATCGGCGACCAAACGATTAGTTAATAAAAAATTTGAAAAATCTAAATTGTCCGGCTAACATCACACAGGTACCTCTCTTGCCGCATATGGCCAGTCGCGCGTGCTCGTGTTTTCTCGGTGTTTCACCACACGGATAGCAAATTTATGAATGTATGCATACATGCATGCATACATACATACATGCATACATACATACATGCATACATACACACATCATATATACATACATTTATGAATGTATGCATACATACATTCATAAATTTGTCCGTGTGGTGTACAGTTGACGCTGTGGCCAGTTTGATCGTGGTCACTCGGCTGCCTGCCGTTTTCTCGTAGATTCGAGAGCGTATTCGTTATAAAATATATACGTATAATTCACGTGTTTACGTGAAATCGATCGAGTGATTTTAAAACAATTTTGCTGCGAAAGGAAGGAAATTTAAACTGTTTGTTTGTAGTTTGATGGGCGCAGCTCATACGCGAAAGAAAGACAAAAATATGAACAGGTAACGAATACACATATTTACATATAAGATCACCCGTAGTTAGGAAAGAAATCGTGACGAATCGTATGATTTTGACACGCGTATACCCGCGTAGGTGGTACATCTCCTTGAGTCGATCTAGGCGACCTTGTTCCGTTTCTGTTTTTATGTTTTTTTTTTTTTTTTCTCTTCTATTTTTATTACCTCCAGCGGCAATAGCAAAGATTCGAGCGGTGGATCGCCGAGCGAGAATGCGAGCAACAGAAGGCCGCTTTCCATAGAAGGTCCGCGTTTTGACAATGAAGCTCACAGGCATAATATCCAACAGATGCCTAATCAACCCAGGCAACCCACTAATTTACAGGGATTGCTCAGATTTGCCATGGAAGCTACGAACGCGGAGAACTCGCCTCGCACCTCTCATACTCAGCCCCTCGACGAAGAGGTAAATTTTACGATTTTTCCCCTCGATCCTACAATTGCTAGCGACAGATTTTATTTTTTTATCATAAAAATTATTCGACAAGTATGAAAATTATTTTAGAACATATCCGGCTGTAAAGTCTTGTTCGAAAATTTGGAAATTTTTAACCCTCCGCGCGAAACACCGGTGCGCCTATGAGGGAAGATTTGAAATTTCAATTTTTTTTCTGTTTTTCCCCCCTTTTTTTGTACAAATTTTGATTGAATTGAAATTTTTATTGAAAAATATTTTTGATACCCCACCTGACTGACTTTTGGATAATGCACTAGCAAAGCTGGGCAAAGTACCCGAAAGTACTTCAAGTACGAAGTAACAAAGTACAAAGTACTGTAAGTACTTGAAGGACTCGTGTATTTCAAGTATCAATTACCGTAAATACTTGAAGTAGCAAGTACTTCGAGTACCGAGTACTTGAAGTACTAAATATTTGAAGTACTTGAGGTATCAAGTACTTGAAATACGTCAAGTATCAAGTATCAAATACTTTTCAAGTTTTCAGGTATACATTACATAAGTTCTAGTACTTATATTTTATTACTTGCGTACTCTTCAAACTCATTTGATTTTCATTCGAGTACTTTTTGTATCAAAACATATTTTCACATTGCGCAATTCACTCGGTTTGGGCGGATTGGAACAGAAATATTTCAACGAAGAATTAGAAATAATTTTTAAAAAATACCACTGACGATCGTAATTAAGGAGTTTCGGTACAGACCGGCGACGGGGAATAAGCGGAAACGAGGGTGCGGCGGCGCGCGGTGAGCGGGGCATGAATAAAACAAAAGCGAGTCTGACCGTTCATGCGCTGTACCCGTGGATAGTGAGCTTATGTTTTGGCTTGTAACTAATAAACCAGATGGACGAACCTATTCAAATTTGTTGACAGTCATATTAAAGATCTAATAAAGATCTGACATAAATTTTATGCGGGTAGTAGTATTTTAATGGAATTTACAGCTCAAACAAATATTGCTCCCATTTACTCTCGTGTATAAGCCAAATTTTCGAAAATTATTTTTACAATAACGACCTCGGAGGATCGACTTGAAATTTGAGCAGTTCACGTTTTATATATTTGTCACTTATTGAAAAAAAAAATTGAGTTTATGACAGCATTTTCAATAGGTGTACCGAAACTCCTTAAGATTTATTTAACTTCAGGTTTGAAAGAGAAAAAAATAAAGAATATAATACTTGGATCCTTAAAAACGGAGTCATGCATTGACAATGACGCTGTAACTACCGTAGCTTGAGCCTTTGAGTCGTCATTTCTTGCAATCAATAAAAAAAAAATGATATATAAAAATAAAATGATGTACATATAAATGATAGATAAAAAATTATCGATAAAAAAAATGTTTCTCAATTTGCCCAAGAATTTTTGAAAACATTCAAGTTACATATGAGATTTTAATTTTTCGCCAATTTGTCCCGCAAGTAACTGGCGAGCGTTCAGAGCAAATATTGAGATATCCGAATAACATTATGTTAGTAATACAGCTGTACAGATATTACAATTATTTAATAATATTGATATTATTATTATTATTATTGTTGTCATTTAAATTAGACAAGTAGGTTTAGTTTCAAATATATCAAAATATTTGTCCCATTTCGTCCCGATTTATGTGCAATAGAGGGGTTCAATAAATCGATGGGGGGAACTTTGAATCACTGAAAAGCGATCGCTCTCGGTATATCTTTTACGGTATACATTGAAAAAGTACATTTTTTTCCCCTCCCTCCCCTCCGCAGAGAAAAACATTTCTCAGCGAAGCGCTGACATCGATGTCGATTAACATAATCGACGAGCTTAAAAAAGCCGTTAAAGTTCTGTCGAGCGTCGTTGATCTAAGATCACACGACGATCCAACCGAGTACGAGTCCGCTCTCGAGAGAATAGCCGATTCCGTCGATAATATGGATATCGCCAATGATTTTTATAATATCGGCGGTTTCGCGATATTCGGTCCGTGCTTGAATTCGCCCCACAGCGGCATAAGATGGAAAGCCGCCGATATTATCGCCGAACTTACGCAAAATAATCCATTCTGCCAGAAGAGAATAGTCGAGATGGGCTTGATGCCGATACTCCTCGGTATGGTGGATACCGATGCGTCGGAACAAGCGAGAATCAAGGCATTGTACGCGGTCTCTTGTAAGTCGATAATCGCAATATTATTTAAGTGAAACTTCATTATTATTTAGGATATTTGGCATGGCGCGCGAATAATTCGACTAACTGCACATTTTTTTTAAATTCTCAATGGAAAAAATAAAATAAGACATCTTATTTCAATGAGTTCGATGCCCGAATACAAATTGACAATCTTATATTCGTAATTGTCCTCGTTACGATTTACAAAGGTATCGTTCGAGGTCATCCGCTCTCTCTGCGCTACATGGACACCAACGACGGTTATTCCGTATTGCTCAGAGCCATGGAGAGTCCGGTGGAAAAATTGCAGATAAAATCGGCATTTCTTCTGTGTTCCCTGTGCAATCGGGATAACAATGTCGGTAGTCTGCGGGAGACTCTCGTAAAAATGGGCCTGATCGAACAGGTCGCGGGACTTTTAACCAGAGAAAGTCTCTTACCGGACATGAGGTAAAAATTTTTAAGACACAGTCGAACACACCGGTCACGTTTCAAGAGCTCGGGACGTTTCTCAAGTTTCGACCCTTCCCCCCCCCTCTATTGGGAGGATAAATGACATTTTTTTATTTCAAAATCTGTTCGTTTAGGAAAAAACATTTAGTACGTATTTTTTTATTTTTTTATTTGAATCAAAATTGCCGTTAATATAACAAATTGAAAAATATAACATTATGTCGTCACACATGTTACGCTATATCTATATTAGGGTGTATCGAAAAATTAAAAAACTTTTGGCTACCCTCAAAAATCAAAGATATCATTGAAATAAAGGTCTCCGTGCAATGATTCGATTTTTTGACAATATATAGGGGGCGCGCGGGACGTTTAAAAACGCCATTTTTAGCGTTAAATTCACTTTATCACTGATAACCGAAAACAGTTCATTCCAAAAATTTTGATTTTTTTTATATAAGGTGCCCAGATATGTACCCTTTCAAACCCACATTCACGGAACATTAACGGATGGTTCATATCTTCGAAAAAAATCTCTGAAAATCAATATTTTAACTATTTTTCAATTATACGTATCGTTAAATGTTGATTTTTTTCTTCTAAAACGTTTTTGTATTTGTTCCATCTTTTTTTTTCTTGTAAAACTCGGTACCAGTATTGCTTACAATGCGAAAATTGCTGAATAATAAATCTTTATTTTGGAAATTTTTATATTTTATTGATTCACACCATTTTTTCGTGAATATGAAAATTTCCAAAATAAAGATTTATTATTCAGCAATTTTCGCATTGTAAGCAATACTGATACCGAGTTTTACAAGAAAAAAACGATGGAACAAATACAAAAACGTTTTAGAAGAAAAAAATCAACATTTAACGATACGTATAATTGAAAAATAGTTAAAATATTGATTTTCAGAGATTTTTTTTCGAAGATATGAACCATCCGTTAATGTTCCGTGAATGTGGGTTTGAAAGGGTACATATCTGGGCACCTTATATAAAAAAATCAGAATTTTTGGAATGAACTGTTTCCGGTTATCAGTGATAAAGTGAATTTAACGCTAAAAATGGCGTTTTTAAACGTCCCGCGCGCCATTGTCAAAAAATCGAATCATTGCACGGAGACCTTTATTTCAATGATATCTTTGATTTTTGAGGGTGGCCAAAAGTTTTTTAATTTATCGATACACCCTAATCTATATACATGAAAATCCGTGAAATTAAATTGCCTATAACAGGTGCATCTGTAATTTTTAACGAAAAATAAAAAATACGTCCTCATTATTTTTACTTTACATTATGCGTCCCAATGATTGAAAAAAAAAATTTCATTCGTACTCCTAATTGCCTCAAAAATAAGAATAACTATAAATTTCGAAATTTTTGAAACTCATTCGCATCGCCTAGGAGGGTAAAATTTTTAAAAAGCTTCGCCAATTTTTAAGGGCTTTTGGCAATGATCCAGTTTTAATGTTTCACAGTTTATTCTATTTGTGGCGATATTCACGATCTTTTGAACGAAAGATGCATTTGAATAATATTCAGTTTTTTAATTGGAAATTTATTTGTTCAAAATTTTTATTTAAACGAAAAAAACAAATGAATCTTTTTCGGATCCAACGCGTCCGTTGTACATAAAAAAATGTAAACGACTATTGAGTTGTATGAAAAATTGCCTGCATGATTTTTCAAAAACGTTTATTTTCATCGTCTCTTTGGCAAATCTCTGTGAAACATGTTTTCTGTTTTGTTTTACGAATGAAAAATCATTTTTTTCGACTCGCGAAGGCTGCCTGTAACGTGAAAAATTGACACTCGGTGGATTCCAGAGTGCGCGAAGCACTTGAGCAGAGTGTTAATTTTTTTTTTTTTTT
Organism: Rhorus exstirpatorius; assembly: GCA_963564615.1. Lineage (NCBI taxonomy): Eukaryota > Metazoa > Arthropoda > Insecta > Hymenoptera > Ichneumonidae > Rhorus > Rhorus exstirpatorius. Next base: position 30,894,009 of record OY751317.1, read on the forward strand.
CATACAAGCTGTTTGTGTCACAGGGAACAATTGCTCGGAATTCTCAATGGCTTGACGAACGACAATTATTTGCCGGCTCTGCGCGAATGTCGTCGTCCCGAATTGTGCCTGAATCTGACCCTCGATCGTCATCTCCGCGAAACAAAGGCCGAGGATAGCATCGACGAAGTACAAACGTGTCGTTGTCTGCTCGATCGAATATTCTCCGATCGAGATATGGACCAAGAGAGATAGTTAATGTATATCTCTCATGCATAGGATAATACGAATAACTCACGTGTCCGCGTATAATTTCGCTTCTGATAATTTAATAATAATAAAACGGCTATCTATTTTCGTTCAAACGTTACATACGTTCTTCGAAAATTTTCTCAATTATTCCAAATAACTCGTGCCTCTTCGTAATTTTTTTTTAAATTCGTTTGGGGGAAAAAAAAAAAAATCGGTTGCCATTCAAGGAGTTTCGGTACACCCATTGAAAATGCTGCCATCAACTCAATTTTTTTTTTTTTTTTGATAAGTGACAAATATATAAAACATATTATATTTCATATTTCATATGATTCATACATATTTCACATATTTTTTGGATAATGTAGTAAAAAAGATTTTTTTCACATCAAATTCTGTTATTTGTCGACTCGAGTCGATAATTCTTAAGGGAGGTTTCTACTTTGTTGGGCCAAAAAATGTTCGATTTTTCACCAATTTTTTGTGCGAAAAATATTAAATATAGGATGTTGATATTTGGTATGTTTACTAAGCGGTCTTTATTGAACATGATAATATCTTTTAAAGTTCGACGAAACATGGTATGTATTGGGAGCGAGAGGAGCCACCTGTGTCGGTGCGCCGGCGATAATATTCTTTGCTTGCGGAAGTCCCAAGTCCCGAGCAGGTGATCCGAAGTAAAAAATCAAACAGATTTTTACTTTGTACGATATTGCGTATAACCTGAACTAGAATGAAGAAGAAATATTGAAAAATAAAAAAAATATTGAGCGATCGAAGGGGAAGTTTAGTTTTTTGCCAAAAGTTTTTGCATTTTTTTTCTTCATAAAATAAAAAACGTTTGAATATTTTTGGATAATTCCAGTTCGACTTGTACCCAATATTGTGCAGAGTAAAAATATGTTTGATTCTTTTGCTTCGAATCATCTGTCCAGGACTCGGGACTTCCGCAAGCGAAGAATATCATCGCCGGCGCACCGACACACGTGGCTACTTCCACTTTCAATACCATATTTTGTCAAACTTTAAAAGATATTATCATTTTCAATAAAGACCGCTCAGTAAACATATCAAATATTTATTTATATTTATATTATATCTATATTTATATTATATCTATATTTATATTATATCTATATTTATATTATATCTATATTTAATATTTTTCGCATAAAAAATTGGTGAAAAATCGAATATTTTCTGGCCCAACAAAGTAGAAACCTTTCTCAAAGGATTTTATCGATCGTTCATTGATAAGTATTCTGCCAAACTCTCTCTGGCATATAAAATAGATGAGCCTTTCTGATGGAATTCTCAATGTGGATTAACGCCTCTGTGTCCTCGGAGACTCGGTGAATTTCAATGGGATACTAAATATACAATTAACAAAGTTCAAGAAAACAAGAGGCCCAAGTTTTTTTCGATTCTCCTGGGAAATCAGTCCTAAAATCTCAAAATTTCACCGTTGACCCAAGAGCCTGTGGAGTTTGGTGATAAAATTATCAAAAATTTTCGATTGATTCGGGGAAAAAAATGGAAAAAGCACGAATGAAAGGAAAAAAGGGAAAAAAATCAGTTCAGTATGGGTGATGGCTCTGAAATTTTTAAACCAAATACCGCATTTTCGAGAATTTTTTCACATTTTTTGAGATAAAAGAGAGGGGTTTTTTTTTTTGTGGCAATTTCAACGACTTTTTCACGTTTGCCTCGTCGTTGTAGGAAGAAAAAAAGACGTTTCTCGTAATTCAGAGATCCCATCATATCTTGGACGAAAATTTTTTTAGCCTCGTCGGCAAGAAGACTGAAATTTGACTCCCCGAGACTAGGTTTGTTTAATCTTTTTTCCCCTCGGACTGTTTAACAAATTTTTCTCGATATTTTCCTTTGGAAATTTTTCATTTTTTTTTTTTTAAATAGTTCTCGTAAACTTGGAACGCAATGAGCTAGAAATTTCCAAGTTTTATGATAATCCGGAGCAACGTTGTAGAGCTAAATTTATGCAAAGCCCTTTATCAAATTTGCCCATATGACGAGGTCTCTGGGAATTATAAGCGAAAGAGATTTTCATTTCGTGAAAAGTCGAGTTAGGAAGAAAAACATAGAAAGAATATAAGGATATATACGTACGATTCGTGAATATGGAGCTCGATTCGCGGTGTGTACTTTGAAAAGTTGAGAATTGTTCGGGCAAAATTTAACATGAATAATGGAGGCATTGCTTCTATTATATTGTTTTTCTTTCTTTCTATAGTCAAACTGTAAGAATAAAACGTAAATTCATTAATAATGGAGAACAACCTTTTTTTTTTTGAGGAATATTCATCAAAGTATCTTTTTGCCGTAGGAATTTACATCTTCCACTCTCCATAATCATAAACAGATCTGGGCAACGTTTCATTAATATTACCCTTCGAATATCATAATTGGAGCCTCGAGGTTTCTCGATGTACAGTCTTTTAACATGAAACATCGTTGCTTCAAACTTTTATCACAAAAACGTCGTAAATGACAATACAGTGAGAAATTTTTATCAGAAACTTGAAAGTCTCGTGACTCAATGCCCTGATTTCTTCTTCTCGTATTGTACTTTATTTCTTTCACAATTAAGTTCTCAATTACTTAAGGATGTATGAGCACTAGCTTCACGATCATATAAAAATCTGAATTTTTTATATGGTGTAGCAGAAGTGTATATGATAAAACCTGCAAAATTTCAAAGTGGGTCAACGACTCTTTACGCGAGTAATTAATTTGTGAAATCAAGATATTTATCCCACGCCATATACGAATTCTGGGCTGACGCAACTTTGAAACAGAAATTCGTATCTTTCACGATCAGATACGATCAATATTAAAACTGTTAAATGTTCAGAAAACTATCACGATTACATACGTTCCACAAAAAATGGGGGTTAACGAAACTTTTGACATACAATTATCGATTTTAAGGAAATTTTTCGCGTGTGTCGCATAATGAGCGGTCCGACTCTCTCTTGTTTCATGCGTGCCCCTCGCGCACCGCGCTCACCCGCGCCCACGTTTCCGCTCGTTTCCCGCCACCTTGTGCTCATACATCCTTAATTGAAGTAATTGAGAACTCGCCTTCGGCTCGTGCCGTAATCCTCTCGTTTCGTCAAAAAGCCTTTTCGTATGCGTATCGAACATTATTTTTCCTCATGAGAGCCGAGAAATCGCAACGAAGTTGCGATTTTGAGGTTAGAATGAGGAAAATATATATATATATATATATATATCTCGAGTTTTCTTCAATCTTAGGGCGGTATTCATAGTCGGGTCTTATTTCTAAGACGGTCTTAAGCACGGCCAACGACCAATCAAGTCGTCCTAAACGACGACTTAAGACCGTCTTAGAAATAAGACTCGACTATGAATACCGGCCTTACTTTTAACATAGTTACAGAAATCCAGAGTCAGCTCGAGGAACATAAAATTGTTACATTACTTAAAAATTGCTGAGAAATTGTTTTTGTTTTTCATTTTATCTATACTTATGAGCAAAACTGTCACATTTTTTATCATAAGTTTGAACAATTTTGCTCCCTCACAGAGTAAGCTTTGTTCTCATGGAAAATTTTTTTTTTTGAATTGAGATTTTCATGCCAGTATGTTCAAAATTTCCCAAAACATCGAGAAATCATTTTTTGAAAAAATTTCCGGATGTACGTGCGTGTGTTCCGGCCTCGAAAAATTTAAATCCCTCTATCTGGAGAACTAATTGATCGATCAAGCTGAAACTTGGTCTGTGATGCAGGAACCTTGGTAAAAAAAAAAAAACAATCTCCAGAATCCAAAATGACGGACCATACCGCAAGATAATTGAAAAATTATCACGGTATCCGGGTTTTTTTTCTACCAATTCGAATCAAAAGTATACTTTAATCCAAAGTTTTTTATAATGGGAGCCGGAATGCCGGAATTTTTTTTTGGCTCTACGATAAACGACGATGTCCGCAGATTTGTCGATCCGCCATGTTGGATCGTGCGATATTTTTTTCCATTCATCGACTTCGCATGAGTATAACGAAGTGCCAAAAAAAAAAAAAAAAAAACTCCTCGAGGATGCTTAAGGTGGCTCCTCAGTGAATTAAAAAACCGGCGATACGAATGAAACTTCGGGAGATGAATGAAGAAGATGCAATGAACGCTCTCTCAAAATTTCAGGGTATGTTGCCAGGCAAATTATTGCGAACGAGTAATTTAAAATAACCTATTTTAGCATGGGTCTTATGGCAGTTGATTCCATTTTCACCGGAAGTGACATGATACCTTTTGACAAAGACGAGAGTTCTTATTCAAATTTTGAGTATTGAAAGATGAAATCGTGAACTTTCCAATGGTATTTAAAAAATTGTGTCTTGCCAGGGATTTTTCCAAGAAATTTAATCGCGAAAGTCATCGTGTGTGCAAATCTCGGATACAATATATATGCCTGTTATTCTGCACGCGAGGAAACATATGAATATCAGCTATCGTTTTTGACTTGATCGCTCTGACAGCGTTAAATACTTTTGTCAGTTGAGACTTTATTTATAATATTATTTATAATGAATTATGAATAAAATATCACGGGAAACGTCATCGAAATTCATAAATTTTATTTAGACAGAGTATTTCGAAAATATTATGATAGGTTTATGATTTTTTTTTCACGTCACGATTTTTGACTAGTGTTGTCACTGATGGGCCGCCTTAATCAAAATTGGGGCGTGTCGAAAAATTGCTCTTTCAAAATTTTCATGGAAATGACCCTCGCGGAACTTTCCGAAATTCGATTGAAAAGCTTTCTTCATTCCGGACAATGCTCCGCGCAGGCACGAAATCAAGTTCCGGTGAATTTATATACGATCCAACGAGATTCCACGAGGGGGTGCGGTAAAAGCATCGAGTCAAGCGGTTGGTTATGTACTACGTTAAAGGGTATAGTTGAAGAGAAGAGAGAGAGAGAGAGAGAGAGAGAAAGCGTTTGGGGTGTTGAGTAAAGGGTTGAGTACGGATGACTTACGAGCAACCGGTCAAGCGTGTGCCCAATAAGGGGTCCATGAGAGGCTCCCTTCTGGGTGTTTCGTGCTTCCTCTCCTTTTTCTCCCTTGCGTCCCTTTAGTCCACCGTACAATGGTACATCGTATGCCACAGAACAGTGCAAACGACAGGCACCAACCTCGTGTCTCCGACACACAAACGCTACGCCCCAACCTAGGGGACCATGACGATATGGGTGATTTAACGAAATTCCTGCATACGTTCATAACGGATCATGTGGATGTCGCGTGGATCCGGTTATGGTCATTGGAGCAAAGTCGACGGTTGTATGCGAGCAAAAGCTCGGGTGTACTGCACAGACCACACGCGGTTTCAAATCTTCTCACTCCCCACAGCGTCAACTCGTTTTCTCCTTCTTGTTCGCATGCACTATCAAAACGTCTTCTCATCTTTCCTCATTCTCGATTCTTCCTTCTTCTCTGAACTTCTTGCTCACTTCCTATATTATATCGCTTCACCTTTGTCTTAAACTTCGTCCTTTGCCTCTTTTTGTTTCTTCCTTATAGGTCCCACTTCTTCGAGTTTTCTCATTCTCTCGTTGTCTTCTTTATCCTCTTCTTTTTTCCAACTTATTTCCCCCGATTCCTTCTTTTCTATCACTCCCTTGCACTCCCACGTCTTTTACCATCACTCCTTGTCTTCTTCGTTCATTAACACTCTACCACTGCCTGTCAATCACTTCTTATCGTGCTCCTTCTTATTCTCTGTGCTAGTTCTTCTCCAACTCCCCACTCATCCTCACTACTTTTCCTTTGGGAAGCTTCTTTCTCCACTCTACTCCATCTCTAACTTTGCCTCCTTTGTTTTTTTTTTTCTTTAGGTCTCACTTCTTTGAGTTTTCTTATTCTCTCTATTTTCTTCTCTTCTTCCCACTTATTCTTCCCGATTCCTTATTTTCTATCACTCCTTGTCTCGTTCGTTCATTCACCCTCTGCCACTACCTGTCAATCGCTTCTTATCACGCTCCTTCTTTTCCTCTGTACTATTTCTTCTCCAACTCCTCACCCCTCACTCCTTTTCCTTTGGGAAGCGTGTTTCTCCACTACTCCATTTCTAACTTTGCCTCTTTTGTTTCTTCTTTAGGTCTCACTTCTTTGAGTTTTCTTATTCTCTCTATTCTCTTCTCATCTTCCCACTTATTCTCCCCAATTTCTTCTTTTCGATCACTCCTTTGCACTCCCACGTCTTTTACTATCACTCCTCGTCTTCTTCATTCATTAACCCTTTACCACTACCTGTCTATCACTTCTTATCGCGCTCCTTCTTTTTCTCTGTGCTATTTCTTCTCCAACTCCCCACTTATCCTCACTAATTTTCCTTTGGGAAGCTTGTTTCTCCACTACTCCATCTTTAACTTTGCCTCTTATGTTTCTTCTTTAGGTCTCACTTTGAGTTTTCTTATTCTCTCTATTCTCTTCTCTTCTTCCCACTTATTCTTCCCAATTCCTTATTTTCTATCACTCCTTGTCTCGTTCGTTCATTCACCCTCTACCACTACCTGTCAATCACTTCTTATCACGCTTCTTCTTTTCCTCTGGACCATTTTTTCTCCAACTCCTCACCCCTCACCCCTTTTCCTTTGGGAAGCTTGTTTCTCCACTACTCCATCTCTAACTTTGCCTCTTTTGTTTCTTCTTTAGGTCTCACTTCTTTGAGTTTTCTCATTCTCTCTATTCTCTTCTCATCTTCCCACTTATTCTCCCCAATTTCTTCTTTTCGATCACTCCTTTGCACTCCCACGTCTTTTACCATCACTCCTTGTCGTCTTCGTTCATTAACCCTCTACCACTGCCTGTCAATCACTTCTTATCGCGCTCCTTCTTTTCCTCTGGACTATTTTTTCTCCAACTCCTCACTCCTCACTCCTTTTCCTTTGGAAAGCGTGCTTTTCCACTACTACATTTTTAACTTTGCCTCTGTTGTTTCTTCCTTAGGTCTCACTTCTTTGAGTTTTCTTATTCTCTCTATTTTCTTCGCTTCTTCCTACTTATTCTTCCCAATTCCTTATTTTCTATCACTCCTTGTCTCGTTCGTTCATTCATCCTCTATCACTACCTATCAATCGCTTCTTATCACGCTCCTTCTTTTTCTCTGGACCATTTTTTCTCCAACTCCTCACTCCTCACTCCTTTTCCTTTGGTAAGCTTGCTTTTCCACTACTCCATCTCTAACTTTGCCTCTTTTATTTTTTTCTTCAGGTCTCACTTCTTTGAGTTTTCTTATTCTCTCTATTTTTTTCTCTTCTTCCCACTTATTCTTCCCAATTCCTTCTTTTCTAACACTCCTTGTCTCGTTCGTTCATTCACCCTCTGCCACTACCTGTCAATCGCTTCTTATCACGCTCCTTCTTTTCCTCTGTACTATTTATTCTTCAACTCTTCACCCTTCACTCCTTTTCGTTTGGAAAGCTTGTTTCTCCACTACTCCATCTCTAACTTTGCCTCTTTTGTTTCTTCTTTAGGTCTCACTTCTCTGAGTTTTCTCATTCTCTCTATTCTCTTCTCATCTTCCCACTTATTCTCCCCAATTTCTTCTTTTCGATCACTCCTTTGCACTCCCACGTCTTTTACTATCACTCCTTTTGTCTCCTTCGCTCATTAAGCCTCCACCACTATCTGTCAATCGCTTCTTATCACGCTCCTTCTTTTCCTCTGTAACATTTCTTCTCCAACCCAGCCCACTCCTCACTCCTTTTCATTTGGTAAACTTGCTTCTCCACAGCTCCATCTCTCAGTCTCCCCCTTTTTCTTCTCTATCTCTCCTCTCATATCCAATCTTCTATCGCTTCTTCTATCTCCATCACTTCTTTTAGCCTTTCTATCTCTATCGCTCCTTTCCTCTTTCTCCATATCCAGACGCTATTTCTAGATTACGCTTATCCTCTTTCTCCCTCCTTAATCTATATCTCAGGCTTCTTTCCCTTAGCACCTTCTCTTCACCCTCCAACTATTCATCCTCTTTCTCTCTCTCTCTCTCTCTCTCTCTCTTCATAGTGAACCTTATTCTCTCTTTTCTTTACCCTCGGTGGACACTCCACCGATCTTCCGATATAAATGAACGGGGAGCGCGCTGTGATCGCCGATGGTAGAGCGCGGGCGATAGAACCCGGGGGAGCGCAGACGCGCTTCTATCGACCAGGTTGGATAACCCGGGGCGACACCCTCGCGTATCTTTCCCGAGCTTCACTGCTTCAACGGCAAACTAGTGAGTACACACACACGACATAGGTAAGTCGAACTGCACAGATTTCTCTCTCTCTCTCCTACCTTCCCCTCTCTCTCTCTCTCTCTCTCTCTATATATATATATATATATATAGAAGGAACATTTTCAAGCATGTCATCATGTCACATTACGACGAGAACCCTTCGTTATATTGACATACATTTAGGGCCTGTACATGTGAAATGATGAAAAACCAATATTGCCATTTGTTGTTGAGTTTCGACGATGATTTTCGTGTGGAGGGGGGGGATGTGAAAATTATAAAAAAAAGCAAGTCCTGGTGCTGGTGTTTTGATCGTCGAGTTTCGAACTCGCCGCAAAAAACGTTCGCTAACGCCGGACGTGAGTATTGCGCAGGGCCGTCCAAAGTGCAAGTACGCAGACGTGACGCGCGTACCAGTTTCACGTGATCGTGCTTGACTTCCGCCACCCCGTTTTCTGCCGACGGATCGCTTGCTCCGGTTAAAAAAAAAAATATAAAAATTTCAATTCTCCACGCTTCCTCGTTCATAAATTCGTTTTCGCGACAAGTTTTTCGCCGTAAAAGTCCGCTAATCGTGAACAATAATATTCCCTTCGAGACTCCTCGAGCTTGTACTTTCGTGGATCGCGCATAAATATACATATCACGTGAAGGCTCGCATACGAGGGCTCATGAGCTACGCGAAAAAGCTCTTCTCCGAATAATCCGTTTATTGAGGAAAAAAGGAAAAAAGTTTATCCGCGAGATACAGCCACGAGGGGAGGCTTTTGTCCATCGGAATAAAGAAAAATTGAGGTAAGATTGGGAGACGTGATAGGGGGGACCAAGGGGTGGCTTGTCGTTGCAAAGGTGATTTTTTTTATGTCAGTTTTTATTTTGATTTTTTCCTCTGTGTGTGTGTGTGTGTGTGTGTGTGTGCGTCAAGCCACGTAATGCCTTAAAAAAATCTTTATTTCTTATCTTTTGGTTTATTTTATTTTTATTTTTTATATTTTATTAATTCGCTGAAACACGAAAGTTCATACAGTTCACGCGTGTACGAAGCTCGCAGAGTCATTGATTTTTTTTTCCCCCCGTAAGAGATGCTGGGATTATCCGTTTCATTCATAAAAAAATATGTCAATACGGATAATTGAGTTTCACGAAAATTGATACGTTTGAATTTGTAATTCTTGTCGGATGAGGTTTCGACAATTTATAATATTTTACAACGGGGATGGGCAAGAATAAATTTTCCAATCACGCCACGACGACGATTATTAAATGTTACATGTCGTTTCGTAATTATAATTTTAGGCTGTAATCGCATAAACTCGCTTTTCCACGCAATATCCTCTGAATATATGAGATGAAAATATTCATTGCATTCGGTGAAATATACAGGTCGATGACAATGGCTAATTAATTTCTCGTTGTGTAATTTCGTTCCGTAATACCAGTAGGATCGTAATAATTGATGATCGCACAGCGGTGAAATTCACCGGGTATAATTTTTTTTTTCTATATATTCGGTCTCATTTGTATACGATTTCGTATGCAGATTCGTTCAGGCGAAATATAATTGACAAGGAACGAACGAATTAACGTGTACATACTCGCAGTACATGCGTATGAAATTGATAAGCTTCATATAACGAATTAATTTCGATACGTCAGCGTGTTAATTTTAATGGAGATGGGCCGCTGTACAATTGGCCGAAATCTGTCGCGTGGGAGACACGAAAATTTGGTCGAACGTTGTTCGGACACATCGAATTGTTTACTCGATTATCGCGTGCCGAATATTTGTCGAGCTTCCTATTGACATTTTCAACGATATATATATCGCAAATCCGAGCTTGATTTCAATCAGGAAATTTTTTCAATTAAACGTACATACGCAATGTGTAGATCAAAATGCTTGGCAATACGTATCGTGCGTTTCTGTATACGAACATTGAAACGTTCGAAATTAAATTCGCGTGATTTCCATCACGGTTGGTGAAACACTGTAAATAAAATCGAACAAAATGAAAGATCGATTATTATACGTACAAGTATATATATGACTTCAATCAACCAGGAAATACCCTCCATTGATATAAATTTTAGATCCATTTTTCAAAAACGTTCGACCAGTCGAAAATTTCCCTCTGGATTTGTCCGCATTGATTACAATATCCATCTACGTTACTTTGTATCCTTCTCCATTTCAATTACTCGATTTCCTTAATTTAATATCAATTAATAGTCCAAAAGTTCCTCATTTCAATCGGTATTTTTCATATTTAAAAGAATTCCCGAGCCCACGAGGGTGGAATTTTATACTTCTTTCTTTCTTTTTTAATCTCAAAGTAAAAGAAGAATGTACTGCAGATTTTCTCCGGTAGTTCCAACGAACGAGGGGTTGGAGGGTACGTCTAGCTTGACGTTCCACCAGCGTTATTGGAAAAGTAAATTCAATTTCAACGGAGCGGTTGCATTTCGCACCAGCATTGGTTTTTCCGTGACACGCCGAGGCTGTACATATACATCTAATAGAGGCGCTATATATATATTAAGCTAGCGTGCAATCTTCGAGAATCGATGGAATTTTCGTGGACATAAAAAAAAAAAAGAAAAAATCCATTGTATGCATTTTCGTGCTGTTGCCTTGATTGCACTGATACGCGCTATAGCAGTGAATTAATTATGCAGATTTGTTGGCACGTTCAGTGGCCGTTCATTAACGTCTCTAACCACTTGTGCGATTCCTCTTTTATTCACTTTTCCTCCAAGCAGTTGATCCTACCGTAGTTCATGAAATTTTCATCTCATTGAAATACGAAATATACAAGTCTAACTGCGGTTTTTCTATGTTTACCGGGATATTCAATAGATCGCACAAAAGATATGAGGATCGACGTAGCTTGGTAATGGCAAGTTATAGGACAGGTTTTTTTTTTTTTTTAAATAATGAGATATAACTTTCATGGAGTTGCGATTAAAGTGAGGAAACTTTACTGAAAGCTGTGTAAGTCTTCGTAAAATTCGGGTATAAGTTTATGGGAATTAGCGGAAATGGAATTATATTGTTGATGAAGAAGACAATGCCAAATGCCGCGGTTCTTCATCGAAACTTCTTACGGTAGCAATAAATCATATCAATATCTGGAAGAGGGATTGACAGAAAGTTCCGGAGCGCGAATATCTCATTATAATGGCAGACGAGTTGAGGATTGAGTGAGCCAAGCTGTCCTGAGGCTAATGGGCTATGTTGTTTGATATAAGCATTTACATCGGACAGATATATAACTTTAGTATACAGTACCCGAAGGCAATCGATATCATCTCAAGCTTATATATGTTCATATTTTTGTTTGAGTTTCGGATATATTGTCGTTTTTATGGTATCCTTGAGGCAAAGTAAAGCTGGCCAAGCTCGTAGACTTGCATTGCTGTATAACTCGAAGACTTTTGTATACTTTTTTTTTATTCGAATTTCCCTCTATGATGGTTAATTAGCTATACAATTTATGAGCAGTCAGGCAATGATGTAATAAAAAAAAAAGATTGAAAGATCTAGGCAATTATAACGATGGAAAAAGTATTTTTCCGTTCTTGTACAGTCTTCTACTATTGGCAGGGTGCGTGATGGAAGCGACATCTACCGCCCGCACTAATTCACACTCAATGACAAATATATTTTGTATCACAAATTTCTTTTAAACATTTTTAAAAAATTTTTATCACAGTACAAATGAAATCTTGTATCATACAAGAAAGTTAATGAAAGATACCAATTAAGGAACCAAAAAAAGTAAGTATTAAAAATTCGTTTGAATAGAAAACATACTTCATTTGTAATGAAATGAGGTTAGGTATAGCTGAAATATAGCAGTAATAATAAACGTAATAATAATACGAATAAAATTTAAAAAATTATATCAAATTTTAAAAATTTATTGATAGGAAATGTAATTATTAATTTATGTATCTATTTGAAACTATAAAAAACCATTCATTATTAGTAACGATTATAAATAAAATGATCACTACACATGTAACTGCTTCGTTTTGGGGTCCACGGTGATCCATCAGGACTAAAAATATCACTTTATTATTATTTTATTAAAAATGAACGCTTAAAAAATTATTGTTCAAGTTCACATTTAGTACAGCGTTCTTAGTAAGCACGTTTCTTTGTACGAAATTAAGTTAGGTTATGCGTTACTGATTTTTTTTCTTTTCACTGCATTAATCCATTTTTTCCTTTGTTCTAATTTCCAACTTCCTGCTGGAAAACTATAAAATTTACAATTGCTATTTCGACCTGCGTTCTTACAATTGACTGCACAACAACTGAATGTAACCGTTTTCCAATAATTTTTATATCAATTCTGTCAAATATTAGTGAGATTTATTGCTCAGTTCGTCCACAGCGTGCGCTGCAGTCGATTCGGTTGTCCCCACCATATACTCTGCACCCTGCCAATACGACTGTATAGAAAACTTCATGTAAAACCGGATATCTCAATCAACTTTTTTTTAACTTTAGCCTGAGGACAAAATCGAATCGTCAAATGTTTCGGGGATCTGCGTACCACTCGTGATTATCTTTTATTTTTTATTTGCGATTTCCTTTTTTTTTTTTAAATACTTAATTAACTATATCTTTGCGATCAAAGATCTCCGCCGAGGATAATCTACGTTTTACGAGAGGAGAGAGAAAAAATGATGTATCAAAGTAAAACACAGCACAAATCCATCTGATTGCTTTTATGGTGGAAAAGGTCCGCCCAAGCAATTTTCAATTGCATTTGCTCGGGGGTGAGATTCCTCACATCTCTCCCTCTCGGTTCTTTCCTATTCCTATACTTTTATCCATCTGTTCTATCGCTCTCTGTCATTCTCAGGCACCCACACACACACACACACACACACACACACACACACACACACACACACACACACACACACACACACACACACACACACACACACACACACACACACACACACACACACACACACACACACACACACACACACACACACACACACACACACACACACACACACACACACACACACACACACACACACACACACACACACACACACACACACACACACACACACACACACACACACACACACACACACACACACACACACACACACACACACACACACACACACACACACACACACACACACACACACACACACACACACACACACACACACACACACACACACACACACACACACACACACACACACACACACACACACACACACACACACACACACACACACACACACACACACACACACACACGTCGACACAATCGCCTTATCAATATTATACACCCCTTCGATTTGGCCAAACTGGCAAGTCCTTCGGCCACGAATATTGGAGGACGCACGTGAGCCTCCTTCGATCGATTAGAGAAGAGGGCGAAGCCCTCGTGACCATTCAACTTCTTGCCTTAAACTTTTCGCCGAACTGTCTTTCTCGTCATCCGAGGAGATCTCTGCATAGAGATGTCATTTTGTTCAAATAGTTTTTCTTTTTTCTTTCTATCGATGCATTGCTATCGGAAAGATACAATTTTCGGCGAATAAAATTCAACATCCTGTACGTATATAAGAGACGAAAATTTTCGTTGCTTCGTTCGAGGATAACTTCGTCCTTTTTGATGAAAAAAAAAAATCGTTAAAACAAAAATGGCTTCCCTTTCTGCTACATTCTTTTCCAGCAGTTCAAAGACAAAAGCGCTTCGTTTATTCGTAGATTGATGATAAATATTCGTAAAATTATAAATTAAAATGGCGCGTGCAATTGATTCGTTCGTTAGCCACGAAAGAATCGGAGGATGATCGAGCAACGATTGTTCGGGATATAAGCGTTTATTTTTACTTGGCTTTATAATGTTCTCGTTTTCGACGTGAATGAGGACGAAAAAAAAGAGGAACCAACGAGAATGGGTTGTTTGGCCAGAAACTTTCAAACTTTATCCTACCTAAATAGTCTCGATGAGCGAGATAATAGCTGACCGGTATAGCCTGATATGCTGCACACGTAGTTCCATAGTACCATGGAGAATCCTTGTGTGCTGTGTAAGACCAAGTTTGCCGGCTGTACTGTAGTACAAGTTTTGCCCGAATGCCGGACACGGAATTGTCGGTCCAGAATCATCTGGCAATGTACGTATATGTATATGTACGTAGAGTTTGTGCATTGTGTACCGATGTCTCGTCTGATTTCGTTCGCACGTAAACTTGATGAAAGATCCGCATTAAATCTTTTAGACATTTATATATATGTATAAATTTGTGAATTTTGAAGAATCGAATGTTCGCAAATTTTTCGTAATTGTTATACTTATCGAGTCCCCAGAAAAATAACTGACAGATCAAATTACTGATATGAATGCAAGGGAAAAAGGTCCGAAGAACCAAACGATAGGCTGAACAAAGCCAAAGAACAATATTACACAGTCGGTATAGCCATAGATCCTTATAGTCATGGACCTTATAAATTTGAAAGGTATAAATTTGACAATTGTTCAATAAAAGGAGCAGGAATATTTTGATTGAACCGCGTTAACAGAGCTGAGCAAAGTACTTGAAAGTACTTCAAGTACTGAGTACTTGAATTAATAACTATTTGAAGTACTTGAGGTATCAAGTACTTGAAATACGTCAAGTATCAAGTATCAAATACTTTTCAAGTGTTCATGTATACATCTCGTAAGTTCCAGTACTTATAGTTGATTTCTTACGTACTCTTTAAGCTCATTTGATTTTGATTCGAGTATATTTTATATCAAAACATATTTTCACATTGTGCAATTCACTCGGGTTGCGCGGATTGGAACAGAAATATTTAAACGAAGAATTAAACGAATTTAAACGAAGACGTATTCAAAAGTACTTCATACTTGGTACTTGAAAAAGTACTTCAAGTACAAATGCTCAAAGTACAGGCCGAGTACTTGGAAATTTAAGTACAGTACTTGAAATACTTATAAAGTACTTTGTACTTCAAGTACTGTACTTCCAGTACATTGTAAATACCGGACACTTGAAGTACTGCCCAGCTCTGCGCGTTGATAATGTAAAATACGATTCTTTAATTATCTTGAACATTATTTGTACACTGTCTAAAAGATTTACATATTCCCAATAAATTTTACACTATATCAGGTTTAATTTCGGTAATTCCTTATTACTCCTCCGATATTGATATTGAACGTATGGCCGATTGAAAAAAACCCTAGCAATTTATTAATCAACTCGATAAATCCAGACGATCGTTTATCAATGTCTCGAATCCGAAGCTCAGGTCGTAAAAACAAAAAAAAAAGACCAAAAAAACGAAACGAAACGATCGTAAAACAGGCTTGAGGCAATAACTCATCACGCAAATTGCATTATCGGATATTCAATTCATACATTCATCCTTCCTTCACCATTTCCCATAAAATCGCGCAATCAGGACTATTTATTATCGTCGAAAACAATATTCATCGTTGAACTTCCGGTTAATTACATCTCGCGAACATTCTCTTTCGTCTCTCTCTCTCTCTCTCTCTTTCTCTCATCTGTATCCTCTAATCTTCTTGTGTATACGATCTTTTCCTTCATCTCATATTATCCCGATAAAATTTTCTCACTGATTACACATAGCGCAAATGCCAGAGTCCCTAATGAACTTGCCAAAAGGAATACACATGCACGTATATATATATATAAAACGAGGTTAAATTTTCTTTCCTCGCGGAGACACCACACGGAGAAAAAAAAAGAATGCAAGCGACCGCAGTGATTATTCCTATAAAAATAGTAATTTACTTTCAGGTTTATAGTTGTACTTATTATTACTGCCCAACATGGTGAAAAGTATTGAGCGCGTAGTTATTTTTACCATAGGTTTAACAGTTGTTACTATACGCCCATGCTACCTTTTTAGTACGAATATATTATGTGGCATTTTTCACCATGTTGCGCAGTATAATGAATACAAATTACAAAGCCGGCAATAAATTACTATTTTTATAGGAATAATGGAACTTTCGTTCTTTTCTTCCCCGTGCATTACTTGACACCCCCGAGCGTGTACCTGACGTTTGACCTCTCGTTGAACGGAAAAGTACACGAGGAAAGACGAAAATACAGTTTTACGGAAATAAAAGAGAAAGAAAAAAAAAAATGTCGAATAGAATGGGGTATATGGTTGAAAAAAAAGAAGGCAGAAAAAAAAAAGTAGAAGACTGAAAGTATAAGCAAGCAATGAGCCACGAACCAAACTTTGTTTCTTCGCGACGGGGGGCGACGTACGACAAATTGCTGTTTGCCCTCCGCTGCACCGCGGGACATCATCTCATTCCCCTCTGCAAGCCCATTGGGGTACAGTACACCCCTTTACGACTTATATAACAACGATATTCCACGGTAAATGTATATTTATATACGTGTTCTATATACTCAGAGCAAAGAGTGTCCAACGTAACACACGCCTACGTTTTACAATCAGCGTTACGCGGTCCTGATTTCATGAATCGCAAATTAATTCAGAGTTTGCTGAACACTCGCTATATACTTTGCACAAGTATACGGTACACGCGTGGTAGTTTCATTCTGTAACAAGATCTCGCTTCTCTAGACGAAACTATATACGTTACCACCGATATGTATATATACATTTATAGTCGCGAGAGGTGTTGAGAGAGTGAGTTTTAATTTTCAGGCAGCCCCATTTGTACTCGTACACTCTGTACGCGAAACTACCGGACTATATATCTATAAACAACAGCATATATTTTACATATATACGGGTGATTCTACCAATTCGCCACGTATATACACCGGGGCCTCTGGGTTCCTGATTTGACTGAAACTTTTTTCTACAATTTCGTATGCATTAAAAAATTCCAACCCAACGCTTGGAATCTTTTTTTTTTTTTATTAAATGATTGATTCTTGGATTCTTTACCAGCATGGCTTGAGAACAGTCGAAAAGACAAACAAAAAAAAAACGTTCTTTCGACGGCCGCAATGAAATCAAAATCGAATAATTATGATTTTTTTTCGGGAAGCTGAGGTTTTTTCAAAATAAATTAAGGTAGTTCTATCGTGGTAACTAATCCATAAGATTAAAAATTTTTTTTTTTTTATATCTTCAATTTTAATATATTTATTCATTTCGCGAAACGTCAATGCCCCTTATCGACCTAATTACGGAGAAATTAATACTTGAAAATGCCAGTTCCTCAAGGCAAATTTGCTTCGGTATATAGAAGAACCGATTTCCGGTCACTTTAAAACGATATATCTTATCGAAAATCCAAAAGATTCTTACAAAAAACGAGACTTAGATTCATTAAACACGTAAAAATCTAACGGGCCTAAAAAAAAATATGATTGTCGACCAATTTTTTAAGCTATACTGATTTTAATACGAGCATCCGGGTAGTGATACACAACTTATGGCATAATGTCGTGACGGTGAAAAAATGTGGCAACGCGATATCGAAATGAAAGCGGTATTTGACAAGTCGAACAACATAACCTCTTCGCGTCAACGTCAATAGAGCGGGCGAGAGAGTGAGAGGGCACGAGAATGAAAAGAGAAAGAAAACGCAACGTTGCCACACGTAAATATCATACGAGATCTAGTAATACTTGAGTCGTTGCAATTACTATTTTACTAGTTACATAATTATTTATAATAAACCGTTGATTAATTTTATTCACCTGGGTAAGCTTATTTAATATTTATTAATTTTAACCCATATATCCAATATTTTTAGGAATCATCATTTAGACATTTATAGCTAATTGACTAGTCTGCAGCGATAGAACTACCTTAAACAGTATATTTGATTTTGGAACACTGCATCGAAAAATAAATTGAAAAATTTAATGATAATAAAAACTGAAAAAAAAAATTTCATATCCAATGATATCGCTATTATTTTCATATTTCACGTTACATGAATTATCCAAATTCCGTAATACGGAAGAATTTTAGTTTTCATGCGTGACCCCGAATGGTGGAATCGCCCATATATGGGTGTGTGTGTGTGTGGATAAAGAGGTGTGAATCAGATGAGGCCACGAGAAAAGCTCATCCGCTGGAGTTGGAAAAAGCCTCTAGAGATTGTCTCTGTAAGAAGAGAGAGAAAAAAGAGAGAGAGAGAGAACGAGTGAGACGCAAGCATTTTTTACGCCCTTGTATCCCGTATCGTACGATTCCCTTTATGGTACCTTTAGGTATTTGCACAACCATACTACGTATCTTAGCTGCATTTCTTACATGTATAGGAATATACATTTATGTGTGTTTATGGGCGTACTTTCTCAACACTTTTTCTCCTTTCTTACATTTTGTCTCTCCCAGACATGTATCCTCTCGTGCTTCATCGACATGGATGACAACTGGAACGAATAAAATTGTTGGAATTTATATTCTCCAGCGTTATGTGGAAATTGAACTAAGGCATTTTTTTTCGTTCCGTCGTTCTTTTCCCTCAATAATACGTGCATATATCCGTATGATTCGTTGTCTCCTCTCCATCCATTTATCTTAATATAGAATCCCACTGTCGATATCGATACACACGTGCGCGCAACACCATTTACCGTCAGAGACCCGACAATAAACCGATTCTTTTCGATTTCCTGTATACGTCTGTTGTCTATCCGCCGATTCATACGATCCTCAACGAAAAAAAAGCTCTCTCGACCCTCTCATCTTTCGTATGTAACCGACGTTTATCCGAGTTCATACACACGTACGACGAGAGCAGGTCCCAGTGAAATGACAATCGGAGTTATTGTGTATATGGAGAACTTGTTTGTTACACATGGACCGGTATTCGATTGTTGTTATTTCACAGAGAGACGAGAGAGACTCTGGTTTCATCGTCTCTTTTATCCTTTCGCACAGAGCCTATCATACACGTCTCTCGATTCTCGATATATTACCCACAGGGTTTCGTTACAACGCATCGCGAAATATACCATGTCACTTTTCGTACTCTTTTTCTCTCTCTTTCTTTGATGCACCCTTTCCGGAAATTGAACGGGGGTTTGCACGATATTTGTCGAATTTTTAAACGTTGCATCGATTTTTACTGACGTCATTGATCTAACTTGGAGGTGCATGGATTTGAATACCAAAAAAAGCAGGAAATAAAAACACGCTGTATCAGTAAAGTTGTGATTGCTCAGGGAAATTGATCGAAAGGAAACTTTGAGACCTTATATTTGTCACGAAATTTCAACTGTCCATTTCTACTGTGCATACGTATTATATATATCTATATAAAATCCGATTACAATATTGGCTTTATCTCTCGTGTGTCTCTCAGGAAGGGGAAACGCGGAGCGTGAAGAGAATTGGATCGAATCTCGGAGCTAACGCTCGGCGAAACCATTCCCCTCGTTAAATTTCATTAAGTGTACGCTGGACGACCCTTGTTTTCTTTTCACATCCTTGCTGAGGTCGCCGAATATATATATGTTAATATATACATGTCATATATCGGTATAAGAATAACAGCGAAAGGGCCGTGCGTTTTCACCATTCGTTGTTTCTTAAACGTGTCCAATGTCGAGAATGGGTGTATATCATTTCATCCCCTTACAGTCCTTTCAACCCTCGCACACGTGTTTTCCATATAATCCTTGTCACGTGAGCGTAACTTGTGTTTTCCCAACCGGGCGTAACGAGAAGGTATAAATAGAAGCTAAAAGAGTATTTATACGGGGAAAGAGTAAAGGAAAAAAAAGCAAGGAAGATGTAGATGTGCGTAATTAAATACGGGAGAAAAACGGTAATTGGGGTGAGTTCTCGAAAAAAAACTCATTAGAAATAAAGAGTAATCGACATTTGAGTAAAAACTATGAGATTTTCCTCCCTGACGTAAAAATTGAAGACCACGCTGTGAAACTGTAAGGGTGCAAATTTTTCAGGGGAAAGATCCTGCAGGAAAAGAGTCCACTCAAGGGGGCTTTGGGCAATCCAACGAGCTTAATCCTGTATACCAAGTTTTTAAAAATAGTTTGCGCGATTTGTTAAAAAATTAATATGATGCTAATGACGAAAGACCAAGGCCGAAGAATATCTGATTCGTGCGTAGGAAAAATTGGCAATTATCAATTTTCGGCATTTTTCGTTGAGTTATTTTGTTTTTTCTTTCAAGAATAATCCATATACACAATATTGCAATAATTATAAATACCGAAAACAGAACATTTAAATCATCGAATGATGCTTCGTGAGTTTGATTTCGTTGTATTATTACATACTCTATAATCAAATTTCTATAGCATCAATCAAGATCAAGTCGATACTAGAATTTGGATTAAAAAAAAAAATAGCACGAGCATATGCCCTCTGGGTCAACGGCCATACCTTCCTTTAAATTGATCGGTATATGATTTTTTTTTTTTTAATTGCCATATCTTATAAACCTTTACCGATCCAGGCTCATCTTCATTGGCACCAGAAAAACCAGAAAATAATCCGACAAGCGTCTCGCGGACATGGGCTCAATCTGGGAGAATGAGGGGGGGGGGGGGGGGGGAGAAGGAATTACATGCTTTTACGGGTTTCAATTCTAGGTTTTTTTTTCTCCTTCTCAAAGCGGTAAGCATCGGGTGAGCTTAACTATAGGCTTCGCGGTGTATACAAACGCTGCTTAGCCATTAATATTTCCAGCTGTCTAAAAGCACCCGGGCGTCGAAGCGACGATATATACCCCGAAGCGTTTTCCACTACTTTTCGCGTCGACACTCACCGTCGAGCTTCGCGTGTATCACTTATGCACAAACGCACACAAATGTGGCTACACCTACCCCTAAAAAGACCAGGGGCCCCGGGAAACAGAGAGACTAAATTGTTGCTATATCTATGCATAGAAAAAAAAAAGAAAAAAAATGTTAGTGTATATGTGGGTCGATACGACGACAGAGACTCGTCTCTTTTACGACAGACTAAGGGTATGCGGGCGTTGCCTCTTTTATACGCGATCTCTCTGCCTTAAAGGAAACAAAAAAACCACCCTTACTTCTCGCAAGGGGATCGCATATGCAGCGAAACCCCTTTCGCTTCGCCTTGTCCGGTTTTCTCTCGTTTTCTCACTAATTTTACATTTTCGCCAACATCTCCGAGCTTCTATCAACTCATATTCTCTCTTCCTTATATATATAGTCGTCGCAAACACCCTCGTGTCATCGTTATCTCGTGATTTTTCTTTATTTTCTTTTTCATTCAAGCTTTCCCAGCTTTTCCCCTGTTTACTTTTTTTCTTCTTTTTTCGTCATTCTCTCTCTCGTCTCCCGAAGTTTCTCAGAGTGGGATATGACAGCAGATATACAGAGGGGAGACCGCGCGCGGGGCAA
Source organism: Rhorus exstirpatorius (assembly GCA_963564615.1). Taxonomy (NCBI): domain Eukaryota; kingdom Metazoa; phylum Arthropoda; class Insecta; order Hymenoptera; family Ichneumonidae; genus Rhorus; species Rhorus exstirpatorius. The sequence continues at coordinate 30,915,885 of OY751317.1, forward strand.
AGTCGGCACCTCAGTCGAAAATTGAAAATTTTCTGTTGTTTTTTTTTTTTTTCAAAATAGTTTTCCTCCGAAAAATCATAATTTTCAATTGAAAGTATCAAATTGAAAGAGTCAATTGTTGCTCAAAAATTTAGTTTGGAGCAACGTTTTTGGGCGGCAAAAAAATTGTTTTTTTCTTCGAAATTTGTTTTTCTTTCGAGAAATGGATCTCGTTATATACATACGACGAATTCATAATCGATGACTTCTGACTGATTGCGTTTCTTCGTGGGTGAGATATTCCTCCGGTGTTTGAATTCTCAGCTGAAAATGGCAAATCGGGGAAAAGCAACGCTTAAAAATGATAGTTTTGTTAAGGGGTTATATGAAGTCAGGAGGCCGAAAAAAAGCAATTTTTCAAAGATTTTTCACGAAGAGACATTTCAATTTATTGATATAAAAATTTATATACATATTGGGATAACATTGAACTTCATTCAGCTATTTTTTATTTGTAAAAATAATGATTTTTAGAGTTGCTATAGCCGATCTTCGGGAGCACATATAAAAAAAGGCATCTTGCTGTGAGCGAGATATCTCTAGACTGGATCATCTTAGATGAAAAAATAAAATATATTTAGTAAATATAAGATATTATTCGGATTTTAATCGAAGGAATAAGCAAAATATTAATTTTTAACAAAACGGCGGCTTCTGAAAAAAAAAATTCGATTTTCCATAAAAATTTTCACCTTAATTTGTTCATAAAATGGAAAATATTTATCGGCGAGAAAAAAACCTTCGATCAAGGACTGAAAAATATATTCATAAAGCTTGTGTGAAAATGTCAGATTAATCGGTTCCGCCGTTTCCGAGAAATCTTGCTCACCGATTTTGAAATTGAAAAAAACTCCTTTCAAAGTTTCAAAAGTACTTTATGACAAATTAGTAAAATCGCAAATTGCAAATGTGCGCGTAACTTCGAGAATATTTGTCGGATCGACATGAAATTTTCTGTGCAAATACTTGAATACATGTACATTACGAGAATGAAATGAAAAAAAAATCGATTTTTGAAAAATCCTGACCGCGTATAAACCCCTTAAAACGGAAGCAAAAGCAATATATACCTATAGAAGCAAGAAGGCTTCTTCGAATAAAGTACACGGAATGAGATGAGCGTTAACGAAGACGTTTGATTAACAAAAATTTACATTTGTGCTACGCTTAAAACGTTTTTTTTTTTTAATTCACTGAAGCAAATTCCGAACAATGAAAAGCCGCAGGCGTGACGACGATCGCTCGACAGAGTCACGAAAAAAATCGCGGACACGCGATAGCCGTAATATTCGTGGCGGTGATCACGTACAGCTTTTACGGAAACGCCTCCTTCTGATAGTCAAAGAAGGCTGAAGTCTCGTATATAGAATGAAAATTCTATTATTAGAAGTCACCGATTAGCAATTATCACCATCTCGAAGGAAAAATATTTTTGAGGAAGAAAAAAATTTCTTGGAAAATAATATTTTTCGAACGTAAGAAAATCTTTGTTTCAAGCAAAAAAATTTCGAAGAAAAACGATCTTGGAAAGGAAAAAAAAAATTCCCAATTTTTGGCTGTGAGAGGTGCCCCGCACTTTGCACCGCCGTACTGACTTTTCACCGGTTCCCCCTATACATATATGTGTCTGTATATACATACAGATAGGGTATATATGCACAAAAGTACAATGTGTGTGTACACGTTTTCACTTGATAGTACATTTACCAGCTACACGAGGGAGACCGAAATCCTCCATCTCTCCCCTTGCATGTGGCTCGAAGCTTTGTATCCCTCCTCCGCACAGCTCGCCCGGAAAGTGCACTCTCTTCCGGCGATAGTGAAAAAAGAAGGTAAAAAAAAAGAAAAGGAAAACAAAATCCACAAGCTCGACCAAGCAGCAAATAAGGCAGAGAGCAGTATAGCCGTGGCAGTCGAATGCGGGAGAAACTAAACGCCGGTTACGAAAGGAAGAAATAAATCGCTAGCAGTTTCGCAAATTTTACAAGTCCGACAAAACGTAATATGGAGCTTTTTTTTTTCTTCATAAAACGTTTTGTGTATATATAGTCACCTTTCTTTTGCCTGCAAAGCGATAAATGTATAATATCGCGGTATAACGGGAAAAAGGTGTGCGGGATTTCTCGTTTGTTCGTTGGAAAAAGTGAGGAAAAATGCTTTGACGCGAATTCACTCGTGTGAGGGGTCACGATATACTGCGCAGTTGAATCTCGACATTGAAAATCGCCAATTTTGAAAAAATCTCGAGTTTCGACGAGAAATCGAGTTTTTTTTTTTGTCACTGGGTTAAATCTCGATTCTGTCAATGGGGGTCGAGGTATAGTTGATATAAAATCGAGGTTGCGAGATTTTATACCCTCGCAATAAGCTTTTTATTGCGATAATAATTTTATATACGTTACCGTTATAACGTTATCACGCAATCACGCTTTTGTCGTCTATAACTTCAAGGGAGGGAAAAGCAGCGGAATCGTTATCGCGGAGGAGTTGGTCACTGACGCTATAGTTAAAAGACAATTTATTTCTCGCACGAAAAGAGTGAGACAGAAAGGATGTAATAAAAGATCGAGATAGACGAAAATGAAAAAAATATGTAGGTGTGGAATACACGGAATAAATTATAATGCCGAGAGAGAGAGAGAGAGAGAATACAAAGCGAATAATAAGCTTTCCGGACAAAAGAAGCAAAAGTAGAAAAATCGCATAGAATCAGCCTCGCTTGTCTTTGCGTTCGTTGGACTCTTTTTTTTTTCCCCCTCGAAATTTGCATATTAAGTAAATATAAATTAAAAGTTATGACGGAACGAAAGGTAAATCGGAAGGTAAAAAAAAAACGTGGACATTAAAAAAAGACAAATCGAAAGAGGCTGATGGGTTTAAACATTTAGGATAAAATTCAGGATTTGGAGTTTGTACGCGTATAGGATACGTATTGTATGTATATATGGTATGATATATGCGGAACGCTTATATAGAGGCCTTGTATCAATATTGGATCAGTGAGTTGGCCTGTGCCAGAGCTGACGCTGAAATTTCTGCACGAAATATTTCGCTAAAATTCACTCGTGCATCCGTGGGTTCTTATGTGTACCGAGGATTTTTTCTATTCAACTTTGGATATAAATCCGAAGAACGTGGGCCATTGTGATGCTGCACACGACTTTATTACTGCAAGTTTCGCGGTTAAAGCATCTCAAATCAAATATTAAATTCTACATTCGTGAAATTGAAGCGAAGAATTCAGAGATTGATAATTTGTAGAAACGTGAAAATATTGATTCGAATATTGAAATATTTCATTTTAATAAATCGTATTCTTAATCGAACATACAGAAAATTGAAAACAGTTCCTCGACACGAAAAACGATATCAGACCCTGGACAATATGAAAAAAAAAAATATTTCTGCAGTTTATAGAGTTTCTATATCGATGATATTAATAATGTTAAGCTGGCAATGTTGCAGTCTTAAAATCGCAATACAAACTCGACGTTTTCTTCCAACCAGAGATGACAAAATTTTGAAAAATTATGATGTAATTTATCGAGAAAAGGGTGCCGAGCAAATGATTTCACGCGAAGTTACATCAAATTTACGACTCTCTCGAAAACGTTGGAAAGTTGGGGTAGAATTTAAGTTATCTGTCTCGGGGATCTTGATGTAATAATTTTTGAGAAAACTTGCCGATAATCTTTTTAAAAGTATATCCCCGTGTGTGCTTATACTGAGTTTCTTGGGACTGCGTTATGTATATGGCGGTACATACCGGAAGTTCGCTCTCGCCATGAACTATACGTATCTATGTATTGTATATATATATATATATATTTGTTCGTATGCGTGTGTTGCCTCGGGTCGTTTCGATAATATAGATTCCCCGTTGACTCGACGGGGTTTCGAAACTTCGAGAGAAACAGAGCGGGCGGTTGCTCGAAAGCTTCACGGAATGCATAAACTTTTGACGAGCGTCTATATTGATCGTGTTTCGCGAGAGTTATGTATGGAAAACGTGCGGAAGGTACAAGATCATCCGCGCAGTTGTACTTCGCGTAATGAAGCCAATACGAGACAGAGAGAAAGAGATATATATATATATAAAGAATCACGTGATTTTCACGGATATGGATTCTTCTTCGTCGTTAAGGGGGGGGGGGGGGGGGGGGTAGGGTTTTGAGGGTTCAAAAAAAGTGATTTTTTTTTATTGCATATTATGAAAGTATAGTAACTCAAGAATGTTGTCTGTTAATAGGAAGTCAATGATTCTATGTGAGTAAAATAAAAAATAAATAGCTTACTAAGTTTTATCAGGGTCTTTTCGCTACGAAAAACTTTAAACGCGTTTTTCTCAAATCGATGTTTTTTGAGTCGGTGCACTCTGTATCTCAAAATCTATTCAACCGATCGTTCTCAAATTTTTTACAGTATTTCCTTACATAACTTATGAGGTAATCCTGTTGAGATTTTTTCGTTTTTGATTTTATTTTTTTTATTATTAACAACAATAGTCATGAATTTAGGCGAAAAATCGGTATTTTCACTTTCAAGTCTTGTAAAAAGTTCAAAAATTAAAAAAAAAAAATGGAAAAACTCGACAGAGATACCTAGAGGGACATAAAAATTAAAGGAAAAACTTTGGTTATTTCATTTCAAATGATCCAGTGCTGAGGTATGACGTGCACCGCAAAATGTATTTTTTCTGAGGCGCCTGCGAAGAATTGCTGCCATTCGGTCAATTTTCAATATTTTTCAACCAATATTTCACAGAATATAGTTCAATTACTACTCTTTAATGTACAATAATCAGAAATAAATTTACTTTCACCGTACGCCCAAAAAAAAATCTGTAAAAACCTGTTTTTTTCTGCCTTCAAAACCCTACCCCCCCCCCTTAAAAAAAAAAAATGTCTATATACATTATACTTGTCTTACCGTGAAATTTTATTCTCGGATCATATAACGACGATACATTTCGAGATAAAATGAAGCATTTTATTTCCGAACTTTATTAAAGTTCTTCGATATAGCGAAGGAAACGTGTTCCGCACGACACACACGAGGGTTTCTTGATGACGCTGTATATGTCGATGTTTCATTTGTTTAGCTGCATGAAAGAAATGAAAATTTTTTGAGAATCCTCGATTATGTCGATTTATCGGTATCGGGGATCATTTTGGATTCCATATTGATGGAATAGTTTAAAATTCCGTTGGAAATTTATTAAAACTAAAAACTTCGTGTATTTTAAATAAATCGTAAACTGGAAATTTTCGGAGGATTTAAAAAAAGAAAGCACCCGCATAAAGTTTGTCGATGCTTTATATATAATTTTATCCCCGCGGAAATGAACGAGATCATGCCAATTTCGATTAAATCGTAAATCTCAGCGGCACGCTCTTCTCGAAAAAAGTGTGATCGAAAATGATTCAAGACAGTGATCCAAATTTGTGCGATCTCCTTTACAATTGAAATACAAGAAAAAAAAAAAAAAAAAAAAAAAAACAGATGGGCGTTGGAAATTGACGAGTAAACGATCTTCGTTTTTGTTTTTTTCAAATTTCAGATTTCCACTTGAATTATTTATTTTATCCTCCTCATATCCTCTCTATAAGTTGACCCTTTGATTTCGAGTTAATTTACGTTGAAGCTTATTTGAACCACAAAATTTGATCGCAAGGATTCGAGGCTCGACGGAAATCACGAACCGACCGGAAATCAACGCCGAGAGCGCGACACAACCACCGGATCCGCGACCGGAAGTAAATACGAGCGAGCGCATTAACGTGAAAATAATCCGGAAAGCGCAAATCGCTGACAGTCGGCCGATCAACGAGGAAAAAAGAAACGAGCAATAAAAAAAAAAAAAAAAGAAACAAAATAAAAAGCTTCGAACGCGCTCAGTACGAAAATTTCTTGAGATAAAAGCGAAACAAGACCCAGCAAGATTACCGGACGCGGCGGGTGCGCCAAGTATTGCGGAACTGCTCCATCACCCGGCAACATTTCATTCTCCAGTTTCCGCCAATCCTTCACGACCAATGTCAACTACCTGAAACGCAGGTAAGCCCGTAGAGTACCGTGAAATTCGGAGTTGAGAAAAAAAAAAAAAAAAAAAACAATAAACAAAAATGAATTATAATAAAAGCATGAAAAAAATTACGTTGTGCTCGTATCGTCGATTCGAGGAATGTGATTTTTTTCATTGCACACGAAATGATTTTTTCTGTTATACTTTGCGCGATGTAAGTTAATGTAATTATAATTGTTGTCCGAGTGATCCCACCGCATTTTATCCGAAGGAGTCTCGACAGGTGGGACGAATTTATTTATCGATGGTTCTCATAATAGGCATTTTTTTTTTTTTTCGTTTTCGAGTTATTCGATTTAGAAAATTATACCAGAGTCCAGATGATTTTACGGAGAGAGAGAGAGAGAGAGAGAGAGAGAGCGAGAGAGAGACGAAGATTCTTGGCAAGAAGTGGCAGTTTTCGAACTGTAAGTAGGTTAGACGTACCGATTGTGGCCACTTTGAGCATTTTCGAACATTCAGTTACAAACAGTATTCACATTATTGCAAATTCAGGATTGAAAAAGTGGCCAATGTAACACAGACTCGAATTGTTATAATTTAAAACCTTTTCCGATCATGACAAATAAGAATATAGGAAATTATCTTTTAGCTGTCATTTTCACCATTTGTGGCCACATTTTTACTACTTTTTGTCATCACCAGTTGCGCTCACAAAGTTTTGAATTGGGATACGGATGCGTTACAAACAAACGGTGGAGTTTAAGACAATCAGTGACGGGCAGATTCGAGTTAAAAATAGTTATTTATTTGCGTCATAAACATCTTACTGAAGTGGTATAAGCGTGCTCTGTCTGTGGCCATGGGCCGACCACAAATAGAACAATCGCATTTTGAATGTATCACTTTCGGCTACCGCGTAACTTTCAGGTATTTTACATTTGTGGCCATAAAGCTGGCCACAAATAGAACAATCGCGTTTTGAATGCACCACTTTCGGTCACCGCTTATTCTTCGGGTATTTCAGCTGATATGCCAGTTTTTTTGTGATTCTAACCCGAAAAAATGAGCTTTAACTGATAAATTATACATTTTTGATGTGGCGAAATGACTTTAGATATGAGAAACCGTAGTCTTCTTATACCTCGGGATCCCTTATAACTCTTCCGACAAGAAAACTACACCAACCGCTCAGCGTTGACACATCATTTCGTTGAAATAAATTAACAGATATTCAATAAAGCAATCGATAGTCGTGCGCAAACATCTCGAATATCGAAATATTATGCTCGATGGAGTGAACTTGAAACTGAAGATTGACGAAGTAAACTAATTGAAACTTTGAAAAAATCGAGGGTAGCGCGGAGTGACCACAAACGGTACGGTGGACACAACTCTGGTACCTCTACCCTAATTATTGCGATGAAAGTGAAAAGAGGAACGAGTTTTTGGATTTTAATCAATAAAATCAACGAAAAAAATTATAAAATTGGTTACAATTGAGTAGAAAAAAAAAAAAAGAAAAAAAAATCTTCTCTTCTGGACTCTGGTACGAGTATGCGTTCTGCTTTGTATTGTATTTAGAGAAAAATAGCTCAAGCCATACAACAAACTTGGCTATAATTGTTTTTTTTTTAGCTAGAATAATATTCGTTAAGATCTGAAAAAATTGTAGCACAAAAATGTACACATGATACGAGACTAATTTTCTCACATTTTGCACAATATTTTTTTTCGAAAAGCTCTCCCCGCTTTACCGCCTTCCGGGACACCGCTTGTATCATCTCGACCATACACGAGAACTTTTCATTCCCATTCGCAACGTATGAAAATTTTCTCTTAAATAGAAAAAAAAAAAAAAACAGATAATTTCGCAAAAATCTCTCATTAATCAGAGACATTATAAGTATAAGCTCTTGTTTATTCATTGTTCCATCGGAATTATCCCTGCATGCTCGATTCTTCAAACCGGCCCCATCATCGAACGTAATCACAATTTATATAAAATATCGCTCCGTGTATTTCTCCATTATACACCTGTAATTTTGTATTTACATTTATACCAGCAAATGAAAAGCGGATTAGTCCGTATGTATTCTCGCAAAGCTGCTCATCCTCATTCGCAAGAAATTTTGCATGAAATTAAAGGCTGCACCATCGGGGGGATTATGAATTCATTCGTTATGTGCATCAGAATGGGGCGAAACGTAATAGAGTCGGATATGCTGGGTAGCCCTTTCGCAGCAAACTAAAGCCTCTCTCTCTCTCTCTCTCTCAGCGTTCTCCACGTTGTAACGCTATTATCAGCTTTACAGTCGTCGAGCTATGCAATTGTCATTTCGCTCTGCATATTTTTCATAAAGTATATAACGACATTCTCGGCTCCAAGGACCATAATTTCGTTTAATTACCTCTCATCAAAAACGGAAAAGCTTCGAGAATTTCGGCATTAGTTGTGTAACGTTGACCCTCCTCCCCCCCCCCCTCCCTCCCAAAAAAACTAACGCTAAAATAGCGCAAAGCAGCAAAACGAAAATCCCGGAAAGTGTTCAAATTTCGCGATTCATTCGTAATACAAAATTATGGAAAAAATGTTACTTTTATAATTTAAATGTTACGCTATTATCAGCTTTACAGTCGTCGAGCTATGCAATTGTCATTTCGCTCTGCATATTTTTCATAAAGTATATAACGACATTCTCGGCTACATGGACCATAATTTCGTTTAAATACCTCTCATCAAAAACGGAAAAGCTTCGAGAATTTTGGCATTAGTTGTGTAACGTTGACCCTCCCCCCCCCCCCCCCCCTCCCAAAAAAAACTAACGCTAAAATAGCGCAAAGCAGCAAAACGAAAATCCCGGAAAGTGTTCAAATTTCGCGATTCATTCGTAATACAAAATTATGGAAAAAATGTTACTTTTATAATTTAAATGTTACGCTATTATCAGCTTTACAGTCGTCGAGCTATGCAATTGTCATTTCGCTCTGCATATTTTTCATAAAGTATATAACGACATTCTCGGCTACATGGACCATAATTTCGTTTAATTACCTCTCATCAAAAACGGAAAAGCTTCGAGAATTTCGGCATTAGTTGTGTAACGTTGACCCTCCCCCCCCCCCCCCTCCCTCCCAAAAAAACTAACGCTAAAATAGCGCAAAGCAGCAAAACAAAAATCCCGAAAAGTGTTCAAATTTCGCGATTCATTCGTAATACAAAATTATGGAAAAAATGTTACTTTTATAATTTAAATGTTACGCTATTATCAGCTTTACAGTCGTCGAGCTATGCAATTGTCATTTCGCTCTGCATATTTTTCATAAAGTATATAACGACATTCTCGGCTACATGGACCATAATTTCGTTTAATTACCTCTCATCAAAAACGGAAAAGCTTCGAGAATTTTGGCATTAGTTGTGTAACGTTGACCCTCCCCCCCCCCCCCTCCCCCCCCAAAAACTAACGCTAAAATAGCGCAAAGCAGCAAAACGAAAATCCCGGAAAGTGTTCAAATTTCGCGATTCATTCGTAATACAAAATTATGGAAAAAATGTTACTTTTATAATGGATACGTCGAGGAGATCGTTTCCCCTCCCCCCCCCCCCCCCCCGTTTGGATTCGGCGGTGTTTCGCGTGTATATATCCTTCAACGGTGTGTCTCCCCGTTGGTATACGCATGCGTTAACCAGGGTTCACGACCCCGTATCCCGAGCGGCAATCGCGAGCAGCAGTCGTTCGCGCGATCATCATCGTGCAGAATCGTCGTCCGTTGCATCAACGTTTTTTTTTTTCACTTTTTTGTTTTGTTTTGTTTTGTTTTGTTTTTTTTTTCGTTTGGGGGTTACATTTTCACAAAAAGCTAATCATCAATCATCGATCATCATCATCATCATCGACATTGTATTGTTCAACTGGCTGCGTTGACTCTTACCTGCATCCTTTTTAATGATGTTTGATGACATCATCACCTGTTGTTGTTGTTGCTGTTGCTGTTCTTCTTCTTCTGCTTCTTCTTCGTTTTACGAATTAATGATAATTGTACATATATATGAATATCACCCGCATAGTGACGATCGTTCGATTGTATATATAGAATGATTCGACGATCGTCGTTTCGCTTCGTCACTCTCGCAACGAGGACCATCACGATTTGTCTTTCAGGTTCTCGTCAGGGGACCTGAGCTCGGAGCTCGACGATGAGGCGAACTCCGAAACCGGGATGGCCCCCATGGTACGACAGGACTCGTCGCATCCCTATCAGGGAATTCCCGATCGACCGTTGCAGTCACAGCCGGGACCAGTTCAACCGGCGAATCAGCCACCGGTTCCCGGTGCACCGCCAAGCGTTGCGGGCACCGTAGGACCGACGGCTCATCAACCGATCGGATCCGGTGGCGATTTGAGCCTCAATCTTAGGCCAAGCTCGAGAACAACGAGCGCACCCTCGTCGCCCGCGAAGACCCGGGAAACCCTTCTCCAGCGGGTTCAGAGTTTCACCGGAGCTGCGCGCGATCAGGTCAGTGTGCGCACACCATATTATGCAACTTTTTTTTTTGTTTTCCGCTTCGTATGATTAAAATGTCATCGGGTCATTGCGCGAAATACGCGAAATCCGGCGAATTGTGTGAAATTTCGGGCATAAATTGAGCGTTTCGATAGTTTGAATCGCGATTTGTCAGTTTGTGTAAAGAGTACATTTGTAAAACGGGTTGGAAAACTTTTTTTTTTTTTTTTTTCGCAACTCGAAAAGTACAAAATGTGCATACGTGTTTATTCTTCAATGTTTTGACACGGAGACGGACCGTTGTATGGACGAAAGAATTTCGTAAAATTTAACAAATTTACGTTTACTTGACAAATTTTCTTGGATTCTGCGACGGATATTTATTTACCGCGTGACAAACGGATGATTCGAATTTACTGACAGCAAGTTGAAAAGCTCGCGCGAGTCAGAAAAAAAATCATTAAAAATCAAACGACTGTTTTTCAAAAAAGGGGAAAAAAATGCTGTTTGCGCGATCAAAAAATTGTTATACCCAAAAATTTTACTCGATTTTTTTTTCTCAATCCATCGCGGTGAAATGAAAATCTGAAAAAAATTCAACCTCTACCGAAGACACTCGAAACTTTGAGCAATAATGATGCGACAAAATTTTTATTGGAACAATAAAAATAAAACGTTTGTTTTCCGCATTTTTCACTAACAATTTTCTAATTAATAATTTATTTAATTAATTGCTCAATTTTGGTATATTATTTTTGGAAGAAAATTAGAAATTTCCAGTATCGAAATGACTTTCCGAATTTTTTAAAAATAAATTTCATCGAAAAATTATATAGCCTGAAAAATTAATTGTCCGGAGGAAAAACTCTCGAGATTGTTCGGGTGGATGTACCAGCGAATAATTTAAAAAATTTTCAAATGTAATTGTATCCGATTAGCAGATCGTATAAAAAAAATTAATGATTTTCTCAAAATTTTTAGTTATTAATGCCAGTGAACCCTCAAAGAGTGATGCGTATACGTCGTTCTCGGAGAGTTAAGAATTTTGAATTTAAAACACTCCGAGAGGGACAGATCCGATGCATAAAAATTAAAGTTCCGATATCAATTTTTTTGCCTGATGAAAATTGGTGCACGAGAAAAATGACCCTAATGACATTGAAACTCAAAGAAACAATCAGCATATACGTCAGTATGATTGGGATAATTTGTTTTTCCTTTTTATTAAAAAAAAAAAAAAGATTACTTCGCGATTGCAGAAAAATAAAAGATTTGCTTCAATTTTGGGAAACATTCGTCCACTTTGTACGCATGATTTGCTTTGGAAGATAAATATTCCTTTTTTTTTAATTCCCGAAATTGTTTTTCGCTCGCACATCGTGTTACTCGTTCCGTACAAAAATTATCGAGACAGTTATACCCGAAGGCTTTTGTCATTGTCCTGACATTGCAAAAAGCATGAAAATTTGTCGTGCAATCCCCGAGGAGAGACGAGAGAAGTAGCGGTTTCAGGGTTGTGTATATTAGCGCGGCATCTGCAGCAGAGCCTGTCCTTTGCCGCGTATTCGTCGCCGTTGCACCATATACACGCCCCGGTATAGCGTGACAAAAAAATAAACGCCCCTAGCTAGCCGAAAAACCCTCATAAACTAATTGGGCTTTTATGGAAATTAGCGAGCGGAGACCGCAGCTAGAAGCGCGCGAACACGGGGCAGCATGCCAATTTGCCTCGGTCCGTTAGTGATTTTTTTTTTTTTTTTTGTCGCGTCCCCATCGCGAACTCCTGATGCTAACGCATTGCAAATGCTTCGGTCGAGTCAGGTGCGGTGAATTTCGAAGCTAGTGTGTGTGTGTGTGTGTGTGTGCTTGAGAGGAAAAAAAATAATAATAAAAAGAAGAAGAAAAAAGAGAAGAGGGCGGTAAACGATTTGGATAGAGGACCACAGCGGGTTTTGTGTGCCCGAATCGCCGGGCACGTGCGACCGTACAAATTTCCATTGGCCAAAATGGCCCTTGGGCTATTATATACAACACACGAACTCCTGAACCACTCGTACACAGCTTTAACATCGGGCAACTTCGGCGTCGTTGGTTTTATCGTTGCGGCTTGAGGTTTTTTTTTATACCCTTTTTTTTTTTTTTTTTCTATTTTCGCCAGAAATTTGCAGGGTAAAAATGTGGCTAAACTTGTCGAGAAAACGTTCTCTCTTTTTCGAAGAAATATGCTGTCGCGCATGATTTATTCAGAGGAGTTTTCGGGAGCTTTGGGGGGAAATATCTCATCGCGCGCGAACGAGGGAACGTGTGTGGAGTGTGTGAAAAGTTTTTCGTGTATTTGCGCAGGGCAAGCAGAGAACGCGAGTCGTGCCTTTTTTTTCTCGTTCAAACATTTTTATCATATTCGACTTAATTAGTGAGAAAAATAAAATTTTACGCTGGATTCTTTTGATTTTTGATAGAAAAAAAAAAAAAAACCTTTCATAAAATCGATCAAGCCGGTCTAAGTTTAGGGAATTTTTTTTCGTTAAATCGGTACATGCTCCGAGCTCTTGTAAATCTTTAAGGCACTCGATTGAAATCTTTCTACTGAAATTGGATATCATTCGAGGATGTTTGATCTTTAATTTCGAAAAAATCGATATTATTTCTTAGCAATGATTTCTAAATTTATGTAATTGTAGATTCGTTTTTTTTTTTCCCTTCAAAAATCGACATTGGCGTTTCGATCGCGAGAACGGCTTGAGCCAATGCGATCCGATTTCGTAAGCGTGACTGATTTAAAAAAAAAATATTTTTTTCCCGGATTATATACTTCAACGAATCATTGCTTTTTTGTTTTAAGCGTCGATGAAAATGGTAAAAACTAAAATTAGGAAAAAAAATCTAAAAATTCATATGTATTTTCAAAATTATGAGAGAATTCGAGCGAAGTTTTCGTAAATTATGGAAGCTTTTCAATGCGCATGTTAACCGTTGGGAGCTGCACGTTCAGTCGTGTTTATATTTGACAACCATTATGATATGTCGTGGAATTTCGCGTTAATTTCGAATACATATAATTATTGAGGCGAGGTTTACCACGTCAAAGTGCAGTGGTAAACGTGTTGAACGTTTCAATATACGTCAGCGAGGTTCCCGAAGCTCCAGTGTTAATTTCGAATTTACAAAGGGACACACAGGAGGCTGGAGATCGCGTCTAGAATAGGCTGCTTTGGTGAACCATCGAATTCGTGTGCTAAAAGCTACTATCTCCCTGGCTCTCTCTCTCTCTCTCTCTCTCTCTCTCTCTCTCCCTCTTTATACGCCTCAATCGCTCTGATACACCATCGTGCCCCTGATCCACTATTACCACAAGCTATTGCTGGGTCAGGACAAACTCGATCGTTTATCAATACGAGATGTAGTTGTCAGGTATAGCTGGGGAGTTAACCCCCGGTAGTTCAATTATGTTAGATGCTGGTAGGGATTGAACTGTTACGGCCTCGAACACATTCTATATATATATATATATATATATATATATATATATATATATACATCGAGGTGTTATGGAATGACAGAGTTTCTGAATTAATGTTACCAATGGGCATCATCGTTTCTTCATAAATCACGGTTTAACCGCAAACCATACAGGATCGTAGTCTTCCTAATGTTCAGAAAAATATTTACAGATGTATAACGATAGCTGTTCATTGATCAAAAGGCATAAAAACAATCGAATCGAATACCAATTGAAAGTCCAATCGTTCGACTGATCGATCATTATATAGTTGACATTTTTGAGAGTGACAAATCAAACTCGTCAGTTTTACGAATGAAACACAGTCAATGAGAGTTTCTCTCTCTCTCTCTTTGGTCTCAATTTTCGGTTGCCGTTCAATTTTTATTAAAAATGGATACCGTTGGATCTCGGGAACTGACTACTCGAGCACTGACTAACCCCGGGGACTGATGTCAGCTGTTACTCGGGTACCGCGAAATTCATATTTCAGAAACAGTGCCGCTAAAATGTAAAACCTCCCCATGAACAAAACATTTTATAGTTTCAACGAGCGGAGGATACCGATATACGTATGATACGGGCCTGGTGCTTTATCATCATTGGTTAGTAAGAAGGTTGGGTCTTTCGGTCAGTGCCCGAGACTTCTGCCCTCGAGCTCAGTCAGTGCCCAAAGGTGCGACTGTATTTCTACCCGTGCAGAAATTTCGGTCGGGATCCAGGTGGATTCTTAGAAGGATCCCTATTTTCTGATAGGGATCCAGCTGGTCATCGGATCAGATCCCATGACTGAATGTAACGTTTGCACATTGGAATCCGACAGGGACCCCTGACTGGATTCCAATTATGGTATCCAGTCAAAACCCGAACAAAATGTGGTTTAATCTGGCATATATATAAAATCCCGAATAAATATTTATCTTCCGCAATTCAGGTTATAGGCAATTGTTTATTATTATCTGAGCCATAGAAAAAATTTAAACAAAAAAAAACGTCGACACCGGGGTTTGAACCTACGACGTCTCACTAGCCTTCGTTTGCGTATTGGATCCGAAATGAATGACAAAAAAAATTATATTTTATGAACATTAATGTTTTTGACATTTTTTATTGATTGTTGTTGTTCCGAGGATGATTCCGGTCGTTGAAAATTTATTTGCTAACCCGGAAAATGATTTAAGGACAACCTACCTACCTATCTGCCTACCTAATGAACTAACGCTCTAACCACGACGCTGTCGAATGCTTGTACATTTACTTTATAAATATCTTCTATACACTATACATGAGGCTGAAGCTAGCAGCGGTAGCGAGAAGCCAAAATTCAGAAAAGAATACGCATAACGGGAAAAATCTGAAAAAATTAAGGAGTATTGTCTATCGATCCTGGAACACGATCGCGTTTCAACTTTTGAGTGGACTGACTCCTTCGTTGATTTGTTTGTTAATTAACAATGGCTGCTGATAATTAAAATCGCACACATGACGGGAAAAATCTGGAAAAATTCAAGAGTATTGTCTATCGATCCTGAAACACGATGGCGTTTCAACTTTTGACTGGTTGGACTCCCTTGTTTATTTGTTTGTTAATTAACAATTACTGCTGATAATTAAAATCGCACGCATGACAAGAAAAATCTGAAAAAATTAAGGAGTATTGTCATTCGATCCTGAAATACGATGGCGTTTCAACTTTTGAGTGGACGAACTCCGTTGTTTATTTGTTTGTTAATTAACAATAACGGCTGATAATTAAAATCACACGCATGACGGGCGAAACCTGAAAAAATTCAGGGGTATTGTCTATCGATCGTGACTAAAAGTATATATTGCGCTTGAGACTATCCTTACAATTAATAATGAATTAAATTCCGCGCACAAAACTACTTTCCGTTCAGCAATATCCTTTACAACTTTTGAATCATCGAAGGTTCTTTTTATTTGAAGTACAATCCCCATGGTCTCAAATTTTTCCTTCCAAAAAGTTCGCCACAGACGTTAAGTGGCTGTTATAATTAAAAAAGTCCAATGAGCGGCGGCTTCCACTTAAGCTACAAAGCACCCTTTTCGCGATGATGTCTTTTTTTTTATCAAAACTTCAGTTTAAGGGGATGGGAGCATGAAAAATCAAAATTTGTTTTTTTTTATGAAAAATGCACAAAAGTGGCTCAAAAATGTAATTTTCGCCACACTGCTAAGTGGTTAAGGTGGTGGAGGTTCTCGATCATGAAATGACACGTAATGACAATTAATATATAGTAATAATAATGGCATTTACACCACCACCACCACCACACACGAACAAACGAACACACGAACACACGAACACACGAACACACGAACGAACGAACACACGAACGAACGAACACACGAACACACGAACACACGAACACACGAACACACGAACACACGACCACACGACCACACGAACACACGACCACTACCACTACCACCACCACCACCACCACCACCACCACCACCACCACCACCACCACCACCACCACCACCACCACCACTACTCATTATTATTATTATTATTATGCCAATTGAATAATGTGTCAACAAGCTTTATTCGGAATATGACTGGGCATTTCGCAAATTAAAATTCTTCGATCATCCCATTAAATCATCGGAGGATACTCGTCTTGAGGAGCTCTCAACAAATCCTGATTCAGAACAAACGTGAGATTGGGATTCAATCGGTACACCCTGAAAGAAAGTGGCGCCATAACTTACAAATTTTGCCACATCCACCAATCCGATTACGAGACGGGTACGATATAGATTCCTATGGGGATACCGGTTTTGGGGAGTCCATGGACAATCCCGATCGGGATATGGTCGGACTTAGGGTATCCCTAAAAAATTTCTGCACGGGTAAAAAAAAGTGTTGCCAGCCTTCATCAGTACAGAATAACGCGCATAGTTCATTGTCGTTAAGACCCGAGCTGAGACATCACTCGTTCGATTTCTGGACGGTCATCTTTCAGGCTAAACTTGCAAAAGCGTTGCGATCGAAAGATAATTCTTCACATTGCATTCGTTCGATTGATATCGTCAGGGTGCGTCGATTCTCGGTGCCGCCGTAGCGGGAACAACTCGGGGCTCGTCATACAACAAGGATCGTTGCTTCACCCTGCTGGTTATCGACGATCAGAACACCGACTGGAGCAAGTATTTCCGCGGTCGTCGGCTACACGGTGATTATGAGATTCGCGTCGAACAGGCCGAGTTCCGGGAGCTGTCCCTCACGTCTAGCGAGGCCGGCACCATCGTGTCTATGGCTGTCTTTCGCAATGGGACCAAGGTCATCAGGTAAGACATCGAATATCAACGGGAAGTTGGGCGTTTCTTTTTCTTTTTCCCTACTCTCGTTCACGAGTCGTTCGTACGTTTTGGGTTTTGTTTTTCAAATATAACTTCTTCGTGAAACGAAGCGAGAGTTTATCCTTCGTGAAAAACAAGAGACCCGCAATTATGCTTCGTCGATATACAATGGCGATGACGCGAAACGATGATCGAGCGCGCACGTGCATTAAGATCGAGAATAAAGAAGAAAACAAAAAACAAAAAAAAAACGTAAATAATTTATTATCCAACACGTAGACGCGAGAGTTTCCAATAATTTGTTCCGAGAGAGAAATGATTTACGGTTGGGTCCTTTGTTGGATACGAGTACGGAGAGTCGTGTGTCGGGTCGCGGAAACGTTGAATTATCGTTCTACCTTCGTAATTACAGAGCTTCTCAACGATGAATACCCGCGATGCTCAACGATCGGTCATAACGTGTACCCCAACGGTTTTGAATAGATTCTCGGTATTATCGAGCGTCGATATATAGGCGCATAAAAGTATCAACGGCAGCTCGAGAGAGAACGGGTGTATAGCGATATAGAAGAAATAATAGTTTGGTATACAGTAGAGCCTCGATTATCCGAACCCGTCGGGACCGGGCCTAGTTCGGATTATCGAAAGTTCGGATAATAGAAATGCGTTGTCGTAGATAGCGGTCTTACATATTGCATATGGGAAAAATAAGAAAAACGGGCAGATATTTTGAGCGATTTAACGTTATGCTTGTGTATTTCAATTATATATTTAAAACAAAACAGTAATATATGCCTTCATAAAAATTTAGTGTTTAATTTCAGGCTTTTTTTTATTATAAATTGCTGAATCTTTGGCTGCCGTATGGAAGCTACGCGTTTTTTTGCGGTTTATTCGTTAAAAAAGAAATTGATATTACGGACGTACAACAAATTATCTCGGAATCATGTTTATTTTATTTTTTCTTCAACCAATCTAAAATATATATTTTTTCATACGTTTGTAACGCTCTCGGGTAATATTCGTAGTATTCACTTTTTAACGACAAAGTCGCTTGGATAAATTATTATTGGACAGAAGAAAAAAAAAAAAACAAGAATCAGAAGTCTTGCATGGAACACGACGATGCCATTGTATTTATCTCTAATAGCAAATTTTTATAAATTATTCAGCCAAGTTTTATTCCGTGTGAATTTAAAATTTTATCAACGATACGTATCTTTGTAGCAATTCTTAATGACCCCTTGCGAAATTAATTTGTCTTCGAACATAACGAAGCTCGTTTTTTTTTTCGTTTGAAAGTATACTTTTGTCGAGCGAACGTCGAAAACATCGGACGAGCAGCATTTCGAACGAAAAACAAACAAAAAAGGCATTTTTATTGTAAAAAAAAAAAAAAAAATCGCGCCATGGTTCGGATAATAGAACGTTCGGATAAAGCAAGTATACGTTCGGATAACGGAGGGTTCGGATAGTGGGAGTTCGGATAATCGAGGTTCTACTGTAGTAGTACATAGCGAATGGACCTCGGCCGATGGAGCCACTTCCGGTTTGAAGAACGCTCCAGTCCTGCGGGAATACAAAACGCGCTAGCTACCCGACAATAACTCATTCGTTCTTGACAAAGACCTCTCGCTACGGAGTCCGCGGACACTTCGTGAAGTGAAAATGCATATATACGCGCGATTCACACGCGCATTTTACAGCAGATGGACTGAAAATACAAAGGCTGGTCTAGGGTCCGTAGAAAATATGGTGACATCGATCCACCCACACGCGGCAATTAAACCCGCGGGTAATCTTGGAATTTTTATGGTTCTGCTGGTTAATGACATAGCACCCGGAAGTTATACGGCTCACACCGGTTATGATCAACAATTGACTGTCGCGTTGGACTTTTCATCCGAGGCCATCCGAGGCCACGTTTATGTCTCGGGTACAGTCCCCGTTGTTTCTATGCTTGAAAAATTAATAATAATAATGGATAAATTTCAACTTCGAAGCTTCAGGATTCGCGCGCACCGAGTCTCAGAGACCCCGAACTCGATGCTTATCGCGAGTTTCCGATTAACTTTGATAGCGATTCGCTCGTCTCAGCTGCCGCTGTCGACATCATAGCTCACAATTTTCCGGCTGCTTTCCAGTAAACGTACCGCGATCGCGAGATTCGCGATGATCGAAAGGAGGGTCTCCAAAAATCGTTCGTAGCGATGGGGACAGCATCAATCGAAATCTTTGTTTTTCCCTACACCTATCAGAATCAAAGCTAATCTAGTAGCGCTATGATGTCATTTGACTCATTTCAAGCTCTGCTTGGCGGGATAAGATTCGATCCGACCATAGCCAGCGGAACTTTTCATAACTTTCGTATGGAAAGACCTTGCGGGCTTTGCCATACTCGCGAGTTGGGGAGAAACCTGAAAACTTTCCTCATCCCTAGCAATTTTGAGAACCGTCATTATAACTGTGATCAGAACCGTTCGTTTTGGAAAATAAAGAACCTTAGAATACCGTCCCAAAAACCGGAGCTGTTGACCGCTAGAAACCGCCAAAATAATCACTGAAAGAACCGCCGCTGAACGAGGTGTCAGTATAGAGGAAAAACCTGAAGACGAACCTTTAAAAGAACCGTCTTCAAAGTAGTTGTTAATAGGACATAAACCGCAAAAGCAACTGTTGTCGAAATGGTTCCTCAGGTGGATTGAAACCGAAATAAGAACCGCGAAAAAAAAAAACCTCCATATCTTTTTGAACCATATTAGCAACCGCAAAAGCAACTGCATCCAATACTTGAGAAGGTTCTTGTAAGCGTACTAAAAGAACCACGGGAGCAACGGTCCATCCAAAACGGCCTAATACCGTACTTAGAACCGCAAAAGGAACCGAACCACTCGAAACTGTTACACGAACCATAAAAGGAACCGATCTTTTGACGGTTAATTACAGTTCTTTTTTTTTCCAAAAGCAACGGGTTCTCGTATGGTTCTTCATTGCGGTTACCAACGACGGTTCTTGTGTTTGCTAGGGATGACATGCATATTCACACGAAAGCCACGAGTTGTGAAGACAATGTCAACGATTTCTTTTTTTTTTGCGGTTCTTTTCTTTGTCTGCTGATGCGCGATCAGATCGTTCAAGCCGGATTTCGCGCTGGTACGTCAGAATCTACGTGACGCCGGTGAAAATTACAAGAATCTTCTGCTCGGTCTCATGTACGGAAGCGTCCCGAGCGTCAACAATCTTTCGGCGATATATAACTTCCAGGTTAGTTGATTGTACGATTTATTTCCTTCCGTCCCGAAGATACTTTCGCACGCATAATATACTCATGGCCCAGTCATTCTAGCCAAAAGATCTTCTACAGAATTGATTTTGCTTTTGGAAAAGGTACAAGGGTGTCCCCTGAGTGTAGATTCAAGTTTGCGGGACGCAAAGAGGGTTGAGCTTAAGCCGCCATCTTGGAAAACAAAAAGACAAAAATAGCGTGAAGACCTTTTCTTGAATATAATTAAATTCTCTACAGCTTTTATTCGTAATTTTTTCCCGTATAGTGCATAGTTTTTTTATTTACAGCGTGGCAAACTTTACAATTTTTACTGTTACTTCAACCGTTGACTATAAATTTAGAAATAAACGATGTTTGGAAAAGTTTGCCACGCTATAAATGAAAAACTATGTTCTGTGCAGAAAAAAGTTTCGAATAAAAGTTGTAGAGAATTTCATTATCTACAAAAAAGCTCTTAACTACTTTGCCGTACGATGCACGCTCAACAAGATATTCGATAAAATGTGTTTTCCAAGATGGCGGCTGAAGCTCGACCCTCCACGCGTCCTGCCAACTTGAATTTACACTCAGGGGACATCTCTGAACTTTTTTCAGAAGCAAAAACAATTCTGCAGAAGATTGCAGAAAAAATGGGGAGGATGACTGGACTATCGACGCGATCTTCGTTGAATGCAAAGGAACAGAGTGTATAATGAATTATTTATCCTTACCTGATCTTTCGTCTTGTCGTTTGCGTTTTTTTTTTTGCAGGACAAACCTTGGGTATTCGCGCACCTGTTGGGCTTGCAGCGACGCCTTGGAAAGGACAGCTTCCCCCTGATAGACCAGACTTTCTATCCGAATCATCGTGAAATGGTGAGCAAATGAACAACTTACCTCTCATTGTTTCGAATTTTCTTTCATTCTCCATCTCGAGCTTTGTAAAATGATTTACGCCCCCAGAACGTCGGGACCTTTCCAGAGCTTGGTTGGAAATAAAATAGGACGGAAATATAAGGGTCTCTTGGCATTTTTTATTTTACGAATTTTCAGGCTTCAAGAGCCCATCCTCCATATAGAGGTGAGCGAGTAGTTTCGATTTCGAGAAAGTTGCTTTTCACCATCGCCATCTGGCGACGGCGATGAGCAAGCATACAGGCGCGAAAATATTTAAAAGATTCCTTCTCAACCAGAAATTTATTCTTTTAAGCTCTAAATTATACATTTTACGAAGACTTCGAATCATCGCTGGGAAAATTGTTAGAGCTTTTTTTTTCGTACAATTTGTAGCGTCATTGCAGAAAAAAAAAATCGAAGAAATGAAAAATCGTTAAATTACAACAGACTGGACTATCTATAAGAGTCAAGTCTACGTTGTTTTTTTTTTTTTTTTTTTTTTAATTCTCGTTGTGGTATCGCAAGACGCGGGGACATAAATAATTCAGCTCGATTAAAGATGAAGCATTTGTGCGAATACATATATATAGAGTTATATATATATATATATATCTCTACGTCTCTCCGCCCTCAAGATCCTCGATTTCCTGGGGTATTATACCAGCGAGTGGGAATTCATTCGAGACGAACGTATCACGTTTTCCGGTCGTCGCGGCTATTCGAGAACAATCGCGATAGCGACCGGATATCGAATATCCCAGATACATATATATATATATATATATAAATATGTGTGTTTGTGTGTAATCGTCACTGCCTCGCAACTTCCTCGGTCCATCGGATTCAATGTGACCCGAGTAAACGTGCGCTGTGGGAAAACCTCGTTTAGTCAAGTCATTCTAGCCAAAACAGCAGGTTCATAGTTCAATCTTCGACAGAATTGATTTTGCTTTTGAGAAAGGAGTTCCCGTTCAGAGATTTCCCCTGAGTGTAAAATTAAGTTGGCGGGACGCGAGGGATCGAGCTTCAGCAGCCGTCTTGGAGAACACGTTTTATCAAATATCTCGTGAACCGTGCATTGTACGATGAAAATAGTAAAGACTATTATTGTAGATTATGAAATTTTCTACAACTTTTATTCGCAACTTTTTCCTGTATAGCGCATGGTTTTTTATTTATAGCGTGGAAAACTTCACCAAACATCACTATTTTTACTGTTACATCAACCCCTAACTATTTAGAAATAACCATGTTTGGGAAAGTTTGCCGACCTATAAATCAAAAACCATGCTCTATACAGGAAAAAGTTTTCAATAAAAGTTGTAGAGAATTTTATTAAAAAAAAAAAAAAAAGATTCCGACTATTTTTGCCGTACGATGAACGGTTCACGTTTTATGAAATATCTCGTGAACCCTGCATCGTACGACGAAAATAGTCGAGACTATATTAATAAATAATAGAATTCTCTACAACTTTTATTTGAAACTTTTCCCTGTATAGAGCATGGTTTTTGATTTATAGCGCGGAAAACTTTTCCAAAAATCCCCATTTTTACTGTTACATCATCCGTTGTCGATATATTTAGCAATAATCGTGTTTGGAAAAGTTTGCTGCGCTATGAATAAAAAACCATGCTCTATACAGGAAAAAGTTTCCAATAATAGTTTTAGAGAATTTTTTTATCTAAAAAAATGATTTCGACTATTTTTATCGTACGGTGCACGCTTCACGAGATATTCGACAAAACGTGTTCTCCAAGATGGTGGCTGAAGCTCCTTCAGCTGCCATTTTGGAGAACATGTTTTATCAAATATCTCGAGAATCGTGCATTGCACGACAAAAATACTGAAGACTATTTTTGTAGACAATTGAATTCTCTACAACTTTTATTCTAAAATTTTTCCAGTACAGTGCATGGTTTCTGATTTACAGCGTGGAAAACTTCACCAAACATAACTATTTTTACTGTTACAACAACCCCTAACTATTTAGAAATAACCATGTTTGGAAAAGTTTGCCGACCTATAAATCAAAAACTATGCTCTATACAGGAAAAAGTTTCCAATAAAAGTTGCAGAGAATTCGATTATCTACAAAAAATATCTCTACTATTTTTGTCGTACCATGCACGGTTCACGAGATATTTGATAAAACGTGTTTTCCAAGCTAGCTGAAGTTCCGACCCCCTGCCAGTCCCGCCAACTTGAATTTACACTCAGAGGACACCTCCTGAATCTTTTCCAAAAGCAAAATCAATTCTGTGTAAAAGATTGCAGAAAAAAAAATGGCTAGAATAACTGGACGAGCAATCGACTGATCGAGTCATAGAAAGACAGAGGGCATCGTGACTTTATAACTGCACACACACTGCGCGTCCCCGAGATCGAAAATAATACACACAAGCCTCAAGAAATTTCTCCAAAATGTATATATATATATATATATATTAATGTTTTGTACTTTAATTTTGCCATTCGCGAAACAGTGAACACGAGAATCGCCACTGTAGTCCGTGAACATCACGAAAGTGTATCCATTTTTCATGTGTTTACTGCTCGATCGTTTTTTTTTTCCTTATCACGTCGTATTATCATTATCATTGGAACAAGGAAAAACTTTGTCCATACGCCCAAAACCATCGTATTTGGATTATTCACGCTTTTTCATGAACAATCATAAAAAAAATACTTTATATTTATAAAATGACGGATTTTTGTTTTTTTTTTTCCCCCGCCATTTGGACCGGTTTCGGAACGAAAAAGTCTTTACGCATTTTCTTCCACAGGATCAATGCTTTTTCGAATTCCGAAATTTTCGAAAAAATAAAACAGTATATTTCTTTACTGTTTGCACCGCCTCGTGTCCAAGTAAATCGAACCCGATGGCAAAGCAAAACTTGTCGCGATGTACACGAAAATGGACAGGAAGGTCCTTCGTGGTCACTTGGACTACAAAGACTCTTCGAAAACGAATACATTAAATAATAATAATAATAATAATAATAATAATAATAATAATAAAAATAATAATAACAATTGACAATTAACGATAAAACGCGTGAAGCTAAAAATTCGCGAATCTAATACTGGATAAAAATGACGAAACGTTCCTCACAGTCATTCCAATGACACACCACAGGTTAAATAACAATATAAATTAAACGTTAAATAATATTTTTCATATCTCATATCCGTCCATTTCTCTTTCTCTCCTCCTTCGTTTGTCGTTTATTTCGTCCGTTCGTGCATCAATATATGCCTTAATATATCTACGAGTTAGATGTGAATGAATAATTTAAAGTATGCGCAATATACATGAGAAGAAAATTTTAAAGATTATTTACACCGATGCGAGATTGATGGACCGTTCGTTTTGCCGAAAGATTCATCATTTATACGCGAATACTATAGCCTCCATTGAGAATTGCATAAAGCAAAAAGAAAAAGAAGGAAAAAATAAAAAAATAAAAATAAAAATAAACAACGAACACGGAAAAAGAGAACGATCAAAATGAACGATGAGCAGATGAGTTGCTGCATTTCTATCTTTCGTCAATTGACGTCCAAATACTGAAATCAGCGTCGATGAATTTTCGATTAAGAAAACAAAAAAAAAAAATGAAAAAAGAAAAAATGATGAATAAGGAAAAAAAGAGATGGAAATTAAATTGAGACGATGGGGGATGAAATAAAGAAAGAATGGTCTACGAGGTAAAGTGAAGATCAAACGAGAGCGTGGATGGCAATTTTGGTGGAAAATGCTGGATCGTTGGAAGAAGGTGCAATGAGTGACGGTGGATAAAGCCGTTATATACGAGAGTGCATAAATATGGCCTAGGTCTTGTATCGAATTCGATGCTATATATATATATATATAGTATATGTATGCGAGTTTGTGTGTGTGTGTGTGTACTTAGATATGGTCTTTTTGTTGCTCAATGACTCAAGCGTCTCGTGCTCGTTGCTGTTCCCGATGACGCTGATGTTGCATTATGCATTTCTTGTATGCGACCGACGGTACCCAGGAACATCCGGCGGGACCGAGCATACAAATACCGTGACGTTCCTGACAGTCCTGGGGACCCGGTGAGCTTTCCCACAGACATTGCTTGCCCCCCGACGACTCGAATACGGCGCCTTTCTTCCACCATTCGGTGTACGATATCTGAGAATAACGAACAAAGAGTCTCTCTCGTATATCGGTGAGGGGGGCGGGCTGAGAGAACATTTTCATTTGCGTCTCCGAAGTTAACTGAACCGACTGAATCGCACAAAGATTTTCGCGGCAACAATTCACGAGTCATCGACCATACACACTTCGCGTTTCAATGATTGATTGGCGGATAGAAAAAAATAAAAAATAAAATAAAGAAAAGAGAGAGACACGTCTCTCGGAGTTTTATCGGAAACGTCATTTGACTCTTGGAGAAAATGATTGATGAATTCGCGATTAGCTGGAAAATATACAATGACGAAAAGATTGTCCAACGATAAATTTAAATCACTTTTTTTGTTTCTAATTCCGGAAAAATTGTTTTTGTTACCTCGATCGATGTTCATTGAATTTTGAATCCAAATTTACGAAGTTAAATCATCGAATTTAAGGGTTTAGTCGATGGTTATCGGAATGTTGTAATTATTCGTAATTGTATAGTGGGATAGGGGGCGAGAAATTAATTTTCTTGAAATTGCAAATAGGGGTTAAAAACGGAGGGGGGGGGGGGGGGGTTTTAATTACCTCGTTTATTATCAAGTTTACCATAAAAATGCTAATAAACAATTAGGTGGAAAATTTCATTTTCTGAAACTTTGGTTATAACCATTTTTACTCTACGATCGATATTTTTAGACTTATAATGAATTTAGGGGTGAGATTTTTTTTTATTTTCAATTATCTCGTTAATTATCAAGTTTATCGTAAAAATGCTAATAGATATCCAGGTAGGGAATTTCATTTTCTGCAACTTTGGTTATATTCATTTTTACTCTAAGATCGATATTTTTAGACTTGTACTGAATTTAGGGGCGAAATTTTTTTATTTACAATTATCTCGTTAATTATCTCGTTTATCGTAAAAACGCTAATGAATAATCAGCTAGGAAGCTTTATTTTCTGAAACTTTGTTTATTACTATTTTTACCCTACGATCGATATTTTTAAACTTATACTGAATTTAGGGGTGAAAATTTTTTTATTTTCAATTATCTTGTTTATTATCATTTTTATCGTAAAAATGCTAATGAATAATCAGGTAGGAAATTTTATTCCCTGCAACTTTTGTTATTACCGTTTTTACTCTACGATCGATATTTTCACAGATAGAACTAGAATAGGGACTCCGACTTACCTCAGATTGTGCATGTGTATTGAATTTCCCCTACCTTAATTCTATTTTTGAAAATATCGATTGTAGGGTAAAAATGGTATTAACCAAAGATGCAGGAAATGAAATCCCCTGCCTGATTATATATTAGCATTTTTACGATAAACTTAATAATAAACGAGATAATTGAAAAAAAAAAAAAAAACCATTTTTTACCCCTAACTCGGTAAATATCGATTCTAGGATAAAAATGATATAAATTAAACTTACAGGGAATTAAATTTTCCACAACTTTGGTTATCATCATTTTTACTCTCAAGTAGAAACTAAGCTCGTTATTTGAAAAATAAAAAATTACTCTTCAAATCAAGATGGCGGCGAACGCAATTATTTCCTAATTTGACTGGACAAAACGTAAAGTTGAGGTGAAAAAATCGCCGACTCCCTGGTCCGAAACCATTTCACTCAAATTGGTCCAGATAGAACTTTTTTTTTTTCTTTCCGAACAATCGTAATCAAATTTTTCGTTTCAAACCTCATCATTTATCGTGCTCTTACCGCTCTTCGTTCGGTTCAATTCTTGTATAACGCTAAATTTTTCATTAAAATCATTACTCACTTGACAAACGCAACCGTGATGATAAAATTTTCGAAAGCCCTTGCGCTGGCGCGGTGTAACCTCCGACCAGAGCATCGAGAGGCTGCAAAGCGATATGCTCGGTTTTCCACCGATCATACGTCCGCTGACGATCCACGTTTTGCCGGGATTGAGAAACGGCGCGCCGCACATGCTCTCGGAGGAGGGTGACCAGAGCCAAAGAGGCTTACGCTCGAGGGCGATTCGAGCTTTCGGTGTCGCCTGTTTAAACGCGAATACGTATAATAAATCCATGACACTTTACGATGATAAATAAATCGAAATTTTTCGCAATATACGCGTCGAAACGACGCGATGATTCATATTTTATGATTGTGATTTATACGTGAAAATGAAAAAAAATATATCCCACTGACAAAGCATGATGGAATGACGATCCGATTTTGAGAATGGAAAATCCACGCAGAGTATAAGAAGGTATAGTCAAAGGGTGAATACTTGGACGATGGTTTTCTTGCTAATTTTTTTTTTTTTTTTCAATGATTTTTCATTCGTAATTTACGTAATTTCATTTTCTTTTGGCAAAAAAAAAAAAAAAAAAAAAACCAACATTGTTCCTCAAACTTTCGTCGCGTCGTACACGACGTGAGACAGTTCGTTGATGCGAATCATCGATATGAGAATCCCCAGAGCCATTGGAAAATACTTCGACGTAAATAAATATCATCAATGGGGGAATTGGAAAGCGAGTCACTCTGTATGGGATGGGAGAATATCTCTGGTGCGAGATGACAATCTATTGGGTGAAAATCCGCTTGGAAATAGCCTCATGAATCTCTTGCGTTCTCTCGTGTATAATGCGAATTTCGAGGTACAAATCTCGGGGCTGTGCGGGTGAGGGTTCGTATATAACAGGTAAAATGAAAAAAGAGACGAGAGATGCGAGAGGGCGAGATCCCTTTCGAGTATCGAGCTCCCTTTATCTCGTCGTTTCTACGACGATCTCGCTGTTGCATTATACGTGCACGGGCGAGATATCGAACATATAACTGTACGAGTATGGGAAGCAACGACGATAAATTTTACTCGTCGATGGTGGTGGACACATATCGGGTCGTTGTTATAACTATGAATTCCGGTTACGGATATTTATATAAATATATGTGTCGCAGCAACGCGTGTATATATGGATGGGTTCAGGTCGATTCTACAGGTCCGGGAGCTTCAATTTTGTTTCGATTCGATTGTTTTTTTTTGGCACATCTCAAAGAACGATATTTTTTTTTCAAAATTTCTCAAATCGTATTATCCACAAGAAAGATGAAATATGTAATACATTATTCGTTGGTGACACTTTTTTCAAATTTCCTGAAGCTCCACATGCGGCTTTGGTTCGAGCATTGGAGCAAAAAAATTATACGAAAAAAAAATGTCAATCGTTGCGAATCTCGTGAGATATTTACGAGTTAAATTTGATATTTTAAATGCGGTTATTGTTTATTCGAAGCCATTATTATTATGGCGAATCGTAGAAAATTGGGGTAAAACATTTTGGTGTAAGGGGGGGGGGGGGGAGGGTGGGGCAAATTGGACACCCAAAAATTAATCAACGCGTGGAAAATAAAATAATGACCCGGGCATAATTATTTCGTCGTAGTTTATATCTTTGGGAAACGGTCTATCATAGTCAAATCCGATATTTTTGTGAAATGAAGGTGATATAATCGATCTCGAAGCTGGCCAGAATGTACTTCAAGTACAAATTACTGTAAGTACTTGAAGTACTCGTGTATTTCAAGTGTCAAGTACCGCAAATACTTGAAGTACCGAGAACTTCAAGTACTCGGTACTTGAAGTACTAAATATTTGAGGTACTTGAGGTAC
This sequence comes from Rhorus exstirpatorius, assembly GCA_963564615.1. Lineage (NCBI taxonomy): Eukaryota > Metazoa > Arthropoda > Insecta > Hymenoptera > Ichneumonidae > Rhorus > Rhorus exstirpatorius. Next base: position 30,945,252 of record OY751317.1, read on the forward strand.
CAAGTACTTGAAGTACGTCAAGTATCAAATATTTTTCAAGTATTCAGGTATACATCTCGCAAGTTCTAATACTTATATTATTTGATTTCTCATTTATTTGAGTACGTTTTTTTTTTTATCAAAACACATTTTCCCATTGTGCAATTTATTCGGGTTAGGCAGATTGAAACAGAAATATTTAAACAAAGAATCATAAATAATTTAAAAAAAATAGCATTGACGATTGTAATGAAGATTTATTTAGATTCAGGCTTGAGAAAGAAAAAATAATGAATATAATGCATGGATTGTTAAAAACGGAGTCACGCATTGACAATGACACCGTAACTACCGTGTAGCTTGAGCCTTTGAATGATCATTTCTTGCAATCTTTTAAGCAAAAGATGGCGTAGAACTTTCCTCACTTACATATATTCGAAGGCCTTATACATGCAACCATTAGCAAGACGTATACAAAAGTGCTTCATACTTAGTACTTGAAAAAGTACTTGAAGTACAGGAAAGTACTTGAAATTTTAATTGCAAATACTTCAAGTACATTGCATGTACTTGAAAATTGAAGTACAAATGCTTGAAGTACAGGCCGATTATTTGGAAATTTAGGTACAACACTTGAAATACTTTTAAAGTACTTCAAGTACTGTACTTCCAGTACATCGCAAGTATACCGGGTACTTGAAGCAATGCCCAGCTCGGATCAATCTGAACATAAACTGCAAAATTATCACTTATTTGCCTCGCATGCGGGGCAAAGTGAATAAGCCTATAATAGGGCTTATCAGAAAGGTTTAGTAGAATAATTCAACCACACATTCAGTTAATTGTATCGTAAACTAGTAATCGCAACGGATCGAAAAAAAAAAAAAAAAAAAACAAAACTATCGAAAAATGTCATGCAAATCCCAATTCGAAATCCCAATTATCCGAAATTATCGTTATACAGAGCATGAAACGCTCCAGTTTAATTAAAAAAAAAAAAATTAAAGCTGTTGAGATATTTCATTATGTAAAATGGTTCAAAACAAAAGCTCGGTGTGAAAACCAGTTTTGGGCGTAATTAATTAATTTCTACAATTAATTACACTCGAATTAAAAATTACAATAGTAATTTGTAATTAATTTTTTTTTAAATACTAATTACAATTGTAATTAGTATTGAAAAAAAACTTTAATTACAAATTACGATTGTAATTTTTAATTAGAGTGTAATAAATTTGAAAAATGCCCAACACCGGTGAAAACGGCCTCTTCAATATCGCTCAGCTAAAAAATATTTGAGATATTCACTTTGCCCCAGCGGTCTCACACACTTTGTCTTTTCTTATGATTTCTCGAAAAATTTTATTTTCGAGATCATCATCAGGGACCATTGATCAACGGGACGTGGTACAAACTATTTTTTCATTCGGTCAAACTTGATCATTTTTTGAATAAAAAATTGTGTGACGATTTCGTCGATTCAGCCTAAAGTGCACTTTATAACTCGCTTTATAACGCATGAATATGGATACTCATTACTCATATTATATCGATGGCTGGTAAACAAATGCGCGAAATCCGCATAAATTTTCGCGTTAAATCGCGTGAGTCTTTCGTTTGTCAATATATACTCGATATACGAGCATACGGGATTGCATGTGCACGCAATATATATGCACATTGGACCGCCGAGATGTCGAGAGGACGATAGCCGCGCAATTACTCCGCGCTTCGAAGCGCCTGTCGACGAGGCAACTTTCACGATCGGTATTTGGGCCCGGTAAACAGAGCGAAAGAATAATAATAAGTTAAAATAAAATATTTTTTTTTTTTAACCCAGAGGATCGCGACAACTCTCCGAGGAATAAATTATCGAAATTATCGTTGCGCCAACGCGTCGAGACGTATCTTTCTCGTTTTTCATTCGTCCCCGATTCTTCTCTTCAGAGGAATTCACTTAGGCAATATTTCCTCACGGAAAGCTTAAAAGAAGGTCCCGAAAAAAAAAAAAACATTCCGATTTTTATCGATTCATTAAAAATTTACCGATTCATCGTCCGTAATATTCGCGACTATCCTGAAATTACTCCACGCAGTGAGGAATTTTACTTTACTCGTAAAAAAATAATGCTCGTAGAGCAATTCATTTCGTTTCAATCATAATGGATCGCGGTGGAGATGCATTTACCCATTTTCTTTCCAAGTTTTCCAACTTTCGCGGTTTTTCTGATATAACGACGGGAAAATGGTGTTTGCGTAAGGGAAAGCTCGTCGTAAAACGTCGCGATCGATCGGTCGAGCGTGCGTTTATATTACTCACTATATATATATATATATATATATATATATATATATATATATATGTGCGCGTGTGCATGTTTACGTGAATTCAGAAAGTATAAAACTTTCGGACAGAAAAAGCTCCGGGAAGCGTTACAGAAGTGATTACTTTATAGAAACGACCAAAGTCTCTGGTTATTCCACGAGAGTCGCAACGTGTCGTCGTGTCGTATATATATATATAACACCGCGACGAGAGTGAGATTCGACGATTCTGGGAGAGAGAGCATTTTCGAGAAAAACGAGAAAACATTGATTTTAATTTGTTTGCGTTCGCGCTCGAGATCGAATAAACTTCGCGCTCTCTCGCAATTAATATCCACGAGACAATATTTCAACCAAACGGTTGGGGGGACTCGTTTGGAGTTCGTCACTTTGACGAGATTCACGTCTCATATATACGCGTATTTACGCAAAGTAAAGGGCACTTAATTGTGCACATAGGGACTCAACAGCTGATGGCTGTATGTATAATTATGTTCATTCATAGGCTCAAGGAAACGGATTGGTTGAGAAAATTGAAAAAATACAAAATTATGAGGAATGTCATCGTAATAAATGACCCATGAATTATACCATCATTTTCAAAATTTAAGCAAGTTAAATCGAGTTGTGCGTATGCGATGAATTCATGATGATTAAAAATATATGATGATGCGATAAGAAAATTTTACAGACCTTGAAAATTCGATGAACCTTGACTTTGTAAGCAACCTCTTGCTCATTTACTCGTGACCATTGCTTCACTCTCACGAGAGAAACTGTAAAAAAAAAAATGACGAAAAATCATCTCTCGTTGATGCTGGGTAAGAGAAAAATCGGTCCGTATTAAATCTCTCTGACGCATAGGTATAGATGTGAGAGATTGGTCGGTGAAAAATGATACTATTCTTTGTGAAAGGGACGAAAAAATGTTGATAAAAATTTGTCCAGTGAGTCCAGCCTTCGCAGAGCAAGATTTCCTAGTGACCTTTCCGGGAATGCGGGAGTTGAGACTTTATTTTTATCAATTTTTAATTTTTTTTTTAAACTCTTATGTGAAGTTCCTCATCCTTTAAGTATCTCAGCTCTTACTTTTTCGAATGAACTCTATCGCATTTTCACGCGAGGGCACGGGGAAAACTGCGGAAAACCTGATCGTTATATACTTAACACGCGCTCAACGTTTTGTTTGAAACACGTCAACTTGTTGTGACAGAGACACAGCATGATGACACACACGTCATTAACGATATACTAATTGAAACATCGATGACGCAGAATTTTCATTGATCCATTGATCATTCTCCTCTTGTATCGATCACTCGCTAAACCATGATTCGATTTTGCTTTAAATTTCATCGCTATAGTCTTGTCACGCACAGTACGAATGAAGAATAGTAAGTATACCATATGGCAAAATGCAACGACAAATAGTGCATCTCGTCGTTTTTCGAGTGAAGCTTTACTGGCAATGTTGCAATTCAGCCGCTTCCCGTCGCCCGCGGGCCTCTCAGTTCTCAGTTCGCGTCCGTCGTACTCAACGCGGTTTTAAGTTCCGCCAAATCAGTGCTGTTTCAAAAAACCTCGGTCTCTCCCACACAGAATCGAATTGTTATAATTTAAAACCTTTTCTGATCATGATAAATAAGATAATAGGAAATTATCCTGTAGCTGTCATTTTCACCATTTGTGGCCACAATTGTATACTACTTTTGGTCATCCGAAGTACCAGTTGTGGCCACCAAGCTTTGAATTGGGATACGGATGCGCTACAAATGCATGAAAGGTGCAGTGACGGCAGATTCGAGTTGAAAATAGTTATTTGTTTGCGTCATTAAACATTTTACTAAAATGGTATAAGGGTGCTCTATTTGTGGCCATAAGCTGACCACAAATAGAACAATCGTATTTCGAATGTATCACTTTTGGCCACCGCGTATTTTTTAGGTATTTTAGCTGATATGTCAGTTTTTTTGTGATTCTAACCCGAAAAATGAGCTTTAAGGGAGCTTTCCAGTGTGAAATTGAACGAGTGTGAAGTGAACAGTGTGGACTGAACAATCCATTGAGCACGATCTTTTCGAAGAAGCAGAAGGGATATTGTATGGACCTGGCATCGCTGATTGACCGTAAGTAAACGATTTACCTAAAATTTCCTCACTTGAAACTTTGAACGCGTTTTTCTCGAAACAGCATTTTTTAAAACGGTGTCCAACCTGGAGGGCAGAGTTTTAAAGCTATCGAGTTGAATTTTTTACACAACATTCTTAACGTCATTGTTTATCGTGCTATGGAAGCTTTTTTTTTTTTTTGACATCTTCCTATTTTTTTGTAAAAAAAACTGCCAAAAAAAATGCTAAAATCGATACTTTTTGTTCAAACCGGCGCCATTTTTGCAAAAAAAAAAAAAAAAAAAAAGCCTCCATAGCACGAAAGCCAATTATATACCGATCAATAATCTTTTTGTGTTTTTTGTTTCAGATCAAAATTGTGACCCCCAACGTGGACACCACATCCAAGTGCATTTTCTGCAACAATTGTTTTATCATTTTTATAGATATTAATTAATAAATAAATCGATCTTTAAAAAATTGTTTTGTATTCTTCAATACCCAATTAATATACAAAAAAAAACCAGACCGATTAGATTATTTTTTCTTTAAAAAAAAAAAATCGCGAAAAACAGCGATTTTTCGGGCTGTCACACTGGAAAGCTCCCTTAACTGATAACATATAAATTTTTGATGGAGCGGAATGGCTTTAGATATGAGAAACCACAGTCTTATTACCTTGGGATCCCTTTTGACACTTCACAAGTGACTATATATACACAAACCGCTCAGCGTTGACACACTTTGTCATATTTCGTTGAAATAAATTGGCAGATATATTCAATAAAGCAATCGACAGTGATGCGAAAACATCTCGATCATGGAAATATTACGCTCGATGAAACGAATATTGCAACTTAAAAAAAATTCGAAGGAAATGCGGGAGTAACCACAAACGGTACAGTGGCCACAACTGTCTACCCTATATGTCATTATAGAATGGAAAGATGGCATATTTTTTTGGTATGATACGAATATTGCCACTTATTGAGTTGGTCGGGAGAGTTTCGGGTGGTATTTGTCGAATTTTCGTATTATATGCATGAAAATCTGAGAGATACGGGAGGACGTAAACGAGAGTCTCGTGAAATATTTTTACATAGCCAGATAAGTGGCTGCTGTCGTCGAGTGTGTACAGTGATACGTATAAAAAAAAAAAAAAAAACGAGCCCTTGACGCGTCTCACTGTAAAATCTTGACGAATTATTATCCCCCTCTTGCCTACAACCCATCGCAAAATTCCTTGGCAAGGAATCTCTTCCGGTACTCTGCGCATTTTGCATTAAATCTTATTTTACACACGCCTCTCTCTCTCTCTCTCTCTCTCTCTCTCTCCTCTCATGCGGCGTTATTAAACGAAAAATGAAAAAGGTAAAAAAAAGAAATCGTCTCACTCGCTATCTCGGCATTTTTAACTCTTACTGCGAGATATGCATGACGAGTTTGGCAAAAATTACTTCAGCTTGGGTTATTCATGCGATAACGAAAATGAAAGAAAAATTAAAAAAAACAATTTTGTCACTGTCCGATCTCGTTCGAGCTTGCGAAAGAGAAAAAAACGCTGAAAGATTTTTCGAATTTGAAGAGATCGCTATAGGGTATCGAGCGGTACATTCGGTGACGTGTTTTACGACAAATCATACAGGGATCTCGTGTATGACGAAAGAAAAATTGCCCGTTTCTTTACGATCATGCTCCGTTCATCTCAATCTATATATATATATATATGCATAAGTTTATGCGAAATAAAAGTGGAATGAAATGAGAGAAAAAGATGTTTTTTTTTTTTCGTTTTTTCGTTTTTTCAACGTACAAATACGAGAACGACATGCAATTTCGATTTAAACGAGGATATGAGAGGAATTATAGCGAGGAAATCGAGGCATTAGTCTCGAAACGCCCATATCCGCGTTTTCCCCGTTTCGAGTCGGAAAGGGAAGAAGATATATAGGAATATAGAGTCTCGCTTCCTCTTTGAGACCGTGAAAGGGAAAAGCTCTGTGGGATAATCCTTTCCCACATCAACCGCGATCTCATAGTACACACGTCTCGTTCGTATATATGTAGTGGCACTCCTTATACAGTATATTATTGCTTTTCATAAGGCGTCCTGGAGAGTGGAATTCTGGAAATGATTTCTCCTATCGTACCGGCTTTGATCGTTCGGAAAACGAGAACACGACGTTTCCTAATCCCCGAGAGCGAATAGCATGAAACTTCTGCTCCAGCAAAACGAGGGCGGATTCAAGCAGAGGGTTTATATATACGTGCGCGCGACGTAGGTTTAAACTATATATACAGGGAGAAGTGGGATAAAACGGGCACGGGGACAAAACGGGCACCCCTCGACGAGAAACAGAAATTGCGGGGCAAAATGGGCACCGTCTCAACTTCCTTGCAAAACGACTCGTTTCATTCTTCTGACTTTACTTAAACACGAAAAAAAGTGCCGAAAATAAATTAAATTGTTCATGAAAATTTTGTTTTTCATTCGAATCGAAGCAGAACCATTTCTAAACATTTTTTCAGAATTTTTTTTCGAAAATTCGTCAAGCAAATAATTTTTTTCACTCATTTTTTTTAGCAAATTAATTTTTTGGAGCAATTAAAGTAATTTATTTCGTAAAATTAGTGATCGAATTAATTTAAAAAAGAAAAAAAAGAAAACATTGGAATTGAATTATTTTCTTCGAAAAATTTGCGTTTTTTTTTCAGACATTTTTTATAACTTTTCTGAAACATTTGTGATGAAATGAATTTTTTCCTTTTTGTGCATTAACAAAAGTTATGCATTGTTACCGTGCACGTGGTCAGTAAGACGCACCACAGAATAGATACCCAATATGTTATCTAAAACGCTATGTTTAACTCTGTTTTATTCAAATGTTACTAAAAATTATAGTTGTTCAAAAATAAAAGTGAAGACTTGATAACTTGATTAATTAGAGTCAATAATAAATAACAAATGATAATAATCGTAATTTAATTTGTTGGTTCATTATATAATTTATTAATTGATATTTTTAATAAAAAATTTCGTTCAATTTCCATATTTAACTCGATTTGATTTCTTCAATAGTTGCCTTTTTGTTTTATTCTAATAAAATTTCATCTTAAGAGGGTTTCAATAACGATAATCAAGCCGATAGAATTGCACGATTATAAAACAATTTTTTTTTTTTGTCAAATTTCATTCATCTTTTTGCTTCATCATATTATTGTTGACAAGTTGCTAATACTCACATTTTTTTTTTCATTCGATCGAAAAATTTTCATTTTTTCATCCGCTTGATCAGTCTAATATCAATTTTTCAACAAATTTTCATGCTCGAAACTCCCATAGAAGAGTTTCGTAATTCGTTCAAGTTTCGAGTAAAGTTGAATTTGAACGGGAAATAGTGTAACTGGAACTTATGGGCACATTGAAAAATGTTTAATTCCTTTAATTAAAAATTTTCAACGCTATTGGAATGATTTTATTCTGGATGAAAAAATTCTATTTTTTTAAAATCAATTAAGGTTTTCTTTTATTAAATTTTTTTTTTTTTTGAAAATAAGTATAAAAACTCTACGTCGTAAAATGGAATGAATGTTTTTATACTCTTAATATTATAGTTCAGGGTGTTTGGTATAATAAAAAGAATTCCGAAGGATTTTCCTATTGGTGGAAATGACTTTAGACTCGTAGAGAAGTATATATGAACAATCGTGAGCTAGCAATATGAGGCTTATACATCTCTCGTAAAACATCCACTTTGAGGAAATCAGTGCAAACTTTCGCGGAGAAATGACAGCTACAATTGGGATCTCGATTTAACGTTGAGTGCGCAATTAACTCTGCACACTTGACTAAAAGAGCTATATGCGCGGTAGGGATTGTTAAAAATAATCGAAGAACCTTAAATATACATACAAAAAATGATATGAATAAATACGTGCATGCGCAATGTTAACAAAACAATCGTATTGAATGAAATCTTAATTACCGAAATCCGATTGACAAAATTGCGTCTGTGGATGCTGAAGAGCACAGGAGCAGGCATCTGTGGTACTCAACTGGCTCAGTAATACGGCCAGTATGGCCGGTAACGTCAAAGGCGTTAATCGCCCCATCTGGAATTACAATAAATTGCATCTCATTCAAGTGAAATATATTGAGAAATTAGAAAAAAAAAAAAAATGCTACTGGATAATCCGTCTCGCGACTACGCAACTATGCGAAGATGGATCGAAAATGTCAAAAAGTTCTTTACTCCCTTGAGTTTTAAAAAGAATATACCCCAAATTTAACATTTTTTTTTTTTCAAAAACCCATTTACCCTTCCAATTTCTAAAACCAATTGTTTCGAAGCCTCAAAAATGTCCTTCTCACCTGGGCAATGAACTTTTTATGAGAAGTTTTAATTTTTTGATTTTTCAAATCGATCGGCATTTCGATGGTAATCCGAATCGATTTCGAAAAAACCAGATAAAAGATCGATAAATATACGTATGAGAGAGAAAATGCGAGACGAAAATCTCCGAGAGCTCCGTGCGCGATGTTTACTTTCTACACCATGAGCCCATCAGAAAATCGATTATAGAACGTGACTGAATATATTTCATGTTCACATTATTCGTGTGTATGTGTGCGCGTATGTGCATTATCGATGTTCAACGGATATTAGGGTTTGCTGTGAGGCTTCTCGCCATTGCAATTAGCACTCGATCTCGCTGATGTCCTAATTGACTGCATATATATATATATATATGTATATATATACATCATCGCAATAGGTTTCTCGTTCGCGCATATAATCTTTAACTACACGGGCTCCCCGTCATCGCCAGTAGCAAGGTTGTACAAAGCCCCAGAGGCTGGCATGTGCTGGCGCTTATACGGAAATATGTATAGGTAGAACGCCAATTTATCCGTCTAATCGTTAACGGTTCAATTAGCCAAGCTAATCGATCCGATCGTTCTTCGACATCGTCCTCATCATCTAGAGGCGTTGTTCAACGATTGGCCGCGTATCTCGGTGGCAAAAAAAAAAATATATATATATATATATATAATATGCGAATAGAGTTTCATCACTCTCTACTCCCATGTATATATATATATAAATATATACTATTAAGCTTTTGATTCTTCTTTTTTTTTTTATTTCGGCAGTGTGGTGGGAGCAACATAGCGAACGAGAGGCTCCGGTTCTCGTTATCGGCTCTCTGAGAGAGACCTGTAGTATAACGAGCTGTCGTACCATAAACGGCGACGGCAACGGATAGGTTTCAACCGATCCTCATTAATTATTTATTCGCAAAGTCATTCTGTCTGTGTATACAGACGTCTATAGATATATGCATAAATGTAAATCTGATAATAAGTTGTTAATATATTATGGTTACAAGAAATTCCGAGCAATGTCCTTTTTTTTTTGTTGTTATTGTTCGGTATTGCATTTTTATCAACACTTTCGTTTCGTGTCGACGAATATTACATATAGGAGTCGGTGGAATCAGAATTTAGGTTTTGGTATACATTCTCGCCAAGGCCATTGATTACAATTAAGAAGATGTATCAATTGTCCATTTCGGATAGAGTTCCGAAAAGCCCCAACCTCCGATCGGTCTGAACTTTTGCACGGACATTCTGTTTGATAAGAATAAGACTACCCCTAAAAGGATTTTTGGCGATTCGCAGGCATTTTCGAGATATCAAATTTCGAAATGTGATTTTTTTAGTACACTCTCAAACGCCTGCAAGTCCCCAAAAATCCTGTTAGAGGTAGTATTATATTATCAAACAGAATGTCCGTGCAAAGTTTCAGACCGATCGGAGGTTGGAGCTTTTCGGAACTGTGGACCCCCCATTTCATTTAGAGTGATGCTGCCGAAGCCCAGATTTTTTAAGCCTTTGCATATTTGATTCAAGTTGCCTATTGATTTGAGCTAAAAATCTGCCGTTATATGCAACCAAGGATTGCTCCTGAAACGTATGAACCTGCTGAAACACCTGAAGCGTATGCGCGTTTTATTTTTGATCGATTGTGAGATTGCTGAGTTGAATAAAAGTGCAGGTTCTCCAGATCCAGGTCTGCCTAGAACTGGTTGATCAAAACCCACCAGCGATCTCCGCGCCTTCCGCGATGGTCTAAAATTTACCCGAATTTTCAAACCTTTTTCCCCGTTTCCTGATTTTCATTTCATCAGGTCAGATGTTAAATATCCGAATCACAACGAGATTGCCTCGTTTTCACTCTATCCTCGTGTCAACATACTTTCCGAAATCCATTTGATAACATATTCTTCATTCTCGTCTGCTATTCCGCTTGTCTTCCTAAATGACGCAATGGGACTGTGATGTATTATGTATATATACATGTACACTTGCGAAGGAAACACCATTCGCCAGGGACAATTCGTTAATCGAGAAATTAGCCTCGCTCCAATTGCACTGAAAAAAAAGTTTCCCGATTCGAGCCATAATTATTATTGCTTCAGCCATATTATATGGGAAAATACGCTACTGCCATACCATCTAGGTAATAAAGCCATACAAATATGACTGACACAATATCGTTGGCGTAAGCATACCACTATGTCATGACAGACATATACCCAATAGCTCCGCGAATCTGACAAGTATCTCTATTTCAGCAATACCATAGTATGGTTGAGTTCACCATCACGAGTTATGCGTATGCCAACCATACTAGTATAGCTGTCTTATAAACGCTAGCATACGAGGTAGACGAACACCAGCCATATTAGTATAGCCGAAGCAAGCATATACAATGTTGTTTCGTGGATAGCAGTTTTGTCAGTGTAGGCAGAATTATTTGTATACCAACAATACTAGTAGAGCTGTTTTATAAACGCTAGCATACGAGGTAGACGTACGAGCCATACTACCAAAAGAATATGGCTGAATTATAAATTCATTTTATATAGATAAATTACAGGATATTGTACCTACCTATACTCGTATAGGTAGGTATATATAGTAGGGGATATTCGGGTCACAGTAAAAATTCAGCCAATATGTTTCATAATCATGAATATTTATTTTAATCATCTGTTATCGATAATGATATTCATACATAAATATTTTGCAAAAGAGACTTGATTTTTAGAGCTAATGAAACACACCTGGAAGTTTGAGAGAATCCATGGCCCGGAGACATATGATACTCTCCTTGCAGGAAAATGACAGTTGACCTAACCTACAAAAATTAGCTTGTTATACGATTGGCGTTTATATAACAGGAAAAGTAGTCCTTTTTTACATATTCCGTAGATAAGTGAGAACAGACTTACCTTCAAATGTTGGTATAAGCTCATCAAGATTCCGTTCGTTCAGTTTCTTCTTCACAAACTCGTTCATTATCAAATTTTGCGTAGCGAGGTCTCGTTTTCGCGCGAGGCAGAGGCATAGACACCACGCGTTAACAGATTACTGTAGGTGTTCCAAAAACGTAGTATAGTTGCGCGAGCCATATTAGTATAGCTATGTGTCACAACGTTATTCTCGCAGCCATACTATATGGTTGAAATAGCTAGGCATGTAAAAATCAGCTACTACAGCTGTTTGAACAATACAGTGTAGTTTCGCGAGCTATGTTAGTATGGCTGATTTACAAAAACGATAAATTTCCAGCTATTTATAATGACTAAGCTAGCCAGACGATTGAGTGTCGTCCACAAAGGCGCAGTATAGGCGCCGTAGACAAAACTGCTTTGCCTTCACCAGCGATATTATTGTTGAATTAGAAATACTTCACTAGTCATATTTGTATGAACTTTACGGCAATCGGGATTTTCTAAAAGGGCTACTGCATTTTCTGTGTGGGCAATATTTTTTCACCAGTATACCTATAACTGGCCATCAATAACAGTATTATTGTAAATCCCGAACCATTTTTTTCAGTGTGAGGTTCTCGAGCCTCGAGTCCGAGTGCGCGAGTAAGTGTGCGTGTGTGTGTGTGATAGAAAGAGAGACAGAGCAAGAGAAAGAGCAAAATACAGATAGATATAGAAACTCGAGAGTTGGCATCAACGATGCTGCAAGCTCTGCCTCTCGTGACTATTCAGGAGGCTGATGAGGACATCGCATACAGATAAACACGAGCGACTGTCTCCTACATGCGATGTGTACAATATACCCAAAATCCGTAGCGTCTGTGCGAGAAGCCCGATTGCAAATTCGATGAAAGCTCAGATGTTCGTACACACAATACGGTCGGGTTTCTCAGCAAGTAATCAGCAGAGAGAGAGAGAGAGAGAGAGAGAGAGAGAGAGAGAGAGAGAGAGAGAGAGAGAGAGAGAGAGAGAGAGAGAGAGAGAGAGAGAGAGAGAGAGAGAGAGAGAGAGAGAGAGAGAGAGAGAGAGAGAGAGAGAGAGAGAGACAGACAGACAGAAAGAGAGGGGGGATGGGTCTCGATTTGGTCCATTAATCCACAGCTTCAGCTCGTAGCAAAGCTGCTGACTAATTGAGCAAACGAGGGGGAAAGATAGAGAAAGAGAGAGAGAGAGACTGTGAGCTTGGTGCAGTGAGTATGACAAGATGATATGGAAAGGGTTGTGGTGGAAGCGCGTTGAACGTTTGACAAGCTTGACGCGGTCGCAAGCTCTCTGCCCGTTCTGGGTTTATAGACGCCAGCTGGGCCACCCCGGAAACTAAACATAGAAACTAGACGATAATCAAAGTGTAGGTGCGTATATCTATATAAATTTATGTGGGTAACCCAACGACGCACTGTAGCATCCCATTGACGAGGCAAATATATATGTACACCCCGTTAACCCGGACGAAAATAGCGTATACTATTACGAGAGCTTCCTCGCGTCAATATTATATATATATATACCAGTGCGTATGCGCTTATAGCTTTCATCTACACATTTTGATGCAGCTTTCGATATTTCGAAATTTTTTCACGATACGCGCTTCAACGAATAAACTTATTTGAGCTTTTTTTTAACTTCTCGCGATTTTTCCCATTGGATGTTGATTATGGGCAACGTAGTCATATATTATCAATGAATAATCGTTAAAGATCATACAATATTGAGGGCTTATTCGTTCAGGCAAATCTCAAGATGATAAAAGTGATTGGTAATGACAATTGATCATAAATATATTGATCGATTTGACATCATGAATATGTCGCTCGCAATTGTTACTGAAGTGAACTGAATTTTCCAGTTCAAGCTTTTTCATATGGTGCATGGTGCTTGAGTTATGGGAGAGTTCAACCGATCGTAGATTGGGCTGTATTTGTGCACCGGTTGCGTTTATCCTCTCGTAATTCCGTTGTGAATCGAGAGTTATAAATTGCAATTGGTGTTTACATAGGTTCCGTATATAGGAGGTGATGTGTGTACACGATTAAGCTCGATCGTTGAACGTTCTGAAGGGAAAGTTATGGGACTACGAACAACTGCGGGGCCACGTAAGATCCAAAACGTACTCGAAGCTGCGATATGTATAGATATATATATATATACACGATAGATCGATATATAGGCACTGTAATCGGTCGCTCGGGTATTTGCTCAAACCCGGTAATCATAATTTATCATGCATTCGTGTGTGTGAGTGTATAAATGCATGGGCAAAAGTATTGCGCATCGTCGAGACCTCGAATTATCCGTGATAAAGTCCGCACGTGACAGAAATAATTGATAGAATTGAAGGAGATTATTATCGTTTGACAAATTTCGAGTATGAAGCTGTTTTTTTAAATAATAAATAAACAAAAAAAGAATACGAGGGACGTTTTTTTTTTTGCATTGATGACCCGCGACTGTGACGAAAATTTGTTTGAAGCAAGAATGAAATAATGGAATTGACGATTATTTGTTCGATTTATATATATACGATTCGACCTGATGGAAACACTTAACTTTGAAAATAAAATATGTCACGCTGATCTCGATCGTTTCATCAACGATAAATCGGAGGCGTGAAAGGAGAATTTTACGATTATACGATTTACGATTCAGAAGCTTTTCTCCCATTGACGATGTGGAATTACCAATATCTCTCGTTGATCTATTGATTTTTTTTTGTTCCATCCTGAACTTTCGAGAAGTTGGCAACGCAATCGTTCAGTCGTATTTTTGTCTTCTTTTTTTTTTTTTTACTTTTTTTATCATTCCCCGCGTCTGGTTGATCGTAAATCGCCGAGATTGGATTCGCCGTGTGCTCTCGCGGGGACCGAGAACGTCAAGCTCGAAACTTTCGAGTGGTCTACGTTTTTCCCATTCGCGTCGTATATATCTTTTCTCTGTTTTCATGCAGCCCGGAGTAATTTCGCGAAAACGATAACGATTGTATATTGGCCGATGAACGAGCGGATCTATTGTGGCGTCATTTGCAGGCCTCTCCGCGTATCAAGGGGGGGGGGGGGCTCGGCAAAAAAGTTTTTCTCATTGTTCGCGAATGGTGAAAGAAAGCTCCAAGATTCTTCGGCATGTCCGCAGACGTTTTATAATGTCAATGTGGGATTTAATTTCGTTTTTTCTCATCTTTCGATTTTTCCATTGATAAGAGCGCGCATTGTGCAATTTAAGAGACAAGATGTATCAGGGACTCAAACTCGGTGACGCGTTAAGCTCTGCTCTTTTATTATTTTAACGATGAGTTATATCTTTCATTGGGGAAAAACGCGATTACAATTTTGATGGAAAAAATGAATTGTTAATCAGGGAACTCGGTAACGTTAATTGCTGATTTCATTTCGAAGAATTTATCGTTTCATCGGAATGATAGATTGAAAAATAAAAAATTTTTATCGAAGATGAATCGGATAATAACGTCTCCATTCGGTGAAATAACATGAAATATTTTCGAAGAAATTTCTACTTGACTGTTGTGCTTTTGGCTCATTCATGTCCGGGTCAGCCGCGATTTTTTTCTCTCTCTCTCTCTCTCCCGTGCGATTTTCGGCCAAATATTTACGCAATTCTCTCTCCAAATATTTCCGTATCCGGAGCTGTACACTCGAGATTCGGTTCTCGCTATACTTATACATTCATAGATACACGCCCGATATCCACTTTCGCAAAACGGAATCATTAAATATATACAGGATAATAATAATAATAATAATAATAATAATATGTGAAATTCTTCCTCAATGAGTATACCGGAGTATACGAATATGTTTGCCTCGATGTTTTCCTTGAATAAATAACTACACTTTTGTAGCTTATGCAATAACTATGAAAACAATGATAATAAAAATAATCTGAGCGATATGAAACGAACCCATGTTCCCATATGCCGATCCAACGGTGTAACAAAATAACCCACTAATACACAGATGCGTATATAAAACTTTTCGTTGAAAAACTACCAGTCTCCTGATACAACGAGAACATCCGTCCGAGGTCCAAATCCTCGTCCATTATAAATAAGGGTGCGGATTCTGCACCCTCGTCAGAGGGTTATCGAGAGACCGGGAGGGTGCATAAAACTTGTAGGACGTGCGCGCACTCCACACTTTTCCCTGTATACAGAGATACATCAGCAAGTCTGTGTGGGACGCTCCACGATCTCTCTTCTGAGGGAATGGGGCTGGAAACGTTTTTCCCGGTCACCGCGGGTGCATCCTTTTGCCGAAAAAGTTTGTAAAATCCGTAGAAGTCAACGGCTGACCTCTACTGATTCATTCTCTCCCCGAATCGCGGGGGATTCTCGAAAACTTTTCGCGGAAAAGCTTGGGCTTCTCTCTCGAAAAAAAAAAAAATGCTATACGAGGCCACGCTAGACATCTCGCGAAAGCCCCGAGGCAGAGAGGATTCAATCTTCATCGCTCCTTCTCTCGCCCCATACACGCGCATTCTCTTTCAAACTCGCACAAAACTGCACAAAAATATCTCGCAAACAATGCCACGAATGAAGGCGACCGGCATATCTCTCTCGTTCACCTCGAGTCAGGTGTGGTCCTTCTAAAGCGGACACGCTATTTGATGAAATTCGCGAATTTGAAATATTTCAATCGTTAAAAACTTTTTCTTTCAAGACTCCAAAGTTTCGGTACACGTTACCCACACGATTTCAGCAAAAAAAAAAAAAATATCGAGTTTGGGGAATAACTTTCGAATTAGCAATCAGTAAAACTTAATCGGACCCATGCACAGTGTGCAACCGATCAGCTGCAATGGCTATACGAGTGTATCAGCGTTCATGACAATTATATTGAGTATTTATACATCAGTACCAGACCGTCACCCCCCCCTTGTTATTTCCATAGCAAGTGATAAAATGATATCAAGAATTAAAAATAATTAAGAGTTGTGCAAGCTTGACACTGGAAGTATATTCATTACGAAAAATGTTTATTTAAAACAAAAACAAAAAAATTATTCTCAATCAACTCATCCGAGTGCTAATATATTGTACATTCTCGTAATAACTTTTACGAGAATTTTAACCATTTTTGGCTGAGGGAATTTTCCCAAAAATTCCTTCGGACTTTAAGTGCAATGGCAACCCATAAATTATAGGAAAGAAACGGCCCAGAGAGAGGTAGAGAGAGACTGAAGAGAATTCGCACGTTTCATAACGGGAAGTGCACAGCCTCGATTCTCCGCCAGATGCATTGCGCAGTAAGCCGCATTGAATGTCTATGTATATGTCAAATTTTCACGGTAAATACAATAAAGGAATTCCAGCACAGTGAATAGAATCGAGTAATGGTTCACGGTATTCGTAGATGGTATACTTAAACATTTTATCGGTGTCATGAATACATACCGTCAAATATAATATATGTAGGTAAGTACTTGAACTGATTACTGCGCATGCATGCACGGAAAAAAATTTTCTGTGAATTCTAGTCATGTTTCCATCATGTTTTACAGTTTTGTTAATAGAGAATGCCTCTCGGGAGGAAAACTTCGGAAATTCTTTAGAATTTGAAATAAAAAGGACTAAGTGATAGAATGAATTTTTACAGTTTAAAAGTGTAAATAGAGTTTACCACTGTGACAAACTGTACAAATTGTGAAATCAATTATAATATAAAATAGCGCATCTTTTTGGGTTTAATGTTTGAGAAATTGCAAAGTGAACTGTAAAAAATAAAAGTTTAGAAGATTTTGAAAAGCGCGGGTCGAATTAGCATAATAAATGCAGTTTATTATCTATCAATTAGCAATTAAATCGATGAACGAATTTAAAACTGCTGTTCCATTATCTTTGAAAATACTATGAATTTTGCAAAAAAAAAAAAAAATCGTCATTCACCGGGATTTGAACCCGCGGTCCTCCGCAGTAAACGAATTCAACACTTTCAATCCTTAAATAATCATTAAAAAAAATTAAAGATTTGGAGATTTTTTTTTTACAAGTGTTTCTGGCTTGGTGGTCCGGACTTTTTCCCGTCGAAATTAATTTTGAGCCTACCTAAGATTTTACCTGAGACCTACCTAATGACCTACCTAACGACCGACACTATACCACTACGCTATTGATTTTATGAACGCTTATTGATCCTTATGAATTTCTTGTTTGCGTCGTATTTTCCATATACATTTTAAAACTGTAATTTTTCCATTATTTCACAGTTGAATTCGACGAAAGCGTGCTACAATTTTTCTTTATTTCAATTTCTGTTTTTCATAGAGAATTTAGTATTTTTTGTTATGTCTTACATTCGTAAAAATACTCTCTCTATACAGTTCATTTTAATGCGTCAGTTTTTAAATTTTTCTTGTACAAATCTATTGGTTTTTCATTTTATCTATAGCAAAATTCATTGCGAGCATTTTCAATTTTTACAGTGTCACTTTTTTGAAGTGGAAATAGTTGTTTTTACAGTTTAAACCAACAAATATGGTTATACAGATAGTACAGAAGTATATTCCGCACATTACTTTTTGATCAAAACACTGTAAAGAGATTAATTTACTGTGTTAAACTGCATTTTTTCTCTTCATCGTTATATTTTTTAAATTTCAGTTATTATTTTTTGAAATGTCTTTTTTTCCGTGTGGATGTGTCGATTATCTATAGGTCACCGATATCATCCATGTCTTAATCGAATTACCGTTTCATCATGACAAAAGAGGAATAAAAGCAAGAATGTGTCACTCGTTAAATATATTTCCATATCGCATGAACTAAAACGATGGTCCCATACTACAGCATTAATAATAATGATAATAATAATAATTATTATTATTATTACTATTATATTATTATTATCATTATAATTGTACAAAATTTGCGATGTTACGTATAAATCCTCTCATTTTTCACCAGTATTGTTAAAAATAATAATACAATATATGATTTTTTAAAAATAATTCAATACATATGATGCACCGGGTTTTTTCCACTATTGCGGTTATATATGGCCATTTGCGAACCGGTGCAATATGCACCGGTTTTTCCCTCTATTGCGGTATATGAGACCTTTCTCTTTCAGAATATATATGCGATGGCCAAAACTTTGTACGCCCTCTGTCCCTTGCATATTTTAACGCGAAAAAAAAAGTGGAATACATAGAAGTCTTGTTTTCGTTTATCTTTTCTTTGTTCCGACACGATAAATAGACTGAACGAGAATAAAAGTTGGTATAATCCAGGTCCTGAAGAAAAAATAAAAATAACCGTGCACGGAAAAAAGAATTTTCAGAGCCTCTGAGAATAGAAGAATAGACTATGAGAGACTTGCAGGACGATGCGAGAGAGAGAGAGAAAGAGAGAGAGAGAGAGAGAGAGAGAGAGAAATTGTTGAGGGGATGCTTTCGGCAAATTTTTTCTCTACTATAATCTCCGTACAATCGCGAGAGTGTAAAACATTAGCGGGTTTCTCAGAGAGAATCCGCGGTATGTCCTCCTCTCGCTTTTCTCTCCGGTCGTTTCATCGTACGTTTTTCAAAGAAATTATATAACCGCATCGCAAGCACGCTGTGGGCTCATTGTTTCCGCGTTACATTCCACGCGTAGAACGTTCGTCCACCGTAGCTCGTACTATAATGCATCTTTGTACCGTACACAGTGTATAGTTCGAAAAAAATGTATATATATATATATTTATATATCTACACGAGTCCTTGTGCTGCGCACTCTTCCGCAAAGCCGCGACGCCGTCATGGAAACGAAATTATTAGGGATATAAATGTAGGTGCGCTGCACCCTCTGTCCCTGAGAAGCCACCGTAAAGCCCATCATAATTTTTCGCCTTTATTTTTTCTCTTTTCTTTCTCGTAATAATTTAATATCCCGTGTTACGGATGAAAAGTTTTCCGCCCGTGTTTTACACTTTTATTATTTTGAGGTACAGCTTATAAAAGAGCTTCGAACTGAGATACGAGACAATGTTAAAAGGAGAAAAAAAATGCATAATTCGTGTTGGACGACGAGGCAATTAAAACGAGTAGATTATTGATCAAGTGATTCATTGTTGAAATTCAAGACCATAGAGTATATTGGCGAAAAATTGTTTCTATCGTAATGATAGAGCAGCAAAGATACTATCTTCCTCATCGTTATCGTTCACGAGTGGCCTTTTGGAACGACAGAGCGGACTCGATAGTGAACTGCTATATTGATACGTATTGAAAAATGTTAAATATTAATATTTTCATACTTTTGAAGAATTTTTTAAATTAAAACTCGAAAAATCATAATAATGATAGCCAGCAATAACAAATAATATATTATTTATCGCGTAATTTATCGTCATTTGATTCATTGAAAAACACTGTCGTTTCAAATTTTTTTTTTTTTATTTGAATAAAAAAAAATTCGCCTTATTTTAATCATTCGTGCAAGATCGATCCTCTTGGAATGACAATGCACACTCGAGAGGTTCGCGATAATGAAACGGGAGCAGCTATATAGTACACGTCCGATGCGTTTATACGAATGATCGATTTTATCGTCTCGACGCATTATATCGAATCGATATAATGCGAAAGATATAGTCCTTGCGGTTATTCAAATGACGCGCGAGAGTTATACTTTTGCATTGCAGTACACTGTAAAACATGAATCTACATCTTCGCGTCGTACGAAGACACGTTTCTCACCTCTCATTCACTTTAGTCCAGTCATTCCAGTCATTTTTTCGGCAATCTTCTACAGAATTGATTTTGCTTTTGGAAAAGATTCAGGCGTGTCCCTTATGAGTGTAAATTCAAGTTGACGGGATCCAGGGGATCGAAATTCAGCCGCCATTTTGGAAAACACGTTTTATCAAATATCTCGTGAACCGGGCATCGTACGAAAAAAATTAAAACTTTTTTTTTTGTAGAGAATAAAATTCTCTACAACTTTTATTTCAAGTTTTTTCCTCTATATTGCGTGGTTTTTTATTTATAATGTGGCAAACTTTTCCAAACATGGTTAATGCCAAATATATAGTTAACGGTTGATGTAACAGTAAAAATGGTTACGTTTGGGTTCGGAAATTAATTGGGAAAGAACCATGTATGAAATATTCATAGACGTGCAATATTTTTTAATTAAATTTTTTGATTTATCGTTTTCGTTTCCGATCGGGATGAAATCTGCGTCCTCGAAGGGTTTGATAAAAAAAATGCAATTTCAATGTCGCACAAATTAAAAAGAAAAAATAAAATTACAGTTCTTGTCAATATACAAAAGCCTGCAATTTTATCAGAATTTAAGAAAAATTAAATTTGAAAAATTTGAATGATGAAAAATAGATTCGTCAATTGGCAATCGATTTTATCAAATAATAATCTCGATTTTATTTCAATCATTGGAGTGGTGATTTAAAAAAAAATGTCATTAAAAGTATATCGAGTTGGGAAAAAATATAACGATACAAGTATATTATATCGCTGTGAATGGAACGAATTTACAGTGTGCCAATACTTTGAGAAATTTTGCCAATAATAATAATAATAATATATGACAATGGTATATTGACCCCCGGTGGGCCAAGTCGGATGTACATTCGCATGTGCATCGAGAATGGGATAGGCCGAGAATCTAATACATAAACATATTCGGGCTTATTGGCTGATGTCACAGACGTTATCGCACGTCACTCTTCGCTGATCGATCGCTCTGAATCTTTACGATCTTACGATCTGAACGGACGAGATCACGAAGAGACAGAGTGCAATTCGATGAGACACACCAAGATGACGAAATATTATACTAATATACGATGCACGTACGTTTTCCACTCCTATGTTTCGTGACGCATCGCAACGTGATGACCTCTCGCGTGTCTCTTTTTTATAAGAGAATTCGCGGGTGCAGAATTTCTTCTCGACGCACTCTGGCGATGATTCATCGCGAGAGTTTCTCCCGATTTGCCTGTCCCATCTGTTTTTCAATACTTTACATTCGCATGCATGTATTTCCTTGGGATTGAGGTCAGGGTTGTATGCAATTGAATTTATCAACTGTGAGATAAATGTCCCTAGACTGGCGTTCATGTGAGAGAGACTTAACTCTGCACCCACGTGAATACCTTCAAAATATTCGATCGACAATCGTTTTATTGGATCACTTATTATAATTGATCGATAAAAAAAAATTGCTCTTCCTCATTAACTCTTTTTTTTTTTGCCCCATTGACTTTTCGGTCACTCGGCTCTATCGAGAGCGATCTAAATTTTGGCAGTCGTCGCGCTGAATATGACTCACGGGCCAGCTCACTGCCTGCTGTGGTATATCTCGTCGCGATCTAAACTAATACCTGTTCGCTGTCGTTTCACGAAAGACATCCGAGCTCAGTGAGGATTCGCGGCTCTATTCTGACACATATACACATGTACATACTACATATGTAACATGGTGCACGATCGATTGGTATGTTAAGTTCGACGTCCTAAGAGTGCACGCGACTCACGTGCCAATCCCATTATAAGACCGGTAGCTTCATACCAAACATATATATATGCATCTGTGATTCATTCTTCATCGTTGTATTAACATTTATCAGGATAACGCTTTATCTTTTTTTTTTTTTGTTTGTTTTGTTTCACGAAGAAAAAATGTTTTATTAATGCTTTTCGGGAGCTCTTTAAGTATGCACGCCCAATGGGGAGGGAGCGCTTCGTGAATATTTTTATCCGCGTAAAATTTTTATCTCAGAAGTTTCACGATAAAAACAAAGATGTATATCTGTACGAGTATTGTTTTTTTTATGCTATACTCAGAGTTTATATTGTTTCGTGAAATATGAAAGTACAATTTCGCATAAAGAACGCGTTTTCTTGAAAATGTTGGAAATATGAAAATGGCCCGGAGATAGTTTGCTGGACAATTTTTGTTTTTTGTCAAATATTTTTATAACATATAATAATGATAATGCGCGAAGCATTTCATGCGATGAATTTCAAGTTACTCGAAGTTGTCTTACGCGACGCGAGCCATCATCTGGTTTTGAACGACGCGACCGGAGATTGGCTCTCGCGTAAGAAGGATTTCAGGATAAGCCACGGTAAATATTATTATAAACTTATACGCAAGGAGAATATAAAATTGTGGGAGGGAAACTTTTTCGCGGTGTAACGACAGTCACGTTGGTTCTTCGTTTCACATGGGGGGGGGGGGGGGGCGGCGGAAGTATGCTTCTTTTTCTTTATTATTGTCACTTTTTCCCATTTCCTATACGAAAATCGTGTCTCGTCTCACATGGGAGACAAATTTTAGTGCGGAAATTTATATTTTATCATTTTTTTCCAACGCAGTTATGCACGCTTTTCCGTCATCGCAATAAATTTTCGCGTATGCTCATGAAGAGGATGTGTATACTCAGTCGAGAATTTAGTTATGGTACTTTTGGTCAATTCCCCTTATAGTCCAGTCATTCTCGCATAAATAGTATAGGTTCATAATGCAATCTTCTACAGAATTGATTTTGCTTTTGGAAAAGGTTCAGGGGTGTCCCCTATAAGTGTGAATTTAAGTTGGCGGAACGCAGGGGGCTAGCCGCTATCTTGGAATAAACATTTTATCAAATATCTCGTGAACCGTGGCATCGTATGACAAAAATATTAGAAATCTGTTTTTTAGATAATGAAATTCTCTACAACTTTCATTAAGAACATTTTCCTGTACAGCGCATGGTTTTTCATTTACAGCGTGGCAAACTTTTCTAAACATCACCATTTATACTGTTACGTATCAACCGTTAACTATAGATTTAGCAATGTGTGGAAAAGTTTGCCTCACTATGAATAAAAAAACCATGCTCTATACAGGAAAAAGTTTCGAATAAAAGTTGCAGAAAATTTCATTATCTCCAAAAAAAAGTATCAACTATTTTTATCGTACGATGCACGGTTCACACCAGTTATTTGATAAATCGTGTTTTCCAGGATGGTGGCTGAAAAGCTCGATCCTCCGCATCCCGCCAAATTTACACTCGGGGGACACCCCTGAACCTTTTCCAAAAGCAAAATCAGTTCTGTAAAAAATTACAGAAATAATGGCTAGACTGGATTAGTAATTTTTTCGGGATCGTATTATATTTCGGTGGCTTCTGACACTTTTGTAGGGCATTAAGTTAATTTCTATTTATCGCGCGGATAGTAATGCATAATTATTAATATTTTCCAATCCAACCAAAGAAAATAAAAACACCATTCCAGGAGAGATAGAGCAATGTGTATTTTCAAATTGATACAAAATTCTAATAGTTGTGCTAGGAATGGGAGAATATTCATAAATATAGTACGTGTACATCGTTAGCTAGCTCAAGTACAAGACGACATATTGCTTTTTGATAGGCTAAGGCGACGGGGTTATTCAAACGCACCCTATAAGAATCCGCGGAAAAACTTTAACCGTTATGAAAAAAAATATACGGACTATCTCGAATTTACCCTGTACAGCTGATTCTTGAATAAAATCATATACGAGGTCGTTGCAATTAGCCTTAACCCTGGCGTTCTACATGAAACTATTACACAAAATGGAAGGTTGTTAAAACGTAAATGGCTTTCAAGGCGTAGTATACACATATATATATATAAATATAAATACTGCTCAGATTACACGTCATATTTATGCTAATCAATGTATGAGCGCATTTATACTACGACATTACAGCCCACCTCTACGCATACTTTTATCCATCATATACGTATACAGACTCTTCGTTCATATTCGTGTATACATTATTGGCGCGACATATCTCGTTGCTAATAATATAATGGGCGCCTTATTTTAGAAAATGAATCATCAGTCTTCCAGAAAGATTTATTTACAAATTCATAAATTCCGAAGCCATTGCCAATTTTAGTGATTACACGTGTGTGATTTTCGCAGAAAAAATAAATTCATTTTCTTGCATTTTATCTTTATTATTGTTATCACTATCATTTTTCATGCACAGTGCACTCGAAAAGAGATTAAACAAAAATTGGAACAATCATTTTTCTCGACGCAGTAAAAATTCACAAGTATACAGAAAACGAAGAGAGAAGACAGAGAAAGAGAGAGAGAGAGAGAGAGAGAGAGAGAGAGAGAGAGAGAGAGAGAGAAGAATACACGCGGTGCTGGATCTGACAGGGATTTTAAAATGATTTTTTTTTTGTTTTTGTTTATTGGCTCCAGTGAAAATCGTTTCGAAACGAGACCGTTTGCCGAATCGACGCGTTTCGCTCGTTCTCTTCTCGATCCTCTCTTCGCAAGCAAAATACACACGCCTGCCAATTTCGCTGCACTCGAGTTTTCCATTGATATTGCTCACGTTGCGGAAAGAAAGCCCGACACGCCGTTCGCCCCAAGCAAATATTTATTTTCTCCGAGTTCGATTCAATTTTTAATAACCGGAATTTCCTCTGTTCTATCGTGTTGTAAAAAAAAAAAAAATCACACGCTGCATCCGATGTTTGAGCAATTGGGGGGGGAGGGGGGCGTGGATGAACGAAAAATCAAACGGAAATGAAAAAAAAAGCAAATAATACAGTTTTACCGCAACGTATGCGCTTTTGCGGATAACGAGTCAAATCCGCCGACGGATGTGCGAAGATGAAGAGTTTGAAAAAAAAAACGGCTAATTCAGCATTTATAATTCAAGAGAGCCGGTGCGGTCGCGGGGGGGGGGGGGGGGGAAACAAAAATTATGCACCGGTGGTGAGAACGAAGCTGTGGTCAGCAGAACGAGTAGCTAGACGCAAGAGAGAGAGAGAGAGAGAGAGAGAGAGTCTTGGGTAACGCGATAACAAACCAAGTTGGCTTAATCGCAAAATTGTTGGTTTGAAAGTTTCGCGAGACAACGCATCGACAACGCGAAAATATGGCACACAAATGAAACTCTAATTAATAATTCTTTACGCATATATAAGTCCTCCCAGCTAAAAGGAAGAATTCTCTCAAAATTTTGAGTACTTTCGGAATGGGCTAAAAATATGATAAAACAGATTGTGCGAAAGATGCCAAGAATGTTGATTATCAATAAGAATAATCAATGAAATGTCACAAAAAAAAAAATAAAAAAAAACAGTTTCAATGCATCAATTAACGACAGCGAGCCCGTATCATTTAGAACGAGGGCGAGTTCGCGACACCTCGCGCGTTCATAATAATTGCATACACGCCCAGAGTGAGAGTTCGTCTTCTTTTCTTTTTTATTTTGCTTTTTTTTTTATCCTCGTACGGTTTGATATGCGCGGAGAGAGAAAAGCTGGACGGGTTTACATGTCGTTCGAGCGTATAAATTTACATACTCATTAATGCTGCCGTGGCCGTGTGGCCTGTGTTATTTCGTTGTCGCGCAGCGCACACATCAGCATATGCATCGACGCCGATGTGACGCTCGCTATTGATGCTGCTATTGCTGCTGCTGCTGCGAGACGAGAGGCTGGGGCTGATTTTTTTTTTTTTCGCGATTTCTCGAGACAATAAAATGATGTATATACACCATTTAATGCAAATTTGAGCCGCAATATTAGTTTCAGCATATTCGCTCCCAATGAAATTGACCACAAGCTGATAAATCGATGCTTCATTTTACTCAGAGTGGGGTCCGTTGAAATCCACATTTTTTTTTTTAAACGCGTTCATCGCTTTACAAAAAAGTAGGGGTGTCAATTATTTTGCAACTGAAAAAAACAATTCAAGAGCCCCATCGGGAACTTTGTCCAATTGATCGGGAATAGATTTTAGTCGGAAGTCAGACGCGGTTTGCAATTTAGATTTTCCGAAAACAGCGTATGCACTTTTGGACTTTTGATTGATGAGTTTACTGTGTGTTTGCTTGATGAGTTTACCCGAAAACCTTCATATTGTTTCAAAAAGAATTTTCCTATATTTTACCCAAAAAGCGCTAGAAAAGATCAAGACCAGCTGTACGGCGGTAAACTACACAGTCGACGCGTTACATATGCAGTTAAATATACACGTCAAATTTTTTGGAATGCAGAACTTTGTCCAAATTTATCGCCTCTGGCTCAAATTATGCACTAATCTTGCATATGAATCTACATAACAATAATAAATAACGAAGCGCGCGATATGCTTATTGCAGAAACACCACGTCCGAATGAAATCGAGATAATTGGAATTGTATGATTTGCTTGAATAATTAAAACAACATGTACTACATGGCGATATTGCAAACCTTAATTAATTATTCCTGGACGAATTAATTTTTACATGAATTCTGTTTTCTCCCGAATAAAGCAATTAAAAAAAAAAGTATGTTCTACTAAATTGCTCTCTCAAACATACGGATCGAATCCAAATTAGTCATTTAAGCTCTGCGCGCTGATTGCTCATGGAGGCGGGGTCGACTCTAAATTCTCCCGAACGAAAATTAAAAGCTCTCTCGCGGTTCGTGAAAATTTTTCCGGTTACACTCGCTAGCGCTTGGTACAGTCTCTTGGTTCGATCGAGTTAATTCGACTCTCGAAAAAAAAAGAGGAAAAAAAATGCAGCGAAACAACCCTTTTTGTTTGAGAAAACGTTTTGCGAGGGTTGGCGAGGCGAAGCAAATTATAGTTGCGCATTTTTCAATGGTCCTTTGAAGGGCAGAGGATGCTTAAATTTCCCCGGGATTAGTGTACTCTGTTCGTTTCCCATGTTTTTCTGGTTACAGCGGGTCGTTACGTAAAGGTGAAAGAATTGCAAAATTTAATGAGCATAAAAAGATCGAGACTAATTGACATTTACGATGAAATATCACGCTTAGTTTCATCCTCGTTAAATTTACTGTGACAAATGAATGATTAATAATAATTTATGCATTATTGATATTATTATTATATTAATAATAGTGATGATAATAAAATGTAATCAAGCTCGGTATGAAACACGCGGCTCGATTATACGTTTTATTGATATTAATTTATCATTGTTAGCATCGCTAAACGGAGAATCGCCAAAGCGTGAATTCGCCGATGAGTTTAATTTGCAATCAAGCATTATATTTTGCTCTCACGATATGTATGTTTGATCTCTGAAGAGAGGGCTATAGAAAGAGGGAGGGAAAGAGAGAAATAGCAAAAGAGAGTGACTGAAACGTCAAGATTGCAAGTTGCAGCCCCGAGTATCTAGTTTTATTGCTCGGTTTCATTAGCGGGTGTTGCAGTTGCAGTTATACTTGTGCACTCTCCTAAGCGCGATCATGGGTTAGGTTTAACTAACGCGAGAGACACATATAGCCCCGAGTGCGTTTTGCAGTTCTCTCTAGCTGTTCGCGTAATTATCACTCGGCAGACTAAATAACGTCACAGAGGTTCTCAATTTTCTTCTCACACACGATCTTAATCCGAGCTGCAAGTACGAAGGTGCATTAAAATTTTTCCCCTGATAGACATGCGCACGTGTCTAATATGCCAAGTATCTTATGCAGATATATATATATAATTTGTTTTTGCTTTCGACTTAATCGAGACTAATATAAAAAACACCGGCGGTTTCACGAACCTCGGGCTATCAATTTGTAGCTTATAAATTAATGGTTCGATAGTTACGATCGTTTATAATTAACATATACCATATTATAGTTTCGTGTCCTTCTCAATTATCAAAGTTCAAAATAATTTTTTTTCAATGAAAACGTTCTTGTATTGGGATCGGTTGAAAATAAATGTAAATCCAAGCCTTGGAAGCACCAAGTTGAAACAAACCTTCTTGTGCATGATGAAATATTGGAAAAAGAATTTTAAAAAAATCTCAAATAGATGTATCAACGCTCTCATGACACCGAATTAATTTCAATGCTCTTTTAGATACTCTGCCTCGACGAGAGGCAGTTGAGATACACACAGTCCACTTCGAAGGGTTGACAGAGTCGTGCATGTTAAAAAAAATATATATATAGGGCACGCAAAAATATTGCGCCAGAGATCTCTGATTGCGCGATAAAGAAATAACGATTATAAATTACATGAGATAGGCAAAAAAGCTGAGCGCATGGGAAAATGTATATATATTTTTTCAAGAATTTTTATCCGTCGATTGCTTGCTTAAATTATGCATTTTTCTCGATCCTTCAATTTTCATGTTTGGCAATGTCTTTTCAAAATGTTCGACTCGATTCCTCGACATCCGTCAAGTTGACAAAAGTTTCAAGATAGCGGAGATTCAGAGCTTTTTCTCTCCCCACTTTTAGATACTAGTATCAAAATTCACATCGCGCACACGCAACGAAAAAAAAAAAAACAAAAAAAAAACATCCGCGGGAGTACGTCTCGCGGTTGGAGATTGCCGGGTACCGTTTCAACCACTCTCGTTCTCATTGCGATATTCTAACCGCATCTATACGCATGTTGTGTGCATGTGTGTAGGTGTGACATCATGCGATACGAACGGTCTCTCAATTCATATATATATATATATACACATTAACAATCTGAGAGATCGAGTGACTCGAAACTTGAAGTATCTTTTTCGATTTAATCTTATATTTAATTTGCTGATTAATCGGTGATTAATTGATACAAGATGTATGCGTGTGCATACATTGGGCCATTTAACTCGAGGCAGGATAATTTTTGCGAGGGAATAAGTACGAAAGACAGAAAAATGACTTTTTAGTAACTTTTCTGAGAGGATTTCTTGGCCCCTGACTGAAAAACGGCGTTATTATATCCTAAATTGATGATTTCACAAATAAAAAATTCTCGTCGAAGAATAATTTTATTCCTCATGCGATATATCATACACAAAGATATGAAGTAAATAAAATTTTGAGGAAAGAAATATATATAGATGTATATTTCAATGCGAATGAGAACGAACAATTATTGTTCTCTCGTTTTGATGACTCATCGTCAAATCGATAATTGATACAACGTCGCTATCGCACTGGTGTTCACCTGAGCCAATCGCTATAAGAGGCTCATATATGCGTGTATAATATTACAAAAGCACAGAGACATCGGCCGTTCGATCGACAGTATTAACGATATAGTTAACACATACATATATATTCGTTTGCACACTCGACAATGGAGTTTATCGTGAGAGTGCAATGCGTCGATATTATGGTCAATAGCAAGCGTCAATCGCCAATGCGATCAGATGCGCGTGGTCGATCGAAAAAAAAAGTTCATTCTCACAATAATCCAGGTCATAATTCCTAGATCCTATATATGTACGAGAATACAATTTGTTAAATAATACAAAAAAACCGTAAGCAGTCATTGAAATCCATAATAATTTACGACGAAAATTTCTCCCTCAAGCCCAATAATTAATAAAATATATCTCAAAATAACAATGATAACTCACGATTCTGTCATAAAGAGAGTTGAAGACGAAAAAAAAAAAATCCTCAAAAGTTGAATCCTCGCAGATTAATTCTCCTTTTCTCGCCTTCACTTTAATATATTATATATATATATATATTACTTTGCGAGTTGAACTCTCGTATAGTAATAGTACACACACTATATACTCATATTAGATGAGAAACTCACGAGGGAGTTTCTTTCGCCGGTACCAAGTCCCCGGGGCTTTTTATTTCTCTTCGCGAGATAGAAATGAAAGAGCGTGCTCGGGAATATATAAGAACGTACAGGAAGGAAGGAAGGAAGGAAGAAATGAATGAGAGAAAGGAGGAACGAGCAAGAGGAAGAAAAAAAAAATCGAAATTTTTTATTAAACAAAAAAACAAAAATAGTAAGAAGCGAATGAGGATGAAGACGAGAGAAAAAAAGAAAATCGCGCACAGTAGACGAAGAAAGATGCTGAAAAATTTCTCTCGTTTCCCGGCAAACTACTATAGGCCCGTGCGCATATAATGTATCGCGAAATCGCGAGCGCGTCAGGTGCCGCGGACACTTCTAAGTCGCGCGTCAAAGCAAGACTGGCCCAGTCCGATCGCATTGCCCCGCTATTATATTCCGGGCCAGCATCCGCATGTTCTCTATACACGTATATATATATACATATAAGCGGAGGCGCACTTATATACATATCAAACCGAGGAAAAATATGTATATATGTATATACTTGAGGTAGACTACGCGTGATGCTTGATGCAGCCGCCGGCAGATCAGAAACTCTCGCGCGGTGGGCGAGAGAAAAGACGAGAGAGAGAGAGAGAGAGAGAGAGAGAGAGAGAGAGAGAGAGAGAGAGAGAGGGGAAAATACGCGAAACGAGAGCGCATCGGCGGTGTTTCGTGTATTATTATCGGTCGTCGCGACGAATTTCGCGGCGATGACGCTTTTTTCCGCGCGCGCGCGCACCTTAAATCATATTCAAGCAGAGCTGGGCAGTACTTAAAGTACCCGGTATACTTGCGATGTACTGAAAGTAAAGGTACTCGAATTGCAAAGTACCCTTAAAGTATTTCAAGTATTGTACTTAAATTTTCAAGTCTCGACCTGCAGTTCAAGTATTCATACTTAAATTTTCAAGTACTTTTTCAAGCATCAAGTATGAAGTACTTTTGAATACGTTTTGCTTACGGTTGCATGTATAACGCCTTTGAATATATAATTGAGGAATTTTTGCGCCATCTTTGGTTAAGATTATTAGGAATGACCGTTCAAAGGCTCAAGCTACGGCAGTTACGGTGTCATTGTCAATACATGCATGGCTCCGTTTTTAACGATCCGTGTATTATTCTTAATTTTTTCTTTTTCAAATCTGAAGCCAAATAAATCTTAATTACAATCGTCAATGCCATTTTTTAAATTATTTCTAATTCTTCGTTTAAATATTTCTCCTCCAATCTGCCTGACCTCAGTGAATTGCATAACGTGGAAATATGCTTTGATACAAAAAGTATACTCGAATCAAAATCAAATGAGCTTAAAGAGTACGTGAGAAATCAAATATAAGTACTAGAACTTACGAGATTTATACCTGAAAACTTGAAAATTATTTGATAATCGATACTTGACGTATTTTAATCACTTGATACTTCAAGCACTGTGTACTTGAAGTACTTGAAATATTTAGTACTTCACGTACTGAGTACTTGATGTGCCTGGAACTTCAAGTACTTAAGGTACTTGGCACTTGAGATGCACGAGTACTTTAAGTACTTACAGTACTATGTACTTTGTACTTGAAGTACTTTCTGGTACTTTGCCCAGCTCTGTATTCGATCATTACCGCGGTGAAACAGAAATAAGAAAAAAAAATTTTAACATGACACTCATCGAATCGTATATATGTATAGAATAATAAAATGGTAAAAAATGCAAGTTGTAGAGGTTAGAACTGTCACTCATATATATTATGCAGACACGCATCCAGGATCATTGGATCCACGCGTGGAACATTGGGTGTCATATTTTCCACGTCTTTTGTTCATTGATATGAAAAATTAAGAGGAATACGACATGCGAGTAGTCGTCACAATGAGTAACAATCATTTTAAAGATTAATTGGGGTACAGGTTCCCTGAGAAGTTGCGAAAAATTAAAAGTTTACGAAAAAAAAAAAAATCGAATATCTCGAGCTATCTGTGAGCGCGTGTCATTGAACTTTGAAGATTCGAAGAAAAAAATGACATTACCACAATCGAATCCAATGACATTGTCATCATAATTGTTATTATTATTGTTGTTAATAATTACAGGATGTTTTATTATCAATGAAATCATCTTGGGAGGGCGATGTCGACTATATATTTATCATTTAGTTACTCCCTCACTTTGCTCTTCTCATTCAAGGATCTCGGGTGGCCCCTCGTTGAATTGCGGTTTGAATGATTATCCGAGGCCGCGACTCTTTCTCTCTCTCCCCCCCTCTCTCTCTCTCTCTCTCTCTCTCTCTCTCTCTCTCCGAGTCGGTGCAGCTCAAGAGTAAGATGATCTTACGGTTTTACGATCCATACATATATACTGGCATAAAAAAAATATTCTTACATGGTCGATTATACTATGTGTATGCAATTGTATGTATACGTATACATTATGGTGTGAAACTCGGGAGAAAGCATAATAATAACACGAGTGAAGAGTTGTGGTATATCGCATAAGAGATTTCTGCACTCACACACAACCTTCGTTCTACGAGCCCTACCGCGATCCATTCTCCCCCTCATATATACGTAATTCTCCGTTTGAACTCCGACCATTCATCCGTCAATCTCTGCTCCATTGATCCCCCGGTGGCTTCTACATAATGCGCGAAATCATAATACACACAGCATGTAGTTATATATATACTCGTTTGTCAAGGGAAAGAAGGATGTTGGTAAATTTTGTTGTTGGCTCAAGGGAACGGGGAGACGTCAATCACAATCGACTTTTCGAAGGGATCGAGATCATCGCCGACTCTGTCGATCCTCTTTTTTTTTTTTTTACATCAATGGAGAGTACAGACCGTTGGCTCTTAAAGTTCCAGCACATTGTTTTATTCGTCTAGGCTTTCATGTAACGATTGAAAATTGAATTTTTCATAATATATTAATGCATGAATGAAGATTTTCATTATCCTCAGACACGTTATTTCCTAATACCGTGTATGCCCCACTAACGCTGACTCTCTCGCATCTAAGCAGACCTCCGCGTTTCTTGTCACCTCAATCCGAATTTCATCGAAATTCGTAACTTCGTTTTTAAGTTATGGCGGAAAAAAGGTACCGGAAATTGACAGTTTTATTATGATCTATAATAAATTACTGCACACACGGGCTTTCCCGACTTACCTGTGCCTTTCATTGAACAATACATATCATCCTCATGATCGAAGCTTCTTCGCAAATCGACCCATTTTCTGCTTCATCCAATTATAGAATTTAAACTAGGTCTCCGGTATTGTGTAGGGCTCTGT
Organism: Rhorus exstirpatorius; assembly: GCA_963564615.1. NCBI lineage: Eukaryota > Metazoa > Arthropoda > Insecta > Hymenoptera > Ichneumonidae > Rhorus > Rhorus exstirpatorius. Next base: position 30,978,832 of record OY751317.1, read on the forward strand.
ACTCGATTTTTTTTAGCGGTAAAAAAATGTACACCAACTCCGCTTTTTTTTTTTAGAAATGCATGGTTTTCAATCGATCTGCACATTTATACGAACTGAAAGCCATGTGTGTCTCTATGCGATGTTTTAAATTATTCTTTTGTTTTCATTTATCTCAGTTAGCGGTTGCTCCATGCATTATTGAGAATCTTTATATCTATATGTTGATTTAGCTGCGGAAAATACAAGGTGTCCTATCTATCGAAGGTTGCTCGAATGCGTGGCCACGGATTTGCGTTCCATATAGTGTCGCTCACGCGATTCTTGTCGTTAATTCAACGGGGTGTTAAGGGGTTTATCGATTCGTTTCGCGCCTACAAGTGTGTCACGAGGAAATATCGATCATGTAAAGTTACAGCGTGATGTGTGTGTATATATAGAACGAGATTAGGTATAGGATAGCCTGGATGAGTGTGGGTGTGTGTGTGTGTGTGTGTGTGTGTGTTTGTTCCGAGAGGAAATGGGGGTATATATAAGCCCGAGCTTTGCACGCTCTTCGGTTTTAGCAGTGTGTGCGTATCCCGGTAGCATGGGGAATCGATAGACTAGCACACTTTACAAAACAGGAACAGCGGCCAACTCCATCTCTATTATATTACTTTTCTCGTTGTCATTTTGCGATATAACAACTATGCGAGCGAGCAAAAGGGTGTATAACTCACTCTCGACTTAACGTGTAAATATCGTCTACGCCTTTTTTTTTTTTTACTTTCGATCTATAGGTAATAATATTAATTCCTTTACTATCAGATCGGGACAAATTCCATCTGCACACCAGCCGGACAATCCTACCCAAGAATGCGTGAAATTGTGGGTAGCAAATCAGTGGAAAACCGGATGAATAAATGAAATTGTCAGACAGATTGAACGTCAAAATGTCCCAGATTTGAAATCAGGATTCATGGCTGTCTTCGGTCCGATTTTAGCCGAGACGTTCGATAAAAAAAAAAAAAAAAGTAACATCGATAATTTTGTAAATTTATATGAATATACTGCCGAAGCATATAACGATGAGACTGCGAGAAAATGATTGTGAATGTAACATAATATTATAGAAAAATGGCCAGTAACGGTGAAGTGGCAAAAAAAAGCTACGTTTATCCCGAAAACTAATACATTAAATACAATTTATCCTGATGTAAAATTATCGGCAAAATTGTTAAGCGGGGGTCAAATCGCAGATATTTATCGAAATCACTGAAACTTATTATTTCCAATGTATATATTTTATGTATATATTTTTTTTAATCAACGGTAGTGGACGACGCGGTCAGTGCGCGGCTCTGGCGATCTCCCAAGTTAAGCAGCAATAGCCGAGGCCACTACTTGGATGGGTGACCGCTTAGCCGTGCACTGGCTTGGTGCGCCCACTACCGAGCGGGGGAGGCAGTTTTACTGAAATTCTGATGGTAACATATCGGAAACTCAGTAAAAATAAGGCCGTCTGTATCAGCATGGGTTTTCCGCAGTTTCCCCATGCCCGTGGCGAATGCGATACAGTGCAGTTAAAAGGTTAGCTGCGGATGCTACGGAAGTTAGGTCAGCTTAGCGAAGTGCCGGTAGGGAGTGACAGGAGGGATCGAATCGGAAGGGTAATACGTAAAAAAACCTGCAATGGTTTTTCACGTGTTACGTTGGAACACACAAATTTAAAAATATGTATACATATTTTTTTTTTTTTTCGAGAAAATATAGATATTTCGAATGACGATAGATAACTGTCATATTTCGACACATGTGCAAAAATATATTTTACACAAGATATTTATTTTATAATCTGAAAAAAATTTTTCAAATGACTAAAAGCTTCTTTAGCCAAATTAAATTATACTTAAAAAAAAAAATCTACGTAAGGTATTATTAATTTCGGATAGTTGATTTCTCGAATTAATCCACCTGGGCTATTCCGCATTTACGTTACGAAAAAAGTTTCGATGAATCTCCTTCTTGTTCCATCTTTTGGCTACGTTAATTATTATTTTATCGTGACCGTATGTTGCGGAATACATCCGAAATGCCTGTCGTTAAATCGAAAGTGAAATAATCGTATCGCGTATAACGCGTGGCTCCTTAATGTGTGATACATTGAGATAAATATATAATACGCGACTGTCGATGACGACGAGAAGGTTTTGCCGCTGCATTTCAGCTGCGACGAGAGTGTGGGCGCAGTATGAGCTCTCCCTGCAGCGAGAAACTCGAATTTGGATTGACGCACGCGAACAATTTTGTTCCATGACATCATTCCCGAGGCTTCGACATATTCGTATATATATATATAGAGAGAGAGAGAGAGAAGCTGTTTTCATAAACGTTCGGGAATAACCAAAGTTCAAATTTCAATACACGTCAAACTCGCGATATCCGTACGTTTTAATGGAATTCTCGGAAATTCATAAATCGATTAACAAATATTATGGCACGAGGTATAGACATTTTCTATTATTAAAAGTTGATGCATAGTTTTGGGAAATGTCAATCAAAAAAAGAGAAAAAAAAAACAAACTGCGCTTGTCCGAATTCCTTTTTTCTTTTGCGTATGCGCTTGCACATTACCAATACATATTATGCATCAATGACGTAACACAGATTCACAGAAATATTCTTTCGAAGCGCGATAATGCCGCGTAAAGTTCCGACTATATTCGGGTATTGTTGTCGAATAATGGTTTTCCCAACCACGAAGCATTAAAGACATACGGTCAGAAGCAAATGTTGAATGAAAAACAAAATTGCGATTGATCTCAATTTTCATTAAATCTTCATTAAGCATTCGGACGAGAATTTACATGCCGAGGATCGCGGATTTTATTCGTCATGATTCGATTTCTTGATTTTTTTTCGCTCAAATCATTATATCTCGATGATTTCCGGTTTACCATATACGGTACCTTTGCAATACGGATATTTTTTTTTTTTTTTTCTTTAATTGGCTTCCTCCTCATAATAACCAGAAGTCATAACGGAAGATTTAAAAATCCCCTCTCTGCTAATACGCGGGCGCGGGCGCGTCTTATCTCGAATCGCGCGGCTTCTCGTGAATGAGATTATTGACCGGTGAGTCATATTGCACGAGTGAGAAAGAAAGAACAGTTTTAACGTGGGGGCCAGTAGAATATCGCCAAGAGAGAGAGAGAGAGAGAGAGAGAGAGAGAGAAAAAAGAGTGAAAATATTTTTGCTGGTGATGCTGGGAATGCGAACGTCGAGTCTGGATTAACCTCCGGCGCGTCGTTGAGATTTTATTATCTATATATGTACATATATAAAGCCTAAAATCTCAATATATAATACATGTGTATTATGAGATTACACATAAATATATATAAATATTCATATATATATATATATATATATTATATATATATAGAAATATACGAATGCATGCAAAGCACGAAGTAAATAAAACCTACGCGAGGATTTAATTCGGGCGTGGTTCCCCCGAGGCCGAAGAAATTTATTTGGCACAGTGTATTTGAGAGACCACACGAGAAAGGAAAGTAGAAAAAAAAACCAAAAGCAATAAATCACACGGTATTTATGTCATCTATTATTGGCTTGGTTTTCCTGAAAGTGACTAATCAACCGCTCGCTCTAGTCCTGTATCTCACTCTCGTAACAACAATAACAACAACAAAAATAATCACAATAGCACTGTCAATAATTATTTCGTGTAAAAACGTTGGTAGACCTAGCCAACATTATGGGAACCGGAAATTTTTGTATTTATTTTATTAAACTGCTAAATAAAAGAGCGTCAAAACGTTGACTAGAGAGGGAGAGGATGAAAAAAAAAAAAATAATTTTCAGCCTCGTCCTGGTATACTAAAAACGTCAATTTAGGCAACTTCGATTTACGCAACAGTCCGTGTACTATGCGGTGTTGGATACCGATCAGCGCGCCGTATGGTGGGAGAAGCGCTGGGCCTATCGCGGCACCGCTATAGCTACAAGGTCAGCTGCGTAGAGGGAAATGCGCAACCTCGATTTTAAGTGAGCGCAATGCAATTGCCGTTTCCGCTGTTGTTCCCTAAATCGAGGTCATAGCGCAGTTACAGCTTGAATGAATAAATGGATATTATACAGGAGCTTGCGATCGTTTCTCGTGTTTGTTGGGGAAAATAAAAAAAAAAAAAAAAAAAACACGGATAAAACCCGAGAGCGTGGAAATTCTGAATAACAAATGGATGTTGTTGCGGGCGTTGGGTGGTTCACGGTTTCCGCAGATCAATCATTTTTCCTTTACACCTACGTTGCTGTATATATGTGCATGCATTCATGTATTCTGTGCGTGCTTCAGAAAATTTACGACCTCGTCTCTTTTAGTTCGGGGCGTGTATGAAAGTTCTGTAAAATGAGAGAGAGAGGAGAAAGAGAGAGAGAGAGAGAGAGAGAGAGAGAGAGAGAGAGAGAGAGAGAGAGAGAGAGAGAGAGAGAGAGAGAGAGAGAGAGAGAGAGAGATAGAGAGCTGGAGAAACGAATGAAATTTGTGTTTCTGTTTGTGTCTGCAGGTCTTTCGTAACCGAACATATATATATATATGTGTATGTGTTAACGCAGAGTGAAAGCTTTATAAACCAGAAGGGATCGATGAAAAAGCTTGCCGCCTCGTCTGTTACTGTTACCGCTGTTTCTCTAACTCTCCTCGCCCGAGAGGATACATTCAATGATGTACCCTGGGATATAAATTTCTCTCCCGTTTTCACGACACTCTGCCGTATAATTTATTCGTGACCGTTAAATTTTTCAGCGTGTATTTCGTAACAATGTCCCAACACGAACTCCCAAGAGTTTCGTTTAGTTTTTCTTGCTCTCTCTCTATGTCAGTGTGTATACAATTTGATTGTATCTCCAGCTCGGAGCAGTCGAAAGGATAAAATGTACAGTGATTGGAAACCCGAGAAGACGAAACAATTGACATATATAGTTGGCTGACTGAACAGCTCGATAAATGTCGACAATTTACTCATTGTATACTATACAAAGTGAGTGTTTATACTTTCGTATTGCCGTGAAATTTAGTCTAGCTGATGAGTTATCGTTATTAAATTGTTAATAAGAGAGAAAAGAGAAACTGTGGAACCCATTCAAATATATCTCGGTAATTTCGTAATGATAACACTAAACATTTATTTTGCCATATCCGACAATAGATTTGCCGAGGCTGAATAAACAATTCTATCGGTTGTATTCATATGGAGATATGTATAGCGAACTATTCGAAAGTGTCCAATAACTGTCCCGATCGATCGAAAATCGTTTAATCGGAGTTGGCACTTGCCGACAAGAGAAAAACACGAGTCAAGATATATGCTGACGTGACGGACACGCGATGTCGTCGTTGCTTTTCCAGTAATCTCAATCTCTCCTCCGTCTGTTTTCATCTCTGCGGCATCTTTTTTCTCGTTCATTATAATGTATCTCTTACAAGTGCCATTTTGTTTTTCTTGTACCCTCATATCGCATCTTTCCGGAGGTTCATTATAGAATTCTCAGAGTTCTCGTAGATCAGAGCAACGCGCGTAAAGGACGATTCGCGCACAACTGTACAGAAGACAGCATTATAAAAGACGAGAGTGTGAAGTAGCTTGTGATATTACGTCAGAGTCGGGACGGGAGAGTCGAGATAGACACTCAGGCGGGTGATCAACGATCTCAAGAATGCGATGAGGAATGAGAAGAAAAAAAAACGGAATTTTCCGCTGGCGCTATTGAATGACGGAGTATACATGGTAAAATAAATATGAGACAATGTAAGAGGAAGAGAGAGAGAGAGAGAGAGAGAGAGAGAGAGACGAGGAAATAAATAAATAATAGTTATTTGTTAATCGTCAATGGAGCGATTTTTACATATCGGTCTTTAATGATTTCTTGATCAGTACGAAAAAAAAATCTCTTGTATCGATCTTGATACTATGACCATTTGTGGCTATAGTTTCGGATGTTCGGTCGATGGTCCGTCCAATGACAGAGACAGAGAGAACGAGAAATTGGTGGGGCTTGGTGAAAAGGAACGGGACTAGTAGTTGGGGAAAATGAATGCGAAAAAAAAAAAAACAGAGGGAGATAAATCGAATGAGAATGTCAAGGATCCACTGATATACGCGGATTCTCTTGAGACAGCAATGACGCTATGGAATAAGCAATGAAAAAGCAGCGAGACGAGGGAGAAGAACGTAATTTCTTCGGATTCATAGGGTGAGAGAGAGAGCTCGATAGTCGGAGCGGAGGAAGAAAAACACGGATGTAATATCGCGAAGGAGCAAAAAAATTGAAGTATCACTTCGTAGATTTATATCGGATTCAGAAACGCGTTTGAGAGCGAAGACAAATCCATCGGAGGAGAGGAGATTCCTCATTGTTATCGAGCCATATATTGTCGGGACATATGTGACTCGCGTCAGTAACGAGAATGCAGTAGTAATTTTTTTTATTTGGTTGAAAATATTTCAGCAAAACTAATGATCGGAATGATTGCACATTGAAGAAAAACGGTCTTGAAGCTCTAACGATCAATTTCAGTATAAAATAGTGCTCTCCATCTGTTCTGATCCTAGTGAATTGCATACCCCGGGTTCCTAAGGGGCTGTTTTAGCACGCATGTTAAAGAAATTATGTTCTCATAATCTTTCCTTACTCTTACGGTAAGAGAAAACAGCGAAGATTAAAAAAAAATGAAGGATCTCTCTCATCATTAAACTTTCTTTTCGAGGGTTGTAATCCCCAACGCTGACGACTCTCCGTCCAGCCTAAGATTTATCACAACTCGTGAAACTATACACTCAACTCGCTGTAACGATTTTCTATCACCGTGATTTTGAAAATTTTGATCCTAACAATCACAGACTTCATACTGAATCTTTCGGTTAATATTCGATCAATTTTTACAATCAAAGTAATGACAAGAGCTCATGCTCGGACGAGCTCAAGGATTCTAATATATTTACGATCACGAAAGTTCTTCACTCGGTTCTTAAACATTTGCCAAGGCGCAAGAATTACAAATGTTCGAGTCAAGAGTCTTTCCCGCGGTTGTGTTTGCCGGTGAGGGATCGAGATCCCTCGGTGTATGTATTTGCGAATGATCATACATGTAACGGGCTAAATCGCACACGCACGTGGCAAAAGAATCCAGATGCCACGGAAGAGTGCGTGCACGCGATGTCGTATACGCAGTCGTTACGATGCGATGACGCGTTTCATTTCATAACACAAAATAAATATTTTAGAGCCTGGACGAAACGGAGAGGCAGAGAGAAAGGAAGAAAGATATAGAAGAAAAACAAGAGCCGTATGAATAATTTTGTTGGGTTCTTGATCGGGATAACGAAGTGCTTGACCCTTTAGCCCTGCTGCGCGATCTTGAGGAGAGCATATGGCAAACGAAAGCGTCAAAAGAGAACGCGCGCTTCTCCCCCGTGACCGAGTGCGCGAGATTAAACGTTGCCGGAGAATAAACCGCAATCGCAATCTCGCAGCCTCTCGAGCTCAAATCCGCGATATTTACATCGCGTGTGCGCGTATGCGTGTGCGTTTTGAGGAGAGGGAATGGAATTCCGCGGACGGGCCACTCTGGAACTGCTACGCACTACGAGCCCCACGGATATATACGCGGGTATGACGAAATTTGGCACGAGAATCGTCACGCAGCCTCCTCCTCGCCCCCCCATCATCGCTCAATCTTCTTTTACTTCGTCTCACATTTGCGCCAAGACCTCGGCCTTGAAACATAAGCCCGACGCATCGTATTCGCCTAATTTTCTTAGCCTTAAGACCTCTCGTTACTCTCGTTTTTTTTTTTTTTAAAGAGCCGCTTCTCTCTATCAATTTGGGATATTTCTGGTGAAAATGAGAGGAAACAAAAAAAAAATCTCTCACGCATGTACACGGGAGAGTCTAAGATCTATAAGAGAGAGACTCTAAATATGTTCGATGTAAACGATTTTTCGTTAAATTGATTTGTCATCTATCATGCAGCGATTTTATCACAATCAATTCCTTCGCAATTCCCATCATTCGTGCGACTAACGGACTTTTTTTTCCCTTGTAAATTCCTAAAGTTCGTAAAGCCCGAAATCTTTTGTCGATTTTCTCTGAATTTGAAACTCAAAATATCCCTACAATCTGTTCAATCTTTGTGCCAAATTTGAGCACGTTATCGCGAAAATTGCGCAAACTGGAGCAATTCGATTATATTTTCAAAAAATTGATATCATAAAAACTCAAATGACGACATATTGATCGCAAGAAAATTGATTTTTTAAATTGCTCCGCACTCGCCTTGTGATTCATTCATTAACTCGAATATAAACGACACGCAATTTCAGCAATTCGGAGAAGAAAAATTCATTATTGATCAATGCCAAGCCGATTGAAGTTCAGCCGGCTGAAGTGACATCTATAATATATATATATATACCTGTTCGCCAGACATTTCAGCAACATTTCTCATCCGGTCTGGCCACAAGAAATTATTTTTACCTTTTTTTAACCAACTTTTTTCCAGTCGGAGATTTTTTCATTTTATTTTCGGGCAATTTATATATAAAAGTTCAGGCTGTCCTTGAGTCTCGTGAGCTCGTGAAACGATCATAAATCGCAATGGCGCAGCGTAAATATTATTTTTAACAGCGCGGAAGGATAATATTTAAATGGACATGGAATCCTGTATTTGTCTCCTATAACTCGCGCGTATAAATCCTTGAACTTTTCACTCGAAATCGTTCAATAGACTGCCTGAGTCGAAATTTTTCCATGCCTCCTCAAAACTTCCTTGAAATCTCGAATTCTCTTCGAGAGGTTGGTCAAGTCTTGGGAGTATTGAGAAGTCAAAGGAAATTACGACGTATTCGGTAGGTTTTCACGTCAGACTCCAAGTGAACCAACAAAAGTGGCAGAAACTAGACATTTTCATTCAAAGGAGATCATGAAGAGTACACAAGAAACTCCTTATTTCGATCCAGGTAGACCTCATTCTAACTCTCCCGCACACCCTCCGAACCCTCCTTTCCGCCTATTGCGGGTAATATAGCAGGATGTGACGCATTTTCAGAACGCAAATTGCTAAACTGTTATTTCTAGCCTGCCACAGGTCTGTGGCCGACAAGAGATCGCGATCACGAATGAAAATGAACGATTTCGCGCTCCGGCTTATATATCAACGCTCGGTGAGAAGCGCGTCGTAGCGGCCAGCGCGCGTACTACGCACTCCTTGGGAGCTGCCGTAGCTCTCTTGGACAAATATTGAACCTATACAGGATCCTTTAGATCCCGAGTCTCCGGTTTCGACCCCCAAGTGGATTCCTTTCAATCCCAAGTTCCCGGTACAGATTGTCCTTAGCCTGCACTCTGGGATCTAAAGGATACGTTACTTGGGGGTCAAGACCGAAGACTGGATCCAAAGGAGGTCTGGTAGGTTTATGTCCGTCAGATATTAGGAATCCAAAAGCGGTTTATGAGTGCTAGTGGAGGTGAAGTGCAGTGAAAGGAGGATTAGCGATGGCACTGAATTCCGCAAATATAAGGCCTAGTAGATTCAAAGGAGGGTCGCGGCTCGTGCGTTGAAAAGCAAATAGATTTTCGAGCATTCAAAGGAGGACTGAAATTTCAACCAGGGATGTAATTTATAGAGTTTCGCAGTCGTATGGAAACACATCGCGGCGACGAATCAACTTTCCTCTCGGCGAGTAATTTAATGTTGTGTTGGGTGCTTGCGCGAGTTAGAATCACGAATGCCGCAGGAGAACACTCTCAGGAAATTATAAACGTAATAAAATTGTCGAAAATACGGGATTATTTCGCAGAATCGGGAGAGGGATTCTCGTTGGACGATGACGTTGAACTTTCGAAAATAAACAAATTTATCGTGACGTAAGCGCACGTTATGAAAATAAAATTGCATTATGGAAAATTTTCAAAAGGAAAATCCTTCCAACACAAACCATCAATTATCGTGTAAAGGACGACAGATCACATGATTATATAAGTTCATCGGGGATTTTCTATGTACCATCTCTATTCTGGATTCCCATAAATTTCATACTGAATAATGATCGTGTAAAAATTTTGCGCAGCATCATAAATATGAAAATCAAGGTAACGTGTATGTGTATATTTTTTTTCGCGACAGTGATGGGTTAACCCTTGTTGCCATCACAGCCGATTAAAATTCATCGTCGCGCGTATAGAGACACAGAGTCCTTTGAACTTTGAACCGAGCCCCGTGACCGCGGTCAACGAGCACTTCGTTCACCACACTTTGCGTCTATCACTGTGCTCGCTATGACTCTATACATAAATATATATACATATATAAATGTGTGTGTGTGTGTGTGTGTGTATAGTAAAAGCCGCGCATAAATTTACAAGACCGTTGCATCGTCGATGCATTTTCAACCGCATATGCAGAGAACTCTACGGTCAAATCGGTATATTGCATCGACGAGAGTGTTTCAAATTTAAAAAAAAATATAATTCCAGCAAAATCTTGATTTTAATATCGATATGAATCGATCAATTTCATTAAAATAACGTCCAAGTTTTTTTTTCTCATCACTCGCACGAAATTTATTTCGCTCATATCGATGAAATTAGATTCAAAGATGGGCACTTTCCGTTACTTTGAAAAAAAAAAAGCATATTATTTTCCATTTATTTAATTCAAATTTTGTTTATTATCAATTATTTTATAAAAGTGAATAATAAAATTATCTTCATAATATGTTATCCAATTCCATAAATTCGTTCGTTTGCTGGATTCAATTTTTTTTGGGGGCATAATATGTTCATAAAACAAATAAACTGTTAAGGGGGGGGGGGGGGGGGGGTAGGGTTTTGAAGGCAGAAAAAAACAGGTTTTTACAGATTTTTTTTTGGGCGTACGGTGAAAGTAAATTTATTTCTGATTATTGTACATTAAAGAGTAATAATTGAACTATATTCTGTGAAATATTGGTTGAAAAATATTGAAAATTGACCGAATGGCAGCAATTCTTCGCAGGCGCCTCAGAAAAAATACATTTTGCGGTGCACGTCATACCTCAGCACTGGATCATTTGAAATGAAATAACCAAAGTTTTTCCTTTAATTTTTATGTCCCTCTAGGTATCTCTGTCGAGTTTTTCCATTTTTTTTTAATTTTTGAACTTTTTACAAGACTTGAAAGTGAAAATACCGATTTTTTGCCTAAATTCATGACTATTGTTGTTAATAATAAAAAAAATAAAATCAAAAACGAAAAAATCTCAACAGGGTTACCTCATAAATTATGTAAGGAAATACTGTAAAAAATTTGAGAACGATCGGTTGAATAGATTTTGAGATACAGAGTGCACCGACTCAAAAAACATCGATTTGAGAAAAACGCGTTTAAAGTTTTTCGTAGCGAAAAGACCCTGATAAAACTTAGTAAGCTATTTATTTTTTATTTTACTCACGTAGAATCATTGACTTCCTATTAACAGACAACATTCTTGAGTTACTATACTTTCATAATATGCAATAAAAAAAAATCACTTTTTTTGAACCCTCAAAACCCTACCCCTCCCCCTTAAAATATAGTCAAGAAGCCGTCAAGAAGAGAAAGCAATTCACGATGAATAAACAATAAAAAGAAATATACAAGGAAGAATGGTTTTATGAACGTAACGAAACGTGTCAAGTCGCTGCTTATAATCTCACTTTTCGTATTGCCATAACACGTACACACCGACAATCAGCTTAAAGCCCCGGTGGTGGTACGCGTCTGTATTATATCGCAGGCAGTGCATTATAACATCGACTTGCATCTCGGGCCGAGAATTTAAATTAAAACGAAACACCATACGGTTCGGAGTACGAGCACGACGGTAAGGTGTACACGTGAAAATTAGAGAAAAAAAAAAAAAAATAATAAAAATACACATATGGATGATATGAATGCGTATGTGGAGTGCAGGCAGAAGTATGCATGCGCATGCATGCACCGAGAGTGCACGGAATTGAGAGCAAGCCCGAGGGGACCGGCTGGTTGGCGCCACTCTCGGAACTCTAGATTGCCGGTCGTAGTTTCCTCGTCGTCGTATATCGATGTAATAACGCGCCCAACGGGATCCCATTTATAAATGCGTGTAACTATTATATACTGCGACTAATACACGCGGATTCTGAGAGTTCTTAAACTCGCGGAAAATAAGAGTGTAAAGCACTCTACACGGGACGAGCTCTCGCTATGCTATAGCCCACAAATGCATGTTAGTATGCGTGTGCCAATTAACGATAAATTTCGTGGCAAGCCCCGCGGTGGATCTACGTGTCTACGTGTGTGATCATTCGAAAACCAGATTTTTCAAAAACATCTCTGAGCGATTACACAACCACGCAAACACACACGCATATTTAAATACATACGATCTCAACGCACTCAGGGGAAGAAATCATTTAAATCTATAATGCAGATCTAATTTCGATCTACACACTTATTTTTTCGATTAAATTTGATCTACATCGATCTAAATTTTGGAAAATTTTGGATTTATTCAATCTTAAGATCTAGTTAATCTAAGTTAATCGAGTTAATCTAAGATCTCAGGAAATGTACTTCAGACATGAGTAGGTCTAACGGTAGGTAGACCTAATTGAGATTTAGGTAGATCTAATTGAGATTCAGGCAGATCTGATATGAGATCCAGGCAAATCTCTACGATTTTCCAAAATTTAGATCTGCGTTGATCTAAAAAGTGACTACACAGATCAAATTTATATCTACGAGATAGATTCACGAGGAATAATGTTTGAGAAAGAATTAAGGATTAGTCGTAATTATTTTGTCATCACTCACTTATTCAGCTCTGTTTTGGTACACGAATCCACGATTTCCACGTATGCACCTACGAATAGAAGACAAGCTTTACGAAAATTGCATTAAAAAAAAAAAAAAAAACGTCGAATAAGCAAAATGAAAAAAGCAAAACTCTTGTTGCATCGTACACAAAATCTGCAAATCCAATTTTGCACAGTTCCAGTTTGCATACTAGAATTTTCACAATTACACGGCCGAGCTCTTCTGCGTTTTCGGAACAGGAAATTATTATTTTTCTCATGATTGTCAGAGTCCTCGTACCAGGGTTTGCGAACCCCACGCGACAAGAGAGCGACGGATCAACGTCCGTTCGTTAATAATTTCAATTATAGAGGGGGAGTCTTGGCGCGAGTTTATCGAGTCAAAGGGGACGAAAGGAGAGTTCTCTCTCATCAATGGTTTACACACCATACAGGCGTATATAGATGTACACTTTCGTGTGCTCTAACACTCGCTTAAACCAACGTACACAGGCCAAAATGCTTTTTCGAGCTGTCATAATAGGTATATGGAGAATTCCATGTCAACACCTAAATAATTCGCCAGAGTAATTTGGAGCTTTTACGAAAATGATAAAACAAAGTTGCGAAAGACAAAATTAACTGAGTCCCCCAACGCTTTATCTTTCCTCCTGAAGAATTGCATGCTCTGTCATCTCATCATGGGGATTGAGGAAAAGCCGAAAACAGAATTACCCAAATTAAAAAAAGGGGGATTTCGAATGCTTTTGCGTTGAAAAGAAAATCATTCAGCGAACCGCAAAAAATTTGTTATTTCACGAATTTGTTTTTTCTTTTTCAATATATTTGCAGATGAGTTTAAATTCCTATTTGGCTTTTTGGGCGACTGATTTGACATGGAATGTCGCTTTTATACGCTACCGCATATGTACCACCGTGCAGTATAGTATTTGAGTAGTACTATTTACCGAGAGGTAAATGCATTAGCGAGTTCTATCGGTGCTCTATTCACCTCGTCGTTCCCGCATTTCACCTCTTCCTCGATCTCGATTTATTCCTCGTCGTCGTCGTCCAGATCTCTATAATGTACCCAGACTCGGTCGTCTCGCGCGAGTGAAAAGGGCGGGGAGGTCATGGCATCGAAGTTGCACTATATATGGTTCAATGTGGACCGGTAGCAGGAAACGCGTTTATGTATATATAACATACGTACCGGAAAACCGAATTTCATGACTATGATCACACGTCCGATCCATAAGAGTTCCTTTGATCAAATAGCACGTTTCCTAGCATTTCATTTCTGTTCTCTCTCTCTCATTACTAACCTAGATCCACACCACACACACCGATATATAGGCGATCGCATTATCGTAAAGCTTTCTCGGCGGAGTTTCCACAAATCGTGTTATTTGAGTTTCGAAATTTCGCATAACTTATTCCATCGATTACGAATAAATATAGGAAACCCCGAATTATCCGCAATATTCTGGAAAAGGACAAGCTCGTTTTGCTCTTAAATAATTTTGAGGACTAACGAAATTATTAATAATGTATACAGTCGTGTCAATAGAAAAAAAAATCTATATTCAATCTCGTTACGCGAGAGTTTGACGAGGCTCTCATCGTTTACATAGCCATATTATGTAAGCGCATTATATGCGTATATAAAGGCACCCTGAACGATCGAACTGTCTTTCAACTTTCCTCATTAACGGGATGAAGATTCTTCTTTTACGCGAGGTTTCAAGTTTCCTTGCTGCATCTCGGTATGTTTGAACTAGACAAGGCACATCCGAACAGCTCTGCCGAGAGACTTCTTTAACGCGTATGTATATATACGTATATTATCTTATATACGTGCCTTCGGGCTTGTAGACAAACGTATATATATAAGGAATATTTGCACTCATCGACGAGAGTTTGCGCGAAATTTTCTCTTCCTCGCTATATCCACACATTTTTCTCAGGTAGGTATTGTATATGGGTGATTTGATTGAAAATCGACACACTCGTCGACCTCATGGTCTTAGCTTTGTTGATGCAACTAAAGGCTATACGTTCACATACATCGAGGGAAAACATATAAGGACATTTTTATATCAATTTTTCAACGCATTCGCATCGTTGCGTTGCATTGCATCGGGCGCGTTTGGTTTATTATATATACGATGTACACGCAGCGTCACTCTCTTGCGGTACCGATATTCTACACCGAGAGGGATGAGAACAAGCCCGCTGATGCACAACTCAAACGGGCTCTCTGGAATAATAGTCGATAAATATTTGACACGAGGTGGACGTTAACGAGTAGACGGAAAGCCCTCGACGGAGGCTGGAACGGTTGAAAGTCCGTAAGAGGATTATGGACGTCACCCGCGTCGTGCGCCATTGTGCAAAGCTTTCAGAGACCCCTCGTGTTTCATCAGGGAAATATACCGGAATAACGTCCGCGATATCCAGGAGAGAAGAGAGAGAGAGAGAGAGAGACGAGGAGAAAATTTATCCGCTACCTCGAGAGAATAATAATTGCGCGAGAATTCACGGCTCGTTCGACCTCTGGCTCGATGAAATTTTAAATCTTTTTTTAATTGATATAAGTCGCGTAAAACCTGAACTAGGAAAAGCGTCGCGGTTAAATTGATTATTTATATTTTTGTAACTTTTAATTTATAATTATCAATTTTCATATCCGCGCCATATTATATAAAAGATATTATATAAAAAATCGTGTCTCGAATATCCTTAATAACGAAAATAAGGGGGCAAAAATTCTTTCATTTTTATATATTCAATTCTTAGGGATTGCATGAAATTTCATCAATCGTCGTAACGCGCAATGACGAGAGTGATGCGCATATATTTGCACGTAGATACCGCGGATGATCGGTGGAAAGCGAGTGAAAGATAAAAAGGATTTTGCAAGAGAATTTTCGATTGATGGACACGGTGGAAATTCCGTTCATCTCTCTTTCTCTCTCTCTCTCTCTCTCTCTCTCTCGCTTTTTGCAAACTCGAATCAAGAGAATCCATTTATCAAACAAAACTGCAGTGTCGTGAATATTACGGCGATCTCGAAAAGGGCATCGCGGTATTTCGTTGAAATTTTGAAATTTTGCTTCATTCGAATAATAACTATAGGGACCGTGCACACGAATACACTCTTACCAAAGTGAGAATGTGTTGTCGTGTACATACATTTTCCCCCAACAAAGTGTTCGTTCTGAACTGCAGATGTATGCATGTACACGAGTACATATTCGCATTTTCGTGACAGTGTATTAGTGTGCACGGTCCCTATACAGTTATAATCGATCGCGTTTTCCTCCGTGCGTGTAGGGTGACTGAACCAGTGAATGAACACCTACCAGTGAATGAACAGGCTTAGTATTTTAATTAAACGACAGAGATATGATTCTATTATTATGAAGAATTTTGTATTCATAATGAAGGGAAAATTCTGAGAAAACATCTAGTAGCGATATTATTTGACGCTGTGAAAGATTTGCGATGCTATGAATTTTTTTTCGTACTTGGGGCGCATATTCATAAGAGACAGCCATGTTGTTATAACCATCTGACTGTGCATCGAATACCAGAATATTCCATATCACCTCGATAAATCTTTTTAAAAGATATGCAATAATTTTTTCAACGTTATACATTGCTAAGCTTCAATTATATTAATGAATTTTTGGTCAAAAACCCAATATTGTTTGCGATATGTGGCCGTTTATTCAATGGTCCAGCTTTTTAACCTATTTCCAGTGATTGAACGAGCGTTGAAAAGGCTTTTCATAACCTCAAAACGCACGAGTATGCGTACGCATCTCTGGTTCCATTGTACGTTCATTCACTGGAAAGATATGAGTTCATTCATTGGAATTTTTGTTCATTCACTGGGAAATTGGTAATTTCGTTCATTATAATTTTTTTTTACAAAATCCTTGCGAACAGGGCACTTCGAATATTTTTTTTAATATTCTGTGAACATTGTTCTATAAGATCTAATTAGCTCATAAAGAAATTCGTAATAAGTTAAATTATACGGCTTTATCGAAATAGAAAAAAGGCTTATGCGTTCATTCACTGGTTCAGTCACCCTATGCGAGAATATTAAAAAAAAAATAAAATGTTGGTTTATATGCGCACCAACTCATCCGCACAAGTATACGCTTGCCTTTTTCCATCCGTGCATAGAGCATATACATGATGTGATCGAACGACGGAAGGAAATATTGTATAGCGTTCCAAAATAGCCAATATATTTCGATTCGGTTCACTCGAAAAGAGCCGCTAGGGTTTTGTCGAATTTCCTGTTGGTGAAAAAAAAAAAAAATAAATAAACAATTGCGCACTCGTTGAGAGGCTTGAGGCTTTTCGTTTTGAAGTACAGCGTGACGACACACTCATATCTCCGGATAGCTCGAAGCTCCGGAATTGCACATGGCAGAGTATCGTGTTACCGATCATACATCCCAAAGCCTGAATATATAGATACATCATACGTATGTATATATAGTTGATGATGTATATTTTGTGTACTCTTGCCTATTGCCGTGTACGAGCTATATATATATATATATTTACTAATGCAGAAGGTGTTGGACCAAGGTATCAACTAGATTTCTCGTGTGCGGGTACGTTATCCACGTTTTAATAGATGCGTAAACATGCAAAACGATATCTTTACTGTCCCGTTAAATGCACCATAACTAACCGTCACGGTGCAATCTTATGCACACGATGCAATACGTATGCATACGTTATACACACAGATATGTAAACGTAAATAGATATTTATATACCTATATATAATCTTTATATTATGTAGAGAGAGAGAGAGAGAGAGAGAGAGATAGTACTACGTTTATCCCGAGAAAGCGCACGTTGGAAGAGTTGTTGAATCCAGATAAACGAGTCTGTTGTTTTTTTTTCCACCTCATATTTGTCTGCATGGATCTGGCCGAGGTTTTTGCAAGATGTTAAAATGAATGAAAAATAAAAAAAAAGCCTTAAATTGCGCCTGGGAGGGAAGAGCCCCGCTAATATGCTGCATATACGGACACGATTTGTACGACTGTGCTGTTATCCAATTCGCGTCTATACTATATCGCGATTATTCTTTTTTTTTGTCTCTATTATCTCCAAACCGGAAAACGGTACTTCCTCGAGATCCTCATCGATATGTGTATGCGCGTGTGCGTATACGAGCATCGTGCTCTTTCGGCCCGATCTACGCGTATATTATACCGATAAAATACATCCTTCTTTTTGATAACAGTGCAAATAATTGAGGATAAAATCAAAGATATTGCGGTATATAATAAGCTTTCGCAAAGAAAGCCACAGATTGTGAGTTTGAGTTCACTAATGTTTTTTCTTCTCCTCTTGCTTTTTCTTTATTTATTTTTTTTTTTTTTCGGGATGTCTGCTATCTCCGTGACGTGTCTGTTTGACGCGATCGGATATTTGTCTCGGGGAAAATTTTCAGATTGACCGCAGTGCTGCATGACGAATGGATCGAATGGCGCGATGATGAGATTTTGAATAATTTTTAGTCTGACATTATTTTGTTTGCAATCGAGCCTATCAATGACAAATTGAGGTATATTAGTTGTTTTTAAAATCAGTGGAGTATTAAGAATCAGCAAAAATTATTTGGTCTGAGCAAAAAGGTGAAAAAGTTTTGTACAACGATGTACTGGAGAACGAGTCCTTCTCGAGATATATGTACATCGAATATTGCGTACAGATCGGGCGTTACGAGGTTTACACCGCAAATTCACTCAATACTATTATATATTCTCTCGACGGTTTTTTTTTAGAGAAAGAGTCCTGTACGCTTAAGTCTCCTTCTCTCTGCCAGTCGTAAAAATGATGTCAGATGTCATAAACGTGTTCTCGTGTAATATATATATATATATATATATGCAGTATATACTGCTCGCAAGGCCTGTACTCTCATCCGGGCCCGCTTCTCATCTCTCTGTTTATCACTCTTGAGACTTTGCCGAGGTACTCAGAGACACACATGAGGCAGAGATGAGAGGACCAGGGGAAGCCGCTGTAATGACGTCCGACCTGTAAATTGCACGGGCAGAAAAAAAAACGACCCCCCCTCCCCCCCCTACCTCTTTATGTATATCTATACAGTCACATGTACTATATTTATGTATCTATATAAATGGATACATATATATATACACACGTTTTGTCGGAGCCAATTATGCGTTGGCCATGCCAACATCCGAACGTTCAATTATTTCGGAGCCCATCGAATAAATGAAAAATTCTCATCAATTTCGTATCTGGGCTTATGATTTGTCATCGAGAAGCACAGAAAGGGAAATTTCAATGTGAGAAAAAAAACAGGAAAGGAAAAAGAAAACGGTAAAGATGAGGAAATATGGAGCAAGGAGCACAGAGGGACAGTGTGTGCCACGTCTCGAATAATGATCACATTGCGGGACTTGATACGAAATTTTCGGCATCGTTGATAATATCAAGAGATAGGTTAACAAATAATTATTGTGGATTCGTCGGAAAGTCGTCGCATCTTTTGATACAACTTATTGGCAATCAATGTTCAAATTTTCACAATCAAAATTTTGATGGTACCATACATGAGCCGTTTGCTCAAAGAATGACCTGAGTCCACTTAGGTCGTTTTACGGATTTAGTCACCAGTGCGTAGGTATTATAGTCCTTAAAGTATGTTTGTTAAGTTTTGTAATATTTTAGCCATTATTGATTTTTTTGTGGTTGGTTGAAATTGCGCGCCTACATTGCTTGCAATACAATGCTGAATCTGGCGAAGACGATGTGGTTGTTATGTATCTTGTACAGGTAAATATAGGACATCCTGCAGATTCCTATGTATTTATATGTGTGTACTTTTTTTTATTGCTCTACCTTGGTAACTCTTCCTCTGGTTTCTACGAGATATATATATATATATATATATATATATTCCTCTTCTCTAGTTTCCCTCTTATTTCTCTTTTCTTTCGCTCTCCTTGCTATCGCACACTTTCCTTGGCCGTTTCACCGATCTCGAAAGGCTATCGCACTCATGTTTTCATCTCGACGCATTTATAGTCGCGATCATAGAACCGAAGACCGGCAAGTCAGCATTGATGTTAATATAGAAGGAAAATAATTAACGAAAAACTTGAGATTAAGTATTACACTCACGATACAACGACACAAAATTGGCACGAAAAATACTCGAAGTAAGAAAGCAAATTTCACATGCGAAAAATGTAAATCGGAGTGTTCTTCGATCGTCACTCAAATTTTTGAATTATTTTTGGATATTCGCACATTTTTTTTTCGTCCAAATCGAATTTCCACCTGTTTTGTTTGATCGCTCTGTCGCTCGATGAGAGCGCAATTAGTCGTGAAGAAACGACATAGCACTGTCGATCCTCAAACACGTGACACTGGCTCCCCGGGGAATCGCGGTTTTTTCTCATCAGTGCAATCAAATCGATAAATACGATAGTCTATAAGATCGTTTTGTTTACCGGCTCATCGATAAACTGTTAAACATTTCGGGGATATCTATTATTATTGTTATTATTTCAATTTTCCTCATCGATTATCGCGATTCATAAGAGAATTCTTTCGAGCGTGCACTATCGTAACGGAGCGAATGGGGAGGTTTTCGTTTTCGTTTTTTTTTGTCGTTCTCTTTTTTCAAACTTAGCTCACGAGGTACGACCGTTCGCGCGCGAGGTTCGAAAAGCAATGCTAACGCTGACGACACACGACGGTCTCGCGGGCTCTTTCTGGTGTGTTCCTTCCTCTTTCGCGTGTGTATACGTTTCATTCGTGTTTCACACTTTAAATATAACTATATACATCTATCAAAATGTATACAGTTATATAGAGACCGGAGAGCGATTTCAATACTTTCATCTCCGTCTGGTTAATAAAACTGTGCAGTCTTGTCCTCTCGCTCTCTCTCGTTTACCTTGCCAGAGAATTCATTTCCCATCTCACTCCATTACCCGAACCTTAACATGAGCATTTCTCTCTTCATCTCTCTGGTACACGAGCTTAACATAGCCCGGCCTCGATCTTCGTCTTCTCTCTCTCTCTTTCTCGTTTTCTACCTACAAGATCGTATACATCGCGTCTTCGTTTAACTTTCTCGATCATCGAGCTTTCCCCTTCTCATTTCATCTCTCTCTCTCTCTCTCTCTCCCTATTTATCTCTTGCATCGTTCTATTTATTACCTCTGCACTCTCTCTTTCTCTGTACGTCTCTCGGGAAAATTTCGAACTTGGACGAAGTGTACGGAGCGATTGTTACAATTTTCAGATCGATAAATTATTTTCGAAGCTCATATACGATTATTTCGATAAATGAGTTACGAAATAAGGAGAATGCATCACGAGACGATTAAAAAAAAATTGATGCTTGACCAAAAAATGTGGATCAGTCCTAGCGTTGTAATAATCGTTTCGTATACCAGTCGAGGTGCTGAATTTTCGTGGGAAAAATATGCAGCGAAAGAGAAAGAGAGAGAGAGAGAGAGAGAGCAGAAGCGAAAAATAGTCAGGTACTTTTTTCAGACTAATTAACTAGCGTGTCAAAAAGTTGCCTAATAATATGATTGTTTTCGGATATTTAAAAATATTTCCTAGAAAAATGCGTCACATCGATCATCCTTAATAACGTGTTCACGATCCACCGTATATCTGTATACATATATACACAAATCGTCCTCCCGTTCATGAATCTCGAGGGCCACGCGTATTTCTGGGGTAAAAAAAAAGTGCCACATGGAACACGCTTCTCAAAGTAGCGGTAGGTTCGCGACACCCACGTGCTTTTGCTCTCTCGCGGTGATACAGGGCTCCGAAGGAGAACACATCGTTTCGATGTTGGACCGCATATCAGAGTCTGGCTGGGCGCGCGCCTCAGTATCACGGATGAGAAAACAAGAGAGCGAGAGAGGGAGTGAGAGAGAGAGAGAGAGAGAGAGAGAGAGAGAGAGAGAGAGAGATCGGGAACCGGAATATCCGATACGACACGCTCGAAACTACTACTATATCAAAGTAATCGGAATACGAGATCGAAGGGCGAGAAATAAGGCGGCTGCTGTGTTGCTCGTTCGCTTCCTTGTTCGCCACACGGCTCGACAGTTAGTGTAAAACGATTTTATCGTCTTAACGATTTATGTTTATTCCTAGAACGTTTTTTTTTTCTCAAAATTTATTTTCTTTTAATTACCAGGGATACATTTCGGAAATTTTTTTTTTCCATCCTTTGATATTTGACAAAATTATTCTTATAGCGGATGAACGATTTTCAGTCTGCGTATATACTCGCGTGGAAGATGACTTCAAGACGATTAGTTCTAAATGGTTGGCATTTTCGATGAGGTTTCATAATTTTTGAGACAATTATACAAATTTAATTGCACTAAAAATTATGTAAAATTCCGAGTATGCAATAGGAAATTAATTATTCTCCACTGTGTTGATCGAATAATACGAAAAATATCAACTACAGAGTGATAAAAATTTACAGTTTCTGGGGGGAAAAATTGTTTAGATCTCCGCAGGAAGAAATTTAGGAAAACCCTAGATCTAATTGTGGTCTAAGTAAATCTACGATCTTTCAAAATTTCGATCTACGTAGATCCAAAAACCTAAATTTGATCTACGCAGATATAAGCTATTTTTTTTCCCGAGTTGGGATGAGCCTGGTCAATTTAGGCTAAAGTGTATAATATAAAAATTTGTATCTACAGCTTCATACGAATATGCGTATATCTGCACATCGTATGCGGTGCGTTAAAATAGTATACGCGTAATAGTAAAAGGCGCACGGCGTGCACTATTCACGAAGTGCGTTCGTCACTGTGACGAAGTAAATTGAAATAAATATAAGCAATTAGTGTAACGAGAAATCGTTAAAACGAAATAAAATTTCCGGCGTTATAAAGTGGTTTTCAATCGTAACGGATCAAGGAAATTTCTTATCCAACATGCTTTTACGTGCTTATCGCTATTCATAGTTCGTTCCGTGGGGCTTGATTCTTACGAGACCAATAACATAGATAAACCTTTTGCTGGAACGTTTTTTTTTTTTTTTTTGAGGAAACGAGAATTTCACGGCTAAATTCACAAAGACTTACTTATTAAATTATTATAAATTGATTAGATTGGATAAATATTGAATTGAAAAAAGAAACCTTAAAATAAAACGGTAACTCCAAAAAGCTTGAAATAATTACAGAGGGACATAGACGATAAAGTTATGACTGAACTGAAATAAAATTGAAAAAAAAGCATAAAATGATAATTAGAAAACTTGGGTCATCTCTCTAGCACTCACTAGGACCTCAAAAGCCGAAAGAGAAAGAGATTTGAGCTTCTTTTTCGCTAAAATTCGCTGAGAATATGATCGATCTCGTGCAAGTAAAGCGGATGTCTCGTACAAACGAAATCCATATATATATATATTGTAACTCGAAGGCCCAAGAGAAAGTACCGGACCTTGGTCCAAAAGGGATTGAAACATTATACTCTACACGGAGAGGCACACAGTCGAATGAAATTGCGAATCGCGATATGAGCCATCGGATGTTGCGCGGTATGGTATTTTTTAGATTCAAAGAGTAATTTGAACGAGAGTGACTCGGTCTGTTCTACGTTGAAACGAAAATCACGATATACGTTGTAGTGCGCATCAAAGGGACGATTCTATATACCGGATGTTGGAAGTGATTCGAACCTCATCTGCGGGCGTCGAGTTTCCAGCTCTTTCGTCAAAGTCCAAGTACGCGAGAGCTCAACCATGAACCTTCGACTTGCATTGTGTTATTCGTTCAGTGGTTCCAACGAGGAGACACACACACACACACACGGGACACGACGCACATAGCGTGTCCATTTTTTTACGTCTATTATTATGTAGCCACTGTGTCCAGAGGCTAGATGAATAGACATGAAAAGCTGCCAAGCGATGGACAATGCGACGCTTTTTTCTCAAAAAAACGTCACCGCGTTATCGAGAACTTCTTTTACGGGATATAAAAATGAAGGAAGATGCATTGATAAGAGATATACAACAAACCTCAACGTATTGTGGCTTTTGTGTATACCGTCTGTGCGAGAGCCCTTTTGTTGTGCGATCATTTTGTTTCACGAAAAAATTTCGTCTAAATCAAATAAAACGATAATATTCAAATTGGTTTTCGGTGATGAATTTTATATGCCTCGTTTATCAATTGCCTCGTATCACTGGAGTATACTTCTCGATTGTCGCCGAGATTAACCCACGATAAAGTCAATATTACGACCCGTAATTGGCGGATACTAAAATCGTTAACGATCGGCGTTAAAACGTTTACGCCCGTGCTTATATGTACATTATGTTTAGGGTTGGGTTTTAAGCGTCCGCCCGCAAGTTGCGAGTATCCTTTATACCACACTTGAGCACACAAACACACACACATGTATGTATGGAGTTGTACGACGATAATATGGAGCCCCGTCGCGTAATCATTGCAAACTGTGCCACAGCGAGTGGTGCGGTTGCATGATTTATCGACAGCATGCATGTGTACGTACATATGTATAGTATACGTTAACTATACACGGAAAAAAATAAAGAGTAAAAAATACAGGGGCCACACAGTTCGCGTTGGACTCGAGAAATTGCACAGCGATATTTACTGAAACATACTGCCCAAAATACAGTGTGCATATAATGTGAATTTTTACAGTTTCTACATTGTACTCGTTGGACTCGAGCTGCTCTGCTGCTTTTTTTTTACTGGAATGCACAGCCCAAAATACCGTGTAGTCCAAAGTAAATCGCTCAAAATCTCAGTGTGCACAGATAAAGTCACGAACTATCGATAAAGAAGTGAAATTGCTGTGCCACACTGTGAAATTAAATAAATCACTCCGTATTCAATACGGTTTACTCTTTAACCTTTGCAGTTTGCGTACAGGAAAAAAAAACCAGCGGTCACATGTAAATTCCACAGTTGAATTTTTTTTTACTGGGAACAGCGATGTATTTACAATACTGAACTGTAAATGAACCAGTGTACACTGTCAAAATCTCAGTGTGCACAGGAAAAGTTGTCATTTTTCTAGGAAAGGACCTAAATTATACTCTGTCGCACTGTAAAATTAAATAGGCTGCCCTGTTTTTTATGCAGTTTATACTGCACAAACTTTCGCTGTTTCTTTTTTTCCGTGTAATGCACGTCAGAACATACCATTTATTTCGTAGTCTCAAGTCAGTATAATATTCAAGAAAGCTTTATTTACTCTTATGACATCCTCGACAGAAGTAGAAACGAAAATAAAAGTAATTTTTAAACTTGGTAATTCTTATAAGCAATCTATCATGGAATGAACATTCGATTTAAAAATCATCATCGTATAGCTCCTTGAAAAATTCTTTACGTCAATTTAAATTCCTCGAGGGGACCGTTACGGATATATTCGCCTCTAATTTTCTTGACGATAGAACGAAGATTGGACGAAACTCTAATTGATAGTTGCGGTTGCGGCAATGGGAGGACTGAATTGAAAAAAAAAAATCTTAGGAACTAACGCCGTGTATACGTGTATACGGTATACCTATCGTTGATACATATGAAGCGGAGAATTTATTGAGGAGTTTGAAAACGAGACCGTAAAAGGCCCGCCGCAACGCCTGGAGAATCTTCTCTCTGGGTTCTTGGGGTACGTGTGCATATATACGTATCTATACGCAACCTCGCAATAACGAACGTTCAATCGGTCCAATTAAATTCTTGTACATCACTATATGTATATCCCTTCGCAGTGGAATCAATGCTGAGACATGCTCGAATACACACACATACACATACACAAATCGAACAGTGATGAGAGGCTGCAAACTTACCTGTCTTCACACAAATCATACCCCTGCACTGTAAAAAATATCCTGAAATTTAAGATACAAACAATGATGAAATTTACAAGCCCTGATAATGAAATTGAAATTAATATATAAAAACTTGGAATTTTATATGTAGCTCTCAGAATAAACAAAAAAGTAATGAATTTTCAATAACTATCACTCTATATTAATATATTTTTGTATTAAATTTGTAAGACTATTTTGAAAATTCAAAGAGTATCTTGAAAATTCAAGGACCATCTTGAAAATTCAAAATAAATTGTGAGTTCTATGAGTTTTAAGTGACTATGTTTGAAATTTCATTACCCCAATTTAAAATTACAGCACGAAGTATGAAGTTTACAAGAATGTGTTATGAAATTTAAAATATTTTGATTTGAAATTTTGCAATTATCTTAAAATTCAAATAAAAATGTACCAAATTTCAGACTGGCGTGTCAAATACATGATATGAATTACGAAAGTTCGTAAGCAGTTCATAGCGTATAGTCGCTAGCGTCTCCTATCGAGTAATCCGTGCGGGTTTTTTTTTTCCAGTGTAACTCTTCTATGACCTATAACAACGACAAAATATGCGTATGGAACCATTTTGCAAGAGATATATTCAATATAATAGCGTACATTAATTTTCACATTAAAAATTTTATATGTGAAATTTAATGTATTTTTTGAATATTAAATTTCATAATGGTTTTGAATTTTTAAAACTACGTATATTAATATTCAATCATTTAAACCGTTGAATTTTAATATACAAAAAGTATATTTTAATTGCTTCACACACTTTTTTTTATTAAATTTCGAACATAATTTTTTAACAGTGTATAAATTTTAATGTACTTTTTAAATATTAAATTTAATAATGGTTTTGAATTTTTAAAACTATACGTATATTAATATTCGATCATTTCAATCGTTGAATTTTAATATACAAAAAGTATATGTTAATTTCTTCACAAACTTTCCTATTAAATTTCAAGCATAAATTTTTAACAGTGTGCTATGATATATGCAGCGAACTTGGAATAATAATATACTTTTGGCATCTGTGAACGTGAGTTTTGTAAAAATTGATGCAACTTTGATCTTTTTCTTGTACGATTGAGCGATAAAAAAAAAACCTCCTCCGTTCACTCATTCACTCTCAATTATGTCTCATGCTTGGAAAGCTTCTTCCATTTATCACAATTCTTCATATTCCCTAGGGTTAACTCTATTCCCAAACGTCAAAGAGTTCGAAGCTGTAAAGATTGTGAAAAAATTTATATGAAAACATTTAGCCTCTGTTCGTTCGTCTTTACTATACGTCGCTCACTTAAGTGTGCATTTGATATTTTTCGTTACATTTTTCATCAGAACGTACACCTATCATATTCCCAAATCTTTCACCCTTGGAGATTTTCTCGCAACGGTTTGCCTACCCTTACTTATGCCCACGCACGCTCGAAACAACACTTCACCCCTGTATAATAACGCGTGTCCATACGGGCGAAAGAGCTTATATCCATTTTGCTTGTATAAACTTTATATGCGCCTTTTTGCCTCTGCGACCGTGGTTACATAATCGTATACCTGTAATAGACGCATTTATCATCTTCCACCCTCAACGTGCCATCAATTTTCCGAGCCACGTATTTCCCGTATAATTGTTCGGGAAACTTCGTATCGGTCCTCATCACGTAATATAACTATCATATCTCGCTCGGTCTCACTCGGCGTCTCTTTCATGCTTTTTTACTTTTCGTGTCCATTCACTTCGTGTTCCATTTAACGCTTAGCTAGGATAATCCCAGGACAAAACTTGCGACGCGGGTTTTCTTTTTTTTCCCCGCGCTTGAGGGTTGGTCCAGAGATTGAAGATTCTTATAGAACATTTTTTTTTTACTTTGAAAGGTCGAGGGAAAGTGAATCATATGGTTTCGATACGTTGATTAATGTTTTTTTTTTATCTTGAGTTTTTTGAAATTATGAATAATTATGAGAATAAAAAATAATTTAATAGATAATATTGTTTCGCGGTTGATTATTGTTATTATACTTTTTATAAATAAACTATGATTTTACTTTAGAAAAATTAAATTTATTCAGTCAATATGATTGTTAAATATTTGTCATTTCAAATCTGATGCTGATCTCTGTATCGAATTAGGGGTGTATGCGATACCACACGCACGGGGTATAATCGTTGGATGTATAAAGTCGATCGTACATGTATATGATACGCTTGATTATCAACGTTCCGGTCACGCTCGCATTGCAGGGCTTCGAATTTTCTACATCAATGTGAAAATATAGGAAGGACGTATACCATTATTAGCTGCACAGCTGAACATTTATCGTTCCACGAGTATTGTATATCCGAGCACGTATAACGGGCTAAAATGACATTTGCGTGTAATCGGAATGTGAAATCGGAATGTGAATTAATGTAATAGCTCTCGCGAGAGAGAGAGAGAGAGAGAGAGAGAGAGAGAGAGAGAGAGAGAGAGAGAGAGAGAGAGAATGTATCGTATTAATGCTAGTTTTGACCCAAGTGCATAGGAAATTAGAATATTTTATTATTCAACATACCTTGGATGGCACGAATTTAAATCTGGTTTTTATTCATCCATTATTTCACGGGAACTAGAAATTTATGCAGTCCATAGAAAAACTTGTGTGAAGAAAAATCTCATACTCCACTGGGCAAGTCGTAAAACGGACAGGCTATATTTTTGAGAAAATCTTCGTTGCAAATCGATTGATTCCCGGCTCAAATAAACTATACATGGGGAACTCCAATTTGACTGGATCCCCAAAATCACGTTCATTTGATTTTTCACAGTATGGTCCAAATTCATACCTCTGATATTTCAACATGAACGAGGATTCCTTAGCGTGAAATGGGTCGAACGTGAGATTTACAGGTTGAAAAAAATAAAAAAAATCCGCGCTTCATCAGCGGCATCAGTCCGAATGAACCGGACCATTGATTTATCTACTTGTATGCTCAATTTCTTTGAGCAAGAGAATACACCGAAGCTAAATTGGTGGTCCGTATTTGCACCAACTATATGTACTCTGTATATGGCGAATATCACTCAAGTATAAAGAGATACGTTTGATATATCTGCCGCTCGATGTGAGCGATCCATTTAACGGAGTATATCGCGAACAAACGTTCGCATTCACGGCAATTTCGCGAAACGGCCGAGTATGATTTAATCCACGATCTATGCACATATATGTACATCAACTGCTGGCAAGAAAAAGGCCACGAGTCATACAATACAAAATGGGCCAAGAGACGCGAGTTACGTCCTTTTATTCGCCAGCAGTCGATATAATGCATAGAGTTTAGAGCTCAATATACATGTATGAGGAATTCCATGTTAAATAAGCCACCTTTTCCAGTTTGTACGAAAAAAAAATTCATCGAAGTTGTCGTATCAATGCGAATCAAGTGAATAAATAAAACCCTTGTTGATGGGAAATCGAATGCCCTGAGTCGGAAAAAAAAAGTTAATCCTTAAAGTGATTATAAGACAAGTTTAACGTTTCCCAAAAATACACGCCTGTCTTCCAAGTTAATCAAATCTTTTAAAATTAAAAAATTGACTCTCCGACGTGACAGAGTAAACAAAAATAAGACAACGGATTCTCTGCAAGAAAAAAAAAAACGATTTGTTCTAGGAATCGATTGATTGTAAATTTTCCAATTTCTTTTAGGATTTTTTTTGTACAAATTTCAAATTATCGTTCAGTTGGAAATTACCAATTTTTGAGACGGAATTCTCTGTACATTGCGCGAGAGTTTTACGGTAAGAGTGCGCAAGAATAACGTGGTTACGTATCGTGTCGGTCGTATAAAGCGTATATATACACAGCGCGATATCTCATACGGTGATGTGTTCAAAAGGGATGAGAGGCCGCGGAGCAGAGTGCGCTCGATTCTCTCGCGCGCGGGCTTGTATCATGTAAATCGGCGGGCTACTTTACAATCTGGCGCAAGCAAAAGCTTTGGCAACATGCTCGTGAAACTCACCTCGTATATACATACATATTACACACACACACACACACACACATGCGCGCGCGCGCACACATGTATATATATGTACTATTTTCTGGCCACCCTTGCCGTGTTCAAATTTTATCACGATCGAATCTCGCTGATCGTGACCGCCCAAAATCACCCGCGGCACTGTTTTGTTAAGCACATTGATGATATATATAAAAGAAACAAATAATCCTCTCGAGAATGCGTTTAATCTGATTTTACGACCTCGCTTGATTAAATTTTTTTACTTGCATATTGGACGAGGCTAAAGATGCATTACACGATACATACATATAATGAGTCTTATATGCGTCACTGACTTCTTAGGTAAGATTTATACTGAGAGGAAAGAGTTACATTTATAGTGCAAATATGGGAAAATTAAGGATTTCATATTTTTGTCCTTACTGTGCTCAAAAGTATAATGATCATATAAATGTTCCAAATACCACATTGAAGAGCATTCAATTGCTGACAAAACGACGCTAAGCTAGGACTCTTTAGCATGAATAGAAAAATAGTGTAAGCCTGGGGGAAAAAAATCGAAAAAATGTTACAACTGCCCCGGACACTGGGGCAGTCGTAACACTGGATGGAGTCAGTTGTAACACAAGATCTTATCACAAAATCAGATTATTTATTAGGATTTAGATAATTAGTATCACACATTTCAATAAGGGAAAATGTTTACACCTCCTCGTTTTTCATCAACTTCTTCATTTTAGTTTTGACGGTAGAATTAAACTCTTCGTGCATGCATGGCGCACATGTTACGTGTAAATCAAGCCAACTTTGAGTGAAAATATCTCGGGTTCGGGATGGCCAAGCTTGTTTAAATTGCACAGATGTTCGTATAACATATTAAATAACCTGTATGCCAAATTTCGACCATTTCCTAATTCAACTATTTCTATGGAGGTACTACCTTAATGACAAACAATACACTATATATATCATATTCAACGTGCTAAGCTCTCTCAAACTAAAAATACTCTTATAACGGTTATTATTTCTTGAAACAACGATTTTCCAATCGTAAGAACAATATAAAAATATCAAATAAACTTTAACTGAGATAAAAACTTAAAATCAAACTCTACCTTCGTTTGTACCTGGTTAAATATTAATAACATGCATGATAATGTATAATAGTGGAAAAATGATTCGCCATTTCCCAACGGGCACGTCATTCGCATTGAGAAAAAGCGTGTTTTGTTCATTTTTAGCAGGTGGCCAAAATCGCCTATTCTTACGTTTGAGTTGTGAAAAGAAATATTTCCAACTGAAGTTAACTGTAATGTTGCAATTATCCGCAATCAAATATTTGAACTGTCACCGGACAAACTGTTACAACTGCCCCGGAAAAATTGTTACAACTTACCCCAGACCATTTTTTCTACTTCGAAGTCAAAATTTCGGTTATATTCTCGAACCAAAAACTGAAAAGACCGCGAACACTAACACAAAATTGGCCAAGGAAACATATGAAAAAAAAAGCAAAATTGAAATTTATAGCATATAAATCTAATAATCAATTTTTAACTAAGATTACATATATATACTTACTTCGGGCTCTAAAATAATAATGGTCCCCGCTAAAAACTTCTGCTTCGCACGGAGGACCGCCGCCTTCCGACGTGCTAGTACGGACCTCCTCCACACATCGCCATATGGTGGCGGTATTTAAATATCCTAACTTTAGGCTTCCAGATGTTCGCAATGTTATAACTGACCCCTGTTACAACTGACCCCGTTCTACCCTACGAATTCATAAATGAATAATGGGGATAATGATCGAAAATAGTGATGAACATAACACTACTAAATTGATCATTAATACATTCTATCTGATCGTATTTATTTTAAAATTTATCATACCTATCTTTACTTTTGATTCTGTTGGAAAAACCACCCGCGGTACTGTTTAATTGGGCACAAATCAACGATATACGTGTGTGCATAGCAAGCGAATAAAACTCGCGTGAAACGTGTGCTCTCAATCGGCTGTATGACTTCGTTAAATTGATTTTTCGTGCCTGGAAAAACGTCCGGATATGGATTGCGATATAATGATTCACCCAATGTCACGTTTCGTTACCCAAAAGTTATGTCGGAACGAAATAATTGCAGATTACAAATGAGTGCGCGATAATTTTTGATTTCGTATTGACGGAAATATCATTCGCTATGGCAATGATTATTGAAAATAATGATGATCGATAAAACTGTATAATCCATATGAATAAATAAATAAATAATAAATGGTAGTTTACATATGATAATCTATAATGCACATTGATTTATACTGTCCTGAAATTTTAAAATGTCTCGTTATATATCAACTTGAAGGTATACACCTTTTATTGAAACACGAATTCGTAATGGGAGTCCTATCGACTTTTATAATCGTAAAGATATCGGTATTTGCCGGTGCGTATACCTCATTATACGCGATCTTTTCAATCGAGAGAGTTGCAACAGCGGATTTACAATTCTCAGTCATCGAATATATATTTGCGAAAGATAGATATAATTATTATTGATATTGGCGTAGCCTCGAATTATAATTTATATCCATGCATCTAGGAAAAGACACGATAATTAACGATGTTTTTTTTCTTTTACTATCATGAATAACCAAGAGAGTCTTTATCTCCTCAGTTTTTCTAGAAATAGCTCGAAGCGCTCGAGTACGTATGGGACATTTCAGATCCAAACTATAAGGCTGTGACTGACATGAAATTAAATTTTATTCTTATTTTCAGTATCTTCTAGGGAAGTACGAAAAAAAAGTACTCCAGGCTAATTTCCAGAGCTTTACGAAAATTATCTTGACCGTTATCCACGAAATGTGTGAAATGAACAATATATTAGACAGAATGGACATTTCGGAAAATGCTGATTAATATTTCTTCATTCGAGAAAGGAATGTTTCGACAATTTTATATTTTAATAGACGCGTGGTTTTCGATCCCATTCAAAGTACATGGGATCGGGGTCTTTGAGGACCCCAGCACGCGCTTAATGAAGTACTCCAGGCTAATTTCCAGAGCTTTACGAAAATTATCTTGGCCGTTATCCACGAAATGTGTGAAATAAACAATACATTAGACAGAATGGACATTTCGGAAAATGCTGATTAATATTTCTTCATTCGAGAAAGGAATGTTTCGACAATTTTATATTTTAATAGACGCGTGGTTTTCGATCTCATTCAAAGTACATGGGATCGGGGTCTTTGAGGACCCCACGCGCTTAATGAAGAGTTAATTGAAGAACTTACTGTAAGACCTTCAAAAAAAATCTGATATCTAGAGCTATTTTTTGACCTGCCCAGAAAACAAATGAAGCGAGGAAAAAAAAAAAATTCAAAATAGTTACGGCTGTGTTAATTTCGCCTGGAATTTCCTATACATGATATAATACGCTCTGTATGATGACGAATGGGGTGTTTTCGTAACGACAAGAGTACTACAGAGAACACACGTCATGTGCAATGTGTATGCGTATACATGCGTTTCTCGCGTATACGACGTTCCGGAATCCCGATTATTATATCGCGTGTAGATCAAGGAACGTCAGCTCACTGAGACATTTGGGCTAATGGCTCATGCCTATCAGACCGTCCGATTTTGCACGCATATATATTCACTTCTACATGCGTATACGTACACTCTATGTACTTCAGCTGCGTTCCACACAGAGCACGAAGTGCACAGAGTACGCGCACGTATCTGAAGAAATATCTATGCTTGCATGTGCGTCTGTGCGAATATTGAGGGATTGGTGTTAATTTGGATCGGTCGATAGCTTTTCATATTAACCGGCATGTGCGGTTTGCTCTGTCATTCGTACAGAGAAATTGCCACTCTGGTGCTTGTACACCATCTAGTATACATTTCCGGGAAACATTTTCATTGCCAATCAATTTTTGCCTCAATTCAATTGATGTTTTTTTAACCTTTTTATAGGACGGGGGTGGTCCCTTTAGGGACCACCTGTCAGATGGGACACTTGAAATGAGTAATCCGTTGAATATAATCCATAAATTTTGGGCCAAACGAAAGTCGAATTGAACCAAAATTTTCGCGTCCTCTAAAGGTTAAATGTGGTTTGTGCTAACCTCCCTACGCTTTTTGACAGAAGCTGGGAAAACCTGAGCATTGGGGCTGCATATAACTTTGAATGCAATTGATTTATCTTTATCCTTGGCTTCGGTCAATCGTTCCTTTGAAAAGAGAATATACCGAAAGAAAATGAGTGGCCCAAATTTGCACCAATTTCTTTGTATATCTGCGTGAATGCATGCACACATTGTTGCGATACGTTAGCGTTTAAGTGTACAGTGTAATCGCTGCGGAGATATATGGCTGAGGAAATAATTGAATTCGTCAGGATCGATAGTGCCGCGAGTGCTCTCGGTTCGAAGCTCGATGATTAAATTTGTCGGAATTAATCGTATTCCACCCGAGCGATGGATCACGTGTATATGTGCTCGCAGCAGTTGGAACTTGAAAACCCCCCTTTCACCCTCTCTCACCCTCATCTGATCGTATTTTCTAGCCTATCTCATGCGTCTGTGCAAGAGTTCTGCGGACAGTCCGCACGTGCATATATACACACACACAGTCCGCGTTACGTTATATATACATGGCCCATGCATACACTTGCAAACTGGTATTGGCATGGTACGAACTGGAGCATTTGAAGTTTATATATAGATCGCTCGAATCTGATGTGCAATTATACAAGCTTTGGGATTTACCATGCGCGGTTATTATCGAATCGCATCAGGGACGATTGATAAACGCATACTGGAATTTGCATTATTCGAAGTATGGCGGATAGTTAATGAAATTATTTATAACCACACGCATTTATTTTTGGCATTGTTCGTTAATTACGGTAGGTTAATTTCGTAATTTTTTTTTGGCATTTTTATGTTACTATATCCTCGATCATCCTGAAAAAAAACTCACATACCTATCGTGATCATTTATATTTTTTGATTATTCCGTTCGAGTTTTTTGATGCTTCGAATGCCTCTTTTTTATGGAACAAAAAAAAAACAATCATCGATTTTCACATTTCAGAAATGTTTTCCCCGATCGATTCGTCCCCAATTTAATAATTCTAATCTTCTGAAAATTACACTCCGTTCGACCAGAGATATATTCATAATTTGTAATAAAAACAAAATTCGTTAAATCGAAAGTATACAATCTTGAATAACACGCATTAACGGAATCTACGTAACTGAATCTATGCATATAATTGGAGTTTGTCCGGATCGTGTAACAGGGGCATTACACAGCAGCCAGAGGGTCGCGATTCCGCACACAAACGCGTCCACGACTGGAGCGAGACGACTAGAGCGCGAGCTGGCAGATTTATCGTGTAAATCTCGCGTCGCGGTAATCGCGGCCCTGTATGCATTCTCGGTGCATTTGATTTGTACGTGAATGCAGAAGAGAGCGAGAGAGAGTGAGAGAGAGAGAGAGAGAGAGAGAGAGAGAGAGAGAGGAAAGATATGCAAATATTGCGATGCGTCGCGGTTCAGAGGGCGGATAAACGCGCGCGTGTACGACGCACGCGAGTTCCGCCAACGGCAAACGCGATGGATATATATTCTTCTGTTATTTTTGTTTTATTTTTTTTTTTTTAGTTTGTTTTTTACCTCTTCGTATTCTTTCGCTCATTTTTTATCGCTCAACTCGCTGGAGAAATGCGAACCGCGAGAGATTTTCCTGGAGGTAAATCCACGACGTGTGCAACGCGTGCATATGTATGCATTCGTCCCTTGTCTCTCGTGGTCGCGTTATGGCACCATGGTACGTTTCTCGTTGTACTCTATGTATATAAACGCTTTTTACATCCTCGTCGACGCGAGAAAGAGGCGAATTTCCCTCTCGCTCGTCAGACGCGTCGCCTCGACGAGCCAGTGTCAGAGAAGAGTGCAGCATTCGCGTATACATGTATATATGCGCCTTAGGGCATCGAAAGATATACGACACGGTGTTCCAGACACGCGTTACGACATTTTTATTTTATTTTTCTCTTTTTTTTTAATGTCCATACAGTATGTATGCTCGCTCGTCGCGAAAGATTCCAAGATGCACCGAAGGAAATACACACGCGCTGTATCGCGATAGTATAGTGTGCTCAAGGTATAGACCGAGAGGAAAAAGCACGGACGCAATTTTGCTCGGGATAAGCGTACCGGAAGGGAGTGCGCGTGAATAAACGTTCGATGGTGACCGGAAAGAGAGAGAGAGAGAGAGAGAGTGAGAGAAATAGAAGGAAGAGACATTGAGTGAGTTAAGAAAATCGAGTTCTCGAAAGGGATGAAAAGAAGGAAAAAAGTTTTTTTGATTATGAAAAAATGGCAATCGCAATGTCTGCTTAAATATTTTACCAATGATTTTATCATTAAAAATTCCTGCGATTAATAGCCATGGTGATAAAAAAAAAAATTAAAAATTCACCGTCTCATTGACCATTGATTGCGACCAAAATCGAAATATTATAGAATTTTTTTTTCTCGACAACATAATGCAATTGTTGGATTTCGATATGTCACGAAAAAAAAAAAAAAAAAATAGTGGAATTCTGGAGGAACGGGTGGACAGTTCATTCTCACGGAATTCTGATGATATCCTGTCTGGTTCCCTCCTGAGTGCTCCCAGATGAGCGTGTCTGGTTGCCGAGAGAACATGCAGGATAACTAGTTCTAAACTCTCTCGGTGGCTCAACTCTACCTTGTGCTAAGTGGCCACAACGACGTGGTACTGAAGGGTTCATCTCATGCAGAGAGGGATATAAAGGAAGTGAGACGGATAGAGAGAGAGAGAGAGAGAGAGAGAGAGAGAGAGAGAACAGCAAATGTAGCAGACTGAGGCGATTCATGATCGTGCGGCTATGCTATATATATATACAAGCTTCTTGCCTCTGTGTACCTAAACCATGGATGTAGGAGAGCTTTTCTCGGTAACGAGGTCTCTTTCTCTGCAGACACGAAGATAGTTAACTGATAATGGCTTAGAACAAGAGCCATTGACGAGACGGTACGATTAAATATGATGATAACGCGAGAAGGAACTAACGAGAGTATTTCGTGGCGGGAAATATAAGCTCAACCTCTTTCGACCTTCGTGTCGTCCTTTACGTAACGTGAATTTCTGATATTTTCTACGGTGATTTAAGGTAGTTCTATCGTGGTAACTAATCCATAAGATTTAAATTTTTTTTTTTTATATCTTCAATTTTAATATATTTATTCATTTCGCGAAACGTCAATGCCCCTTATCGACCTAATTACGGAGAAATTAATACTTGAAAATGCCAATTCCTCAAGGCAAATTTGCTTCGGCATATAGAAGAACCGATTTCCGGTCACTTTAAAACGATATATCTTATCGAAAATCCAAAAGATTCTTACAAAAAACGAGACTTAGATTCATTAAACACGTAAAAATCTAACGGGCCTAAAAAAAATATGATTGTCGACCAATTTTTTAAGCTATACTGATTTTAATACGAGCATCCGGGTAGTGATACACAACTTATGGCATAATGTCGTGACGGTGAAAAAATGTGGCAACGCGATATCGAAATGAAAGCGGTATTTGACAAGTCGAACAACATAACCTCTCCGCGTCAACGTCAATAGAGCGGGCGAGAGAGTGAGAGGGCACGAGAATGAAAAGAGAAAGAAAACGCAACGTTGCCACACGTAAATATCATACGAGATCTAGTAATACTTGAGTCGTTGCAATTACTATTTTACTAGTTACATAATTATTTATAATAAACCGTTGATTAATTGTATTCACCTGGGTAAGCTTATTTAATATTTATTAATTTTAACCCATATATCCAATATTTTTAGGAATCATCATTTAGACATTTATAGCTAATTGACTAGTCTGCAGCGATAGAA
The DNA here is from genome assembly GCA_963564615.1 of Rhorus exstirpatorius. Taxonomy (NCBI): domain Eukaryota; kingdom Metazoa; phylum Arthropoda; class Insecta; order Hymenoptera; family Ichneumonidae; genus Rhorus; species Rhorus exstirpatorius. The sequence goes on from OY751317.1 coordinate 31,016,567, forward strand.
CTACCTTAAATAACATTCGATCAAGCCGAAAAAATGAAAATTAAAAACGAAAAAAATTGCACTATTTGAACTATGCCAGTAAAAATTCGTAATTTATCAGTATTATTATTACAAAATTAATTGTAGATCAGAGCTGGGCAGTACTTCAAGTACCTGGTACTTGCGATGTACTGCAAGTAATTTTAAAGTACTTTGTACTTTGTACTTGAAGTACTTTCAGGTACTTTGCCCAGATCTGTTGTTGATAGTTAAAAACATTGTGTGGTCTTGAAGAACAAAAAAAATTATGTAAAATTACCTTTTCATCATTGTTATATTATTTTGTCCAAACGGACTAAAGGATATACGAGGGTTGACAGACCCTGCGCACGCGAACTAAAACTCTCGAGACAATTTTTCAACCAACCACATAATATAATACCCGAGGGTTAAATAAATGATCGTCGATTCTCTGCTGAATCTAATAGACTACCCACACACGCCACTTTTTTTTGTCTTATCCTTTCTCTATTTTTCTCGTGTTTCTTTTTTTTTTATCCATTTTTCACCGTGGAATCTCTCGCACACACGTTCGGGGTCATTACTCACGCCGTTACCTCCTCCGTGTTCCATTCACGAGATTAGAATAAAACTCCCATGAAGGAGTATATAGCATCGAGTGCGCGCTGTCGAAGCTATGCAGAGTGAAAGAGAGATATTTGAGGAATAAACGTGTGTTCGTCTTTGCGAGGGATCCAGAGGAGCACACACATATATATATATATATACAGATACGTATATATAGCGAACGTTTGATTTTTCCGATCGAATGCAATGAGAGATGCCGCAGCAGCATATCCTGAGCGCGAGATCTTGAGAGTATAAGAACATCATCATATATGTGAAAGGAGGGCTCTTCGCCTACGGCTAAACACGGCGCCAGAGCACGTTTATGGTGGCGCTATTACCCACGTTGATCTCCGATCTTTTCGTCGTATAATACCTGTACCTGCATATATATATATGTATATATATATATATATATATATATATATATATAGATGGAGACGAAGATCGAGATGTGCTGTTAGCGCGACGTCTTGCTGGAGTCGCCACCGTGGCAACTCTCGCGACGTCGTTTGTAATATAACGACGCCCCCGCGATCCTCTCACGCGTTTGAAACTTTTTTTTTTTCCCTTCATTTTCCCAAAAATGCGGACTGCGTTAAGAGTTTGATACATAGACGCGTGAGAGAATTACGTTGGAGTATAATGTAAAAGTGAATCAGCGATTAAATAAAAATTTTGGAGTGTATTTTGACTTGAGAGTCGGAGAGACAGTAATGCGCTTGCAAATTTATTATCAAATCGGCGATGAGATTGCAGTTGTCCTGTTTATTTCTAGACATTCTCCGTTGAGCTTCCAAAAGTTAAACGGGATCTTTTTTGTCTAATGGGTGTGTTAATGTCAGTTATAAGGGGTTGATCGGTGATTTTTTTTCCAAGGTAACCTTCTGTTTTGCGTAAGTAATCTTAGGCGCTGGGCGCGCGTATTTCGTGGGTGAGCTATATAGTTACACATAAAATTCAAAGGAGTCGCAATGGTTTGGAAATTTTTAAATTTCACATCGGTTTCGTGAAGTCAATTAGGAATTAATCGAGAAGTGCTTGTGCTTATTGATATCCGGAAGGTTTATACGAATAGATTTACGATGTGATCAATGTCGTAAACTGAGCCCAAGCGTTTTTGTATAAATAAACGAGAGAAACCGAGAGTGTGAAAGCGATCGCGTAAATTTTTCATCCGGTGCTTTCAACTCCATTGAATTTCACGTTCCCGATGATTGAGAGAGCCGGGGCCTTTTTTCGCGCTCCTCCACACGATTAACTTCGAAGGGTGAATTGCCTCTCTGCCAGTTTATTCCCGAAAAAATGCAAAAACGATGGCAGAGGGAGAGAGAGAGAGAGAGAGAGAGAGAGAGAGAGAGAGAGAGAGAGAGAGAGAGAGAGAGAGAGAGAGAGAAAAGATCCCGCACAAATGTCAGCGTCGAGCTGTCCACCTGCCCATGGGAATCAACAATGGGAAACCCTGACGTTTCGATTATTTATGAGGTTCGTTCGAACATTTTTTTTCCCCGGGACTAATTAATTTCTTGCGTGTGAAAACCCGATTCACACTGCAGCGGGAAGAAAATTTATAGCTTTTGAGCGGCTAGCCCGTGGGCTTAGCCGTCAGCCAGTTCGAGTGGTAATAATCAAACGGACTCACACGATGAGAAAAATAAAACTTGAGCAATGTTACGTATGCGCATTGCGATAAAAAAAAATTACCAATAAAAAAAAACACGATTGAATCAACTCATTTTTTTATATTTTCATCTGGCCATAATCACGCCACTATTTTGAGTATTCAAATGTTCACGGAAAAAAAGAAACAGCGACGAAAATCACAGTATAAACTGCATAAAAAAAAACAGGGTTACCTATTTAATTTTACAGTGCAACTGAGTAATTTAGGTCCTTTCCTAGAAAAAATGACTACTCCTACTGCGTTCACACTGAGATTTTGACAGTGTACACTGATTTATTTAGTTTTTAGTATTGTAAATACATCAGTGTGGCCAGTGAAAAAATTTAATTGTGGAATTCACATGTGACCGCTGGTTTTTTTTTCCTGTACGCAAACTGCAAAGGTTACGGTGTACACCGTACTGAATACAGAGTGATTTATTTAATTTCGCAGTTTGGCACAGTAATTTCACTATTTTTTCGATAGTTCGTGACTTTATCTGTGCACACTGAGATTTTGAGAGATTTACTTTGGACTACACGGTATTTTGGCCTGTGCGTTCCAGTAAAAAAAAAAGCAGTAGAGAAGCTCGAGTTCAACGAGGACAGTGTAGAAACTGTAAAAATTCACATCAGGCACACTATACTTTGGGCAGTATGTTTCAGTAAATATCGCTGTGCAATTGCTCGAGTTCAACGCGAACTGTGTAGCCCCTGTAATTTTTTACTGTTTCTTTTTTTCCGCGTTAACTTTCCATTCAAAATGATCGACCGCAAAGACCTTTGTGCCGATTTTCATCAAAACCTGATAATTTTCCGTTGTTTTTCGGTCATATCGAATCCACCATTTCGAATCATCATCCAATAAAATATTCCTCACACTATACATATTTCTAAAATGCGTGCTCGGAAGCCAGCTTTGTATAGTAAAAATGGGCGTATACCCGTTTGGACCTTAGTCGTGTGAAAATAAACGTCCTCGAAGTAACGACGAAACGAGAAAAAAATGGAAACCTCACGTCGTTCGGTCAATTCATCCACAGACAAATTAGTTTCATGTATAATATTTAGAAGTTTCATTGATGCACCAAAGGTACCTATTCATTCTAACGGAGTTTCCCCTCTTTTTTCATGACTCATTGCCATCAGGTGAGCGCGCCACGTTATCCAGTCGTGGTTAAGCTCGGTCACGCTCACGGTGGAGTCGGCAAAGCACGCGCCGAGAATCTCCAAGAGTTTCAAGATCTGGCATCACTAGCGGCCATGACGACGTCATACTGCACAGCCGAACCTTACATAGATACGAAATACGACGTTCACGTGCAGAAAATTGGAAGCAACTATAAAGCATTCATGTGAGTCCGTGCTAAATATACGTTACGATATTTTATTATATTCGTTTTCATTTTTTCTCTAACAAATAAATTTGGTCAAGGCATTTATCGCTAGGGCCGAATCACAGGTGTGTCCACTGATGTCGGTTAAAAGTACGCTATTAAAATATTTATCAAAACGAATAAAACATTTATGAAAGAGTATATATATATATTTTTTTTTTGGCTCGTGTGTAACTTTTTTCCTAAATCGTCGAGGGCTAATTTTTCTTTAACTCGCTGAAAATATTCAAAAATTTGCATCGATATTGACGTCAAATGAGGAAAAAAAAGGCGAAAAATTTCTCTTCGGAAGTCCCAGAAGTTACCCAAGAAAAACTCACAAATAGTTCCAGGCGATTATACGTCCTAATTATCCGTGGAAGAATACTGCAACCAAGAGCATGACAATGGTGCCGATCGATCCTGATAGATGCCACGAAATTGTCTGTTTCGCATCCCCCATTAGCATCTCTCTTCTCTAGCTCTCTTTCTCTCTCTCTCTCTAACTCTCTGCTCCCATCAGAGAACACGGCTCAATTGAGCTCCCAGGGAGGCAATCATTACCACGATATTGGCCGATCGGTCGTGGTTTGCTCGTGCGACGAAAACCGCATTACTGCAAACAACCCACTATTCTCTCATCCTCCGATTCTGGGCGCTAACAGCAGAAATCCAAGAGGCTTCAACCTCTCTACCACACCCCGAATCACTCATCCGTGCAGCCCTCCCAGAGGATATTACCGTATTACCAACAAACCCATTCATCCTAGTAGAAGTCTATCGATCTTCATCGGAACAGGGATGATTTTCGGACCCATTCTCGCGAATCATGGTCTAATTTGTTTCCGCATTGCGTGCATTCATGCAAATTTGTAAATTCCTGTTTGCAGGTCGTAAAAAACCAATTGCGATTAGAAGCATACTAATGTAATTTGTAATTCTGGTTAAGGAGGTACGACTAGTATGAAGAATCCAACTGACGGACTTGAATTTTTTATATGTTTTTGCCGAATACTTTATGCGCCTATTGCCAAAATTTGAGCTATATTGACCGTTTAGTTTATTCGTAATAAAATTGCAAAGTCGAGCAGTTTGAGTTACTAAAGCACGTCGTCTTATGGAGACGGTTAACCGGAAGTGCTGTGATCACGGTTTTGCTGCTCACGTATCCAGCTACACCCGTTGAAAAACTGAAACTTGATAGATTAGATATAATAGATATTGTAAAAAATTGAAAAATTACTCTTCACCGTGTAGTTCTGGCACTACATCATAAAAAAGTTTCAATTTCCGGTTGTAAATGGTCAGAACGATCAAATAGCACCCACAGACTTAGCAACGTCGCGAGTAACAGCTGATGGGTTTCGGCGAACATAACCTAGCTTTGTTTTGATATTAGCAACGAGGATAGAGTCATCTTCGTTGGTCACGTATACCAACTTATAGCATCGCCAATGCGACGTTGCCAAGTGTTTACTTCAAATTCCATCATGTTATTTATGGAGTTTTATTATTTATCACGTATCAATTATATGTATAATTATCATTCTGCCGATCGTATTAATTCCACTGAGGTAATTCAAGTCTATTTTAATAGGTTTTCGGCTGATTTTTAAAAATGTTTTTTAGTCCGTTTTTGTGGTAGACATGTCATTATTATTATGATGGAGACTACTATCGAGTCGTTGACAATCTAATTTTTCAGTTTTTATTAGTTCATGCGCAATAAATTAATCATTTACCACAAAATTTTTCACATTATAATCGATAATATGAATAATCAACGCAAATAAACATAAATCAGAAGAACTGTGGGTAAAATAAATTTAGACTTTTTTTTGACTCCAAAGAACTAGTCGTACCTCCTTAAAGGACCGGAATTGGTTTCATTGGTTAATTTGCATATCGAGCAGGAAAAAATTTAGTTAAAAAATCATCGTTACTTCTATTCTCGATTTTAAGGCGCAAGAGTATCAGCGGTAACTGGAAGTCGAACACAGGCTCGGCAATGCTTGAACAGCTTGCAGTTACCGAAAAACTTCGCGCCTGGGTCGATCACGTGTCCCAGCTGTTCGGTGGTCTCGATATATGCGCGATTGAGCTGCTCGTCGGGAAAGACGGTCGTGAATATATAATCGAGGTTAACGACAGTGCGCTATCGTTGATGGGCGATTCCCAGGAGGAGGATCGTCGTCACATTGCCGATTTGGTCAGCGCGAAGATGCAGGTGAATGTCATAATTAGCGTAATCCGATTTATCGATAATCGGCAGATCAAATAGCAGCAAAGGGCATTGAAGAACAATGACGATTGGATACTTTACGGTTTTTCGCTTTTTTTTTTTCTTCTTTTCAAGGCATTCTGTCGTCCGCACAGTGTATTGACGAAAACAGCTTCCAGAGGCTCGATGTCCGGTTCAAGCCAGGCTGCAAGTCCGGTGGAAGAGCGTGGTCCTCCACCGGGACCGGCACCCGTTCTTGGCTCTCACGGTAGTATGGGCTCAATGGCAAGTATGGCCAGTCAGGGCTCAATGGGATCTACGACCGCACTTGCTGGCGATGTCACCACATCCGACAGTCATCATCAGCTTCAGCGTCGAGATTCACAAGGTACGACGACGGTCTATGCAAAATTATCATTTGACCCTAGGAAATCGCCATGATTGCTCCTATTTCAATTTTAATGAACGTCTGTGTGTAAAGTTTTATGAAAATCGAATCACGCTTCTAAGCACAGCAGAGTCTAAATTCACTCAATTGAGTGGACTGTGAGGATTTAAAAAACAAAAAAAAAAATGGCAAATGATACAGACGCGTGTCCGCTTTACGTATTGTGGAGCGAATTTCAAAACCAAGTGTCATCGGTCAAAATGCAATTAGCGGTTCGATTAGATGAACCGTATCGGGTTATCAATGCGACTTAGAGAGCCAGGGATATGTAAAGTTTAATGGGACTTTGGAGCTAGAGACTCGAGCTATAAGAAAAATATGCTCTTGGGCTGTGGCAATAGACGCATGTGTGCATTGTATGTATATGTTGGTGCACCAAGTGAGAGGGCTTCTACGATGCCCCAATGGGCGTGTCCGGAGCGATTACCTTCGCCGATGGGTAATTGCGTAGCTTTCCAACGGACTAGCTGGGTGGCGGGTGCACTCTTCTCTCCCGTGATAAGACTCTCGTGATCTCAAACGGGTTTTTTTTTTGTTGTTTTCCCCCCTTGTGTTTCACGATGCCCCCTTCACGTCAATCCAATATCTCGACGATATTTCAATTTTTCCTTTTTTTTTTCAAAAATCCATGTTTATTTATACGAGGCATTCCACCCCGAGCCGACCTATCGTCGATCCTCACCGTCTGCAATTACTCTTGTGAACCCTCTCTAGGATGTTGTGGGATGTGCAAAAAAAAACAGCTCTCTCACTAAGTTTTAGATTTTTTTCGGCTGCTCGTTTAATTGTGACCGCCTCGATAATAGGAAAGTCGACTAGCTTTAGTCAATATTAATGAGAGTCAATTTTCCGAGTGTCATTGATAAATTTGACAATTGAATTAATGTCCCAAACTTCATATCCGTTTTTGTCTCTGAACACTCCAAAGAGCATCGGGGAATGGAAAAAAAAAAACCACGGATAGTCATATGGCGAAAACTTGGGTCATTTTGAGACGGAATTCTCCTCATTGCGCGGTACACTTATGTGCACGCATAGCTTCGGGTTTCCTTCCGGCTCTCGGCATAATTTAATAATAAAGTCGACGTTGCATCGGAAATTCGCTCGCAGCATTGCTTCTTTTTTTTTTCCAATCCCACATGTCAGTCGAGTGCATCTTGCCGCATTTCTAGGATCGCTCTTTTTTTTTTTTCAACTATCCAGCTATTTGATCCCCCGGGGCATCGACGACCCGTACTTTGCGATTAATTTCCGTGATTCGTGGCTAAACTGTCGTTCGTGTGGTAACATAGCATACGATTGAATTAAAATGGCCTCCCAGCAAGATAATTTTTGTTTTATTTTCATTTTTTTCCCCCATTTTTCCGTCATCGCAATTGAGCTCTTAATCCACTCCTGGGTGTACTCTTGTCGTAAATCAAAAGTATGCAGATTATGCAGATGGGGGAAAAAAAAAAAAACCTCAAACACGCACAGTTCTCGGGGATACAAGAAAAATTAACTGTTGATTCTGGTAATTCTGTGGAAATTTTGGCGTACGCGATTATCGAAAGTTTGGTAAAAGTGTCGAATAAGGGCTGCAGCTCAAAACTGCTCCAAATTTTTTTCTAACATTTGTTATCATTGAAAAATAATATCCCGTGTAATATTGAGGAGGGGGAAGATTTCCAACGCAGTATAAAATTTAAAAAAACCGACAATAATAAGTAATACAGATATTACAGTAATACAGAGGTGGTGAGTGGATATCATGACACGACACACACACACACACACACACACACACACACACACACACACACACACACACACACACACACACACACACACACACACACAAACAAACAAATACACACACACATGAGTTAAAATGTTTATGCAGTGGGTGAAAAAGGATATAATAGGCAATTAATGAATGAAAAAGGATATAATAGGAATGAGCGGAAACGTAGACGCGGCGGAGCGCGGCGAGCGAGGAGCACACATGAAACAAGAGAGAGTCGGACCCCGCTCATAATCTGACGCACGCAAAAAATTTCCTTAAAATCGATAATTTTATGTCAAAAGGTTCCGCAACCCCCATTTTTTATGGCATGTATGTAATCGCGATAGTTTTCTGAACATTTAACAGTTTTAATATTGATCGTATCTAATCATGAAAGATACGAATTTCTGTTTCAAAGTTGCGTCAGCCCAGAATTCGGATATGGTGTGGGATAAATATGTGGATTTTACGAATTAATTACTCGCGTAAAGAGTCGGTGACCCACTTTGAAATTTTACAGGCACTATCTTATACACTTCTGCTACACCATATAAAAAATTCAGATTTTTATCTAATCGTTAAGCTTGTGCGAGTACTACCTTAATAGCATCTTTCTGGTGCAAAATTACTATTGCGGAGCCACGTTTTGATTCGTAAAGATTGTTTAAAATTACACATTTTACGAACAACTTTCTTCCCAATTCGTTGTTCGTGTCGTCTTTGACGCGCCGCCAGGTAAGACTAGGTACTCTCATTGAGGGTAGCAGGATTCCCGCAAGTTGCACGAATCACGCCACGATTTTGAAAAAAAACAATACCGTCTTTTCGATTTTGAAATTTTATAATAGCATCGTTAAGCGAAATTATACACCCGTCACAATTCATTGTTACGTGGATACTGTTATTAAAAATATACTTACCTTCTCACAATATTTTATTCAGTTTAATCTTTTCTTACAATGCTACTGTCCGATTTTTACATTCCTGAGTTTAGCTCAATCAGTTCATAGTTTATAGTGAGTGAGTGTGTGTGTGTGTGTGTGTGTGTGTGTGTGTGTGTGTGTGTGTGTGTGTGTGTGTGTGTGTGTGTGTGCGCGTGTATGTCTCGTATCTTGGTACCGACTCGATATCTGCTATTATCTATTAATATTTGTATTACTTAATATTGCCAGTTTTTAATATTTTTTATGATGTTGGAAATCTTCCCCCGCCATAATAATACATTGAATAATATAATTTAGCGATAACAAGCGTTAGAAAAAGAATTCCATGCATTTTGAGCTGCAGCCATGATTCGACACTTTCACCGAAAGTCTCAGATGTTCGATTATAAATCGAAGGATAATCGGATGTTAAATATTATACTCAAATATGAATGAACCGTGTGTAGAATAGCTCTTCGTTAGCGGCAGCTTCCCCAACATTGATTGATTTATTAACTAAGTAAGAATGAAATTTCTTTACTAAAGTATACTCGCGACTCTGCGCACACATTTCTCGCTTGATTTGATTCCTCAAGCCACACAGACTCGTCAGTTCACATTTGACTTCAACTGACCTGCATATACAAATAAACACATTTTTTCTTCGTTTATTTCTCTCTCTCTCTCTCTTTTTCTTCACGCTCATTCATACGAAAAAAAAAAAGAAACAGTAAAAAATACAGGGGCTACACAGTTTGGACTCGAGCAATTGCACAGTGATATTTACTGAAACACACTGCCCAAAATATAGTGTGCCAAATGTGAATTTTCACAGTTTCTACACTGACCTTTTGTTGGACTCGAGCTGCTCTACTGCTTTTTTTTTTTTTTTTTTTACTGACAACACTGATGTATTTGCAATAATAAACTGCAAATAAACCACTGTACACTGTAAAAATCTGAGTGTGCACAGATAAAGTCACGAACTGTCGAAAAAAAGACTGAAATTATACTGTGCCACATTGTAAAATTATCTCAGCACTTTGCGTACACAGGAAAAATTAACAGCGGTCACGTGAGAATTCCACAGTTGATTTTTTTTTTACTGGGAACACTGATGTATTTACAATACTTAAACTACAAATAAACCAGTGTACACTTTCTCAAAATCTCAGTATGCACCAGGAAAAGTCGTAATTTTTCCGAGGAAAGGACCTAAATTATTCGGTTGCACTGTAAAATTAAATAGGGTCGCTCTGTTTCTCGATGCAATATTTATACCGTGATTTTCGCCGTATCTTTTGTTCCGTGAAGCATCGCAATCGAGCACCGTGAGTAGCACCGCACCGGCGACGACGCGTCGCTCGGACGAGCCACCGCCGTTGCCACCGTCGAGAACGCTGCTGCATCGACAGGGCAGCCAGTCTCAGAGCCAGACCGGCGAGGATTCCGAGGACACAATGACGAATCTTCGCAAGACATTCGCGGGTATATTTGGCGACATGTAAAACGAAGGTGCGAGCGCAGGGCTGAGAAGATTACCGATGACGCAAGATCTTTAAGATCCGCAGCGTCAACGGGAATTCCCCTTGCCCAATGTTTCAGCATTGAGTTATTTTGCGTCATATCGACGAAATTTCGTCCCTGTCGCGTTTGGAAATGTTTCATCCGTGGCAATTCGGTAATTTTTGAATTGCGATGATCGGAAATTAACGAAAAAAAAAAAATAAATAAATAAATAAACGAAATGGTCAACCAAGAAATATCAGAGTCGGAGCGGCAAGTCCTTTGCTGTACGAATTAAAAAAAAAAAGAAAAAAAATGATTCTGTAGAAATGATGAGGATTTTTCACAAACGCTTTGATGAAAAAAAGAAATGGGCCGAATCGTCGATAATGCTTCATTTTGCTGGAACACGTGCTCGCGCAAATTCACAAATAATAATGATAATAATAATTATAATACTCATGATTAATCATAAATTATTAATTATTAATGATAAAGAAAAAGCAACGATGTTATATATATATATATATATATATAGTATATATATATATATATATATATATATATATATATATATATATATATATATATATATATATATATATATATATATATACGTCATTTGGATGTACGGTAAAATTTACTGCATCAACCGTATAGCTCCACAATTGCACATTCGTAGATTATCCCCGCAAGAATTAGCAATAGACGAATTTTTCTATGACGAAACGGAAAAAACGCGAGACTTGAGGCGATACGAGATACACACTGTTATGCAAGATACGTTTTTTTTTTTTTTTTTTTTTTTTTTTTTAATGAAAGGATCGAATCCTGAGAGGATCGAACTGCACGAAGGTATATAGACAAGCGGGCATGGTTTGATTTTTCGGGCTTGCGAGGCAAGAAAAATGACATCGAAATTTCGCGATCTTGAGCGAAGATTTTCGGCAATAAATCGGTCATGAACGGAGAAAGAGAACGAAAACGAGAAAATATTTGTATCATTGACACTTTCGTGTACGAAACGGGTAATCCATTTTTCGCGGGCGATCGATTCGCGAAATCTCTCGAGCTAAATTTTTCGACCCAATTTCGAGAGTGAAAAATTTTCGATTTCACTCTCGGCCGTCAAACTTCCTCTTGCGATGCAAGAAAATATAATTCAACGCGAGTTTTTTTTTTTTTTTTTAATGTCGTGAAAATTTTCATGGGCCCAAATTATTGGGCCCCGCGTATAGCCCGGAGAGCCCGAATCTACAAAGCGCACAAGTATAGTCTTTAAGATAATAGAAAAAAAAAAAAAAAAAAAAACAGCTGAGTGTTTCAACATCCAGTCGAGTCAATTGGGCAATTGAATGAGAACGTTTGACAGAGATATAGACGGTTCAATGGCCACCATATATTTCAACGAAGGATCCTTCATCGTTCTTGGATCGGCATCGAGTCGTTTTTTAGATCGAAAGAAAATTCGAGGATTCGCGAGATTTAAAATATGGCAGCGTTGATTTATTTACACGATGAATTAAATCTCACTGGAAAAAAAAAAAAATACACGAACACCCACGCGAAGAAAATTTCATTTTGTACTGTCCGTGTTATAATCTGAAAATGTCTGATCCAGCTCGTGCGTGTGATTCGTTGCGCGTAAAATTAGGCTTTTGATAACGACAATCGAGTCGACTCAGCGAGGCTCGTATATAATCGCGAGAATTCGAGATCCCATCAGGAACTTTCCCGCGTGAATGCTGAGAAACACGAAAGTGAGAAATTTAACTGAAGTTTCAAAATTTCAAATCTCTCGTATGATTATATCGCGAAGATCGCGCAAGCGAAGAAATCCGCACGATTAATCACGGATATTCGGGCAAAAAGAAAGATGGCGAACGAATTGATCGAGAAGAATGAAAAAAAAAAAAAAAAAAAAAAAAAAAAGATCGAGAAACGACGAGACGGAGATTCGTCTCGATCGGTGTTGGAAAATATTATCACGCGAGAGTGAAAATGAGCGCGCTCGGTCAAAACGATATAAAGGAAAATCTCAGGGATGCGTCTGGTGAACCAGAGGTAAGCTTAGGGGGGGGGGGGGGGGAAAGCACGTAGAGCAAAAAAAAAAACCGCTCGATTGACGCAGAGAGTCAATCGAGAAGCTTCGAGGAGTGAAACCAAAGATAAAGAAAAACCAATAAGAAACCAAAAAGAAAAAACAAGAAAAAAAAACAAAAAAAAAACCCCTTCGGAAAGAGAAAACCAAAGCTCCAAACTTGACTGGGTGGTCAAAGGGGACTCCGAGCCCTTTTTGGCGATACGCGATACGCAAATATTTCTGGCTTGACGAGCAATCGTTAAGATTGATTCAAACGATTGAACGTTATTTGGCGGTGCATGTTAAGATAACCACACGCTATGTTGTTCGAAAGATATATCCTGTTAAAGCGTGTCCCCGAATATCCGTTTGCGTTAAGTTTATGTCTAGTGTCGTTAAAAAAAAAAAAAAAAAATTAGAAAAAGAAACCCCGATTTAAGAGTAATCGTGTCCCACAGCTACTTGCGATTAACGAAAAAAAAGGCTTTTTTTTCGATGAAAAAATGTTCGCTTTAAAAAAAAAAACTCCTTTTATTTCGTTTTTCGATTGTTTTTTTTTTTTTTACGTTCCGGTATAACGAACATCCCAGCTGTATATTATTGTTAGGACACACAAAACCACGCTCACGCACTATCAAAAGTTATTTCTACGCGCTCGCACTGTGGCTCTGAGCAACAATTAATTTGAACGTTAGCCGAAATTTTCGCTGTCCCTTCGTTCCTCCTGACGGACAAATATTATTGCTCCAATGACAATTCAACGTTGGATGATTAACGAAAAAAAAAACCGACACGTAATCAACGACGACAAAACCAAAAAAGCAAGAGGAAATTTCAGTAAAATCGATAAATACCATCAAATAAATAATAAAAATCGATCGATAGATCGTCAATATGAATCCTCGATAAACACGTCCTACCTACACATATACATGACTATACTTAATCGTTGAGGGAAGTAAAATGCTTTTCTAGCCAATTGTCAATTGGACGATTCGCGTGTTTTGTTTTTTTTTTTTTTGTTAAATTTTGCTCGTAATATTTTTACGCAAAAAAAAAAAAAAACGAAATCTTATAAAAACCCGTGATAACGATCTCATCTTCCTCATTGATTCTTCATCATTTGTCCAGACCGTCACTTAAAAAAAAGAAAAAAAAAAAAAAACGTACGCAACGAGTCTTACAATCGGCGTGCATCGTGGATTAAAATTACGAAAAAAAAAAATCATTACGAAATATATATATATATAAATGTCGGCTGTTGTAACGCCTCTCATCTTTCGTCGTCCTATATAGACGGATCCTCGGAGTCAAATCGCAACTTTTTCGTCGCAAAGAATTCTTCACATCGAAAAATTAATTTAAAAAAACGATGAGACGTAAAAAAAAAAAAAAAAAAACATAAATTTTTCGACCTCAAAGTGCGAAGAGAGCCGAGACCAAAATTTCCCATCTCACCCATAAATCTCTCTGTGCGTGTCTTTTGTCTCAGTAATCTTGATAGATTTTTAATTAATTATGAGGAAAAACGTTGAGGTGCATGTTTGAAAAAAAAAAAAGTAGAAAAAAATAGTAACAGAGAGTGCAGGCGTGGTGGACGCTCACACGCGTCTACGACCGTAACAGTTACCTCTTTGATTTCAACGCGTGCTAGCCACATAATCGTAAACGAGATACCGACATTAATGAATATTGGTAGAAAAGAAAACTACACATAAACACACATTGGAAAAAAAAATACATATATATAAAATAAAAACCACCCTATTAATATATATATTTAAAAAAATAAATATATATATATATATATAATGCGATAACTATCGCGTATATTATTATCATGATATGTGTCAATGTTATTACTGTAGGGTAAGTGATAATTGTACGTCTAGTCAGCCTGTCGCGTCGTAAATCAAAGAACGGGAGAACGGCAGAGAGGATTTTTCGCCAGAAGTGCGATAATTTGAGACAGAATAAAATAACGAGCGTATCGAGGAAGATACGATTTTTATTTCTTTTCTTTTTTTTTTTTTTTTTTTATCGGAATGACAATACAAGGGGCTTCTGGCAAGATTCCGAAAAAATTGTTCGGAAAATTGTCGTGGAGAGAACGAAGAAAAGATAAGAAGAACGAGAATGCCGAAAAAAAAAAGAGGCGACAGTCACACTCAAAGATTTAACTATAGTTAACTATAGTTAACTATAGCTAACTATAGCTAACTATAGTTAAAGTTGCTTCTGTCAAAACTTGACGCGGTTCAAGTTCATGAAAAAAAAAAAAAACAAAACAAAAACAAACAAACAGATTGCAAAAAGTGACCTCGCCTCTTTGTCAGCCTAATAATATAATAATAATAATAATAATAACGATAATAATAACCGTAATAATAACAATAATAGTAATAAGAAAAGCTATTCTCGTGGTTTCCACGACAGGCGGGGCATTTGTTCAGCAAAAAAAAAAAAAAAACACACACACTAATGGATGTAATTAACTCATAATACGAATAAATTCGTCGATGTGCAATTTATATTTAGAAAAAAAAAGAAAAAAAAATCGTGGCTGCGTTCAAGATGACAACGAATTTACGATCCCTCGTCTCCGTTCGTTCGATCATATTGCCTTTTTTTTTCGTTTCCTTTTCGATCGAAATGAAAATATAAAATTCATGAGAAACGATCGAATGCGTGTATGATCGAACGAATGGATTTTCCAGGATTTCGTGGTCGTGAGTATATAGTGCTGCTATAGTTCTGCACGAAAAAAACAAAAAAAAAAGTAACGTAAAGTAGAACAAAAAGTGAGAAAAAAAAAAAAATAACTTCCGATCGAACACGGAAGCATTTTTTGCGAAAAGCAAAAATTAAGACCGACGCATATAGGCAAGTCGAGACAACTAAAATGTAGTTCATAAGTATCGAAAACGAACACAAAAAAAAAGTCTATATACATCAATTAAATTTAATAAAAATATCTATATATATATATATATATATATATATATATATATGTATATGTAAACACGAAAACACTACAATGAATAATAATATGTTGCAACAATGAAACTACATAAATATACGAGACACACCGAAGTGGGCGAAAGATTAAATCATACATATAAAATGCGAGTTCTATCTGTCATCGTTATAATTAAGAATTATCGGGGTTTGGAAGAAAAATTAAAAACTCTAAAACTTTAGCGTTAAGCCGAACGAAAGATCGGTTTAGCGTGAACGCGCAAGAGGGCGTAGTACAATATTATTATACATACACACGTAAATATGTAACGAGAGAAAAAAAAAAAAACGACAACATCAAATAGTGATACTATATCGAATGGATTATTGAAATGTAATCTTGCGAGTCAGGAGAACGCCGGAGATTTGAGCATAAAGTGCGATCTACCGAATCTTTTTTTCTCCCTCTCTCTCTCTCTCTTCCCCTCTCTCTCTCTCTCTCTCTCTCTCTCTCTCTCTCTCTCTCTCTCTCTCTCGTTGAATCTTTGACGATTCGTGAATATAATTATCGTTTCACCCTGGCCTCGAGATGATTTTTCGTCATCTCCGAGAATTTCTCACAATTCACGGCCAAACACGAGCGCTTTGAACGAGAAACTCCAATTTTCTTTTTTTTTTTCTTTGCAAATTAAAAATGCAAAGCAAAAAAAAAAAAAATCATATTCGTCGGATATTCAACGTTTTTTTTTTTTTTTTTGACCAACCGAGAGAAAGAGATCGAGATTCTCTCGTGTACGAGGAAAATGGCTGTCGTGTTGTTTTTTTTTTTTTTCTTTTTTTTTTTCGTACAACGCGAATATTCTTCGGGGTGCTCGAGTCGTTGGCGCCGCGAGCAGAATTTTCTCGACTTCCGGTGGTCTCTCGATCGAGGTCGCGAGAAAAATCGCGTCTTTCGTCGACCGCGAAAAAAAAAAAAAAAAAAAACATCCGAGAGACGACCGGATGGAGAATTTTTCGCGAAGGGCAAAAAAAAAACGAAAAAAAACGTTGAAGCATTTTTTTTTTCTTGCTGCGGAAAAAAAATGCGCTTTGGCCCCCGAAGTCACTGGCGAGCGCGTCGTCGTCGATGACGGAAAAATTTTTCTTGACCACGTGGGGCTCTCACGATCGAAAGAGAGAGAAAGAGAGAGAGAGAGAGAGAGAGAGAGAGAGAGAGAGAGAGAGAAAATCAAAAATCTTCCGGGAGTCTTGGAGAAAAAAATCATACAAGCAAAACTATCCATCTATTAAGCGTACGCATCGATATGAAAAGGCATTTTTACGCGAGATGACGATGAAAAAAAAAAAGAAGCAAGAGCAGGGATGAAAAAAAATATTCACGGGGTTCTTCGGCACTATCTGTTCCGTGAAATTCAACGGAAATCGAACAAGTGACATAAATAATAATAATAATAATAATAATAATAATAATAATAATAACATTAAAGATAATAATAAACGATTATATTACTGACGGAAAGAAGAGGGCGACGAAAAAAAAAAAAAAATTTCGTCCATATAGTTCAGACGAAAGACAAAAACTGAAAAAAAAAAAACGTCGAGGGAAGAAAAGAAAATGGAAAACAAAAAAAAAACCGTTTAACAATGTTTCCTAGTCACCGTGGTTGATTCTCAAATTTCAATTAAAAAAAAAAAGACCTAGACGAAAAAATAGACACACGTATACACGAAATAAAGTAAATGACTCATTACCGTCGTGAGTCGTTAAAAAAAAAACATTACTGCAACCGCGTACACCTCCGTCATGAACGTAAATATCATAACGTCGTAAAAAAAAAAAAAAAAAAGAATAACGATTTTTGTTTTCGCAGAACGAAACATGATCCGATAAGCAAGTTGTGAAAATGATGAAAATCGAAAGAAAGAGAAAACGAAAACCGTCACATTGGACGGCGATAATGAACTTTGCACGATCCTTCAACGAATTTGGACTTGTAATTAATGTATCGCGAAGAATGAATTTCGAACGGTTAGGCTGTTCTAAAAGCTCGATATTTTGCAGTATTTGACTATATGAGAAACGAAAATGCAGTTAAACGGTTAATCTATGCGTATATAACGATTAATTTCGATGTATATCCCTATAGCGAGAGTTGTTGCTCCTCAATGTAAAAGCAGAAATAAGAAAGCTAAAAGGCTTCCCTCTGCGACCGGAAATTCCTGTCGAACAAGCGGGACTTCCCTCGACCCTATCCTGTCGCAGCTCTGCGATTTATTGCCGAAATTATTGTCGCAAACGAAATATTAATCGAAGAAAAAAAAAAAACATTACGAATAAAGAAAAGAAAAAAAAAAATTAAAAGTCATTATAGTCGTTAAGATTATACGAAGAGAAAAAAAAAACGACGAATAAAAGGAAAAAGAAAAAAAAATAAAATAAAATAACGAGAATAAATGAAGAAAATAAAAATCCCTTTTTTGATTCACGTTAGAAATGGGACGAGTTGTAACCAGAGCGTCCCTTTTAGATCCGATCTGTTGAATATATATATGGTTAAAGTATTACGTAAGCCGACAATGTAATAATAAATATCGAGATAAGCATAAAAATGTCTCAATTTATTACACGCGCGGCACTTACCATTGTTTTCTTTTTTTCCTCCCAATTGTTTATTGCTTTTTTTATTTCTTCTTTAAATTCAAAACTATATCGAATAACGCGCGCGGTGGAAATTAAACAAAGACGATTCAACGAGTTTCTTTATATTTTATTGCAATTTTCCCTGACGATCGAGATGAGCGAAAGAAAAATTTTATGGGTTAATCAATCGGGGCGAAGAAGTTTATATATATATATTTTCGATTATCAGAATAATGTCTTGTCGAGCTCCGTGTTGAGGGAACGATTTCGATACATTCCGGCACGTCCTAGCTCGTTGCTGAAGGCCGTGCTACGGGCATAAAAGACCGTTGGAACGGTGTGAACGGTCGGCGAGTACCAACCATAATCCATGGATGTGCTTCTATAGCAGGGATGAGGCTTTCGACTCTCCTCCTGACGATATCCCTTGAAAACCCCTTTGCAAAAAAAAAATTTTTCGTTTTCGTCAAAAATTTCTCCCGTAAATGCCCAAACCCAACCCCCGTAGAGTATAAACCCGTTTTTTTTTTTTTTTTTTTTTTTTTTTTTTAAGACCCGATTGCCATTAAACCAATCAAGTTTCATTGCAACGGTTATAAAAAATTAATCGAGTTCAAATGGGCAAGTGTTTTTTTGTTTTTGTTTTTCCGGAAGTCGATATTCGAAGAGCCCCCCCTCTGGCTTCGTGTATAACATAAACGACCCTTAAGCCCAAAAGGTGAGTCATTTTTGTGCAAGCCGATTTTAATTGTTCGAATTGGTCGTGACGAGTTAAGGTTACAAGTATTATATAAATTTACAAAAAAAAAGTGCAAATTGACATTTGAATAAGAGATTTTTTTCATGATTTTTACTCAAATTCCTCCGTGGGAGAAAATCAAAATTGCAAAAGGTACTTGATGGTAAAGGAAAATTTTTGGGGGCGGTGTCGAAGTTCAGAATTTGAAAAGTTCCGAAAGCGCAGAACCCTGAATTTGTTTGTGGTGAAACTTAAAGTAAAGAAATAAAACTTTGACGAAACATTAAAGTTTCGAATGGTCGAAAATCCGACGCTTAAAGTTCCGAAAGTGCAAAGTTCCAAAAGTCTGAATGGACAAAATACCGAACGGACAAAATTCCGAAAGGACAAAATACCGAAAAGGCGTAACTCCGACAAGCCAAAGTCCCGAAAGTGCGAAAATGAGAAAATTTTAAAATCTGAAACATTGAAATTCTGAACGATCGAAGATTTTTCGCCACGCGCACTCGTTTGTTTCCCGATCGGCGGAGTAAATTAACGACATTGTGTAAATTGAGCGGAGAAAAATTCTGACACGTTACAGTACGCTGTGTAAGTATATTTTAATTTTCGGGATTTTTCTCTATCGGAACTTTGCTCTATCGGGAGTTTACTTTTCAGGACTTTGCATGCCCTGTCGGAACTTTAATTTTCGGAAATTTGCTCTATCGGAACTTTACTTTTCGGAATCTTGCATTTCGGAACTTTGAGCCATCGGTTTTCTGACCATTCGATACTTTGTTGTTTCGGAAAAGTTTGATTTCGTTACTTCAAGTTTCGCCACTGAATTATTCGGGATTATGCTCTTCCGGACCTTTTCAAATTCGAAACTTCAACACCGCCCCAATTTTTGCTATATGCATAAAATTAATGTGGTAGCAATGGAAAAATCTCAATCTTTCTTTTGTTTTTTTTTTATAAATTATTCTCAAATCTTTAACCCTATCACCGTAGGAGGGATTCGACCCAAGCCGAAATTTCAAGCTTTCCCTATTTTTAAACGAAGCAAGCGGGCGTAGCCTTATACCTGCACCTGAAAAATTGTGTAGGATAGAACCCTCACGCGAAGTTTCAAGTCCCCACTTTCTCTCGTTAGTCAGTCATTCTAGCCAAACAAAGTAAGTTCATAATGCTATCTTCTGCAGAATTGATTTTTCTTTTGGGAATGGTTCGGGGATATCTCCTGAGTGTCAATTCAAGTTAGCGAGACGCAGGGTGGCTCGAGCTTCAGCCGCCATCTTGTAAAACACGTTTCATCAAATATCTCATAAACCGTCCATCGTACGACAAAAATAGCGAAGATCTCTTTTGTAAATAATAAAATTCTCTACAACTTTTATTCGAAACTTTTACCTGCATAGTGCATGGTTTCTGATTCATAGCGCGGCAAACTTTTCCAAACATCACCATTTTCACTGTTACATCAACCATTAAAAATATAGAAATAAGCATATTTGAAAAAGTTTTCCGCGCTGTAAATTAAAAACCATGGACTATACAGGAAAAAGTTTCCAATCAAAGTCGTAGAGAATTTTATTATCTACAAAAAAAGCTTCTGCTATTTTTGTCATACGATTCACGGTTCACGAGATATTTGATAAAACGTGTTTTCCAACATGGCGGCTGACGCTCGATCTCTCGCGTCCTGCAAACTTGAATTTACACTTTCAGGGGATACTCCTGAACCTTTTTGCAAAAGCAAAATCAATTCTGTAGAAGAATGAAGAAAACATGGCTAGAATGACTGGACTATGTATATATATAGTTCGAACGGTTAAATTTCGCTTTGGTTCGATTCGACGATTGTTGTGTCAGACGATATAGTTCAGGTAAGTTTTTCATTTTTTGTGTTTTTTTGTACTACTATAAGGGTACAGTTTCACTTTATATAAAATTTGGAAAAAAAATCCCGTGTGCCTGTATGTAACGTGATTTAGATTTAAAAATAGCGGGACGCTTCGGGACTGATGTGGGTCGATCACTCATCCGTTCTCGTGGAGTTGTAAATCATTTCGAAGGTGAGAGCGAGGATAACGATGATAATTGCGTAGAGACCAGGACTACTTCACATCGGAATAAATAGTTTTATACTGAAAAATGTGTACATTTCCTACCAAAACCTTCTATACATTCACACTTAAAAAAAAAATGCATATATTCATGCAAAAAAATAAGGGTCTTAATTTCATAATATCATTTTGCAATATTTTTTTATTCAAAGGTACACCCTTGAGCTTCAATTAAAATTTTTATACGTTCCATTTCATAAATTTTTCTTCGAGTTATGAATTTTTTAAGAAAAAATACTTTTAGTTTTACGAGTTAATTTGTGTTTATTCTCATTTGTTTCATTCAATTCTGTAAACCTTATATTTCAAAATTTTATCGTAAAGTCGAAGCCTCAAGCATGGCTTTTTCAGATTTTTAGGTAGACGTTTTCGAGTCTTTTTGAGCATATGAGGTCGACTCGAAACTCATCCCTACACTTATAAGTAGTGCAAAAAAAAGTCCTACAGTCACTGTACAGCGATAGGGTTAATTCCGAATTTTTTCAAAAATTCAAATAACTTTATCGAGGAAACATTTTCACAATTATCATCGAATCTATTGTTCGACGAGAAGAGCTGAAAATTCTCGGGTAAAGTATATAGTTCGAGAGTTTCGAGAACTTTGGGCATTGGCTTTGAATGCGAAAAAAAAGGAAATTCGAAATTGCATCGCGAGTCAATCGACCGCGAGAGGAACGAAGCAAAATAAATATAATGTCAATCTGGGATAAAATCTTACACGTATATATTTCAATCGTAAAACTCGCGACGTTAGCGCGAGTCGTTCGTATTTTTTTTTTTTTTTTTTTACAATCTCAATGAATTCGCTGACAGACGTATGGCTCCTGATAACTTCCATTATTGTTGCAACGACAAGTTCCTCGTAAATCATGAAAATCAAGCATGAATTTTCCATCAACGACGAAACCCGGCTCAACGCTGGTATTCCCGAGATCGCGAAAAGCCGCAAGATCAACGATACGAAGCTCATTGTTGCCGAGAAAGAGGGACGTGAGTCTCTTGAGACCGTCGAAAGTTCCAGGCTCGAGGCGCTCGATGCGATTGCCATTCAACCACAACGACTCGAGACGCCTCATATTGCGAAATAGACCGAATGGTATGCGATTAATGCGATTTTTTCCAAGATCCAATTCGTTCAATTGATCGAGACCGCGAAAAACATCGATACGAGGATCGACGATGTTGTTGCCCGAAAGATACAGCAGATCGATATTGTTAAGACCGTTGAACGTGCCGACTGGCATGGCGTCGATTTCATTGAAATCGAGCGCCAGTGTCTCCAATTGTCGAAGACCCCGAAACATATTTCGTCTCAGTGCAATCGTATTGTTCGTAATGTACAATTCGCGAAGATTCGCGAGACCCCTCCAAGCGCCCGATGAAAATTTCACGAGATAATTATAATCCAAGAGAAGCGTCTCGAGATTCGTTTGTCTGACGAATGCGTCCTCGTCGATATGACTTATGCGATTGTTCTTGAGATCGAGATACGTGAGTTGTTCCAAAAAATGAAAATAACCCTTTGTTATTATTGACAATTTGTTGTCGGACAGATAGAGGGCCGTTGTATTTTTCGACTCGTTAAACGCACGATAGCCAATATCGACGATACCACAATTCTCCAAATGTAATTCAACATCGTCGATCGTTTGTACGGCCGTAGCGTCCTCAAAGGTCACACTAACGAGGCACGAGTTCGTGCTCAGGCAAACGCAAAGATGATTGTACGAGCGACAATCGTTTGTATCTTTGAACGCGACGCTGGGACGCAACGATGTGAACAAATAAATAAATACATACGGCACGAATACGAGAAAACGTGACATTGTTGGCACCCGCTAGCTCGGGGGTGTATATATGCGCGTGATTGTGCTCTCGTTATAATACTTCGTAAACTTCAAGATCACGACTGAATATTACTTCGATGCGGCTATACTCGCGTCTGAACTCTCGTTCGCACGAGCGAGGAATAATAATGGAAGAAAAACAAAAGAAAATAACATTATCGAGAGAGAGAGAGAGAGAGAGAGAGAGAGAGAGAGAGAGAGAGAGAGAGAGAGAGAGAGCGCAGCGAGAAGAATATTTCCGATAATTTTACTTGATTTATTACATCGCTTGAGTCACTGCACGGTTTATGAGAAAATACTTCTGTCGTGTTTCGTGTAAATATAATCTTCGATGATTATAGTCCAGTCATTGTAGCCATTTTTTCTGCAATGTCCTATAGAATATTGCTTTTGCTTTTGGAAAAGATTCAGGGGTGTCCCCTGAGTGGAAATTCAAGTTGGCGAGATGCGGGGGGGTCAAGCTTTAGCCACCATATTGGAAAACACGTTTTATCAAGTATCTCGCGAACCATGCATCGTACGACAAAAAATAGTAAAGACCTTTCTAGTAGACAACGAAATTTTCTACAACTTTTATTTTAACATTTTTCCTGTATAGTGCATGGTTTTTGATTTACAGCGCGTCAAACTTTTCCAAATATGCTTATTGCTGAATAGTTAACGGTTGATGTAACAGTAAAAATGGCGATGTTTGGTAAAGTTTGCCGCGCTATAAATCAGAAACCATGAACTATGCAGGAAAAAGTTTCGAATAAAAGTTGTAGAAAATTTTGCTATCTACAAAAAAGATTCCAACTATTTTTGTCGTACGATCCACGGTTTATGGGATATTTGATGAAACGTATTTTACAAGATGGCGGCTGAAGCTCGACTCCCCCGCGTCCCGCCAGATTGAATTTACACTCAGGGGACACCTCTGAACTTTTTCCAAAAGTAAAATAAATTCTGTAGAAGATTGCATTATGAGCTTACTTTTTTGGCTAGAATGACTGGACTATTATTCGTTCTCCATACTGTGGAATAATACGATGAGGAAAAGAAGAGAGAAAACAAAAATTAAGTTGAAAAATGTGGATATTGGCTTGCTCGTAATTTTTAGAAATTTCACGATGTTTCTATCTGAGAAAGTGGATTTTTCGGAATATTAAAGATTTGAAAAAAAATATACAGTCAAAACCTCGGTCCCTATCCCCTCAGTCCCTGTCCGATCCGTAACTCCAGTCCCCATATCGACCGTTCCAGTGTCGTATAAAAAAAAAAAGATTTATAGAAAATTTTCATCGTTTCGTGACGAATTCGTGCCCGGGGGGGATAAAATCAATCGGTACGGATCTGCAACTCTTTCGCGATTGGACGAGCGTCTTTCTCAACAGTGAGCTGTTCCGTGGACAGGGACTGAAACCTTCGGTCCCAAGAGTGGACAAGGACCGGGGTTTGACTGTATATATATTGTATATCTGGACTATTAGCACTGTAATATTAGCACTTTATCGCGAAATTGAAAGAATTTGGAGCGAAAAAAATTATTCAAAACTTAAAAAGCGATCTGAAATTATTCATTAATTTTACATGAAAATTGCAAGAAACGAGAGAAGGGTGAAGCAAATATTTACGAAGATCTTTTTTTTTTTCTTCGAAGTTTGAATTTCGGTCTATTTGGAACAAGTAGTCCGATGTATAGTTCCTCGTATATTTTTTTAAATCACGAAAACAAAGCTTTCACTATGAGAAAGCAAAAAAATAATAATAATAATAATTACGAGGAGAAAGACAAAGAATTGTTTGTAATTGTGCAATCGTGATGACATATCAGAGACTTCATCGAGTTCGAATTTCACACACAGTTGAAGAATAGAGAGAATTATTAAGTGAATTTGTAAATGTTCGTTTCATCGATATTTTCTTTTTGAAAATCTCGAATATGTTTTCTTTCACATGATTTATCGAGCACACGGGTTATTTAACGAAAATTATAAAAATTGTTAAAAATTCTTCGAAATGGAACAATCTTTCGATGCAGCATAGAAAAAAAAAAAAAAAATTCCACGGAAAAATTCAATTATATACATTATAAACAATGAAGGTAAATTTATGGGAAACTTTGTGTGTCATAAAAAATATTAGATATGACAATTCATGAAAAAAAAATAATAATTCTTCCGAATATTTTGTTAACTTTTTTTTTTAATTTTTTTGTTACTAACATTTCAATATTATTGTTGTTGAAACTCAATATCTTCGGTGTCTTCGATATCGTTGATTTTTTTTCTAACTCATTCGGATCTGGTACAATTTACAATGACTTTTACCGTTGGATGGGAATGTAAGTGAAAAACATCCTTGTCGTTGTAAGAATTAACTATTTATCGGTGAGATGTGCTATAATTAGATATGTGGGAATATAAGCGTCGCCGGGACGGGTGCATTGATCGTTATACTCAAGCTCGTTCGTGTCGTATGTTTTGTATGTTATTATAAATCCGACACACGTTAGTACATTATCGCTTTCGTATTTTTTATCCGGAATCCACGACTATATAACGTTAAATTTACTTTGAGGATATGAAATTTTCATGTGGGTTTATGAATTTCGTGGATCAAAAGTTTCGTTAAAGTTTAAACGTCAGATTTCTGTGATACACGAGGATAAACATATGCATTGGAGTCTATGAGAGTGTGAAGGGAATCGGAGCCAAAAGCTTTTTGAACTCGGAGAATTTTCTACGAAAAAAAAATCGACAAGTTTGACCCAAGATATTTACGAATTATAAAAGATTTTTTTGGCTCAAACGTTTTTTTTCACATACGAAGTTTCGAAATTATTCACTACACGAGTAATCTCAAACTAATAAGCAACACGTAAACATGTTGCAACGTTTTTTCTTTATGTTCTCCTTGCCCTATAAAAGGCTCACGCACACACAAGTGTGTGAAAGTTAAGGAAACCTTCGCGAACGATATATGTAAAAATGCCAATACATAAATAAACAAAAACTCACTCGGGTACATGAATCGCAAGGGAAGATTGCAGGTTCGATATATGTCATCGGTTCTCGGTCCAGAAATTTCATACGTAACCTCGTTTGTATATTGTTCCTTGCTATCGCTGCAGGGACACGAGGTTTCTGGCATATTTCTCGTTTATTTCGTTCGTCGAACTGTCCACAGCACAAATACGTTGTCTTATTTAATTAAAAAAAAAATTTTTTCACGTTATTTCGAATGGCACGGCACTATAGAGTGTCACGAGAGTTTACGAGGGAAAAGAGAATTTCGTGTATCAAGAGAAAAACAAAGGGAACCCTATGTTATACACGTTGTCATGGTAAAAAGCAAAACAATTTCACAAAATGTTGAAAGATATTCGATCAACGTCGAAGATACCCGGTACACGGTCGATCGATAAACGATAATTACGAAACTTATCATATACACTGATGGATCTTGCACAAAAATTTCTAAATCTTTTTCTTTATTTCGGACACTTTTAAAATAGAGATTTTTTGCACGAGAAGCGAAAACGAAAGTTAAATTTACGTTGCGCTCCTAGAAAAAAATAGAGTCCTATAGAAACGAACCAAAAGTTTGCCATCAGTAAACAAGTGATATCAATAGTGGCGCCATCTCGCAGCAGTTATTTTATCGCAATTGGTAAGTCAATTGCGAGAACATAAAATGCTGAGAACATAAAAATAAAATTTAGTGTACATCGTGTACATCCACGTTTAAAGATCTTTAAGATACTCTAGAAACATGAAACAAAAATTCAAACATACAGAAAGAAACATTGATGTGTACATTTTTTTTCATGGCCTAGACGGTTGCTGTCTTGACGACTGCCGAAACTCTGTCCGTGAGATGGCGAAACCGATCATTTTGAATTATCGTTTACTCAATAGATTATGTTCAATTCTTTTTATAGAAAAAATATCTATAAAAAATGTTTAAACAGAAAATATGTTTCATGTGTTTGTTCTAGCCGCACGTGATGAGTTTTTAATTACCGTCTACTGATCAACTGGATACCTGTAACGTTGACCACACCGTGAATCCTACTCTCTCTTATCTTCACTCATGCAACACTTTTTTTTAATTCGTGTGCCTTCAGTCGAGTAATCGAGATGTCGCCCCTTGTTCTTTATTATTTATTGTTATCGTAGTTTCGGCGTTGACAGAAACATCGGAATTGAGCGTTTATAATTATTTCGCAACTATAGTGCAATATTTTGTTGAATAAATTCGAGCGAAATCACATCAAAATTTATGTCGTGAAATTCAATATTGAGTAATCCTAAAGTCCAATCAGATCCAACGGGTAATTTGGTCGAAGAGAGGTTATAAAACTGTCAAAATGGTGCAATGGAATTACGAGGTTGGGATTGAGCACCCGATAGATCGTCTGTGGGACTTTGGATAAAATAAATGTTTGAAAATAGTTGAAAGTCCGACAGCACGATTTTGGATTATTCCGTGATATTTCGTCACGATCGTTATACTTGTTGGAACGAGTTCACGGACGGAAGATACGCTGTCAAGGGCGTTCATCGGCAAGAAAATGCAACAGGAGGGGACACCAAAATTTCTCAAATGTCATCAGGGTAGCGTTCGAGGAGTCGCTTTCAGTCCGAGGGTATGAGGAGTAAAAAAAAAAAATCTTTCCTTTTTCAATTCCATTGCTAGGTCGTTCGCGATAAATACGAATTTCTTATATTTTACAAAAATCTTTCATTGAGTACGTTTACACGACGCTCTTATTCTGGGGTTACGAAAACCGGCGTAGCTAAATCAGGCGTTAAAGTGCGTGTAAACGGGTCCTATTACCCGCTTTACGAGGTAAAGCGGGTGTTAGGTACCGTGTAAACGCCTGCTTTAACTACGCCGGTTTTCGTAACACCGGATTTAGAGCGTCGTGTAAACGTACTCATTTTAACAAACCAGAGCTGTTTTATTTGAAAAATTGGTTAAAAAATTTCGTCAAATTTCTTAAATTTTTTTCTTCCTCCGGGATCACCTGGAACAATGAATATTCGTTGATTCACGAACGACTTTGCAGATATTTGTTTCTATCGCACGGAAAATTTACAGCTGTGGCGAATCTTTTGATTGTTATATTTGAAAAAAAAAATATTTCTTCAATTATTTGTATATCAAGAGCGAGTATAACGAGGTTTTGCACTGGAATGTTATTATTTTCTCATGATATGAATTTTTTGATATTTCTGAGTACAGATGAATTTTTTTCGAATTTTTTCTAACGGAACCTTTCTACGAGAATCTATCAAATATTTTCAACTGTTTGATCGATTTCTGGCAATATCAAACAAAAAAATTCTTAATTTATATGTATATGGAAACAGCAACTAATTCCGTTCTCATACGAAAAAAAAAAAATTCCGAGCGGTTTAAAATTTTATTAATGCAAATTTATAAACAATCTTTTGGCATTATTATTATTTTTATCGTTATTATTATTATTATTATTATTATTATTATTAGTATTATTGAAGGTCAATATTATTATCACGCTATATTATTATAATATTATTATTCGTTGATGCTAAGATCACGTGCTGCGATACCAATTATAAAGATAATACCGTCGACTGATCCATGAAAGTTTAGAAAAACAATTTTGCTCGACCAGCGCTAGCTCGACTACAACGCTGCGCTGTAGTAGCTGTCTCAATTCAAGCCATCGTGTATCGAGCTTTCCGCGCTCGATTCCCGTAAATATTGTGATTATTTCTGATTAACCGATCCTCGCTATCAGGACAGATATCTCTTTTGTTCGGGTGGATACGATGGCAAGGTCAACTTTTATTCCGCCCTACGAACGGAGTTTCTCATGTGCTACAAGGTGACGCCTCTGACTCATGAAAAAAATGTCAACGCCGTGCGCTTTACGTCCGACGGTTCCAGAGTGAGTTACGAAAGAGCTAAGAAAGTCCTATCCTCGTTTCTAGTTACTTTATTTCAAGGGGCAACGAAAATTCAGACGAACCGATGGATTATCGGTTTTTTTTTCTTTTTAATTTTATTTGAAGTCAGAAAATTTTGGAAAATTGAAAAAAAAAAAAAAAAAAAAAAATTTTTTTTTTAATTAAAAAAAGTGGGATGGTCACATAGAATTGATTTCTCGAAAACTCAGATATATGTCGTGTATCTTTTTACAATATTAGACTGGTACTAAGCCGTGATCAACTGTTTACGATATATTATGCGCTCGTAGACTCAATTCTATCTTATGGTATAATCGGCTGGGGAGGAGCTCGGGATAATACCCTAAAAAAGCTCCGGACTATCCGAAACTGTATCATTAAGATAATGCGGAAAAAGGAAAAGGAAAAGTGTTTGCAAAATGTATGCAAATACTCGGGGGCAATTTGAACTGCTCATTGTTAGTACCGCAATGCAAGAAAAGTGTAGGATAGAGATCGGAGATGCTATCGTTGCATAGCGGCAAAAGCAATAAATGTATTTGAGCAGCAAAAGCGAGGAAATATACTGACGACGCACCGGAAAAACAGGAAAAAAAAAAAACAATAGAGCAAGCTGTAAGGAATATACCTTTTGATATATTAAAGGCAAAAAGTATAGTAAATATAAAAAAGTAAAATAGTATAGTGCAAAAAAGTACAAGAGCACTTTGTTTATAAAAGTGTAAATTAAAAAAAAAAATAAAAGGCATAAGCTGCATCCCATTCCAGTGATCGCTAGGGAGTATAGACTACTTTAGATCTTAGGCCCGGGATGCGGACAAGTGCATTCCCGTATGTATATTGAGAAGTCTAGGGAGGATAGAAATTTTTGTCGGAAGGATTATGAAATGTAATATTTATGTGTAAATGTGAATTATAAACTTTGTTTTTATACAATGTCCTGTATCTCCGCTGTACGACTCAATAAATTAAAAATTAAAAAAAAATAAAAATAATTGCTCCGGATATGATTTTGCGTCTTTCGACAGGTTCTCGCAGCTACGAATTCACGAAGACTCGTCGTAATTGACGTGGAGCGAGGTGAACAGCTCTTGGCGTATGACAATTGCACATTCAGCGGGAGAAATCGTACGGGATTGGCGACCGATCCGTCGGGACCAAATTTAGCAATATCCGTCGCGCCGAACGGTCGGGGTCTCACCCTCATAGATCTGAGAATGCCCCTGCCGTTGGATCTGGTTTATGACGTGGGTATCAGAATATCGTGAAAATGAGAGTCCGGTGTGGAAAAAAATTTTAAAATTAAAAAAACAAAAAAACGAAAATATGAAAATTGAAAAAAAAAAAAAAATAAAAATAACGAAAGTATGAAAAAAAAACGGGAATTAAAACGTTTCGAATCATATATTTTCAGTTGCACGGCTCTGTTATAAGAGATATATGTTTTTTACCGTCTTCATGGCCTTGGCAAAATTCGATATTAACGGGAGGCTCCGATGGTACGTGCAAAGTATCCTCATCCGATGGGCGCGTACTGCATTCTTTTCAGACCGGACATACCGTCAACACCGTCTGCGTCACGCCCGAACCATTCAGTAGAACCGACGAGGATGATTTTTACAGTAAGTTTCGTCGACTTCATCCAAAAATAGCGAATTTGAAAATTTACAAATCTCTCTCGGCTCTTTACGATCAAGAAAGGTAACTACTTTGTTGAGCCAAAAAATGTTCGATTTTTTAATGCCAATTTTTTATGCAAAAAATGTTAATTTTTTGCCATACCATAAAAATAGATAAAAAATAGATCAATTTTTTATTGCAAAAAATGTTAAATATAGAATATTGATATTTGGTATGTTTATACTGAGCGGTCTTTATTGAACATGATGATGTCATTTGAAGTTTGACAAAACATGATATCGGGAGTGAGAGGAGCCACGTTTGTCGGTGCGTCGGCGATGAAATTCTTCGCTTGCGGAAGTCCCAAGTCCTGGACAGGTGATCCGAAGCACGAAAAATTAAACGTATCTTTACTTTGTACAATATTGCGTATAAGTTGAACTAGAATGATGAAGAAATATTGAAAAATTAAAAAAATAGTGAGCGATCGAAGGGGAAGTTTAGTTTTTTCTCGAAAATTTTTTGCAGTTTTTTGTTCAATAAAATAAAAACGTTTGAATATTTTTGGATAATTCTTCTAGTTCGACTTGTACACAATATTTTACAAGGTAAAAACATGTTTTATTTTTTGCTTCGGATCGCCTGTTCGGGACTTGGGACTTCCGCAAGCGAAGAATATCATCGCCGGCGAACCGAGATACGTCGCTCTTTACTCTCCGAATACCACGTTTTGTCAAACTTTAAAAGATATCGTCATGTTCGATAAAGACCGCTCGGTAAACATACCAAATATCAATATTCTGTATTTAATATTTTTCGCACAAAAAATTGGTGAAAAATCGCAAATTTTTTGGCCCAGCAAAGTAGAAACCTCCTGTAACATTAAACCTTTAAAAATCGACACTTTTACTTCTGTATTTTAAAATTAAATTTTTTTTTGTACAAATTAAACTTTAAATACAATCAAGATGTAACACCATTTTATGGAGAAAGGATTTAGGGAAGCATAGTCGAGGTATCAAATAAAAAAGAATGTTAATCGTTGTCTGAGAGGCTTCGTAGCGAGACTCCTTCGTGCAGGAATTTTTCAGTGAATTAATTGGCTGGCTTATAACTTGGCCTTAACTTAATGTTTTTCGTATAAAAAATTGGTGAAAAATCGAACATTTTTTGGCCGAACAAAGCAGAAACCTCCCTCAATTTTCTACGGTATCTCCGTCAGCGATAGTTTTTATCGAACGTCCGAGTAAATTGTGCACTGTCAAACTAATTCAGGATATCTCGTGAAAAAAATTAAATCTTTTCCAAGTAAATTAAAAAAAAAAAAAAAACAAAAAACATTCCATCGATATGCCAAAAATGGCTCTGTATTCAGAATTTTTTTTTTTCCGAGTAGAAAATAATTGGTACACGCATTTTATAAAAATCCCGAGGAGCATTCGTTAATTTATTTTTTCAATAGAAATTCAAACGAGAGCACAATTTTGACTTCTTAGAAGTTTGAAAAAAATTCTACAATAATTCAAGCTAATGGTAGCTCCAGCATTTGAATTCAGCAATGAATTCTCAATTTTGTGAAAATCATAACTTTGTAACTGCTGATCAGATTCAAACTATTAAAAAAGAATATTTTTTATTATTTTTGCCCTTTTCGAAAAAAAAAAATATGCCATCATCGGATAAAAGCTCATTTTCGGGATATAAAAGAAAAAATTGAATAATTATCCCAAAAACTGTCTAATGAGCTTTTCTCCGATGACGGCATATTTTTTTTTTTTCGAAAAGGGCTAAAAAGAAATTAAAAATATTGTTCTTTTAATCGTTTAAATCCGATCAGCAGTTACAAGGTTATGATTTTTACAAAATTTAGAATTCATTAATCATTATCTCGAGTACCAAAAATAGTGGGAGGGATAAAATTTTGGTGAAATTTCATCGATATGTTGTTCTTCGAAATGCTCATACTGAATAATTTTTTCGAGACAAAAAAAAAACAACGGAGTGGCCGAGTTGACAAGAGCATTAATCAAATGCAAATATTTGCCAAAACCATTTCTGTCGAGTTTAAAAAAATCTCATTGGTCCATTCTTTCCGAAATTTTTTCCTTTTTTTTTTTTACTCTGATCAAATTATGATTCGATGCAACTTTCTTTGTATTCTCAACCCCCCAAAAAACACCATAAATGGTGTACAAAAAGTTGAGACAAGTACATTTCCTTGCATCGTTTTATCTTTCCTTACAAAAATATGTCAAACATAAATAGTTGTAAAATAAATCCTCACAAAAAGTTCTCAAATAAATTCAAATCATCCAACTCACAGTTGCCAAGTACATCCAGCATTTTTATTGTTTCTATTATTTATTAACCATTTATAATTAGGTCACAACGCCCGAAAACGTCTTGAAACGGGACTTAGGGACTTAATCTAAAAATGTATTGTTTGAAAAATTTTTATTGAAAAAAATTCGGATTGAAAAAAAAAATTCGAACGAAGTACTTGGCGAGTTATGTAAAATGACTGTACGGACTACCTGTTACGAACTCGCCAAGTACTTCGTTCGAATTTTTTTTTTCAATCCGAATTTTTTTCAATAAAAATTTTTCAAACAATACATTTTTAGATTAAGTCCCTAAGTCCCGTTTCAAGACGTTTTCGGGCGTTGTGACCTAATTATAAATGGTTAATAAATAATAGAAACAATAAAAATGCTGGATGTACTTGGCAACTGTGAGTTGGATGATTTGAATTTATTTGAGAACTTTTTGTGAGGATTTATTTTACAACTATTTATGTTTGACATATTTTTGTAAGGAAAGATAAAACGATGCAAGGAAATGTACTTGTCTCAACTTTTTGTACACCATTTATGGTGTTTTTTGGGGGGATTTGGCT
The DNA here is from genome assembly GCA_963564615.1 of Rhorus exstirpatorius. Taxonomy (NCBI): domain Eukaryota; kingdom Metazoa; phylum Arthropoda; class Insecta; order Hymenoptera; family Ichneumonidae; genus Rhorus; species Rhorus exstirpatorius. The sequence goes on from OY751317.1 coordinate 31,049,905, forward strand.
TCTTTTTGCAAAGGATTATATATATTTTTACCATGTAACTTCTATGTGAAAGCTTCGAATGGTGACTGCTCTGCTCAGGCTAGAATTAAACAATTTTTGAGGGGATGAATTTCGTCTTTCCAAAACATTTCGTCATGCGATGGTTTCATTATTTTACAAATTCAGAGGCCCCAATCTAGCAACTAAGACATTAAATATCATTTGCATTTCGTTTATTAGATCCTTAAGGGGGTCAGGTACCGAAAATTTCACATCCAGAACCACTAACGGTAGAGACTTGCTAATTTTGGTCTTGATATCATTTCTCGTATCAAAATACCTCACATTGATAAAATTTCGAAAAATTAATTTTTCCACGTGTTTAAAATAATTTTTTTCGAATCCGTTAAGATAGGTATCGGAAATCCCATCTGCTAGATTGTTCATTGTGACCCAAAGAATGTGTAAAAAAATCTACAACCCTCAAAGTTCAAAATTGTAGGAGGAGATACCATTTAATGGCAATGATGTTGAAATTTGCATCGTTGGAATGCAACGAAAAAAGTTTGAAAAAAATCATTTCCAGTATTGTCTCGAAGTCAAAAATCGTTTAAACCTTATTTTCGGTTTTTTTTTTTGCGATCTGGGGCCTAAATATGCCAGAGAAGCGTCAGAAATACTGGAAATGATTTTTTTTTTAATAAAAAAAACCTATTTTCGTTGCATTCCAACGATGCAAATTTCAACATCATTAATGGCACAACAATTTCCAAATGTGTGATAAATTAATTGGTAGAATATAATAAGAAGAAAATGGATTCCATGGCCTGAATAAAAAAAATTCTTCGATATGATCAAGTAATAAAACTTTACCTGGACGAAATTATATAACAACACTTACCACAATGAATAATCTAGCAGATGGGATTTTCGATATATCAACGGTTTCGAAAAAAATTATTTTGAAAATAGGGAAAAAATTAATTTTTCTAAATTTCATGAGGTATTTTGATATGAGAAATGATATCAAGACAAAAATCAGCCAGTCTCTACCGTTAGAGGTTCTGGATGTGAAATTGTCGGTACCTGACCCCCTTAATAAGCTTAGCAAACTTCAGAATGTTCCATGCGTACAACATGTTATCAATGAGGTATCCCGATTTTTGAGAATACTCGCATGACCTATCCGAATAACTTTGAGTATTTGATTCTTGATACAATGCACCATCGCTAAGATATAAAATCATAGGCATCGCTTTTCGATAGTCTGTTTATAATATTGAGCTTTATGTTTTTTTTCTTAGCGATGGAATGGTAAAGCTTTGTTTGTACAGATACCAACTGAATGCAGACTCAACCCGACCCACGTAATTCTGCTCATAAAAGTCACACACATAATTAACTGAACACAGAAAAATTCGACACATTGCACTGTAAAACAAAAAAAATCCCATGAAGCGACATAACCCAGACAAACTCAGCCTATAATTAAATTGGTGCAGAAAAACCCAATGCACCATCGGCTTGCTCCAATTAAACTGGACATATTGCCAATTCAACATGGAAAAACTCGATGCATCACCAATTCGACATGCAAAAACTGCCAGGGCATGCCAACACAGAAAAATTCTCCCTTGGCGTAACTCGCCACAGCGAAACTTTCGTGGCACAGCTCGGCCCGCTCCAACTCTACACAGTCTAACGGACTATGGTTGCGTCGGTTGAGAATTGAAGCGGACCAAGTTACGCCGCATGAGAGTTTTCGCTGTGTGAAACTGTACCATGGGAGAGTATATCTCCATCGAGATAGCCCGTAGGTGATTTTTTGTGCGTCGAGTTGGTGATGCGTCGAATTTTTCTATTCCAAATTGGTGGTGCATTGTGTTTTATTGTAGCAAGTTGATGGCGCAACGAGTTTCTTTTTATCAAGTTAGATACGGGCCAAATTTATTGGGTCAAATCCCTGTATGGGGAAATGTTTTTGTGACGGCTTAGCGATGTAACTAATTTTTCTGTGTTTACTTGATGACGCATACTATTTTTCTGTCTAGAATTGTGTGAGCTTCTCTGGTTTGCATTCAGATGAAATCTGTGATAATAAGGCAGTGCAGCTGGGACTTGTATGATGTCAAATAGAATACTCGGAGTTGATGGCGTAGATCATGTGCGGATTAAAAAACGTTAGAAGAGCTCCGGCATATCGATAACAAGCAATGCTCACGGAACCTTTTGAAGTCCTGATGATCCTGAGAGAGGGAAGAGATACAAAAAGAAAATATTCAATCGAAATTACACGATGCAAAGAACTTATGAAGTTCACTTGGAATTTAAATATCATTTAAATAATAATTAAAATGAAATAAACAATGTTAAAAATAAAAATGCTGAATGTACTTTGATGTTTGTGGAAAAAAACACAATTCTGTTTCATTAATATACTTTAAACTTTATTTAATTAATAATCAATATTTTTTTTTCGAAATACACCAATATAACCACTAAATGGGGAGTCATATCACTACGAGAACGCACCTATAAGTATATAATTTTTTTTTTCACCGGTTCTGTCCGAAAATGATAAAATAATACTCTAACACTGTTCGTTTTTTTTTTTTTTTTTCAATTTATTTTTATACTTCACTTTCGTAATAAAACCTCTGAACTTTCATCTCAAAGTAACGATAAAAAAATCGCGTAAACGACTTTCGGAAATGCCGAAGCAACGAAGGCAGCTTCGTTAACCAAAGATCATACGTAACATGACATACGTGATTTCAGCCTTTTAGCCTGGTGTGACAGGTGAGCGATGAATTTGCGGTTAGATTCACGGGCGGTGCGAAAATTTGTGGCGGAGACAAAAAAAAAAAAAGAAAATGATGATGATGATGTACGTCGAATGAAAATAATAAAATGCAATATCTCCCATATGTCAATAGCTACAGCATTCATTTGGGTACCGATCGAAAGAGAAAAAAAAATAAAAAATATTCGTGTTGATATCATTTCCTAAGTCCGTATAATTCATTAATAATTCGGAAAATAAGTTTCGTTATATAGATATACTCCCGTGTATAAGCCAGATGTGTGGCGTATAAGAGGCTGTAGTACCTCTCGACATGTCGGTAAAGGAGAGGAAATGTACTTGTCTCGAGGCACTACCGTGCCTCTTAATATGATTCGTTTTTTTTCCCCTTCTTCTCATCTTTATCTCATTTGCACTGTCGTAAAAATTCTCACAGAATCGGAAATTTATTTTATCGTAAAATGTACTTTGTTTTTTTTTTCCTCCCCCGTTCTTTTCAAGGCCTGATAATGAGCGGTGGAGATCTCGTGTCTGCATACGTGCCGGATTCGGGAATTCAGCAGCATCTAAAAGAGCAGCAAGACTTTCCAATCTGGAAGCTGAGATACAATTCTAACGGGAGCACACTTTATTCCGTCTGCGACGGTGGAATTTTACGACGTTACAGAAGATATCCGGATCATCACGAGTATCTCGGTGAGATTTATCGTCACAAGGCTGATATTCAGGATCTCGATGTTTCACCTTACGACGAATGTATCCTTTTTCTTTCAATATTGAAGAAAAAAAAAAAAAATCTCTTTTACTTTACGAAAAAAAAAAAAACCACGAAATCAAACATACGAAGCTTCCCCGATGGACAAAGCTCGACGTAGGGGACGAAAGGAAAAAAAAACACAAACTAATTGACCGATACAATAATCAGATATCATTACGGCTTCCAAAAATCGCAGCGTTGGCGTTCTTCTTCTCGGTTCGCCCAATCACGGTTTCACCGAATACACCGAGCTCACATGACGAGGAAAAAAAAAAAAAAAACAACAAAAAAACGCACAAACCGTCCCCGTAAAAAATATAGCTTGGAGTAAAAAGAAAAGAAAAAATTGGCCCTATCGTTGGCCAGTCTGAGAGGAACGAGGTGATTCGCTCCATAATACAATTTTGCTCGTCGTCGATTATCACTGGAAAGAAAAATATGGCAAATGATCGAAAATCTCTCGTTTAAAATTATTCGATATAATATTTAATTTTTATCATTCCTCCATAACGATTATCCATAATTATTTGGATATTCGATGCACAATTTTATCATTATCCAATAATAATTCGTGAATCGTTGCTCTTTGCATCTTTGCGAGCCTAAAATTGCAAAAATTCAATTTGATTAAATTCACACGAGGTTGCATTATTTATTTAACCTACGATGAATATTCGATGCTGATTTAATAATTTTTGGTAAGAATTTACGTGCGGAGATCGGGAAAGATGCAATTTTTTTTTCTTTTTTTTCTTAATATTCGCGATTATCTGACGATTTGTCGATTAAAAACAAAAATTGCCGAATACAGCTCTGCCAAAGTTACGTCATGATAATCGATATTGTTACGTAAAATATATCAATATAATTTCATTCGGGTTCGAAATAAAAAATTTTTTCGAGCTTTTGCCCTAATTTTTTTTCTACCCACGAATAACTCATTGGAACGAAATTTTCCTCGATCCTTCTACTCTGCAGCCGGTCCGTAAGAAAACGAGTAATCGAGTCGTTTGCTTCGATCGCTCGTTCGTGTCAGACTGGTCTTTTTCGCGCATCTAATAGTCGAGTTGACTTGGGTTTGGATTAGGCTCGGTGATGAGGCGTCAAGGTAGTCCTCGTGCTAAAATAGTGCGAGAAAGTTTCCTATGCAGGGTAGACGTACCGGTTGTGGCCACTTTGAGCATTTTCGAACATTCATTTTTACGAACAGAGTTCACATTATTGCAAATTCAGGACTGAAAAAGTGATCGATACAACCTTTAAGGTACACAGAATCGAATTGTTATCATTTAAAACCTTTTCCGATCATGACGAATAAGAAAATATGATTTTATCTCGTAGCTGTCATTATCACCATTCGTGGCCACATTTGTACCACTTTTGGCCATCCGAATTACCAGTTGTGGCCATCGAGCTTTGAATTGGTATACGAATGCGCTAAAAACGAAAAGTGGAGTTTTCGACAATCAGTATCGGCAGATTCGAGTTAAAAATAGTTATTTATTTACGTGATAAACATATTACTGAAATGGTATAAGCTTGCTCTATTTGTGCCATGAGCTGGCCACAAATGGAACAATCACATTTCGAATGTACCACTTTTGGCCACCGCACAACTGTCAAGTATTTTACATTTGTGGCCATATGGCCGCAAATAGAACAATCGCGTTTTGAATGCACCACTTTTGGCCACCGCATATTTTTCACGTATTTCAGCTGATGTGTCGGTTTTTTTGCGATTCCAACCCGCAAAATGAGCTTTACCTGATAAAATATAAATTTTTTATGGGGCAAAATGACTTTAGATCCTTTGGATAATGAGAAACCGTGTAGTCTTCTCACCTCGGGATCCCTTAAAACTTCTGAGAAAAGAAAACTAACACCAACCGCTCAGCGTTGACAAATTTCGTCATATTTCGTTGAAATAAATTAACAGATAATTCAATAATGCAATCGATAGCGGTGGGCAAACATCTCGAATATCGAAATATTACGCCCGACGAAGTGAATACAAACTTTGAAAAACTCGAGGGAAATGTGGAGAATGGCCACAGCTGGTTACGTCTACCCTATCGCATGATAAAATATTTACACGGCACTAGTGGTCATATGCAGCGAACTTTTCATTGAGTCTGTACAGAAATGACCGTTGCACACGAAACCGTGCATATTCAGATACATTCACACCATAGAATATGCAGCTACTATATCTGTATATTCGCTGTGTGCAGTGCCATACTATTAGCGGCTTGGAACGGCTTGGAGCGCCCATGGTGGCGAGAATGCGCATGTTTTGCTGGAGTCGCGTAGTACAATTGAGGGCAATATAGTAGAAAAGTCGCGTAAAGGAAATTTAAACTGTTTTGTGAAGTCATATAAGAATTTTTTCCGCTACGCAACTTCGGAAATTAAGTTTTACGCGTTTCCGACAGCAATTTATAAAGTTGAGCAGCGCAAAAACTAGATTCGTTGGGTGCAAAAAAAAAACAAAGAAAGTTAAATTCTTGAGGTTCAAACGCGCATATTTTGTCTGGTATGAAAAATTCACGTCAGGATATTATAATACAAATAAATTGATTTTTTTTTCTCCTTTTTAGTAGCTCTCATGATTGGCTAACCGAATATGCAGTGAGCACTTCGCGAGTAATCGTTCGTCTTCGTTACAATCAAGTCCGAGTTACGTCTTTCTTGTGCTCGATACGAGCCTTGTCGGTTCGTATGACAAAAGACCGACAAGGTTCATGCTTAGCCTCAAATTGAGAAGGAAAAGTAGCCGTAAACTCATTTTCATTGCATCGCGATACGTCGATTTTTTTTTTTTTTCAACGCAGTTGAAAAAAAAAGTTTTTTCAACGCAGCACGAATACAAACGTTCGTTTATTAAAATTAATCCAAGAAGGTTTCGTCTGTGTAAATAAATGAGAGCTATTCCAGCAAAATTTGCGGAGTACAGCCGGCCGCGGCGCCACTTGGCTTTCTGCGCACAGCGAATATGCGTCGAATTTTCATTCGTATTGCATTCTTTTTGTGATCGTCGTTCGTAAAAACGAAACGGCAAATAATTTTGTTCTTTTTTTCCTAATATGTGAATAATGGTCTTCTTCCGGTCTGCAATTTTTTTAATTAAAATCTGGTGACGCGTTTAGTTGTAATATTTAAAAAACCGTGCTTGTATCAGGGTACAGAAATGCTTGCTATATGCTCTACACGTAATGATTGCTAACTTTGACATTGAATATCTCGAGTTGGGAACGGTAAATCTGCTTCAAATTTCACGAGCAGTTGGGTACTAGCATTCTCTTCGTTCATTATAAATTTCAACAAATTCTCATGAAAAACGCATTTGCACGAGGACTACCTTAAAGTTGTTCATATTCGTGTACAAAAATTCGATGGCTATCGTTAGAAGATTTATGCTCAAGTACGTTGTTAGTAGCAGTAAAAAGTTTTATTTTCATCGCCTTTTCGGCTTTTTACAATTCTCTTACACTGTCTTACATCAACACTTACATTCTAGCTTGTGTCTGTCCTCATTTATTATTATTATCATTCCGTTGCGTCCCACTCTACATTCTCGCTCTCCCTTACTAACGCTTTTTCTTACTCTCTCTCTCTTTCATTTTCCCTAAATAATTTGCAAATATTCACGTTTATTTCCCCTTTCAGCATCCTTATTAATTTGTCTTCCTTACATATTACTCCTCTTCCCTTTTCACATATAATAAGATGCTCCAATGTTTCTCTTTCTTGCTTGCATATCTTCAACGTCCATTCCCCTTCGCCTCTTTTTTTTCCCATCTTTTCCTATATTTCCACACCTTATAGCCCAAGTTTCCTTGTCCCCTCCTTTAATATCTTTCGTCGCCCAATTTTCGTCGCACGGTTTTTCGTCCTTTTTCTATTATATATTTATGGGTGAAAATGCCAATTATATGTAAGCTTTAAAGGCTTGAAAATTTCGATTTTGCTAAAATTTTGATGTGTTATTGGGTGTGCCAAGATACGTAAATCCCCCAAATTTTTAGATCTCTAGACCTTCACGTTAACGAGCTACACATTAATGAATTTCTCGATTTGACGTACGCGATTGTTTTTCCTTTATTTTTTAACACTTCCGGGCGTTAAAAAAAACCCAGCATGTTTTTTTTTTTTGTAAAAAAGTCGGATCTTTTCGAATATAAAATTCATTTTCGGGTAGAACTTCAGTAACAGTTAAAAAATCACGTGTTTTTGCAAAAAACCTGTTTTTTTTTTTTTTTTTTTTTTTTTTTTAATTCCATCAAAAAGCTGAGAATTTTTCATCAAAGTTAGCAAATTTTCCGAGTGGGATGATCATGGGTTCGCATCTGAGCTGCATTTGAGAAAAACTTGTACGCGTCCTTTGGTTCAGCGGGTGGAGCGATCGAACGGTTCATTTTGCAATTTCAATATTTCAATGTACTATTCGACTCGCGCAAAATCATCAAAAACTTTGAGTAGCAAAATCAAAAGTATGAAAATCTCGATACGAAAACGAGCGAGTGTCTCTGACAGCGACGTTTATGCGTTACCACTCGATACATCGCAGTCGATCTGCGCAGCCCTGTTCGCGTCGCAGTTAAGCTCAGATGCGAACCCATGGTCATCCCACTCTGAAAATTTTGTAACTTTACTGAAAAATTCAATAAATTCTCAACTTTTCGATGGAATTAAAAAAAAAAAAATTAAAATCGCGCACTATCATTGAAAAAAATAATAGGTTTTTTTTTGCAAAAACACGTGATTTTTTAACTGTTGCTGAAGTTTTACCTGAAAATGAATTTTATATTCGAAAAGATCAGACTTTTTTACAAAAAAGAAACATGTTGGGTTTTTTTTTTTTTTTTTCAACGCCCGGAAGCCGGAAGTGTTGAAAAAAAAAACAATCGAGTACATACGTCAAATGGAGAAATTCATTCATGTGTAGCAGCGGGAAGGCCTAAGGGTCTAAAATTTGGGGGATTTACATATCTTGGCATACGCAATAACATATAGAATTTCAGCAAAATCGAAATTTTGAAGCCTGAAAGCTTACATATAGTTGGCGTTTTCACTCTTATATTATAAATTGTTATTCGTCGAGTTTTGAATCCGTTCTCTTTCTCTCTCTCTCTCTCTCCGATCTTTCTCTTTAGATTTTACAATCCCTTGTCCATCAAATTCTCCATTATTTTTATATCTTATCTCTCTTTTGTCGCATCTATTATTTCCACCATTCCTAATTCCTTGATATACTCTCGTAAAGTCTTTTCCCCACTTCGAAAGTTTCTCGTTCGAGATTCCTCTTATTTATTCTCAGAAAAATATTTGGCTATCTATTATTCTTCATTTTTATTACAAATTTTATATATAGCCAAGCGCTCTTTCCCTAATTATATATTTGAATGATGGTATTCCCCAATTCTGTTCTCCACACGTATCCGGAAGTTCTTCCGTCTATTCCTAATGCCATTTTACAATACCTATTTTTGGCAAGTACGTTGTTATTTTACATTATAAATTTTTCTCTCTCTCTTCCTCATGAATTATCGTCGACCAGCTGATTTGACGATATATATCTGTACATTTTCATAACTGAGATTTTCGTATTCTCGTGAATTCCCTTTCGTTTATCGCTTTACGCGAATTTTTCTTTTTCTTCCTTCTCGGGTTAGGTGATCGATCGGTGTTTTTTTTTTTTGGGGGACTTTTGACGATCTTGACATTCTTCGAGGTGATACAAAAAAAAAAAAAACCAAACAAACAAACAAAACTGCCTTCGAGTATTGGCCTCGTTGCAACGGATATACGAGATGTATATTTTATTAAAATTATGAAAAACAAAAACTTTACTTATTATTTGTTAAATTTTCTTCTATGCGTGATCAAATCTCGCTGGCAATTTTATGAAAATTGCTCAGCTGGAATTTTTACGGAAAAATCGATGCTAGGTAAAAATGCTAGGTGTGATCATTATTTTTATTTATTTATTTATTTTTTTTGAGTGATCAGTGATTGTTTTGATTAAATGCGAAGTAATTATTCGTCATTTTTCAACGTTCATGACTTTTTTTAATCTCAGGAAGAAGGACTTTTCGTCGATTGGTCGAGACGTCTGACGAGGTTTCTTGACAAAAAAAATAAAAATAAAAATAAAAATAAAAAAAAAAACGAGCTGCAAGTACTTTTGACAATTGCACGGAGGAAGCGAGCACGAGAGTGCGTCGACGTTTATCATTCACCTCGCCTCGTAATGAGAAACATCAGATAGGGGTTCCCTTTCTACTTTTCCTTTTTTTTTTTTTTTCTTCTTTTTTCTTTTTCTTTCATTTCCTTCGTCGATAGCGTCGGGGTCAATGAGCCCCAGTTTTTCGCCAGTACATACGCCGCAAACAAAACTTGCATTTACTTACATGTGCCTGGCTTTACGGTTCACACGGTTTGGACGAGAATAATATTTTTTTTTTTTTTTTTTTTTTTTTCTTGCAAATTCGTGATTAGAAAAATTGACCGTTTTGAATTTTTCCAGCTGCATGCGAGAAATTTACTTGCCGTAACGAAATACGCAACGATTATTGTTTATTTGGAATTTTTCTATATGCATCGGTAGAAAATTTACATTTTTTTCATCTCCGTTTCTCAATTCGAATGAACCCCCACCACGATCGAGTTTCCGTCTACGTCAGTGCTTGCGTGTGTGTGTGTGTGTGGCTTTTTTTGCATGTACGGTCTTATTATCGTCGTAACTTCCAGTTGCGGTCTGGACATCATTAGGGAATTATTAACCGTCTGGGGGAAAAAAAAAAAAAAAACGATAGTGGCTAAAAATATTTGGCACTCGGCTCAATGTGCAATTAATGAGATCGTTCTTCAATTTCAATAAATTTTGTCGCAAAAATTCAAAATTCGTTAGCGACGAATAGTGGAAAAAAAGAAATGTGTTAAACGTCAGTTTGGGCGATGATGTTAGCGCAAAATATCCGGGGAAAGATAAAAAGTGCAAGTACACGTGTCACGAGTGCATCAACGAGCGTGATGCATATTTTTCGATGCAGTTTTAATTAAGGTAAGATGATAATCTTAATTATGGAGAATTAAAATGAAAATTCAAAATTTTTTTTTTCAATCGATCGAAATGCACGTAATTTAATAATTATAAATTTTTTTTTTCTCGACAAAGAGTAAATTAGTGAGTAAAAAAAATGGCAATTAATCGTAACGTAACGAAAAAAAAAAAACAAACAAAAAACAAAAAACGTTGCATGAAAATTTTTCAAATAAGTAACGCAATTTCCCATCAATTAATTACGGCAATTAATCATTGAATTATTTTTCAATGCGGAAATTCGATAATGAGTGAAATTAAAATATGGAAAAAATTGCAATTAATTGTAATGTAACGTACAAACGTTATAGTATACAATTTTTTAAATAATAATTAATTAAAAATAATATATAATTTTAAATAATTAAATTAATTCGGGAATTAATTTTTTTTTTTGAAAATTCGTGAATTAGAGTGCATAAAACGTGTCAATTATTGTCCGTAACTTATTTAATAGAAAAAAAAATACTTGAATATGATTTACATGAGAAATGTGAGAGCCTCGTAGTTGCAATTTTCAACGTTAAAACTAAAACGCGAAACATTATCTCTCGCTTCAATTAACATCTGCCGGTGGATAACCAGCCAAGACACTCGGAGCCGGATTTGTCATTAGTACAGCGAGGTTGAATCTATAATATTCACAGTATATATTGAGCCCTCGTGAATTCATTAATCAACTATGGGGATTGGGCAATCGCACTTGTACACCCATACACACACACACACACAAAGAAAAGTCGGAAGACGATAAATTTAATTCGTCAAGACAAAATATTCTTAAAAGTTTTTCTTCTTCCTCCTTGGCAATGATAAATAAATTCACATTTAAAAAAAAAATTTTTTTTTTCTTCGCAACGTCAAGCGATCGACGGATGTAGCTCAAGTATTTTCTTCAGAACCAGTTTAGGCTTAATTTGGCCAGCTTATTGAAATATAACTATCGATAATATGCCAGTCAATTTTTATTTGGTCACTGAATTAACATTCGAATGAAAAGAACAAAAGAAAAAAGAAAATTTTTACAAGAATTTCCAATTTTTCGTATTCACGGAAATCAAGGAGAGTGACAAATAGAAATGGGCTTCATTGGCATCGAGGATTAAAATTACCAATATTTTATTACAAATTATATTTTTAATCGAAATATATTTTGATTAAAAATAAAATTCGTAATTTATAATCGGAAAATCTAGATTTACAAATTATATAATTGTAATTTGTAATCGGAAAATTTGAATTACAAATTATATTTTTAATCTGTAATAGGAAAATTTTGATTACAAATTATATTTGTAATTTTGTAAGTCGAAAGTAAGAGAAATAATTTTTCGATTACCAATTAAAGATGTAATTTGTAATCAAAATTTTCGATTAATCGCAAGTTACGAAAGTATAACTGCATTAAGAAAGTAACTGATTACTGCCCAACTTTGGTGACAAATTATTTGTCAACATTTTTTTTCGCGTATCTCGGATGCTAGAAAATATTCTACACGCATCATGTATTGTTATTATTATTATTATTATTATTATTATTATTATTATTATTATTATTATTATTACTATTATTTTAAAAGTACCTTCCGAATTTATTTTTTTCCGGATTTATTTTTTTTTCCACGAATTTTCAATTATTTTTCTACCAATGTCAATAGTGGAACGAAAGATAACTAAAAATAATTCGGGAGCGTCATTCTCGAGTAAACTCCCAATTGTGAATGAAAAATCGTGCAATTTATTCGCGTTTCGGGAACAAAGAAGTGCTTGAGAGATTCAAAGAGAAAAGTAAATCTGAGATAAGACGCACTTTCGCCTATTCGCGGATCAATTTAAATTGGATTGGAAGGTGCTTGAACTTCCGGTAATGGCGAACCTTGAATAATCCGTTGGATATAAGATCCTTCGTGATTACGTGTGTTCCACGGACATTCTCTCATTGTCAGTCGAGGCCGGGATTGAGAGAGAATTTTGGTAATTATTAAAGGGTGGGAGAAAGAAAAAAGAAAACGAGGACCGACGTAAAGTGTGTATATACAGCTCGGTGCCCAACTTTGAGAGACGACAAAGTCCGAATTTGACAGTTATGACAACCGGAAATGAGACCGGAATGAAATAAAAGATAGATCGTTCGAGCATTTTCGTATTTGCTCTGCAAATGCAATCTAACGCCTGTTATAGGTATCAAAATAAATGCACGATTTACGTACGAGAAATTCCAAAATTCGTGCTTCGAGAGGTCATGATTTTTGACACTTGGAAGAATTATGATCCGTTGGAATTTCGATTCAACAGATTTCCCTCATCGAGTATATATGGAGCCGATGTGTATGTGGGCACTTGAGAACGAGTTTACGAGAAATTTGCTTCCTCATAGAAGAAGCTTTTTTTTTATGAAAAAAAATTCACGTTTTTGATGCCAATATGTTCGGAATGTGCCAAAACATCGTGAAAACACATTTAGAAAAAATGTCTGTGTGTGTGTGTGTGTGTACGAAAAAATGAAATTGCAATATCTCTTGAACCGCTCGAGTTATCGAACTGAAACTTTTACACGCTACTGAAACATGGAATCTCACGTGTTTGCTGAAATTATCAAAAAAAATTATCACGCGTGTCTGATTTCAGATGATTTTGAATTTTTTTCGAATCTTTGGTCACTCCAACTTTGGCAAATTTAAGGATATTCGCCTAAATTTTTTTTATACAAACAGATTAAGAGGCAAACATGTTCGGTATTGAATTTGGCAAGAATCGCTTTTGAGAGGTTATTGTTATTTAATAAAATTTTAAAATTTTCGAAAATCTTCTGTGATTGATCTAACTATCGTAAATTTGAGGCTATTGACCCAAAACTTTATTTTCATAAATATGCCATGGGACAAGGATATTTCATATGAAATTTGGCAATAATCGCTTAAGGGATTTCAGATTTCATAAAATTTTTTAATTTTTGAATAATATCCGCGATCGTTCCAACTATCGAAAATTTGAGGTTACATTCAGCCAAAACTGAATCACTCGAGGAGTTTCAGATTTCATAAAATTTGAAATTTTTGAAAAATTCCTGTGAACGCTCTATCGAAAATTTGAGGTTATTCAGCCGTAAACTTCTTACATAAATAAATTATGGGACAAGGATTTTTGATTTTTTATTTGGCAATAATCCCTTGAAGGGTTTCAGGTTTCATAAAATTTTGAAATTTTTGTAAAATGATCGCTTTAACTACCGCAAATTTGAGATTATCAATTAAAAAAAAAAAAAAAAAATAACTACCCCTCGCGTTTCTTGTCCATAAAATGGACAAGCATAAAGGATAAAAACAAAAAATGGGACTCGTAAAGTACATAAATTTTTTCATTTTTTAATAAAGAAAAGAATGGTGAACAGCAAATTCAATTTCATCGAAGTTTATTTGGTGAAAAATCCATTTCGTTCATTCGTCCATTCGTCGGTTTCTTGCTTACCAGCCCAGATTTAAAGTCGCCTGGGGTGGTTTACTACCCCCCATACATGCGTTTTAGGGTTAATTTGGCAAGAATCGCTCTTCGGGGGTTTCAGATTTCATAAAATTTTGAAATTTTCGAAAAATATCTGTGATCGGTCTATCGCAAATTTGAGATTATCAAACAAAAAAAAAAACATTTACACAAGTACGCTAGGAGACGGGACATTAAATTTCGCAGAAAAAAATCGAATTTAGAAGACAAGCGCGTGCAAATTGGAAACTCGCACGTTGCTTTCTCATTACACAGAACTTTCCCTACGAGGAAGCCAAAATTATACGAAAGCCATTTCTTCACATTTACGAAACTACGAAAAACCATCTCCTCACAGAGGCAACTTTTTAATGAGCAAGTAATATGCAAAGTTTACAATTTGCATGCTTTTTTTTTTTGCGAAATAAATAAACCAACAACGTTGAAATCAAAATGAGAGAAGGACAAAAATTGATTCCCAATGATTATCTTCGAGAATTTTTTGCTTGAAAGAACGGGTCTGTATAAGATGTACGCTCCGCGAGGGTCATGATGCTGAGTGGTAAAAATTCGGATATCAGCTATCGCGTAAAGTGCGTGATTGTCGAGAGCGAGAGAGTCTTCGGCGATATCGTGGTTACTCGGCAAAACCGTGATCGTCTTTACTGGACAAACGAGTCGCATTGTCGAGGCTTGGAGAAACGAAAAATTTGCAATTTGACGAAAGAGACATTGGAAATACCGGATTTCATGGCTCTGAACAGAAAGCCCAAAAATCGTGAGCTCAATGTCGGATTGACGAAGATATTGCCGTTGAATAACGAGCAGAGAACGAATTACGGATGGAAAAATGTTTCGAGGGACGACAGAAGAATCATCGATGACGATGATGGAAACGTCGAAGTGGAAAAAAAGCAAAGGGTACGTTTTTTTAAAATTTATTATTATTATTATTATTTAAATATAATCAATTATCCAGAGGTAAGTCAGAACTCGATGTTTTTATTTTTTTAAATTAGTTTATCGATGATTTTTCCCCTCATTTTCCTCATATTCAAAAACCATTGGGACTTTTCGAAATTGTGTGTGTGTTTTTTTTTTTTCAAATTTTTATCGATCCGATTTTTTATCGATAGTAACGAGTTCGAGTCCGTATGACAGTAACTCTTCCTTGCACTTTATTGGCGATTGTTGGGGCAATTTTGTGAATTGGAAATATTTTAATCCTGAAGTACGTTCTTTTTTTAAGACTGCATAGTTTCAAATCACGTTGCCCGTTTTTTCGCAAGAAATATAGATTTAAAAAATCACCTTTTTAGCGTAGGATACGTACGAAAAAATCTCCCCCTGCCACGAGTTCAAATGAAAAATGAACCCACTCAAATACTGTAGAAGTGATTCGTTTGGCAATAAATTTTTTCGCGAAATTATGAGCTTTCGATAGGTAACATAAGAAATTCGGGTCGTGAAATCGTTTGGCAAATTCGTGATCGGCGCGACTCGCACTAAGCTTATTAAGACGTAACCGATCAGCTGACAGCTCTCTGCTACGAGAGTGTTGGCAGTTCATTCGTACGAATTTCAAGTATTTATGTCAATGCTAAACTGTCCACCCCTATAAATTAATTATCGAAATCAATGCGAGGAGTTATGCAATCATACGATTATATTCATTGCAAAACTTACGACAGTTTTGTGATTAGCCGAGGTGAAATGATTCAGCGGACTGGTCAAATGGATGATGAAAAATCTCGCAATTACTTAAAAACGAAGAGAACAAAAATTAATCAATTCAAAAGCTTTAAAAGACATCTCCATAGTTATTATGAATTTTAACAATTACTTTTACGCGCCATCAGATTTTATGACTTTTTTGCAATAATTTTATTGCTAAAGTAGTCGATCACATGACTGCGCAGTCTGCTATAGGACCATGGTGCCTGTTGAACCGTGGGATTTTCCATTTTCAAAGAGTTATATTCTGTTTACCTTTTTTAAAAAATAATTCACAGCCCTCGTTCAAATTTTTATCCCCAAGAGCTCGCTGTATTTATCGTTCGGAAAATTCTCGATCGTTTCGCAATTTTTGGCCATTCGAGTTTTTTAGGATCTGAGATTGACTCGCCGGAGATTATATATGATGGATACGTTTGAGATAGTGGCGTTACAATTCGTTGTTTGGCTGGATGAAAATTGGAAAAAATTTAAAAAAATATTTACGACGACGATCTCTTAAATATTCCGTATGGGTTCGAAAGAAATTCATTAAAATTATTTATAGAGATGGCATTCGAGTAGCGAGCTTATTCAAGCTCTTTACTTTTGCGACAAGCAGAAATATTTCTCATTTTCTCCGTACGACTCATATATAAACTCGATACAGACACGGTATTTTTCTTCTTCTTTTCTCATTAATGAAGTCCTATCCGTTGCCCATGCTGAGAGAGTCCGCGAGCCAAGAAGTCGTAGTGACATCGTTGGTCGATCAATTGCTATTGGATATTTACGGATATCCGAGGAGCGAGAGAGGCAGATCGGAAAGCGATTCTACGGTATCGTCTTACAAGCCACCGCCACAGCATCGATACCTTCGCAGGGCTCGTCTATTCAGGAAGAGTAAGAGCAGAATTATTATCACATTTTTTTTTACAAACATACTTTTTTTTTTTCATTACCATTTATGTCCATTTTATGGCTCTTTTTAGTGAAAATTTTCATCTCCTACTTCGTTGAGCCGGATGATAAAAAAAAATCATAAATTCTATAACGGTTTTTCAATAAAAGGTCAAAAATGTACTGACATAAGCGTTTTTTTTAATCACTCAAATTTGAAAACCGTTTATAGAAATTCTCAAAAAAAAAGCCTGTATTCAAGTTCGTACAAATGCACTCGTGTTCGATAGTTTCGTGGGGGAAAAAAATAGGAGATTCGAACAATATGTGGGAGGCTGAATTGTGAGATCGAAGGAGAATAATCTCAGAAACTCCAGCGTCCGTATGTAGAGGAGAGTAACAAGTGGGCGAGTAAAAGTAAACCCTTTTATTCCTCCGTTGAATATAGTCCACATGGAAATATCGCCTCTCTGTGTTTTGAGAACCGTGCGAAATTTCGAATTTTCATGAATTCAACGAATTCATTACAGACAGTGATATCGAGTCTCAATTTTCGAATTTATTCGCGTCATGGAAAAGATCCCGTTCACGCTGAAGTTTTTTTTTTTTAAATTAAAATATCTTCAAAGTCACGTAAACACCCGGGAAATTCTTATTTTTACCTTGGGCGTGGGTGAAAAAAGTGTATTTATAGCTTGAAGATATACAACAAAAATCGATTCAGATGCTTCTTCGATAGCAGGTAATATCAGGGACGATGCGCAACCCATATGCTTTACCTATACGATTGAAGGAAAAAAAAAAAAAAAAACTTAGGAGAAGAGTCTTTTTCTACGAGAATGATCGGAGCCATTGATTTTTTTTTAGATAAAAAATAAGCAACCAACTTTGATGAATATCATCAAAGGCTTATCGTTAAAAATAAAAACTTCCCTTTGACGAATAAATGATTTTTTTCCCCCCCATCAATATTCAATTCCTCAACGACGAAAAAAAAAAAAACGTAGTTTTTCTCTGGCTTATTCTCAACGATTTTTATACGCACTTTTACGAAGCAAAGTGCACTTTTCAAATTCCACCAATATTTCACATTAATTTCCCAGCATTGAAAATTTTTTTTCGTCCATCTCGTACGAGTGAAAAAATAAATATGGCGGGCTCGAATTTAATTGGCATCGCGGTGCACACTTGCGGTCGCCAGCAGCTGACAAGGCTGGGGACCATCGTCGAGCGAGTGCCCCATTGACTGGGAGATGCGTCTTGGGGAAAAAAAAAAAACGACTATGACACATACGAAATTTTAGTAAAGAAAAGGTCGTAACTCGTAAGATATAAATCAATGTGAGTTGCACCCTTTTGTTTGCCAGGCAGTTGATGTATTACTATAACTGTGTATATGCACACGAAGATCTCAAGCGCAGCGAGAGTGTGGCGGAGTCTTGGAGCCTCGTCGGCTCATCCACAGAGCCCAGAGCCATTCCTCTTCCCCTATCATTGTTAGTGAAAACCACTTTTGCTTTATCAAGCTACGTGAAACCACTTCAATTTCTCACGATCGTCTCTTCTTTCCTTCTTCGCATCCGCCCGCGATGCCAATACAGACAGCACCCACGCGCGCGCTCTCTCGCAGTTTCGTACAAACTTTTCCCATGGGGGCTGGAAAATTGATTGCCATCCAACGAATACCATATTCAACGTTATTGATTATCATTATTAGCATGCAAATGGATTATATTCCCCGATAGACAATTTCATAGTGAGACATGTGCGATTAATCTGCGACGAAGATTCTCGTTAGAAACTTTTCTCTCGTTATACACATACATATATATATATATCTCCGAAAGTACTTTCTTATGCGCATTTTTTTTTCGATAAATATGAATATATTCAGTGGTTTATTGATTGCGTTTCGTTAAATCGATCGAAGACGTAGATGACGTTGAGATAATAATTTTGGTTTCTTTTTAATTCACGGAAGAAAACTTGTATATGCACGAAGAGAGAATTTGATTAAAATCTGTTTTTTTTTTTTTTCCCCCTCGAGATTAGTTTGAATGAGAACTTTTTTCACTCAGAAATATCGTTACTCGATCTCTACGTACGACGATTATTCGCAATGGATTGGTAAACGAACGAAAAACTGGCTCGCAATTCGCAATGCAGAGCGAATCTGCGGGTCTATGATAGATCAGAGGTCTTGGAGTCTTCTCTTTTATATTCAATCCTTTTTCAGTATACCAGAATAAGTGTTCCTATGCAGTCGAGATTACATTTTTCTTTCTTTTTTTTTTCATAAATCTAACTTTATAGTGACTCCAATGAGTGAACAACGTAATTTTTCTCAGCGAAACTACACGATCGAACCTTTTGACCGAAAATAACGAGTAACGAATATTACTAAAGCTGAGAGACTTGATTGAAAAGATACTTTTTTTTTCGTGGTTATAGAAATTTGATCCTCGACTCTCGGTTACGCCTCTTTAGATCCAACCCTGATGATGTTTCTTCTTACGAGAAATTGAGCCTTTACACACATATGCATGCCTATATCGGACTTTTATTTTCTGTCCTTGTTAGAATTTTGCTTGATCAGCCTGTTCTTTGTCGTGCGTTTATAACAGATAATTATAACGAGTCTGTCGGGTCAGGCTATCGATACGGCACACTTATGCGCAAATTGCACCTGCGCTCGTCATAATTGTACATCGTTTTCATCATCGTAATTGATGATATAGACAAAGTTTCAGAATGACGAAGCTGGCGAGTGAGTGATCAAGGTTTGTTGAGCGGTCTTTATATCTTCTATGAATGAAACTCTGGAGTAGAAATTGATGAGTTATTTTTTTAGAATATTATTAATGATGCTTCGTAGCTACAAACTCTATAGATTCGACAAGAATTTAGGTCTATCGCAATGAGAGGAAAATTGGGAAAAAAGGCTAACGACATCGAAGATATTTGAAATATTGAAAATTCACGAATTCCTTTGAATTTTCAATGTACCCAATTTTCCTATTTAGAAAGGCGTTTAAAAAAAATGGTTTTTTTATAATTTTCATTTATTTTCCTTCACCCATGGAATTTGCGCTCTTCTTAACCCAAACAGATGGGCATCCTCGAGTCATTGTTCAATTACGTTTTCACTATGTTTTCCTAGGTAAGGAAGAACTCGTAGTTGTATTGGAAACGTTGGGTCAGCACGTTAATCATGCTGGTGGATTGCTCGTTCGTCAATTGCGACGAAGAGATTATCTCATAGCTAAGCGAGACAAGCAGTACGATGTTATTACAGCGCATCTGCAAGCCTACAGTGCAAAGAGAAGTAAGTATATTTCTCGTTTCAAAAATAAGATATTGCGATCTATCGTCAGGAAAATAAATAAAATAAAAATTAAAAAACCAAAAACTTGCATTTCGATGGCAATCGATTTTCCATATCGATGGCAATCGAAATATCGCAGAATCGTGTCACCCTATAGTATAATATTATACATATTCGCGATAGCGGACACCTGTGTGGTATTTCAAAGAGTTTACTGGGTCGTTATGAAGTCTTTTTATTTCGTAAAAAGGTAAAATCGCGTGTTATTCAATTACCAAAGACCCATTTTCACCACCCATTTTCACGTAGACCCAGAGGCAAACGAGAAATCCGAGCCTGAGAACACACGTATAGGGGACGCTGTTATTTTCCTCGTAATACTTTTCATTTTTCCTCTCGGCCTCTCTGGCGTAATGGGTTTTTGCTTTTACACCATTGTTTTAATTTTATTAACACCGAGCGATGCGCGGAAATTTTTGAATTTCAAATTTTTTTTTTTTGTAATTCAATAATATAATTGGAAGTTGTTTTCATTGGCTGAAAAACGATGAAGAAAAATGTACTTTTTTTTAAATACTAAATCTCTCGCAATGTTAAATTGAAGTGCATTGTTGATTAAATTGTCATTATGACGACAATTTTAATTAAAATTATAACAGCTATTATAAAAAATATGTCCCAAAAGAGAAACTACGAAAAAAAAAAAAATGTCCAATCCACTAAAATCGAACTTGAACATTTTTCCCATTAAATGGTACGATCGGCAAAGTTTGTCATTTATCTGTACGGTTCAGTGCGAAATTCCGCAATTTGTCTGCTCTCTTGCTGTCGGAATTATACGATTCTTTGCCTCTGTATAACTTCGGAGGGATATATTGCAATATACTATAACGGTACAGTGGTCAATCGGGATGCAGAGGTTGCTAAACGCTTGGCTGATCGCCTCTCTTTCGACCTCTCGCCTCGAGAGGACACATAGAAAATAAAATTTATTTTTTTTCCATATATTGAGTCAGGGAGAGAGTTCACTGAATTCGTCGAGGATCACGGAATATCCGAGTTGAATTAATTTAATATCCCCTGGGCTCGTAGCCTTGGGCTGTTTACAACTCCAATGCGCAATTAAACCCTTTCGTGGATTAAATCGCGAGTCACTGGTACGATATTTACCAGTGAGAAAATTTTACATTTATGCATAAAATGAATTTTCATTGTAGACAATTGTTTCTTTTTTTTTATTTTTCATGGTGAATTCAAGTGAAAAAATAATTGTCTACGTTGATAATTTCGCTGAAGTTATTTTCAGCTGATTACCGTTTGATCGTTACTTGCGCTATTCTAATAATAATTTATAGGAAATTTGTGCCTTTTCTTCGTCACTATATAAACGGTATAATTATAAAAAACATATTTTTTTTCATACGATGACATGTGACATGTATTCCGGCAACATATTTTCTGTGGCATACACATTTTTTTCAATTTCAAATGCATTTTATATAAATTGAATGTGCCGAAAAGTCACACATTGGAATCTCAACGGTACACAACATTTTCAAGATTTCCAGTTCCAGTAAAAGTCAATCATGTCCTAGACACGAATTCGCGATATAGGAATAGTTGAGATTCAACTTTGAAGAGAAAATTTTCGCTGAAAAACTTTTTGCTATTTTCGACTGATTCATTATATATATATATATATATATATATATATATACGATAATTAATGAACAATAAACTCTCGAATTGAAGCAATTTATAAAGCTTTTTGTTTATTCGTTTCAATCCCCATTTTGAGAAAGCTTGAAGAAATCGATTTTCTTTTCATGAATCGCGTGTGTCTGTTGTGCTTTTCGCGTTGATATCTCGTTAATGCAAGCACGGATATGAGCGCCTCGCGGCTCACTTTTAAAAGAATTTCTTTCGCCGGTGTCGGGTATGTATATGAATGAAACGAGAAAACAAAAGTATATCGAACGAAAAAAAAAAGAAACAAAAACGCGAGAGAATTCTGCGGCATTCGCGCCGTCGCAAATTGATGAAACTTCATTGGTGTGGCGTCCACTGTATCTCTTTTTTTTTTGTTTCTCTCTTTTTAGCTTCATATATATAAGTATACGGCCGAGGTATACGCGAGGCACGACGATATTTTCTTTATTCCATTCGTGTATTCGGGGATCAATGGCCCCTGCATTGCGGCTCTAGGCTGCATTCCCCAATGAGCTAAAATTCTCTTTCCCTTTTGCCTGCACTTGAGTTTTCAAAAAAAAAAAAAAAAAAAAAAACCCTGCTGAGCCTGCCAAAATAGTTGGCGAGGCAACGTTTTTTCTCTCGTATTCTCGAGCATCCTTACAACTTTTTCCAATAATCGTTACGATAATTTGTAATACGAGGGAAATAAAATTCCAAGGGCCCAATCTATATATAGTCTCGTATAATGTTTTTCTACTAAAAAGAAAAAAAAAAAAAGAAGATCGAATAAAAATATTAATGATACCATTTTGAGTTTTATCTCTTTACTGAAATTATCTCGACACCAAAACAATCTGTTGAAATGAAAAAAAAAGGCAAATTACCGGTCAAATTTGCTCTGAGCAGTTGATGGGCCCGTAGTCCAATAATATCAATCATATCTCCGAAAGACGATATTTGCCATTCATCTTAATGTTATACGTCGACCTATCTCATTCCATTAAGGATCAACGAGCTCCATTGGTTGTTGCGTAGTAACAGTTGCAATTTCGCTCGTTATAAAGTTTGGATGGAAAAACGTACGCATGGATAAGGTTTGTATTTGAGAGTAAAGTGCAAGTGCAAAACGGAAGGAGATCGCTCTTCGCTATACGGGGATGAAGTGAGAGTCTCCGTATGTTGGAGTGATCAATAATTACGCTTTGCCGCTTGCCAAGATGTCAAGCGACATTTGCGCATGCTCGAGTCACACCGTAACCGTGTTTAATACTGTATGGACATCTTTTTATTTATACATATCTGTAATATATATATATATATATATATATGCTCTCATATAGATAAACTTTTAATAGGGATCTCGGGTACATATACGACCGACCGTAAAACTAAACATTCTCAGACCGACGCTTCACCTTGTTTACTTTATTTTCCGATCGTGCATTTCGCTTCGTCTATAGACTCTACGTGATATGGTCACATGGTGACCCCATATCCGGTATACGTGAGTTCCGAATTCCCTCATGAGAGAATCTTTGCTTCGTCCAAACTTCATAACAGTTGAATGATCTCCCAAAGCCAAGTGCTCTTCTTTTTTTTTCGTTCATTATATAAAAAAAGAAATAAAAACACACATCGGGAGATTCATCGATTTGTAATCGAACTTCAACCGAATGAAATTTCGCTTTGTCCAAACTTCATAACAGTTGAATGATCCCCCAAAGTCTTTTCTTCTTTTTCGTTCATATATACAAAAAGAAAAAAAAAAAACACACCGATTTGTAATCGAACTTCAACCGAATGACATTTCACTTCGTCCAAACTTCATAACAGTTGAATGATCCCCCAAAGCCAAGTGCTCTTCTTTTTTTTTCGTTCATTACATAAAAAAAGAAATAAAAACACACATCGGGAGATTCATCGATTTGTAATCGAACTTCAACCGAATGACATTTCGCTTCGTCCAAACTTCATAACAGTTGAATGATCCACCAAAGCCAAGTGCTCTTCTTTTTTTTCCTTCATTATATGCAAAAAGAAAAAAAAACACATTGGAAGATTCATCGATTTGTAATAGAACTTCAACCGAATGACATTTCGCTTCGTCCAAACTTCATAACAGTTGAATGATCCCCCAAAGTCTTTTCTTCTTTTTCGTTCATATCGAGGGCTTAGGACCAAAAGGGCGTAACCCACTGTTTTTCGACTTTTCATGACCTTACTGCCATAAGGGCGTATCCCCAACTTTAACACGGAAGTTCCATAAGAGCAAAATTAATCAGCCTACAGCCAGAAGGGCGTAAGCCCACTACAATACTGCCAGAAAGGCGTAAGCCACGAAAAATAAAAAAAAGTGGCTTACGCCCGTCTGGCAGATCATTGATAATTTTTTTCCGGATTTAAATCGCCTGATTACAGCCAGACGGGCGTAAGCCTCTTTTTTTATTTTTCGTGGCTTACGCCTTTCTGGCGGATAACCGGTCAGTTTTTTCCGAATTTCGATCGTCTATTTACTGCCAGAAGGACGTTACCTCAAAAAAATTGAAAACGTGATGTGTGTAAGATGCTGGCCAGTTTTCCATCTTTCTGGCCAGTTGATGGCCAGTAAACTATCGAGTTCCAGACTAGGTGTGTAACGCAAATCTGTTCAGTGCCAGTCTTGGCAGACTGACGAGTTGCTGGTCAGTAAAACTCGGCAGTTGCTGGTCAGGAAACTATTTTCTATTTGCTAATATTTTTTAATGCGAAATATAAACAAAAACGAAATATATCATTTGCAAAATGGTTGCATGCGCATATTTAGTCGTTGTCACATAATAGTCGAAATTTTCAAATTTTTCAAAAATTTTCAAATCTATTCAACATTTTCAAAATTTTACACACACACACGTCACACACAAACACATCACGTTTTCAATTTTTTTGGGGTAACGCCCTTCTGGCAGTAAGTAGACGATCGAAATTCGGAAAAAAACTGACCAGTTATCCGCCAGAAAGGCGTAAGCCACGAAAAATAAAAAAAAGAGGGTTACGCCCGTCTGGCTGTAATCAGGTGATTTAAATCCGGAAAAAAATGATGAATGATCTGCCAGACGGGCGTAAGCCACTTTTTTTTATTTTTCGTGGCTTACGCCTTTCTGGCAGTATTGTAGTGTGGGCTTACGCCCTTCTGGCTGTAGGCTGATTAATTTTGCTCTTATGGAACTTCCGTGTTAAAGTTGGGGATACGCCCTTATGGCAGTATAGTCCGTTTTTTGTGGGTTACGCCTTTCTGGTTCTAAGCCCTCGATATATACAAAAAGAAAAAAAAAAAAACACATCGGGAGATTCATCGATTTGTAATCGAACTTTAACCGAATGACATTAAATTCTGTAAATATTTTATTTTCAATGTCTCTATATAGAAGCTTCGATACCATATAAAAGCTGACCTCTGAGAGAATTTCATATCGTAATCTTTTATTTCATTGGTATAAACGGTTGAAATATATTCCTGAACTTTAATTGTTACAAAATATGTAGGAAAATTTCCAATAACATTTATAGTCAATGGAAAACATATTTTATTGCAATTTTTTTAAATTATAAATTTGATTTGTCAAATTCGAATTCATTCGTATATATCATTCTCGTTTCGAATTCACTTCATGAATTAATGACATGAGTTTGAATGGAAATTTTTCAGATTCTCTCTTGCGTTTCTCGTAATCCGTGAATTCACGAACATTTATATGTATATTTGTATATATAACGATATTAAGGAGGAAGAGCTCGAATAACATCTTACTCGTGTTATACATTCCCTTTTACTACTGTCCTGACCTACAAAACTTGCGCCGACACGTGTATCGATTAATAAGCTCGTCGATCCATGAGCTTCCTCGATCTCATCCCCCATTACGCTCGAGCACGCATTATGATCGTAGCATCGCTTCGGGGATCCAGAATTCTCATCATCAGCCTCGCATCAACAGCGATACACAGGTATAAAATGATGAGGATGAGATGGGAGAAAGAGAGAGAGAGAGAAAGAGAGAGAGAGAGAGAGAGAGAGCTTGAACGTGCGCAGCATCACATCGCATTATCATTATGGTGCTTCTCACGAAACGGAAGTCGCAAATTAGTTACCTACCATTCATCTCCTGTTCAAATATGCTTCCGTAAAATCGGAGACGACTTGGCTTGAATGAGTTTTGCGATAGTTATACATCGTGCAAATAACGATAACGATGTTTCAATGGAACAAGTATTTTTTTGAAGTAATACGCAAGCCCGAAAAAAAAAATAACGAACGTAAAATTTGTATTGTTGATATTTCAAGGGTTTTTGAGACACTTTTTTTTACTTCCTCATAAAGGAAGCTTTGTTTTTGTGAAAAAAAAATGTCGCGTCTTTGATGTCAATGTGTTCAGAATGTTCCAAAACATCGAGAAAACACATTTAGACAATATGACTGCATGTGTGTGTGTGCGTGCGTGGGTGCGTGTGTGCGTGTTTGTGTGGATGTGCAAACAGGCTTTCGAAAAATTTAAATTGCAATATTTCTTGAACTATACTTGAGCTACCGTGCTGAAACTTTGCACACCACTGAAAAATAGATTCCCTCTTGTATGCTGAAATTTTCAAAAAAAAAATAATATCGAGTGTCCGATTTCAGATCATTTTGAATTTTTCAAAAATATCTGCGATCACTCGAACTTTGGTAAATTTAAGAATATTCGCCTAAAACTTGCAAAATTCAATACCAAACATGCTTATCCCTATACAAGCATGTTTGGTATCGAATTTGGCAAGAAATTTTCATAAAATTTTTCAGGAATTTATAAAAAAAATTTGCAGTTTTCAAACGACCGTCGCGACAGGAACACATAAACACAAACTTATTTTTTTGCAGGCTCTGTTTGCACGTATCCCATCTTAAAAAAGATGTTTCTTATGTAAAAAAAACCTCCGCTTTTTGAAAAAAAAAAAATAGTTTAATTATTTAAATTTGTGTGCAAGAAGAGAAAAACCGGTTTTAAAACTTTAAACTAACTTTTGATAGTCTTTGTGACTTTGGAATAGTCGCTACATTTTTTTTTCGAAAAGATCAAACTTTTTTACAAAAAAAAAAAGAATATAATGATTCTTTTTCTATCTCTCGACTGGGAATGGATATTTTAAATTCAAAAAATCGATGTTTACGAAAATTCGAAAATTTCAAGCCCCCATTGCTCCGAAACTACTGGACAAAAAAATTTTTTTTAAATCATGGATGGTATTTTTGATAGGGACTTTCAAATGATACAATGAGTTTTTTTTTTAAATTCCGACCCACCGATACAACTTGTGCATACAATTGATGGAATGCCCGATGTTCGAATTTCAATTGTGTCGCCCCTTCATTTGTTTCTAACTAAAAAAACAGAAATTTTGAGCCCAATATGAATGTCCTAACTTGATTTTTTCTATCCGCTGTAACGACGCGAAGTTTTCCATTTAAAATACACGTGATTTTTATCGTCTTATGTTATTATTTTACTGACACATCTAATTTTTGACGAAAAAAAATCATTTTATACTGAATTGACGGGAATCGATAGTACTTTCAAAGAGGGAAAACTTTTTTTAAAAGTATTGGCCATTCTAAGGCATTTTTACCTTGCTTATTTGAATATTTTTCTTTGTTTTAATTGAAAATGGTAGGGAAAAAAAGCAGGATATCAGTCATATCTGACGTTTATTACGTATTCAGGTTATCTAGAAATATTATATGAAGAATTTTACGTTCTAACGAAGTCATCAAAGGGATATTTAGGTAGCAATCATCCGCTTTTGACTTAAAAAATCGGTCTTTTGAAATAATTTCCTTAATAAACCTTTCCTAATTCCAACGCAATTGAAATTGTATTTTTTTAGCATTTTTTTTTATTGAGTCAACGTTATGGATTCCAAAATATTTATCTTTTTTTGTTTTTTAATAATGCACAATAGTAATTATGCATGAAACATTACATATTTCGAATAAATATTTTTCGAAATGAAGTCTCTTTGATGACTTCGTTAGAACCTAAAATTCTTCATATTGTATTTCTAGATAACCTGAATACGTAATAAACGTCAGGCATGACTGACATCTTGCTTGTTTCCTACCATTTTCAATTAAAACAAAGAAAAATATTCAAATAAGTAAGATAAAAATGCCTTAGAATGGTCAATACATTTTTTTTCTTCCTTTAAAGTACTATCGATCCCCGTCAATTCCATATAAAGTTAATTTTTTTCGTCAAAGACTAGATTTTTCAGTAAAATAATAACATTAGAAAATAAAAATCACGTGTATTTTAAATGGAAAACTTCGCGAATAGTAAAAATCAAGTTAGGACTTTCATATTGGGCTTAAAATTTTTGTTTTTTTTTAGAAACAAATGAAGGGGGGGGGGGGGGGGGGGGCACAATTGAAATTCGAAAATCGGGCAAATACGAACCACCCTACCCATGCATCATATATAATATGTGTATATAATCTTTATTTTATGTATATTACATATATTGAGGTACAATACTGTATAAATAAAGTATGCTTTTTTTTTTAAATATTGTTCTGCATGAAATAAAAAAAAACTACCATCACAAGTGGATTTTAGCGAGCAAAAAAATATGTTTCGTGCATCAACAACGATTAATCATAGAACACGCAATTCGTCAGAACCTCTGTCAATTAGGGAAAATAAGAAAATACCGCTGATCGAAGTTTGAAAAAGACTCGAACTCGGCGATAGATGTGTAAAAAAAAAAAACCAACTATCGTGAGCGCGAGTCTAATAGGGTGGACTTCTATCGCACGGGGGGGCTTCGGTGGTTGTTCGAGCTCGGGCGCATGCGTCTGAGGGTCTATGCGGTTAAGCTTAAGGGAGGGTGCGGGGAAGGTTGACTTGTCATATATCCGGATGAACCAAAGGTTTCGGGACTGGCTACAGTTTGTGCTCGGATGTTCAACGAGTCGCGGGTCTAAAGAACGAGAGTGAGCTCCGGGAGACGAAAAAAAAACTACCCTTTCTGACAGGGACCCTTGGCAAGGGGTAGAGATTTCAAAGAGAGAAAGAGTGAGAGAGAGAGAGAGAGAGAGAGAGAGAGAGAGAGAGAGAGAGAGAGAGGGGTGGAGAGATAGAAGGGTGCATGTGGAAGTGGCGTGGCGCAGCGCGCGCGCAAGGTGTTTCGGTCGGAACTCTCGTTTCTCAGCACAGCTGACTCGACGATGACGACGACAACGGCGGCGACGACAACGTCGACGAGCGCAGCTTCGTGTCAAGTATAACATCGTGCGCTTGGTGCGGTTATCGAGGTCTCATTTATTTACGAAAAAAAAAAAAACATCTTTTCAATTCCTCTCGTGTGTCGTTACGATTTTTTCTCGTTTTTTTTTTCTTTCTTTCCATCTTTTTGTCCGATCAATTTTTGCACGTGGGGTCGAAGGACAAGTGTAAAAAATTTGTTGGAAGGTCCTGCGGAAATTTCGCAGGATATTACAACGAGATATGTGTTGGAGAGGATACACGAGGCTGCCCAGGACGACCTAGAGTTTTTCGAGAGAGAGAGAGAGAGAGAGAGAGAGAGAGAGAGAGAGAGAGAAAGAGGAGAGAGAGAGAGAGAGAGAGAGAGAGAGAGAGAGAGAGGGAAAGAAACAATCGAAGTGAAAATGGCCAGTAGATACGGAATGTCTTGGTAAAATGTGGGTGCTCCAGAAAACGTGTTGGTTCATGTACGATCTGTTTCGACTATTATACTCAGGGTCTCGTTGATGTCATAAATTTCAGTGTCACACAAAACCCTCGTTTTTCTAACCATCCCTACTCCGGTTCATACTTATAAACATAATATACAAGACTCCCGTCAGATATTTTCGTCGAGACGTTTACCAGACTATTGTCCAATGTTGCAATAGACACAATTGCAATAGACTCGGTCGTTTTCATTTTCGTATCGCTCGAATCGTGCTCGCAGCAAAGACAAAGAAGCCCGCAGAGCGTCGAGTGATGATGAGCTCGAGCTTCAAAGAATACAATCAAAGCTTACAGTGACATTTGGGAGATTTTATGAGTTCTGAAATCGTCGAGAAATCAATTGAAATAAAATTGCTAAAGCTGCATATATACGAATATATACTCACAGAGTTAATGGGGCAAGGGGGAGAAGAGGGAGTCGGGGTTGATAGATTCACGACGATGTGAATGACTTTGATCAAACGATAAAATAAATATTGAATGTGACTTGGAGAAACTAATTGAAATGGAATTCCTCTAGGGCTGGATATATATATATATATATATTTAAGGAAAATTATATATCTATCGTTCGTTATTATCGTATATTTCATTCCTTTTATTCTTCAAACGACTTTGATCGATCAATGGAAAATAATAAAACATCGAAATCTTGGTTATTTTATTTTGATACGAAAACGATTGAGATAAAAGGCTCTACTACATATTTTTATTTATAAAAATTCACGATTTTCTTCAATTTATTGTTACTTTTGAAAAAAAAATTTCAGTCATTTTGATTCCCATTGGACGAGACACTTTCATTGAATGTTTATATATATATATATATATATATATATGTATATATATTTACGTGACTGAGATTTCAACGAGACTCAGAAAGTGCTATCATACGCTCGTGCTGTACGTATAGTATATGAGGGAACATGCTCTTCGAAGGCTGAAAAGATAGTGTGTCGAGAGCGACAGCTGTGAGCTTTATCGAAACGAGACAAGCGAGGCTCGTGTATATGCAATACAATATGTATGTACTTTGATCGGCCTTAGGTGTGCAGCCGGAAAGTCGTGCGCGATAAGTACACGAATGAAGCAGACCGTCAGGCTTAGGGCGGAAAAATATCGAATGTTATGTCGATTCGTTTTCAATGGAAAGAAAAAAAATATAAATTTATAATGAGATTTTTCGTTTTCGAAGCATGAAAAATGTGTAAGAAGAATATTTCAATTTTAAGTTGAAGGATAATTAGCTTCGATCACGTTTTGGATGAAAAAAAAAAAATTCAGATGAAAAAGAAGATTGAAATGGCAATTTATTTTGCCAAGATGAGACATTGAATGATCCGCCGATAAAAGAAGTTTCTGATACAAGAGATCCGCATCATGAAACCCGAATCTCTGACGTGTTAAATAAATAACGTGTTCAATTTGACGTGTTAAATAAATAAGCGTTGTGTAGAATAAATATTGCTCCACGACGACCAGAGAAATATAATCAATAAATCGTGAAATATTGAACTGAATACTGGCCCTTCTTTAATATTCAAACAGTTGTGAATGTTCAAGAGAGCAGAGATTACCATGACAGCCTCAATGTTAGGGGTGACATCGAATGAATAATAAAGAATGAAGTCCATTCAGGTCTCATTCAGGCTGTATAAACGATTTTTTTTCCAAAATTCACGACTTTTTCAATATGAATTTACGGCTAGAAATCCTCAAGATTTTGACGAGGGAATGGCTCGTCGTCAGTAACGAGGTCTCTTATCCTTTAGCTGGCGAAAAAGTTCCTTCGCGTTTTGGATTTTCTCGTTTTTGTGTGAGCGGAGAAAAACAAACCTCGAGCAAGAAAAGTCTTCTGGCTTTGATATGCGCTGGAAAATTGCATTTATTGAGACCGATTTTTGCTCGAGTGCAGGCTCGGGTACATGCATGCATGTATACGAATACCGCGTGACTTTGCACCGTTTCTCGGTCACGCGGGAACGATCGTTTAATGAGTCGTTAACGAGCCCAAGGGTGAAGAGACCGTGCTCGGTCGTCCAATAAGCCCCCGCGCAGCCGAGACGAGAGAGAAAGCCACGATCGAATATCAACGAAGGCACGTGGATAAGTGGAAACTCATCCCTTCGTGAAATTCGTCATTACGCGCCACCCCGTGTAGAAAATTGTTTGGGCGTCCCAATTTAAAAAGAGGCCCCTTATGGGCATCAACAGGGCATCCCCTATAGAGGCTTCCTCACTGTTGCCTAACTGGGGCCAAGTCAGGGTTTATTTAGGCATCCAAGTTAATTTTGTTCAGGCTTGCCTAATCTGTGCCAAAGTTGGGCCAAGTCGGGGTTGATTTAGGCATCCAAGTTAATTTTGTTCAGGCGTGCCCAATCTGTGCCAATGTTGGGCCAAGTCGGGGTTTATTTAGGCATCCAAGTTAATTTTGTTAAGGCTTGCCCAATCTGTGCCAAAGTTGGGCCAAATCAGGGTTTATTCAGGCATCCAAGTTAATTTTGTTTGGGCTTGCCCAATCTGTGCCAAAGTTGGGCCAAGTCGGGGTTTATTTAGGCACTTCCACATTGGAAAGATTTCGTTTTCGCGATAATTTTTTTTTTTCTGGGATATTCGTACCGGAGTATCTGCGATATTCGGAATAGAAAGAAAATTAAATTTTAGATAAAATTCCTGGATGAATGTGTGAGTGTGTCAGTTGGTTGAAAAAAGAATATCACAATCGAGCGATTGATGAAAATTCATATGAGAGTTTTAAAAATTGTTTCTCAAAATCGAATAATTGTTCAAAAAATAGCACTGTCGCTTGACAATATTTTTATTTCTTTATCTGAATATTTTTTCACATTACCAGAAACGCATGTTGAACAATCGCTCGCTTGAGATTCTCGTAACGATTTTTTTTTTTTTTTTGGCAAATTACAATAAATAAACAAAACACGGTTTTTCAAAATTTCTAGCGTAAGACCTCTCCATTTTGATAAAACAGATAAAGTATATTAGAATTTTTCGTATTCAGAATGCTCTCATTATGAGCAAGCCAAGAGATTTTTGTCATCGTGGTGCAAAAGCGATTTTGTAAAAACGAGTATATATATATATGGAAGATTATGAGACAGCACTGAAGAATATACGACAAAACATAAATGCCTATATTTTCAATATCACTAATATAACCGGATAACACCTCTTTCTCTCAGTACCAAATCATTATTATATGGCACAACGGACCTTGACTCAATACGATGTCCATTCATTAAAATGGTTTTAGGTAGTGATTTTTTTCGTTTTAATTAACCGAATCGTCGCTGAAAAAAATCTGCGAAATGGGCAAAATTATTATATATACGTTGAAAGAACGAAGAATTCGAGCTTCGCGCTAAAGTGAGGAACTGTCGACGGATAATGTGCCGAAAAAAAATTGAAAAATATTTCATAAGCGATGGACGGAAGTATGCCACGATTGAATCGTCATTTGCAATCAACGCGAATAACGGATTGGTGATCGACTGGCCGCGTGGAGCGTTGATTGTCGCTGGCGTTAACGCGAATAAAAAGGCAGAAAAATGAGACGGGAGAATGGCTAGTACGGGTGAGAATGAGCGGTGCCGTGAAAGATGAAGACGAGGACGAGAAGTTTCTAATTAGAGAATGAGCGGATTTTTCAACTCTCTGAAGAGCCTCGCGTCAGGAGCCGCGAACGCTGCCAGCGCTGCTGCGAAATATCAGGAGGAGGAAGGTGATGTATATCAATCCTCGTTTCCTTTATTATTATGATACTGAGCACGATCTATTCGTTCGCATGGGTCTGCAGAGCAACAAAAATTAGTAATCGAGCTAACTTTTTTTTTTTGATAAATCAGCTTGCGATTTAAAACCGTTGTTATTGTCACTGTTACTGGTTCATCATTCGTCGAAATAATGTAAAATATTGCTGTCTTAAATCTTCAAAATGTCACGATCCTCTGCTGTACAGCGAGAAAAGTAATTTTTTTTTGTTATGCAAAAAATAAATACCAAGATGAGGTTGTAAAGAGTTTATGGCTTTTTTTTTCGAAAGAGCACGAGACATAAAACTCGTAGGTATCCGTGTATAGAGATAATGATAAAAAGCTTGCGGATGCGAAGACTTCTATTAGTGAGTCGAGTGTGCGATTAAAAAAAAAAATTACCAAAAACAGATCTACCAAAACATCGTTCGAATTAGAAATTATTGTGGCGCTTTATAAGCGCGGACTCGCTTCGTTTTATTTGCTACATGAAACGAGTTTCATGCTCCAACAGACATGAATAATATGATATCTATATTTTACTGAACTGAAAGTAGTATTAGTCGCAGTGCGCGCAGACAATTTTTTGCCGGGGAAATTGCGGTTTACGAATTCCCCGGTGAGCCGAGGCAATCGAGCTGGCAATACGAGAACAAAACGTGAAAACCTGCTCGATCGTTTATCATCGGATGAATAGATGTTTTGTTTTGTTTTGTTTTTTTTTTTTTTTCATTTTTGACAAAGCAGCATACGAGCGAGTAACTTTATGAAGAACAATTCATTTCGCGAGGATAGTGAAAAAAGAAAATTGAACAAAAGCATTGCGACGTAAATAGTTTTATTTATTTATTAAATAATATTTGGTATTTTGGGATTGCATGCTCAGAGAAATAATTCATTTGAAATCCCATCAGGCCAGAGCTTATTGTACTGAAATAAAATGTATTTCATTCAATCATAACCATCGATTTTTGAGACAAACGAATAAATATAAATCTGGAATTAGCGTCATTGATTTTAATTCGATCCTTTTCTCATTCTGTTCTTATTTATTTGATCAATTTAATTCTCATGCAAAAAGTACAAAATTGAACAAAAAAATTAACATGTTACATGCAAATGAAAATAATAAAATAAGAAGGGCGTTGTTTCGGCAATCTCTTAAGTTAAGCAGTATTAGTTAGCGTCCATCAGAACGGGGATGAGTGGCCGTATCACTTGAAACGTCAACTATTATTGAGCGAGAGGCATTTTTTCTGGTGGCAAACACAACTGTGACTCAATAAAATGAAGCCACCTGGTATCAGCCAGGTTTTCCGCAGTTCCCCTGTGCCCTCGTATATCATAGGAAAGGGTTACCGAAGACAAAACTCGGAGAGTCCTCGAGAAATGAAATGCAAAGGGAAATAAAGGAGAAGGGACGTAAAAACCTGAAAAGGTATACGATGGAAACACTGATAGAGAATAATAAAAAAAAAAAAATTATTTCAGAAAAAGAAATAAAAGGGGGTTTTATGGTTATGCCAGTCTTTCTTGTATACTCAACAAAATATATCACGATATGCCCATCGTTCGTTCTTATCCAGCGAGTTTAATGGTCCTCGCCGTCGTTGTTTTTTTTTCTTTTTCTTTTTAATTAACCATCCATATTTTAGCGTTACACTGTTTCAAAACTATAAGGGAAACTTGTGGGATAGACAAGTTTATGAACGAGGTAAAATTCGCATTTTCAAAGTCCACGTAGACAAGTTTTGCAGTGAGGGCTTCTGGATTTTCGCGTTAACATAATCCATTTTATGTCCAGAGCTCTTCTGACGCCTGCACTCCTCTAACATAAGTTGAATTTATACGATTAGGGAAACTACCTCGTTTCGGTATAATGGTAATGTTAGCCATTGGCAATGAACGAGCCACTGTATACATAGATGTGTATATGCATATGTATATGCATACCAGCATATACAGGGATTCAACATACGTTGAATCGAGAATGTATCCAGCGCGATGAAGTCCATTCTCGGGAGTTTGAATACTCAGAGAACTACCCTATATGACTGTGAATTTCCTACTGGAACTCACTGTTCTGGTTTATTGACACTCGTCTCCCTATTGTCGAGCTCGCTCGATCAAAACGACGTAAAATATATCTAATACTATGGAGAGAATTTGAATTCAGTGACAGTTAATTTACGCAGTACTTTTTAACTGGAGCACTCGAGAATTTATTGAAATCTCATGTCCTCATACATACATACATACATATATAGTATATAATTATGTCAATAATATGTTTTCGGCCTCTAAACCTATCGTCATACGCATATGTTTAATAAATCAGTAAAAATAAATTACGAATTCATTCGTTCTATTTATTTTTTCTATTATAAATTTTTTCACTATTTCAATACAAAAGTCACGGTGTAAGTTGAAAAAACAATGAGCTTTAATCCGCTCATTGCTTCATGCCCTTGGATTTATTCGCTGGATATTATGATCCATATATGTTCCCTTGTCGCGGAGAGATGATAAAATCCCGCGGATCTGTTAGATTATTCATTGTGTCTGCGATGGAGACTGCGTACACGTCTTTCATATTATTCAATTCGACCTCCGTCTACTCGCATCTAATTTAATTAATATTTAATAGGGATTCGACTCACCAGACTGCGAAACGGTTGCGAAGAGAGGTCTTCACTCGTGTAAGGCATACACGCGTATATATAAGGCGAACGTGGCGTATGGTACGAACAAATCGAGTAAAACGTACTGCGTAAAATGATATTTAAAGACCGATGTTTCACTTAAATTTTGCGTCGTTTCTGATGAAACATTGAGATTGCAAATTTCTTAATAAACTATTGCAAAAAAAAAAAAAATAGTGTATATTCAGTATTAAAATATTAATTCGATTGTAGCTCTGTACTTCTCAACGGAACGTAGATTGTAAATTTTCTGTTGCTTCTCTATCGCGAAGTTCGACTTTAAGCAGAGCCAACATCTTCTACAATGGTTTCTTCTCTTTTGTAACGCATATTGAGGGGCTTTATGCGCGCTGAAAAAAAATAATTCTAAGACCAGGCATCAAATTTCACGATGTATTATCGGCTAGTCGCACGTCTAGCTCAAGATGTAACGGCTCGTGAGAGCAGAAAGACATGAAAAAAAAAAAAAAAAATGTGTGTATATCCCACCTATCATTGAGCAGAGCTTATATAGCGACGGTGTCTACGTCGAAGGCAGAGCTAAGAGAATGGAGTCTGGTTTACATAGACAACCTTCGTGGCAGACTTTTTACCCCAACCCCCATCGACATCCCCTTTATCATTGTCGCGAGCTCGCCACTTGTTTCGCGCAACTGAGCCGAGCTGTGTGTCTTACAAACTGCTCGAAACCTGACCCTCATCGTACACGAGGGAATTTTTTTTTGTCATCTCCACAAGAGATGAACTTAATTTGCCTTTCGAAATAATCGCTCGAAAGAAATTCAATATTTGATCAAATTTTTTATTAATCCGATTGAGAGATGACGATGACAATAACGCTGAGGATAATATTTTGTTTTTTTTTTGTCGAATTGTTGAGGAATTTATCTCTGTGTGTTTGGATCAATGGACAAGTATATAGGCAGATAATGTTGTATTAATCCCGCTTTTTCTGTGTCATAGCATTGATAAAGAATCTCTTCGTTCAACTGATGCTTGAAATTTTTTGCTTGCACGAGAAAATAATGTGCGAGATTGAAGCTTTCGTAATGAGATATGATCTACAGACTCTGGAATTCATTTCAGTGTTACATCTCTCTTCATAAGCTGAGAATTATTCAATAGTAACAAAAATAATTGAAAAATGTTTGCTCGTGGGCATCAAATCGAGAGAAAGAGAGAGAAAGAGAGAGAGAGAGAGAGAGAGAGAGAGAGAGAGAGAGAGAGAGAGAAAGGGCTAATAAATCTTGTAAGGTTCGAGATCGTCGAATAAAGCACGAGTGAGGCATGTAGGCGTACAAGTTTCATTGAAAGAAGTTTCTGTCAGCCCGAGTGATAGCTGATTTACAGAATTGTCGTATATCAGTTCATGATTATCGTTTCCAGCTCAATGGCATATATTAGGATAAGAGTTAAATGTGTGGCTTGAATAATTGAAAGAAAAACCCTTTTTCGTAATCTCTTTGGCCTTGGGATGTAGCCTTTTTCACATTCTTCTTACATTAATTTAATTGGACGACGAATAATCGTGATAAATCATTGATAATTAATTAATAAGATTCGGATAATCCTTACAAAAAATTTAATTCCTGATGAAAAAAACATCTCGATATCTCACGGAAAAAAATATTACGAGATCTTTCGGTCTCACGTTTTTCGAGTATACATTGAATATTCAACCCTTTGATGGGCAATTAACG
Organism: Rhorus exstirpatorius; assembly: GCA_963564615.1. Classification (NCBI taxonomy): domain Eukaryota; kingdom Metazoa; phylum Arthropoda; class Insecta; order Hymenoptera; family Ichneumonidae; genus Rhorus; species Rhorus exstirpatorius. The sequence continues at coordinate 31,087,591 of OY751317.1, forward strand.
AGGCCAATATTTGCCTCTAAAGCTAATTCGTTGAAAGTCACGAAAAATGAAGAAAGCTTTGCACGAATGAAATAAAACAATGTCATTTTTCTTTCACAATTTGAAATGTCAGAACGCGTTTATACAGTGGAAAGTTTTTATTCCGAACGATCGTTCGAGGGTTCGCTTTTATCAATGAAAATTGTTATTCACGACAAGTTTCGGCTTTCATCGAGACAATTATATAACGCATTATATTTCAACAGGCGAAGACACGAGAATGCGATTCAGTCTTACACCCCAGCCTGGCGAGAGTGGTTTCACACAATGGCTCGACGCCATGAAAATGGTTGCTCGGTTACAGGGCGGAATACCCCAAGAATTTCGAAAAAGAGTGAGTAAGCATAATAAAAAAGTTTTAAGTGCATGTAACAAAAAAAAAAATCGAGAATCGAGTGGATGCTTCGGCGATATAGTTTTGTCGATCAATGACGGAGCCTGTCATATCTTTTTGTACGAATTTTGGGAAAGAAAATCGTGTAAATCTGGGCGAGCCTGGTTCATATAATGTCAAAACGCTAAGCAATCTCTGTATGAGGAATGTTACCCGTTGCATTCAAAGAGTATAATTCACAAAGAAAAAAGTAACCGTTCCCTGGTCAAAGCCAAAATATTCTGATTGCGCGATGAATAACATCTTATAGTTGCATTAATCCGCAGCACACAATTTATAAGTATTTCGTTGCACGGAAAAAAAGACATTTAAAAAAATAATAACTGAAATTTAAAAAATACAACGATGAAGAGAAAAAAAATGCAGTTCAACACAGTAAATTAATCTCTTTACAGTGTTTTGATCAAAAAGTAATGTGCGGAATATACTTCTGTACTATCTGTGTAACCATATTTGCTGGTTTAAACTGTAAAAAATTTATACTTCCGCTTCAAAATTCACAAGAATTTCCGAAGTTTTTCTCCCGAGAGGCAAAATTTTTTTCCGTGTGGTAGTTTATTTACAATTATTCCAACGTTTCCACATGCTCTTACGATCCCGGTCTTCCTTACCGCTGAAGTCTCCTTCAAAACTTGATTTCCCCATTGATCTCTAACGAGAGGGCTTTCAGCAGACTCATTATACTCTCGTGTGTTTCTCATGTTCTCGCTAATCGCTCGAAAAGAGTTAAATGATGCTCATGAATAAATGAAAATTCACGATAGAATTATTATTAATTTTTTTTTTGCCACGAGCAAGAAGAGGAAATGTAGCGTAAATTTTGTTGTCGCTTCATTGCCTAACGAAATCGTTTATCGGTGGCCAACAGTTGTGGCTGACACTTGCAGAACGTCATCTGGATCAACGTGGAGTGGATTGGAAACAAGCGGAAAAGCTGTGTTTCAACGAGTGGAGCAATCCCGACGACGAAGAGCTTGGTATACAGATTGTGAAGGTAAGGAGAGAATATTATACGACGCTTGGATTTTATTTTTGTAAAAACTTTTCAGGCAGATAAATTTCTCGCCTTCTACCAAATAGCAAGGCGACCATATACTCGTATATACCTCAATTTCGAGATACCCATCGCATCCTTTCAGTCGATTACAAACTCTGTTTACATTTTTAATATTCCAATTATTTATCGTGTGCATTGGAATGGAATTTGATTTTATGGAATATAGCGAGGCTCCTGCAACGAAATTATCGTGACAGCTACGAGAAAAAAAAAAATATATGAAATTGCAACTGCTCAGCGCACGAGGCTCAACAAGCATTACATTTTTTTGAGTCAGGCAATTTTTTTTGCATACATATAATTTCGAAGAACCATTTTCTGTACGTTCCTCGCTACTGTGGAAGACGGGGGAAAAAAAAAATTTTCAACCAGCAGGCACCCTTTTGATTGATGAAAAAAATAATGCTGTCTGTTCGCTGGGGAGGTAATATGCATGCGAAAAACGCTTGTTCGGTAATTCATTTCTCCATCATTCTGTCTCTGTCGACATCATTGAAATAAAAATATACACTGCGACGAAGAAACGATGGAAAGTTGAATTACCAAAAAAGTCTGAAGTGACAGCTGTCAGGATGATTGATGATTTATAATGGAGGAGCGTTTGCTTACTTTTGTGCCGTATGAATAAGGGTGGGTTGTAGGTTTTTCGTTGGTTATTTCTTAATGGTAAAAAGAAAAAAAAAAAAATAATGCGCAGATACAACGACACAAAAGATTGTATCGAAATAAATTCGATTTCTGTATGAATGGGATTAATCATACGTACAGTTTGATATTTAAATCATTATTCTGTTCGCAAACTATTCTGCCACTTTTCTTGAGGTAGCTTGTGTATATTTATGATGCTAAAAATATACGCTAATATTGAAGAGCTTTCGAGCACCTTGCTCTTCCATTGAAGCGAGATCCAAGGAGTCGGCTCTTAACAAATTATCCGGTAAAGTGTATACGAAATATAATGGTGCGTGTTACATTTTCATTCGGTAGTTTGTTATATGCTTGGATTTTCCGTTCCCCCTTATTTCTATTTGTCGAGAAACTACCCAGGCAACACAGTTTCGTAACAAATACATTTCAATTATGTTACACTCGGTTCCTTAAATGTAACAGGTATGTCGTATGTAACGTGAATGTGGCAGTCCAGACACTCTAAAATGTCCGCCACATATGAAGCTACAGTTACGTAACAATCGCGTTGAATGGCTGCATGCCAGTTACGTTGCTGATGCATAAATTTTACAGAACAGAGAAGTCACAATGTTACATTGAGGATACGTAGCAATCATGCATCACTCCGAAATCGGAATTACATGGCCTCCATGTCGCTAGGATGTTTCAGGTACCCCGAGTCGAAATTTCAGCCCTCCTTAAAACCTTTTTTAAGCCTCCAATTTTCTCCGAGAGTTGAACAAATTTTGGGAGAATGGAGGGTCAAAAGAGAAAAAAAATATAACAAGAAAAAAAAACTTATATTTCGATGTTTACCAGTTACACAATTTCTGCTTGAGCCGGGATTCGAACCGCCTACCTACAAGTTTCCTACCTAATGTTTGCTTACTAACCCGGGACGCTACCTATTGCGCTATCGACTACTATTGAAGTTGGTTTCATCAAATTCTGACACCAGGCTGAAAGGCTGAAGTGACGTGAATACCGGTGTATCTTGAAAAAATTTATATCCTTATATAAATATTTTCATCGTTCAATGTGTTATTAGAATAATTTCGTTCCGTTTTCTCTTTTTGGGGCAGAAATGGTGAAAAAAAAAGAATTATATACTTATATGTGCGCCTTCATATATAGTGGTATCGTTCCCCGATCAAGAGGTTACGTTAGTGTATTTCGAAATAAATACTGATTAAACAGCTATTAAATAGTGTTTAGAGCATGAATAAAAGAAAATTGTGTTTTTTTCCACGATATAACATTTTTTTTAATCAAAAACGAAAAGTCGTCAAATTAATATTGTGTTTTTTTCCCCGTATCGCTCCCCGATCAAGAGGTTATGTTAGTGTATTTCGAAAGAAATACTGATTGAACAGCTATTAAATAGTGTTTAGAGTATATGAATGAAAGAGAATTGTGTTTTTTCCCACGATATAGCATTTTTTAAAATCAAAAACGAAAATTTGTCAAATCAATATTATGTTTTTTTTCACAATTCATCATTTTTTGTCGAAAAATAAAAATCATCTAATTAATACGAAATACTGATTAAACAGCTATCAAATAGTGTTGAGAGTATATCAATAGAAGAGAATTGTTTTTTTTTATACGATTCATCATTTTTTCGTTAAAACAAAATAAATTGTGAAATTCTGTAGTATTGTTTTTTCCACGATTCAGCATTTTTTTTAAATCAAAATACCTATTTACGACTTTTTTTCAACACCTTGTGATTTGAATTTTGACATACCAACTTTTGGCACATGTTTTAGATTATTCATTTTTTAGTATTTTTTCGATCCCGATCGGACTGATAGTTTTCACATTTGAAACTTGGCAGGGTAAATTTTACCCGTGTGTGATCAATAAGTTATTCTACAGAGATGTGACCACAAAAGGTTAAAAGTGACAGCATGTAAACATAACCTCGAACATAATCCTGCTGCCCGCAAGTTCCTATAAGTGAAGCATACAGCATTATGCTCACGTGTCGTGTGTTTTATTTATGATTTCAATACCCATTTCAAATTATACGTATATTAGGTAAGTTGATATCTTTTTTATTCAAGCCCAGAGTCGTCAGCTTAACTATTATCACTCGGTCAAAGGAGTGAATTTGTATAAAAATAACGAAAAATTTAAGAAACCGAAAATCTCGACAAGAATAAGTTTTATTGTAAGTGATAATTTCGATAATTATGCTTCCGTGCTGTCATATTTGAGGAAGGCACAAGAATAGTTACGCTGCAACATGGATGCGATGGATTACGGTTACAGCATGCATACGTTATGTTAGTTACACGTCACACTTCAATCCGCAAATATTATGTAAAGTATATATCACACTGCTCCATACACGTTATGTTACACTGCTCCATACACGTTATGTTGCACTGCTCCATACACGTTATATTACACTGCTCCATACACGTTATGTTACACTGCTCCATACACGTTACGTATATGTTACACTGCTCCATACACGTTACGTATATGTTACACTGCTCCATACACGTTACATATATGTTACACTGCTCCATACACGTTACGTATATGTTACACTGCTCCATACACGTTACGTTAAGTATATGTTGCACTGCTCCATACACGTTACGTACAAATGGTTCCGTATCGCTTACATCATTTCTATGGACAGCATTATCACAGTGACACCATAGCATATACTTTACGTAACAAGCTTACATGGCTGTGACAAGTTATCGTTACATGGAGGTTACGTTTCAGAGACGTTAGTTCCATCTTTATTACGTAACGATTACGTTCACAGATGAACGTATTAGGATCATCACATTATAGACGTCACATTTATGTCAAAAGATTAAATTGTTACCTGGGTAGGAGATCCAGCGATATATATAAACCCGCCATTGTCATAGATATTCGTATAATAAACGCGATTGTGTAATCCCATAAACGCGTCCAGTAGGTATTTTCATCGCTGTTACGTAATAATCGTTTTGTCGGACTTGTGAACAGCCGAAGCGTGCATCGGTCGATTACTTCAGCTCAATATTTCGGCAGACAAGTATAATGCGGCAGCGATCCGATTCCCCAAATTTAAGTATACGAGTGGAAAGACGCGATTTTTTTTTTCACATGGTCAGTTTGAATGAAACGTATTTGAATCATACAAGATTTCGGTACAACTATATAGGATAATAAAGTGTTCGTTATTTTTTAAATTTTTGCATAAATCAACCCGACGTTGCGGAAATTGATAATGCTGGATTAGACACTTTTGATGCTTCAGACATAGTTTTATGCACAAATATGTATGTAATTTGCATACGGTAAATATTTTCATAACTTACTAATGATGAACGTATAGAACATATAGCTCAATGTACAAATACGTTCGAATGAGGATAGGAACGGTATAGTAGATATTTTATTTTGAACAAATTTACAAGTAAACCTTGAGCCTTGAGTTTCCGTTTAAAGTTAGTTTAAAAGCCGCGGAAGCTTTCTGAAAATAAATAAAGCTGCAAATTATGTAATTGTCACTCTCATTGTCGTTGGCTCTGTTCCTAAAAAAAAATATCATTTAATCCGAAAAATTTTCTTTTTTTACACAAATTTATTAAAATGTTTTAGTCTCGTTACGTCCTGATAGCTGGGCTAGCATTCGAGTTTTGCTACAACATTTTTACTCTACCCGATATATATTCGTCGGCTCATAAAGTTTTTATGCTCGCTATAGAAATGTGTACTGCACACTGGGATAATGTGACACTCCATATACGTAGGAATACATTACGCAAAGCGTTCTTTGAGCTCCCAGCGAGAGTTTTATGCTGTACACGTATGTATATTATCAAGCGGGGAAAAGTTTCCCACGTTTACCCCGCGAACCGTTTCCTTTTTTCCCTCCGATTGCCTACGCGAAATGTCACACGTAGGTTATTATATTCTTTTCGTTATCGCTTCGAAGTGGCTACGAGCTTAAGGCTCCCACACGAGACACAGGGCGGGTCTACTTTTTTTTTTCATTACTTTGATAACAAATACTCTTAGTGTATCTTTTTTCTTGTGGTCGATTTTTATTTAATTAATCATTTATATAAGGTTCGATCCGATGTTTAATTGAATATAAAATTTTTTAGTAACAGTTTTATTATGAATAAAGTTGTACATTTCGTGAGAAAAGTAATTTTGAATAAAAATATCATAAAAATTTTGGTATAAAATTTAAATAAACGATATTAAAGATATCTCTCTGAAGATTTTGGTTGAAAGGTGTTATCGTCTTTCATGGAGATCCCTGTGAACATCGATCACTCCTAAAATAGATGAGCGTTTAAGTTTATTCGTATGGAAAGAACCGGGAATCGTTGAAAAGGTCCCCCATATTCGCACGCGAGTTTTCGCAGTTTTCCCATGCCCTCGTACGAATGCGATACCAGTGTAGCGAGATAAGACAGCTGGGGCTAACATAAATGGAAAGCAGTAAATTGAAATTGAAACGAGGCAAAAGGGCGTGTAAACTTATACGTGGAAAAAACCCGATCCCTCATAAATTCTCTGAGCTTAGATCCGGGAATTTCAGTGATCCGAAAAAAAAATGCTTGCAGGATCTTCACAGAACCGGGTGCAGTTTATTTTGCGGTGCAGCCGGACGCGACAATCAGGCGGTGCTGCGTCGTGTACTTCTTGGTTTTGCACGCTGGAACAAATCAGTGGGTTATTGCCAGGGACTGAACGTACTAGCGGCATTCGTTCTCCAGGTGACCGATCGAGCGGAATCATCCGCGGTCAAGGTCATGATCTATCTGATCGAGGGCGTATTACCGGAAGGATATTTCGCCGACAATCTTCGGGGTCTGTCCATAGACATGGCTGTTTTTCGTGATTTGCTGAGAATAAGATTGCCAAAATTGTCCAGGCATCTTGAAGCGTTGCAGAGCGACGCCAAGGACAAGGCAACAGGTCAATATACTATATCATTGAAATAGCAAAATCGTGATTGTTTTCAGAGCTTTTTCACATGCAATGAAACGTTGTTGCGGCTATTTCAGGAAGCAGCTACGAACCACCGTTAACTAATGTTTTTACGATGCAATGGTTTCTCACTCTCTTCTGTCACTGTTTGCCACAAGAGGCGGTTCTACGTGTATGGGACTTGATATTTCTCGAAGGTGACGAGGTTCTACTCAGAACTGCCCTTGCCATTTGGGAAGGAATATCAGAGTACGTATCGTAAGCGAGGAAAAAATTATTATTCACTTCGGAATTTGTCGATGCAATTGATTCTTCTCTCCGATTCAGCATATAATTTAACAATACCTCTTAACAAATATTCGTTTGACACCCAGTCGAATCATGACGGTGACATCGGCCGACGAGTTCTACAGTATTATGGGCGTACTGACGAGAGAAATGCTCGAATTCACGGATGTTAATAATCTTATCAAGGTCAGCTATTTTTAATCGCTACAAACTTACTTTTATCCCGATGGCGTTGACTTGCGACTGAACTTTTTTTCCGGCGCTTGAAAATGGTTATACTACACGTGCTACGATCCTAATCGTTGTCTTGATTTTTTTTTTGTCTCATCGCGATATTGATGCGGTTTGGAAAGTAGACCATTGTAAATATGGGACCGTTGTACGGAGTTACGGATCTTCGTGAGAAGCATCGTTACAACATAACTCCATGGGCGCGAAGATTGAGCGATGAAGAGGACACGGATACCGAGGAAGAAGAGAGATTGGCAGTTGCGGCTGCGATGTTCGGAGTTTCTCAGCGCTTCAAGAAAGGTCGGAAAATGTTTCGGTATGTTTTTGTTTTTGATTGTTTTCCTTTTTTTAATATTCTGAAAAATTATATTTTGCAGATCGATCGAACGCGTCATCGAGTGCCTTGCAGACGATAGGCCCGTCAAGCGACAGGGAGAGGCTGGCATTGGATATCAGTACGTTGAAGCATCAATACGCGAAATTGCGAGAACGGCAACGACAGGCTCACATAATCCTTTCAGGTAAAAAAAACCGACAGTCCCTTGCGGCTTGACCAAATTTCATAAATATCCCCATCAAAATGTGAACCCCTACAATGCTCATCAAGCTGGCACCTCGACAAAAGGAAGTTGAACTTAAACTTATGAAATAATCCGGTGTTACGTATATTTGCTAATGCATCCATCCTCGAGCATCTCTGACGAAAGTTCATCAGAGTTTTTGGGACATTTTCCTACCAAAGCATAGTGGAAGTAAAACTAGATGTCTGTTCTCTTGAAAGAGGCTTCAGGAGGTTCTGCTCCAGACATGAAAAGATGACGAGACATTGAATTTTTTTGCAATACGTTTATGTACCTTTAACGAATGTGCTTGACACGTGAAGCCAATTGACAACTTCATTTTTGAGAAAAAAATCTTAACGATTCGATCTTATTGCATAGCGTTTTGTTGCACGGATTGTCGTCATTCGCTGAATTGCATGTGATTGATCAACTACTTGAAAACGTGACATGCACCAAAAAAATGTCAGAATAATTGGTGCTGGACTTGCAGAATTTCTTGCCAAATGAATCGACAAGATTCATGCGACGTCTGTCGTCAATAAATGAAGATTTAGTTGGTCAAGCAGCTTGATCAACGCTGAGGGGTTGGGCAGAGCTCCTTAAATTCTGACGCTATATATATTCTTATTTAGTTCCAAAATCCAATGCTCTTCCATGAAGATGTCGTTATGGCAGATATGACTGCATGTCGTCATCAAAGTGACTAATCGCATTTTTTTTTTTTGATGCCATGTTTGCATAGCTGCATGCGCGAGACAATCCATGGTACCGACCTCAACTTCCCAAGCGATGAATCATCTATTGGTTGGCAAGAGTGCTCTGGTGAGCGCTAAAACTCGTCAGCTTGGTCCGCCACCCGGTGCAATACCACCAAAGCCGAGAACAACAGCGACTCTTCACGGTACGAGGTTACAAGGTGGCCGCAGGGACAAACAGGGCGTGACGCTACATTGGAAGGACACGAAGAAGTCAAAGGACGAACCGGACGGTAAGAATTCCTGTTAATTGTTTTAGCGTAATCTTTACAGCATGAAACTTGCATAAAAAAAAATATTTGAAATTGGATTCAATCAAAATTAACGAAAGAAAGAAGTATATTCCGAAGTCTGAATCAATCAATGAATGAAATTATCTGCGTCTGAGCGCGCAGATTTTCTCAATCGTTTTTACGAACGATGGAATGAACTGTCACTGCAGAATATTGTACCTTAGGTCTTCCGCCTTGTACCCCGGGTCGATAAAGAGCATACTGACCATCTGAGAATGTAGAAGGTTTTGGTCCCTGCATTGCCGATCATTGGAGCCCTTTTTCCTTAGCCTCTCTTTACCCTCACTCGTCGATTTATCCACCGAGTCATTCGAATATCCGACCACCTGTTCGGTGCTAACAGATACGAGCATCGACGCAGGTGTGGCACTCAGGGTCAACATTCGTTTCCGTCCATCTCGACCCAGATAAAGGATCGAGCCACAGTACCGCTTGTTTCACCCCATCCACCAGTCTCGTAATCAAATTCATCCCGTATTGCGCACCTTTCAGTTCTTTTTTTTTCACCCAATTTACTTTTCTCACCCCGAAAGTCCAAGAAAATACTTTCGGCTCGACAAACTTATCATTATATCGTCGTCTTTTTTTTCTAACGCAAGTCTCATTTTACCTTCTCGAGGTAGTTATCGTTGAAGAAGAACCTCGCAGAGTGTTGCGGTCGCATACTATGTATCGATCCGTTTTCACGTTCTGTTTTTCACGTTACAGTCGGGGATGAGGCAGAAACGTCGTCGGGATTGGTTAACATTGAAGTGATGTCCTCAAGTCTGTCATCACCGCTGCGCGGCAGTGACAATGACAGTGACAGCGACAGCACATCAACGGAATTATGCGACGAGCCCGATCGTTTGAGCGACGTCGACAGCGAGGAGCCAACATCTACCTCCGATTGTTACGTAATGGCAACCGACGACGAGAAGAGTCCACGACCCGGTGAATCGCCGATCATCGGCAGCACACCGGTCCGTCAATCCAATGAAAAAAGCTCAACAGCCAAAAGCGAGCTCGACTGTCTCGCTGTCGGAGGCTGCGTGAACGATGCGATGAGAAAATTATCGGTGACCGAGGAAACGTCTTCCTCGATCGCGATGATAACCGATCAGATTAGAAGATTATCGGCCAGCGATGACAATGATTTGTCACCGATCAGTCACGCGGAGCCCGCGAGGCTGACGATGAACGGATCTGCGAATGAATTCGTGAGCGGTAACGACGAATCAATTTCCGAAAATGGCACCTTTCGTGAAGCTGAAACAACAGCTGAGAAACATTTTTCTCCGTTTTCGCTGATTCCCAAAACTGACGTAGCCGCGCAACCTGATCCTCTTGTTACGGAACAAAATTTTCGAGTATTAGATAGATACGATTTTTCAATTAGCACGAATAAACCCGGATTCAGTGGAAAATTAATTGAACCCAGGCTCACACCGGCAGACGAAGATCGTGAAAGTGCGGTGATGGAAGCTTCTTCAGTTGGGACGGACAATGCAGTTTTGTGCTTCGAATCCACAAAGCTGGAAAGTGTTGCGCGTGAGAACGAGGATATTTTTAGTTACGAGTCCGTGCCGATCGAGCCCGAGAGCCACGAGAGAACGAGGCTGCGATCAACAGATCTGCCAGCTCGCGAACGTTTCAAGCATCAAGATTCAGCGGTTGCGATGGTCTCTTCGATCGACGATCAGTCGGAAAAGTTTATCGGTGAACGGACATTTCTTTCCCGATCTTACGTGATCGGTCATTTGCCGATAGATCCCGCAACCGTTAGCGAAAAACTCGCCAGAACCACGGAAATTTCACTTCTGACCGACAGCATCAGGAAATTCAGCAGTGACATTGATAGTTTCGATTGTGGCACGAGGGAAAACGATGATACGCGTTTCGAGTCCGTAACGAAAGTTGCAGCCTCGAGCGAGTCAGTTGGTGCATCAAAGTTTTTGACGAGAAACGTTTCATCGAACGGCAACGTCGTAACGAGCTCGAGCTGCAAAATCCCGGCAAGCCCGGAATCAAATTTAACTTTCAGCTCGACAATGAGAATGGAAAAAAGAGTTCCCGGCACTTCGGCATTGCTGGACGAAATCCCGAGGTCCAGTGACACCGATGGCTTTACGGCTAGAAGCTTCGATGAAGTTGCGATCGGGAGTTCGGCGAGTGAGACTAAAGTCACGGGGCCGGCTTATCGAGACGAGTCGTTGGTTGGAAATTCGAGGAATGCAGTGAGAACAATTGGTAGCTTCGATGACGATGCCGCCACGAGGACCGACGCGATCTCCGCGGGATTCTCAATTACTCAACCGAAGGAAGCAACGGTAGATCTGCCGGACAAGGTGAAACCTGCTACGATCTCGTGTCCAGCTCCGATCGACGCAGATCCATCGAGCGCAAGTTTCAATTGCGCTTATCGCGATTCCACGTCAGTCGGGATCGGCGAAGCCAGCAAGAGGAGGAAGAAGAGTCCAAGGACACCGGAAAGCGGGAAATCCTTTAGTTCCGGTGAGACGATGGGTCCGGACTCGAAGGACTCGAGTCTCGCAGCGAGTCCACGAAGCACGACGACGGATACGAAGAATTTACCGCTCGAGGATTCGTCACGCTCGTCACTGAGCTCGGACTCGAAGACACTGACGCTTCGATCATTGGAATCGGAGAGCGGCGTTGCCAGCGATAGAATGAAATTCGACGCAAGGTCGAGCGTGACGAGGCCATCGTTGGATAAATCGAGTCCCTCGACGTCGTTAAGCACCGACTCGTTGCGCAACAATGCCGAGTCAAGCGGAAAATTCGCGATAAGCAGCTCCGGTGAATCTTGCAGTCCTGAAAAATTCAACAAATCTTCCGAAAGAACATTCAGCTCGGAGCTACGGTCAACCGTGAGTGCGAATTCGATTAAATATCGTATGAATTACGTCGGTGAATGTGACAATTTTTCGGATTCATCGATGGACATATGTTCGGCAACCTCGCCGTTTTATCCTATTGTGAATCCGAACGAAACGACAACGTCGCCCGGCGATGCAAAACCGGCCGAGCAACGAACGAACGGCGAAAGTGCGAAAATTCTGCCGGAACGGAGATCAATGATCGTCATGGATGAGGCAAACGCTTCGAATTATCGTGCAAAGTTGGGCGGCTCGTTGGGCGTCGCGAGAAGCATCGAATCCGTCAAAAATTCAAAGGACAACGACGAGTATGATTCGGGCAGGCCTTTCGAGAAAGAATTGGCTGACGCACTCTCGTGTTTACCGTGCGATGGCGCGAAGAACGAAAGAACAGCGTCTCACTGCAAGGATAATGACGTGACTGAAAGTTCCAGAAGACAAAAATCAACGTTCCAAGAGATCGATGAGATCGATGAACGTTCAATGGAAACCGACACGATCTCAGCACTGCCGCGTGACAAATATTCGGCAAATAGTTTTGCCTTGATCGACGACAAGAGTGCCGTTACGACTTTCATGACGCGAGAAATCCGCGGGGCCAATGACGACGAGTTTTCTCCGGTTAAGCGCGACATATTCAAGCCATTCGAGAGAAGTCGCAGCAGTCTCGAGAAACGTTTCGGCAAACATCGCGCATCAGCGTCCAGCGATGAATCTTACGCCGACACGCGGAAAAAACGATCGAGCGATATTCTTCAGGATCTGAAGCATCTCGAGGCGAACAGCCTTAAAGACGGCAAGGCCGATACGAGCATGATGACGCGCAAGACCGGTTATGCCTGGGAGGATTTGAGGAATCTCGAGGCGCGCCGTCAGGACAATTTTAGCGATTCGGCGAATGAATTTTCACGCTCGCGCTTGGATTCACCGCCGCGTATGAACGACGCGATCGCGAAGCCGGGAAATCTCGTAAGCGTGATCGAGCCAAGACTGAATGCCGAGGAGTGCGGCAACGAGAGTATACTGAAGCGTTACGCGAGAAGAAAGAGCAACGGCGTGGTGGACGATGATCGTGATTCGAAGCTCGGCGTATGGACGAAAGTGAAGCCGGGCACGGATCGACGTGACAACGGTCGCAGAAGCAGCGATCGGGCGCTGAAGATAATACAAGAAAATTCGGCGATATTGCAGAAGATATTGACGTGCCAGGCGAAGAAACGCATGCCCGATCTCGAGGAAATATCCAAGGATATTACGATAAGTCCGATAAACGAGGAAATATCGAAGATATTCAGTCCGATATTGGAGAGAATGGGCCTTAACGAGGATGAGATAAGCGAGGAATTGGCGAGAATTAATTTCAGGGATTTCGATAGGATGACAACGGCCAGCGGCTCGGAGTTCGATGCCAAGATAAACGACGAATTGACGAAATTATCGCTTATCGACGATACGGGCATCGATGATGTCGTATCGCGGGATTATTTCGATACGCGCGAGGCCCTGATCGATCGTCAGATCAACGAGGAGCTCTCCAAGCTATTGGCCAATTACGCGGAAGATTCCAGGATTCGCTCCGTTGGCAATGAACGCGAGGAGGAGGCTGCTTCCTCCTGTCGGGATCAGAGTGAAATCGAGGGTCTCGATATATCTGGCATTTCCACGAGTGTATTTTCCTACAAATCATCGAGCGACTCGATCGAGATGAAGTGCGAGCGCGAGATTATCCGCGAGACGGGGAACGGTGATGAAAAATTTTCACTCTACGGGGATGATGGGAAATTTGGCAAATCTACGAGATACGATGTTGTGCGGGGCGGCGTATCACCGAGAAGCGACATTGACATTTATCGCGAACTCGAGAAACTCGATAAAATATCGTCCGGTGAAATTATTCCATCGTCATCGTCAGCGTCCTCGGCACTGACGCAAAATATAACGACATCGCTGTCGAATGTTTATCCGGAAGTGCGCTCGTCATCGTTGGAATATTCCGCGAGGAAGGATAAAATATTTGAAAAATCGCCAATCGCGAGTCCTTACGACACGTACATACCGTATGAGTTTAAGTCGAGGATATCACCGCGCAAAACACCGAGCAATCCTTACTCGGCGCGTTCACACGACGGTAAGCCCGCGTTAAACGAAAATCTCCATTATCATGCTGATGATGATGATGATGATGATGATGATGATGATGATAATGATGATCCAACGACAGGATCGAGGAAATACGAGCTCGTTGGTATAACGAGGCCAATATTGTCCAAGGAGACACTGGAATTTCGCGTAAGATACGACGATACGACTCCAAGAGTCACGAGAAACGATGATTTTGGATTTCAATCGTATGGAACTTCGATCGTTGATTACGATCGCGGAGCTTCTTATTGCACGAATGAATCCACGATAGGTCTCAAGGATCGCGAGACCGTGATAAGTCTCGGAGAAACGCTGGATCGTTCGTACGATCGTGAAAATTTTTACGTACCAAAGTACGATTCCGCGATATCGAAGGATTATTCGTATTTGACGAATACGATGATTCAGGAGAAAGATTACGAGAATGATCCTCGTAATATCCTCGAGGCTGAATCGTATTTTTCGCGTGAACGTCATGATTCTCATTCGCTAATGTCGAATTATCATTGCGACGATCGTGAATTCGTTGTTTCGACGAATAATCCGTACAGCATGGAATCGTCGATGAGACGAGACGATGGATTCACGAGCAGGCCCGTCTCGCATCCCGAATTTACGGTAAAATCGCGCGTAAACGTCGGTTATACGGAAAAACAGATCGCAACGACCATCACGGAGATGACAACGACGACGACGACGACGTCGACAATGACGACTTCGACATCGAGAGAAGCCTTGAATCATCGCAAAGCCTCGTTGAGCCTCGGACCGTTGGACGGTACGTCAAGCCGAGTGTCAATGTGCCACGAGACAGCAGCCTCGAGTCCCAGATCGCTCTTCAGTCCATTTCCCATTAGAAGCTCCTCGAGAAAACCCAAAGAACTCGGTCTCAAGCTGGGCCTCTATTCACCCTCGAGTCCTGGCTCGAATAATCCACTCAAGAGGTCATAGTGTACATTTTTTTTTCTTTCCCCTTTCAAGCACACTGCGCTACAACGCAAAAAACGAACGATGAAAAAGCTTTTGGACAATGGACGACAAAGGAAAAGTAAGACAAAAAGAAAAGAAAAAAAAAAAAAGACAAAGGAAAGTGTTTTCGTCGCTTTTAGGCCTCGGTAAACGAGAAATCAAGTAGTACTTTTAAGTCCTAGGACAAAAGTCTTAGGTCTTTAAAGTACTACTTTTTTACTTCTCGTCTACAAGCTCTAAAAGCTCGGAAAACACGGCAGTGTTGTATAAAATATCGCGTGCACCGCGAAGGTCTTTCAAGGCCTAGCGCGATGTTTTCGGTAAAGTGAGCGAAGAAAAACAAAGAAAGAAAAAGGAAAAGGAAGACAAAAAAAAAGAAAAAAAAAAGACAAAGGAAAGTGTTTTCGTCGCTTTTAGGCATCGGTAAACGAGAAATCAAGTAGTACTTTTAAGTCCTAGGACAAAAGTCTTAGGGCTTCAAAGTACTACTTTTTCACTTCTCGTCTACAAGCTCTGAGAGCTCGGAAAACATGGCAGTGTTGTATAAAATATCGCGTGCACCGCGAAGGTCTTTCAAGACCTAGCACGATGTTTTCGGTAAAGTAAGTAAAGAAAAACAAAGGAAGACAAAGGAAAAGGAAGACAAAAAAAAAGAAAAAAAAGACAAAGGAAAGTGTTTTCGTCACTTTTAGGCACCGGTAAACGAGAAATCAAGTAGTACCTTTAAGTCCTAGGACAAAAGTCTTAGGGCTTCAAAGTACTACTTTTTCACTTCTCGTCTACAAGCTCTGAGAGCTCGGAAAACATGGCAGTGTTGTATAAAATATCGCGTGCACCGCGAAGGTCTTTCAAGACCTAGCACGATGTTTTCGGTAAAGTAAGTAAAGAAAAACAAAGGAAGACAAAGGAAAAGGAAGACAAAAAAAGACAAGGGAAAGGGTTTTCGTTGCTTTTAGGCCCCGGTAAACGAGAAATCAAGTAGTACTTTCAAGTCCTAGGACAAAAGTCTTAGGGCTTTAAGGGGTACCACTGTAAAAACAAAAGAAAAGCGCTGTTTTAACCATTTTTTTCAGATGGAAGAAAAGGTAATAGGTTAATAATATTTGAGGAAGTTATTAGGCATATATTTAAGTATAATACAAAAATTTATTATCAAAAAATATTTAAAAATTGCGACACTGGAGCCATTCTCGTGAAACTGAATGAATTCTGCGGCACGCAGTGCTGCAGAATTTCATATGCAAATTTAAATCTAGAAAAAAAAAACTACTTAATCTACATGTCTATAGCTAGAGAAATACGTAGGGAATTTTAAAAATATTGATTTTTGTGTAATTGGCGAGTATTTGAATGAAAATTTTGAATTTTCGACAAAAGAGAGGGCACTTGTTTGTTAATAAATAATGTTTAAATTAACTTCTCGAAAATCCCCAACGTATTTCTGTAGCTATTAATATATCTATAGATTGAGTGCTTTTTTTTCAAATTCAAATTTGTGACAGTTACACTGCGTGCCGCATGTCTCGCGAGAATGGCTCCAGTGTTGCCATTTTTGAATATAATATTTAAATATATGCCTAATAACTCCCTCAAATATTATTATCTTATTACCTTTTCTTCCATCCCAAAAAAAAAATTGTGCATTTTTAAACTTTTACAGTGGTGTTACCCCTTAAAGTACTACTTTTTCACTTCTCGTCTACAAGCTCTGAGAGCTCGGAAAACATGGCAGTGTTGAATAAAATATCGCGTGCACCACGAAGGTCTTTCAAGGCCCAGCACGATGTTTTCGGTACGAGTCGTAGACAAAAGCGAGCTTTTCGCGCGGTCGTCTACGACTCGTACTGAAAATATCGTGCCCGGTCCTTAAAAGTGCCACTTTATCTCCTTGGTACACAGTGTACTATTTTTTTTTTTAACGACGATAACGACGAAATAATTCATCACAATTACTCCACAAGGATACAATCGTAATAATAATTATTTTCTTTCGTTTCTTTGAACTATATTCCTCTCGTGATTGTTTCATCGGAAATCATCCTTCCTTCCTTCCTTCCTTTTTTTTTTGTATTTTCCTTCGAAACTCTTGCACGTGTATCCTGGACGAGGATAATTTGCCCGAATTTTCCGTTCTTACCAAACCGTGAGCACAATATCCGAGTTTATTGGCGTGAAAAAATTTGAAACGATGCAATTTTTGTTTCTCGACATTCAACGTGTAAGATAATTCATTAATTTGTGTTGATGCTAAGACGGGAGAGTGGGCCTAAAAAAATTATTCTTTCAGACAAATAGGTGTGTGTGTGAGTGTGTGTGTGTGTGTTTGTGTGCATGTGTTGTATACAGCAAATCCTACGAGAGAAGAGACGAGCTCGTTGCGGTAACGAATTGAAAATTGTTTCTGACAACGAGCGCGATAAAGAAAAAAAAAAAAAAAAATGAAAAATCTCGCTTGAAAGTTTCATAGCTACGTGACCGTCTTTACTCACGAGTGTGAGGGATGAATAAAAAAAAAAAAAGCTTTTTAGAGACGTGAAATTATCGTTGAACGGTGTTCTAAAAGCTGCTTCACCGTTGGATTTTATCAATGGCTCGAGACAATTTTTTTTCAAAGTAAACGAAATAAAAAAATTTTTAACGCTTAAAATATGCTGTTCCTCAATGATCGAGCGCCGCCGATAACCGCGACGAGAAGAAAGAGAGAATGCATTTAAACCCAGAGTGGGCAGTTTCGGCAGATTTCAATTTTACCCGAACCCAATTTGGCAACTGCAAGCAAAGATTATGTCAAACAATGTTACACTGTTCTTGCTACGAGACAACGGCCGTGTAACAGTTTGATCGTATTTATACGATCCTGTTGTACGGTTCAACCGTCTTTATAATAAGAATGATGTTGTAGCGTTGGTTTTCATTATCGTAAAAAATTGGATTCGTGCAAAGTTGCAATCTCTATTATATCGGTATGCTGTCCCCTCTCTGGAAGGACTGACAATGAGTGAGATCGCGTCAATTACGTTTAACGCTTCGAGATCGATCGTCAATTATTATTTACGCAGGACGATCGAAATGTTTCGCAAAAAATTTAGGTGGACAAATTTATAATAAAACAAAAGAACAAAAAAAAAAAAAACAAAAGAACAAAAAAAAAAAAAAACCAAAGACACTATATCGAAGCGCAGAAGAGGAATTTCGTGTGGCGAGGTCGTCTAATTATAATGTTGAACAACCAAAAAGAATGAAAGTATTCGTGATGGGTGCCGAGTCGTGTGGAGATTTGTGTCGAAAATTGGCATAAAAAATTACGCGAATCTCCGAGCTTTCGTGCAAAAATTAATCATACATTATATATTGTTTGTTAATGAAATTTGTGTCCTTCGGAAAAACAAATATGTTGATAAAAAAAAAAAAAAAATTCTTGGATTCAACGTTGCTTTGATTTTCCACCGATTAAACGTAAAATCGATCGATTTAAAAACAACAACAAAAAAAAAAAAAAGGATATTTTATGCAATTTGATGCATTCACGACGAGATATCACGTGGCATTATGAAAGTCTTGCAAAATGCAAAAAATCATCGACGTTAATGCGATGAAATTCTGTGTCTTGTAATGAACAAATATTCATTAATAGAGAACAAAGTGAGCTGTGTTTGTTTCGACTATAGTACGAAGAGAGGAAGAGAGAGAGAGAGACATAAAAAGTTGTGGAGATAATAGGAAAATTTTTTGAACGCTCTGATAACGATTGCTTTTCAGTGGTCGCCTGTAAATATAGTTTATGAGCACATTGAGTTTAACGCCAATGTAAGACTAATATACATATATATTTGAAGCGTGAAGGCATGTCAGTATCTTGCCAAAAAGACAGAGAGAGAGAGAGAGAGAGAGAGAGAGAGAGAAAGATTATAAGATGCTAAATACGATGAATAAATATATTGACACCGATACTGCTTTGTTGAATTTATTTGAAATCCTTTATCATACCTATAATTTTTATTCCGACATTGATCAAATATATTGAACAGGTTATGAACATTAATTTCGAATAATAATAATACCAAAAAGTAATTGGTAATTGATAATTTAATTTGCAAAAAAAAACGTATCAACGTATCACGAGTAAATTTTTTTTATCTTATGAAATTAATTCGTAAAATTTTTAGAATATGTATCAGTTTTTGAAATAATTTTTTCTCTTTTGATAATATACCTTATATATATATATTTTTTTTTTTTTTTCAAAAATGATAAATGGATGGAAATTTACGAAATTTTTGGATTCGTCACTGGGCCCTTCCATTTTGCACTTCAGGCGAGTGTAGCTTCATCAGAATATCTAGCTAGTTATAATAATGTTATGGGAAACGTTTGTCAATTTTCATTTGGCCATGAAATTAACACCAAAACAATGCCATATAGATCTGGATAAAGTGATAAATGTTACTAGGACACGGAACTTTTTGTTATACAATCTGTATGGGGTTTTGCTATCGTGCGAATTAGGATAATTAAAAAAATTAAAAAAATGTATATAGGCATCTTGCGGAGATAAAGAAAAAAGGTTTTTTTTTTCATTTTTTAACTGTTTTTATTGAACTCATGAAATGCAAACTATTATACGTATTAAAGTTACTTTATTTTACACGAGAAGGGTATTTGCTAGTGATAACAATTTCGAGGCAACGCGTTGATTGGTTCTTGAGTTACACGTTTCACCAGTTTGGATAATGTATTTCAACAGTTATACTTCCTATGCTCGGAGAATCAATTTCTTCGCCAGTTTTGAATAAAATTACTGTTAGTAATTGTTTGATAAAAGTTTGAATAAATTACATGCAGAGAAATTCATTTATCAGGTCACCAAAAATTTACATCTATGAATATAAATTAATTCTTTCAATGGTTCCGAGGTTATTTCTGATTTTCCGTTTCTCGTTATTCTCGATCTTCTCTCATATACCGCTTGCATATCCGGTCCCATATCCGCTCATAATTTGAATCCCGAATCTAGGCTAACGTTACTCGGACGATTTCGCTCGGCAAATGGAGTAGATAGTAAAAACTTGGATAACCGGTGTCTCTTGCAGTCTCCCGCACAAGTTACTACGCGGAGATTAAGCTGCAACGACGACGGGAAGAAATTTAATCAAGTTAGCCCGTCTCACGTCCCGGTGGCCCTCTCGCTCACATATCTGTTTCTCTCTCTCTCTCTCTCTCTCTCCCTCTCTATCTCTCTCGCACTCACTTACCTTTATTCCTGCGCAGTGCAAGAATCTGATATCTCTTCACACTTATACGACCCCACGATCCCGTATAAACGTATATATATTCGTCTATAAACCCAACAAGAGTCAAGTCATTGAATTATTCCGTTATTACGCTTTGCTCTGCCAAGTCTTCGCTCTGATTGGATATTTCAGAAATTTCCGGGCCAATTGAATTAGGAATTTTTATATTTTATTTTTATTCTTGTCTGAAATAAAAGAGAGATCTCATGACTTGTGCACGAATACTACAAATATATTATCTTTTTACCAAATATACGCATTTTTTTTAAGAAAACTTTATCGCATCTATATTTTCATAATTTTTTGATGAAAATCAATAAAAATGTGTTGGCACTTGAAAAAGTGAGTGATGTCTACCTTGAAAATGATATGATTAAATTAAAATGATAATTTGAAAAGAACTCACGTCTGAAAGAAATATGAACGTAAAAAGTTTAAAATTATATTACGCGAGCACAGGTCGAATGAAAAAAAAAAAAAAACGTAAATAAAATTTATGAGTCGTACACCGCTTTCGTCGGGATAATTCATTCGAAACGGGACGGAATATTTAATTTGAACTTATAGTTTATAATTTTAGTGATTTACAAAAGAGATTCCTTTTCACGTTGATGTGAATGAACATGCAAAAATTTTGAAATTCGAATGATTTTTCTCGGTGCACGTAAGAAATCCTGCAAATAAAGTAGTTAATTTAAAATTATTTACTTGATACTTTTCGTTGTTCACAAAGCTTTCTCTACATGAAAAAAATGGATGCGAACTGAGGCGGCTTATCACGAGAAGATGATTCATGGAAAAAAGAAAGAATTATAAAAAAAAAAACGATGGTAGGATTCCAATTTGCAGCGTTTTCTTTTTGATATCATTTACCGTAATGTCCGTTTGCGCTGTCGTCAGAATCGCGAAAACTTCCATACTCGCTGAAACGAGTACGTATATAGACACGACTCAGGTAACGTATAAGTTTCGGTAAACGCTTGCGAAAAAACCCATTCTCATAGGCGGAAGAAAAAAAAAAAACTCCGTAGAATATTAAAAATTACGGTTACTGCTAATGCGAATCGCCGCAAATGGTACACTTCATCGGCGTTCCGTGGGAAAATTGGCTAGAAGTATAGTTTCTAAACTTGCAAAATGCTTGACCTGGTCCAACGTCTGGATTATAGATATATATTTATATATTCCTGCCGGTGCAAGGGGGTCGTAAAGTTATCTCGGACAATCGAGTTAAGAACCGTTCGCGTCACGCCCAAGAACAATTTAATTAAAGTTTCACACTTGCCGAGAGAGAAAGACCGCGGACGAGTTCGCGGATAATAGCAGCACCCTCAGATTGGAATTTTGAATATCCAAAGTCACTTTTCGAAAACATTTTAAAAGAGAATCTTTCCGGTTGTGGAATTTTCGAAGTAAAATTTCAAATTACCCCTCACAAAATGCCTTACTCGACGATGATAAAATGAAAAAAAAAAAAAAAAAAAAAAGAAAAAGACGTTCAGCAGATTGTCCTTTCGGTTGTGTCGCTCTTCTAGAGTCTTTCACCTTTTTTACTACAAAGCTCTAGCGCAAGCCAGAGAAGCCACGATATTTTTTTTACCGCATGAATTTCGAAATTTGTACATGATTTCCACAATTTAAAAATGATCATAGCGCAAAATGTATATAAATATATGGATGTGTATAATGTTCGTGATGAAATAAAGGTTTTTGTCGAATCTCAACTTTCTGTCATTTTTTTTTCGACCGAGTTGTCGGTGCTGGAATCTACTTTTTTTTTGTGAGTTCTGTCAACAAATCGCTAAAGGAATTCTCAAACATTTGTGCGATGATGTAAAGTCAAAGGCAAGAAGAAAAAAAAACGAGAATTATCACTGGCAATTTGTATGTTTCTGACGATCGTCAGTTTCTCTCGCTCGGTCCATTGTTGTCCCAAGCGGAGATCGCCGCGAAAAACTTTTATCGAATTCCTCGTCCCACTCTGTGTCTCTTGCTCGTGCATTCCACTATCGTTCGACCATTTATATCGAACCTTTTTCTTCCTTCTCCCTCTCTCTCTCTCTCTCTCTCTTTATCTCTCTCTCTCTCTCTCTCTCTTTCTCTTTCTCACTCCTTTAAACGTCGTGATATTGTCGTGGCTGTCTCGGGGGCAAAACCATTCATATGGTTTTTTTTTTCGGTTTCGATTTTTGCCATAAGCGCGCATTGTCCTCGAGGCTTTGGAATTTATCGTAAGAGCGCTGGTGGCACACGCCACAGTAACGTTTGTACGAAAAATGTTCACATCGAATAATACGGCAATTCCCCAAGCGATTTTACCAGCCGAAAAGTCTCTTCGGGAGCTATTACTCTCCTCGCTCTCTCCCCCTATACACTCTTTCTCTGTGCTTTTCGAGCTTTTGTCCAAAAATTGCAAGATTTTCGAGCCAGCAACAACGACGCCCTTTAATGCAAGCTATTAAGAAAGACAATGGGGCATTGTGTCGCGAGTATAGTTTATTCGATATAGGTATGCCAGAGATCCAAAAGTGGTTACTATATAGATGTATGATCGAGAGAATGGAGAAGAGGCTTGCTCAATACGCTCTTTCAGAAAATCTACGGAAAAGCGAGGTGGATGAAGCTTATATAGCCTTTACTTTATATTTAATTGGCCTCGTTTCCGTGAAGAGAAAAGCGGGTACCAATATCTATATATATATATATATATTTGATTCGGAAAATTCGTCGCAAGATTGTTTAAATACGTGAATCTCAAAAGTATACGAAAGAGCCCGAGACAAAGACTAACGAATCGGATTAAAAGCTGGAAAGAGTTAATGTTATAATTGTGCGAACTTGGCGATCCCTATTTCTCTCTCTCTCTCTTTCTTTCTCTCTCTCCCTCTCTATTTATATATATATATATATCTTATATCTCGTCTTTGTCCGATGCCAAAACAAACCTTTTCACACCCGTCGTCTCTTTCTCTGAACTTCCCTTTTCCCTCGCTAGGCCATCCATTTTACTGACTAATTAAGATTCCCTTAAATGCCTCGCGCAGAGAAGTTCACCAAAGACATTTACTCTCTTCTCCCTATAGTCCCTTCATGCTTGCGGATTTTCTCACTTCTTCTCTTTTATTCATCTTGACGGAGCGCGGGATGCACATTGAACCAGTTAAGGAAAAAAAAAAACAGAAAACTCTGAAGAATCACAGTACGGTGTCCGTATAAGAGAAATATAACGTCAAAATCAGGCTGTATCAAAAAGTAATCGAGAAAATGGAAAATAAATCACTGCGAGGAGTATTCCGGAAATTTTCGTATAATGGCTCATCTTATTTCCCGTGCAGAAGAAATTTATTCATGAATTTTAATCCTCAATGAGATTACGATATACTGGGATTTGAGGCGTCAACTGTATCTCTATAGTATATACGTGTCAGGCAAACAAAAAGGCTTAAGTCCCTCCAATTTTCATGTTAAATCACATAGGTTAGGCCATTTTATTTTCGCATCAATCGATATCAATTTTTTTCTCACCTTTATCCCCTCAAATAGAGGCTTCGTTCACCGAAGACACATTGAAATTCCATTCTCGTAGGGTGAAGCCCTTTCTTCGGTAGCTCCGCCGTAAAAGACGACAAAAAGAGCTATATAAGGGCTGCTGTGATTCGGAGTGAGGTGAGCAAAGGGTGACAGCGAAGAAAAAAAAAAACAAAAAAAAAATCTCATGTATAGAACGCGAGATGGGAATATCCTGGTAAGTTAGATACTGTGGAAACCGGGAAGCGGGCAAAGTGGAGGGAACATGAAAACGCTGGAGAGCAAAAGTTGGACGGGGAAAAAGAGGAATGTGCAAAATCGCGCATAGTACACGGTAAACTGGCAGGGAAAAGAGGAAGAGACCATGATGTACCGGACAGAGAATGAGGAAAGAGCGGTTGAGCAAGAGAACGAGAGATGAAAAAAAAAAGAGGAAGTAAGAGCCAGTGACTTAGAGCGTTCGCTAGCGACTAGTTATGGAGATCAAGCGACGCTACCTGCATTCTTAAGCAGAAACCATGCATTTTTTATCATGCGAGCGAGAGGCGCGACTTTTATCATGTATAATATCATGCTGGAAAAAGTCACTAAATTCTGGACATTACTGTGTACTGCATCCTTAAGAAGGCACACTGAAATAAGATTTCAGGCAAAAACGATTAATCCTACTGAAACACACTTTTTTCAGATCGATCGAACAAATTCTAATCAACTCGCAACGATTTTTTTATTATTGGAAATCTCAAACTAGCCGCATTATTTTTAATACTGAATGATAGATGAGCAGGTTTTATTCAACAGGACACGTTTTTTTGTTATGAAAATTACACAACCGACGAAAATTCTGAAAAGAGAAAGCAGGAAGTTAGTTTGCATCAGTGCAATTATTAAAATCGTGATTAAATAACTCGATTCTACAGAGTCAAATCCTCTTTGCCTGTTTCTGTTTATTCAATTCCGGAGTGTATGTACATATATACAACGTTGAATTTCATTAAAAAAAAGACTTACGTCGTCTCCCTCGGGTTTTCCTAGGGACGTGGCTTCGTAAACGGGAACTCACTTCAGGTGTATTCAGGATGAGAGATGAAAAACGACAGGAGGAAGAAATAGCTCAAAACGCGGATTCAACTTCCGGGGTATAGGGGGATTTAGAGATCTACGAACTCTCACGCTGATGTACGCTGTATTAAAATGTAAAAATATGAAGATTGGTGTATTCATCCAGGATATACAGAGACTGAGGGAGTGATTCGTTGATCCGAAGAAAAACTCTGGGTGACGTATTACTAAACTCTTTCGTACTACAGTACATGTACGAATATATATATATATATATAAGTATATATATGTATGTTTTTATATGTACGAGAACGTGTGTTCTCCTTTCAGGCTCTTCTAAATGCACATTCAAATATCCTGTTTACCGTGTGTCGACTCTATACTTCGTTTTTTTTCCACAGGGAGTTCTAGCGAGAGAGAGGCAGAGAGAGAGAGAGAGAGTGTGTGTTTATTCTTTTCCATAGGACACTGGAACGCCTGTGAGCGAGAGAGATTACGTTGCTTGTGGTTCAGGAGATTGAAAAGTGCAAATAGTGCCGCGTAAGCGTCCGCGCGGCAGCCTTATGGAAGCAGAGAAGGAAAGCGGACGAGAAAGAGGAAAAAAAAAAAACTATGGAGAGTGAGTTCTCTATGCTGGCCGAGCATAGAGAAGCTTTTGCAAGAGATAGGACGACGATGAAAAGAGAAAGTGCAGAAGCTTGCAGGAGGAATCTCGTTGAATATGTTAGACGAGGAGACCTATGGGAGGAAAGGACATGCGAAAAGGAGACTCCATGGAGCTTTACAGTTTCTGTGAAAATGTCGACTACCGCATCTCTTTCTCTCTCTCTCTCACTCACCTTAAATTCTATCACTCTTCCTTCTTTTCTTCCTGACACATTTATCCGGCCCGTATTCTCGCTTTATCTCTTCATCCGCTTGGTCCCTCTTGGCAATCTAACGCTTTCTAATCGTGAATAGCAGCAAATTGGAGACCACCATTGCCTATGGCGAGAAAAGAAGAAAACGCTCAACCAGCTGGGACACAGCCTGGCGAGAGGGTTTTCCTCTTGGGGTCTTGGGTGTGTCATTTTCTCTCTCTCTCTTTCTCTCCCTCACCTTCCAATGTTCCAACCCCCTAAGAAAGCGTTGGATTTTCCTTATTCTGTGTATACAGCGACTACGCTGACCCTTTCTCCAAAGTTTTTTTTCCTACTTTCATCCCTTCTCTCATATTCTTTCATCCCTTTCACTCGAGACTCTTCAGTCCCTTTGATCGCATTTATTCTATCACTTTTCTCGCATTTTTTTCTTTCGTTCCCTCTTGTCACCCCTATATTCTCGTTCGTTTTTTCATCACCGTTTCTCGAACTATTTTCAGCCCTCCGTTCACGCGCATTATTATTCCATCCCTTTTCTCGCATCTCCATCGCGCACACGCATCCTATAACGCTTCTTTCTTCGAGCCACGTCCGGGGATTCCCTTTACTATATACTTCGACGAATTCAATCTCAATCCATTTCCATTTACACAGCGAGATGAGACGAGGAGGTGATGGACTCCATGGGAAAGAGGGATGTGAAGAAAGAGGGAGAGAGAGAAAGTGAGAGAGAGAGAGAGAGAGAGAAAGAGAGAGAGAGAGAGATGCTGGTTCTACACTGAAAGGAAAGCGTTATGCCACAATGGCCCCCGCGACCTCATATCGGAAACTTCTTTCGTACCTTCTTGCCTGTACAGCCCTGACTTTGTACAACGACAGTAAAAGGTACTATTATACTAGGAATGGGGTTATGTTATAGGTTGACTGGAGTGAGAGAGGGAAATGCGCGAGAAAGCTCAGATCGAGATGCAGATGATCCGTTCATTGAATACAACCTGAGCAAATTCCCCAAGGGGATCCATTGAAGCTCTCTCGTATAAGATTTTTACAAGCAGTGGGTGCGAAGAATCTGCAGCTGTGTACCAAGGAGGCAATATGTATGTGCAAGGAGTCGCGGAAGAGGGAAGAGAAATTTCGTCGGTCACAAATGTGCAGTCGATGTCGAGCTTTCCACTGATCTTTTTTTTTTTTCACCGGAGCCTTTCCAAATAAAGACGCTTTAGGATTTGTATGAAAGAAAAAAACTGACAAAGTCAGTTCGCAAGGGAAGGTTTACGGCGTTTCTATCACTATGACTTTTTGAAATTTTTTTTCTTCGATTGATTGATCCTGTAGTTTTTGCTCTCTCTTCCTCCATCAAATGACAGGATATACTTATGCAAGAAATTTAGCATAGATACTCAGAGAAAGGAAAAAATGTTCGTTTGACTAAATCTGCGTTGATATACCTAAAATAAAATCGTATATTCGATAATTTGTTTCTTTGCAATAACAACTAATTATCTGGTAAAGAGGATTTAGAAAAAATTAGCGGGTAATATCGTAGTACATTAACTTCACAGAAGCTGGAGCATAAAATGTTTTTCAAGGACAAGAGGAAATAAAAATTGAATTGAGTATTTTTCGAGCTCGAAAAAAGCAAAAGATGCTCATACGCGTGAAACCGCGAGCTAATTGCTATATTCGAATATATGAATTCGTATGTATTTATATTCCTTTTCAATGCAAATATGTACATGTATATATTATATAGGAGTTATAAATTTTTTTACTCAATCGTTACTTCACATCTTGCTAAGATAAAATTTACAAAACCTTCTCTGTCAGAATACAAAGAAAAAGCCAAACGAGAAAAATAGTCTCGAGACAAATCCTTAACAGGTAGATGTACAAAAGTTAAAGCCGTCTATAGGTGCATATGCACTTCGCGAAACAGAATTTCAACTTTTTTGTTTTCTTTCGAGTATCATATTCCCAGCTTTCTCGTACAACCGAGTGAACTCTGGCCCTGCTAAGTCGGAAGTCATGTCGCAAGAGAGACTTTTTTGTTTTTTAAATATACGTGTACAGTATATAACAGGACCATCGAGACATGCACTCCCGAGATTGGGTCTGATGGTCACTGCTATACTTTTAGTTACGTGTATATGCGAGAGCACCGAGTGATGACTTTTGATGCGGTAAAAATCGCCGTATTACGTGGCTCGAAGGATACGTGGCTCGAAACTTTACATAATTACTAAAGTAATCTTCAGCCGTTGCGAATATATGCGGAATGCATTAATTCAAGAAAGTGTAATGAACAATCGGAGAAAATAATAATTTTTCTCATTCGTTCGGTGTTTTTACAAACCTTATATTTTTTTGTACGTTTTCCAAAAAAACTTTTATGAAACAAAATTTTATTTTTCTTTCCACGAAAGATACGCCAAGCTGGGATTGTGAGCGAATCGATGATTTTATTAGTATAGTCGACACGATGATATTGCGTCCGGTAATCGGCGAAAGTCAAGACTTGATATATATTTCACGAATTAAAAAATACATTTAATTTAAATCAAATTAATTCGAAAAGTTCGATTGAAAATCAATTACTACGTTCTCTTAATTTCAATAATAAAACACACGGCATGAAAAATGAAATCAAAGCAATGAATTTTGCATTAAATCTTATAAATGGATGAGATGATGCGTGAAATTTTTGCTCCAATTCGTGTCCAGGTGTACACGGTCGAGATGTTATTTGTATAGAAAAAAAAAAAGCCAAAAGCTCGTTCGGGAATATTTATATAACGTGCAAGCAATGAAGAACAGAGCAAAAAAAAAGTTGGGGGCATCGTTTCGCGAATGCAAAGAAATCACCGGTGGCACGCGATAGTGATGAACGCAGATATACATTCATATCGCGTGTGATTGATAGGTACACGCGAATGCGTTTAGTGTTTGTGCGATTTGCCGACAGTAGTAATGGAACGGATGGCCGAGAGAAATGCGAGTCTGTAATACATATATATATATATGCACACAACATATCCACATCGAGAACTCCTGTGTTGAATATCGTAAGCTCTCTCTCCGTGCTCGCTCACAGTACGCCTTTCGAAGGATTTGAAGGATCGCATTATAATCACGTTACTCGTCGTCCCTACCATGTCTAACCCGTTGATTAGCAGTCGTGAACCTATAATGCTACTGCCAGACACCCTTGATTGATAATCCGAATCCATCTATCCTCTCTGATAAATGGCCTCTTCGTCTCCTCTCTCTATCACGGCGGAACAACAGCATAATGTATTCTGCATTGCTGTAATGTATCTCAACGTAAAGTACGATCGGAGACGCTTATGATCGGAGAAATTGTATCGTAAATTTTGCTATATGATCTTTGCTGGAATTCGTGTACACCCGAATTTTCGAAATTATGGAAATTTACGTTGAAAAATTATGCTCAATTTGATTGAGTAAGCATGCGTGCTCGTTGAGGCAACATGCAAATGTGTCTGACATTTTTTTCGCTTAAACAAATCATTCCTTTGCGTCGTACAAAAACTTAAAATCGTCGAAATGCTATAAAAAAAGGAGATTTACATTAAGAAATAACGTTGCGAATTTATTTGTTGTGCAGATCCACTCGTTATGGTTTTAATATTTAACGAAATGAATCACTTTTATGTACGTTTAATTAAAAGAATGACGTTTGTTTATCCACAAATTCCTTGAATTAAACAATCAGCCAAATTAATTTTATAACTTTCATTTAATTTTCGATCATGGAAGATGTTGAAATTATTTTCTTCTAATTACGGATCAGTACGTAAAATTTGATATGAATATAATGGTTTTTTTTTTTTTTTCTGTTGAAGAGTAAATATTTTTGACACGACAGGTCCGACCGATATTCGGTTATCATTTGATTCATGATATTCAATCGTTGAACGCCGCCGAGTGTAATGAAAATACCGGGCATTCGACGAGTTTCGTGAGCTATCGGATGTAATGGTGCATAGGAATGGCGTGGGAATAAATTTATCTAGCTAGGTGGTCGTATCGCGCGATGTTTGCGAGAGAATTCTCTCCTACATATATCCATAGTCGTATAAATACACGAATAGGTGTATAATATACAGGTATATACCCGATACGTATACGTATTGCCGCGATCTAGATGGCATAAATATGGCATATCTCGGTGTGCTATCTGCTTGCGCAAATGCGTAGGCAAACGATATATATAAAGGGCGGAGGATGTGGAAGAGCGTAAGTTTAACAAGAGAGATCGAGTGAGAGAGAGGGTAAGATACAGCGAAAACGAGAAAGGATGAAAGCAAAAGCACCTCTGTCCACAGAATAATACCCATGTGCAATCGCGATGCGTTTCTATACCGTCATGGTAATTACACGAGAGATTTCACGAGTGGGTCCCAAGCACGGGAGGACCGGTCATCGTAACTTTTCGATTCAATTATACCCATCTCTCCCCCGCGCTCTCGCGTACATCGGCCTCCATCTCATTCGCCGGCTTTTCCCTTTGCCGTGATCGTTTGTACTCTTTTCTTTTTTTTTTTTTTTGGCGTGCCGCGCTCACGATGGTCCCTCTTTTGGTACATGAGAATACAATCGCTTGAGCGGAATTTATACTCGAAAAATTCACAACACCGAGACGATTATTATGCATGTATAACAAGCTGGGATATTAGGTTTCCCATTGCATAAAAGTTAAATAAATTACCCGTGTAACTTTCATGATAACTGAAGTAGTTCTCTTCGAAGCTCTTCAATCGATAAGGAAATAATTACGTTTTTTGCAATATATGAGAATCGTTGTGTACGGAGGGAAAAGTTACATTGGCTGGTGTACAGAGCCGCGCGCGCCCGAGGTTAATTATGTACCCCGGATATTTTAATTATTATAGTAATTGTTCGCTCGAGGGTGAGATCATGAGGGAAAGCTTGGTAAGTAGTTGCAGACAGCGTTGATAATCTCGTTATAATAGCGTAATGCTGCGGGAGGGTATTTACATGCAGCTTGAAGTGCTTCTCGTTTCATCACGGAAAACAATATATTTTATACTGTTTTTTTTTATTTTTATAAAAATATGGAAAAACGTTTATATAAATTTACCTTCTGGGGGGCGGGGGGGGGGGGGGGGGGTATTTCTCGTTTTTTTTCATTTCAGACATTTATGCCAAGTGCGTTAAAAGTGTTTGATATAGTCGGAAAATATGTATTTCGATAAAATGTCGGGATGTCCAAAAATTTCAAGACGTTGATCGGAATTTAGCACTGAATTTGATGCTTTGATTTTTTAAATTAAGAAAAATGTACCTAAGTTCTTTTATTTATTAGCAATCATCGAGCTCAAAAAATCAATTAATCCTCTGTAAATTAAAAAATGAGATACTGTTTTTTATGGAAAAAGAGAAAAACATGAGAATGCGATGTTTAAATCTGTTTTTTTTTTTTCTGTTTGTCGGTTTGAGCTACACATATCCCGCAGCGTCGTGATAAATCTGCATCAGCCATATGTGTCAGATAATTTTCTATGGTCGTGGGATTTCCATTTTGGCAAATGGCATGTCTATGCAACGACGAATGCGCCAAGCTGTAAAGAATGTTTGCTCGCATATTCAGTGGGCATAAAGGGATTGCGGACAGCGGCAAAATGGTATGAGATTTTATGCAAAAGGCACGAGGAGGAAGAGAATCAACGAGCAAAAAGCCTCGCGTTGGCATACCTATAGCTTATAAATGTATAAATGTATATAATACGCACGCGATGGGTGGACTAGGATGATTCACGAGATGTTACCGTCTGATGAGTTGCTTCATTGTGCATTTGCATCGTTTCAACGCAATGCCGCGATTATTTTGCCGCCACTTTGCGGCTCTTCAACGAGATTTAACGGCAGATCGTATCTGTAAATAGATACCTTGTGAGAGATTTCGTTATTTCTTTTTGGTACAGCCCCAGCACCACATTGAGAAACGTGTAAACATTCCGGCAAACGTTATTTGCGATGTATATCAAAGTTGAATATGAGATATTCCACGGGATTGGGACCTCGCGAAATACCTGAGTCTCTCAGAATCTCTGTCGGGACTTGGTGGAATTTTCGTGCTAGCTGTCAGATGCGTGTGACTAAAATTCTATTTAGATTTCTATCTCGACGCACTTATAAGCTTCCAGTAGATGCGATAAATTGGAAAATTAAAGATCTTCGAGTTTGAATGAAATATAATTTGAAAATTATTGAACGTAAAGAAAAAGACTGATAGCCAAAAGTTTCAGTTCTTAGGGACTTTAAACGTGCAAAAAAATTGCGACGGACAGAAAAATAATAATAAAGATGATAGTATCATTCGGAACGTATGAGATTTTCTTTTTTGCACAAAATTTCGGAGAAGATTTTCCCGTTGGCGAAGAGAAATGTCTATAAACTTAATTGCAGGCCAAAATTTTCTCTGCAAGCTTTACCTTTTTTTTTAAATTCTCAATTAAAAATTTTTGATAGATTCTGATAGGGTCGGAGATTTAGCCAGGTCGAAAGCTCGCGGAATAACGAGTTGTATTTTTTCATATTCAAATAAAAAGACCGATGAAGTTTCTTTAACGATATTTCCGGGATAGCGCCAAATTCAACAGAAATTCGATGTTATAAATTCAATTATTGCGATAACGGAAAATATATGACTTGAAGAAAAATATGATTTGCGGGAAAACAACGGAAAACCGTTTAAACGCTTGTTATTTCCATAAAAAATAAAATTTTAGTACGGGAAAATTCGATCATCGGTAAAAAGACTCCATTTTCCATTCCATTTTTCGCTACGTGTAATTTTATTAACAACGAACATTAAATCACAACTATTCCGTATAGTCAATTAGCCCTAACTATAACCAAATATACAAAGCTGAGCCGGATCATTTTTATGCTGAAAATTTGAAACTTTCTTTGATAATTCACTTTAAAGAGAGAATCCCTCAATACGAACTGTTATCCAATTTCTCCTGAGTGACGATGTTCATAATCTTTCATAAAAATATAACTCCTCATGCGTGATGCTTATATCCACCTAAAAAAAAAAATTTCTCATTACCGTAGGGGAAATTTTCTGATTTTAAAATCCGTAATTTCAATCGCGAGAGTACCGGACCGCCGCGATAGTTTATTTTTTTCCCCTTTTTTTTTCCTCGTCCCCTATGCTGCCTGGAGTTTTAGTCCGAGTGTAAGGAGCATTCACACAGACATAGCCGATACATCATTTGGACAGCCGAAAAGAGCTTTCTCTTTCCTATCTCTCTCTCTCTCTCTCTGACTGTACTTTTTCTCTCCGATGGATTCTCTCCCGAATGCTGCGCTTTTTCGATCCTGGATTTGCTCGTTATGTAACGAGACCAATCGGCAAAGGCACATTGAATTCAAACGCGTCCGAGTGTACAGATATATAAATAAAAAAAAAGACGATGGAGTTCAGAGGAAAATACGAGCACGAAATGTTCGATCCTCTCGCACAGTGCGAATGTCGAACACGTATTTTTCTTCCTTTCTCACTCTCGTTCTCTCGCTGGCTTTTTGAACCTCTCGCCGCATAGGCATTAACATAACTCCTCCTCATAACCATATGTGATTGCTCGTGCCTCGCGAAGCTCTCTCACTTTTCTTCTTCCTCTTTCAAGCTTATTACACTACGACCTCGATTTAACGGCCAGTGGCGTGACCGGCTCCGCATCGCACCTTGTTAAATCGAGGTAGCGTATGCCCGCCCATGCTGTATCTGCGCATCGGCACTCCGTGCTACGGGCCTGATCGGGGAGACTTTAAGCGTCCCCCACCATCTCCCACCACGCGAAAAATCGATCGATAAGTGCGACATGGTGGGGACTGTCTATTCAATCGAGGACCATTAAATCGAGGTCCTAGTGTATACAGCTATGTATTATACCAATACATATATAGGGGATTTTGCGCCAACTTTACGAGTCTCCGAGCGTTATCATTTTTATCCTCTGACTCAATTTCCGGCTCAAATTTTTCTCTTTCGCTACATAATATACCAAAATGTATAAAAAATTATTGATCGAATGAAAAATGATAAAGGGTTGCGGGCTTTACGAGTTCGCATGGAATAACCCTTATGCATACGGGAACAGTGTATATGTAACAAGTACCAACTAGCGACAGGCAACGAGATCTCGTTGTTTCATTGTTCTCTGTCCCTCTCTTTCTCTCTCTCTCTCTCTCTTCCTCTCTTATTCTCGCTCGATATGTGTCCCAAGGGTCCATGCACGTGTGTATAGTGTATATATACCATTTTTCATACCCAAAGAGGTGGAAAGAAGAAGAAGAAGAGCTCGGGACTTGTGGAGGCGGTCGAGTTACGGCCCCACATGAATCCACGTGAATTTTGTATCTCCCTGTGCAGAGGGATATGTAAAACAAGCTCGGCGAGTATACGTTGTCCTCTTTCCCCTCGCTTATGCACCCTCTGCTCGTATACGAAGTCATACTTTATCGCTGGACAGACGACGGCACTTTTGGTTCTCGCTCTCCGCGCGTACGCTCTCTGCATTTGCGTATATATACGCGTGCGGGCAAAAAAGACACACGAGAGATGCGTGCTCTCCTTCATCCCTAGGGCCTTTCTGCTTTTATGGTCCACAGGCAAATGCGTATGCTGTAATACTGTCAGCAACTAGCATATGTGTGTGTATGTGTACGAGACTCGTGCGTTCTCCCACGTGTTTGTGACTTTATCCACTTCATGGAGAGCCTCAATGGAAATAATTTTGCATGATGGATCATATGACTTTTTTTTATTTTACCCAACCCGAGATAGAATTATAATTTCCCATCACAGACTATATTTGGGAGCTTCGTCAAAGTCACCGAGGCATGTAGAAGGATTTCAGAACAGAATCTTTCGAAGGACTCTTAGAATAGAGATGGTCAGTATTCTTATAGAATTAGCTAAGCTATAGTAGCAATTTCTTTTATTTTTTTTTTTTTTCAAACGACGCCAGCCGATCGAGCTTCGTCCGATTAGAATTTATTTTTCGCTACTATGAAGCGGGAAATGAGACAGATCATTTGTGTCCAGCTCCGGGCTTAGCCCCCTCCAGTCTACCTATGTGCTTTTGAGATATGAATGCAAATTTAAATTATTATTCGCCCAAGCAATCCACGAAATGAGCTATCCATCGGTAAATCGCGCTCCTGTGCCCTGGCCCAATTAAAAAAAAAAAACCCTCAAAAACTTGACATACATAAAAGTGGTTCGTCCGCAATTGTGTGATAAGTAATCTCACCTATATCGGTAATTCGTATTCGGCCAAAACTATACGCATGAATTATATTGTAAATATGGTTCTTTTGATGCTGAAATTTTCGAAAAAAAGCCTGGCATGTCGCAACGACGAAACTTCGACTTTCGTAATTTTGAAGATTCAACTGAATAATAATGTAAGGCCCCATTTAAATGCGCGATGCAGAATTCATATGAGCTCATCGACACTCGGCAACATAGAGCGAAGCTCGGTGTGTTTGAGCGTTTACGTTTTGCATTATTGAATTTGGGATGCTGCGGCGTGATAACAGGATATATAGTATACTGTACGAAGGGACGTGCCCTGAGCGATAGACTCGAAATTGCACGATTCAATTTTACGCGTATTAAGGGATGAGAATATATACAGAGAAGCGTACGAGGGATGTTCTGGTTAGCTATATTCTATATGGAGATACATGTATATTGTCAGAGATTATATACGCATATGTACACATATACAGAGTGAGAGACAGAGGCAGAGATACAGACAGACAGACGGAGATTCAATGAGGGAGTTCTCTGCAATGTTAGCGCGATGTGTTTTCGTGTACGTGCCTTGATCGGTATCACGTGCGACTCAAAAAGCCCCTGTTCACCTCTGCTCACCCTTCCTATTACTCCGCGTATACGTACGTATAGCTTTGAGATGACGAAAACGTGTTACCTTTCCTCATATGCTTCATCGAAATTCGCTATCGGCAAAACGAGAATTTCACCAACCGTCGAGTTATTTGTGCGTAATGACGTCAATATTCTCGAGTTTTCCAGCAAAAATTTCGTTCTTCCGACACCATCTTTCGAGGAGTTTTGGAACTAAACCAATGGGCTTCGATAAGCAATAGGGTTAAATGCAAATCGAAACTATATACACCTTAAGGCCGTCCTCTAGTTTCTCGGGTCGAAAAAATCGATTTTTTTTTTTTTTCGCGAAAAGAGAAGACAGAGCAGCTCTGCGTGACTTCCAAGAAGAAGAGGAAGGCCTATTGTATGGTCCAGGCATAGCAGATTGACGGTGAGATGAAATTTTTAGTATAAATCACATGCGCGAACTTTCAAACGCGTTTTTCTCGAAACACCATTTTTCGAAACGGTAACCACGATATTTCAGAAACTATTGCACCGATCTTGTTCAAATTTATACAGCATCTTTAATATGTTATAAGCCAGCGATTGAACTAGGATTATCATGATTGCTTCGATAGTTTTTTTCGTACGAGCGAAAAACTTAAGAAAAAATGAGTAAAAAATAGAATGTAATTTTCAAAAGTGTATAAAAAAGTCAATTTTTGTAATTTAGAATTCACTCTAGTTCAATCGCTAGTCTTGAATATGAAGATTAAAATGCCGTTTGGTTTTTTGATTTCAGATAAGCAGAACAGCCGCAATCTTGGTCACCGTCAAGCACCTCTTTTACTTGATGTCTTCCTGTCGGCCACTATAACTGCTATTCTATTATATATTTTGACTTCAAAAAATTTGTAAAGCTTATTTAAATGTTAATAAAGATTATGCAAAAATAATGAGATTGATTATTTCGATGCTTTGCCCGTAAAAAAATTATTGAAAAAGCCATAAAAAAAACAGCCGAGAAACTAGAGGACGGCCTTAATGAGACGATTGCGGTTATGCAGTGCCGAAATTTGCTCGTGTATACCGATGAGATTCATGGATCATTGAAATCAGAAATTAAATTGGCAAACTATATAATTTATTTTTCGCTTACAGTTTTTTTTTTTTTTCAAAATTTATAATTTTGTTTTGTCGATTCAGCTAATAAACAGTTTTTGTTTTCCGTATTATCGTTCTCCTTCTATGATCATTATAAATTCTCGTTACTCGTTATTGGCAAAGTTGAAGATATATTTTTTCCTTTTTTTTGTTTCTAAATACCACAACTTCTCATTATGAGTCATAAACATTTTTTATATGCTATTCGTTCAATTTTCCAGCTTTCGAATTCTTTCAAATTACCTCGGGCTCCGGAAGAGCCAGCAACTGTCTTTGTCTGCAAACCACAAAGAAATTTCACTTGCAAGAATCACCCCAAGGGGGTTTATTTAATGAGCCATTATTTTTCATCAACAAGAGATTTATTTTCTATCGTGATTTAATAGGGCTGCAGTGAAATAAAAATTCTTCTCTCTCTCTTGTCAAGGGGTCGAGGGAGCCTGACATTCTTGGATAAATCAAAATTAATCTAGTAAAAATATGCAACAAATTTTTATTTATTTCTTTGATTAGTTTATCTAATATTTTCCTTTAAAAAAAAACGACTTTTTATTTATCTCAAGCTTGTAGAATCCCATAAAAGTTCGTAGGTGTTTGAAAATATTTTTTTCGCGATTGGACAATTGCGATGAAAAATAGTTATTATACGACGAGTCAAATCATAATTAATCAATCCAAAGCAGTTGAAATGACAAATAAGCATTTTATTATTCATCGAGATTAATCATTGGAATGATATTTCAGTCGAACGAGGGAGGAGATTCTTAATCCGTGAGAAGAATTATAGGACTCGTGCCAATGTCCGCCTGTAAAATTCATGAAAATTAGGAATTCAGCAGAGTCAACGAAACGCAAGGACACGTTTAGCGCACGGAAAATGAGATTCATTTGAAACGTCCAAATATGTACACGGGGTTAATTGGGGAGGGTTCGCTCTGGTAATGAGTAATTGTCCGTGATAATGAAGGCCCTAATTATAGAATGGTAAGAATATGAGCTCCCGTCCCTCCTGGGGCTCCCTCGGGAATCATTCCTCATCAGAGAAGGTTTCCTTATAAAAAAAAAACTTTTTCGAAATATCTGTCGTTCGAAAATTACTGTTCTTTATTAACTTTATGAATGCACGATTGTTTTTTTTTTTTAATCAATGAGTAACCACAAGATCTTCAATTTATAAAAAAGGTTGGAAAATAAGTACGATAAGCTCTTTATTTTTGACTGAATGATTGCTGGCCTTTTTTTTTTTTTGAGATTCTGCGACATTGACCAAGCGTTTCAGAATTTTGTTGAGCGCGCATTGCTCCAAATTTGCTACCGACTATACACATACGAAGGGTTGTCTATTGCTCTTTGGCTCCTTTCACTTTGTCGATTTGTTGCGAAAACGGAATTGCCTCGTGAATCGTGGCGTGAATATACGTATGATATGCACATACATACATCTCATATATATATATATATAATATGTGTGTACAGAGTGAGAGATCCTCGCGTAAACATGAAAGCTCGTCTCGGAACTGAAATGCTAGAATCGGACTCGGCCATTATCTAAATGAAACATCTATATCCAATCAAACTTTCTCGATACACGTCTGGCCCGATGAATCCGATTCAGATGCATATCTCCCTCGCATGTTCCTCTCTCTCTCTTTCTTTCAATTTCTAAACGAGCCGAGTGTGCGTCCATTCGACATATCTCGACTGCTTTCATACGAACGATGTTGATAAAAATCGGATATACCATGTATGGGGCGTTCGACGTGATTTGGAACAACGTTAAAAAAAAAAAAAAATATCCCGTGACCATCAATTTCACAAATGATGGACTGAAAGAGGAGAGGATTAGACATATTCAAGAATTAGGTGCGTTGAAAATTTTAATCTGTTAAAAATATTTGCTTTCCTTTACTCACAGTTAATACCATTTACTCACAGCAAATACCAGTTATATGTACAGCTAATGTACACAAGCGCCCCCTGTTCCTATGAGAAGTTGAACGTACGTTATGGAAATCAATGAAATTTCATAATGAAAAAAAGAAAAAAAAAAACCTTTTTGTTTTAAAGGCTGTCATTCGAAAAATGCATTTTTCTGATGAGAGGATAAGCACTAAAAGTCCTTGAGAAAAAAGGCTTTGCTTTTAGGCCGTCTTTCTTTCTTTACATTTTTTTAACGTTCGACGAATTTCAAAAATATCCTGGACAAAAAATTGTTTCACTTCATGCGGAATACTCCGTACATTATATGTATATACGAAAGGAGTTGCTTCATCGCGAGATGAAAAAGCACGTTTTGTGGGGGGGGGAGGGAAAAAAAACTTTTTTCCTTGTTTCGATCTCTCCCTTCGAGGCATAGAATTTATAGAGTTTGGTATTCTTTTACGCCCGGGGGTGACCCTCTCGTTGGAAATCGCATGTCTCGATAAAACGGTTATACGTAGATTCATCGGAAATAACGGCATAGGATGAGCTATGTATATGTGCGTGTACAGATTTATATACCATGAGATATATCGAAGGCAGAAAAGAGGAGGAAAAAAAAACATCCGATGTCCCTCCTGCCATCCTGTCCAAACGTTCATTTTTATCGGAAAATGTAATATACATCATGCGCCATCTAAGCACGTTAGTGTTACTCTGTAACTTTTGTTTTGGCAGATTAAATTTGTTTCTCTTTGTAAAAAAAAAAAAATTTATAATATATTTAAAAATAATTCACAGTATATTTGTCAAAGTGACATGAAAACTACCCTCAAAGTATGACAAACCTAGAGAGGGGGGAAGGGATAATGGCCGATCTGACATTTAATATCTCGTGTTATATTGTAATTATTATTCTTTTATTACAAGCTCGAACACTGTGACGCGAGTGGACTGGAACGCTCGCCGCGGTTGTTCGACTTATCTCGATTAATCGAGTCTCACCTTTTCCGGCGGTGCAATAATTAATTATACCCGATAAAAGTTGTAGAAAAAAGTTCACCAAACTCGAAAACTGAACTCGTTGTATGCTTTTGTAGAGGAGTTCCCTCTGCCTTTATCCTTCGAGATTGTACACGGGGTCTTGATCACGACATTGAGAACGACGAGAGAGAAGTATATTGGCAATGGTGCCCGAGGGCCTTGCACGTGACTTTTGACGTTCATAATACACCCGGCGCGGCTTATAGACCACCTTATACTTGGCCCACATTCAATGAACCCCTATTTATATATATATATATATATATATATATATATATATATATATATGCATACCTGACGAAGGAAGTTCAACAGCAGCTTCGATCTAATAAAGACTTTAATGAGTTTCCATCGAGACACACGCACCCACCAATTAAGCATGAGTATATAGAACTACGGATAGAAGAAGCTTTTCCCTTCCTCTTATAACGTCACTAATAGTCTTCTCTCTTTGGTTCCTTTTGCTCTCGGAGTTATTACGGAGGAGGGTTGCAGTGTCAGGGAATCTTAAGATTATCCATAAACCTGCCAAAGTTCCCAAGCTTATGGATTATCGATTCTTCAGCAAATTCGGGTGCACTTGAATTACACGAACAATACCTAAAAACTTGTTGCAAAACTTCGAATGTGTTGGCTCAATGATTTTCTTAATTAACGATGTATTATATCAAAATATATTGCTGTCTTTGTCCCTGTCTTTTACCAATATCATATGAGACATTGACGTATATTTTTCATTTTCTGAACGCCACTTAAGAATCATGCTTTGCGTTACTTTGATTAGTTTTTAACTAATATCGTGTGGGAAAAGGTAAAAATAATTTATGCCGGGATTGCTATGTCTGGCATCTGTCTCTTTTAACAAATAGCGAAACATCAAGTTTGTATGTGGAAAAAAAGATATACTTCGAGTGCTTACGAATTTTCATGATCTGGCATATGTAAATGATTTCTGTTTGTTTCTACGTTGCTGTCGAAATTTAGTTTATTTATATATATATATATATATGTGTGTATATATATGTATACATGAATAATTCATGTTCGTATAAATAGGCGTATCTCGAAAGGATGCGAAAGAAGAGAGACAAGGTATGAAGAGAGAGAGAGAGAGAGAGAGAGAGAGAGAGAGAGATAGTGAAAATAAGCGAGGTTCGCTGCTCGATCTCCAATTCCGGCGCTTCCATTCCCAAGAAGTTTCAATTCCCC
This sequence comes from Rhorus exstirpatorius, assembly GCA_963564615.1. Taxonomy (NCBI): domain Eukaryota; kingdom Metazoa; phylum Arthropoda; class Insecta; order Hymenoptera; family Ichneumonidae; genus Rhorus; species Rhorus exstirpatorius. The sequence continues at coordinate 31,128,796 of OY751317.1, forward strand.
GAGCCAAATGGGTTTTCCACTTTTGCCCGAAAGTAAGACAAACCCATTACGACGAGGCAGAGATGGGCCGTTTGAGAACAATGGAATAGGACACTCGTCGAGTTTCGCGTTAGTCTCTCGTTGGTAGAGAAGAGAAATAAGAGAGAGAGAGAGAGAGAGAGAGGGGATGCCTCGTTCAAGACGCCATCGTCATAGGACCCGTACGTTTTCCACTAAGAGAAAACCACCCTTCTCGTCGCTTTTACTTCCCTCAAAGTCGCGCGAGTAGTAAATTAGAACAATCTCGTTACCAGAAAGTACAAGTACATACCTATAAGATCTTCTCAGAGAGATTTCGTCTGAACTTATAGCATCGTAGATATTTTCCCAAAAGCTTATTCGATGGCATCAAGCAAGTATACGACTCAACAAAAATCGCGCTGCTCTAAGATGCTTCATACTCAAATAACTGTGTAGGAACCTCAGAACATTTTTTTTTATTTTGTTCAATATTGCACTATTTTTATTTTCATCGTCAAAGACAAGAACAGTTTACCCTTAATTGCTCAAGATACAGAAAGAGAAAGAGTGAGAAAGAGAGAGAGAGATAGTGAGAGAGAGAGAGATATATAGAGAGAGAGATAGAGAAAGAGAGAGATAGAGAGAGGGGGGGGGGAGAGAGAGAGAGCTTACAATATTAAGGTTTTTTACCCCGTGATGTAATTAAAACATTGTATTATACACTCTCGTGCGGAAAGAGAAGCTTTTCAATCCAGATCCCAAAGGATTTTATTAGGACAAATATAAAATTCAGATTGAAATAATTTATTTCGAAGCTCGAAAATTATTTGTGAGCTATGACAATATCGAATGATCTGCCGATTATTTAACAGCTTCTACCGTGCCCAAGAGCATGATAAATCGATGTATCTCGAAGAAGATAATTTTTACTCCACGTATAAAAGTAACTATAGATATTTATAATCGAGTAGAGAACCATGAGACATTACACGTTATGGAAATATAAAAAATGTCATCAATGTTGATGATACGCATATACATATAGTAAGCGTAGAAATGTACTATATACGAATAAAGCATGAACTCAATACGAAAGAAATTTCTTCGTTCATGATGTATACAGAACTATATATAGATATATGTATATCTTCATAACCCATTTGCATCACCGTAACAGATCTCGTTCGAGCTATTAAAATCGGTGATAATTATATCGAGTGTACGGGTGTTAATTAAAATTATTAGGACGATCCGCGAAGAGCTATGATTAAAAACATTCGCACTGAGAATTAAAGTCACTCACAATATGATGTACATGCAGACAGAAGTACTAAAAAAAAAACTATCAGTGAAAATAAATGATTGAAAATGTCGATGAAGTGAAAGTCATGGCTCGTAATCTTTACCTTCAATGCTTGATAGGAAAAGCGAAAATCCGTAATTTCTGTACTTTTCATTGTCCATTTTTATATTCATTATAAAATGAATGAAAAACATTTCAAAGATATAACACGAGGGCCTCGTATTCCAAATTCTAATATCAATAACTATTTACTTTACCAATTCGAAATTCGTCGTTGACGATTGTACTTCTCTGGATTGAATCCGATTGGTAAAGAAGAGCAATGGATCCATTCACGAAGCAACTGAAGCGACGGCTCGGAACGAGGATTATGATTCTTTTTATCGCGCGAATGTACTTTCTATAGTTCTCTCGCTGTCTCTTTCTCTTTCTCTCTCTCTCTTTCTTTTTCTCCCTATCTCTCATCCGATTCATTTCTCGTATTCCCACATTTCTATTTCCGAGGGATTTGGTTTCACGAATAAGAGCAAAGATCTACGGAACGAGTTCTCGTAGACCCAGAACTTATACGTTCTATACCTCCTTTCTCTCTTTCTCTCTCCCTCTCTTTCTTATGACCGTTCCAACCCTCTTGCCTCTCTCATGCACTCTACTGCATCATTTCATTCACTCCCTTCTCTCTCTCTCTCTCTCTCCCTCTTTCTCACTCTTTCCGTCTGCATCAACCCCGGCTTCCTATTAAACCGCACAATTCGCCGAACAGCGCGGGAGAGCCTTGGATTATAGAATTGTAGATAAAATGGGTTTTCTCCTCATTACAAGAGGTGAAATCAGAGTGGAAGCAGAAGCTTCGCGATAGCGCGGTAACCGCGTAAGTTATGTATATAATATGACCTCTCGCATATCTTCTAACTGTTGTCTCTCTTTCAGCGGCTAAAGAGATTCGCGGATGAGGTTATGAGCTTTTTATTTTCCTATAGCTTTCTCGCTACCTCCATAATTCTAATAATTGGTTTCGCTCTTGCTTTCGTGGTCTCTCGCAATGCGGTGATAATTATTTTCAGCAAAGAATGAAGATGAACCAAGCACCATACCAGCACACATATAGCGTGATAATCCATCTCAATGAATACGAGAACGTCATAAATCGTTGACAAATTCTTGGGAATTTGGGTCAAACGTGTTAAACTCTCTCAGTTAAATATCAGCCTACCAACATCAGAGTATGAGACATAGGAAAAAAAATGTCCCATCGGTATAAAATATAGTACATCATAGGTTTTCTCATATCATTGGAAATACATCTGGTTAAAATAGGTGCTTGCCAAAAGCCGAAACGAAATATTACTTTATGAAACTTCATGAATAGCTATACGGATTAATGAAATGGGCTCGATTTTAGTCTTCAAAGGCGTATCAGGGATCGTATCCAATCGCATATTCAAACGATTGAGAAAATGTCGGATATTTCCGACCTGGTGTATGCGTGTATTTGTCGTATAGATCGATGAGTGTAGCAGGCTACACATGCATGTATCTATATAAGCACGGCCAATTCCTAGCAAATTCTCAAGCCCCAAGGGGCCTAAAAGCGTTTTGGTTTCATGGTCAATGTGCTTGGAAAACCTTCACGCTATCTCTCTCGTTGAGTAGACGTAATTCATCCGCTCGAGATATGAGGCTAGCTGATTCACCTTTGCAACCTCTGCTGCTGAGCTGCCCCTCGACGCTTCGTGTGCCCTGCGTATATTCCAAGCTCCCTGCCAAACTGCACGAATATATCTGACATGTAGGTATGTCTATATATATATCGGTGTTCGCAATTTCAGCTTCACTGCTGGAAACTGCGATCCTTCACTCGTCTGCAGATTACGCCCTGCTTCGAATATTAATGCCACATATGAGTACGAAAATTTGATCAACTTTCACTAATTTTTGTTATTTGAATATGAATTTCGTGGAATTGAATAGAATTCATCGAATAGTTGGATGCAATACATTTTTTTTAACTTCATAGTGCCTATGCATTTGAATCATTTCGTTCGTTGGTTTCGTATGATTATTTACTTCTCATGACATCCAATGATATACTAACACATCCTCCAAGACGCTTTCCCCATCAACTAATCCCGTATCTCTTAATGACCGGTGAGATTGTCGTCACGATGTGCATTTTAACCCTCTTTTACCGAACCTCTCTAGCGATCCACCATACTGGATGTTCGTGAGCAGCTAACCTAACGGGTGTTAAATGGAGTGGGCCGGCGAAAGATCTCCTTTCGATCGGAGAATATTGGAATTGGCTGATCTGAAAATTGGAGGACGTGAAGCCCGCGTCTCGCTGGTTATACTCTTCTCCACACACACACACACACACACACACAAACACACACACAAACAAACACACACACCGGTGATCCTTGCATGGACTTTTGGACGTTCTACGTGACCTCTCATCGTGAAACTGCATCTCGCATTGCCGTTATATATGCGCTACCTCGTCCAACGTTCTCCGTTTGCGAAGAACGAACGTAAAACCGAGAGCTGTATAAAGACGTCCACGTCCCTTCGTGGATTCCGATAGTTTTCTCGCGAGTGCCCCTTTTTCCCCCCTCTCCACTCAATATCCTCTTGGGAAACGTACTTTACCGAGCAAAGATGGCGAAAAGCAAGTTGCCACCTTCGAGAAATATCACACCATCGGGATATCTTGCACTCGCTATTTTTTTTCTTTTTCTTTCTGTCTATATAGTACTTTACAGAATTGCATACGATATGTATGCTCTTCTTATACGCTGGACCTTCGTGTCCCGAAATTCTATTTTTTTTTTCACTCGCAATTGGTGAATAAAATGGGAAATTTATCGTTCAACGATTCGAACGTATTACAAAAGCTCACGGTTGTAAAGAAAAATGGCATTTATTTTTATCGTACATGATGTTATTGTGAAAAAGTGATATTGAGACAGATATCGATGAGTTTCTTTTTAACAAACAAAAAGAGACCTCTTTGAAATATTATAATGAATTCCAGTTTGATGTTTTCCCGGAAAAAACTATATAAATAAACAATTCAGAGAAACAGTTAAATATAAATAAATATCAGAAGGTACATAGAATGAGGAATCATACATTTCGTGACTGAGAAATTATTAGTAATTTTCATTTCTTCGCTTGTGTACTCGTTTGAGATTCGTAGTAAATTAGATGCGATTTGAAAATTTCAAGATTGCACTCCACCGAGCCATTTTCGAGTAACCCGCATCTCCTTTATTTATTTACCAGCTCGTAATTAAATTCTGTTACGGAGAGCTGGACCCTTTTGGCTCTATACATAAGCCACCTGGAAACCGCCATATCTCACTTCTCTGTGACAATTTGATTTAATAGTGATTGATGGTGATAAGAAAAAAGTAAAAAATAAAAAATAATGCAAAGTGAACGTATTGCGAAATTTTCCAATGGCCACGTAACTCGTCCATCTCATCTCTCTGTGAAATGCAAACTCAATGCAAATTCTCGTCAACTTTCGTATCGAATTTACATAAAATTTGCCTTGTCCCATCGGACGTATTATCGGGCTCATTCATGTTTCACAGAGGAGACGCGTTACTATAGGGGTCTCCTATACCCCATAGTCACTATATGTATATATACAACTTCTGAGTTCTTGAACTTTTGGTCACACGCTTACACCACGCTGAGGATGAAACGTTAATGATGAGAGACTGTATATAAATATATATTGCGTCCACGCTACGTGCGGCAATATGAGTTTTGGTCCACTCCTTCCTCGACGCTCTTTCCCTTTTCCGAGAGTGGAACAACGATATAACTTTGTCACCCTCGATCCAGTTAAACTTGTCAAAATGTTCGTTAACGAGACGACTTAGGTAAACGTTATACGAATCTAAATGACCGTTGGGAGATTCATATTAAAGCGTAATCTGAATGGCAGGGAGGCAGTTTAATGCTCAGATTTGTGAAAAAAAAGTTCACGATGCAGATTTTCTAATATGCAGTAAATGCGAATTATTTCATAGAAATATTAGTATATCTGCATGCTCGGAAAAAGTGTATTATCGTAATTTTAGTGAATGAAATTACTTTGCTCGCTTTTATTTTCGTTATAACAGAGTAATTATGGGCCATTCCAAATATCAACAAGATCATTTTTCCAGTGAACGTAACTGCATATTGTGGTCAAAGTGTTAATTCACCGTTGTTCAGTTGTTGTTTGTTTCGTCAATGTTTAGTGAATTCTTAATTTTGGGCAAGTCTCGATTTACACAGTTAAGAATTTTTATAACCGGGTTAATTTTTTTACTAATCGAGGATTTTAATAAAAAGTTTACATGATACCAGGGCTTAAAATTTTATGGAATTTTGAATTTTCTCGAAAACGCACGAGAACTTCACAATTTTATCTCGTTCATGAAGATTTTTTTTCCATCCCTATCAGTATACGTTTAATTTGAAAAAAAAAAGAAAAAAAAATCGAAAAAGTGACTGTCCCCGATTTGCTTGATGCTATTTTCAATGTCTCTCCCATGTACTTTGCACACATTTATGGATAATTAACGATAAGTTTGTGCAAGGCCGGAGAACACGGTCCGTGGTACCGACGTAATAGTAGGCAAATAGTTGTCGAGAGTTTCGCGTGTAAAAGTCGGAGTAGGGGCAAACCTAGATATCAGCAAACTTCTGTATACCTGGTAACGTACGTACCTATACGTATTAATGGTATATATATAATATATATGTAAAACACGAGACGCCGGAGGAAACTCCGGCTGTCGCGCACTTGGGAGAAATTTCACTTCCGGAAAACACTTCCGATGTGCGGCTCTCGCGAAGTTTGCGACCGCGCAAGCCGAGGGTCCGCCACGCTTCTCTCCGTCATACCATTTTCTCTTTCACTTGCCGAACATACTGTGTGTGTTTGTACCGATCTAATTAGTCGGGACAATTAGTAGTTTGGCGAAGATCTAGTTAGAAATTATTCGCTACGATGACGTCGAATATTTCGGCTAAAAGTTATCCATGTTGTCTTGTCTTATACGATTATTATGAGGGTAAATTTATGGAGGCGAATTAACAACTTTTCGTGTTATGGATTAACATCATCCAAAATAAACCAATTTCGTAAAAAAAAAAAAAAAATACAAAATAATATGTAGCGAAGTGAAAATTTTAATTAAAAATCATTCTAATAGTAGGATCGACAAATGAATTGCAAATAACTTCTAATATCGACAAATATGCAGCTACCGTGCCTTTTCGGCGTACTTTAATGCCAAGCAGCAATACTTGGATCCATAATTTGGATGGGCGACCGCCTGGCTGTCGAAATCGAATTGCCAAGCGGAAGAGGTCATTTTTCCGGAGTCTGGTATTTCCGGCCTGTACGAACAGCAGCTCGCTCGGAAGGACCATCGATATTGACGTTTTTTTCACAATTCCCCCGTACAATATGCATAATTAGAAATAATGTGAAATGATTATTGTATGATAAATGTGGTTTTTTCCTTATTTTTTTTCTTAGTTCCTCTTTCTGTTGTATTTATTTTTACTCATACTGGTATGGAGTATATAAGATGTTTATCTAGAAAGCTTTTGAACGAATGTGTGAGAAATATGCTGTTTTGCAAAGCATCTGGAAATATCTATACATTTTTTATTTCAAAGCGTCTGTATAATGCCCGGGTGTGCCTTTCACGGACAATGAATCATAACTCTTGGCTGGAAACTTCAGCGACCTGGTCGCGATAAGGTAAAGAGAAGAGAGAGAGAGAGAGAGAGAGAGAGAGAGAGGGAACTTTTGACAATTTATGGCTGGTGGAAGTTTTCGTCGGCGTGACCGAGCAGTATATGTATAGGAGGAAAACGACGGCGTTTATTACTTTCAGCCGGTATTCATTCACGTTCCGCTTTCCGAATGGAAGTCAACTCGACCATAGTCAGAAGGGTATACGTATAGAAGGAAAATCGTGGAGATGAAACCCACGCACGAGAGCCTAAATTTTCTCTTGGATGTGGAGCCAAGAGCACCGAAACTATACCCGTAGATTTCTTGTCTGTAATTTCACTAGTGATGCCGCAGGGGGTGTCTACGTGGTTGAAATTCAGAGCACATTTATATAACGGTCATGACTCTGACCCTTCCAACCCTGGTACATAGCATATATATATATAATATATATGTACATAAACACGTGGACGTTGGCCGTGTGAATGAAAATCAAGCGCAAAAAATAACGCGGTTAACTCGGACCGGTATCATCATGTACGAAGTTTAATTATTCCGAAGTACCGCTTGCCCGTAGACCTTGCATTTGAGGCACAGAGCTTTGAGTAATATATATGTCAGACATTTGAATCTTTACAAATGCAAACGTATCTCGGGAATTAATATGTTCACGCTGATCGTTTGAGGTACACAGATAAGTGCTAATACCGTGAAACGTTATAATGGATTTTGAATTATTATTCATTACTCGATCAAAGCTCTGAATAGAATCCCTCATTCATGAACAGTTGTGGAAAAATTAGGGGATAATTTTTGCAAACGAACCGACTTTCAAACTCTTGAGTTCCATAGCGATATTATCTTGGACTGATGTAATACTGACTGACTGTTTTATAAAATTTTCACGGTCTCCAAATTACGTTGTTTACAGTTTTTCTACAATGAGGAGCACGCTTTTATACCTCATTCAGAAAAATGATAAATTTATATTTAAAAACATGTGATCAATGTATTCGAGATTTCCTTTAATTTTTAACGTATAAAGTATTGACTTGACAGACTCAAAATTCTTTTCAATTTTTATGGCTCGTACATTGATTTTGAACGTTCCTCATATCTCTTTAGGATTAACCGCTTGGCAAGTGTGACTTTTGCTAAACTTTCATTGAAATTCGATCTGTAGTAAGTTTCGTCTCAAAGCAAAAATGCACGTCATGAGCAAAAATGTGCAATTGCACATTTTTGCTCATACCGGCTCATACAATATTTATTTATATCTCATAAATATGTATATCGGTATGTTCTTTTCATCAGTCGATATGTGGGTGAATCGAATTCAGTGATGCCAGTAGTGATTCGCATACAAAGATAATTTTTTATACCCGTGGCTATATATTGTATGGTTACGGGGAAAGGATTAAATTTCGACAAACGTAACGCACTGTGTTTCGTAAAAAAAAAAAAAAAGAAACATAATATTTTTGTAATAAAAGAGCTTTTCCATTCGGTCAAGGTATCGCTTGCTCAACAATGCATGATGTTCATTTTGCTCGTTGGATTATACGCGCTTGTACAATTTCGCAATTGTCACCCACGCCCGTAACTTCCGTTCTTTTTTATTTTTTTTTAATTTATTCAAACGATTTAGCCCATCATGAGTTTTCGAGCAAATGAAATAATTTATTGCCCGTATATCGAGCGAATATATAAACCTTTCGGGAGGAGGGGGATAAACCAATCTCGCGTGTGGGGTACGAATGGACGATGAATCGTTTGGCCGAACAAAAAATTCTGGTACGTCGAGGGCATTGTCCACATTAAAAAAGAAAATCGAGAGACGAAGTAATATATAGAATGAGAGAACAATGGATATCGCGAAGCGGTTTGAAAAAATGCAAGGGATACAATTTTTCTTGCTGCTTATATGGCGAATGGTTTTCGCACCCCGTAAGACACTCTTGCTTCATCGTGTCGTCGTGGTCTACGTGGTCGTCGTTGCGTCGTCGAGAAAGAACCAGAGAGTATTTTTCGGTACATTTTACGTGAAACGAAGCGGAAAGCCGGAAGGACGTGGCAACGGCCAAAAGGAAATCCCGAGATAAATCTTAGCGGTGTTACACCGGGCGTGTACACAGACGCATACATAACAAAACTTATGTATCCGAATGAAGCGATATATACATCGTTATATGTATACGTCGGTGAAAAAGTAATAATAACCACAAACAAAATGGGCGCGTGGTTTTTATCCTTTGTGTGTAAATCGTTGTGGCTACTTCGCGCGATAAAGTCGATTTTGGTCAGAGAGCGAGATAGAAAGAGAGAGAGAGAGAGAGAGAAAGAGAGAGAGAGAGAGCGAGAGAGAGAGAGAGAGAGGGAGAGAGGGAGAAACGGAAAATAAAGAAAGTGAGAAAAATGTATTCGGGAAATGGACAACTCGATCTTCGGCTTATTCGGGGCTCTCTTTTTCCATTTTTCTCGCATCTTTTCTCCAACCGTCGAGTTATCGGACCAAAAGCACGAAAAAAAAAAAAAAAAAAAAAAAACAAGACAGAAAGTAGGAGAGAAGAAATGAAAAAAAGAGACGAATGAGCAGCATAAAACAGTGACGAATGAAATACCAGAGATGGGTAAATTAAGTGAGCGAGAGACGCGCGAGAACTGCGAAGAGACAAGATCGACTCACGGAGCATTTCGACGAAGTTCCAGCGTATATTATGAGATAAAAGTGAAATAGAGTAATGATGTTTGCTGAGAAAATTTCGCGGTGCCAGGCGTGTTGGATATCGTTGCGCTATCCGACACCAAGAAATGCGAGAGGTAAACTGAATGAGTCGTGCATGGGTTTGAGAGAGCCAGCGCAGTAAGAGAAGATGAGTGAAGAGATGACGAGATAAATCGCGAGAGAAGTCGCGGTTGTATGTACATAGCGGAAAGACCAAGTCCGGGATGGTTGGATCGTTTTTTTTTTTAGCACAGCACGAAAAAAATTATAATTATACGTAAGATTGAATAGATACACATATATTCAATCTTCAATCTTACACAAGAATCGAGGCGTTTTATTGATACGATCGTATTCGTTGACTGATTTTGGATAAACTGAAGAATTTACAAGACAGACAATATCAACAACGTAAAAAAATACGCAAAATGGAAACGCTTGGACAAATATGCTTAAAATCGTTTGCTCGTTTCAATTAATAAACATCTACTATAGCTATTAATTACTTTAATGATACAATATTATGTAAAGAAATACATATTCATTAAATGTCGTTGCAAAATGAGGATTTCAATGACGAATGGTCCCTTGATGACAGTGACCATACTGACTTTACTTCGGACAAATATTTGCAAAGGCAAGTACTCAAATTGATTATGAATACGTGGTGTTGGCAAATTTCCGCTTTATCGTAAATCGTAAATTAAGTATACACGAAGTCAAGCATCTCTCTGAATACGCGAATCTTTAGATTTTCATATCCGATGACAAAAGGATGAAACAATCGTGGCAACCGTTGTAACTACGACGTCGCAGCCAGCCCTCTGTATCAGCGTACAACTTTTCATTGTATTTATTATCAATATGTATGCAAGTTCAGAGGCGATACTTTAAAAGTGTATAATAAAAAAATCTTTGAGTTATTGATTTATTGTTAAAAATAAATCCTAAAAGAAATTCTATGTTTACGAGAACTTCAAGGCTAATGTCCCCTTAAATTTGTATAGCCACTACAAAGTACTCGTTTTTCTGACATACATTATACGTGCGATCTCCGAGGGGCATAAAATAAACGAATTTTTCAGGGTAGTTGCAGGATTTTGAAACCCGTGATGTCCTGAAACTCAGAACAACTTTCATCCCCATCGTTTCATGCTTGCTCTTTCCCTCCATTCTCATGCCTGGTATATACCATAGTTGCCCGAACCATGAAGTTCCTCCCGGAGGTGAAGTAATTAACCGGAACTGCCTCGCGGCGCAGCACCGCTTTTTTTTTTTTGCGTCGTCATTTTCTATCTTCTCTTTTTCTGTGCACATCGCTGCTGTGATCGCTTTAAAGTTTAAAAGCGTATACACTGTTACTGTTGTACGTCCGACCTCATACCGCTTTCTGCGAATGGTCACGTGGCACGACAAGCGAAATAAGCGGCGTAAGTAAAAGCACACGTCATTTACATTTTCTCTCTCTCTCTCACACACACACACACACACACACACACACACACACACACACATTCGCTCGCTTTTGTCAAATGAACTTTATCCCAGCATACTCCTATACGTTGCACATATTCGCGAATAGCATTATGCGTTTTCTCGCAATTAGAGACGGGGTTGCTGACGACAAACTGCGGTACATTAATCGGTTCATTGTCACGGATGCTCCGGTGTTTCGTTATTCGGCTTATATTGCGCGGAAAGTAATTACTTTAATGCGTAACAATATCGTTTTTATTGCGATAAATAAAAGATTCTCAATTGTTGTAAGAGTCATTCCGCATCCTGAAAACTATGTGCTTGGAGCAAGTCAGTTAATACGTGGATCGAGTGTGTTATAATGTTGGATAAGCACCGAGTATATTTGTTCCTGCTATGAGCAAGATTAAAAGAAAATTTTTTATAACTTTCCCAAATTTTCAAATGTTAAGTCGAATTTTCATGCATAAATGGTCAAGATGAAAATGATTTTTTTTTTTTTTTTTTTTTAAATAAAAACGAAAACTAAAAATATCTTCTCTGGCGATCTCCCCGGCTTATTTATATTACGTAAAATAATATAATCAGTGGGTCGGCGATACACTTTACCGTACACGTAAATTTGAGTGCTATAATCATAAATAAGTGTGCGGTATAAATCGGTCGTGATACTCGTACGTTATATTCTCCAGAGAGGGAGAGGGAAATGTTAGACTCGACGCTTATTTTACTCAAGCTGAGTATGACTGAGGGTGAGCACGGGTGAGCAACAAGGGCCAAGAAGCGATCACACTGTTATCCCACATCGTTATCAGCAGGAGTAAAATACTTTCTTCTTTTTTTTCTACGTTTTTCCACTCTCGTTCTCTCAGCTGTGTGAGCTTTTATTTATATGCCCTCGTGCACATAAAAAAGTACATAAGAGTGAGCGTAAACTCTATCCAACAGAGAGAGAGAGCGAGAGAGAGAGAGAGAGTCGTGACAGTGGGGTAGATCAGCAGGAGGGTGAGGATCTTTTGTTATATGGGATCGCTAGCCTTCGGCCAGTTCGGAGATTCTGCGAGCTACACGGCAGGAGAGATTTTTGCTCATTGAGGGTGTACAACGACAGCCGTTAGTTTCCCGCAATGGTGGTATATAGCATCGGTTGCTAGTATACTAGTGCATACTAGTGTAGCGTATAAATGATCCCAAAACTCATCAGGAACGAACACACATGTTTCCCATCGACCTCGAGTGGCACTCAGCTGAAGGATGTCGAGGAGAATCTGTTATATAGGTAGAACTGGATTCGAGAACTAGTAACCCGTAGCTATATGATGGAGTTTCGATACATAATTGAATGATAAACGAGAATCTCGAAGGCATCTGTTTGTCGGTGTTGACCCGACGGATGGAAGGTGTAGGAAGAAATAAAGGAGGAATGAAGGCAGGAAGAAAGGGGAATACGGATAACGGAACATCGTAAGATGAAAAGAAGGAAAATTGTCGGGGGAAAAGGGAAGACAAGTGTCAGACAACAGTAGAGAGAGAAGTGTCAGACAACAGTAGAACGACGAGAGTGGTATTAGAAGTAGTGACGGAGGGTTACAGTCGAGTGATAAAGGGTACATATAGTAGACCCTGGAGGATCACCCTACGGTAAGATCTTCTTACAAGGCTTTTGTTTTTATATTCGTATGAAGAACGATGGGCAATCGAATGACAAATTTTTACTTTCTCACGGAGGAAGCTTCCTTTCATGAAAAATAAAACATTGATTTTGTAATGCGAACGTCCATAAATGCCCCAATATATCGAAAAATCATGTTGAGCAAACATATTCCTATGGATGTGTGTGCTCGTGTGTATGCGATGAACTCTCGAAAAATTCGAATAGTTATAACTCGAGAATTGCTCGAATGAAACTTTGTAAATATTTCGAGCATTGAATCCCATCTCGGGATATAATCGAAAATCTATAAGTTACTGGAGAAACAATTAACAGCAAAAAAAGAAAACTTTTTAATTACCATTGAATAAAATTTTTACTCATTTCGAGATCTCGTAGTATACAAAAAATACCTAGACTATGTTGAGACCTTATATTATAGTAGTTTAATAATCCAGACCTTTTGGAGGAATAACGTGAATTAATGATGGACGAACAGATATACTGTGGGATTCTTCGTGGTCTATGCTATTATTTTTGTATTCAACGGTTTTCCGACGGAGTATTTGCTTATTCAACGCCGAGTGGCGTTTCGCGTCATTAAAACTATCCGAGTAACATTGCAACACCGTCAGGTAGATTTTGTCTGCTTGAAAACAAAAGCGGCATAACCATGGCGGTTTTAACACCGTTAAGTGATGTGGGCTAGTGCCTTTTGTTTGCTCGCAATCAATATACAAAATTATTTACTGGGTATGTATTTTATAGTTAGTATATATCTCGTAAAGGTGGCTAGGTGACACGCAAAAAAAATCTTCACATCAACCGTGGAATTCAAATAACACCGAGCAAGTAGGCTTTTGCATTTCCATCGCTGATGTATGTAAGCGTTATCTTTTTTTCTTTCGTCTCTTATTTTTTCTTCTTCTGTTTTGGAAAATTGCATGGACCGATTGTGAAACTTTATTCAAAATAAGCGATCAAGGAATAAAGCAATGTTCGATTGGGGTATTCATCACATTTTCCGATGCTACTATAATATAAAATCCATAAACATAAATTACATGGTTCTTTTGGTACACAGAAAACTATATGTAGGATTCGCTAAAAAGGTTAGGCTCAGCGCGATGAGAGTTTTTCTCTCACTTCTGACTGCACAGGACGGATTACAAGCGAATCGTATGAAAAATGCATACGTTACAAAACAGCTTCAACAGGATGATCCTGAATGCTCACAACACTACGACAAAAAAAGAGAAATAGAGATAGAGATAGAGAGAGAGAGAGAGAGAGAAGAGAGAGAGAGAGAGAAAAAGAGAGAGCAGTATTTAAACGGATTAAAGGTAGAATGGGGTAGAGCCCGAAACATTGGCTACATACGTACATTCATATGTACAATCGTATCACTCCCCAATGGAGCAGTCATGGCGAATGTATCCCACTGTATACGTATTTTATGCTACGGTCTAGCTATTGTTAACCGTAGCGGTGGGGGGGGGGGGGGGGGGGGGGTTCAGCAGAATCGCCAAATGCTCAAACGCAGCTACATAAACTTTAATTCTGGCTACTCGGTTACCGCGTTCGCTTGTCTCCTGGGTCACCATAAGCAACAAAAAAAATGCTCATACGACTCAAAGAACGAGGCCGCTGAGTTACCGAAACGAGACACGAACTCCGCCATTGTCCGGTTTCTCCTGTTCCATACCGTTTTCCCGCAGTTTTTCCTAACCGCGGATAATCTGTTTTCTCTCTCTGTCACCATTTTTGCTATTTTATATTAAAAATTTTCATTTATACATTCAATAGTTTAGAGCTGTGACGTTCCAGCATGTCGAGTGAAAATAAAAAGTTTACCTTTCATGTTTTTTTTTTTTTTTTTTTTTTTTTTTTTTTTTTTTTTTTTTTTTTTCAGCGGACTAGAATGAACGGACATCAATGTTGCTGTGGGAATGAGTATCTAATTTAAATTAAAAAAGCAAGTTTTAAATATCTGGCTCAACTAATTAGCTGTGGTATCTTTGTTTCAGGAGAATTGTTATTTAATCCAGCCGATCAGATATTTAAGTCGGTGCGGAACTTCAATTGGCTATATTCGTTCACGCGCTTTCTGTGTCCCCATAAATCTGTAGGAGCTCATTTCTGTAGTTCAAAGACACTATGAGAAAAAGAATGACCGCTAAAGTCGGAAGAGATCGGAAGTTCATAGTTCTCACGAAAGACAGTTTTCAGCCGTAACACAAAAATATTTTCACGAAAAAATCTCTTCAAACGATAAACAGGTGACGGGTAATGTTAAAATAAAGCACGATTGATTATGATATGGCTGTGAAAATGATCAATCAGAGATGACAGTGACATTCAGGATTTAGAAGTTTCCATGAAACTGTGATACGAATATTTAATTTTTACGTTTCAGGTTAAATGAGTTTATATGATCAAATAAAAGTCGAATATGTCGCAATAGATTTACAATTCCATTCTGATTTCTGATACACTATACGTTTATCGATGTATTCCATTTTTTTTCTTCGTTACAGTATTGACGGTAATAACAGTGGACAGTTATATTGACAGAGAGGACATTTATTGAAAATCGAGCACTGTTACGGTTGATGTTGTAGCTTCGGCTGTTTCAGAACTCTCGTCGCGATTCGTAAATATCAGAGCGCATCGGTGCGACCGGTTTTCCCCTTCTCGCTCGTGTCTCTCTCGCACCCTGGTTGCACAATTTCCTTCCTGAAAGCTGCATCCTACACTGAAACGGTGGCATATACACAGACAGCTCAAATAATTATACTATAGCGGTTGCAGGAAACGCGGCAAGCGCAGTTGTACACGCGCGCGCGCGCGCGCACGCACACATATATACATATAGAATTGCACTGTTTGGTGACGTTATACCCCTCGAATCTATTTACACATGCAGCATAATACACAGCTCGGAGGGTTTATACACCCGGGGCGTGCGTTTTGTTGGATATGTGTGCGAAACACTGGCAGTTTTAGCCCCTGAGAGAGACTGGAGTCGGGGGACCCAGGGGTAGCTTTTGCACAATAATATAATGCATATATCCGATGGTCTGGATCAGCCGAGTGAATGAACCAAGGCAAAGATACCGTTCGCCTAAAATTCTGCCGAAAAAAGCATCAAGAAAATTTAATCTCACATGCTCGACGATTCGTAAGTCGGTGGGGGAAAAAAAAAAGAAAAATCAGAACGATGAAAAAATCATCGAGAGGGCTTGACTAAAGGGATCAAGTAAAATCTCAAAACATACACACAATAGAGGAAACGAAAAAAAAAAGGTACAAATTTTCGTCGTCTTCCAACGCTTATTGTTATTCAATACCTGTGACCCCGTAATATTTTGTTTGTATGCTTGGAAATGAAATTCTGGTATCAATGGCAATAACTTGATAATTTAACGGGCTGAATTAAATAATTCGCTGTTCGGTAACAGTAGCCAAACGGTCAACATCAAAACACTGAATGAAGCAACGACGAAAATTTACGAGCTCATTAGTAATACCGCAATAAAAAAAAAAAAAGCAAAAGCTTGACGGTTGATAAATCTCTCATACGTATATTGTATTTGTCATAGAATATTTACCTCTGTTTTGCGACTCTCTATCGTAAAATTCTCGCTGCCTCTATGAGACACGTTGAATTTCGAATTAAATTGCAGAATAACGAAATTTTATTTTATTTGCGTCTTTGTGTAGGAGGATGAAGGGTAAATAATGTGAATGCATATATACACAAGCGTGTTGGGAAAATAGTGAACAATGCGAGAGGGTGGAAAAGAGCGGGAGAGAAAGAAACGAGAGAACGAGAAATGACATCGTGGAAGATTTCGAGTGTTGCGCGGAGCACACAGAGGATAAACCTTTCCAGACGAGGGGTAGTGAAGTGGCACAATAGAGAGCCCGGTGTTTCTGCTAGAGGGTTGTAGGTGAAAGCGCCAAGTGCGCAGAGGATCATGGTGTACGTATATGCATTTCCGTATGTATGTGTGCATGTGACGTTTTGATTTGTGCTGACAATCACAGTGACTGCTCGGGATTCTCTCACAGTGCTTCGATCGGTGCGAGAATGAGGGCGAAGGGGATGAAAATATATGAGAGGGTGAGAGTCCTTGTAGACAAAAGGAAGCCACGTAGGAACGCTCCTGTGTACGCCATGTATGCATATATATATATATATATATATATATATATATATATATATATATATATATATATATATATATATATATATATATATATAGGTACATATGTACGAACGCTAAGAGCCATATATATTTTTCTCCACGTTTCTCATCTCACCCCTTCCCTGCAGCCCCTCATCTAGGGGTGTCAGAAAGCTGCTGGTGCTGGGCAAACATTCCATTGGAAAATGGTATTGGTACACAGTGTGTAATCTTTGGGGGACACACTACACAAGTGTCACAGGAGACTGGTGTGCATTGTATTATGTCACATGGTATTTTGTGATGTTAGATGAAGTTTCAATACCCCTAAAGTCTATCTAGAAGTTGGTGAAGCTGTATAGAGAAAATACTAGAATATGTAATAAGTATTAGGGGGAAAAGAAAGAATGATTTTTCCATGTACGCAAAAAATACCATGGCAAAAATCAGTGTAAAGATAGTCAAGTTCACTTTTTGTCGTAGCAATAGGTCAGAGAATAATATAAAACAAAATAAATACCAAGTCGGTGTACGTGGGGCGTGTAGCTTTATAATTCCTTCAAAGACACCAAATTAGGTGCAGCGAGTCTTACTTTGCTTTATCGTAATATTAAGGAGCGTCGAATGCATTGTATACAGCTACATCGCGTAGGATTTTCATCTCGAACAGTCGCTGCAAAAGAGCAGGTATTACGAAAGGCGGGCCATTTAATACCGTACATCGTCTCACGCGCCTGAGTGCATACTAATAATATTAATCGAAAAGATCCTTTCATGCAGAAACGTTTCTTCGCCCCTATCTCTCTACGGCTTTTTTTTTCTCATAGCCTTTTTTCCCTCTTCGTTTTTCATTCAATGCCTGCAGGGCACGCGATCGTTGTGCCTGAGGCCCAAGCGCAAGTGCGTCCTCTTAATTGGTAGGTTCTCCTGCGCCATCATCCCGGAGTATATCTTCCTATATATACATACATACATACACTGACAATAAGTGGATATATTCTAGACATATGTATGTATATATGATTCACGGTAGGTTTGATTCGAGGACCAGATCAGACTGTATACAGCGAGTCCTTCGCGTTCCGTGCGAAACTGCCTAAGGATATCGGCCTGTCCAGCCGTATTCGAGCCACGTTCCAGAGGAACCTTCCCTGATACGCTAATGAAGCAAATTTGCATCCATATATATGCGACACGAGTGAGCAAGCAGGCAGCTTCACCGTTGGTGAGAGAGATACGAAAAGCGAGACAGTACGAAAGACAAACTGACGCAAGTGCGAGGTGCTGGACGAGCAATAAAATTGATTCCAACACGTTAAGACAAACATTGATTGTCTGTGTATAATAGTACATATGAGGCTGTGAGAGATCTGTTTCTCGTTTTGGCATTGGAGACTTTTTTTGCACTTTCGATCCAGTGGAGGAAGCATCTTTATCTTTTTCGGTACATGATACTCGTGTCACTTTTTGAATTCGCGAGATAAAAAAAAGTAGCAGTGATCCCTTCGTAAGCTGACCTTTTAAACTTTTTTTACAGTTAAACTTTTTCATAGTCAAAGATTTTTCTTACTGTTGTAATCCAGACACAGTGAAATTTCATCGAGATATCGCAGAATCCTTTTTTTTTTTTAATGCCCCAATAACAAGGAAAGAGACAACGAGCAGTAGTGTAGCTGGAAAGCGTTACATTATTATAATGAGGTTTCGTTGCGGCAACAGCAGGATCGCAGAATATGAACCTGAAGATATCCCATCGGGAATCTGTATTCGCGTGAATGTATCGTGCATGTGTTGTTCACGCTCACGAGTCTAACGCTCTCGGATCGTGCACGCAAGAATTGCGTTACGGAGAGTGCGAAGGGAGTAAGAGTTGGGCCTTTGGAGCTTTGGACCTGCTGCGAGCACCATAAGCGACAACAAGATAGATGCGTCTGCACGCCAGAGAGGACTCAGTCCCCCGTTGCTTTGGCCGAGTTTGGAGTCGCATGATAATGATTCAGTCCCCAGCATCAGCGGTATAGTAACAGTCTCACGCGCCTTCGACCATGCCCCGGACGTATTTGCCACGCCTAACGTCCGTCCTGTGCAGTCTGCATAGTGCTCCGCTTGCGTCAAGTATATCTGCTCTTAAATGACGATGCTGCTGATGCTGCTGCTTCTGTTGTTATTGGATCAGTGACTGGTGATGCACTCTTACACCTGCGTTCGTAACACGCTGCGAATCCATAATTCAGAAGCCTCTGATTCCGGAAACTCGGAGTGTTTAGCGCGCGATGTGAATCGTGTATGTATCCAGAATAATCGGAATACAGGTCATTTGGGAACCATCGAAAGTACATAGATTCTGCGAGACATAACGTTTAAATTAAATTTGCACGTTGCTTCCTCATAATTTTAAGAAAAGATAAGAAAAACGCTCGCTCATAGGTCGTATGCTTCGTTCTTCTTCCAAAATTATGAGAAGGCAATGTGCAGCTTTCATTTTGTTTCAATAAAATTTCATACTTTGTGTATAAATTCACTTTTCACGCAAAAACGATTCTTCATAACGTCGTAAACGGTGACTGAAACCTGAAGACAATAAAAGCGGTTTAATCTGCGAGAAATTTTCGGGACTACGAATTGCTGAACGACAGAATGGGAGCCAGTTAGATAGTTAAATACAGAGAAGCTTTAGAGTTATGGGATATAAAAAAAGTAAAAAAAAAAAAAAATCAAGGGGAGTGTTTGTTGAAGGGGATGGGAAAAGAGATTGCGGAAAGACCAGTGGAACGTAGGTATAATACGTCGATATGGCAAACATCAATATGGAATACAGACACATACACGTGTTCCACTTTTACGATCTGGTTCGCCGTGTTTTCCTCGTGGGGGCTGCTCCGCGATAAACTCGAAGCATATCACGAACTTCGGAATGAATGGCCCGGGTAGCATAACTAAGCGCCAAGAGACTCGCGAGGAGTATGTATTATATATAGAGGCCAAGTGTGTTCCGTTGTTGGGGAAAAACCGTGTGTGTCAGAGCACACACAGCAATCGCGGGATTGCGCTCGGCCTGGCAAAGATACGCTAGGACAGCGGTTGAGACGATTATTGGTATGGTATGTATATGAAAATCAGGTCATGAAGCCTGCCGCAATATCGGTTGATGAGTATAGCAATACTATTGCACAGAAACTGTGGGCTCCATCTGCACGTCCCTGCGCTTGGTCGATGGAGGTTTCCGCTATACTTTAACCACACAACCCCCGCGAACGGTATGAAGCCGTATCTATAGTGCCTTGATGGCAGGTCACATGTGTAATGTGCATCGTCAACCATTTTTTTTTCTTTTCATGAGATACATACACAGCGTAGATGAAAATTTTTTCGTCACTGCACCGTTCATAACCATTGTCAGTACGGTCTAATATTTACTATTGTTTTCCTTTCATTCATCGTGATGCTTTGATGTCATTCAAATTGTGCTGTAGAATATCTTGACTAAAATCACACTAATAGTCGCCTGAATTGGTACATATTTTCTGTGTGTATTCATATTCCTATAAACTATGGAACAAGCAGAGACAGAATGTAGACCAGTTCATTTAAACAGGTGACCTCACTTCGTCTGGCCATCAATAATACCTTAATATAGATCGGTATGGAGTGCACATGTGAGTACGTTTCAGCAGACGATTATATGAATAAAAAAATCATCAAGGAGTAATAAAGTCATGAAGGCCTTTCGTGTAGCCGCCCCATTATAATTGCACGCAATTTTTTTTCCATTCTGTATCCAAGTTTTTACGTTCAATAATTCAGTCTATAATTAGCCTATATAATTGCCAAACGCTGAGGGGATTTTCAATATATTGGCGACAAACTCTTAAATTTTGATCGCACTGCACTGCCTCGATCAAAATCGTCATGTTAAAGGAAACGTATTGGAGAATGATTAACGACAAAATTTCGTATTATTTTTCACTTTGAGAGTCCTTCGACACTATTAATTATCGAACACGAAAGAAAACAAGAGAGAATACCGGAGAGAGTAAGATACCGGCATTTCGTACCCTCAATATCAGTATCCAGACGGGGAAAAAGAAGATGACAAAAGGGTCTTTTCGCTGCTGTCAAAGAACCTCCCGGGACAGTGAGTAGAGGTCGCAAGAGGCACTTCCTGAATCTCGTTTCCCTCGCTTCATGCTCCGATGTCCTTTAGGTAATTAGATTCAAGCGATCTTCCGCCTAGTCGTTTTCAGCAATTTCTTCTCTGCTCGACAACGTGACGAGGGAACAGCTGGGAGTCAGAGAGCGATTCTCTCATCTATTCCACTCTCCATGTGCCAAAATCGAAGCGAGTTGAATTAATCGACAAGGGCTCGTCGCTTTCGTCAAACTTTCTTTCTCACCCTTCTTCCCATACGTTTATATATATTTCTCACTGGGTAATGCCATTTAGTATTTTACCTTTCACGTCTTTTGTTCTTCCGTCTCTTTAAATACATGAATTTATAAGCGTGCACTCGTTCGCGCACTGCTCGATACCCTTCTCGGGCGAAACCTCGAGCTTCTCGTCAAACCACCTCTACAGAATCTTTATGTACCTTTTATGCACGAACGGAGACGACACAAGGTGATTGCCGTGGGTTCTGATGTCCCCTAGCCGTTCTTCGGTACGCCAGATGAAAAGAAGGATCCACGCGGCCAAAGGAAAGAATCCTGGTACATTCATTTTATTGGAAGTAATCTCTCTGTATATATAACGAGAAAAGAGACGAGAGATTGAAACATGAAAGGGAAGGAAGGCAGTATATATAGACGGGATAGAATCTGTTTTTACCATGGGGCTTTGGAGTTCTGATGGAATGAAGATGAAGACGATGAGAAAGAGTCCAAGGGAAATAAGGGCAAACGCTCTTCGTTGTTCTCGCGCAATTAGGAGGGATATACCAAACTTGGTTTCAATAATTTAATGATCCACAGGTTCGCATTTCCAACGGAAATTCTCTGCTGGCAGTATATGACGAGACAAATAGCGCCGGATATAATCAGATTCCGCGAATCCCCACTATGGTCCAGTAGACGATGAAAAGCACAGCGACGATTGTGAGACAAGAAATTAGTAGTCGTCGATTTTTTATGTTCATAACAGAGGCTATAATTCAGGTGTATATTATCTTCCAACAGAATCTTCTTCGGCTTGTTTCGTTTGTTCGATCTGAAAATAGACAATGAATACCCCGGAGTAATCCGTTATGTTTTTTTCGGACTATTGTCCGAATGAGTTAAAGTCTCGAATCACACAATTTATGAAAACTTTAAATATTTATACAAAGTAATCCATCGAAGTGAATATATTTGCATATTTCGTATCAGCGGGCAGGTCGACAATAGCACAAATATGTGAAAGTTTATGAAATTCATACTTTTGTTATTTTTAAATTCTCCAACCAATGTATCTAGCAGGGTTTATGTGATTGCGATGAATGTCATGCACATGTCCACATCATTAAAGCATGGAAAATAGGCCGAGGGCGCTCTGATGATTGATAACCGGAAATTCAACCGTTTTATCTAGGCTTTACCTCTGCTTCGACCCACATCGTTGTAGTTTCTCATTCGTTGGAGTGCAGTGGATATAACACGTATGCATATAGTGCGTATACTGTATACAATCAGTGTAGCAAAATCCGCATGTTCCTATGCTAATTCGTGCAAACCGCAAATCTCCCTTTTATGCCAATTTCGACTATTGATTTGAAATGATCCTCACCAACATATTGGTCCATTTGGGATGTATTCATCACATTGCTAAGTTGATTGTTTTAATCGCGATATATCGCCACGACCACTTAATAGAAATCCAGCCAATTCAAATACCACATAAAAAATGCTGGCAGTGGTGCTTCGGTATGAAATTTTCAATCGGGATATCGATTGAGCATGTTATCGTACATCGTTCAACTCTTCACTTTCCAACGGATAGATTTAATCAAGAGCGGGATTGAGCATTATCGAAATTCAGGTTCCGATGGTTCAGGTGCTATATTTATGCTCTACGTGATCATGATTATTCGATAATTCTGCGATCATTTATCAAGTGGCCGATATAAATTTTCTCATCGAATCTAATTGGAAAACTAATCTGCGGTATAGATAATTCTCACTCGAATGGGCTCAGCCTTGAAGCCTCCAATGCGAACGTGAAGCAGCATCGAAAGTGCTTACTTTACACACCTGGGCAAATTTTATACGTATAAGATGCCGAATTTCATCTGGATATTTGTTAATGCATGATGAGCTCGAATAAATTGTCGTGTTGGTAAAGACTCTGCCTCTGGTATGGGTCAATATTAGGTGTTAGATGCCTTCAGCAGTGGTAGCATAGAAATTATTATTACTAATTTTCTGCACAGCTAAAAATTTATGAAATAAGTTGCAGTTAAGTGTCTTATTGAAGATTAATTAAAGCAGTGGCGGGTGTGTAAGTGAATCGAGGAAGAAAATTCGATATCGACTGAAAATATGTGAGTCAGAAATTGTTCCACAATTAGTGTTGCTGCTCGAGCACAGTCGAAAAGTTTTGCAGTCGATTTCGATGAATGAAAATAAGATGATAAAGAAAAAGATTAACTCGCATGCGGAAATGCAAGAGAGAGAGAGAGAGAGAGAGAGAAGAGAGGGAGAGAGAAGACTATTGAGGCGCGTAACTCTCTTAAAGATCTTGAAGATCTCTCTCACTCTTTCTCGTCTCTTTCACGTTATATGACCAATTAAATTCTAGGTGATGATTCTCTATCCTTCTTCTCGGATACAGTATGAAATCCAGGACATCCGGAGCAGTGATAAGAGGTATACGATCTGGAGAAACTTCTTCAAGAGAAATGCAGAGAGACCAAAGAGGTAGAGATTTGGAGTCGACGTCGCGAGAGAGCACGAAGTGACTGGTGTGCTGGTTCTCGATCTTCTCTAAGCGGCGCTTCTTCAAGTCCTCTTTCGCCTTCATCTCTCGTGACTGAAGAGGCAGGATAATTAAAATAAGAGCCTCGCAGTTTCGCCGAGGGTGAATGCTATCGCGCTGAAGTGGTTAACCCCACTGGGATCTGAAGACATTTCGGCTTACCTAACTTGTGCTCTCTATCTCTATCTCTTTCTCTCTCTCTGTCTCTTTAGCGCTCTCAACTATTACCATCCCTATATATATATATATCCAGTATTTTGCCCTCTATCTCCATCACAGCATCATGCCAGGTAGACAAGAAACTCTACCTTCTAGATACGATAACTCGGGAGGTTCAAGTATCTAGCTCCTCAGATATATTTACTTCCTGTGCATAAGTCTACTCAAGACGATTCAAGAGGAGTGTTTATTTACGCTTCCGAGTTCGCACCAGGTGTCGCGAGAATACCGACAACGATGACGAAAATACCACGTGAAACAAAACAGGGTAGCACCTATCACGTATACACACAGAGCGAATAAGTTCTATTAAAGTACAAGTATAGGGTAAGCAGTTGATACATCTCAGACCATTCATACCTCTTGTGCCATGTCCTGAAATATTACTTTGCTCACTTCGCATGCACAATCATACAATGCCATGCGGGTCTTAGACCACCTAACCCTGTTTTCACAAACACAACATACACACATACACTCGCGCTCACGCATAAATATTCATATGAATTACAACATATGCATTAAATATGGGAATGCTCCGAGTGAAAAACTATTGAGAAGACACATTATAAAAAAAAAATTTATTACTTAAGAGTTCTTAAATTTCAAGGATTCCCTTAGTTGAGAAATATTGTTTTGTTGCATCCTGGTATAAGGCCTCATTGGATCGGATCTAAGATTAGTAATATTCTACCGGCATTCTCAATTTTTCGATTCACAAGGGTATAATTCTCATTTCTTTTCGAAATGATTGTAATTATGCTGCCCCGAAAGTATTTTTAACAATATTTTATTAGAACATGTATTCTTATCAGATGAATATATCGTGTTAATAGTAACGGAAGTTATATCTATATGTATGCTTTGGCATGAGCACGAGCCCACCGCGTCTCATGTTAGTCTAATTACTCGTCCGTAGACCCAGATGTGTGGCTTGTTGTTTCTACCCAGATAACAACGAATGTTAAGCCCCATCTCTCCTCCCTCGGTGGATGTATGTGTGTCTACTACCCCTCGGGGAATACGCACCGCCATGCTTCCCAAACCCCGTCTCTTTCTCACTCGACGCTTTTCCTCAGCTTCCCCACCGCTACGTCCGTTTCTCACATAGCATCTCTCTCGGTGTGAACTCCTATCCAATTAAAGCTACACGAGAGCGAAGATAGACAAACTCGTAAACTGCGAGAGCACACTCGTTTATAGGAGGACTGTTTCGACGTTGCTGCTATATTGTATACGTGTGTGTGTCTGTGTATGTGCATGTGTTAAATTGGAATGCAGGTATTACACCTCGAATTTTGTGCTCAGGCAATTGCCCACACAGCACACTTGCAGAATATTTCTTTCTATCTACCTTTTGAAATTATTTTTTCTCGCAGTCCCGTTAGGAAATTAGAGAACCCTCTTTTCCTTTGGTTTTAATTTTTTAGTCTTAATTTTTTTGTTTCTCACGTGCCACTAGCCCATTTGCAAAAACTGCCTTGTATCTTCTTGTTCTTTAATTAAATTACCGAATTAGATTAGAAGCCATATTAAGGTAGTACGAGCACAACTGTGGGCGGGGAATAAACGGAAACGTTGGCGCGGGTGAGCGCGGTGAGCGAGAGGCACGCATGAAACAAAAGAGAGAGTCTAACCGCTCATAATCCAATGCACGCGAAAAATTTCCTTAAAATCGATAATTTTATGTCAAAAGGTTCGTCAACCCCCATTTTTTTATGGAATGTTTTATGGAACGTTTTATGGAAATTGTGATAGTTTTTTGAACAGTTAACAGTTTTTATATTCATCGTATCTAATCGTGAAAGATACGAATTTCAGTTTCAAAGTTTCGTCAGCCCAGAATTCGGATATGGCGTGGGATAAATATCTTGATTTCGCGGATTAAAAACTCGCGTAAGGAGTCGTTGACCCACCTTGCAATTTTGCACGTGTTATCCTATAGACTTCTGCTACACCATACAAATAATTCAGATTTTTATCTAATCGTTAAGTTCGTGCTCGTACTACCTTAATTTGAAGTAGAATAACACATTCGTTTTACGGGTCATGATTCGTTGCAATACGCGTAATAACGGCATATCTTTGATAAAAATCGTGTTTGAGACGTAACTAGAATATTTTTTTTCAGTATTGTATAAAATAACTTTAATATACACACATAAC
Organism: Rhorus exstirpatorius; assembly: GCA_963564615.1. Taxonomy (NCBI): domain Eukaryota; kingdom Metazoa; phylum Arthropoda; class Insecta; order Hymenoptera; family Ichneumonidae; genus Rhorus; species Rhorus exstirpatorius. Next base: position 31,155,221 of record OY751317.1, read on the forward strand.
TTATGATAGTCTACTTCTATATAGGTATACCTGAGATCCATAATTTTTCTTTGTTTTTTTACTCTCCTCCGTTTGCCGAAAAAAAATATATGGGGATGGTTATTATATCGATTATTTCATGCACTTTTACGATAGTATACTCTACAGTTATGATTAGGATATCGTTGTCCTTGTGTGCGTATCAAAACAGAGCAGTAACGTGACGAAATTGTCGGTCAACGAGAGAAACAGAGAAAGAGAGAGAGAAAACCTAAGCGAGAATGGAAGCAGCATTTGTGTGTGTGTGTGGGTGTGGGTGTGTGGAAAAGAGGGATGAAAAGAAAGAGCTTTTTTTTACGAGCGACCGTTTCGATGATGGTGCGGAACCATTTTCTCGTTTGGTCGCATCCACATAGCTTCTACGTACAGCACGAACCCACATTGCCATGAATGAACCCACCACTGGGATCATCCCTTCGCGATGTTTATCGTCACGCTCCGCCGTCGCGCAATTCTCGTCCTTTTGCAAAGGTCAGTGAGCCAGATCCATGAGAGTTCTGCTGTTATATATTTCGGTTATTTTTGTGGAGCAAAAAATCTGCGTGCGTCAGACTTTCGGGGCTTTTTAGTACTGTTATTATTTTACTGGTATAAAGAAATACTGAAGCTTCGATTTCTCAAAAGAATCACAAAGTAGCAACCACGCACGACGATAACCTGAAAATCAATGTTAAATGTCAGGAAACATGCAAAAATATCGAAAAATATAATACGACGAAGACATAAAATTGTAGCACTTGAAGTTTATTTTACCTCTCCGTACAAGTAATGCACATCTTCATGGTTGCAGTTCAATACAGATTTGTTTTTCACAAGTCAAATGACTTTGTATACGTTCATGAATCGACGATGTTGCAACGTGTGATTGTTCGTCACAATGTGCTCTCAATGGTTACTGAGCAAAGAAAAAGATAGGAAGAGAGAGAGAGTGAGGGAGAGCGATAGAGAGACGGGGGGGGGGGGGGGGCGAGATAACATCCCAATCTCGTTTGAAGTGCTTGTTCCAGCGTTAGCAAAGCATCTCCGATGGGATATTTATTCCCAGCTATAAACGCTTGTGATAGGGTGATGTGCTCGTAAGAAAAGCTATAGCTTTCTGGCACATAGTTCGATCCACCGATCGTAGTGTCAGTTGCATTCGCGTTGAATGTGTAAACGACAGCATGTATGTCAAATATGTGTAGATGCAGGATACACAATTGCATTATGATATAGCATTGGCTACTCAAACGATGCAATGAGTGCGAGGCGATATTTCGGGAATTGTTCGAATATGGGTATGTCAGAGAAACTGAGAGAGAGAGAGAGAATTATTGTAAAGTCATCAATACCTTTATATATATATATAGTCGTTCATAGCAATTCCGCGTTTGATGGTTCTTCAAGTATCCTGCATAGCTCGTTGTTACGAGGGGCCGAGGATAATACTTTCTCGCACCGGTTCACAATCGTTCAAACATTTTTAAATTAACTGCCATCCTACGTAATGCCACGAGTGCTGCTGAGGCACTTTGCCATCCTTCGCCAGGACTAACGACTAAGGGTGATGTATATATGTAGTACAACCGCGATTTCGTTTGAGCAAATCCACGTATGTCGAAGAGATGAAGATGCCATATAAAGTTTCCTCGATAGATCCATACCCACTTCGACAAATTGAAAATCTTATGGACTCAGTCCAATGCAGAACCATATACGATTTTCTTTTCACACGTATACCGTGTATGTGCATATAAATACACACATACCCGATATATATATATAAATATATCAAGAGACGTGAAGCATCTCGACGTCAAGTGCTTGCAAGTATACATACATCACTGCGAATCGTACGTGGGGCTGTATACAAAGGTTTTGTAATCCTATGGTATACACTTAATCTTCGAGAAAATAGTTGACACTTTTTATTCAATTAATGAACGTACCATGTAAAATATTACTTTTGCCGTGGTGGTCTTCAGAGGGTACAATATGCGTTTTACAAATGGTTATTCAGCTTTCCTCTATATATGCGTTGTTTCCCATTAGCTGTTTACTCAATTGAATCCACATTTTTCAGCCCTTGATCGAAAAAATTAACACATTATCGTTTATACTTCAGAGGTAAGATAAAATACGAAATATGTTTTGTCAGCTTTCGCTTAATCTTAGAATATAGCTAAATCGTAAGATGGTAGTTAATCGTAGCGAGATAGAGATACAAAGAGATCTCATCACGGGATTACGTAACGTGAATCGGAGTAAGCCCTGGTTCCACAATCTCTTTGGGTGCGGTAAAGACATACAAACGCAACAGAAGTAGCAGCTAAAGCGGAAGCCGGACGGGCTCTCTGCTTCTCTATTTCTGTATGGCTCAAGGGAGTTGCTGGGGATTGCAGGGTCTGGTGAGCGAAAGAACGACGGGGTTATGCCGCGATGGTCAGAGCAGAGAGGTTTTGCCGTTGAGCAATAGGTACAGTGAAATGGCTAGAGAGAATGCGATGCGCGTAGCTTTGATGTTTATGGGATTCGATTATAGCTCCGCTGACCGTAGCCCTTGCACGATGAGTCTTTACTGAACTGCCTGATACATGTGCTACAACTACATGTGTGGCAACGGTAATATGGACATCTACGTTATATACAACTCCTCGTATTAAACATTGTGGGTATCCAACGCAATTCAATGGCGTAGGTATGGAGAATCGAGTATGTTCTGATGAAAAACAGCGAAAGAGCCAGAGGCTGTTACGTGTATTTTTCGCATCGTCCTCACAGTGCTGATTCGTCTGGACGTATAGCCTCATCACTCCCTGGACACAAAGGACAACGTTGAAAGCATTTATCGATAATTCGATTACTTATACGGCAGGGGCTATGTACAAAATGACGTACTAGGTGAAATGAGGTCTGACCCCCCCCCCCCCCCCGCCCCTGAAACTACCGCAGTCGCTTTCTCTATTTCTGCAGTATCCCTCGGGTACATGTATGTACACATGGCGAATCGTGTAATTTCGTCTGTGCTCAAGTTATCTCGTTTCCAGTTTCATCTCTTTTTCCGCTGGCTCCGCTTTCTTTTTCGCCATTTTTATTTATTTATTTTTCTTTCCTTAGGATTTGTCGCAGGTAAGATTTTCGTACTGAAAAAAATGGTTCAGTACGATTTACGGGAAAGGTTTCGACGTTTCTATTTTAAAGTCAGTTTGACTTTATCCCTCTCCCTTTACGAGAGGTAGAAAGATTTCTCTGTCGTCCGTTTTTGCTTTAGATCGCTTTCGCTCAATATACAGTATATTATATAGGTATAGTATATTCTGTAGCTTTCCCCCTCTAGAGTCTCAGTTGAGGCGGAAAAGCAGCTGGCAGTCACGAAGGCCGATGGGTAGCCGCAGCCAGTTCTCCTTGAGAAATTCACCAATATTGGAAAAAGCGCTGGACGAACATAGGGAGAGACAGAGAGAGAGAGAGAGAGAGATGCTGGTATTACAAATCGGAGAAGATCTGGCAGAATCGGGTGCCCACCCGAAACGACCCCCAAGCGGATTTGGTAAATTCGATCAGCGTATTGCCGCGCAAATGTCATCGATAATCCTTCGATCCTTGGCTGGTAGAAACAGGTGCTGTTGCCGGCATTGCGACTTTGAAGCATAATACAGTAAACTGGTGGAAAGTTACTGAACTGGTGTGGACAGAAACTGACGGGGTATAAAAAGGCTGTAGCTCTCGCTTCAACCAGCGCGTGCTTGGCATAGATATCTATATAACATATGTATAGTCTAAGGAACATGTATGTAGTACAGGATGTAGATACGAGCTCGTAAATTCTCAACGAGCGAGCGGAAACTCCTCGAGATCCGTACTTTGCTTGTATTGAACTTGTTCTCCAATATTGAACTTTTGTAAAAATTTTAGATAAAGTATCCCCATGAAGATCTTGCCATCATTTCAGACCAGTTTGAAAAATCTTTACTTCCGATGTTACAGGCTCGTCATTCTCCAGTGTTCTTAGGCATTGATCACAATAATCATAACGGTAGGTACTTTACCGGACATATAAAATAAGGTTAAATCATGAAAGGTAAATTGAGAATTGTGGGAGCCTTAAGAATGGAAAATGCAGAAGAAATTTATTTGTGCCGTGAAAATCTGGTGGATCGATGTCTTGGTTCTTTCACTTTTAAATTTGTAGGTTAACCTTGCTTATATGTATATACAGTACATATGTATACTATACAAGCGAGAGCCCCTGAGCTTATATAACCGGACGTAATGTCGTATATGATAGCGGAAGCCATTCCCCTATGGAGCCGCCTCCGTTTCACCAAGCGTACGGATAACACATAGGGCGCAAAGCGGGTAACACGTGCGCCTGTGAAACTAGGCTAGAGTGGCGTGCGACGGTAATAGAATAATTAAGTGTTTAGCATTCGAGTTGTGGAAGCACACAGAACCACCGGGATGACCTTTGTCTTCCTTTCCCTAGGCTCATGTGAGCTTCTCTGTGCCTAATTCCCACATATCATATACAATCCATATTGTCTACGTCATCATCAAAATAATTCAATACCAAGAGTGTTGGAGGAAAAATTACCGAGTTAGCCCCATAGATCATTACGAATACCTCATTTAAATGAATTTATGTCTGGTATTTCCTAGAAAGAAGGTCACGTCTTTACAAATGGGACGTTTTGTTGCGAAAAATGAAGAATAATAGATACTTTAATCAGTAGATTAATAAATTACAATTTTGTTTGTGTTCTTAAACCACAAGTAGAAAAATCCAACCCTTTGTGTAAAAAAAATATCTCTATCACGTAAGAGGCTTAAAAAAGGACACTCAGAAATACAAGAACTCGAATTCAAATAATGCCTAGCCTAAGAACAAGATCTTCGACTTGTGTCGAAAACTTTTTTTTTTGTTTCCAATCAATTGTGCTCGTTTGGACGTGCTACTATGGTAGACATGTAATCGCAATGAGATCACACGTTTTTAAAAATAAACCCTGTGATTTGTACGAGTTATGCACATGCGTTACTTCCCTTCTACTCTGCCCAGTTCTTGCTGGCCTTTCGTGTTGCTCGTCAAAACTTGCCAGTGATTTGATCCAACAGTGATGTGATATTTTGGGCTGCAGCCAAATGTATGAGAAGGCGATTTCTCAATTTGTGAAAATGAGAAATAAGCATGGTTCCAAGTATTATAATTGCTTCATTTCCGGACTCCAAACTACTTTAGTAATTTTGCGAGCAGGTTGATCGATAAAAACGGTGGAAAACATTGATTGGCACCGTGAAACATCGATGCATAGATATTAGTCAATACTGATATGCATATAATATATATGCGTCACCATTTATGCATACATTCAAGCGGCTATGAATCACGCATACATAGAACATGGTAAACCTATAGCTGTGTATAATACGTTTGTATCTACGATAAAGATGAGCTGGAGATACTATTTGCTTTTAGACCGATCTCATTCTATTTCGGGGTATTTTCAGCAAGACTGCCCGAGGGATTTTCCACTCATATGAGCCTTTTGCATACGAATTATATTTTATAACTCTCGGAAGAGAAGTGGCATCAACATATATATTACTCAATAGTTTATGTATAGAAAACAGAATATGGGGTCAAATATACAGCAAAAAAAAAAAAAAAAAAAAAAGTGGAAAGAACGATATCAATTATTCTTTTATTATAACAACAAATGTCGAATAAGCTATGCAATCAGCAAACATGGAGAAGCATATTTTTCAGGGAAAACGGTACAAAACTGTAGTCCCGCTGTGGAATTGAATCTTTTAAAAATGATACCAGTAGGAACAACCGGTTCCAGCCATAATTTACGACATGGCTGAAACTTTTCCTCAGGGACACGGAAGCGGAGATTCGCTCCCGGATGTTTTTACATCTGTAGTGTCCTGACTAAGCTTATAGCATATGGTTACATACCAACTACTCGCTACGATACTATATTTATAGTGTACAGCATGGCGCCGAAAGCCGGAGTAAACGGAGTTTGTCTTACGCGTTATTACGACACAAGCTTTTGGTCTGCAGAAGCGAAAGCTTATTATATTAACGACGAAAAAAAGAGAAAGACCGAGCTAGAGAAATATCATAGGATGTTTGAGCGAGATGGAAGTAACCCTCGTAGGGATTCTTGAGATGGTGACGCTGCCCGCGCTTGTCTCTGTTTCACCCAGTCCTAGTAGCAGGCCCCAAGGGTAGCTGGCTTCCAGTTGAACCGCTGTAAACGCGAGTGCAAACACAAACAGGCTGATTGCCCTCGAAGGTCTCCACCTGCCCCTAACTAGTGATTAAACAGGCCAATCTGCACTCGCTATATCTCCTCGTGTGCGGGGCGAGAGAGAATTCGTGGAATACCGGTGCTTGTCCCACCTCTCCTTACTTCGAAGTTACCGCTGCGTGTGCCGTTGCTACTGTGCATTGCTGTTCAACTGTACTATTGTAGACTCACACATGTACTTATCACGCTACTGATCTATCGTGAACATGGATGTATCTGGGCTTGAACAGAAACTCGGCTGGAGGTCAACGTCGCGTACTGGACGCTGAATATAGTAGGCAATAAACTGTGTATATTCCGTGTTTGCACAGAATAATCTGATAAACACAAAGGAGGAATCCTTGCAGTGATCGCAACTAGCTGAAAAAGGCGGTGTACGGTGTTGAACTTGATGCAAAAGAGCGGGGAAATTACTTGACATTTCTTGAAGAGGTTGCGACGCAGCAAGAAGTAAATACGCTATACACCATGGCATTTGAGACGGTGAAATGTAACTGCAGGCAAGATTGTGGCATAACGAAGGTCAGCTGGAAGGTTTGTGTGAGAGACAGCGTGCCACGCGGTAAGCCAAGTACAAAAGGAGAACAAGGTGAACTCTCGGAGAAGCATCTGTGTGTACGAAGATTATGTTTGGCTTGGCCCATGCAAATTCATGAGTCCCTCGACATCCTGACATTTGGCCAGCTTCCGCTGGATCCCCCTATCTCCTATCTACTCCCACAACGCCGACAATCTCTCGCTCACCCGATGTCTCCGCAGTCTCTTAGCTCTCTCCTCATCCCTCGTATTTCAGACTCCAGGAGCTTTCCTCAGAACTCCCTCTCGAGAATACGTTCTAGTCTAGTAGAATTCCAGCGAGACCGACGAAATATAATTGGGCATGACACTGTCGTTGATTGATATTGTCGTAATTTCTTCAGTGATATCGAATTATTTTTCGAATGGTGCATTCCTTCGTACAGGGCCTATTATCCGGTGGATTCATCGAAACAACGAGACTAACATTGACGAGGAAAGGTAAAGCAACTTCAAATTAATAAGTTCCGCCTCGAGTCTGACAGCGGACACACGAACAACAACTAGTGCGCGTATGATACTATACTCCTACTAGTGGTACTGGGACTTTGTACTACATCCTGGTAGTTCCCCTGTAAGCTGTAACTACCTACTAGTTTGGCCTCTATAGAATGATCAAAGTAGCCATCTCAGAAGCAGCCCGCAACCACCTGCGTGACTCATCTCTGATCTCCACTCATGACCTTTAGCATATCCTTCTCCTACTATTTCGTGAAGCCTGCCAAGATTTATATCCAGTATCATACTTCAATATGTTTAGCTGCTTCAAGACTCCTTGCACAGTTTAGTTTAGCTTGCAGCTTATAGTTACTGTGTAAAAATTTTGCATACGATATTTTTTCAACCATTGGCAATAGGTGCCTTCATGTCAACCCGTTACAGTAACGAATGTCACTATTATTGTAGCTGAAATTGTCAAAAATCTTTGGGTGCGAGCCATCACAAAATATTCTTGTAGTGAATCTTTATCGTTAAAAAGAAAGAGGATATATATACATCATTGCGGTAGAAAGAGAGCCAACACGGGAGGCATTAAATCTGTTTCCTTTGACTTTTTTAGTAATAAGGTGGGTCAAAACGAATTGTCTCGCATCCTTCCTTCCCAACGATTTACATCGGAACGTTTGTCATTGTCCGGGTATTAGTGAATACCAGTGGCCCTGCATCGAGTCAAGAGTGCAACGCGTGAGGCTCACGTAGTTGCCCGAGAGCTCACAAAATCGTGGTTGCAGCGTTGTACCGGTCCGTTACAATGCTCATTTTTGCTCTTGTAGCTCCGCTTCTTCTCGCGCTCTTTGGCGCTTTTATCCGCTCTTCTATGATTGCTCCGACTCTCTTTCGAACATACACGACCCTCTCGGACGTCCATTTTTAAATAGCTTAGTCCCACGTTTAGTCGCGTTTGTCCATTGCCTATAGTCCTGGTTATTTATTACACAGAATCTTGACCACATCTTCTGTCTGACATATTTCCCCTTTGAGATGAATCAAGCATGATATTGTGTGAGCTACTCCAATAGCTGGTTAAGTGTATAAGTATACAATTATCGCAATTGATCATTCCATACCCACGAAGACACATGAACAGACCAAAAGTTTGATATTTCGTCTTTGTCAGCTGCTAGACGCTTTACGATCAAAGTATCATGCGGTTTTTAATATACATTTGTGAAATTGTCAAATGGACAGAAGTCCAATATTCATCGCACGAAATAAACTAAAACTATAAATTATGGAATCAACGGTAAGAAAATTCGATTTGATGAAATTAGTGAACCCGTGAATGTTTGAATCTCGTCCATCGCGGCCTCGTGGGATATAGTGGACGGGAAATAGTCACTGAACTTTCTTGAATTCTAACATTACTGATGCAAGTTGTGATTACCAGTCGTGAAACAGTCTGGCTATGTAGAGTCGAGTTTACTGGCGCATACCAGCGGTATTAGGAATGTCTTGTAACTGCAACGAGATAGACGGAATTCTGATGTGAAACGAAGACATCGAACTTTTCGCATAATTGACCTGACATGGGCATGCTCAGCGTTAATTTCGAAAAGACGTTAATTAAATCAATTAGGAACGAAGGGGTCAAGCTTATGGCGATTGGTATGCGTCCAGAGAGATGGCGCTCAATCCACCGACGCAGAGTGGCAGAGGGTATAACGGAAGGGAAAATGAATCGAGAAAGTGAGAGAGAGACACGGCGTTACGAGCATGGGAACAGGAGAGACTACAGTATAGATCCTACATGCATCGAAGTAACGGACAGGGATAATAGGCGGAAAGAGTGAGATGGAACGGGCGTACGTCGGAAGCAGAGTGGACGCGATTACACACAGACTAACTAGCAATCAGGAAGCTGTCGGCCAAGTTGTGCGCGGAACTTACTTCCCTCGACCCGGCTCAACTAAATCCTGCAGCACAACCAAGGTACAATGAAACGGTAAACCCTCGAGCGTTTGGCTTATAAGTGCTATATACTAAATATACTAAATATATATGTGTGTGTGTAGGGGTTCAATGTATACGTGTGTCATAGTTAATGCTTTCATCTAGACATGTAACTTTGTCCAATACAGTCTGTCGGTGGAGTCCGATAGAATTTGTTGGTTTCAAAACCCAATCCTACAATGTCAACGGCACTGCACCGCCAGGAATAGATATGCATTGCCAGTGATTTTGAAGTTTTCACGAATGAAATTAATCAGAATGTTGTATATTGTTACAAAATTATCTGTTTTCGATGCAAAATCATCGAATACATGTAATTTAGCTGAAATGCACTGCTTTATGGGTCTGGGTGTAATGTGCTGTCCACTTGCTCTTTTTTGTCATCATAACAGACGAAATAATGTCGATATACATATCGATGGTTTCGTCAATTCCACAGGGACGTATAAGCTATGCTTATACGTTATACCGATATGCCCCTTTAGAATTAGTCCATCGATATTCACAAGGTTTAGTAAATTTTTACTAGGATTGGTGTATTATACGTATATACGTATAATAAACGTTTTCTAGGCGGACATTCTTCCTGAATTTATACGTTTGTTCTTATCGGGCTATAGTATTTCAATACGCCAATCCTAGTAAAAATTTACTAAAGTCAGGAAGAATGTCCGCCTAGAAAACGTTTATTATACGTATATGTATACGTACAATAAACATTTTCTAGGCGGACATTCTTCCTGAATTTATACGTTTGTTCTTATTGGGAGGGTAAACATCGAAATGCTTGAAAATGATCAAGATGTACGAATTGTAACGAAAAAGTGGCTTGTATGAATTACAGTCAGTACAGGGTGTGCACAATCAGGCCATTTTACCCTAGAGCTTCCATAAACGTATATGTAAGCGATTGTGAGAACTTCCAACGGGGTAGTATAAGCAGCAGTTGGTATGAAAGCAGATCGCGATCGAATCTCCTACAGACGAAGAAAGAAACTGCGGTGTAGCGGTTTCCAAACGTACTTATCGCTATCCGAACTATCCATTGAGATCCTTTGGACCGCGCGCGGCTCTCTCCCCAGCAGTCGAACATTCCGGGGTGGCGAGAGGCGCGATAGGGATAGAAAGCGGAAGAGTTCTTGCGGGATATATCCCGCAGACTTGGAACGTATTACCGAACTTTCGATCGGCGCGATGAACCTGGGAATGGTATAGTGCTGCGAAAGCCGGAATAGCCCAGGCACCGATAAGAATCTTCGCTTGAACCAAGTAGGATTTCCAATGCGGGAAGAGGAAGAGTGGGAGGAGGCGGTGGCAAGGCTTAGTGTACTTTTTGCGTGAAGAGTACGAGCACGTCGAGGAATTGTCGAAAGACGAACGGGGCAAAGATGTAGAAAAAGTGAGAGAAGACAGTGCGAGAGATGGAAATGAAATAAGGACGAAAGTCAGCGAGGGAAAAAGTTGAGACTCGACGACTGTATATAGATATATGGTGGATGGAAGAAGGGAGAGAAGTTAAGGAGGTTGAGAAATCGAATCTTGTCGAAAGAACCATTATCGAGATATTTCCGATAAAGCGCGAATTTTTCTTCAGTGGGTATTTTTATGGCCAGTAAAGCTGTATTTGTACAATACACATGGGAGTATAAATATTTACATATACCGTATGTATGCCTGTATCCATTGAGAATTCTTTCAATTCGTGAATAGTAATACCTAGTGCACATGGAAATGTATAGTTGTTAAACGACAAATAATTTCTTGCATCATTAAAATGCGTTGGTTTGAGATATGAGGTAGAAAAATGTATGCAGATTTAAGCATGTGTAAAATTTTCTAATGCATATAAAATTTATTGTAAAAATCCTGACTCAGTAGCAGTTTGCAAAAAAATTTATAAAAATGAAATGCCTTTTGGGGTTTCAAGAATAATATAAAAAATCATTGGTTAAATCCCAGAGGATTAGGGTCATGGACCTAACGATTTGACCTCAATGCCCCATTTATATATATACGCGTCAATATCGTACTTGCAATAAAACTTTCATTTCACCCCCAAGTTATATCGATCGCCAAGAAAACGAGGTCTTCCAGGGAGCTTTGAAGGAGGCTGAAGGAAGTGCACAATTAACTTATTTTATTGTTATGCTGTCTGCTACTGTTAGCAATAGAATCAACAAGAACTTTAACTTTCTACTTTGATGATGTCTTGCCATTTTACTGTGGTAAAATCGATGTTTCCTTCATGTTTATAATCATACTATGGTTTCCTTATCAAATTTAAACGTCAGCGCGATTACGTGGCTCAATCGCTGTATTTAATTTAACCTCAAATACTTTATTGTGCGTGGCATTTTGCGAAACCATAAAATGGCCGTTAAGGAAACATCGACAAATAGGGTAGAAGTCGAGTGAGGGAGCTGAATACAAGAGTGAAAGAGAGAGAGAGAGAGAGAGATTTACTATCCCGTTCGTATTATTCCTCTCAACCCCTCATCGCACTGTACCTCACGTACCGCTTCTTTACCGTAGCAGAGGTCCGGGTATTTCGCTTGATGATCTCGTTTATACACGCTTACCTCCCTTCCACGATGAACCCATAAAAATCCGTGGAACAGTGACGAAGAAAGGTACCACAAGTAGAGACTCCAGCTCATTAAATGACAAAGTAAATAAAAAATAGCAAATTGCGACTGGAAAGTTTTCTTTGAAACAAGAATTCCGCCATTTTCCACGGAAATTTTGCTGAAAATAATACAGACGAGAATGTTCATATTATAGAAAGAATGATTGTCTTTCGAGCTTTTATGATGCTTTTTTTTCAAAAATGACGTTGTCATCTTAAAATAAACAGAAAGTTCAAAGTGTTTTAAATTTTACTTGAAAAAGATCTAATCTGATTACGTTTAAAATAAAATTATATCGACGGAATTTTTCTTTTTTTCGCAAAACTTATCTTGTTAACAATGAAAAGCCCGTAAATGAAAATGCAAACTGTTGGAGCCCCTCCGGCACTGCACGACTCATTTTTCCCGTATCTTAAGTTTGATTTCTTTTTTGGTAGCTTGGAGGGACATGAAGACGTCGGACAGACGACGCTGCTTTCGAGTTTCTTACCGTCTCGGAAAATACGTCACTCCCGGCGACAGAGGGACCACCATAGGTATATTATAGCGGTGGTTGGCAAGTTGTATCCTAAAAATATATCACGTCTATTTCGCTGGAACAAAAGTTATATAAAAATACATCTAACCATATCTTTGAGAATGAGGAAGACATTCATGCAAGAAATCTTGCATTTTCGTTTCCCGTCTTACGGTATAGAGGCGAGGATCATTCGCGTTCTTTTTCATTTTCGACCGTCAAACAAAAAACATATCGAAAAATATGCACGAAAGTCCGTCAGGATTATCCGGAACGACGATCATAGAATATGCTGCGAATTAATTCATACATAAAAATTATTCATGTATTTAAGGGCATGAATAATGACGGAAGGGTCGGTACCATCGCTAATTTGGGGTCATCCCACGAGCTTTTCAATCGCGATATCTGGAACATTTCTGTAAAATATAATCAAATTCATTAAATATCAAATAATCAATCATCGATTAGTAATTACTTGGCTGTGGAAGCGTGTAGAGGGTAAATGATACTCATTTAAATTGAAATGAATTGAATTAAATTAACCTTACTAGTCATCATTGCTCGTTATTCTCGTATTATCAAGATCTTATGACCGAGAAATTCAGCGAATAATCCATTTTTTACGGTAAACTTATAAATACCAACATAAAAACATGTGAGACATTGATAAATATCTTTACCCCACTTATTCACGGGTGGTGCTCACTGTTGATCTAATTGTCATTTGTTCGAGAGAAAAAAATCATCATGTTCTTTTCATCGCAAATCATACACACAAGTGTATATAAATACCTGATTACGTATTATAAAGACACACTAATCAGAGGTATAAGGGTGTATACGTTCAAGCGACAGGTGAATACTCGGTCAGGAGCTCGATGCACAATACCCAGCAAAGTAAACACAATCGAAACGCATATTGTAGTCCGTAGACATTGGAACAATCTCATCGTTGTATATATCTTGTGGAGGGTCGAGGTTGACGTTAACGCGCTTGTTCGTATATACATATTCATGTGTATATATTTCGTGCTAACTCTCTCTCTCTCTCTCTCTCTCTGTTACCTAACTCCTCTGGCGTGACCCAATCCCTCGAGCATTCGGCGTATCTTGCACTCTCTGTCACTTGAAGAAGAGAGGCAGCCGTTGCATATTACACATAACGCATCTCTGACATGAATTAATAAGTAGCCTAGCGTATATTATGGAGTGATACATAAAAACATATATATCGGCATCTGTCAAACAAAACGGCGTGACAAACACGATTTAACACGTGAAGTGACGTTGGTTACACTCTTTTGTGTGCTGGCCGCCCATCTATATGCACGTATGAAGAGCTCAAGAGGACACAAGGGCCGCTCTTTACCCAGTACGTTGGATCACCATACGCATTTACATATGCGTGAACTTCATGATATGCCGGAGTGCATCCGACCAGCTTCCGGAGAAGCAAGAGAGAAGTGAGAGAGGTCTCGTCATTGAAAAATCTTATGTCGTTTCTATACGGGAAAATTGGTGACGAGGGTATGATAGCGTGAGGCCAGTTAGGGGCTTGATGATGTCGTTGAACCATCTTACTGACGTTGCATTCTAAATTCTCTACAAGCCTCCAAATTAATGGTTGCGATAAATCGAGTCTTGTTTCATGCAACCCCGCATTCAAAGCTACTTGATGAATCCTCTTGAAAAGCACCAGAGTACTATAAGAAGACTACAATTTAACGCTTCGCGGTCAACTAAAAAGCTGTTCCGGGTATCTTAGTCAAGATTTCTATGAGTCCCAACGCCCAGTAATATTCCAAGCTCTCAATTGACGTCAATGAAGTTTTTTTTTTATAAATCCAGTTCTTTTTTTTTAGACCGATGAGTTAAGGTTATCATGGGTTGCAAATATGATTTGGTTTTTTCCATTTTTGGGAAAATTGTTCATTACAGTGCAAAATTACGTCAGCCTATTCATTGAAGAAAAAACTTATCAGATAATTTCATTCGTATACAAGACTCCAGGATTCAAGATACAATGGGCTGGAGTTAATTTTGAAAGAAATTTAATGCAGAATACAAATCAATATGAAAGTTTTCTTGTCATATCGCGGGGTATAGCAGTACGCCTAAATTGTTTTTTTAATTTTATTACTCGTCGTCAAAACACTGCTGCGTCACTTGACACTGCCGAAAGGTAGAGTCTCAAGCCCGTCCGGTAAAAATAATAATATATATGGCGTACGTAAAGCCCGTCACTAAATATTTTTGGAGTACTGCACATATTAAGGCGGTATCGTAAAAAACTTTATTGTAGTAAGATATTTACTACTATAAAAGTATATTTATTAAAGGTGTTGTCCGATGGACTCGTATAAGATGGGAGCAGTTATATTGTCCCTTAAAATGTAATAATGACAAAGGTTGGTATTCGATATATATATGTGAGTATGTGATCTCGTCAACGGTCCAGTGCGAACTGTCCTCAGCCCCGAAACCCTTGCGAGGCCACAGCTCGTTCTTTGTCCCGTTGTTTAGGAAAACTCTCGTCCAGCAACGCTGCATTGCTAAGTGTTTCCAGACTCGCTCTCCGTAAGCCTCTCGCAATAGTCATGATATTGGACCCCTTGGACCAAGCTCGAAAATGTTTACTTCAGGAGATAGTGCCACTGCGTCAAGTATACATGTATAGTAGAAGAGACTCCATTATATTAAGTCCCTCAGTGCCGAATGTATCCCATAGTCGCGAGTTCATTTATAGGTCGATTGGTTCATTGCCAGTGAATGCTATCTAAATATATTATGTATACAAATGATTCGCAAGTTAAAATGAATGCGTATAAGTAATAGATTGCAATATAAAAGGGTTCAGCCGAGAAAAAGGGCAGAGGCAGCCTTTTGACTGTCGACTTCACGACTAAATGTATACTATACGATACTATAAATATATACGTAAAGAAACCCTCGGCGTTGACATATCACACGCATATTGTTATATATTTATATGATATGTATGTATACAAAGTAGTCTGAGCGAGACTAAGCGGACTACTTGTCACTCATCCTCGTATGTTCACGGGCTCTATGCTACAAGAGAGATTGTCATCGTATACTCCGAAGCACTGCTCGTGACGCTTCGTCAACTCATTCGAAAGTCGGAATAAAAAGTAGTGGGCTCGCGGGAGAGGGTTTGGGAGAGAAAAAAAAACTATGACGACCATGAATAAAATAGAAACTTTAAGGGCGCGGAAAAAAGTTGTGGATTATGTTCGAGCCATGAGAGTGAGTGAGCGAGTGACGAACGAAATGGCGAACAAAAAAAAAACTGTTCCTTCGCATTTCGAGACTTGCGAGGCTGCTCGGGGTAGAAATATTTCTATGTCTATATATATACATATATTTTTATACATTTTGGATAAAGACGGCATATAAAAAATAGGATGAACACAAAAAATGCTTGATACTTCGAAGTTTGAAGAGGACTAGAGGAAAAAAAAGGAAGCGAAAAGCGTGTAGAGGCGAAAAAACGAGGAAAAAAAATTTTAATTGGAAGTTGTGAAACTGTAAAATGCAGCTGCGGGTAAAATTATTCACTCGAGAGTTATCAGCTTTTGGATGAATTTTATGCCCAGGGCGATGAAGTTTACTATTTTCGCGAGGATCGACATTTATATTCATATACAAATATATGGACATGCATTATATATATAAAATGTAGCACCCGGTAGTACCGCGGGCTTTTCTCTCTTTCTTTTTCCGCAGCCGCAAACATCCATACGACGAAAAGATGGTCTCTCGGGTAAATTCTCAAATTTACGACAGGAGGTGGTCGAATGAGATCAACGAAGAGATAATTTTGAAAGGGCTCTGTTGTCAACGTGTGTAGGGTAAAATTTCACCTCCATAGTATTTTGCAAATGCTTTCCTTACCCTACCCTATTCTAACCTATAATATGTTTTTATAACTGAAATTGGCCGTCTCAAATTAACAGTCTCATAAAACTTTACGCCTTCATTTTAATTCTCAGGAAACTCTACTGAACATGTCTGAAAAATTTGTCATAAAAACTCATTGACGGCATTCGTTGCAACGCTATAACACGCACACAAAGATTATGATATTTTTTTTTCACATGACAAATTCTAACTATGAGGAAGCAAAATGCACTTGATACCGGACAAAATATTAGCACGTTGATTTTGCAACGTTAAATATCATTTCAAACGCTACATGGAGAATTGAAAATATAAAATTCATGAAAATTCTTTATACTATGTCGGGAAATAAAGTATTGATGGATAGGAAATTAAAATATATAGGGAACATCTCTGGCAGGGCATACCGACCAAGCAATTATACCGCGCGAGAATCATTATAATATGCGCATATCTTATAACAGCAAAAGGCGAATGGAAAAAGATTCGTGAATAAAAAATCAACTCCGTTGCAGTTTTCCTTCGTTCAGAATATCTCTCGCGAGGAGAGTAACGGCAAGCTGTGTAGCTCAAGCCATTTTTTTTTCATCGACATACGGACAAAAATAAGAATTTTGACTCTTTATTCTGGTAATAATTCTGGTATACACCAGAATTTCAATCGAATTGCCGGAATGCGGTCAGTAATATTTCTTGTGTCACCAGGAATTATTCATATTCATTTTTTTTCATATGAAAAAAACGAAAAGTGTTCCACGAGTCACACAATTCTTCGGTTTCGATCGGCGCAAAGTGGAAGGATTTTCCCAATGGAGAATTTTTATTTTTTATTCGAACAAAGTCTCATTTTTCTTGCCGGCTTATCGCACATCGTATATGGTTGTGATCTTCTGCCATTGTCGACTATTGAATTTTTTTTCTTGACGCACGTCCCTGAGGACGCACCTTTGCGCATGGGCCACAGACCCCTCGTCGTAAATAACTCGGGAATGAAATTTCTTTACTTGGCGAGTTTAGAGAGTGAGAAACCGGAGCCATCATTCGAGGTATAGAAGTGCCAAAAAGTCACGAATTTTTCGGCTAACGTTGTCGTTTTTCTTTTTGGGCGAATCATTCGTTTACTTCATTGTCTGTGGCTCTTCAGCGATCAGACTTTCTTGAGTCGCTTAAAGCTTGGGAAATAAGAATGCTCTTGCCGAATCTATTAGCCGAGCTGGAAGCTACAGAAAAGATTTATGGCTGAGAGAAATGTCTTAAAATCGTTCGACACGCTCTCCCATAAAGCATACAGAGAGGGTTGGCGTCGACAAAATGTCATGTCCGCGAAAGCAAAATCAGTCCTCCAAAGCACCTTTGCTTTTAGTTTCAACGAGCTTTTTCACATGTCCTTTTTTCCTTCCTCTTTTTCTCTCCCTCTCTTTATCTTACTCTCTACATTCTAATACGTTTATCCTCTCCTTCTTTTTTTCTTCTGCTTTCGCTTACTTTATCAAGAAACGCGAAGAATGCTGTCGGCGCGCTTGCTTTGAGACGATAAAACGCGATTTTCAGATCCTTTCGGATGTCTTCGCGTTGTTCGTTCAGTCTCTCGAATTCATGTGTGTATGTGTGTGTGTTTGCGATTCGTCGTACAAGTCTTCTCGTTTGTTTTGTGGTTTAACCTCTCTCTCGTTCTTACGAGTCTGCCAAAATCCGCAACTTTTTTAACTCGACACTCGAGTATGTGTTCGCCTCGGTCAAAGTTCGCGGCTGCTGCTCTCCGCGGTACTAGACAGTCGACGAAAGCTTTTTTTATTATTTGCCATGGTTTCTTTCTCTCGTGCTCGATACGTGCTCGCATCCAACAAATGCATCTCTTTCTTCACGAATTTTTCTCACACTTTTGCACTGAAGTTTACAAGGCCTCGAGATACCTACATACTCTTCCTGTCTCATCGTGAAGTAGACGAAAAAAAAAAAAAAAAAAAAAAAACAAGAATGAAATACCATAAATTCAACCGTCTCTCGTATACGTATTGCATTCGAAAATTTTGGCCCCATTCGTTCAGACACCCGTGGCACTATGTTTCTATAGTTTCTCCAATTTTTGTTCATATCGCGAAAGCTATTTTGCGGCTTGCAGTGATTGCATTCCCCACGAAAAAAAGTATACTTCAGGTATACAAAAGATACATCTCCATATTATAGCGGCGATAAGTTCTATATATCTTATATTTATTGCATATATCCGCTTGATATATCCGTGAGGATATATAAGAGATACATAGTAGATGGATTACGGATGTATAAAACATTCAAAAAGTATACTTCACGGCAATAGTATAAGCTCTATATCTCTTAGATATCTCGTATATATCTTGAAATATACTTCTTTTCCATATGGGATGTATAGGCTCGAAAACAATAGATACGTAAAATTTTACGTAACAAATTACCTAAAATTTTTAGGGACTTGAGTTACTTGAAAGTAAATACAATTTTTATGAAAACATGTATATATATATGTATATAATTTTCAATGGAAATGAATACTATTTCAATGAAATGAATTTTCCTCTTAATCCAAATGAATCCAATTTTCTCGAGATTTCCATGGTATTATCTATACGCTCTGCGCGTATTCTTTAGCGAAGAAAAATTCGTGCGGAGCATCTCGACAATTCTGTTAAAAATTCCAGCCATATTCAACGATCAAACGACGCTGTGGCTTGTATGTCAGGGCGTAATATAACATTCTGGTGCTATTCACGAAAACCTCCACCGTCGAGCGTAGGAATAATAACCGGACTTTCAGAGACATTTGTATGATAAAACGAAGGAGAAAACGATAACCGGAGAGGCGAGGTCATTTGCGATAATAGTCCAAGGAAAAATAAAGTCCAAGGAATAATAGTCCAAGGATCGACGATATTGCCATCGCTATTGGACTCTATATATATATACATCATGAATCACATAGTGCACGCCTTCCATGCACTCTGCAGACTGTGGAAAACTTTTTACTTTTTTTTTATTTTCATTTTTTTATAATCTTTTTCATAGAAAGAACGTCGCCGGCTTACGACAGCAATCTCCAACGTCAGATTGACGTCCTTGCCTTCGGTTTCTCTTGCCGATAGAGGATAACTTTTAAATTGCCATTGGGTAGCAAAGAACTCTTTGAAATTTCGTCTCAAGGAATTTGTCGAGCCAAGGCAAACAGAGGAAGAGAGAGAGAGAGAGAGAGAGAGAAAGTGATAAAGAAGAAAGAAATTCTTCTCTGATCACGATAAATTCCGATGATATTGATAAATATTAACAAGGCATGTTATCTTCGTGACGCCTCAAAATATAGATTGTTTTTTGTTATATGTTGTTGACCTATTCAAAATAAGCGCTGCAGCAAAAAGTTGGCTGTCGATATGTATACATTTGATGGTCAAAACTAGCCACAGATAATCGGGAAGCTTTAAATTTCTCCATATAGGTCTCGTTATCTAAAGACTCGTACGCTGAAGTAAACTAAAGGGAATTTAAGAGGTAGCTTGTGAAGAAAGAAAACCTTTCTCGTTGACGTAAGTTGTAGCTTCCTTCTGCACGTACTTTGATAAAAATAAAAAGAAAGAAAATTTTTTATCCTTTATTGTCTTGCATGCTTGCAATAGTGTAATGTATGAATGTTTTCGTTCCGTTTTGGTTGCAGAGTACTTGGAAAGAAGCTGAAACCTGCGCCATCGAAAAACGTTTTTTTTTTGCACACACTGCCAATCAGTTGTCTCTAATTTCTCGAATTTTTAATATTTTTAACTCGAAGTTTC
Organism: Rhorus exstirpatorius; assembly: GCA_963564615.1. Lineage (NCBI taxonomy): Eukaryota > Metazoa > Arthropoda > Insecta > Hymenoptera > Ichneumonidae > Rhorus > Rhorus exstirpatorius. The sequence continues at coordinate 31,175,451 of OY751317.1, forward strand.
AATTTAAGATGCTTTATTAGTGCGTTAAATAATGCACTTATACTGTTCAACATGTTGGTTGAGTTCTTCAAACTTTCGTGAACTTTTTTGATGTTCATTATTTTTCACGTTTCCTTAAAAAGTGACCCTTCGCCAACACAAATGAAGACCAAACTTTCCCATGAATTTCCGCTGGGCCGACCGGTACACTAGGACATCGATTCAAGGAACTTCGATTGAAGCGATAGTCTCCACTGTACGGCATATTATAACGATTGGTATGGCATACATGGTGGGAGAAGAGTTGCGCCTATCACGGCACCGTTAGCTATAACATCAGATGCGCGGAGTAAAGTGCGCGCCACCTCAATTTTAAGCAAGTGCGATGTGGTATCAGTTGTCTCGCTATTCCCTAAATCGAAGTCGTGTAGTGCAATATAAGCAATATATGCAATATAATGCAATACGAGCAATATAAATATGTAGCCGCGGGCATTGGGTAATTTTCGACTAATAAAGATCTTTCTCAAACGAGAGTGAGCTCTCGGGATGAATTTTTATATCGCTCGCCTGAGAGCTCGAGACCATGGCAATCAATGATCAGCAGGTGCACGACTCGTGGGGCATCCGATGTACGGTGGTATAAACGTGTTCGCCATCAACCGTATGATGAGACAAGAATCGACAAGCACCGAAAATTCCTTTGCAACGTAATAGACCCTCTGCCTACTATGTATGCGAGTTGCGAGCTTGTAATAGACCCCATATCCTACACATATACATACAATTTACGCGAGGGATTCGTCCAGCGGTGAAGATCGCTGCAAATCGTCGAAGAGAGTGAGTTGCAGTTACCGGTTGTGTGCGTTTTCGCCAAAGTTGCCTCGGGTGACCATCGCGAGACTCGAGACCTAACGATCCGTAATGGCGGGTGAACGACGACGACGACGACGACGACGACGACGACGAAGAAGATGGAGAAAGAGAAAATAAACGAAGTAGTCGAGATCGCGATTACCCGATAACTCGATCGTACCTCCCTTTGATTTTAATAGTATATACGACTATGTGTACATCCATGAGAAGTTCTCGTGCTCCTGTCTTTCCGTCTGGAACATTCTCGAGTTTCCGTGTAACTACGTATATATAAAGCCTGCAGCCATTATACATGCGTCAACGTGGGCGTCGAAGGAGAAAAGGATTACATTAATTACAAAACTGGACCGGTTGCATGAGTCTGCATTCCTTCGACTCTCGCAACAGGGCCCGAGGGCTTTCTCTCTCTCTCTCTTCTCTCTCTCTCTTTCTCTGTAGAATCTCTCACGGGATTTTACGCTCGCTTATTATTCGCTAATTGGGAACAGATTAATTATCGGCGGATTCGTTGCCCGATCAATCCTGTAATGTGGCTGATGTAAGGTTGCAGTCCATGTCAAAACGAAAAAAAAGAGGAAAAAAAAAACCCGTTTGAAGCCACTGTTTTTGCTACACAAAAATCGTGCGGAAGAAATATTCAAGTTTAAATTTTCACTTTTTATTCTTCTACATTACTATTAGCGCTTAATGAGCCCCCATCATCTCTACGATCACACTAAAGTACCGTATAGTAAGAACGGAGCTATAAAACATTGCCAAAAGCGATGTCATGAGATCGTTGACAAGTATTTTAAAGATTGTTTTCAAAAATTTTGACCCATTATCCCAGCTGATGCATCGTTTTTCAGATAGAACAGTCGCTGGGATGGGTTAAAATTACCTGTTTAAGAGTTAAAGGGTGCGTAGAGTCACTTAATAAAATTTTTCCTTTATTTAAAATTGAATATTGAGGAAGTCATTTATAACCCATTTTCTGTTGAATTCTTGTTAAATCTAAACAAGATAGAACCAATCGTACATTTTTTTTTTCAATAAAAATCCTGACAAAAAATCTTATGAGCTTGATCCTGCGATCTGACTTTTAATTCACATTCAGAATTTCAATAGTGCCGAACCGATTATCGCAAATTATTCCGACAATAGTAATTATAATTTTTTTAAAACAATCTGAGAGCTGGAAAAATAAGTTAATTATTGCATGTCGTTGACTGAGATGGAGAGCAAGAGCAAAGGTGGTCACGACGGACTTGAGAGCTTATTCGATGTGTCGTTGCATGATTGATTATTGTTTCTTGGACGTTCTAGTCTCTCTCTCTCTCTCTCTCTCTCTCTCTCTCTCTCTCTCTCTCTCTCTCTCTCTTTATGTTTCGCTCCGACCTATGGATAAAAAGAAAGTACTTTTGTTCCTTCACGATGGCTGTTGTTCTTCGCACAGAAACTTTCTTAGGGAAATTGGCGTTTGATAAATCGTTCATCTCCACTTCGCATCCAACACACGCAACGACCTCTCCTTGCCAATAGAGTATTAACCAAAACACAGGCGTATCAGTAATGTACTTCTTTCTTCGTAAAAGCGCATCCATCCATCTCGTTGCATTACATAGCAATACGTTATTTCTCGAACGTTTTGTAAATTACGACGTATATTTTAAGAAAAAAAAAAAAAAAAAGAAACGTGAAGGCTTATTGCGATCTACTTTTGAAGTTTTTCAACTCATCTTGACAATGACGTGACGTAAAGTTTTCCAACAAAAATGATTATCTACGTACAGTTTCGAAGTAATGTACTGAGAAAAATTGAATGTTTATAATTTAATGTAATTTGCGCAAACTAAAACTATAAATATGAATTTAAAAAATGATAAAAATTAGATAAAATGATTAATGGATTGAAATAGCTCAATTATAAACATAATATATGGCTGATTAAGTCTGTATTTCTTGATGCGCCGATCTTTGTACTCTTCTCTAATACTAAACCATATAATAAGTGATGTCACAAAAATTTTGGCAGATAAGCTCTTCAAGGATGATAGGAAACTCTATTATCGAATGATTTTACGAGGTCAATTGGATTCTATGAGTGATACATTTTTGCCTGCAAGCTGTTTAACGGATCACGTTATTGCGAGATCGATATATTTAAACAAATAAATCAAAAAGAAAATGTGATTTGAACTGAAAATAAATAAATTTTAGCCCCAAGGGTCTCGGAAAGCCTTCCTCCCAGACAGGTTTCGAAAAGAATCTGTTTTTTCTGCGAGAATTCCTTTTTCTCTGCCTCTATCAAGCGTAGATCCTGCAAGAAATTCTATCACTATTGGATTCCGCCTGTTTGACATGAATTTGTTATGAATATATTGATGTTGCATGTAATAATTATTAATATTACACAATACGATAATCATTCACGTTATACGTGGTATAGTATATTTGTTGATGTTAATTCGAACGATAAACATTGCACCGTTGTCCGGAGATAAATGTACATGCGCATACGCAGCCTCTTCATGCCCCTCGATCGCATTATACTTAGATTTATCTGGCGATACGCTGGCGAAATGGAAAATTATTCGAACGAGAGCGTTTGTCCACCCCCGGATTTCCGTTGCCGCGCACTTCGTGCCGTAAACAATGAATTCATAGTCGATAATTCAATTGTGGGCGCCGTGCCATGATTCTGTTCTGCTCTCACACCAAACTATACCGTACACGTCCTTTATAATATACTATATACACCGGGTCAAATTATACAAAAGCGCGAGAGGTACAATCGAGAGAATTCTCTGATGTAGTGAAGTGAACGACTTTCAGGATTCAACAAAAAGAACAATTGCGTTGGTTTTCACCCGAAGTTGGTGCACGTTGAGTGTTCCAATGAAATCCGGTGTTTCTCACCTGCAAAACACGCAAAAATTTTTTGTGTTCGACAAACAACGCACGCGTGTTTGCTCGCTCAGCACAGATAAATAAATATAAACTGCGGACATCGATCCGCGTCCATTTGATATCTGACATCAACAATTAGGAGCCGAGATTTCAAGGAGGTATCGTCATTTAAAAACATTAAAATTGTAAATAAACCGATAGACGAAACGAATCGCTGATTTTTGCGTGCGAGCCAATGACCGAACCATTCAAACATTCTAGATAAAAGATAAAAGCTAAAATGTTAAATGTGCCTATTCTTACATGATAATATGGTACTGCTTTGAATACTTTTAAAAAATTGTTTCGGAATTCGCAAAATATTAGAAGGTTTATCGTGTATACTTTTGCAGATTTTTTTAAAAATTGTTATCGAATCATACAATGGAGTGATCGCCACTGCAATTAATAACCTCTGTGATAGGTAAACCCTTCGAGGAGCTATATGTGATAAAGTTGGATTTACGAAAACTTTTCAACGTACAGTTTTCAACATAGTTTTCAACATATTCAAGCTAGCAAAAGGCGATTTTTTTTTAATGAATCGAGAATGTTTACATCCGATTAAATTTTATTCAATGCGATTTTTTTTTTCAATAAAATCTTTCAAACATTAAATTTCTAGATTAAGTCCCTGAGTCCCGTTTCAAGACGTTTTCGAGCGTTGTGACTTACTTATAAACGGTTAATAAACAATGTGAACAATAAAAATACTGGATGTACTTGGCAACTGTGAGTTGGATGATTGGAATTTATTTGAGAACTTTTTGTGAGGATTTATTTTACACATATATTTATGTTTGTCATATTTTTGTAAGGATAGACAAAACGACGCAAGGAAATGTACTTGTCTCAACTTTTTGTACAACATTTTTCGATAAACTTTTGGTTTTTGCCTGTTTCAGCATGCTCAGGAAGAAACACAACTCAGCCCATCGAAGAACTTATTTTCCAGCTCCCTCTCATTTTTAATATTTTCAATAGTATCAGCAAATTATTTACATACAGCAAGAAAAAAATTTAATAATAAATATGTATATCTGCCAAATTCGAAAATGATTTACCAAATGGTTGTAAAAAAAAATTCCCATAATGACCAATTTTTCTCGGCGAACAAGACAGAGAGCTCCCTTGAAAGACTGCCGTAAATACAACGGTAAAAAGGCTCTCAATCAGTATTGGTATAGAGGGCTAACGACTTCGATCTAAACAAACGTATAGACAATATGCTGTGTCGGTGACCGGATAATCGTTTTTCGATAATTGCCGGTCTTGCTAAACGTTCCTCCACGTACAATGGGATAGAAGCGGATAAGAGCAGAAAGGATTTTGCTGAAACCCTATGTGACGATTCGTTTAACTCTGCTTACTGGGATATAATGTAAACTCTCGGTCTTGCGAAGCTTACATACTTGGAAGCAAAGTTACATGCACGTTCCTCCGAGACATGGAAGTTGGGACAAACGAGAAAGAGAATCAGTAAGATATATATGTGTATGTTTATACATTATAACGGCGGAGGGGGGGGGGGAGTCGCAAAATTGTTATACAGGAATGAAACGCAAACTCGGTTAAGCTCACGTACGCACATAAGACGCGAGTAATGCCGAGCGAAATGTTATGTATATATGTATATATACTTGGTATAATATCAGTATGTCTCTCAATACGACCGAGAATGCACATTTACATTGTGTATGCGCCAAAGAGAGTAAGAGCGAGAGAAAGAGACACACAGTCATCCCCTTGCACTGACAGAGCAGGATCGATCTGCTATGGTAAATTACGAGAACGCGCGTCTTCGTGTCCTCAGTAACGAGATGTAGCCCCGTGGTATTGTCGTCTGCGTATACATTTGTATACAAGATTTGTACACATATGTAGGTATAATCTGTAGGGAAGACTGGGACCGCTTGGCGCAGGGGTTGCTTGATTGAATCGACTTGATAGCGGCTTGGGTGAAACACACAGCCGAGCTTCGGGACTTGTATCCCGAAACGGTGATGTCCGAAACAACTTTTTCAATCGACCTATCTAAAAAGGATTACATTTTTATAGCGATAAATAAACAGATTGCCTAAACTGGTCGGCAGTTTTGTTGGCCGCAGATAAGTGTTGTGTCTGAGTGTGTATAGTGCAACGGACAAAACATTTGATCACTCCAGAGAACAAGTCTCCTGCATCAAACTATCCAATGTTACACGTATATTATAACTTATAACCTGTTTATCGAGAAATAGACGAATTTACATGGTACAATACATAGTTTTACCATATGTACATGCATGGTATGTGTAATTAACGACAAGTGCTAATCCCTATTCGGCGACAATACGTCGGGTGCACATGCCTGACTCTTGGGAATACCATCGTGCAATTAAGGTGTACGGTAATGAAATAAGCGTGGATTATTCGTGGTTTATTCGTGGAGAAGATAAATATGATAATTGCACACACACATATATATATATATATATATATATATATAGCGAGAGGAATAAAGAGAGATAAAAGGCATGGTTACAATATCGTTGGTCGTACAGATGGTACGATCTCACATGCATAGAGTGATCTGTGCTCTATGCCCTCTAGGATCGAGTATCATGCATGAACGTGCGCTTTTTATCACAGAGTACTGCATGCTGCGGGGATATGGAATGTATGAGAGAAGAGCAATTTTATTTTATCCCTGCTGCATGTACGAGAGTCCCTATGAATTTGCGCACATACATATACACGGTGTTATACCGTATATAACCCTATATATATATATGCGCCGTTGGTTAGTGAGCTCGTGACGCGATATACAGGCACACGAGCTCTCGTGGATGCTCGTAACCCAGTGCCGGATTCAATTAAGCGCACTGCGACGGACCAGAGGGCGTATTTAAAAATTTCGTGCACTCCCGAGAAGCCGTTCGCCAGGTTAAATTTTTATCCGCCTCGCGCGTCAAAGCTCTGGGTCTCACGTATACATATATATATATATATATATATCCGAAGCGATGATATGCAAGCGTGACTCTCGCTATTTCAATGTATCACAGAGAGAAACGACACACACACACACACACACACACACATACTTCATATAAAAGATGAATATACATGTATGTATAGGATGAGGATTTTCGTTTGGTGAAAGATTGAAGTTGACTGTCCAGGACGAATGAGTTGGGAAAAAAAAAAAATACAAATAAAGGAGATGGCATTTTCAGCATTTTTTTATTCATGACCCACATCGAACTATTCCACGCCAAGCACCTCTGTGGCTCAAGAATGACCCCCCCCCCACTCGCCCCTATTATATAACTTGGAAAATTAATTTTCAATCGTAAAACTGTGATAGGGGAAGGTGGGGCGGAATGGGCAGGTGGGGCTAAACGGGCCACCAAAAAAAAATTGACTTACTCGCATTTTCGCATCAAGGGGGACCGTGCGAAACGGTATGCAACGTGACTTCTCCGACAGTCATCAAAAAATTTTAGGGTGGGGCTAAACGGGCAACTCAAAGAAAAGTGACGCAACGGCATTTTCACGTCGAGGCGAGTGAGATAACACTATATGCAACGTGGTTTCACCGAAAACGATGCAAAACCGAAAGGGTGGGGCAAAATCGCCCACCCTGGAAAAATTGCTTACTGGCATGTCCGTTTGATTGACATTTCTTTTCCGTCTACTGGAATTAACGTGAGTCGACCGAATTACTGAAACTCAAATAAATTGATGAAAATCAACCAGATAAATAAACAACAAAAAATATTTTAACATATGAAAAATCAATCGAAACTTCCGAATATTAACATAAACTATAGAGTGGATGAAAGACAAAGAGAATTGAAATTGAAAAAAAAGTATTTGGATTAAATGGATGAGATTATTACGAAATAAAATAAAATTATAAAGATAGGAATGAAATGAAAAATTCTTAGCTGAAAAAATGAATGTGAATTCATTCGACTCAATAATAACTTTTCTTTGAGTTGCCCGTTTAGCCCCACCCTAAAATTTTTTGATGACTGTCGGAGAAGTCACGTTGCATACCGTTTCGTACGGTCCCCCTTGATGCGAAAATGCGAGTAAGTCAATTTTTTTTTGGTGGCCCGTTTAGCCCCACCTGCCCATTCCGCCCCACTTTCCCCTACATGATATTCCTGGTCTAATTGACAGATGAAAACTTGTCGTATACGTGGTTATAAGCTCTCATTCGTTGACCAAACGAATATACATATGCATAGTAATATAACAAAGTATGTGGGGGGGGGGGGGGGCGTGAATACGTAAATCGTGTAAATAGTTGGTATTACGAGGGAGCTTTAGCAGCGAGAATACTGTGAAACAACTTATCACGGTTTTCCCTGCTTCTCAGAGAATTTTCTACCACGGAAACCCTCGCCTATGATGCATATAAATGCCGAGAAGTATACGGCACAGTAGTTACGGCTATGAGAAACGTCGGGGAAGTGTGGGCCTACTTACTCTGCCTGAAAGGGAGCAAAATTTATAAATTTCCAATTCCACGAAAGATATGCTGTATGACACAAAATTTTTTTTTCTCTTAACGATCCTCTTACCATTCTACCTTACTTCTTCATTCCACGCAAAAAATATTTTGAAATGCCGAATAACGAACAAATTATTTTCCACAGAAATTTGTAAATATTCATCAAAATTTTTCGTGCATTTTTCTCCTTCAAAATTAAGATTTGAGGGGTCGAAACAAAAACTTTTTAGCGTTACGCAGACGCCTATCGGATGTCTAAATTTTTAGCCAGGTTTGCACAAGATTTAAAGAAAATTGAAATAAAGCAAACCGAAAAAAAACGAAGCTCTTGAGAAGTACTATTAATCGGAACGTGACTGGTGACTGTATACAAGTATCTCCCTAAAAAGAAGATTGTATCAGCGTGCAGCCATTGTATAAAGCGGGTACATTTCCGGGGCTTGCGCGAAAACTACACGACGTCAGAACTCTCGTCTTTTCGTCACTCCAAACTTCTCTCTCTCTCTCTCTCTCTCTCTCCCTTCCTGTTCCTACGCCAAGTGCGAGCACCATAATAGCCGTTTCGAAGACAATGGTTTCTTGTTGTTGGGTACTACTACGTAATTTACACCGGGTTCTCGTGATGTGAGCACCACCGAGCCACACCGATTCCCCTGCTGCTTTCAAAGCCGTGATTCTCCAGCTGTTGCTCCAGGACACTCGGGCGAGCACACAGTGGGACAGGCAGCCAGCCAGGTAAGGGCGTCCTTTGTCTCATCATGCCGCACTCCCCTACACCACCAACAATAACTCATGATTAGCAAACCGTGACCCAAAATAATGCCTCGACCAATAAGATAAGATATATCTATCTACTAAATTACTCGCTGATCGTCCTAATTGTACCTTCGATCCTCTTGACTAAATATAACGAAGCGTTATTGCAAATGTTAAATTTAGCATTCCCAAATAAATGCACCCACGTAGACGCGATCCATGCCGAGAGGTATTTGCGATTTTCGAGACCATGCAGTGTATTAATATGCCAGAATCTATATTTGTACGTGATCTAATAATGCGCAATGCATCGTGCAATAAATGATCAAAATTAATGATGTTTGCATCGGTATATATACAAAGGTAAATATACGATGGGACGTATTATACACGGAGGAATTGACTGAAAGTTTTAAAATAGAGTTTTAAAATTACATTTAAATTTTAATTTTTACATCATTGAGCGTGATGTATTACACTGGGAAAAAAATCATTCAGCGAACCTATTCTCAGATCTGAGATTGGGTACGTGTTTACTTTTACATATGCGGTTGAACTAGCGAAATCGATTTAATTAAAGCAGCCAAAAACAAATTTGATTTCAAACTCTCTGTCTGGTTCGTCATGTTAGCTCGGTGAATTATATATATATATTTTTGTCCGTGTACTTAGCTGGTTACACGTTGATACGGCATTTAGTGTCAATATAATATCGACCAAAAAGATGACTTTTTTTGAAACGTAAATTTTTTGTTTTTGTCATTGATTATCTTTCTGTTGCTAAGTTCTGCTGAATTTTCTTTCAGAATTCGACCGACCGAATCGTCGGCTCAAAGGATGTAAATTATTTATCCCTCTCTCCGTCTTTGTTTGGAAATTTCACGCCAATATAATCAGATTTTATCGGCACGTAACTTTATCAGCTCTAAAATTTCCGTACCATCTATACAGAAAGGATGTCACTTATGTATTCCGACCCAACTCGTACAAACTTCATTGACTGCGATAGGAGAGAGATTTCTCTCGGGAGAGTGTTTCGATATTCTGCCACGAGTTAAGCTGTTAGACCCTTTTATCGCCGTCACTCGGGCTTTTTTTTGCGTCACCCTTAATAATTAAATAAACGCAAGTATACTTAAATATATCCATATACATATATATTTAATATTCATTGTTACTTTGATTCGATGTTGCGATCTTAAACGATTCGCTCCACGCGTCTATCTAGAAGCACCGAAGCAGCATTATAATCATGAAGAAAATGTGAGTCAAAGTCAAAGGTGAGATAATTCTGCCGTATCGTCAAAACCATATTTCAGAGAGATGACGATAAAGCGAAAGAAGAAGAGAGGGAGCCGCAACTTCGTTGTAGTGAAAGGTTCGGGGATACAAATTTATATGTATATAATGTATATATATATATGTATATATTATATATACTAGGGGTTCGTATGGCTCGGGCGCTACGCGCCCTCGCTGAGATTGGGCTGTTTATATGTTTGGGTTGGTCATCTTTTTCAAATTGGACACCCGGTATAAGCTATATTTGAGTTGGTCATCCTTTTCAAATTGGACACCCGTTATAAGCTCATTTCCTGAAACAGCGGTGGTGGCAGTGGCGAAATATCTTCATAGTATAGAACGATATTATTGACTATGATGCGCGAACCTTTCGTGATGACAACGGCAATGGCGATGACAGTTACTGGGTTTTGTCAGAGGATAAAGGGGAGAGAGAAGGTAATTAGAAAGCTTCATTACAGCACTCTGAATAGAGAGGAAAAGAGAGAGGATCAGAGGGGCTGATGCTATCACGCATCCCTTTCAATCTTACAGCGGATGGCATTTGACGCGTCCCTAATTTCTATACTAAACACAATTACGAGTGTCACTTTTAGTCGACACAGAGTAGGAATGAGAGTTGCTCCATATTACGATACACACACACACACACACACACACACACACTTATATATACATAACAATATTATATTGGCGCATATAGAAACGTAGCGCAGCCTGCTGGCTCAGGGTAAACGGTACATATACGCTTTGCACGTCAATTATTTCATTCATTCGTTACGGCATATCGCGCGCAATGCCACGAAGGATTGTAAAACTTGAGGTATACATTAATATTCCACAGAGTGTTCGTCGTGCCAATTCTCGAACACAGTCTTCTCAATACTGGCACGAGGAGTACATGACACAAATTTTTTGTTTCTTTTCTTTTAATAATATTACTTGGAATTCGAAAAAAAAGGTCTCGTCCCACCAACCCCGCAAGAATTCATTGATACATTCTGTGTGTGATTTATAAACAGTTTGTTCGTAATGCATATTGAAAATATATTTTGTATTTTGAAAGCACAAAATTCTGTTGTACCGTATCGCACAATCGCATTGTATTGGACAAAATCTTGACAAATTTCAGTTTGAAAATTTGTATTGCAGTCATGAAAAAATTCCAATCATTCACCATTTAATAATGGTAACGAATGTCAGAAAACGGAACTGGTGAAAATTTCAAATTATTTTGGTATTTTTAAGCTTTTGCAATAATTTATTTCACCGTAGAAAACAGTACATTTGTTTTATTAATTATATTATATAAAATTTAATCCTTGTTCTATAATTAATTAAAATTTCTTGCATATGTTGTTTGAATATATTCGTTCGAACGAGAGGCGCATATAGGTATTGTGGAAAAATCCGTTAATTGATCAAGCTTATTAATTCGTCTACACGGTCCCATTAAAGTTGAAAATAGACTGAAATATCGATGTTTCAACAATTTAGCTTGAACGATTGGACCATACTGATACGTTTTGAAAATTCTGGGATAAAAGCTTGTCGAATATATTTAAAAATTGTGTTGAAAAAGTTATGACATCCGCCGGGTATCGCAGTTCAATGCATAGGTAAATAGGCAGGCTTCTCATACGACTTTATAAAATCGTTCATGCATCGAAATGTTAGAATGGTAATGGTAGAATTTTCGGATTTTTTTATTGCTGATACTGCGTGGATTTGCCTTTTCTCAAAACATGTATTGTTCATTCCGAACATATATTGTTGATCATATTGCATTATATGATCATTCCGTGCAACATGCAAATTCGACGATCAGTGTTTTCTGTATGAGGAATTTCATACCGAATGTATATTGCAATTCTCAATGTTTAATCAGTTAAACATATATATTTAATTTTGGTACAAATGGCGGACCCTAAAAATGTTTTTTTTTTTTTTTCAAATGAAATTGGCAGCGCTCCATCAACTTTAATGATTAACGAAAACAAAATAATAGCTGGAGCGTGAAATGTTCAGAGGCTGGGACTGATCTGTTTGATATGGAATATTTCCAAATACGCTGGCACTCATTGTAACCGTCCTATGCGCGTATTTTCTGAATGCATAAACCATTAACACGAGTATACATTTCATTCCAGATAACATGAGCTATATTTATATATATCGATATTCCCGTTGTCTCCGTAAACGAAGGTACACATAGTGAAGCACCCCAGTGACAGAAAGAGCGGAGAGTCCTCTCGGTCGTCCGAACGATCGGGGGATTCATTTTAATTGGGATTACATTTCAATCGAGTGGTGGCTGTGTGCTGCGCACCAATTTTCAACGCGGGCACGTATATTCTTCTCCGCGTATGTCCACTTCCCTCTGATCATTTTATTCCCTCCGGTCATTTCCTCTCTCTCTCTCTCGCTCTTTCTCTCTCTTGCTCCCGTTCCCTCTATTTCTCCTTTTCTCTCTCTCTCTCTTTCTCTTACACCAACGTATGGATGCGTCCATACGTATTCTCGTCACGGGGCGTTACGTTTGATCCCACAGTGAAATGATTGAAAGAGACAACGCGTTATCTGACTGGGCAGCCGGATAAAATATGCATGTTTGCCAATCAGCAGGAGGTGTCGCGGGTTCCCAACATGTTTCCCCGCTTTTGACGCTCCTTCCACACACCTTCACCACAAACATCCTCGCACACACCGACCCATGTATAAACTCACATCGTCATTCCTTCATTTAGATTATCTCTCGTCGTAATGCTGCTTCTCCCACTCTGCTAACAGACAACCCTTCTCGTCGCTTTAACATCGCCCTCATCGACACCAATCTCTCGTGCCCTCGTACTCTCACCCCCCCCCCCCCTCCCCCAACTTTATACTATACATATATATATATATATGTACATACAGATTTAGGGATGAGTGTTCGAAGTACTTTTTCCAACTGCTAACCAACAAAAGGACATAACTCATTCGATTAGACATGTAAAGCAATATATTGCTTATGCCCTCTTGTTTGAGAGAAGTCGATGTACATAATGGATTAATCTTTGTTACATGTACTCCTCGATGTACGGCTTGAGTATGTGTTAATTATGGCACAAATAAAGTGTATTAGTGTGAATATTTCGAACCAGAATCCTCGACCGTTAAAATTTTATTATTGGAGACAGTATTATTATTATTATTGTTATTATTTACGAATTGCTCTCTGCCACTTGCCCCTGTTTGAATTTAAATAAAATTGCAGGATTCAATTATAGTATACACGTGATATCAACTAGAAACACATACGCGAGAGAGCTATATGAATTCGTTAATTATTTCAATGAATAAAAACAGTTCATTATCGAAGCTAGGTACAAAATTATTTAATTGTGTCCAATGACAAATTAATCAGTCCTAAGCCGATACTCGTTTATTTAATCGTTTTGTCTGACTCTGAATGATGTCAATGCATGAACTTTCAGACAACGGGATTTATATCGGCGATAGCAGAGACATCAAGTAGTTTAGTCTCGTTCGTCGTCAGACCGATTAATCGATCGATCTCGCGCAAACCACCGCTGTCTTCTCGGTGAATAATTTCGTGGCTATAATACAGAATCACTGCGGAAAGTTTATAGTGTCTAGCACAGAAATCGTTACGTTTTTCGCCTACTCCAGATCAAGCTCGTCCAAATGTCTGACCGCCGGATGAGAGTCCCGCTGAATATATTCCGTCTCCGGTGTCCTGACCGCACGCCACGATAATTCATCGTGTTAAGGGATCCTGAGGATAAAGGAAAAGCCCCCCTCGCGAAGTAGGCGCCTTGTGGCTCACCGCTAAGGAGCCGACGTTTGAATTATGCCTGCCTTCCCCATTATGCACGCGCGAGTTCCGCCAGCTTCTCTACGCCACTTGACCAATGTCCGGAGTTACGTTCCATGTATACATGCATGCGTTCTACAGCAGACCACCAGCTACAGGTACTCAATATTATGGGCCTCAATACAATAAGCGATTAATATTTCTTCCTTTAACGATGAAGAGTAATGTGGAACACCGAAAGCACAAAGAAATCCAAAAAAAAGTCTGTTTATAAGTTTCAAATACTGTAGTAGTCATGTATTTCGTTTGAGAAATTTATCGAAGCCGTTTCAAGTTCTGTATTGAGTATACACGTGTCGATCACATACAGTGTACGATGGAGATACACATGGGACAACTTCTGGTTGGCATGCAAGAAGGAGAGAGAGAGAGAAAGAGATAGAGGCGCCATGATTTTACATTGTTCCGCTACCGCGTCCTCGAGTACACGAGGGTATTATCGTGAATCGTGAATACGAGAATGAACGGCGAGACTCGAAACGAATGTACTCTGATCCCCGCCCACTTTATACATCTCCAGTCGGTTACTTCGTTTTATCGGAGTTACACTTCTCGCCCCGGATGTGCCAGCGTTCTTAGGGATCTCTCCCGACTGACTATATCCTCAGACGACATTTTATATCTCTTTGGGCAAATATCGAAAAATTACGGTGGGGATTTTCTTATATTTTATAGTTATGCGAATAATAAATTCAGCCACTGTGCCCTACCAATAATAATAAAGACCAGAAATTACAAGTTATGCTACTCATTCAGCAATAGTAGGCAGCCCATTAAAATACCCGATGCGATACATCGTACTAAAAAAAAAAAAAAAAGATTCTGATTATTGATTGAATGGAAAATATCACCTGAGAGTCAAATCCTAATGGTGAAATTCCTTTTTGCCCTCTCTCTACCTAATTAAAGTGGAATCTGTAAAACCAGACATAACCGATTGAGAATTAATTGAGTGGTTCGAAAGCGTGAAAAAAAGAACCATGCAGCTCACCGCAAGTTTTTCAACTAGTGCGAGATACAAAAACCCTTCCAAGTGCCGATAGTACAGCTTTCCTGTAGGGCAACTCACAAGTACGTCGCGGCCGCTGATGTTCAGTAAAACGCGAAACAGGATAGACCACCTCGCGTGCTTTGATGCATAGCTATTTATCTTCTCTTATACCTACTTCTACTTCTATCATGAGTACCCCAACCCATGTACGAACGTACCTACATGTGTACGATAGTTAGGCACCCACCGCGATTGCCTCGCTTTCGATGCAGCTACACGAATAGGTATTACTGATTCGTCGATTCGTACCTATACATATATATACCAACTGATCTTCTCTCGTATACGTGATGGCGCGCGTTAGCATAACCATCGAGCAAGAACAGAATTCGTATACTAGTATAGAGAGATATGAGAGGAAGAGGAACGGAGAGAAAGATCGAAGTACGTATAACACGGACAGTATATAGTTAGAGAAGGTTACGCTGGATGCGCGCAAGGTAAGAGGGTACCGAACCCGTTATGGAGATGAGTGTGGTTGAAGGCGGGCTCGCGCGAGCGCCCGCGACATCTCCTGCATCTGTAATGTTGTCCTCTCTGTCTTTCCTATCTTTGGCTGCTCCGCCATTTCACTGGGCGCATGTGTACTTTTATTCCACCCTCTTACTCTCTTTCTCGTTCGCCTGCTCTTTCTCTTTGATTCCTTTTCCTCGTCCCTACCACACATCTTTCTCCGTTTCTATTCACCCTCCTTCTTCCTTTCAGTGCTGGAACGGAAGGCCCGCGTATCACTGCAACCCGTTCATTCTCCGCTCAGTTCCTCTACGCGATACACTTAAGAAGCTTCCTGCATAAACAGTGCTCGGGCATGTCGAAGCTGCATCGGGGTCGGACGGGTGATTTATCAGCCGGAGAATTCACGAGAGAAACGCGAAACGCGCGTCCACATGCATTGCCGCCGTGCTCGCACGCTTCTATATATATATATATATATATATATATATATATACAATTCGTCCCTGGAGAACCAAGGGAAACGCCAACTGCATGTGCTCGCTCGGTGCATTCACTTATTCTCCTTCGTTCCCTCGTCCCCTAGTGGTCCTTGGATGCTGCTCCTATGTACCTGCACATGCATCGCGCGGCGTTCTGCGCGTGCACGGTAGCCCATAATCGAGAACCCGGGAGGAAAAGTCCCAATGGCAAATTCGGAATAAGAATCACCTCATTCCCGATGCAATCCGTGGATCGCTCCTGTCTGCTCACCCTTTTCCTCTCATGGCTTGATCTTTCTGCATAACCAGTGGCCAAATTATTATTCAAGTATACATGTAGGATTTAATACAGATACCTATGCACGTGTCAGAAGACTACGGAGGCATAAAGCGAAGTAGCGGAATCCACGAATGGCTGAATGCAATCCGGCGAATGCAGAATGGCATTTGTACTGGCCATAGGATTTACGTGCAAAAAACTGCAAGTCATGATTAACGAGTACGAGATTAATCCTCTTGAGTGGCAAGAAAAATTCAATGCTTCATGGAGCTCGTACAAAAGAGTTGGCGCAAATGCATCGAATGTCACTCGGAGGGTTAACATGATCGAAATATCTCGTGTCAATAACGTAATAATAAATTTTGCGATACACTCAAAAGGTGTAACGAGATCGATTGTTATACCGAATATTAGGGGGGCTCAATTCAACGATACAACATGTGTACTTATATGAAATCGTAAATTGGCATGCTTGATTCAATCTGGGACTTTGAAGCGTGAATGAATTTGTGCGACATCCGTTGTATTACGGCGCACATATAATGATACATTATTTATTTATGTTCGCGCGGTTCTCGTTTCGTATATTGAATATTATACGCGGGACATTCTGTTACGCCAATTATAACACCGTAATAATAAAATTGTTATATTCATCTTGTAATTGAGTTTTAATATTACCCGGGTGATTGGAAAAAGCCAGAGAACCGTTGACAGAATTATTCGAAAATTTACCAACACTTATGAACATTCGACCAAGGTAGTACGCGAGTGAAGCAGACAGGCAAGCAATATGACGATACCAACCCACAACTACCTGCCGCTGAGTAATTAGTAATTAGTCTTCGGTAATCACGGTTCTGTTGATCGTCACGTATTATGGACACGCGGACAATAAATTATCAGTATCTATGCACTGCATTGTGTATTTACATGTAGTACTGCTTCCGAATCTTTGAATAAATTGGTTTTGCTAAGCTGTATATACAACCGTGGTTACATCACAGCGGTACAATGTTGCCAGGACAAAATGAAACAAGACATACAGTACGACGAATGGGTCTGAATACCCTCGGATCACTACGTATGGTATGAGTAACCCATGCTGGGAAAAATCTATTAACATAATTTTGTATACATAATGTATATATCTATTAACAGAGTTATGATATCATATAGTATATCTATTATCGTTTATATTATCAAAAGCGTGGATCATCATAAAGAACATCTCGGACCTGAGAGATTGAGACTCATTCAAATCTTGCGCAGAATCTTTGGCATACATGCTGCCAATATCACGCCAGTATTACATCAATAGTCTGTAAGCATCATTGAAATTTTCTTGTATCTGTAAGCTTCAATATAGTAGCTACCAATGCCAATTGACATTGCAGTCATCAATGTCTCTATCTATTTATCTATGTACATCTCGGTGTGTACTAGGCAAAAGATAAATATTGACCTAGCAAACAACGTCGATTGTTGCCAGCTAACGAAAAGACGTCTGTGAGTTCGATGCACCACGTTTACCCGGGCTCTATGAGCGGCGATGTGTGCATAGAAGTGAGGAAACGATGGAAAAGAGCACGCTTCTAAAGATACCCAGACCTGGCACTGTACCCTTTAGTTGCACAGTCCCGTGTGCCAGGTTATCGTATCAGCCATAAAACCTGTCGTTTCTGTGTATTTCTAGGAGGTCTCGAGACTCCATCAGTTCTGTGACCAATCCCTAAATTGAGCTATCGAGGACAGTGCCAAATATACTTCACTCTGGCCAAAGCTCGTAAACACTTTGCTTGCCACTACTTTGCTCTCTGCCGCTACCCGTGCTAAACTTGTCTGCACATACGTGTTGGTTAAATACACGTATGGAAAATCAACAGAGTGGACGAGGCAATGTACATATGTAATTTTACGGCAGTCACATGTATATCTGCGAGTCCTTACGTTGACTTTAACTTAATAAATAAACTGCATCACAACTTTGTGCCACTACTAGGTTGGTATGCGTTGCTTACTGTGTATTTATCGTAGGAATGCATGCACGAATAACTTCTAAAAAATCACTCAATGGGTACAGAAACTTGGCAAAATTCTTCACTCTGTGGAAAAGCATACTTACCAACTTATCATGCATGTACCAAAAGGCTCCTAAGCCAGGTCATCATACTGAACCACAATCATAGGCTAACTGGATAGAGTTTGGTAATGAGACGCAAGTTTTCTAGAATTGAAAAGATTTTTCTACGGGCTACATTGCTGCGACTACTAAACAGAAGGAATTCTATGTTATGAAGAAGCTTACGGACTATTTAGACGATTGAAAAAGCGTTGAAATATAAAAAATCAATAATAGATTGAATGCTAGCATAGAGTATTCTTATATGAGTATTCGCTTAGAACTGAACTGCATGAGACAACTACACGTTCTACTGCGTAATAGTGCAGTGTGGTATGTACTAGATAGATTCGACCCCTGAGTCCCTTCCGGCACTGGCTTGAACCCGCTAAGTTACGAGCTCTAATCGCCGTGACTTCGGCATTCAAAAGGAAATGGCGAATTTGCATTTGTGGCTTATCGGAGGGTGGAAGGTGCACCGAAATTTCGGGAAGTTCGCTTCAAGACATCGGAATCAGGGTTTTGTTAGAGAGAAACGGGCAAAACCACGATAGAAGAGAGAGAAACCAATGAGACCAAGTAATGAAGATTGAGAAAGACAGAGGCAGACCCAAAAGGGAAGAGAACAGATTCAATTTCTATACCTAAACTTACCCTCACACAGAATAGGCTAGCATGAGGTTGGGCGAGAGAAGATCCTCAGGTTCTATGCTGATTTT
This sequence comes from Rhorus exstirpatorius, assembly GCA_963564615.1. Classification (NCBI taxonomy): domain Eukaryota; kingdom Metazoa; phylum Arthropoda; class Insecta; order Hymenoptera; family Ichneumonidae; genus Rhorus; species Rhorus exstirpatorius. The sequence continues at coordinate 31,194,780 of OY751317.1, forward strand.
CTCTCATCAGGATTCTCCGAGATGGAGGCCAGTTAGCGATATGCTGATTTACCTAACCCTTCTCTGGCACCTCGATCTTATAATATTTCTCTTAGACTCCCTTGCTCGGTTCATCTCGTTTTAGTTGTAGAACTCTGGGATTGAGCACTCGGTGTCGGATGACGGAAAAATACAAAGGTGCGATTATTGGTTTCTAGATTCAAAGGAACGGAGCGAGAAAGACAGAAAGAAAGACAGTAAAATATATTAGAAGAGCTTTGATGTCACTCCTTGATGAGTACTTATCAAAGAGTAAAGGGTGATTTTATAAGCTTTAGAGTTGTGCTGCTTATAAAGTTAGCAAACGCTAACGTACTTAAAGCCAATTCCATTTTTTTTTATCCTCGACCGGTGAACTGATTTTTTTCATCCTCCTTACTCTTTATTATTCTTCGATTTTTTTATCCCCCCCCCCATCATTCTCGTTCCTCATTGCTTTCTATATATTCACTGCCTGAATATTTCCGTAGCAAACGGATCGTTTCGAGCAGCACGTAGAACGAAGTAGCTGCTGTTGAGGGTGGCCGGGATCCAAAAAACACGCCCGAACCAAGCCGAAGGGTGAACTACTCTCGGTGTTACCGGTGGTGCTGCGCTATGCTATACTGGAAACTGGAGAACGTGTCTAGAATGAGATGCCAAAAGATGGTGGGCGATATGGATGTCGCGAAAAATTTTCCACCCACGAAAGTTTTCGCAAACGTTGTGTGTAACACGCCATACCGCGATTCACCTCGGAGAAAAATTTATGCGGGCTCAATTTTCTTTCAATATATATACGTATGTATGTATACTTTTTTCAACACAGGGATATATGCCCTTATAAATTTCTCTCAACTTCAAACGTCCCAAACAAAATTGCACTTTTCGTCAAGTTTAAAATTTGTTTAAATACATTGACATATTGATTATTATTCACGTGAAAGAAGTGATGAATAATCGATACATCGAATCGAATTCACGAACTTGCCTGTGAAAATAATTTTGCGCAATGCGCAGTTAAATGAATGAAAAATGCGGCTTTGTTTGTGTAGCTAATACCAGCATATATTACCAACGTAATACATCATTATTGACCTATGAGACAAAAAATTATTCCATCAAAATGCAGTTGATTCTTCCATTAACTGAAAATCGCAAATGAAATTTTTTATCACTAACATCTCTGTTTAAAAAACCTTTTTAATACAGAAAAAACGAGCAAAACAATTCGCTAATATCATCAAGTGTCATAGTGTTTCATTAATAATCTGTTACTTTTGCCCCATTTGATTTTGATAAACTGTACGAATGTGTGCTGTTACTTCATTCAAACTTGGGCAACCTGCAATATATCGCGATTTCTCGGTCCTTACATCGCGTGCAAGCGGGTGTGGTTTGCGACGATTGATCGTAGGCAAATTACTATCGCATTATACAAATTACGTGTACGAGCTCCATATTATATCACATAGTAATGCATAATAAATTTTTATGTGTCGACATGCCATTGCTATCGTGGCGGGAATGAACTGCACCATAAAGCTCACGTGTACTAAATTATTTCAGTTCATATGTATTCGTACAAAAGAAAATATACGAATGAATTTTGCGGGCTCTGTGTTGGAATTTCCGAAACGTGACTGGTAGTTGATAGCCTGGACGTCTCAGAAGCCTAACTTCCATATACATATATACACATCTTTTTTCTTAAGTCGCAGGTACGGAACGGTTTATAGAGGCAAAGTGACGATGTAGTATGTCAGATCACCGGACGTTCACATTTCCGATAAGCATAAAATATTTTCTTGCGACATTTCCTAACGACGCAGGAAAGAAAGAGGCAGAGATGGATCGAGAGAGAGAGAGAGAGAGAGAGGACAGTGATATGCTATTTTCTCATATGGTAGAATTTTTAAGCGAATATCTATAGCGCGGTTCTTCGATTGTCCGACGAATTGAGGCCCAATTTCGAGTTCTCTTTATAAGCTTACGTTGGATCCTTGACGCACTCGTTGACCTCGTATATCTCGAACGTCAAGTATCCAGTCGAGGTAAAAGAGAAACGAGAAAATCGGAATAATGTAAAGTTTTGATGCAGCAACGACGTGGAAAAATGATTAATGGTGTAAAGATACACCATCGGTAATTACACGTATTCACATATAGTTCATAAAAAGAGGGACATAATATGAGGATCTTATATTTGAGCCTAAATGAAGGCTTTGAATCCTCCACACCCCAGAAATATCCATCAAGACGACGCATGACTGGAGTGGGATAAAATGGAGCCTCCCTTGTATCATAATTTCCTCATAAAATTCTGTGAGGGAATTACATGACTAAGTTTTGTTGGAAACAATTTTCATCGTAAAAGTGCAAGAATTCATTGGAGTACCGCCAATGGTATGCTCATCGGAGACTCGGAATTATCGACGTGGTGCCTGTACCCCGAACAACGGTACAACGATACCGCTGTCGAGAGAAATTTGACTTGTCGAGGACTTGCTACGACAGGCGTTGCTGTACCGCGAGTGGAAAATTCGAACATGGCATGGTGAAAGGAAAGGGTGGTCAGAGCTCCTCCTTCACCTCGATATCTCTGCAACGGGCTAGAGTGCGGAATACTCACAGATTTTGGAGAAGCGAATATCTTAGAAGTACGTCGATATTTCAGTACTCCATACGACGGTATGTGTATGAAGAGACTTGCTCGTTGAACGAACTAATAGGTTGCTCTGGTATGACCAAGAGGTAGCATACGCAGCTAGCCTAGCAGTCAAATTGTGCGGTCGGGCAATTTTCCACATAACGACCTACTTTTCGGGGCAGTGTTACATATATCCATATATGTATGGCTACTAGGAACCGTTCCAAGAAGCAATGAAAACGTTCGAGCGTTTCCCTACTGCTACCCTATAATGAGGGCCGACTTTTGATAGTGGTGAGGAAATACGGATAGATGCATACATTCAAAGTGAGAATGGGAGAGCATGGAGTTCGAAGGTAGCGAGGCCGACGAGTGGGAAAAGAGCATGGAGCTTGGAGCTTCAAGCAGGGAAGCGGAACGATGAGTATGAGGGCACGAGAAACTCCAGCTTTTCCCTCACACTCTCACCATAGCCTTTACCCATAGGTTATATATAGCACACGATATCTATGTACATAATATACTTCATCACACACACGCGCTATCCGATCTTCAAGACCAAAGAGAATTCCGAAATTCTCGAACTTTACGCTGAGCTCCCTAACGGGTGCATGGTTAGATCCCTCGAAGAAGGAGCAAGCAAGCCGAAATCTCTACCATGACTTGCCCTCGCAGTTACGACGTTACATTTTAAGTCTGCACGAAGAGGTATCCATCCCCTGGGTATCTCCTAGATATATATATATAGTACTGAAAGTACACCTGATTTATTTATAAGACCCTCTCGTCGTTTCTCTGTCTTTCAAGCAACAATGAATATTTTTTTTTTTTTTTTTTTCAAGCCCGCAGCTATACGAAAAAATCATCTACATACTTTGTACGATAGCCACGGTAGACCGTTGTGCGTGATAATTCATCCGAATATTTTTGATAACATGCACTAATGAAATGAACTCTGATGTACCAGGCAAAATTCATCTTATAAAACCAACTTCAGTACAACCAAGGTTTATCAACCGCGCGAGATATGCGAGGTTATTTTTCTCATCTAAATGAAGATTCAAAATGAGCAAGTCGTGGGTATTAGGACCCGGTGACAAGGAAAGGATTAATTCATTCCATCAGTTAAATTTACGTACTGAACGAGGAAATACATGATTCCCTAGAGTCGGTATACGACTTGTAAAAGAAATGAAGGAAACCGATTGTATGTGTATCCAGGTCACATGTTCCCGATTAATTTACACCGCTGGGTTGTTCCTTCACAAGCGTATTGCCGGATATATTTGTGGGACGAAAAAATTACTGCTCTCGCGTGTTCCTCGTGAAATGAAAATGTACGAGTGCGTAATAGCCTCTTTGTAACGAGATACTTCGTAGCTCGTTCATTCGCGTCTTCTCCATTATATTTATGAAGAAACTCGTTAGCTCCATGAAAGAGTGTAAGACAATTCATTCGAAAAGCGAGAAAAAGCAGAGGCAACATTAACGCATTTACTACGTGAATGAAAAAGACAGACGGTAGAAATACTCACTAGAAGCTCGTATGGGAGCACTCACTTGCTCTCGCAAGGCTTTGTTAGCCCGTTTTCGCCCATCGAATTTCTCATTTAGCGCCTTATGTTCTACTGTATCCTTTTACTATTTGAAGCAGATGCTGGGCAGACGGGGGGGGGGGGGGGGGGGGTTATAGAGCTTTCGGTAGTGCAACATCTTTGGTAACCTGGTTATGTGCGTATATATATAACCCCCAAAAAACACCATAAATGTTGTATAAAAAGTTGATTTCCTTGCGTCGTTTTGTCTATCCTTACAAAAATATGACAAACATAAATATGTGTAAAATAAATCCTCACAAAAAGTTCTCAAATAAATTCCAATCATCCAACTTACAGTTGCCAAGTACATCCAGCATTTTTATTGTTCCCATTGTTTATTAACCGTTTATAAGTAAGTCACAGCGCTCGAAAACGTCTTGAAACGGGACTCAGGGACTTAATCTAAAAATTTAATGTTTGAAAGATTGTATTGAAAAAAAAATCGCATTGAAAAAAAAAAATTCGAACGAAGTACTCGGCGAGTTCGTAACGGGTAGCCCCGTACAGTCATTTTACATAACTCGCCAAGTACTTCGTTCGAGTTTTCTTTTTCAATGTAATGTGTGTAATAAACAACGTTAAAAATGAAAATGCTGGATGTACTTGGATGTACGTGGAAAAAAACACAATTCTCTTTCATTAATATACTTTAAACTTTATTTAATAATCAATATTTATTTTTCAAAATACACCAATATAACCTCTTAATTTGGGAGTCATATCACTACGAGAACGTACATATAAGTATATAATTGTTTTTTTCACCGGTTCTGTCCGAAAATGATAAAATCATACTGTAACACTGTTCGTTTTCTTTTTTTTTCAATTAACTTTTATACTTCACTTTCATAATAAAACCTCGGAACTTTCATCTTAAAGTAACGATAAAAAAATCGCGTAAACGACTTTCGGGAATGCCGAAGCAACGAAGGCAGCTTCGTTAACCAAAGATCATACGTAACGTGACGTACGTGATTTCAGCCTTTTAGCCTGGTGTGATAGGTGAGCGATAAATTTGCGGTTAGATTCACGGGTGGTGCGAAAATTTGTGGCGGAGACAAAAAATCACAGCAAATGATGATGATGTACGTCGAACGAAAATAATAAAATGCAATATCTCCCATATGTCAATAGCTGCAGCGTTCATTTGGGTACCGATCGGAGGAGAAAAAAAAAATATTCGCGTTGATATCATTGCCTAAGTCCGCATAATTCATTAATAATTCGGAAAATAAGTTTCGTTATATAGATATACTCCCGTGTATAAGCCAGATGTGTGGCGTATAAGAGGCTGTAGTACCTCTCGACATGTCGGTAAAGGAGGAAATGTACTTGTCTCGAGGCACTACCGTGCCTCTTAATAATATGAATATCTGTGTAACTTTTGAATGATGAACAATTTAGGATCAATAATTGATGGTTATGTTTACTTGTCAAATAATGTTGGATTTAAATTTAACTGCGCTCATATGCTGATAACTGGTGCACTTCGTGAAAGCAATTATGGTTTTACTGCTGATGGGCATTCTAATAATCCAAATTTTCTACCAGCATGTAGACGCATTGCATTTATGTACAAGCGACAGTGATATGAGCATAGAAATACTTACTTACGTATGTATTGGTCTGCTGAACACGTTCCACGTGCCCGAACAATTTACACCCATATGCCCGCAGGCGAACGTCCTCTCGATATATAACTTCCCTAAATCCGTAATATGTTCTCTATTCCCCTCCGCGCCCGCGGTAATGCTATCGCAGCAAAACGTTCCCGGGGGTAATATCGATGCTGCGTCCGCCAAATTTCTCGTCGAAAAGCGAAATCTCGTCGATTGATCTGGGCTGAAAGCGGAAGCTTCGAAACCGAACGGTTTTTCCGGTTGTGTTGCTGATCAATTTTACTTGTGCCTCATAACACTTTACGCAGCTGGCCCTTTGCGCTTATGTGTACATGGCTCAGTTATAGTCCATATTTTCAATGTAATATCTCATTTCTTCCGCAGAAATTTATCTCTCATCATTTGTAATTAATTGACGAGTAGAGTTATCTCAAATGACGACGTATCGGGCAAACTGGAGTCTGAGAGAGGGCAGCAGCGTCGCGCGTTATCTTTCTACATATATATATTATTTTAATGTCACGAAAGCATGATGTATTGTTCGCGAGATTGAAGAAAATCGCCCATTGTATCGAAGATTGAGTCATGAAGATAAGCCCAGAAGCGGATTAAATCGATCGGCCACGAGGGCGGGGGCGCGTCCTAGGATATTGGATTAAATTATGTCTCCATATATAGACACCTCTACTTCAATGGATGAGTCATTGAGAATTTACAGCAAGATCAGTGATCCCAATCGCACGATAAGAGCAATTTCAATTCATCACTTGATATCCAGTATAATCCGATCCCATGAAATTGTTATTTCTCGTTCTTCTTTTTCTTTAATTCATTCAATATTAAATATTCTCATCTCTCGCTTTTTTTTGAGCAAATGTAACACTCGGTATTGGTCAAAAATAAAGTATTCATGTAGATTTATTTCACCCATGAAAAGATGCAAAGGTTGCTTGTGTCAATATACCATCGAGCAACTTTTACGCTCAAAACATCACAAATCTACTTCATATAATATCATCTCATCACTCATCAGTAAAACACGAAATTCGCAATTTTCCAAACTTTCCATTAATTCCTTTGATCATGCAATTGACTAACTCAATCGACATTTAAGCTTCATGGATCATCAGTACTCCCAACACCCGTGAAAATAGAGCCAGCTTTATTTCGTGAACAAACTGACGAGAGTCCCACTCTACTCAGGATTGTTGGTCAGTTAATCTTTTTCTCTACTATGCTTGAGTCTGTGGGGGATCGAATTGGAGGAAATTGTGTTAATGTTGTATCCAATTCCATCGCATGTATATGGTATACACGCGCAGGCTCTTTCAGCAAGACGAGACATTTCTCCAACCACTGGTTTCGTGAGGTCACGATGTATAGATATACACTATGTATAGAGAGAAACGGAGAACGTGCCGAAAGGAGGTGTAGCGGTGGTGATGGTGTATAAAATCGTCGTGCCTCGACGCCGATCGTCCGCGCCGCACCAAGTGTCGAAGTTCCCACACGTTTCCCCCCTGCTATTCGAAAAGCCCGACGACGCGAGGTGTCGGTCTCTTCACCCTCTTGCTCCGTCTTTTTTGTTTAAATTATATCCTCCATTCTCTAATTTCCTATACCATTGTTCTTTCATCGCTAGTTCGTTTTTTTAGTTCACTCGTTCGGCCATCCAAATAAACGTATAGGAAGAGGAATCCTATAATGGATGAGCTGTATCATTTTTTAAAACCCGTATAACGTGTTATTGATTTTTCATTAATTTCAGAGCCCTCACGACTCAGGGCAAATAATTTATAACAAGTTCGTTTTCCGGAAGTTGCCTGCTTAGAATCTTGCATGCTGTTGCTTGTTCCTCTTGGTCATCCAACCATCAGAGGATGTGATTTATGATGATGTGTGATCGAAGCTCGGATATAAAAATTTACATATTGCACTATATATCCCGGCGACGTTCGTTTAGTGCGTCATCAAATATGTACAGCTGGATCACCATACGAGTACCCGAGGACGATGATGACGACGACGCCTCTCTCTCTCTCTCTCTCTCCTCTCTCCCTCTGTATATGTTTTCAACTTATCGCTAACTTGCGGAGCATGCAAGCATATATATCTTAGAAGCGCAATCCCTTATAGTACCTTCAGTGAAAGAGGGTGTAAAGCTCATGCTCGTATATTTCATCTACTACTCCTACATGCTGTCTCCTACTCGTTCACGTCTAGCCGCAGGGCTGCATAACACCGCAGCCGCAGGAAAGTAGCTCGCAGTCTGCATACCATATTGTGAATTTACGTACATTCATAAGCACGCATCGACCAACTATTATCGTGTTACACACGGGGCCGTACCACGAAGTTAGAAACAACACGCAGGATGTAAAAGCTATCGGGAGAACGATCGCCAAAGATGATGCACTCGCGTAACTGATGCAAGCTCCGCGTGTTTTCCCGGCGATCATATAAATATTAATGTTGACCATAGCATATACGTAGAAGCGTAAATATACGAAGCTCGGAGAACGCTGCCCATTTTTGTCAAACTTCTTCGATGTTTACTCTATTTGCCAGTAGGTCTTACATGATAGCCGCTAGATTATCAATGCCCATATTATCCTCAATTTTGAAGATTCGATCGAGAGAGTGAGAGAGAAAGAGAGGTAACGGAAAATCAAGACATGGAGGTTATGAAGCGTGCTGTCTTTGAATCGGAATAGTCAGCCAAGAACTCTAAATCAGGATATCGTGTGGTGCGGCTAGCTCTTGATTCCATTGATTTTCCAATAAAGAATTTCTTAAGAAAATTGAGTCCCACTGTGAGCGACGAAGCTTTCGAGCACCAAAATATAGCTGCCTTTCTCGGACGAGCGTGAGATCTGCAGAATGAATTGCAGTTAGGTTGCCGCAGGGATGCTGGACGCCCTTTTGCTTTATTTTTCGCAATGGTGTAAGGCGCGCGCGTTACGGGCATCGGGAAGAAAGCAGCTCGACGGCATTCGATTTTCCTCTTCCGTGCGCAGGCCACGCTATACCGTCAGACGGAAAATGTATTGCGCCAAGAATCGCGAGCGCTGTATATATGCTAGGACGAGTTCCATATACATGAAAACATATACGCGCACATGCACGTGGATGAAAAGCTTGAGGAAACCCTGCTCTTGGTACGAGAAAATGAGAAGAATAGAAGAGAGGAAGGACGAGGTCGAAAAAAAAAAAAAAAAAAAAAAAAACTGGGACAGAGAGGAAAAAGTTCTCGTTTCTTTGCGCCCGAGAGAGATCCTCACCGTATACAGCGGAGAGTTTTTTTTTACCGGTAAAAGCAGTCCTGAGCTCGTGGTGACGAGAACTAGCATCAGCAACAAACCCTTTTCTCATTTTCGAAAAGTTACTTTCTACCGTCGCTTTTATAAGCGAGTGTCCCTATTTTTGGATCCCTTGAGAAACGTATTTTTCAGGGCAAACCTACACCCACTTAACTTTCAGCTTACTCAAGTATGGTGTATACTTATTTTATACGAGGCAAAGCATAATTATGCATGTTTCAAGCACAAAGTTACTTGATTCCAGAATAAAAGTGATTAACTCGAGAATTAGTATACTTGAAATTTTGTTCGTGTTCATTATTTGATATACGTGCATAAGCGAGATCCTTATAAAGTACAATATACGTTCTTAAAAAATACAATATAACGTTCAGTGTGAGAGTTAGGCTACAGTTGATCGCGTTTGTCCGAGAGGTTTGAGATTACACCGCGGCTTTCTTTCCAATTGCGCGTATATTGCAGCTCTTTGTGGTTGCAACAGCCGAGAGCGCGTGTACAAGCTTTGCTTTATCGAGCGGATGAAAGCGCAACGATGAGCGGCACGGCAAAAAAGCAATGCCATTCTCTCGGGTTATGCGGTGCGGGTGAATGTGTGTGACTCACCAAAAAACGAGCAAAAAGACACCGATATATGCTTTGTTACGCACCGCGACGAGTCCTTGCATCAAACATTCGCAGTATACACACCGCCGTTTTATCTCCACCCTCGATATACATCCATACATATCAGTATTCCTTCTATATATGACATATATACAGAAGGAATATATATATTTGCTAGCGTATACCTGAGTAATCGTCCTGTATCGTTCTGTAACATCGGGCCAACTATAAATGCGCAATGACAATACAACATTCTTGGGATTGTGGAATGTTTTCGCATAAAATGAATTCCCCTATTCTGCTTGTCGAGATAAATCTTCGTTTCAGTTTCGTCACATGCTATTCTCTCGTAAATTATTGCCGGGAATTTGTATAAAATAAATCCGACCGATTATACTCGTAATGAGTGAAAGCGCATGCACCAAGATTTTTCCAATTCGGCGGACCTTCCTGGGATCGAAACGAATCCTGCCCGATCACACAATGGCGGTTGAGCAGCGTCTGCATTTCGATATAAAAGATTCCGTGTATGGGTCTCGGCAAAATGAGATAAACACGATGCAGGATGTATACGACGTTCCCCGTCTTCGTATTCGATATTATACACGAATGATCAAGCGGCAAGCAGACAGTCCATAAGGCGAAGATACAGAAGACTACTGGCCCGAGGTAGAAACCGCGAGGACTGCCCTGCGGTTTGGCGCACAAGCTTCGGCTATATACCAATTGACTTTGCGGGCACGTATCGCCGTGGCCTTAGGCCCTGCTACGTACTCGCGTCACGCATCTTTCAGTTTTTTTTTTGTACCGGATGCCCGAGTGGGCTACGCCCGCCCTTGTTCGCTCTGCGTGTCTTCGCCTTTGTTTTTTTTTCTCCCTTTCTTACTTACCCTAGCACTCATTTTATTCTGCGCTTTCTTTGCACTCATATCTCTCTTTCTCTCTCTCTCTCTTTCTCATGAGGTGGACGCTCGTGACACAGAGCTACCTCATTTCTCACAGAAGTTCAAAGCAAAATTATTCTTCGAGATAAGAAGCTCAAGTCTCTTGATAAATTAAGAATAACATTTACCTAGTGAATGAAAATATATTAAATTGCACAATAATGAGTTGTAAATCGTCGTCTTGTACGATAAATGTTTAAAGGCTTTGATCCAGTGAACAATCATTTCTCTCCGGGGTCATTTATGTCCAACACTTTTTTTGTACTCTGCTTTTATTTTCCCTTATATGTTCAATGTGATGGTCAGAAAATGCACTCGTCACCTAGCGTGCTGCTTGGATCTCGCAACTTCTGTAAAGTATATTACAGTTAGGGCTGACTAAAACTGAGAGGGCAGTCGAGTGAGGTATGAGGGAAGAAGGAAACAATGTTTCCCTTTTTTTCTCTGAGAGGGTGAAATCGAGCGCAAGTGAGAGAGAAAGAGAGAGAGAGAGAGAGAAGGAGTGTAGATTGCGAGTCTCTTGGTTCCAACGGCTTCTGGCCAGAATCTAAATTACGAAACGACCACGAGTAACCAAGAGCTAAAACCGTGCCGTGCACAGTGGTTTTCACCTTATTGCCACCAGGTTTTAAGACTCACTTCCTTCGCGCTCTTTCTCTGCATCTCAGTGGGACTTTGGAATGGACTGGACCGTTACCCGCAACCACCCGGGTCGTTTTACACATTGTTTTCTACGGACGTGAAGAAAAACGAAAAGTAAAGTAAAGAAAATAAAAATAAGAGTAGTCAACGACCCGAGGCTACGAGGATACTCACTCCTGAGGCACTACGGTACCGTGGACGGAGGAAGAAAAAGGTATCACTTTCATTCTATAAAAGGTTTCTGATTCTTAGCGTTAAATTTTGAATAATACGTCAATATGTTTAATTTATTGAGAACCAAAGAAGGACGATAATGCATGTGGAGAATTTTTCCAAATATTAGATTAATAAGGTTAGTAAATTGATTATGATACCCTCCAGTTTCAATCCCTGTACTAAATCTGAATCAGGTGAAAATATGAAAGTGGGTTTCCCACCATCATTACGGTACTGTGAAAAAATTGTGGAAAATCATTCTTTCCCAGCACCATCGTTTACGTAAACAAAATTTACGGAAGACAGAGCCTATGAAATGGCATTTAGAGTTAGAAGTTTTCAGGATATTAATCATGTGAAGAAATGAATACTTTGTTTCTACGCCTCGAGGAGGGTCTCCGAATAATCAAAATGATTGAACTTTGTAAGAAAATTTCTTTCACGGAAAGTAACGGTCGTAAGCTGACAAAAAATACAGGATTTAAAGACAATGCTGGTATAAAAAAACACTGGATCAGCATTATTTTGTAATTTTCCTACCCTTTATGATCAATAGAATCCATACAATCTCGCTAATAAAACAAATTACGGGTGAGAATAGAAATGGTAGGTATGAGAACTCAATTACTCAGTTGGTAGATTTTTAGACGTCTTTTGGGGCTAATACGTTCCTCTAATCTGCTAATCACGTTACGTGTTGGTAGAATCTTCAATAAAATAGTCAAATGGTTCGAAAGGTTTTGCTCACCCGCCATTCAAACGTATGGATTTGTTTGCATTTTAGTTATTCACGGCGAGAAAAATTTTCACTCAACCTTTCGTAAATCAGGATAGAGGATTTCCTCATCTCGGTACCTCGCCCTCCAGAGTAGGCAAGCTTTGGTAATTGGTTATACTTGTTTAGTATATACAATCCACGCTGAAATGTTGGCAATACGGATGGATGGGCATTCGGATTATTTGGCGAAGGGTGTCGGTAAAGTTTCCCCAATTTCCACTGCTTCCCCATCCAAAGCTCATTCTCCCGTCGCTCAGGATTCTCGCCACTCTCACGTTCCTTCGTTTCGCGGCACTGTACAGTGCTAGTTTCTTCTTGTTAATTCTCGCTACAAAGTACTAGAAGTAGTAGGTCTAGAAATGAGCGGGGGAGGTTTGACGGCTAGGTGGCGAGAACGCAAGACCGTTGATACCTGCAGTGGATGATGGGCTCCGCGCTGAACAACGCCTGGGAAACAAGCGGGTGATGCAGTTTTGTAAAGTACAAGTTCAGCAGACCTTGAGAGCCCAGCGCAGCAAAAATAAAAAGATCTTTGAGATAAAGTATAGTTTCTTGGAGTATGCGCTCTATATATACGTAAGTGCAGTAGTTTCAATTATATTACACACGGGAGCGTGCACTCGCTTTTTCACCTTTCTTGATTCTAATCCCTCCCCTATATTTTTGCTCGCTCGTTTTCCTACCGGAGGCACTCCTTTCGAGTTTTTCTGCACACTCAGCATTAAGGTTGAGGAAGATTATATGCGATTCCCGCACAGGTCCACATCACCTATATAGCCAGTGGTGAATGGCAGCCTCGTCTTTCTTTCAACCTATCCACCATTGGCACTATTCCTGCCTAGCGCACGCGTACCGACAGACAAACGCTGGTTGACTCTCCCGTTCGCATTTTCATATCCCCTCTCACATCTTTACATGAAAAACAAACTCACCCGCAATGTATAGAAGATGAAAGGGTAAAGTTGTTCTTGTTACTCGCGGACTGGCGAGCACGAAACTGTATCCACGAATCTTTGCCCACTATACACTTTCCTTCTGTAATATATACTATCCTTACCACCATACTGTCGCTATATAGTAAATTATTGCCAGCCCTGCGGAGCTTGCCGAATTAAGCCCCGGCGTAGCAAGCACCCGAGACTCTGAACTACCACCCTTGTGAGACTTTGCAGACACAGAACACGGTACTTTGTAAGTTTTCTGTATCCCCTAACTTAGTCTTTTTCTTTCTCTCTTCTATTTCTACTCAATCTGTTGTATTCTTGATGTAATAAAAATAATCGTAAAACGTTTCCATACCTAAATTTCTATAGAAACCGTTAAAATAAATAATATTTGGAATACAAAAGTTCTATAAAGTTATTATAAGCTAGAACGTCAACGACCCCTGGCCAATTGGAAAACGACTGCATTAATCAAAATTTGCACCCATTGTAAATTTTATTGCAACGCTTTTGTCGTAGAGCCTCTTATAAATTGCAAGGAACAGGATATTTTATACGGATATTTAAGCACCGGTATTGTTCCTGATCCAATCACGGAAGTAACCAACTTCGGTGTAGATTGACGATTCGTCTGGAGAGGCACAAGGCGATGTACCCCAAGATAAGAAACCGGCAAGACGTCCGTTTATAGTTAGGGGACTACCCGGGTCAAATTCAATGGGACAGGAACTTTCGTTCTTCTGCTCGTAATACAGAGCACAGATTTGTCCGGTATACGTAAGTCCTCCATGAAGCCCGATGTTGCATTCGTATTTCGAGATTATTGAGACGTTAAGATTTTTTGGATCGTGAAATTGTTCGACGGAACCCCAGCCGCTGACAATAGCATTAGAGCCTGCTGTGGTCTCTTCGTCTTGGTCATAAAGCGGCACAAGCTGAAGTGTCGTACTGAATTCGAAGGGTTTCGCGACACTTATCAGAATGATATCATTGACAGCAATTCCGTTCACATTTATAAAATACCACCAGTAATAGACCGTCTCGTTGATTGTATGAAACGATCGTCCAGGGTTAGCACCTAGTTGAGCGCTGCCCGCAAGCACAACCAGAGTCGCATTCTTATTCGGCCATTTTCTTTTGTCGAAACAGGAACCAGCAGTGAGAACCCACTTGACTGAAATGACACTTCCACTGCACCAATGAGTAAAAGTCTGGTTGTGTTTATCGTAAAATGCAAGACTGATCCGATAGGGGACTGTCTGGATCTTGTCAGTTACAGCAGGGTTCGTGGAGTTTCCCTTGACCTCCTGCCCCGTCAATATGCACCCTGGAGAACAAAGAAAAACTTGAGAAAAGCTGCAGGCTGAAACTGGTTAATCGCTTTTTCGAAACTAACAGTCAGTTCACTTAGTTCACGACACTCCAAAAATAACCCCTAAAAATAACCTTAGAAAACTGTTCATACTGATTATCCAGTTATTTTCGAATAATTCTGAATACGATAAATTTAGAACACCTGGAAATATTTCTCAAAATTCAATGCCAAATATCTTTTGTTGATACTGAATCGTAGGAAGTTTTGACACGATAGCTTAAAAATTGCTTGAATTACAACCGCAGAAAACACCTACACCGGTTTTTCGAAAAAATCAACAGCGAACACCCTTTATCGTGATAGTAGATTTGTGGAGAAAGTTTATGCTGTCAGAGCTCAAAAACCTTATTTTGCTTTCTCGATGAGGATGCAAAAAAAAAAAAGAACACGAATATAATAAAATGTATTTTTATACTTACCGAGCGCAATCGCGCTGAACATCGTAGTTACCGCGAAGAACTTTGACATTTTTAATGCTAGATCGTCGGAAAATTTCTACGTATTGTGAGCATGACCAGAGCCTGGTCTTATATATTCTCAAACGTAGTTACTTAAAATACGAGCGAATATATGCTGTGCCATTGGGGAATATACGTGGCCACGTTTCAAATTTGAGAACAATTTTTTGATTTATTTACATAAATGTGTGCCCACCTGGCTGTCGATCGAAAGTTATGACCCGTATTTGTGTCGCTTGCTCTATCTCTCTTCGCTCACAATCATAAAGTATTTCGACTCGGTGCAAGATAAGACTACACTCGCACTCCATAATACATTCCCTCTAGCCCGCCTTGATTGTCCATGACGCTATCTACCCGCCAATGACCTTTTTTTTTTAACATCACTAATAAATTATCGACAAAAACGTCGTGGAGCAGTGCAAGTATTCGCCGGAGACTGTTAAATTTCAGTGTGAGGTGTTTCTCCGTCTCAAATCTTAACACATATGTCTAATTCAAAATAAACCAACTCGCCCAGTTATTATAAATCCAATACGCATCAGCTAATATTATATTATTTAGCCTCATTTTATTAAAAATTAACGGAAAAATAAATAAAACAATTTAAAGTTTCAATATTTTCGGGGCCCAGTTTAATTTGAATCAATCGATCGCAGGTTTCACACAGGTTTCTTGCTCTCCCAATAAAGTAAATTCAGAAGGCTAGATAAGGAAATTCGGATTTTTGATAAATTACGGCCACCCTGATGACTAACGTTTACGTAAATGGTGAAAGGAATATGAAGTCAATAATATAAGCGACTCGGAGTATACGAATTCTACAGCATTTATTCGTCAGATAACTGATCAGTTGAACCTTAGAAGGAATTAGCATTTCTGTCATATAATCGATAGAACTACAAGACTTTCAGAGTGTATTACATGTAAGCCCCCATACACTGTATCAGAATATCAGTTAGATGAACCATCAGCTTATCCCGAGTTACCATGACCTTATAGCCATTCACAGATTGCTTATTTTCTTGATCCAATCTCGATAGTCAGCAACCCGGGTGTACAAGACTCCAGGATTGGCAGATTGTCCGTGATCGGCATAACTAGGATAAGATAAGATACCGGCAAGTGCATCTTTCTTGCTTTTTGACGAGAATAGAGCAAGGGGTGCACCTGCATCACCGGAGCAGAAGTAACGATATTCCTTGGGGTACTGAGCGCAGATTTGTCCCGGATAGGAGATGACTCCATTACCCGATGATCCGTGGCATTCGTGTGTCTCAATTATTAAAACGTTAACGGGATTAATAATTCTAGAATATTGACATTCGGCATCCGGGTAATCTCTAGAACCCCAGTGGCTGATGGTAGCCACGGATCTTGGTGGCGTCTCTTCGTCTTGAGCATAAAGTGGCACGGCTTGCTCGGTATTGTACAATACGAAGGGATCCGCGACGCGTATCAACATAATGTCATGAACAAATACATTCGGCTTGTTACTAAAATAGAAAGGATGCGGAATGGACGCGTTTATTCGATTGTACGACCAGGCACCATGTTGATACTCAATATGACTACCAGCACGAACTACGTTGATATTTTTCTTAAAACATTGAGCCGCAGTGAGAACCCAGTTCTCTGAAATGATACTTCCGCCACACTGATGAGAGTACGTTCGGTTGTGCTCATCGTGGATTCCGAGGCTCACTTCATACGGGAGCGTCTCGAGTATCTCTACATTTCCCGGTAACTCTTCTTCACCTGGAAAAACAAATAAATGAATGAACAGCGTAAATAAAATAAAATATAATTGCTCACTTGCTGAGTTGACCGTGGCAAATAGTGTCGTGACTGCTAGAAACTTCAACATCTCCCATGCAGACTGCTCAGTAACTTGGAACGAATTATGTAAGTATCTGCTCTGCCAGGTCTTATATAGCCTGCAACCGCATTGAAAGTATAAACCAATATACTGACACTAGTAAATGAATGGGTACATTTTAAACTAGAACTTTTTTTTTATTACTTCGTCACATGTTTGTTCAACTGGCTGTCAAATGGAAATTATGACCCGTATTCGTGTTTCTTCTTCAAAGAGACTCTTTCGCTTCTTTATAAGAGGAGTCTAAGCCTAATATTTCCGGCTGACAAGTACTCGATTGAGCGTCGTCGGAGTTTCCTTGTATTATTCATAAATTTACGTCACGAAACATGAAGAAGCAGTGAGCAAAGCTACGTAACATTATTGATTTTCGATCGTCATAATTTGATTAAATTGAGGCTGTAGAATATTTCTGCATTTAAGCTCATAAAATAGTTCTTGAATGTTTTAGTGTAAAGGTACGACAAATCATATGAAGAGCCACATCCGAAGAAGAACGGTTTTTTTTCTCAGCCACCCGCGGCCCCAAATTACAAATCTAAATACATTATACAAATCTACACATTATACAAATTACAAATCTAATACATTATACATGTTTCGATAACCTTGCTACGACACCTATTGCATGGATTTCCAAAAACGATTTAGTCTCGTAAAATGCCGTTAATGTCATCAGTTGTATCATGTACAGTAGTCATCAGAGTAGCTTCAATGTAATTCCTATATAGATACGTTGCTTGGAACGGTCGCCATGAGTTACGATGTTATCATTAAAAGCCATCGATATTATAAAAATCTAACGAAATAGGCAGTTCAAGATGCGTTCGACTTATATCTGCATATACTCATACGTTTGAGAAATTATAAGTGATGGAATACAGAGGAGAATAAAGAAAGAGAGAGGGAGCACATAATTCCAGTTGCTGCAAAAGCAATTCGCCATAATTCAGAATAAAAATCTGGCCATCAAGCTTTCATCCGACTTTTGAGAGATTTGAAATCAGAGATACGTTTCATCGTAAACGTGACCGGAATAACGTCAAGATGCCTCGCGAGAAGACTCAAGAATCGCGGAGCCCGTTCGACTTTTATTGAAGTGATGGAGAGCGAGTGAGGGAACAGGGGGGGGGGGGAGGAGGAGGCAGAGTAACGTATTCCCGTGATCTAATCTAGAATCGTGGGCCGGCCGCGTATATGCGATGCGAGGTTGATCGCAGAGGTAAAGGTAAGCGTCGGTGGCGAACGAGAGCTACTCGGTGGAGACTCGAAATGCAGGAGAGATCGAGAGCGAGTCCCACATAGCAAAAAACGAGCGAAAAATAGAGAGAGAAGCAACGATTTGCGGATATATAGGCAGAGGAAAATCTCCGACGGCACCAGCCGACAAAATTTACGATGAAACTCCGCGGTCGCGACTCGCCTCTTTCCCCAATACTTCTCTGTAGGGAGAACGTGCAATGTTGAGCGAGCCAACCGCGCTTACATTTGCATAACGTTTACAGAGCAAGGTCGTATCGGTGGATACGTCACGATCGGTCGAAATTGGGAGGAAGATTTATGGAACATTGGATCAGTGAAGAGAGCGAGAGAGAGAGAGAGAGAGAGAGAGAGAGAAAGGAATACCACCCTCTTCCACCAACTCATCGACCCTCCCGGCAACTCAGAGCTATAAACCGCTCCGAGTTATTCATTAGACTTTTGTATATATCGGTCTGTATTTGTTTCGTGCTTCGAGTAACCATTAATCATTATAAAGCAACGAATAAAATAACGATGAAGTATTTATGACGATGAATTGATTTGATTAGGATGTATTATCTGCAATCGTTCTCTTTTTTTTCCGATCGACTATGCATATCATCGTTTAGTCCGCAAAAAATATTCCTTCTAATTTTGACGATATCTGTAAATGGCATAGTTAAGAAGTGGAATAGATAATGAATGTTAATTCCTGTTGATTAATGTTTTAATTTTACAACGTGTAGCTCCTATTACGAAGGCCCCAATATATGGATAGGCTGGAACATAATCCATGTGTGTCGTTATATATATATGTGGTCCAGAACGATGAGATGAAAAATTAAACAATTCTCTTCACATATAGCTCGTAAGCTACCGTGTTCAGCAAAATGAAGTGCCGATGCATCTCACTCGAATAAACGATAGCTCGTTTCGTTCTGGAGACGCGGCTTACTCTCCCCCTGGAAAGTCTGCGTTAGTGTGTGCATCAGCACGAAAGGGTGGATACTCACACGAAAGGGTGTTAGTTCGGGGTATATTTGCTAGCTTGGTGGAAGCTGTGCCCAATATACTACCCATAAAAGTAGTATATTTATACATTCACATATCCACTGTGTGTGTGTGTGTGTGATTGTACATATATATCGTGAGGGTTTTAAAACGAGTCCTCCGGAAGAAGAGCCCCTGATATCTCGTAGGCAATGTGTTTCAATCCAACATTCGGAGTGGTGCTCATTCTTTGCTATCGTTGCACCGTTGGAGCAACAGAGAGAAAGAGAGACAGAGAGCAATGAGAAGAAAAAAAAAATAAAGGGGTATACGCTAGAAGGCCATAAGCGCGATTTCAATATTTTATGCACCCCGTGAGCTCTCGAGGTTGGGCTGAGGGGAAGTTGGAGGGCACGGGTGAGTGCACCTATACGAGGTACGATGGCGTGTGCAAAGGGAGAAAGTATACTGATGTAACGTGAATGTCGGTGTACTTACATATATGTCCTACTCTAGCTGCTGGTACAGTCGTATCTACCACGTTAACTTTTAGTTTTTCCTCTTCGTTTTTCGCTCATATTTTCCTTCTCCTCTTCTTCTTCTTCTTCTTCTTCTTCTACTGGCTCTTTGTCTCTTGCTTTTCTTTCTTTCTTCTTTATTTCTTCCTCTGGGGCGTGCGGGCACGATTTTTTTGCCCTATCACAACGAGAGGAGACTTTACTCTGCTCACACGTATTACGTAATACTTTGAACGCAGTCTCTCCAGCCACTGCAGCATTTGCCTCTATGTGCATAGCTATGTACCTGTGTGTACATGAACGTGTGATTGTGAGTGCAAAAGAACTGGGATAGAATAAAAGAGTGAGGGTTTAGAAAGGGTGAGCAGCGGATATTAAGGGAAGAGGGAGAACGAGAAAGAAATACGCGTGTGCGATGGATGGTTGAAGGAAAGAAATACGATCCTTTCTGTGTTTCGTCAACCCTAGCAGTACTCTGTATGCAGGTATGTCGCTGTATATTTGACTGGTATTCTCGGTGTATATATTATATACATATGTACAGGGTGCAGATTCAACCCTTAACGTTTGCAGGACGTACGTGCGCTTATCCCAGCCGGATGAACGAAAATCAATACTTAACGAGGTACTGAACGACAACATAGAGAGAGAGAGAGAGAGAGAGAGAGAGAGAGTGAGAAGCACAAACAGAGAGAGAGAGAGAGAGAGAGAAATAGAGAGGGAGAGAGGCTGAAGAAGGAACGCCACGTTTTTCTTCCTCGGTACACGAGATATTTGTACATAGCTATTCGTCTGTACTTCGCCAAGCTGACAGGTTAAAAAAAAAAGAATAAAATAGCAGAAAAATGAGAACGAGTTAGAGAGAAAACGAGAGAGAGAGAGAAGAAGCGAAAGAAAAGTCACAGGGAAAAAAACGACGCATACATCATCCGTTTTTTTTTCACCCTTATTTTTATAGTTCCGCTCTTCGCCTTCTTATATGGTTTGGCAGATTTGTCTTCTTCTGTTTTTTCTCCCAGAGATTGTCGACACTAGATGTGGATTTAAGGCGGCCCATCAGTGACAACACTAGTAAAAAATCGTGACGTGAAAAAAAATCATAAACCTATCATAATATTTTCTAAATACTCTGTCTAAATAAAATTTATGAATTTCGATGACGATTCCCGTGATATTTTATTCATAATTTATTATAAATAATATAAATAAAGTCTCAACTGACAAAAGTATTTAACGCTGTCAGAGCGATCAAGTCAAAAACGATAGCTGATATTCATATGTTTCCTCGCGTGCAGAATGACAGACATATATATTGTATCCGAGATTTGCACACACGATGACTTTCGCGATTAAATTTCTCGGGAAAATCCCTGGCAAGACACAATTTTTTAAATACCATTGGAAAGTTCACGATTTCATCTTTCAATACTCAAAATTTGAATAAGAACTCTCGTCTTTATCAAAAGGTATCATGTCACTTCCGGTGAAAATGGAATCAACTGCCATAAGACCCATGCTAAATTAGGTAATTTTAAATTACTCGTTCGCAATAATTTGCCTGGCAACATACCCTGAAATTTTGAGAGAGCGTTCATTGCATCTTCTTCATTCATCTCCCGAAGTTTCATTCGTATCGCCGGTTTTTTAATTCACTGATGAGCCACCTTTTAACGAGAACAATTTTCTTTTTTTTTTCAATGGCTCCTATACGCTATCGGATGTGCGAAAAGAAATAAACGGAAAAGGAAAGAGAGTTGAAGGGAAAATACCTCATTACATAGTTCCCATCTAAATGTTATATATCTATTTCATAATATACGGATTTCATGCACCTGCTTACGGTGTATGTGTGTGTATGTGTGTGTGTGTGTATGTGCGTGTGTAATAAAAATATGTATATAAAATATTTATATTGAGCACGTTGAGAACGGAAGATTTGCGAAATCGACGATTTTTACCCTCGAGGATTTCAGGATTTGCGTCTCACGCTGGCTATAAATATTGAGAATATGCGCGCGTTTACGCCGCGGGGGTTTGGATAGATTTTCTCGGAATAAATTATATAGCGAAGTGAGCAATGGCGAAAAGCGCGCCAAAGTCCCGAGGCTATAACCTATCCCCTCACCTGCCCTCTCGTCTGGTCATTCCGCGCCACCGCGAACCACCACCAATACACCGCATCGACGAGTGTCCGCCCTTCCGCGCGTGCGATTCCCGCGAGAAGATATGGTCCGCGGAAAATTACACATATTGCATTTCAGCATCAGCTACTTCCGTATGAGAACGTGCAATTTAACCAAACGGCCCTCGCTCGGTCATACATATTCCTCGCACTTCTTTTCTTCTCCCCTTTTCCTCCCCCAGCCGACTTTTTCCTCGCACTATATATATAGAGTCCACGACCCTCTGGCACACACGCGGCCGAGCATCCAACTTTTATCGCCCGACTATGTGTACATATGCATGACGTGAAATCACTGCTCCAAAATTTGCCTCTGGCAAATATCGATGCTGCCCCGGCTAAGAGCATTTTTTTTTTTACTAACTGCGTTCCGCATAATTTCCCGCTACGCTATTACTTCATATACCCAAGAAAGAGTGGGACTGCTTGATGAACTTTTCGCATTAAAACCTTTTGTTTTTTTTTATTTTTATTTTTTACGGAATGATCAATCGTTCGGCCATCGGTTTATACCGTGCGAGGTACGGCACTAATCTACATTAAAAAATAAAAACCAAATAAATAATGGCCGACCCGTTTGGTAGATCGGCTTATTTATCGCTGGCATGAAATACTGACAGTCCCACTTCATCAAGCATTGGTCATACTTACGGATTTCATTGACCGATCATATTGACGAGCATATCAGAGCTCCAAGGAGACTGTGCAATCTACGACTTTTGGAGAGACTGATCAGTTGTTTTGGTGAACCTAGTCCAAAGTTAAATGAGTTCAGAAGTCTGCAGTAATGTGATTTCATGCTGCAAATTGACGTCAACGGACTTTTTAGGATCCAGTTTTCTTTTATGAGAATCGAAAAGAATAATAATCAAGTATATGAATGGAAAATTTGGATCTTTTTTCTCTTCGTGCCTGAAAGTGTTTATTACAGAGGAATATCGTGGGAATTGAATTAATTTTTTTTTTAATTTTTATACAATCAAAAGACAAATATATCAGATATAAATGTAGATGTAACGTGTGATGCTTCGTCGTTGTAAAATCGAAGTTTGAACTCCCGATATGATATGACGTTGTAAGTACCGATGGTTGACAAATTTATGAAATATCCATAAACGTCAGCCAAGCATTACTCATCGAGCGTGTACTCATCATATCGCGATACTAGCGACGCTTCGAAGCGTTCGATCTCACCTCAGCACACTTTTTCTCTCTCTCCCTCTTTCTTTCAGGTATATAAATTCACCGTTCGATAGCCGTGGATTTCCAGCGCTCGTGTATAGCCACATCGATCCAAGGTCATCTCCTCTTTTAGTGGGGATTCCCTTGCTGCGTTTGACCCTCCATCATCCTTGCAACCCAGGTCCCTTCAGCTTCGTCTTTCCGTTTCCTCTTTCATCCTCTTTCTTTTGCTTCTTCTTAATTCCTCTTTTGATACTTCTTCTTATTTTTTCTTCGTATTCCGTGTTCGCGTTCAACAGTTTTCACTCAACGATTCCAAGCGCAGAATTTATACGAGCATCTATATACGTAATGTATAAGGTCGTTCCGTTTATCGAGTTCTTCGTCTTCTTCAGCGCAAACACTGGCCTTTTTGTCTCTCTGTCTCGAGCTTCACCGGGCACTGGTCATTGATCGCGTTGATGGATCCTTCTTCGAGACTCTTCCTTTGCTGCAACGTGATGCTTTCTGGTTTACGAAGAATCTTAAGAATTCAAAGACTTACTTGGAAATGAGTGGACGAGCTTGCAAGTATATGTATACGTATACGAACGATCGCTCGAGTATGTAGAATGAAACGGGACACCATCACTCGTTATAAATTATTCACCTTGGGAGATTCCAGGTATACTACGGATAAAATAATGAAAAGAAACGCTTCTGTCAATGGATCTTACGTTAATTGTCACAAACCTTGTTTTCATCGTGATAAAAAGTCTGCCAATATTTACGAATCAATACACCGTGTGTTTCCTAGTTTATTTTTATTTACATTTATTGAAAAACAAAAAAAAAAAAATCGTTGACGTAAAATTCATCGATATACCAAGCAATGGAAATTTTACTTTTGCCAAATCATCCTCAATATAAGAGAGCAATATTGCGTTTCAAGAAAATGCACTTTTATGAGTTTTCAAATATTTCAAAAAAACGTTTATTCCGGGAAGTATGATTTTCCACCAATTCATCTCGAAGAATTTTTCCACCGCTATGCAATTTTTATGACATTGGAAAAATACTTTGGTGCGTATAATATCGCGGTTTCTCGTGAAGGGTGTAATACTCGTTTCTCGTTTATTGCGCTGGATAGGAGCGAAGAAATTCCCGGAAACACCGACGATCGTCATACGAGAGTAGAAAAGAAAAAGGACAATCCGCCCTTGCTTGACGCGATAAATGCCTCGGGGGGGATTTTTTTTTGCTTGCAATGACACTCATATCGAAGTATACTATGCGTTTGCCTTCTAAACGTTATTTGCCATCGACGTTATGACATTCATAAAAAAAACTTCTATACGTTCGGTTATAAAATATTTCACAGAGCGAACAACATTCTCATATTTGCGTCAGTGGTACGATTGACAATATACTTTCTTTCCCGTTTCCAGAAACATTGACAATTCGACAAACTCCTGAGACATATCTGTATGCGTATATAATAATAATTTTGAATACATATTGAAGAATTCGATCCAAATATTGAAAAAATCACGAACCGTTGAGCTTGTGGATTTTTGTTGTTGCGTGAGCTCACATTTTGTTCTCACGAAACCTTGATCTCTGTCTCATGTCCCTAGGCGGCGCGGATTTCAACCGCGTTATTACGGATAATGACACAGCCGTGACGGAGACGAGGTTCAAAGAAACGCATGCTACCGATTCATATTGTGGTTGTTGGACCGAAAGAAGTAAAAAAAAATTCATCAACGGCCAAAGTGTCAATTGCAAGATGACTCTCCCGGATATTTACAAAAATATCTGATGATTATCTTAAATATTTCAATGCACCCGCAAGATCTTCATTAATCTTTCTATTCCGTTAATTGTAGAAAGGTTATCACGAAAATGTTTACTGGCCACTTATCCAACAGTAGATAAATAATAATAATAATAATAATGGTATTGATAAGAAACATCGTTAATAAAAAATATGGATATGCAAATTCGTGATCTTTCGAGTACTCTTCACATGATTGTTAACCAAGAGCCTGGAGCTTAAAGTATCAAAAAAAAAAGAGAGACAGGCAGAGAAAGGCTGATAAAAAGTATGGAAAATATGATGGACAAAAAGCACGTCTGTTGAACACGTAGAGGGGAAAAGAGAGAGAAAGAGAGAGAGAAATGAAGGGAGAGAGAGCGAGAAAGCGTCCAATATAAATCAAGAGCCCATCTCATCTGTTACTATATACGCAGTCCCTATATTTATCCGTTATCTCTCGAGAGGCGTTATCGAATCTTGCGGATCTTCAGATCTGCTCTTTCTTCACATCAGCAAGAGGTCTTGGTTTCTTGGGCCTACCGATGCCCTGCTCTGCCATGTGGCTGTGTTTCTGACACGTACAATGAGAGAGAGAGAGAGAGGGGGGGGGGGGGGGAGGGAGAGCGATATTCCTCCTATATTAACCACAGTGTATTATATATTGGTGCATCGGCTTTTTATGCAACGCGCGTCGACAATTACTTCCGGGGGCCTTTCTCAGTACAACGAACCGCACGCAGTATGCATCGTGTGCGCCTGATGCGTATGAAGCTAGCGAGTAAGCCGCACCTCGGGCGATGATACTTATTGAAAGACCGAGTAGTCCGTGGCTCTTTTCTGCACGCGAACTTCGGTGGGACTTACGCATCTTCCACTTCTCTCTTTCTTTATCACTCCCCGCAAAACTCGTTGAACTCTTATCCACCGAGACAGAGGAAAGTCGATGAACTCATAAATAAAAGCATGTTTGCAAGACCCAAAACACTGTGTCTTTATATAGAAAAAACTGGGGTTCATTTGGAACACTTTTCGCCAATTTGTGGTATGAAAGCGAGCCGAAAGAACCGATTTTTTTTTTAAATGATGGCTATGGTCCATTACCTTGGAAATGGTCGATGATTAAAGCCTGTAACTCCGAATTTTTAACTGTTAAAATTCTTTAAAACCAGTTTTAATATGTTGCGATTATGCCCACATTACTGGGGGCATAAATTCATTTGTAATTGAAGGTAAGAGAAAAGGATATACAATATCAATTACGATTATTCACTGTAAATGGATGATATAATAGAATAGAGGGGGCTAATATAATTGCATAGGAACTTTCAATCCATTGGTAATCAAAATGATTCGATGAATGTTATTTCTAATGAAATTTCTCTCTATCTGGATCTCTTCCACAATAACAAAGAACTAAAATGTTTTAGTCTTGTTTTACCGCTGGCAAATGAGATGCAGATCGAAAAAAATTCCCGATTGCGAAGACGACGAAGGAACCTGGAGACGAGACGAGACGAGACGAGACGAGACGAGACGAGAGACGTTACGTGGCAGCTGTCGTTCGGAATCTTGATTCGACGAATCCTTCTCTGGTTTTTTCTCCATACCAGCTGCTCGTTGCAGATCACGTCTTGATTTCTCAGTGTGTGGGAGGTCGATCGATGCTCCTCATGATATTCTTCTGTATGAGAGATGTACGCATCGTGAAATACTCTTCTCGCTGGCGAAAGAGAGACAGAAACAGGTTGCAGTGCGCCTCGGGGCGGGCAGGTGTGATCCACGATGAGTTTTATCTGCATAAGCACAAACGAGCATCCTCGATGATCAAAAAGTTCTTGTGAATTGGGTCCATTGCCTCCGTCTCGGTCTTTTTCGCTTTGTTTATCGGGGCATAAAGTTTCTCGCCCGCATTGTTTCAGACCTCCGTGCATATGGGGCTCCCGCTGAGGGTTGCTCTCGCGCGAGTGATCCGCATGAATTAGTTCGGCCATGCAGGGATGCCTCTCGTTATTGTCTCGCGCATCCTGCATACAATTATCTCCCTCGCTCGTTTTTCCACGCGCTAATACTCATTTAGACAAATACTTACATCTCCGCGAAATTATGATGAAAAAAGATTTCACAAGGAATAAGAGCTACGACGACGCGAGTTATGAATTTTTGTATATTCCGTATATTTGACGCGATTGATTCACTTGACAAATTCAATGTAACTGCGTCCGTCTCAGCTTCACTGATGGACCTTTTTAGCGTTTATTTGGCTCGAATTTCCGAAGAAAAGTTTGAAATTTTGCAGTTTTTATCCTATGGACTGCTGCTACACGATATAAAAAATTCAAATTTTTATCTAATTTTCTAAAATTCGTGCTCGTACTACCTTAACGGTCGCAAAACATACATCCACAAAATCTAAATACAGAACGTTGAGTCGTCTGGTGATATTGTCAATAATTTGAGTGGTCGAGGCGTATGTTTCATTTTGTTTATTTATGGAAAAGCGGATTTATCAGAAGACTTACCAGTGTCTAATGGGATAACGAAATATCACAATATGAATTATATTTTTCCTCGACCAAAGTATGCAACAGCATTAAACGCGTGGTAAAATGTATTGAAAAATACGCAAAGGAAAATAGCTTGGTGTGTCAAAATGATAAGCGAACGATAACGGACGTACATATAACAAGAATATTTCAAGACAGCTGGGACATTTTGACAATCGATGCTTCCCACATGCCGCAAGTGAACAAAATGTAAAAACTATTATATGTTCGATTGGAATGATAGGTCACTGGTTAATGCACTTTTATCTTGATATTTTGTGTGTAACAACATTGAGAAATAACATAATAAAAGAAGAAGAAAACGAACTGCGATTGGTGACATTAAAACTATAAAAATATATATATATATATATCGCAACAATCAAATGTATCAATAACATTTGTTATAATATAACATGATTTTCCGAGGGAATTTCGCAACGATTATCATTACAAAATCCTACGATCACATGATCGATATTATGACTAACGTTTCCTGAGGACATTCATGCGATATTCAAATATTAATGAAAAACCTGGTATATGAGGTTTTCACGTGTGGTTTGAGCGAGTATTGCGTGACAATGTCTCGGCGCTTCAGGGCGTCTGCATCAGGTTCAAAACTCGTGTCCGAGCTTGACGATGCGATATAACACATATAGCGTCTCTAGCGATTACAAAACTCCGCGGGCGAGCATAAAAAGCCTAGGCAATGGAAGCAGAGCCACCAAAAGAGAGAATGGAAGCCAACGATGTGAATGCTCCAACCCTGGATCACAATGTTATTTAACAACGAGACCGTATTTTTCAGGAAAATGTATCGCCCGCGCGATATGCGATAATGTCGGAAAATACATATGGCAAAAGCATCGACAAGGAGTGAGAGATACCTGGGGACGCCCTTCACATAGCTCGCGGCCACGAGAACTGTAGAATGCTATATATACTATATCGATATACATATTCTACTGTTAAAATATGCATTATTGTACCGCATATAAAGAGCAGAGCTGAATGAACGCCGAGAAGTAAAATGACGATGTAAAAACGTCCAACGATACTGAGAACCAATGAATCTCAAGAAGAATATGGAAATTGTAGTACACTACCACTTCCACTGAATTCACCCGAGGTACAAAACTTGTTTTCCTGTATAATTGATCGGAAAATTATTTAACATTAATGTTATATTTACGGAAAATGTATTGAAAAAATATTTAATCGTGAATGTGATCAAACCGTGAGAAGTCTTAATTCGAAAAATGATGCACAACGTGTATGCAAACATATACCGTTACATAATTATATGTTTCACGAGAGGATATTGTATATTGTATAATTTGTTTATTTGTATATATTATAACAGCAGCTTGCCGAGTTCTTATATGTATAATATATATATAGACCTCATGTGGAGAAGTGTTAGATTAGATCCCCGGATCTCAATAAGAAAGAAGCTTCTTACCAATATGACAGCTCATTGTATCGACGATCGACCGATATTTAGATGAATGCATTTACGAACTCCAAGAAAGAGTTCAAGACTCTTGCTTCCAGGGGATGAAATGCTTGAACTGCTACATTACTATATCTATAGATATACAACAGACATTTGGGACTTTTCCAGAGAGCGCAAATAGAGGGTAGAAGTTGAGCTTTAGCTGGAACGATGAGGCTCCGCATCTGTGTAGAACAGCTAGATTGGACGATGACGAAAAAAGCTTCCGACAAAAAATGTAGAATTGAGTACGTTTTTGCCCTTTATCGCGGATCGTTTGTAAGTTTTCCTTCATGACCAAAAACTTTCGGCAGGAGGAGTTTTCTACATCCCATCATATACATCAGCCATTCGTAATACTAACTATGGCATGTTTTCAGTGAACGCGTAACAGGGGGATCAAAGTACACCCACTGGTGAATACGAAAAAAATAGAGACAAGGGCTCAGAGGCTGGCCACCGCGCGCTAATCGCGACAGTTCCCGATAGCACTGGCATGCAACCGAGTGAACCAAATTCCAAGCTATTACACACAGTGCGTAGCATTAATTTCTACGAAAAAAAAAACTTTTTTTCTGGTGATTCCCTCAATGCATCTTTATCCGATGGTGTGACCTTGCCGGGATGTCCGGGCGCGCTATGCACGCCGCTAATAGGCGAATTCCTTCGAAAATATGGAAACTAGCCTGTAAAAGTATACTCACTAGGGTGGTCGTTAAATGGAAGATCATGTTGGATGGTCATAAATCGGCTCCAAAGGTAGAAAAAATTTCTTTCTAATTTTTTCAAATTTTCATTTTCAGCCCTCAGTCTCCCTGCAGATCGTGTATTCCACATGAGTCGTGGGTGTTTTGATTTAGTATATTATTTTTTTAGTCATTTTTGAAGCTATATAACGTCGTATTTTATACTTTTTTAAATCTTCCTTGAATTTCGAATCGTCGTTATTTTCGATTGTATAGGAAGAAAATGTGTGGGGAATTCTATTCTAGTGCTCAAGAATGAAGTACAAATTTTCGATAATTTTTTTTTTTTTTTAGGAAAATATTTTGAAAAATCAATAATCAATGGTAAAAAAATTTCAGAATAATCTGGAAGCTTGAAACTTGAAAAGTTTCAAGGAATATTAAAAAAAAAGTTGACCATACAGAATAAAAATTGTTTTATAATCGTTTGTTTTTTGCATCAGGATATGTTTTCAGATATTCAGAGACAATTTGCAACACGCACATTTTTTGGTCTTTGTTTCTCGTCAAAAGATCGTTGTGTTCAGAAAACATATGAACCTCTCATTTTGCCAAGTCATTTATCACCTTCAAATGTTTCACAACACTCAAGCCTTGTTGATAATTTGCATTCTGGTCCCAAGGAGCTGGATCTATCTTCGAAAATTCGTCATCAATTTCAAATCTGAACAAGAAATTTCTTGATTGAGGGGTAGTAAAGTAAAAATGTTGACATTCATAATTATATTGCATAAAAAATAAAAAAAAACTTAAAAATCCGGAGAATAAAAAATCAATATCTCGAAAACGTCGAAGATATCGGATTTTTTCGAGGGACTTTTTTTTTGACGAGTTCTACCTGATATGAACATAAAATTATATTAATAAGCAAGCCTCGGTGTTTCATATTGAAAAAATCGAATTTCCTCGATTTTTTAGAATTAAAATCGATTTTTAACAACTTTGCGCACTGTCCATGAGCGAGACCCCAGAAATCGTAAAATTCTCTATTTTTCTAATTAAGAAGAAAATCACGGGCCAGCAGGGAGATTCAGAGCTCGAAATGAAGAAAAAAAATTAGAGATTTGTTTCTTTTTTATATTTAAAGCCAATCTACAACCATCCAACATTGAAATTAAAAAAAAAAAAAAACATTCAACGACCACCCGAATACTCACATATATGAACCGAGCCATGTACCCTCGTAGCTTCGAGGACAGAGTTCTTTAGCAGAATGGTAATAGCCGAGGGGAGACCAACGTTAGCATCATCGCCGTGAGGGTAAATGGTTGGGAGCCTGTGAGCTCCTGCCACTAGAGGGAGAATGAAATGTGTGGAATTGCAAGGGTTGATACAGCTGATACAAATATGTATCAAAGGAGTTTGGGCTTGCTAACGGGGATATAGACGAGAGGAGAAGTTTGGCAGACGTCCAGGTTCGATACATCTACAGGGCCTCCAACATCCGATACGGCTTTCGCCCTGAGGGAGTAGCATCGAAGCTCCTCATTCCTCTGAGTTTGGCCTAGTCGTTGAGCCTTCACTCTGACTTTCCCTACTGTAGAGGTCTATATGGCAGCGAGATACTACCGCGTGTATATACTACTATAATTTCTCTAGTTCTTCCACTATTCGTGCACCTATTTTAGTCTGGTATGTAGCAACTAACACAATTACGATATAGGTGAACCTACGAACACGACATTGGTTTATCCTCTACAGTTGCAACTATCATTGCCTGAGCGGAGTTGCCGTGTGTGTTTGGAAAACCGACAGCCTTCTCCACATTTTAGAAAATATATATGTGTAAGCCATATGAGCTACAAACATACTCGTATACATGGATAATTGGGAAATTACCTGCAGGTTTATCTGCCGAGCACGTTACTATAATAGTAGAAATTATACTATGACGTCTCGTTCTCGATGATTATGTGTAGTAGCGTCAGCTATGCTCATATCCACAACGTTTAGAGTGTTTTAAAATTCCCGCCTTAGCACGGCCTGTGCCTGGTGATGGCGCTGTCTGTCCTATATCCTCATATTGTTTCGTTGTGCTCAACAAATTCACACACGAATAGAGTCTCGTTCAATAATTAATCTTATAAATTATTGAAGAACAAACCACAATGGGAAAGGATAAAAAACGCAAGCGTTCTCGATCGCCTTCGAGAGAGCGGAAAAAAGGCGACGCAAAAACCGAAGCAGAAATACAAAAAATGAAACTGGAGATACATAACCTCACAAAATTGATGACAGATTTTATTTCGCAGAGACGCGAAGAAGATCGAGCGGAGAAACCTTCAATGGATGAGGACACAGGTAAATAATAATAATAAGAAATTAATCTGTTTTTTCCATACGAAAAACAGAGAGCAAGTTCCATACGAACCTTGCCTCCCAACAAGGGTAAAGAACAATTAGTTCATTATGCTCCACACGAGCAGGCAATTATATGCGAAATAAATATATATATAAATATATATTTTAGAGCACGCAAATAAAGAAAACGCCCATCAGGACGAGAATCGAGTGAAAGAAAAAGACTCTCAAAAAGAGAGCTGTGTCGAAGTTCCGATCGATGATGAAATTCTCGATCTTCTGGGAGACGATCCAAATGCAGTCCAGGGCGGGGCAATCAAGTTACACCCAGAGATAAAGAATCGCTGGGAAGCTTGGATGAAAGAAGGGCTTTCTGAAGACAATAGAAAAAGTCTGACGAAAAAATATTCTCGCAAAGGCGACTTATATGCAGAACCCCCTAAAGTTAACCTAGAAATTAGCGCAGCAATGACGGACATTGCAAAAAAGAGAGACGATCATTTTGCCCAGACACAGGAATGTGTTGGCACTGCCATCGTATCGCTGGGGGCAGCGGTCTCTCTCTTAATCGACGACTCCGGAAACGAAGTCGATCAGATAAAACTCATCGAACTTCTGTGTGACACGGGAAAACTATTGGCAGATGTATTTCATCAACAGTCCGTGGGGAGAAAATCGTTCATCACGCCGATGTTGAAAAAGAGCGTTAAGCCAGTTGTGGAGTCTACTCACTCGGATGAATGGCTTTACGGACATAAATTAGCCGACCAAATCAAAGAGGTAAAAACGATCGAAGCGGCATGCCAAAACCTCAAGGCCCCTGATAAAAAGCTAACCTACAAGACGCAAAGTCAGGGAAACTGGAGAGGCCCGTCTGCTCAATACAGACAGACGGGCGGATACCAGAGAAAACAATTCGTTCGATTCAAACAGAGGGCCCCATTCCGATCGACTCAGTCGAGTCGAGACAGGAACCGATCGACGAAGGAGCCACCAAAGAAATAGAAGAGGTAAAAAATATCGCAGGAAGATTGAGCCTGCTCGTTAATGAGTGGAAAAACATCACGAGCGATCATTTTATTATAAATTGTATAACGGGATACAAAATTCCGTTTGAAAAAACCCCGTACCAAATCAGATTTCCTGAACAGCGAAAATTGAATGATAGAGAGCTCGAGTCATTAGAAGTCGAAATTGAAAAATTATTACAGAAAAACGCAATTGAAAAATGCGAAGATTGCGACGAACAATTTGTGTCCCCAATCTTTTTAGTTCCCAAACCGGATGGCTCAAATCGATTTATATTAAATTTAAAGCAATTAAATAAGTTCATTAAAGCACCTCACTTTAAAATGGAGGACATTCGGTCTGTTAAAAATTTAATAACTCCTAACGCATTTATGGCATCGCTCGATCTCAAAGATGCATATTTTTTAATACCCGTACACGAGGGAGATCGTAAATATTTAAGATTCATTTTCAAAGGGAAAATTTATCAATTCCGGTGCTTACCATTTGGCTTGTCTACAAGCCCGTACGTCTTCACAAAAGTGATGAAACCCGTAATGAATGTGCTGAGAAGTAAGGGTTTTCTGTCAACTATATACCTAGATGATATGCTGTGCATAGGAAAAAATTTCCGAAATTGTCAGGAAAACGTGATGGAGTCAAAAAAGTTATTAGAAAAACTGGGATTTGTTATAAACAAAAAGAAAAGCTCACTAGTCCCATCACAAAAATGTAAATTTTTGGGATTTATCATTAATTCAACGGACTATACAATAGAACTAACAGATAGAAAAAAAGAGCAGATTAAAAAGCTACTCAAAAATTTTACAGTGGGAACGCAATGTAAAATTAGAAATTTTGCACATTTTTTGGGAGTACTAAACGCAGCGTGTCCTGCAGTTGCATACGGAACTGTTTATTGTAAAAGACTGGAACGGGAAAAATTTCTTACATTAATAATTAACGACCAAAATTACGAGGCCCGTATGATCATGAGCAATAAGCTCAAAGAGGATTTAGTATGGTGGAAAATAAATAGCCAAGTCGGGGTAAATCCAATAAGAACGGGTAACTACAAAATGGAAATTTTTTCAGACGCTTCTCTGACGGGTTGGGGGGCTCACTGTAATGAACAATCGGCAAACGGCTGGTGGAATAATGAAGAAAAAAAGCGCCATATTAACTATCTAGAACTCTTAGCCGCTTTTCTCGCCCTCAAGAGTTTTGCATGTCAGTTACACGATTGCGAGGTTTTACTCAGGTTGGATAATACCACAGCGATAGCGTATGTAAATAAATTTGGAGGTGTGCAATTCCCAATTCTGAGCGAACTCGCACGCCAGATCTGGGCATGGTGCGAAGAAAGAAAAATTTGGTTACACGCTTCCTATATCGCATCGAAAGAAAATGTTTATGCCGACACTGCCTCACGAATCACAAACACAGATACAGAGTGGGAACTGTCGCAAGAGGCGTTCGAAAAAATTAATAAAAAGTTCGGGCCATTCAGTATTGATTTATTTGCTACAGATGCAAACAAAAAAGTAAAAAAATTTTGTTCGAGGTTCCCGAATCCAAATGTGTTTAGGGTTGATGCATTCACGGTATCATGGGCAAATGAAAAACCATACGCATTTCCGCCTTTCGCTTTAATTCTACCGACTCTCAAAAAATTTATTGCCGATAAGGCTGAAGGCGTTGTGTTGGTACCATATTGGCCGACTCAATCATGGTACCCGCTATTCAATTCACTGCTGAGGAAGTCTCCGATTGTTTTTAATCCGAGTAATAAACTATTGTTATCCCCCTGCAGGGAGAGGTCTCACCCATTAGCAAGGACACTTTCGTTGATGGCCGGGGAATTGTCAGGCAAGCTTTTATAAAGAAGGGACTGGCGGAAGAAGCAGCTAATATAATGATCAATTCACTCGCTGAATCGACAATGAGGCAATACGAATCATCGCTTAAACAGTGGTGGATATTTACCAAGGCAAATAACTACGACGTATTTCACACGGATAAGTTTAAAATAATCGAGTTTTTGACAAAACGCTTCAAAGAGGGAGCAGAATATGGGACGTTAAACTCCGACAGAGCTGCGATTACGTTAATAACGTCAGAAAACTTCTCAAGAGACGCAATGATAAGCCGCTTTATGCGTGGCGTGTTTAGACAAAGACCAACGAAGGCAAAATATTCAACGACATGGGATATCGATCCAGTTCTAGATTATATTGAGGATCTGCCGTCGGGAGATGCTACAAATTTAAAAGATCTCTCAGAAAAAACGATCTTATTATTGCTCTTAACAACAGCGCATCGCTTACAAACAATGGCGCTAATCGACATACGCAATATAAAAGAAACAAAAACAGGCATTGAAATAAAAATTCCGGAGCTGATCAAAACGTCAAAACCTGGGAAATATCAGCCCAATTTCATGTTACCATTTTTTGAAGAAAGAAAAGATATATGTGCAGCAAGAGCAGTACTACAATATGTAGAACGTACAAAAAATATTAGAGGGAAACATACCAATTTATTCATCTCGATAGTTAAGCCACACAAACCTGTGACGGCACAGACTTTATCCCATTGGGTAAAATCTATTTTAAAAAAAGCAGGGATTGACACGAGTACTTTTTCAGCCTATAGTGCAAAACATGCGACCATTTCGAGAGCAATAAGTAAGGGTATTAGCATCGACACAATTAAACGTGTAGCCGGATGGTCAGAAAAATCGAAAACCTTTGCTCGATTTTATAACAGGCCAATAGAAAACAGAAATGAAGAATTCGCTCTGTCAATTTTGAGTTCATAAAATTTTGTGCCGATTGTATCATTGAAAAATAAAAATTTTTTCTTTTCTTTTATCCCAGGCTCTAAAAATCTACACATAATCATCGAGAACGAGACGTCATAGTATAATTGTACGATCAAACGAGCCCGCCGAAGGCGGGCGAAGTTCGATCGAGATTATACGAAGACGTCTCGTTCGAAGATGATTATCTCCCACCCAAATATCTTAGCCCAAAGTACCCATAATCATCTTAAAAAAAAAAAAAAAAAATTCAAAGAAAATCAGGTCTCTAAACTATATGAGGATATAGGACAGACAGCGCCATCACCAGGCACAGGCCGTGCTAAGGCGGGAATTTTAAAACACTCTAAACGTTGTGGATATGAGCATAGCTGACGCTACTACACATAATCATCTTCGAACGAGACGTCTTCGTATAATCTCGATCGAACTTCGCCCGCCTTCGGCGGGCTCGTTTGATCGTACAATTATATCAGACTATTTGTACAAATTGCCACCACCAATTTCGTGAGTCATTCGTTAACTGTCATTATGGCAGTTGGAGAGAAGCGCCTGTATTATTAGTTCTTGGGTTATGCTGCTCATTTATCGGGATCGAATCCATATCGAAAGCGTGGAGGCTTGGGAAGAGAAGTGGGGATACAGAATGCGATCTAGAGAGAGAGAGAGAGAGAGAGAGAAAGAGAGAGAGAGAGAGAGAACGAGAGAGGCGGAGAAAGGCTAAAACGTTTGTGATAGATTTCAGAGCAAACAATTTAGGCAGAGCTACCGGATGTGTGCCTTAGGGAGCACGCACTTGATAATTTAGAGAATACAAATAATCTTCATTGCTTGTGTATAGTGTAGCAGTAGTAAGTAAACAATTCGTGCTATGTATCGGATTTTAGAAACTCCGCTAATCGATGACGCTACGGGCCAACGTGTAAGAAAGAGAGAGAGAGAGAGAGAGAGAGAGACGAGTGCGGCGTTCCCTAGGAAGCTTGGAACAGCTTGCAAGGCTTGCAAGCTTAGCTCTCCTTTGGAATTCGTTGCATCGCTAAAAAAAAGAAAGGAAAAAGCGCGTGCTAGCCATATTTCTTCAATGGAATGCGCCCGTAGTCAGACACCCGTGTATCTGGGTCGCTGTGTGTGGAGCCGCAAGAGAGCACAACCTGTATGTATTCCAGTACTATCAGGTCGCCGATAAAGTTGCTTATTAAAATTTTGCAGTGTAACGGCAAAAAGTTCGCGACTCTGCAAAAAGAGAGAGAGAGAAAGAGAGAGAGAGAGAGAGAGAGAAAACGGAAAAGAGGAAATGAGGATCGGGGTTAGAGCTATAAAGCTTGCGAACTCCAGTGACCGCGTAGCCAGGAATGTGGTACCCTCGGAATATATACTATGCATATATACTGTAGATTATACGTGCAAGCCATGAAATAAAAAAATCGAGGACCTTCTCTCACAACTAGGTCCGATAGTATATTCAGCATTTTCGAATTTTTTTTCTTCCATCTCGCATATACCGGGAATTTAAATCGAACAGGATCGAAACGGGAAGAGTCTCGAGAGTTGAGAATACTGCAAAGAGTTTGAAAGATTTTTTTTTTTTCTTCATCTCTGGTATACAGGTTCTTTACGAAAGATTCCGGGATAAATTCCTCGGAGCGATGGCAAGAGAAGCATGGCTATTGCGTGTTTATCGTGTGAAATCAATTCGGGTTGACGCATGATGCTGATCCGCAGCTACAGTGAAATTGGCGGGTGCTTGCCAAGTGCACCCTCTGGCTATAAAGCGTAAAATGCATCAACAGAATACGTGCATGTTCATCCGCTGAAGAGGCATTGCATGTTTGACTCGATTTCGCTATGCATTTAATATATATGTGTTCCAAAAAAAAATAAATTTGGATTTTTCATGCTCCCACCCCTCAAAACTTGAGTTTTGATAGAAAAAAACATCCTCGCGAAGAGAGAGTTCTGTATAGCCTAAGTGGAAGCCGCCGCTCATTGGACGTTTCTATAATTATAACAGCCAATTATTATCGTCTATGTCGAACTTTTATTTGAAAGGAAAAATTTGAGACCATGCGGAATGTACTTCGAATTGATAAAAAAAATTTCATTAAATATATTTTTGTTTATTCCTAATTTCTAATTGTTTTATAAAAAATTCTGAACAATTTTAAGTTGAACAACTTTTTCTGACACCATCGTGTTCTAAATGAAAATTGTGATTGATTTTATTCATAACAATAGTTTTGCGATTTAAAATTGTTTATTAATTGTCATAAACAATTCGTATTCAGTGAATTTTTTTTTTCGTGATAAGGTTTCTTCTTGACTCAAATACTTACTCCATGGTTCTTTATTATCTTACTGAAATAGGAAATCATCAGTCTCAGGGAAGATGGTATATAAGCAAATTTATTCACCTTTAAAAATTTTTCCGCCGACTTTATGCAAAAAAAAATGCAAAATGTCATTTATTTATTTATTTTCGGTAAAGATTGATGCCAACGATGCCTTTTTACACGTAGCATACGTCTTTCGGTGGAAAGCAGCGACCAAAAGTATATATTGCGCTTGAACTCTATCCTTAGTTCATAATGAATTAAATTCCGCGCACAAAGCAACTTTTTGTTCAGCAATATCGTTTACAACTTTGAAATCATTGAAGGCTCTTTTTATTTAAAACACAATCCCCATGGTCTCAAATTTTTCCTTCCAAAAAGTTCGTCATAGACGTTAATAAAATTGGCTGTTATAAATAGGAAGTCTAATGAGCGGCAGCTTCCACTTAAGCTACAGAGCTCCGTCTTCGTGAGGATGTTTTTTTTTTCATCAAAACTCGAGTTTTGAGGGGTGGAGCATGAAAATCAATTTTTTTTTTTAAACTCCCTCATATAGGGGAGACCGGGGCAAAGTGGCCAGCGGGGCAAAGTGGCCACCTCAGCTGAAAATCGGGCAAAATTTTTTTTTTCTGCAAAACGACTTTTCACAGTTTATCGACGTTGTTCCGACCACAAAGTTCCCTAAACCAGTCAAAATTGTGCATTTGAAAAAAAAAAAAAAAATTCAATGCAAATTCTTTTTTCTCGCAATTTTTTGACTGATTTTCTTTAATTTATAAATCTCACCCTTAATCCATGAACCAGTCCATTGACATATGCATATAGCATAATTATAACGCGTACCAATCATAGCAAACGTGCTGTTAGGAATCTCAGTTAAAAAGCTGTGCTGTCCCCGCTAGAAGGCAGCTCGCAATTGTCTTCCTCGTCTTGCTCCGACTTGGAAATATTACTCGCAAAAAACGCGCAAAATAAAGGACGTCAAAAGCTTTTTCACTGTCTCCGCCTAAGATCATTCCCAAGCCGACCACAGAAAAATACAAATGCCGAACCAACAGGCAGAGAGGAAAAACCAAAGTTTTAACTGGATCACCGTATCGCAGCGGTTGATTGAAAAGAGGCAGTTAGGAACGAGGGAAAAGGCAGTGAGGAAGAAAGGAAAACGTCTAGAATCGACGAAAAATGCGGATGCCCTATGCATCTTCTGCGACGAATTATATTCAGAATCCACTGAATCTTGGATTCAGTGCATTAGCTGCTTGGGCTGCTCCCATTATTCATGCGCTGGAGCTGATGAGGGTGATAGTTTGACTTACACATGTGAATTTTGCGATATTGAATAAGTATCGCTTCGACTGCACATGGAGTCGTTTTGATCCCACTTTTTTTTCAATTGATTGTAATCCCACTTGATTGATCTCCCACTTTGAATAAATGTTTGGGCACTTAATTTTTGTTTTTCTTAAAAAATGAATTTTGGGCCATGAAATAAGGATCATTAACTACAAAAAACGTCTCTACAAAAATAAACAAAAAAATGCTTATTTACCCAAATATAACGATCTGAAAAACGTCTGGGCTCCGATCGACGGCATATGCAATCGGAGGTTCGTAGCGGAAGTGTGCAGTCGAAGGGTTAGAATACACAATAAATGTTAATAAGCGTGAAATAAAAAAAAAATATATCCATTTTTTTAGGAAACTCTTGGCTAAAAAATAAATTTGAAAAGGTAAAATAATTCACAATATACATAATGATGAAACTTGCAGAATATTCATTTTGATGACCGTACTGAAAATAATCTATACATTTTTATAATAAATTTGGTAAAAAGTTTCATCGTTATTTTGCAAGCATATTTCACGGATTTTAAATTTATTTTGCAGTAGGGAATTTTTTATCGAAAGATTTTTTTTTTCCGAACGGTATACTTAATCCGCGATAAAATACTTTTCATGCTCACATAATAAGTGAAGCAGCAGTAACGCGTAGAGCGATGTGAGACGTTTTTTTGACCGATTTTTCGTCCATCAGCTTCGTTAGGAAACTTTCCATCATAAGGACACGCTT
The DNA here is from genome assembly GCA_963564615.1 of Rhorus exstirpatorius. Lineage (NCBI taxonomy): Eukaryota > Metazoa > Arthropoda > Insecta > Hymenoptera > Ichneumonidae > Rhorus > Rhorus exstirpatorius. The sequence continues at coordinate 31,235,054 of OY751317.1, forward strand.
TGCAAGGACCGTATCTATATACTAACGTATTATATATATGCAGTATATAATTACTGACAAGCGCATGAGAACCAGTGAAATGCAAAAATTGACAAGAGTATAAGTGCTGCTCTCGAGAGATAACGAGAGTGACTCTTGCCGACTCGAGATATATAGAGATAGACAGAGCAGGAAACGATGACTTTGCGAAAGAGGGTGTGCGAGGAAATTAGTGGAATGTTGGAATATGCGGAAACTAATAAGAGTAAAAGAGTCGGAAAACGTGAAGAATTCAGAGTAGAGGACCGAGAGAGAGAGAGAGAGAGAGAGAGGGAGAGATCTCGAATACAGCAGAGAGAGTGAAATGCAAGACGTATAAGGTGTAGAAATGTATGTACCGGTAAATCATGCATATATATACGTATATATATATATATATATAATGCAAAAGTCAACGCTGAACATGTCGTTGTAATGAATCGCTCCCCAGGCATGTTACCCTAACCATGAACCGAGCTCGTCTCTCGTCCCGCACTAACAACTACGTCAGGGATATACGCTCATCATATAAACTCGTTGGTTCAATTCAGCCGTTGGCAACGTATACCCTTCCGCTTATTACAAGCCGTTGTAATCCCAGTTCCTCCGCACCATTACCAATGCTAAGCATCAACGAGACCTCGACTCATGCGAATGAACCCAGCAGAGTCTCGGTTATCCTCGTTTCGTTTGTGTGCATGTATTATATATACATGCATTGTGTCCCTTCACTTCACTCTGGGTGAGTACAGCACACATACATTTCCGCATACCGAAACTGGACGAAAAAGCTTTCAGCTTGTTTGGTAACGGTTACGCTTGGTTTACCGCCACGAAGACACGCCAAACGTCGTATATAATGTTGAATGTATACGTATATGCGAGCATCAATGTGTATGAATTGCCCTGATAATAAATTAAGACGATTCAATTATAGTGGATTTCTGCTACAACCATTTGCAATGAAACGTTGCAGAAGCATCACCACCGCAGTACTCTGGCAATATTTCATTGACATTCTCGCTGAGTGCTTTGGTCGTAATAGAGGCAAACTCTGTTCCACGGGCGGTTGGCAAACTCGTTACAACGAAGCGTTGAATGATGTCGGTGATCAATGCACTATTTGATTAAAAAGAAAAGAACCAAATAAATTTTGAGTGTTTTTTTTTTGTTAAATTTTTTATTTTGTTTTATGAGTGACCGAAATTTTTGTCTACTCGATAATTGCAATAAATTTCTGCATCACGGTCTCATTATATTTGTTCAGTGTTCTGGCACAGTGTGGCTGAAACTGTGCCAGCGAATGAAATATTGTCATCTTCAATTGCATCAGGTTACTTTTAGTATGTACGAAGTTAATGAATTCCGACCGTCTCAGCACATGTAATATTTTAACATTTTCTAGAGTGAGAAAATATATTTTTCCAATAGTAGCTCATTTTGCCCCAAAATCCTCTATGTAATATAATGATGGGGTATTATGTGACCATTGAAATTATGTATCACGTGGCATTTATTTTACGTCACCCTGTAATCATATAATATACCGTCGGAAAGAACCATGTCTATACCCAGGCTTACGTCCTACTCGAATTCCAAAGACCTCTCTTTCTCTTCCACTACAGGATACAGGTCCCTTGACATCTCAGGATCCCAAAGGGATTTCATGCAGTTCCCTTTAATCCGGGTTAAAAGCCAGGGGGGTCACATTGGTGCGAGAGAATTGCTAGAAGTGGGAATGCCAATGAGAAACTCACAATACCTTCGTATGCGTATACATATAGCGTCACCGTAACATGGCTTTCGTGATGCAACTATCGGGAACGGTGCTGCCATACGATTACACCGGAATAAGCGTCTCCAGATTGCGAGATCTCTATCGATCATGAAACCCCGCTTAATCTCGACTATTCCGGCGAGTCGTTCTGCATTGTTTGAATAAACCTTAAAACTTCTCTCGTGATATGCAATATGTACAACGATATACACACTCACAGTCGTACCAATCGTGTGGGCTATTGAATTTTCGTGATTAATATCATATGAAAGTCAAAATCAACGATTTTCCGATCTTCAAAACATTTCGAAACATTTATTCAAAACTTCCGATCTTGCATCATTTAGTAGCTCATTGAAAGGATAATTAATGAATCAATTTATTAATGAATGAGTTAATGAATTACTTAATTAATTAATTAGTTAATTAGTTAATTAATTACTTAATTAATTAACATTTGAGCAAACATTTTTTGGCAATATGACTTTGGTCACCAGAAAGTTAAAATTTTCATGAATCAATTTATTAATGAATGAGTTAATGAATTACTTAATTAATTAATTAGTTAATTAGTTAATTAATTACTTAATTAATTAACATTTGAGCAAACATTTTTTGGCAATATGACTTTGGTCACCAGAAAGTTAAAATTTTCAAATAAATTCGAACTAATAATTGCAACTGTTTGTCTCAAATTTTCGTTAAAAATAACAAAAAAATAATGTAAGATTTTTTTTCCATTTTTTCCATTTTATTTTGAAAAGTATTGATCTCAGAGAAAAATGTTTTCCATAAAAGTTGTAGCTTATGGAAAGATTTATATTTTATGTCATATACATTTTTTTTCTAAAACCATTCCCCTTCGAGAAAAATGGGACATTTAGTTGAAATGATTTTTTTTCGTTGTCTGTATTCGTCGAATTCAACGTGATAATATTCTTCATTTAAGCAATTTCACGTGACCACGCGCAACGGGAACCCTCTGGCGCTGTAAACCGCACATATGAATCGGAATATTGCGGAAAATGAGAGGGGATGGTTAGTGTCGCGTGGACAACGGAGAGTTAGAAGATGACAGTGAAACAGTAGGTGGGGATGAAGAGGCAGCGGTAGAGGTCCTATTATTTCCGTGGAATTAAACTATGCGGAAATGCTCATCAGATATATCTGAATCACTTTGTCGCTTCGTAGGGACGAGAGTGGTGGAGTGAAAGGGATACTTCAATTGTTCGTTTCACGAAACAAATCGGCCGTGAATAACTACCCGAGTTGTGTATGTATGTATATATATGTGCTGCTTATGTGTAGGGTGAACCCACTTTCAACCCTATTTCCCTCTTTTGACTTTTATCTCTCTCTTTTTTTTCTCATCGACTCTACGGAATTTTATGACCATGGGCCGAGTAAGTCGTCGTTGCGCAATAAAAAAAATGTTCTCTATACGGTTGCGAATATCTGTATATACGTATATATGTAGTGCAATCTACCCATAGCGATTAGAATTGTGTAAAAATATTTTATATCTTTGATTCTATGTACAAAATACATATGTCGCGCTCCATGTCAACTCGGCTACACCGTTTTTTTTGTCTCAAAAAATTATTGAGTATGGGCATTTCGAAGGACAATATATCCATGACATTTCACCAAAATTTCATCCCCCCGCGCGCTATTGTTGGTTCTCGAGATAATTATTAATGAATTCTCAATTTTGTAAAAATCGTAACTTTTTAACTGATGATGCTGATCGGATTTAAACGATTAAAAAAGAACATTTTTTATTTTTTTTTGCCCTTTTCGAAAAAAAATATGCCGTCATCGGTGAAAAGCTCATTAGACAGTTTTCGGGGTAATTTATCGAAAATCTTTTTTTCTACGAAAGGGCCACCCGGAATTCCACTCACTATTTTTTTCCTGATAGAGGGGGGACAATACGCAACTCCACAGGATTTTTTTCAAATGGAGGAGGGCATCAGTGAAGGAGAAAAATTGTTTTTTTTTTATCAATGTACCTCGAAAACTGTCTAATGAGCTTTTATCTGATGAAGGCATATTTTTTTTCGAAAAGGGCAAAAAAACAAAAAATATTCTTTTTTTAATCGTTTAAATCCAATCGGCAGTTAGAAAGTTAGGAATTTTACAAAATTGAGAATTCATTAATCATTAACTCGAAAACCAACAATAGAGTGGGATGAAATTTTAGTGAAATGTCATGGATACATTGTCCTTCGAAATGCCGACACTGAACAATTTTTTCCAGACCAAAAAAAAAACGGGGTGGCTGAGTTAACACGAAGCGCGACATATGTACCAATAAAGCCTGAACAGTCCCTATATCGAGGTACAATTCCCCGCTTTCTCTCTCTCTCTCTATCTCTCTCTGTATGCATATATAATATCTTTGATTGCAAATCTCAGTTTCATACACCTGTCACGTGCCGTGTTTCCGAGTAACCATTTTGGCGGCTTGGCAACACGGGGGCGATGACCGTTGGGGGTTAGCCGAAGCTGTCTCTAAAAATGCTTATATCCTATAATTGCAATATTTCCACATAGCACAGTTGGAATTCCGGTGCAACGTCCTGAGAGCGCGAGTCGATGCTCGCGCGTACAGGATTGTTAAATTGACAAAATTTGCCCCCGCTCTTTCACCTGGCGATCGAGAGAACGCCAGTTGAGCGAGCTGGGACAAATTAGTCTCCGGATGTACACGATAGCGTAAAGCTTGATTCCGGAGTAACTCCACAAATCGCTTCACATAGCGGCAATAATTCTCATGGTGTAGTTCCGCGATTCACACATAAAGTCGCCGTTTGTAAGTCGACAAGAATCGTATCGAAGCCTACGAGTTGCGCGCGTCGTGTTTATAAGTCGATTTGTGCTAGGTTTAAGGAATTACAATCAACCTCCGCCACGAACATTCTGTCGTGTAAATTTAAGTGTTCAATGTACGAGTGAGTCCAAGAGCTGCCAAGCAATCGAGGACAGAGTGTAAGGTGTGTAACGTGAGCGCAAGGAACTGCCGTGGTTGCCGCGTATGCCAACGACCGGGCCTGCACAGATAGGAGAGAGCGAGCATCGGTATACCACGGGAGAGCGAGCGAGTGAGGTAGCGTAAAGGTCGGCAGCCTATATTGTCAGCTGTGCCGATAACTGAGTGAGTAGCGTGTGTGTTTGTATGTATGATTGTGAGAGTTTGTTGTCTTGCGATTCAGCTATTCGTTCGAGTCCTTTTAAATTATGAACTGTTAACTTGTATTCTTGGAACCTTATATTTGGGTCTTTTCTAAATTCTGTTAATTAAATAAATATTGGACTCTTGATGGGAAAGAAGTTACTTACAATTAATTTATCCTGACCATAATTTCCTCTTCCAACTATCTAAAGGAACGGGCCCGTATGGGACGTTGTCGGAAAACTTATCCTAAACAAAATTAAATATAAACCCTTGTGTTTCGCACAAGGGATTTACTTTGTTAGTCGTGCAATAACGCCCTGCACGTCACACACCTTCAATATTTCCCGACGCATGCATGCACATTGTATTGGACCGTAAACCCTTTTTGCCCTACAGGCGAAAAATGCAGAGCAGGACATTTGAAAATAAAAGTTGCACAAAGCAACGAGAGTAGTGACGTTTTTTTTCCCCATAAAGGGAAATCCGACATTGAATACCAGCGCGGGCATGTACAGATTTTTTTGGTCAGGGATAGCGTTTTTTGTTTCGTTTTCAGTCCCGATACCTTGGGCAATTAAATTTTTGCATATTCTCAAATATCACCAACTTACTCGCGATGAAAAAAAGGAAAAATACATTGTTTTAATATCACAATGTTAAAAAAAACCTCACATTACGAAAAGATATTTTACCATTTTGGGAAAAATTAATTTTCGACAAAATTAATTGTACAAAATATTCCCCTTAGGGTTATCTCAACTTTCGCCGTCATTTGTAAACACAACTGCACGTATATAACTGATGCTTCACGAGACACAGCTTTGAGAGGAATAAAATATATTGTACCATGAGAGGGTAGTTACATATCTCGTTTTGGCTCAGGAACTCTCCGAATTCTCTGATTTTTCATCTATGGACAATAATCTAGAAACTCGTACTGCCTTTGAAGAGTATCGAGCTCAGAGGAACGTTTCTGGTAGAATTCTTGCTTTACTGTATACATACACGTATCGCTGCATGTATATGCGTGAATAAGTTCGTAGAACACATTCGAGGCTATAGTAGCTCACGGAGAGCTTTGTCGCGCGAAAACCAACCCTCTCATCCAGGATGGATTTTCACCGACACGAGCTCGAACGACCCATCGAATTGCTCGCGTCTATCCACTTTATTGAGATCAATGCTTATTGAAAACGTTTATCTCCCGCTTTCTCATACTCTAAGGTCCCTCATTCTATCTCTCCGTTTCCTTTCTGATTCCCGACCATCTCTCGGCGTAGAAGATTCCTCCCAGACTCGATCAGACGTTCTCCATCACTTATTCCTGCTGGATCTCTTTTCCTCTTCCTCTCACTCCCAGTCGGGTCATTGTTTTTTCTATCCCTTGCACCCGGGTGCGTGATAGTGCCAGACAAATTATTGCGGCTTACTTTAATTACCTTTCGCTTAATTTTTTATCTTCAATTGACTTTTCATCGCGTATTTTAGATGCTTAGAATGTGATTGTAAATAAACACAATGTCAATTGATGTCATGCGTCCGGAAATATTATAGGAAGATGAATATTATATCAGAAATATGATTGGGCGCATATTTGGAAGTAAACTTCATGACACTCTCGCTAAGCTCCCGCCGAGTTCTTTGTGATATACAGACAGTAGAATTACAAAATATCGTCAATATCTCCCATTGAAACTCGGGCAATTCGTGTTCTCTTCTTTTCCCCTACACCTTGTTCGGATTCAGTACGTATTTCTATCACCCAGAAGCAAGTGTCGCTTTCCCTCGGTTATAATTGCTCTCGTCCTTCGGCCCATTCGCGTTTCTCTCAACACTAAAGGAAATCTGGGCCTTTTTAATTAAACCCCTTTGAGTGTTTAGATCGACCCTCTTGAACGCCCAAAGCAGAGTAAACACCGTTATATATATATGTGTGTGTGTGTGTGTGTGTGTCCGTGTTTATGTATACATGTATACTCCACAACAAGAGCACGTCCTCGGCTCGGACGATAAACCTGCGTCGAAGTTACCATTAAGATTTTGATTGGTTATTGATCGCAGAGACTGGAGGCTGGGAACGACATGAACGTGAGAGGAAGAAAGAGGGAGAGAAGAAAAGACATTCAGTCTCTTCTGGGATGCGCGAAATCGACCATCATGGCACCTACAAATTTTACCGTTTTACGGTTTCTCTTTGTGTATATAGTAATCTACGTATTTCTCTATATCTTGTATTTGTCGGCCGGAATTTCTCACAATGCTGTCACCTCAAGATTTATGTGCCCTGGAACTAAATGAATAACGGACAGTGTATTCGCTATATTATATTAAACCAATCGCAGGTTAACCTCATTATTTCTGGGATAAACGCAATAACCAATTGAAAGTAAAGACAGTCAACCGGCAATAATGTTTCTAGGATAAAAATTAAGCCATCGAAGTTTTCCTCTGAACTCTCGAAACGTTCATTTGGGGGATAGTTTACTAGTAAATATATGTTTGTACAACAAGTATGTACCTACATCGCGAGTATGGGTTCTAATTTTTCCTCAAAATAGTTTAGCATGGACTATCTGGTACAAATATGCGATGTTTTCTCAACTGTTCTACATATGATATGTAATTCTTTAAATAAGGCTAAAAATTGGCGCCGATTCATGAAAATTTCAATAGCCGGTATTTTTTTCCCCTGATATCGTAGGAAGAGCCTAATCCTTTTGCTTCCCTCTATATAGTCAAGGTTTAATGCCCTTGTACTTATCTCAACAGTGGTGTCTGCAAAGAACGAAAGAGAGAGAGAGAGAGAGAGGCTCATATATGGAGCCAATACAGCTATAGAAATTGGAAAATTTCTCTGTGCACGAGAGAGTTTGAGCAAACCTATTCATGGAGAGCTTAGACGCAGAGCGAAAGTGGTTACAAAGGGTATAAAAGGATTGGGTTGATAAAGGTTGCAATTCCTAGCGCGCAACGCTTCGGCAAATAAGCTGACTCTCATTCGACTCTCGGAGCTCGCGAGATAGAAACGTTAGAATTTGCGAGCATACACATTTCGGGCTATTGATACTGCGAGCTATAACAGGAAGGTCGACCTCAGTCCAAATGGCCGAAAGGTGTTTCTTCCCTCGAATTTCTCTGCTATCTCTGTTTACCCATACCTCTTTACGTCTTTAGATTTCGTTCTCTTTGCTCGCTTTTTCCCGTTCACATCGCATCGAATTACTCGAGATAAGATAATCGATATGGTTTCTCAAGCGCGAGGACACAAAACAAGGAGAAGGGTAACTATGTCACAGATCGATTACTGAAGAATTTAAAAAAAAAGTTTATCATAGGAACAAGAATATATTTCAGTTTAACCTTTCAGTTATAGAAATATATTCAGTCAGAATATATTTCTTAATTCTCGACAATCAAATCATCATTCATCATTTTCTGTAATCGCTATTTCGTTATCGCTCGTTATATTTCTGATTTCTGAAAAACGCAACTGTAGAAAAGATCAGAGTCGCTTCGCGCAGGGGTTATGCGTTTTTTTATTCAATTTTTAACTTCGGAAAAAAGAAATTTTTACGTTTAATCACCCGATGTTAACGTATATGGTTCTCTTTATAAGCCTGTATGAATAAGCTTTCATATTTATCGCATGACGAATGAACTTTTCGATTGTTGTAATGGTATATGAGTAGTCCGTTTAGGTATTAAGTCACCCATGACTGCATTCAAGTGCATTCTAGATGTGGGAGGCCAAGTCCTTGATACGAAATAGCCCTGACTCTCAGACACATACAAATTCTCCAAAGACGTTGCGGATTGTATGTCAGCCGCAATCATCTATATACATACGCATGCATTTAGCATTAAACATACGTCCAGCTAGCAGACTCGCAGATCCTTGATACACAGCCAATGAAAGTACCGGAGTCTTTCTATAGCTCTTGAATCATCCAACGAATCCCATAAATAGTCTCGGCTCTGTTGCGAGGCGACGCAACGGGTAACTGATGTAATATGTACTCCCAAGCTCTCTTTGCCTATCTCCACTCCACGTCGACACTCCTTATATTCAGCTCTTTGGTCTGTGTATTGAATTTTCTCGGCCCTGCAGCTAAGGCGAGTCACGTAACTCCATATCGCACGAGGCTTACGAGTCAACATTGATCTTCATTATTATTTTTTTTTTTATCAAAGGTCTTTCAATCGTTTCCGATACAGCTATTCCACGTTCGATCGTACGATTAATTTGACTATACTCGAGTAACAAAAATGAATATATTCGATTGCAATAAAGCTCATCCGATTTATGTACTATAATATAATTACTAGGGTGATTCAAATAAAATCGATGTTTTTTTTTTTTCGTATAAATTTGATAGCTGTTAGTACTTGTCAAAAAAGTAACTCTCTCCAAATTTGAGCTCTTAAAAAAATTTTTTAGAGGTCGCGCAAGTGACTTTTTTATTTTTTTTTCGATCGGGGCTAACAATCACGATTTAAAAATTTCTATTTTTCCGTTCTGCATAAAAAAATATCAGTACCTGATGAAGCAGTGGTTGTCCCAAAATTTGGGCTCATAAAAAAAAAATTTAATGGCCGTGCATGTCACTTAAATTTATTATTTTCATTTTTCGCTGAAATTTGTAGCATAGATATTTTGATTTTTCATTGCTGCAGCAAAGGATGTTGGCACTTAAAATTTTTTTTTTATGAGCCCAAATTTTGGGACAACTACTGCTTCATCAGGTACTGATATTTTTCTATGCAGAACGGAAAAATAGAAATTTTTAAATCGTGATTGTTAGCCCCGATCGAAAAAAAAAATAAAAAAGTCACTTGCGCGACCTCTAAAAAATTTTTTTAAGAGCTCAAAATTTGGGCTCATAAAATTTTTTTTAAGAGCTCAAAATTTGAGCTCATAAAAAAAAAATTTTAAGTGCCAACATCCTTTGCTGCAGCAATGAAAAATCGAAATATCTATGCTACAAATTTCAGCGAAAAATGAAAAAAATAAATTTAAGTGACATGCACGGCCATTAAATTTTTTTTTTATGAGCCCAAATTTTGGGACAACCACTGCTTCATCAGGTACTGATATTTTTCTATGCAGAACGGAAAAATAGAAATTTTTAAATCGTGATTGTTAGCCCCGATCGAAAAAAAAAATAAAAAAGTCACTTGCGCGACCTCTAAAAAATTTTTTTAAGAGCTCAAAATTTGGGCTCATAAAATTTTTTTTAAGAGCTCAAAATTTGAGCTCATAAAAAAAAATTTTAAGTGCCAACATCCTTTGCTGCAGCAATGAAAAATCGAAATATCTATGCTACAAATTTCAGCGAAAAATGAAAAAAATAAATTTAAGTGACATGCACGGCCATTAAATTTTTTTTTTATGAGCCCAAATTTTGGGACAACCACTGCTTCATCAGGTACTGATATTTTTCTATGCAGAACGGAAAAATAGAAATTTTTAAATCGTGATTGTTAGCCCCGATCGAAAAAAAAAATAAAAAAGTCACTTGCGCGACCTCTAAAAAATTTTTTTAAGAGCTCAAAATTTGGGCTCATAAAATTTTTTTTAAGAGCTCAAAATTTGAGCTCATAAAAAAAAATTTTAAGTGCCAACATCCTTTGCTGCAGCAATGAAAAATCGAAATATCTATGCTACAAATTTCAGCGAAAAATGAAAAAAATAAATTTAAGTGACATGCACGGCCATTAAATTTTTTTTTTATGACCCCAAATTTTGGGACAACCACTGCTTCATCAGGTACTGATATTTTTCTATGCAGAACGGAAAAATAGAAATTTTTAAATCGTGATTGTTAGCCCTGATCGAAAAAAAAAATAAAAAAGTCACTTGCGCGACCTCTAAAAAATTTTTTTAAGAGCTCAAATTTGGAGAGAGTTACTTTTTTGACAAGTACTAACAGCTATCAAATTTATACGAAAAAAAAAAACATCGATTTTATTTGAATCACCCTAATAATTACACGATATGTCACCGGATATCTACTGAGACAAAAATTATGCAATTGACGTCTTGATAAGTTTTATTCAATTCAACTAATATTTCATAACTACGAGACAAAGGCATCGCAGTTTTAATGAGATCGTGGAAATGCTGAAAGTTTTTGGATTTTTTCAACCCTCAACGAGCAACGCGGTAAAACGACGGATACGGCGAGCAGCCATGTGAAGATAATGACTGAACGAGCTGTGTGCGAAAAGTCGCGATGAGAATGTATGAAATGGAAATATGAGGATCGAAAAAAAAGGTAGAATGATAGCTCAGGTATAATGCAGGATGGTCCGAGAGCATCTAACGACCGAATCGTTCGGATGGCTGAGGCTGTCGTTGCGAGAGATAGAGTACTATCGGAGAGAACGAGATATTGTTGCAAAAGAGCGAAGAATGAAACGGAAAAAGAATTAGAGGAAGCGAGCTGTATGCGGAGGACAGAATAAAAACGAGTGGTCCCATTACACGACTGAATACGTTCTTTGTTATCATTGTTAGTCTATCAGTTTCGGATAACCGCGTACCGATAGACAATGCGCATACAATGAACATTGGACAATGAGGTGCGTTTAAATTAAAACGAGTCGGCGTGCACGCTGATGCAGCCCCGATAGGGTTGATACGAATACGTCTCATATATGAATTTGGGCGTGGGTTGGACCGATATACGAAATAAAACGTTGCAAATAAAGAATCATTGCTATGTCAGTCGTTTTTTCCTACAGAATTGTATCCAAAAGTATATTCGGTAATATCATGATAAAGGTTTCGTGTAAATGGTGCATGGTTGATGGGCATTTTACGTTTACCGGTGTCGAGAATAGAGACTTGGTATATTTGGAGATATGTGTAGCTTTCGAAATAAAACGCAATGCTCATCAGCGTATGGAAGAACTAGGAGCGCCACGCAAAGTAACTGTCATTACGTGCCAGTACTCTATTGTGATACCTATGAGTACAAATTGCATTGTCCGTTATACTCAATGGATATTGATTGAACGTACTTTTTATTTATAAATTCGTGCGTATACAATCGTAAAATGATTTCCGATAGATTTTTCATGCTAATACTTATTTATCCCTGAATTTTATCTCTCCACATAAATTCTATGATTGATATAACGATGTTATATTCCGAGGGCGTTTCACGATAAATATGTGGCGAGGGCACATATCCATTTCGGATGTATATTGTATCGTGCATCAACGGATCTACGTGCATGCTGTTAAGGGACAAACGCTGTTGGAACATTGAGTTGTTAATCGACTCACGTAGGATAAGCCTAATCGAATCTACCCAAGCTTTGGTATACCCTTAACCACAGTCCGGTGGACCAAAAGTCTGCCTATCACGTTTTCACGGTGTGTGAGAGATCCTCGCTTCAGGGTCTCAACGTATATATTTTACTTTTCTCACACTTCCCTCGTCATTCTCCCTTCCTATCTTCCTCCTGTCTCCCATTCGTTTCTTTTCTCTCCAAGAACTTTGCGCACACTTTATCGAATCGCAAACTCCTCTCAAGAGTCTCAATATAGGTAATATCGAAAGCCGAACTATCCTCATGCTTTGTTCGCAACGTTGTCATTGGCGTCTCGTCTGTGTTGTCTGCCTCATTTTGTACGCATACTAACTTCAACGCGATTTATATGTGTTACATGTATTTGTATATACATGCAGTTTCAATCGGCGGTTCAACCTCACTTGGGCTTTTACTTCCAATCGTTGGCGCAAGCGAGACCAAGATTTATTCCTCGCTTTTGTCTGACTCGCCACTTCGACAAACTACTTTGCAGTCTGTCAACTCTTGAGTTTCCTCTCGTCTATGTCCTTCATCGGAAATTCACAATTTCATTAGATAATTAAGACGACGAGATGGAGCCGAGAAGTGGAGGTACGTGCTTCGAGGACAATCGATAGAGAGAAGTTATTTCTGTTATTGTATGGAATATTATGATTTTTTCGATGTAGTAACAATGTAGAATCAATTAAAATTTTTCGATTATTCATTTGATACAACAATTTTTCACTTTTACGATTACCGTGCGTGTAGTACATATACAGATAACTAAAATGAATAAGATACTTTTTTTTTAAACTTTATTATACCCGAACGAGTATTAGATTCGATCAGGGTGTCTGTGATATTTTTTTTTTATTTTTTATTTACACACTATGGCTCTTTCGATAGGTGTCCGTTTAGTCGTAACTTTACTTCAATGGAAATTCTTATTACCTAGCTATTTTTCATAAATCTAATCCATTTTATTTTTTAATTAATCGGTAAAAACGTGAGCAACGTTACGTTAAATGTAATTTGTTGATGCCTAAGACCTCCTAGAGGTTTATCCTCAGACCTTTTCCGCGAATGAGAGTTAAATCCAAAGAGCTTTCGCCTTCGGAGCAACAATCACGATTAAGTGGAGAGGGCTTTGTCGTAGAACGTCGGCCCTTTCGATGGGGACATTGTTTGCGTTAGTACCGCGCGGAATGCAAACTCCCTGGGAAGGTACACGAAGGTCGTGAAAGGGGAGTGACTCGAATCGATAAGCGATACTAACTTCATCGAGACGAAGTAGCGTATGTATAGAAGGAACAGTATAGATACGACGCGTATATATATATATATATATATATAGGCGATAACAAGAGAGTACGTTCCGTTTAACACGGTAAACTCGGAAAGCCCCGACGATGAGGCGTAGAGAGGACCCTCTCCGGGTACATTGAACAACTATATTTCGGATAATCGTGCATAATTTAGAGCTCGAGCGTGGAATAGCAATTGCGAAATCTCCATCAAACTTAAGCTAACAATTGTTCGCGATGATTTAGCATCTAGTCAAAGTTATACATACATATGTATAGATATACACACACACACACACACACACACACACATATATATATATATATGGGTGTGCGTGTGGGTGTGTGTAGTCTACTAGTAGATCTGTGAATTTGCGATCGCCAAGCATGCTGATACGTCAAATTCAATTTTACGTCAAACACTGCGATCATTACCGAAGCAGACGTTACGAATCTGAATTATTGCGCTTGTATACCTTTTCCCTCTCGTGCGTGTTTATCGTTGCGTGTTTTCAAACAAACGTTTTATCAAAACGTGTTTTCAAACAAAACGTTTATCAAAACGTGTTTTCGAGAAGATTGTCACGATAAAAAAAAAAAGTATCACACCTTAAGCGCTTATGAACAATTAAATTGTATTAAATGAACCGGACTGTTCGGCCACGTATTTGATGAATAATGTATCGTTCATTTTCGGAGTTATCAAGCCTAAATAAATAAATAAATATGTATATGTCCTGCACGGGAAAGAGGAAGAGAGAGAGAGAGAGAGAGAGAGAGAGAAAAAAGTTGACACTTCGGTTGGCGTTTGACAGACTGACATCCGTACGTGAAATACTCGAGAGACCGTGAACGGACATATCAATCAATGACAATTAAAACTGTCTATCATATAATCCGCAAACCTCGCTCGAAGCATCACGCAGACTTAACGAGTGATTCCTTGATGAATTTTCCGTTCAACCAATCGATATGTATAAATAAATCTCATAAAAACCGTCAAGCCTGCACAACTCGTGGTTCTTTATTTTCTTGTACCATCTGGATACGTTCACACTGAAGAGGCATACGTATTTTTCATTTGTTTTCTAATCGTTTGTAACGCCAGTGGGTAGACAACAGGAGCTCATAGTTAACAATATTTTTTTTTTTTTATTATTTTTTTAAGCTCAATTGATATTGTATCATTATTGTAGAGCTGAGGGTTCAGTTCATCGGACTAGTTTTTTTTTTAATGATTCCCGTCTCAAGTTTTTCTTGTTGAACAATAAAGAAAATTTTAACAAGGTTTGTTCAAAAATTCCGACAAAAAATCAATAGTTCACTATAGCTGAACGGGTGCGTTTGAACATTAAAAATAATTCACACGTATATCTCCTGTATGGATGTTGACGTATCCGAAGTTGTGAAAAAAATGAAGACCGTGAGAGCCACAAGTGTGGCGGTTTTCTGAAGAATCACTGATATTATACATTTTTAATTCACTTATGAAACTATTCGACATCGCTGGACACGACGCGACGGTCAAAAAGCTACCCTCCACATTATAATGGCTTTATCCTTTGTATAATGGAATGAAATTGTGAAACCATACAATTTGATTCTGTTGAAACATCCTAAATATTTTGTAAAAAAAAAAAACTTACCAGAAGTTCTCTCATTATGGCACCTGGATATGTAGGTACTAGCTTTGCGTGATTAAGTTAGATTGGTCAGTCCAAAAGTTTTGCAACCCTAAACCGCTCGTTAACGCCAATTCTTCGTGTTTCCAACTCGGGAAGAACGAGCGTATGTGGCTTCAAGTGGAGTTTTTATCTATCTCTGGGCTCGGTGGGTAGCTCGAGGGATAGTAAGAAAATCGATGAGAGAGTTTTTCCCTCGTGAACGGAGGGGCTAGAAGAGACGCGAGATTAAGAAAAAAGTTTTGATGTGTGCGTGCATGTCCGAAAGATATGTGGATTGGTCGACGATTTGTGATCATTGCGCAGGAAGGGACGAGTTAAAGAAAAAATACATATATTTATATATATATATATTATATATAAACTTGGAAAGAAAACATTTCTCGATGAACGCCGGGGAATGACATCGGTAAAACTTGGGAAACAAAAAATATGACGAACGAGAGAACGTAGGGACATGCTCGTTTGATTGTTTTTACGTTAACAAAAAAATTACCGTATTTCTGTTCCCTTATTAAGAATATTATGACAAATCGTTTTGTACATTGTGCCAGAAGCGGTGAGTTGCCATACAGAGAAACGAGAAAAAGACTGAATCGCTGTTCCCTGTTTTTCGTGATCTGTTCCGACCCTTACAATTTATATCACCCTCTCTCGCTGCTCGCTATATGGAACTGTAACGAAAATTGTTTTAAAACTCGCAAGTCAGCCGAGATGAAACGGCACGTTCATGTGGCACGGAGAAACGGAATTTTTTTTTCGGACTTTTCCCCGCAAAATAGTTGAAAATGGTACAGGTGGAAAATTAACGAACGAGTGGCTGTGAAGGTGGCCAACTCGTTTCCCCAGCGATAATGATACTCTTCTCGTATATTCCCGCGGGACGTTTGCACTAATTGAGAATGATGCAAAACGTAGTACAATTAATTTTACGCTACGCCTTCTTCATTGAATGAAAAATAATTAAACATTTTATTTCATCATCTTACCATGTGCATTTATTAATTTGAGGATTTTTCTCTAATCGTGCTAATACGCTGCAGCGACGATTACAGTTCTCTCCACGCCGATTACAGGATGTAGGAGTGAACGAAAATTGGACGTAAAAACAGAAAGCATACAACATAGATTTAAGATACTCAGTATGTGCGATACTACATATAAAGGTACATTGTATTCCTTGTGGAGGAAACAAAATAAACTGAAACCAGGTACAGTTTCTTTGGAAGCACGATAAAGTTCATAGAGCGCATATTTCATATTTTATTCGTGTTAAAAAGACGAAAGTTTATCGAAACACGAGTTCGCGTGACGGAAGGGAAACACTACGATTTGTAACATACCACACACACACACACACACACACACATTATATATATTTGTATAAGCGTATGACGAGGGATGTATTCCGTTACCTCGCATGAACTTTATTACTTTTCTCGAATCAGAGCCCGTGTAAATAATCCTAAGCACCTTCTGATAAAGAAAGGGGAATTATGTCGCAGCATTTTTACTATTCATTTTTTATTATAATTTTTATCATAATAAGTAAGATTATCGACATTAGGCGATCATTGGTGCGAACAAGCAATTACTCGACTCGACGTTCATCATGATGGACCTTATCTTTATTACGAGAAACTCGATGAAAAACATCGGCTGCACATCTTTCTACCTCTCTTTTACGACTTCATTTTCTACTGATCAAAAGGTATGCGAGAATTCGAGGCGAAGAGCTCTGAATAACAACCGTATACTCTCATTTTTTTATGCCTTGATCTCCTGCTCATCCTCTTTGGGGGGGGTTAGATTCTCTTTAAATTGAAGCTTAAAAATTATTTTTTTCTTACTATTCATTATTTCAAGCTGAAAATTCGATTCTTGACACATTTTTGGATGGATGTGTTCATACACACATCCACCGGAAACACTTTCAATAAATGTGTTTTTATTTATAAAATTTTCGGAATATTTTGAGCCCATTGCTATTGAATGCAAACAAAGCGGAACTGAATTAATTGTATTTTTTTGAAATTTGTTTCGAATTTCATGAAAATACATTATTCATTGTACACGATATGAAAGCGAATATATAACGCAAAAAAAAAAAGAATCATGTAACGCATTTTCTCGTCTATAATTATTCTACGTAATACCGGCCAAGAGGAAATGAGGGTTGAGATTTCGAGAGAGCAGGAAATAGGAGTGATCCTGTGGGAATGTGTCTACATCCTCGGCGTATTAGGCAGGATTTAGTGGTTAAAGTAGGGTATAATGTTACCCAGCCAAGAGCCACTCCCGCCTCTGGCAACTGAGAAAATATATGTAAAGATGCAGAGAGAGAGATAAAAAGAGAGAGAGAGAGAGAGAGAGAGAGAGAGAGAGAGAGAGAGAGAGAGAGAGAGAGAGAGAGAGAGAGAGAGAGAGAGAGAGAGAGAGAGAGAGAGAGAGAGAGAGAGAGAGAGAGAGAGAGAGAGAGAGAGAGAGAGAGAGAGAGAGACTGAAACAGTATGGGGGGTATCTGCATAAAGAGGAGTCATGCATATTCTTGTTCGCTTCGAAAAAAGCGTGGGTGTGTTTCGTTTCATGGTGAAGGGTGAGTGGAAAGAGATGAAAAAAGAAAAAAAAATCCGCCACTAAAGCAGTGCCCGGATCCAGGCTGTTTCGATGCCGTCCACACTGTCGCTACTCGACTCCGCATAATCTTTACCGAATCTTGCAAAATTGCACTCGTAAAGAAAATGGGCACCAAGACCATCTACTGGAAGTCTGTTATAGGGAAGCTTTCAAGCCGTACACCACCATTTTCGTTCTCGTCTCGGTTGTATATTAATACATCTATACATATTGTAAAACGTGCATACGAAAACCTTGCCGGATATTATAAGCATGCTGCGATAAATTTTACTTCCAATTTTCCTAAATGCTCTGCGACCTCACGGGCTCCAAACTGGCGCGCTGCGTCGTTACACTTTTCATCGAGTGTATTATTATATCCGCGTATTTCCGCGCTGCATAAAGAGCAATTGAGTCTGCTATGCTATTGGATCAGGCAGTTGAACATGAGTCAATGCATTGTGGAAAATTACGTTGTAACAAGAGTATATTATTTTTGAAAAATTTGACGATATTGCTTTCACACGCTCCACAGTTAAATCCAATCTTGCGATTTGCACTTTGGATCTCCGCCCCCCCCCCCCCCCCCTCCCTCCGAATATGCCATGACTCTCAGAGGCTAGGTCGTGACATCTATACGTCCTTCTTCTCATGACGAAAATAAAACGGAGATACGATACTTCGTTTCGAGTTGGAGGACCCACGTCAAGTGCTATTTTAGCATTTGCATAATCAATCTGGTAACTCGTGAGTATTGACAAGGTGGCGTGGCTTGAGAACTCTGAGAGCATCGAAAGAGCGTCCATGGATAAAGATATAGGTGACTGAAAGACTATGATGTCATACGTGTCACACAGGTTCCTATCGGTTACCAACAGATTCAAAAAAATTTATATAAGCCAAAAAAAAAATGGATTCATTTTTAAATCTACCATTGAAAGCTTTGTCAATAATCTCTCAGCTCGTTGCTCGGGCTGCGTGCATAATTTAACCGATGTATTTGAAATTTAGGTTAGCTCAGCGGGTGACGGTTTGTTCCACATTCGTCAGTGTCACTCAACCAAAAATCTCGATATTCGAAAGTAAAAATATGATCGCATTCCCGGGGGAGTCCAGGTTCAGGTCCTGGTAGAATTTCCCGTTCAAGTGATTCGACTTCTCCGATTTGAGAATCCGATATTCTAAAGCGTACGTTGACATATCATGGCCCGAATGCTTCTACAATGTCAAAAACGAAGGGTGCAGATGTATACGTATTAACGGAATTTCTGGGCAATGAGACCAAATAGAAAGCAGCGAATAGTGCTTTGGTGCTGGCGGTGATACTACGACTGGCTTCTATCTCTCGCTTTTGTGTATTTCACGCTGTGAGAGAAGGGTGAGAGTTTAGCAGGCAGCGGTCCGTAGTGGTGATATAGCGGAAACGGAGAGCCGCGGTGCCTAGGAGATGCGCGTTGCATACATATAGATAGGAGGCGCTCACCAAACAGGGGTTGGTGCGGTTCGTGAAACGGACGAGAAAGAGGTGGCGGCAAGTGGGCGGAACTCCAATATTCGGAATTTATATCCCCTCGTAACTCAGTCTGCTTCTGCACCTAATACCAGAGAGGCTCGATGCTATGTGTCCTGTATACAGAAGACCTACCCTTTCCCAGCGGTGAAGGAGAACAGCCACTCGGACGTTTCTAGCTGTCTGCCTTGTATACTCAAGAACTCATGCTACCGGCCGTATTTGCGGCTTGACCGATATCTCTACGGTGTGCTATTGCTATCCGTTATCTGTATATAGGCTGCAATGCCCTCTGTGGATTCCTCGCTCCTATTTTGCTCTGTATTAGCACCTTTAGCTCACTCTAGTATTGGCTTATACAGCCTACGTAGCCATTCGTACAACGCCATTGGTTATATATATCGGACAAGCTATAGTCTAGCTCCAAGTAGCAGGGAAGCACCGGTAAGCTTTCATGAATTAATTTGCACCTCAAGATTCGAGAACACGTTCATAGTGTAATACCACTGGATCCTTGTTCCAGTTGAGTGTTGAATGCGTCGACTCACCCTCTAACGTTGTGTCCCACTTCGACCGGTGTATAATCGTCTCGTGAATAAATACTCGACAAGGAAATTCACGTCAGAGCACGCGATTATTTTTCGTTAATTGGTGAATATTGTGTGACGAGAATCTCGCGATTTGCGTCACCTTCGGCCTATCTCACCATCCTTCATGCCAGGAGAGCCGTTGAGCGCCAGGTAATCTTTTTAATTCGACGGCGGGAATTACCAAACCCGCTAAACGTAACTTTAGCTGAACTGAACAAAATGAACGGGAACGAAACTTAACCTAAAATGGACGCCGGCGTGTCGGATGGCGAGAACGGTGATGGTATACCCGATTCGCTCAGGATGTATTAGGTTGTGGTGAGAGGGCGTGGACGGCTAGCCAACTCTCGAGTGCCTTCGAAAACGTAATCTGGAAGGAATTAACTCAAGACGAAAAATACGGTATGGGGCCTTGGTTCAGGCTAATTTATTCAATTATTTTCGATGACGTACAAAAATATCAGAACCTTCACCAAAATCACACAAAAGAATCCATGACGATATTAACGAGAAATAGGGACTCTCGGTAACACAAGAAAACGATGACTAAACGGAGATTCGGTAACGACGCTAGACTTTTACCACAGAAAGGGAATACGGTAACGACGACAGATTACAGTAGGTGTTTCGAGATACATCCGATAGCAGCAATAAATTCGGTAGCGGAAACGAATGCGATAATCGACAGAAAGCTTGTACCTCGAAATGGC
This sequence comes from Rhorus exstirpatorius, assembly GCA_963564615.1. Lineage (NCBI taxonomy): Eukaryota > Metazoa > Arthropoda > Insecta > Hymenoptera > Ichneumonidae > Rhorus > Rhorus exstirpatorius. The sequence continues at coordinate 31,255,741 of OY751317.1, forward strand.
TACTCGATGACCCTGATGTTCCTCTGCCAAAATAGATCGTTATTAGTGAGAACAATGAACAAAGCGATAGCGGAGAAAAAGAAAAGACACGTGGTGGCGAGAGACAAGAACAGATTCGGTAGCATAACTGGAGCTCCCAGAGCGGTGAACCGCTCGGGTCGAGAGTCGCGCAGCAAGAGAGCGAATCGAATAGATCGCTCGATCGAAAAGGTAACGTGGAAAGAGGGGACGATTACGCGCACCAGTAATAAGATTCCAAGCCCACTCTTCTCCTTACATCACGCACACAATGAAACTCTATCACAGACATGAAACTGGGGAAATTCGAATGATAGCACGAAACTCGAACGACAAAATATCTCTGAATACTCGATAACTGAAAAATGCCGAGGTGTTATGGTGGGGGGGGGGGATTCTTTACTTTCAGGATTGTCCTCCGAGGGGTATTCTTCGAGTATGGGGGAAATCCAGAACTACCTAAAACTAAGCCTAACGATAGCGATGCGATCGGGCAATCCGTGGTGGCTGGGTGATCGCAATCCCAGCCGATAACGGCCTTCCATACGTAAACGGAATTCAAACGGAATTCGTCCTTCTCCCCTCCATACCATTCACGTGAAGCGTCGAGATTTCCACTCGATCCTCGATACTCTCCCAAGAAAGACCGAAATACCGGGTGGCTCGTTATTTCGGCCCTGTCTCACGGTAACTCGGTATGCTTCCTGTGATTGACCCCATAAAATAAAACTCGCAAACTGAAACGTACGATAACGCGAAAACTGAGAAAAACGATAACGAACCCATACGCTAAATATTGAAATTACCCGGATTTACTAGGTTATTGTCTCGTAAACGAAGGTCGGGACGACCTGTGACGCTAAAACTAAAAAATTGCGTCACAAATGATAAGTAACAAGAGAAAGAAAGTTTTTATCACAAGAACTATGTGGTGACCAGTCTACGATGATCTTGAACAGATCGGTTAGGTCAGAATTTAGCAATTCATATACAATCAACCAGCCATGGCACGACCGGGCAATTGTTGAATTAGCAATTCACAATGTGGCAACCGTTGGATTCTCAAGCATCCGTTTGCAGAGCAAGCACGATAAAAAAAAAATAAAAATAAAAATAGAAACTTCTAGAATCCGATGCCATCCGTACTGAAAACTTTTCCGTGCTGCGGTTCATGCTTCTATACGTGTATATAGCTACAGGCAGAGTAAATCAGACTGAAGATGAGACGCACTCATCAAAATTTAAAGCCACAGGGGTTTCCACCGTGAACTCTATCGGTCTGGGAAAATTTAAGCGGGATTCCTCGTTGGTACATCCAAAATGACGCTAGCGGGCGCAACAGAGGCGAGAGAAATGGAAAGGAATTGATGGGGCCGTGGAAAAGCGAGGCGCGTATAGCATAAACGCTCTCTGGCCCTCTATTTCTCTCTCTCTCTCTCTCTCTCTCTCTCTCTCTCTCGCGAATGTACCCCCTGGAACGATAAATTCGAGTGATCGCATATTTCATACAGGAAATTTAACGGTGCAAGGAGGAGGAAGAGAGCGCGCGCCCAAAGGCGCTCTTTTACAGAAATACAACTCCTTCGAGATTACACATCCTTCGACTTCTTGCGCCATACAGTGAGGAACGAAGAGGGTTCGTATATATATGTATTTTCGAGCTAGGGGTAGACAGGGATGCCTCGCACCTTTTCCTGCCATCCCACAGCAGCGAAAGGCGTACAAGTGTGCATGGGGGATGTAGTACACATTGGGTTTTAACTCATCCCCCCCTCCCCCATACCACACACACACACTATCAACGTGTATAGTCCTTGGTACACTTGGGAGTAGAACGAAGAAGCGTTCTCTGCCGTATATGCTACTACACCATCTACTGCCGTACTTTAATGGATAGTCGTAAAATGCACGGGGGAAAAAAAATTAAAAATTCACACGCGCTAAATTTAAGGCTCCCGAGCTAGTTGTGCTTCACTGGAGACGCTCACGGCGTGTTCTTTACAGTCTCTCTCTCTCTCTCTCTCTCTCTCTCTCTCTCTCTCTCTCTCTCTCTCTCTCTCTCTCTCTCTCTCTCTGCCCTTATATTTTTTCGCTTGCTGTAATTTTCGATCCCCCGAGCTCAAAACTCGCCTTGTCTCTGGCAGCACTCTCATTCCGGCATATTTCTCGCGAGGTACGGCTCACCGGAGTTTTTTTTACGATGGCAGCTCTCTTGGTCTCTGCAGGGTGTTCTGTTTTTTTTGTTCTTCACTTACCACCTTCTCTTCTCGTCTATTTCGTATATATATATATATTAACGTATGCACGTGTATGTCCGGAGTTCTCGTATATATCTTTGCTCCTTCTCAGACCGTTGTGCTTCCTTTGCTTCGGACTTACGACTCACGAAGGCGGAAACACGAAGCCGGAAGCACGAACGTCCGAGATAAGGGATGGAAAACGTGAACCTCGACCTATCCTCAACTCTCCTTTTACCCTCTCGGACGTTCTCTACCGGTGCGAAAAGGACTTGAGCGCTTAGGCTATACGACCAGGTAGAGCAATGTATCCCTAGAAGTCGCTCTGGGCATATTTGTATAAATATATACATAGATTGCAATCGTGAATGTCGTAACTCGCTGCCTACTGGTTCAACCTCCCGTCCTCCTGATCTCGTTTTTCCAACTTATTTGTTCAATTAATGATATAACATAAATGGACGGGGACTGATGCGAATATTGGTGGAACGGTGATTTAGCATCGTAACGGCAATTTTTTCTTTCCATGAAGTTTAAGGCGGAATCAATTGCGGAGAATTTAAGGCGGAATTGCTTACCAAAACTTTTTCCGCAAATTCCGGCAAATGGCGTGTATATAGTTAGAGAAAAATGGGTTATAGAAAAAGTAAGTTTTTGATCTCTTTTTAACGAAAAATCTCCGTGATACACGCAGTAATGTATTTTCAAATTATATCAATGGGCTACGAAGAATTCTAAAAGTTCAAAAAAAGACATTCCTGAAACTTCGTTAGTCTCTTCTTTTCCTTCACGGGCAATAAAAGAAGAAAGTTTTCCTGTAACCGCATATCGTCATTGATTGTCAAATAGAATCGATCGGGCGGGCAAAGAGAAAGGCTCAAGAAAGGAGAGGTCGATGCGTGGTCGTCCAAAGCTTTCGCTTGAAAATTTAATTTCCCTTCGTCCCGAACACGTTGAGGAGATAGAGTATACGGATGGCCAGGGACGCGGAAAGGGCGATTTATTTTCCGCGTGTATACACCACTTGGCTACTGTTATGTGTGTAAATATATTGAGAAAGCGTAGTGCCGCCAGAAAACTCACTTTCCAATCTCGCTTCTTCAATCTTCTCGGTGAGAGATGAAACACGTGTATGTTCCTATATACGTGTTTATCATGCCATAAGAGAAGAATATATATATATATACAGATTTTACCGACACAGGCTCAGAATAGTGTTCGGACAAATCCCAGCAAGGATTTATTTTCAGGATAACCAACAGAGAGACGAAAATCTCATCAAAATCGAGCATAAAAACAGGATCATCTAGTTTGGTCGTTCAAGTATGTATAAATTAATTACCGTTTTCGCGATGGCGCTGAGTAAATTTTTGATGAAATATTTATCAGTCGTACTTCTCAGCAATCGCGTTAGTAAAGGTTCAACGGTGCTGTGGCATTATTGGAATTTTGGGATGTAAGTAAAAGAATTATAAAAAAAAAGTTTAGAAAGTCCTATAAGTTTTGGATATATTTTCGTATAAAGACATGCTATTGAACGTAAAAAACTATATTTATTGATGACTAATTTCACAAGTGTATTATTCTAAAAATAAATTTAAGAATGATTGAAATAAATTCTTTCAGATCAAACAATTCTCCAGGCAGGCAAAAAAAATTGATTTTACAATTTATCGAGCGTAATTCTCAATTTTTTAATAATACACACGTAAAAGAGTACCAAAATTATCAAAAAAAAATTATGTTAACTCATAAAGGTCCGAGATTCTAAAGTGCAATGAAAAAACAAGTACCTACGTATTTATCTGAAAATTTATTCATCGATAACTGTGGATTTACAGTAATTTGAGTGCGTCTGATATAATTAATTACAATCAAGGTCTGGAACAATTAGAAAGGATTGAAAATAGAAACTACGTCGCTTATCCTTGAAGGCTCAACTCGCTTGCTCTCTTTATCTTCCCGTATCTCCAGCCATTCGCTCGAGAGCTTCCCAGAGATATTATATTAGCCGCAGGCAAATTGTAATCCGGATTTGGTCGCCTCGAAGCTTCCGCGAGGATTGCCGTTATAGAAGGGCACAGCACGCGGTTGACACTCGAAACAATAACGATGATAATACTCTCCTACTCCTTGGAACCGTTATATGCAAATTCCCTTATTACGCCGGATGTGACGTATTTCGACCACAAGCCCCTGATGTACAACATGGACGAAGAGATGAGCGTTTCTCGCTGTTCTTATCCATATTATATATATATATAGCAAAACACGAGGCTATTCATGTATATATATATATATACATGAATAGCCTCGTGTTTTGCTTGGGTGTTAGTGGGTCCTTTCTCATAGCTGGTCTGGAGCAAAATACGAAGAAAGCGTACCGAGAGAGGGACCCGGGAGATATAGAGGCGAGGAAGTGTGAGATAGTTAGCGTAACATTATTGTTTCCGCTTAATAGTTATCGCGGTACACCGGTGAGGGTATCCTCCGGTATAGCCAGCAGCTATATCATAGCCATATATGTATATATCGATATATACGATCAAAGAGGACCAGCAGGGTTATCTTGTACTATGCAGTACGAGGCGGAGCAAAGGAACGATCGCGAACTGCATCTTCGAAACACAAATTATGAGAAGGCATTTTTGTATTTTTCTGGTATTCATGAACCTTCCTGTATGATTAAGCGCACCACCCATGCGCTAATTCATCAATATCAAAAGCTTTATCGCGATAAGGAAATATTATTGAATTTGAAAATTCTCTGCAATCACATCGTCACAAGATTTCAGGATAATTTTCGTAGCTTTCATCAAATAATTCTGGGACACAAAAATTTCTATAACGTTCATGAATAATACGTAAATTTTATTAAGTCAATTTGAATATTTTCTCGTACCTTATCAATCAATTTTTCTCATTCCTTATCGCGAACTGTAGCGGTTTCACCGCGTAAGCTTTTCCGAAACATTTTGTTGGTCAGAGTGAAATTAGCTGGTTAAGGATCCGCACACACGCGGAACTGGTAAGCCCTCGAATGGTGTTGCAGCTATGCGGCCAGACCCCTTCTCGAAGCCGTGTGTCTGTGTCTGCGCTAATCTAGAAAGCTCGTAAATCCTCGCTCTGTACACTCGAGGCTTGCGCGGCCACGGTGAGAGCAATTAAAATGTACGAAAATTGGTATAGAGCTGCCGTTGGTCTCTCTACTGCAGCTTGCCCATTTTCGCACTCGAGCATGCATCCATAGTATATATATTAACTGTTACGGCGCAAAGCTTTCGCCGATAAACCGAACGGTGCGAAAGACTTTCTGCTATATATCCTCGCGCTTCCGGTATACGCTGCGACATCCTTCACATTTCCCCCGTTCAACGTATTACATGCTTTTACAAACGATTTTATCCAACGAAACTTTTACCTGTGGTGAATCCCCGGAGAAATTTTCAGCGTGGATTAAATTCGTTTTTTTTTTTTTTCTGGTGCCAGTCAACGAGATTCCTGAATTTAATGCACAAAAATTACTTTTATTTATGAATGAAAATGAAAATTTGCAAATGGAATTTTTTTTTTTCATGCTGATAAAATGAATTTGACTTTCGACCAACTTATATCTTTAGACTTTGGGCTTTCGACTTTCCCTTTTCGAACCCCCGACTGAATAAATATTGCATATAGATCTCTGAACGATTAAAGAATCATCGTGTTGGCAATGTGAAATAATTTAGAAAAAAAGTTTTTTCTTTGCCGAGGCCTCGAAAAGAACAAGGTCAGAAGACTTCCTTGAATCGCACATGGCATATTCATGCCCCAATTGAAATAGCGGCAATTGAATATACACGTCGTTGGAGACTACGTCGACAACGCTGCACAAAACTATTTGAAAATTTTTCATTAAGACTGATCATGGCGATTGGAAAAAGTTAAACCTGCAGTGTATTCCGAGTACAACTTTACCTTTGACGAGGAACCTGAGGAAGAGAAATATCAAGAATTCTGTATCATGAAATATTTTTTTAATGCCAGCCCTTGACTTTTGCATTAACCGAGAGCTCTCTTCACTTCTTTCGATTTACAAACGAAAAAATAATTCTTGTACATCGGCTATATCGCGCTCGACACGCAGTGATGCAAGCGTATCCACATATGTGCGTAGTATGTGTGCGCAGCCCTTATTTCTGCAGTCTCAACGAGCAACGGGCGATATCAAAATGTAATTACACTCCACGTGTAAACGAGTTTTCCAGTACGAGTTATTGCGTATGCGATTAAATTTGTGCAATGGCGTGCTCGCGCGCGAAGAGAGGGACGGCTAAAACATGAAGGGGGTAGAATGAGAGGTGAAGAAGGAATAGTGTGAGTGAGCATTAAGGGTTGAAATGGATAAAGGTACGAGTCCCTTGACGAGTATGATCCGCTTTATATAATACATACACGTATATATATGTAGTTGTAATAAAATATTCTGTATTTTTTACGTGAGCTCATTCTCGCCCTTGCAACCCTCAACTTTGTTCTCTTCTTCATTAATGAAAGTACCATTATTGAAATTATTATTTCTATTTTCATCATTACAAGATTTAATTAAGATAAAAATTATTATTATTATCACATCGAAGTATCCATGTTCCTTGTATACACTTGGATCATCAGACCAGCTGACGTAATTTCGTGACAAATTTTCCTTTTTTCTCCCCGTTGCTTTTCATCGATTTATCATTCTTCCTTCTCCAAGCTGTTCAGCTTTCATTCCGGCCATTTCCAACAGTGTGGCGCAACGTTGCGATATCCGCTTAACCTTTTCTAATTTGTGACCGCACGAGCTTTCCGCAGTCACGATTATACCGGCGTTCTCGGGAAGCTTGTAAATTATGCCCGCTCGGAACGAAGTGAAAAGGGGTTGGCTTTAATGGCGAGAAATCTCCGGGGTAGGTCGTTATTTTTTTTTTTTTTTTTTTTCATTTTCACTTACGAAAATCTTATTAACGGTGACTTTGTATTTTTTTTTTTTTTTTTGACGATTTTCTTTTTCAACATTCGCGTCCTACAGGATCAGGAGGAAGAATGAGTGCTACGAATTATATGCACGAAACTGCGTTATAAGGAAAAGGTCGTTAAAAGTTTTTTTTTTTTCGAATAAAATACCAGTTCGCTGACTTTACTTTGTGCAGCCAAATGCTTTCAAAATGCTTCATTATGTCGAGTGAAATTGCTTGTAAATTGAAAATGTACTTTGTCAAATAATCCGAGGAAACCACGCGATATGAATGACTCGCAAGGATTGAAATTTGTCTCCTCGCCTGCTGTTATTGGAAGGACCAAACGTTTATGGATGATCGCACCTCTCTGCGTAAGTATAGTATACGATCGTACGACCACCAACTTATATGTGTTTATCAATGATCGCTACCTTATGATGTACGCGCGCGCGCACACACACACACACACACACACACACACACCCACTTGCACAATCTATACAATTTATTAATGATACCATTTCTACCCCAGTTTCAAGGACCCCTGTGGCGTGCGCTGCAGTGCTCTATGGTCTTCTAGCTTGAGGCAGAGAAGTCCTTGATGTACACAATCGTCACCACGGGACGTCCTCTCGTAACGATGGTTCACACACTCACGTATATTTACCTTTGAAATCTAGCATGATACATATGTTATAAATTCCTCGTAGCGCTGCATACATACGATAGCATTCATGTACTACATAAATGCGATTGAAAAGGATTTTATAAATAAATTTTAAAGAACAATTCATGTGAAACGTAAAATTATTTTTAATAAACCCTGACTAAATCAGGCACGATTCTCAAAAGGTCGGAGCAATTACACGAGCTCAGTTCGAATGAAAAATATAACCGTGATGTGGGAACTCTACGGCTTTAGTCGCATCAGTGTCACACGCATTGACGCGTTTCTTTTTTTAATCACAGAAATAAGACAATATACGTTCAACTAAATGGATCGTTTGTCCAAAGTACGTTTCCATACACTATAGCTACATTTTATAATAACCTAAAAAGAAAACTTTTATCAAAAAAGAAAGTAAAAAGCATTTAAAAAAAGGCTGATCTTAACAAATTCTTTGGATAATTCATATCGTTCTTTCTTTTTAAAGCCCACCAGCAGTAAATTAAGAAGCGCCTAAAAATTGCTTGTGCCAAAAAGTTATCCGGTATGGACTCAATCCTTACTGATCGAAACTTTTAATTAAGATACGTCAAAATGTTCAATTACCTTGACAGATATTCAGATCAGTGGACATCCATTTTTTTTTTTTCTTACGTTGAACAAAAGCTTCGTGGCACTAATTGAAAAATTGTAATGAGCGCGCGTAAACGCTAATTCGTCTGCGATCCGACGAAATCGCATTTTTACTTTTCTCCCGTATGTGTAATGACGCTTAACGGATGCGAAATCCGTATTTGTACGGTTGAAAATGGGCACCGTATAACAACATGGCAACCGTGCGTGGTAACACGTGTGTCGATGCAAAACACATAAAGCTTCGATGAACGCCACATCGCGTTACTTCGTATACTCTCCTGTAGTGGTACGAGATCCCGGGAATCCCATGCACCCCCCTCCCCCATCTCTTCTATAAACTACACTGATGCATATATGTGTGTTTAATATTATGGTATATATATATAGGTACGTCAATTGTTACAGCTGGTTTACCACCAACGTTCGCCACCACCAGGGGCTCAAGGGGGCAGAGGTAATACATACGGTAACACAAGCGAAGGGGCATCGTCGGTTGCTCTTCCGTGCCACTGACTATGCCGTTGCAGCATTGATTCAGGAGTTGCCTCGTATATATATATATATAGCACGGCAAAGCGAGTTCGTATACTACACCGTTATGTGTATAGGCGATTCCACTAATTCCCGAAACACATCGAGACTTCGGGGTTCTCGATTACGATGTAACTTGTGGACTTTTTTTCATCGACTATCTCTCATTTTTACATGGAAGATATTTCCTAAAAATTATTTGCGAGCGCAATTTGTTTATGTTATGAATTTTTCGAAGCATATATATAAAACAATGTTCGTATCCCGCGTACTGTTCATCCATCGTACGTTCAGCCAGAAAATTTCTGCGATATAAACGATGCAAAATTTCTCAACACTGTCTGTTTGAAGCGAACAATCATTTTACATTATCCGGCCTGAAATTTTGAACTCAAATAGATCGGCGACTCTATTGGCTCGTACACAAAATTCAAGTATGCAAGTTTTTCTCGTATTACACCATATACATCGTTGAAAAAAAAATTTGGGAGGCTGAGGCAATTTTTTTTTCAGCCATCGTTCATTGATTACGTAATTCAAATGTCCCCTCAATCCAGATACGATTCGCCTCACATGAAATATCCCATATATGTGTGTGTAAGCTATTATGTATATATGTATATTTTCCTGCTGGCCACGCCACGCGCACCTTCCACCCTCCCATACATCTCTGATGGCGCTCTCTCTCTCTCTCTCTCTCTCTCTCTCTCTCTCTCTCTCTCTTTCTCTCTCTGACGTATGGAAAAGGGGAGAGGACTCGAAACGCATTTACCCCATAGTAGCGGAACGTTCATCCCATCCCTCGCTGTAAAGTGCAACGATACGCTAGAGTGACTCGCTGATGTTCGACACGAATGATGCATCCTCTGCTCTCGTTCCATTCAACTAGTCCAACGAACACTCAACGGGGTATAACATCGCGCTAACTCTCTCGCGTCTCCACCCGATTGATCTGACCCTGCGGGGTCTATACGTTTTTCTGAAAAGGAAGCATTTTGAGATGCAATTCACGAGTGTCCGGACTGGAGAGATTCAATGACGTTTGAAAAAATTTTCGTTTTTTTTTTTTCTATACATAAAATTTGCGAACACGCTGTTGATATAGTGTTTTTCAAGCAGCCGATGGGGTTAGGGATCAAATATCGGGCAAACAAAATCGAAATTTTTCTTCATAACTCAAAAGTATGAATTTTCCATGAAATGACAAAATATTGTCGCGTATATGATTTACGAAGGCAAAATTGCTATTTCTTTGATGAACAGTAGTGACTATAAATTTTCAAGATTGAGATGCCAGTACTTGAAAAAAAAAGAATACCAAGATGTACATTTAGCTTCAGTTTTTATATACGCATATTCTCTGTATATTTTGTGATTATATTTGTCAGCAATTAGAGTGCTTTTCATTTACAAAAGAAAGCGATAGCTTGTTGTCAGAGCGTCGCAAGCATGCAGTCGTTTAACGCCTCATTCGCTTTGGCTTTTGGCCTACGAAACGAAAATACAACCGCGCGAGCACATTCGCAAGATATAACTATATATAGGCTCAATAGAACGCCAGTAGTGTACGGCTCAAAGAAGACGAAATAGACGTTGCGGCTGTTTCCAGGAGTAACATACGCACCGTGTCTCACAATTCAACGAGATTATACAGAGCCCTTACGATCTTAATATAGCACTGCATATATCGCTGCATTTAATGCGAGATGCACGCATATACACACACACGCAGAAAGAGAGAGAGAGAGAGAGAGAGAGAGAGAGAGAGAAGGAAGTAAGCGACTACGGATGTGTAGAGCTCTCTCGCTCTACACCATGAATGTTTTCCCTCCCTCGCTATACTCGTGCAACTGTGCATGCCTACCTGGCAATATAACCATGCACCAAGAGCTCAGAGACTCCGTCTGCGCTCCGAGCCGTGTTCGAAGTTTGCACAAGTCAGCACAGACTCTCCTGGATGTATGTGATTTCGACCTCTGTTTTCCTATCTATATATGCCTTAATCCTTCCACTCTCTCTCGCTCTTCCACTTCTTTGTTCACGAGAGACAAGTAACGACAGTATTATACATTTAACTTTGTGGAGGTTAGACACACCGAGCTTCTCTCTCTCTCTCTCTATCTCAACTATCGCATGTGCACACAGACACGCGCACCTGGCTTTTCTGAAGATTTCACGTCTCTCAGATTTTGGTGAACTGCAGGCTTCGTACCTTCGTTTACAGCACGCTAAGCACACAAAAGACTGTATATGTCGCCGCATAGCCCGTCGCTGCAACGAAAAATTATATCGCAATGCTCCCGGAGTTTCAATTTAAACTGAATTTTTTTCTCTTCAAATGTCATCATGTTTTGGAAAAAAAGGCAATCCCGTGTAGAGAATAATAGTAATGGTAGCCGCCAGTCTCGGGAATAGTCTCGGAAAAAGAGTTGGATAGAGAAACTGGTACTTTCTCAGACTATCACCCAGCAATTTTTATTGATGATTGACTTTTGTTGCGGCGCAACTTGGATCAGCATCAATATATTTCGAGAATCATTTAAAAACAAGAAAAAAACTATATTTCGTGTGAACTCCCAATTCCATTATACATCTCACTCTAAGAAGCCTCTTTAAATCCCATCATCAAACAATTTAAATATTCCCATCCATAACCCTCCATCTCTCGCTAATCCTCCGCTGAAATAAAAAGATAGTTTCTATGCATAGCTTAAGAAATTCCCTTCATTCAATCACTTGCCGGTCTGGAAAAAAATCTTTGATTACCTTCGCCCCACTCCATTGTATACCTCAACCTTTGCTCAAATTAGGGAAGGCTCTCACCCGAACCCTAATAAAAACCAACAATGAAATTTGACCATTTCTGTTTCTTTGGGTCATGACCCTCTAATATTATCCTTTATATTGCACTTCCTATCTCTCTCCTTTGTACCCCATCTTTGCACTAACACATCTTTTCGTCTCCATCAGTCTACCAATCACATTTCGAATTCTCATTCCCACAATCTCTTCCAATTAACCATTCAAATTCAGTGGTGACACTCCCTCCACCAACCCATCCCTTCCAAGTTTGAATCGGAATGAACAGGACTGGAGACACGACAGGGAGTCAGAGTAATACCGTCGGTCAATGAACCTTGCAATCGCTACTGCAACACTAAAATCTATTATTCGAACATTAACTCGTCTTTGTGTCAATTCAAATTAAATGAATGTTATGACTGTATTCTTCATATTTCAAATCATCGAAATTGTGCAATAAATAACCACTTCATCAAGAACCTTATTCAATGTTAATTTCTTTCAGATTATAAACTAATCAGTGATACAAAGAAAGGTTCAGCGTATCACAGTTTCAACAACGATATTCTGCATTAGGCAGACTATTGAAATTTACAACTTCAGTAGACAAGATTGTATTATCGTTGATACGAAACAACTTTGATTGAAAAATTTATCGGATGAATTCATTAATTATTAAATTTATTTATTTATGTATCATTAGTCTTTGTATGAAATCATAACGAAGTTCATTCAATGCAAAAATCATCGTCAAATAAATTTTCTTATACCCCTAATGTTTCATTTCGTCGGGTTTAATATTCGATAAAATGATGCCTGTGGTCCCTTGTGCCCATCATCGTGTGATAAACGAAAGATTGCTGAGCACGACATTAATCAACGGGGAATTCTTGCTATGGAGATCAGGCGAAACGATCGTGAGATGAGAAAGTAGTCAAGCAGATACAGAGGGTTGAAAAAATATATATATTTTTTCAATACCTCTGAAGCTAATCGTTGAAGAGAGGAGGAGGAGGAGGGGGGGGTAGAGGGATATATAAGACGGGCGAAGAGACAATGAAAAGGTTGGCTTGCTGGTGCATCAGCCACCGGGAAATGTCTCTGATGTGGCGAGAGTGGCGCTAGAAAATTCTCTGAGGCAAATATATGAGGTATTGCAGGTCAAATCGACAGGATCGTTGATCGTCAGATAATTTTCGTCCGTTCTTTGATCATTTTGTAGGCCGACACGAGAAATCAGTTTGCGCTAATTTAAAGATTTTTTCGAAATCGGTTTGGTCGCTGCATTATCCTGTGGCATTTGTGCTGAAACTCGCGTTCATAGGTGCGTCTCGAAGCTTTTTTTTTTTCAACCAACAATAGACTACAAATTTCAGACAAGTCAATAACGCCCAACAGGGTGGATTAAACAAGTTACAATATAATTAAAAAAAAAAAAAGAAACAAAAAAAATGGCAAGAACCCTGTCAATTGCCCTGAAACGTCCCATATATGTATACCGCGTAAGCCAGTCATTATAAAGCTATTATCACAAGGGAGAACGACGGTGAGAGGGAAGACGCGGTGCAAAAATACCACGTCAAATGCCATCGCGCATATTCATGAGAGAAGGGCGACGAAAAAAAAAGAAAAAAAAAAAAAAAAAAAACGAGAAAGAGGAAATATAAAAAGGAGAGATGTAGTCGTATCGAGGAGCGAAAACGAGTCTGCGTGAGGGAGAGTCTGTCGGCTCCGCGACTTTCTTCGTTCGCGTTTGCTCTCCCGTGATCGCTAATAATGTATTCGCGGATTATTCGAATGAGGAAGTCCTTGCGTATAGAACCTCTGGTGTGAGGGCTCTCTCGCTAAAGGCACCGATTCTCGCACGTTGTCTTTTTTAATCTGACCGAAAAAGAAAAGCATTCTGACATCGCGGTCCTCTTTAAACAGCTCTATGTATTCCCCGCGAGATCTTCAATCATCGCCAGAGGCAGATGAGAAGAGGACGAGAGTTCACGCATGTTTTTAATTCTCGTGGATCTCATATGCGTCACTTTTGCAATAAATATAACAATAAATATAAAGTTCAAAATCAAAGTTTCATGAAAATATTTTTTTTATTTTTGGGAAGTTCGAGTGGTATTTAGTGAGATCGATAAAGTGCTAAGTCTGAAAAGAACACGTTTCCAAAGAAAACCCGATGGCAATGAAAGTTATAGCTTGCATAAAAGAATGTCTAGAATTTTTAGGAATTTCTTTTGTTTTGTCAAACGATTAATTTATAGATAGGTCATCGAAATTTAAAACTCGCACGTCACTCCACTATTACATTACCTCACTCTATGTGCAAGTGCGGTTTTCAATTTTTGGCCTCTCATATAGCAGACACGTTCTGAATGAGATATATTAATGAGGAAGCAATGTGCAAATTTATAATTCGCACCATTTTTATTTCGTTTCTAATATTATGTAACAATTACAAATTTTATAAAATCTAAATTATTTTTCAATCCTTGCGGAATTATACCCTGCACGTGGAAACATTTAGCTCGATATTTCACAGCTTGTGAATGCTGAAGCAATCACATTTTTTAATAATTTGGAAACTTTGTAAAATCTAAAGGCCTTTATGAATATTCGACGATTTTAACGGTAAACAACATTTACGCTTCCTTGTACACATCGTGTTGAACATAATTTTTCTTCTCGAAACGTGTACAAATAATTTCCCAAGCTGTTGTACTCGATTTACCCGGCTGTATCGCAGATGTCTCCTCGATTTTTTTCCACGGAAGTTTTTTTTTTTCAATCGCGAGTAAAAAACTAAACGTGTTTATGAATTTTTGTAATCTCAACGTTACGGCAACATGCATCCACGTCGAATTTCAATTATCATTATTCTCGTTGATGCTGTTCCCTACTGGCAAAAACCTCCACCCCGTCGTATCGTTCCGTTTATTATCCACAGTTCTGCCATCCACCATCCCTCCACGCTGAGAGCTCTAAACCGTTTCCATTCGGTATTCAAGAGCGCGGTGCACCACCGTAATTATATGTACTTTCTCTCTATCTGCCTCTTTCTCATGCTCTAGATTCTCATGACTCTCCCTTCACGAGAGAGATTCCACACTCGTATACAGCACACACTTGAGTTCCCCTCCCACTCATTTCTCGTTGCGTCGCGAATCGAATAGACAGAATTCGCGATACGGATGCAATAGTACATATTGCTTAACTTACGTGCGCGACGTATACAACTCCCGTCTTCACCTTCCGCAAGCCGTGCGGTAAGGTTTAAACGAGTGCGAAAGCCAAATAAGCCGAGAGTTGTCGATGCTGCAGAGTTAACAGCGATGCAAAATCTTCCTCTCAGCCTGAATACGGAATTTATATATATTATATACATATACATATACATCGATGAGCACGCACGAGTCTCGCATGTATATGCTATTGGAATTGAGTTAGGGGATTAAGGGGCGTAGAAATATCGTGAGAAATTAATTCCAGAGACGATGTGGAATACAGTAGAAGCTCTATTAAGCTGAGAGAATTTATGACTGACGTTATACAACCTTTCAGCTCCTTTGCCATAAGGGACTTGATGCACTTGGGAGGATATAAAATAGAGATACACCACAAGGGGGAAGATTTTTGGCCGAGAAAATTAAAAGGAAAAAGTCAATGTTATAAACAAGCATCTAAGTCTTTCATCTAAATTCCTCTCAGAGTTTCCCTCGGTCAGAAGTCTTATCAATGAGGCGAATGGCCTATATGCAATGTCTGTCACTATGATAAAGAGTCACGGGAAAAATTATTCAACAAAAGTGAAACCGATAAATCCAAGGCACTTTGCCTTATTAGAAATTCGACTGTACGCTCTCTTCCATATACCGCTATCCGTCTATCGTACAATCTGATGTGGTAATTAGAGTTCGCAGATGCGGCGAATTGTGCGAGAACGAAGAGGAAGCGCGGGTAGTAGGCTTCAACCGAAAATTACACATCATCATACGGTAATATTATGTTACTATGTGTAACTGATTGCTAGTGATGTCAGCATTCAACGACGAAAAAAAAAAACCCCCACAAGCAAATGCTAATGACTATGTGCATACAGATATGTATGTACAGACACTGCATACGTGGCATAATTGCATCTATCTAAAGTTCGTGCGAGTACGTGTATTATGCAATAAAGTAATTTACTACTAAAGTATATTCTCGACAATTATATTTAAATGTAATTGATCATTTGACCTCTAGGAGTATACACTCATATTTTTCACTACTAAGTTACACGTACTGGATCGGTGAGACCCGGCCAACTTTCGTATGATGCAGTTTCCCCGAAATTACGTCTATTTAGATGATTTTTTTAAATGAAATAGCAGAATGTTAAGAAAGGACCCGTGAAAACGAAATTTTTGTTCGGTTCATGTTTTGTCTAAGAAAGCTATTTGAGCAGTTAGAAATATTTCGCGCGAGAGGAAAATCGCAAGTTTTGAAAATTTGGCCGGGTCTGTGAAACACAATGGTGTACTCTTAGGGTTAACCGACATCATGCTTGTCACCTGGCAAACAAATACGATTAGCATTCCGATGAAAAAATTTGTTTTTGATGTAATCTCCTGTAAGTTTAGAGAAACAAATTAGCACGGTATTGCTCCGAATTGATCTTATCTATTTTTCGTTGAAATGCACTATAATTTTAGAATTTCAGGTGAGCGCTTTAACGAAATATGGGCTATATGTGTGTATGTATTGGATTGCATTTTCACCCAACTAACTTTGCTTAGCGATGTAGCGAGAGAGAAATAAATTAAATGGAGATAACTATGAGAGGACAGGGTGTGAAGAAATCCGATCGGAGAACGAGAAAAAAGATCGTGAAATCCTCGAATAGAAGAGGTTGAGAGAGTGAAAACAGAGACAGAATATAAGAAAGTCTGGGGTGGGGAAGTTATAATTTTGCATGAGGGGCTGAAGGGAGACATAAGAAAAAGGGAGACAGAGAGAGAGAGAGAGAAAAAGAGAGAAGCTGCGTACTGTCGCCACGGCGGATGCTCATAAATTTTCTACGCTAGGCTTGCGCCGAGAGTGTGAAAAGCTAGAGAGATCTCGTGGGTTTTCGAGACCAAGACAGAGATATATAAATATATAAAGAGAAAGATAAATAGAGAGGTGAGAGAAAAATAAGAATTCTGCGGAGACCCCGGGGGCGGTATCGGCCGGAAGACTTCGATAGCTCGAGAGTCGAGGTATTCCCTCGACTTTCATGTATATAGTTGATATATGTGTATAGCCCAAATATATATATATATACGTATTTATGAGTACCGAAGTCTTTGAAGAATTTCATCGCAAGTCAGTTTTGCCCAAAGCAGAATAACGGTACGTCAACTTTGGGTTGATTTCGAGATATTCCAGTTCAACGAAAGATCTCCAATTTGAACCTTCCGTGGTGGTCCAAATTTATACATCGTTACAGACAGGACAAATGACATGTTAAAGTACAATCCACAATGATATAATTACATCCACTATAAAATTGTTTTTCCAACTATGAAGTATAGACTTATCACCAAGAAGAATATTTGTTCGTTTTGACTATAATTTCTCTCAGTGTATCAGGAGCACGAGAAATTACGTGCACGCATATAAATATAGGTTGAAAGTGTAGCCGTAATAATTCATGACGTAGAGAGAAACCGTGTATTTGCTTTAGAGTGCGCGACAGGGTATACGGGTCGTGGTACTTTAACTCAGGAATAATATTCAATATTGATTTAACGAGATTTCGTGACGCCCTAGGCACAGGGAGACGATGAGCTCGAGACGCATGAAAGGAGGCAGAACCATGTCAATGGCGACGATTTGGCAACGTCTGCCCCGCAGTTATATTATACCCCGTTTTCTCTGTCAACGTTGTATAGAATAATATACATGAATTTATATAATATACTATAGTATATGCTATATGGAAACGTATGCATATAGGTACAAAAATATATACTGCATATAGATAAATATGTAACAATTTCGCAGCTTTCAGCGTTTAGATCATAAGCCCACGAATTTTCTCATGAATGAATCACGTATCTCCCGAGTTATTAAAGATCCAAGGCAGGTGGAAAGTTATCCTTTGAGGTATTTTTGCGGAGAACATCACTGGAGATGCGGAGAATCACTGCATAATTCTTTAATATCCGCGGAATAACTTGTAGAACATGGATTCGATGTTATATATATAATGTATCTACACACACACACACACATATACATATATATATGGAAACGGTTCGATAGATGTTTTAATGAAGGGTATATGGAGAAATCAAAGAGAGGTAGAACGTTACCGAGACCACTCAGCACACACTAATGGCGTGCGATGTCTTTCCAAAGCGGTCGTCTCATTTTAATTAAAGATCCTCAAAGATATGCAAATTTCATGGTAAAGCCCTTTTGAATTGCAACACGAAGGAGTAGAGAGCTTTGTCCTGCAAAAGCTTTCTCATATAAACAGACGGACAGACACACTCAGACAGACACACACTATACCAGTGGTGGTTTGCCTTCGTATTCACGATTTGTGATGCAACCCCCGAGCATGCATATAGCAAATGATCTTCATTCATGCTTGATGCAGTGATATAGTTTATCGCATAGGTTATATTATGCTAGTGTAAGGAACTATTGAGCGAGGGAAACACGAAAACTGCGTACAAATGTCTGCATGATTCAACCAAATTAATTCCCTTGCATGATCCAAAGAGATAACGAAATTCGAGGCACAGCCATTAGAAGCTCTTCTTCGCATGTAACATTTGCCTCTGTAAATATGCGTATTTTGTGGTGGCTTATTTAAGGAGGATGGTTACCCTAAAATCAACTCAAAATTGACTTTCTTTGCAACTTCAATTCCGATGATATTAATAATGCGAATAATTTCATATTTCGATACAGAGAAACTCTTTACAGTTTCATAAATATTTTGAGGAAAAAAAAAAAAACCCCAACATGCTTATAATAATCGGAGATATTGCCCATCGAAGTTCCGGTCACTTTTACCGAGCACCCGTTTGTCGTGGATATCATAAAATATCTCGAAAGCGGCTGCTACAAACAAGCTGTATGTGAAAAGGCTGGAACCGCTAGACCTTTGCGAGTTTATAAACAATAATTAGTTCTCAGCTGATGTCGATGAATTCTATCGAAATGACGTGTGTATTTCAATTCACTCGATCTTAGATCAAATAAAAATAAAAACGTAATCATATGTTTTTGTCGGCTAATGTTTTTTAAATCGATCTTTCGTTAGACCTTGAGGATAATCGTAAAAAATGCCACCAAATTGAAACGTAAGACAGACGTATAAAAATTCAGACCAAACACTACATTAATCATGGATCATTAAGCTCGAGATCTGTCTTCGCATTGAAAGGAATGAACGTGAAAATCTGGAAAGATGAGATGATATATTAACGAATAATATTTGCGTATATTTTTCCACCTTGGATCCGTTGTGGATTTATAATATGATTTATGTTATCATCTTTTGCGAGGCAGCGATATGGCTTCGTGTACGATATTTTCACGAGAAACGAGCTCTCTGAGGCAATATATATAGCGTGCAGAGGCGTGAACAGATTGAAGCGAGAGAGGACGCCTAGTACTTTGGTCGTTTAATCTTTAATATCCATTTTCGGAAAGAGCTTTAGCTCAGATGAAAGCAAAAGCCATGCATAACGAGAGAGCATGATAAAGTATAAGTATGAGAGAGAGAGAGAGAGAGAGAGAAAGAGCGATACGGAAGCTCGTCAAGCAGGAGTGTGATGCGAATACACTTTTTTCGCTGATCGTTTATTGCCCGCCTCCGGTATTCTAGCGAGCTCGCGAATCCCTCGTTATTTTCCGATTTTCTCGGGGCTATTATATGACTTTGAAGAAAAATATAGATACTAACCTGTGCCGGGACGAAAATTACCGTCATGGGGGAAAAAAGTCTAGAGCAATTATCGTAGATGCAGGCCAGAAAGATGAAACAAGGAAATCACGAGACTCGGGTGAAGATAAAACAGAAGTTGCAAAAAAAAAAAAAAAATGAACAAAATTACTTTCTGATGAATTGATTATGAATAATTGTTGTAAATTTTTTAATATACTCCTGATTGTAAACTAGATTAAAAATGAAGGATAAATTCATAATATAATAATAAAAAATTAACGAAGATTATGATAAACATTATTATAAAACTGTCAGAAGACGTGTTGTGATTACAATTTTTTTTTTTTACATTGGTCACGCGTTCTTTTCCAGTTGCGGGCATAGTTCAGGGTTACATAAACGTTTATTAAAAAAAAAAAAACGAAGCATATACTGATATACGATTTATATTACTGGCGTAATAATTTTTCATAATCTTTTTGCGACTGAACTACTTTCAAATATGTTTTCACCCGGATGGTGCTCATCCCTGATTTGTGCTAGCGTTAAACTCTTTTCCATAACTTTTCCATGATTTTTTCCACGCATTTACATCTTATTACGGAAAACTGAAGGGAATTCTCGATAACTCACGTCGTCGTAGAGACATGTATCGAATCGCAATATATGCTAAATCGACTGGAAGAAAATCGGAGCGCTGTAAGCAAAGCTGGAGATAAATCGATGAAATCACTGTACGATGATTGTGCAATTTTCTTGACATCCAATGGATTCAAACGGGACGTCTACTTGGATTTCTTTTTGTTTCTCGGCAATTTTTTTTTGGACTTCGTACAGCGCCGCAGGACAATCGCTCATTTTATTTCCAATATTTTCTATGACAATATACGAATAAATATGCATTGAAATGAGTGGATTGAAATGAATCGCTCTCTGCAAAGCATCGCGATTGGTGAAAGAGTCGAATTACAGGTGGAGAACTCAAGGGAATAAATGTGAATGGAAGCTTCGTTCGCCTTATACAATGAAAACGGCATGGAGAGTTGGAGAAAGAGGAGGCACGGAGACCCGTTTTATTCATGGGTAGTAGGCCAAAATCCGCAGGTCGCGTGTGCAGTGTTTCCTGAGAGGGATTCTTTGCTCGTAAGCCTTCCCCGATAAATGAAACCAAAATATTGGGACAAGTTTGACAAAGACCCTTTTCAACTCTCCTTCTATGTATCCCTCTTTCGTAAATCGACCTTCTGACTATAGTTTACCTGCCGGAAAGCACGCCATATACATATCCAATATCTACGCTTTTATACTCGAGGTTATTTACCACGTGCTTGGTCGATTATCTCGATCTCGAATATATTATACGTGTCGTGGATTAGTAAAAATTGAGGAAGACCGGAAGTACGTATCAATGAACATCGGTTTCATTGAATTGATGAAAAAGTTTATTTGAATCCGCCGACATCCTAAATTTATGAAGTCATCAAAGGAATATATTTTATTATCCATGGGTAAGAAATGATATGGTACTTACTATAAAAAAAATATATGCGTTCGTATTTCATGTATGTAAATGCAATTAGAATTCAATGAATATTATTGGGCTGCGATAATGTTGGATAATTTCATGGGTGGACATGGAAGTAACTGGAGGTATAGAGCTATTCGGGAAGGTCCCAGATGCTGGTAAAAAGCGTAGGAGAAGGTGGAGAGGGCATCGCGAGAAAGGGTGAAGACGCGTGGGGAGGATCGTGTCTGTGAGAAGCGGTCGTAACGTGATACTGACCGGTTTCGCGACGCCTCTCCACCTTTATAGCTCCCACATATACGTTTAGTTTTTTTTCTATATGGCTAGGTATATATATACACAGTGATGAGATCGGTCGACGATCCGATTTTTTTCTGACACGTCGAACTATTTGTAACGCGATCCCTCTCTCTCTCTTTCTCTCACTCACACACACACAAACACACACACACACACACACACACATATATATATATATCTATGTATATAACAATATGAATGAAGAAACGTAAATAAAAACCCTACGTTGAACCTAATATTATGACAGCCGTTATTCCATCGTTTTTAAAATCCTTTCACCATTCGATTCACTCTCGTCGTCTGGGATCTTCCGGCTCCGATAGCATTTTTCGATTTGAAAGGGAGAAATCGATTTGAAATATGGCTATATTATATCCGATACGTATACACCCCTGCATACTTTACATACTGCGCTGGTTTCATTGAATACGTTGAATAAATTGTGAGGACTGCGCGGAGTCCGCATGGTACGGGAGAGGATGATGAAACGGCATATTGGAAGGGGTAGTTTCAATAATCTCAAACTCGTCTCACATTAGAACTACTGTATATGCTTGTAACTCTACTATTCTGATTGTACTTTATTTCATTCCACCTGTAGAACCGTTTAGCAATGCTTGAAATAATATTTCTCATCGGTATCGGCCATTTTGTTCTCGCGAAGATCGAATATGAGAAAAAATAATAAAACGCTCGTGTCTTGAAGAATTCAAAAGCATACCTTAATTTCAATAAATGTAATAAATGATCGCGTACATGAAAAAGTCCTCGAAATCATTTTTTCCGCAACAAAGATCTCATTCGACAAGTTGGAATAATTGTTTTTTTTTTTTTAATTTCGTAAATTTACCTTGGCATGATGGAAATTCGTTTGTTTGAAGTGTGTTTCTCGTGTAACGAGACAAAACGAGGATTAGCGTGTGGCAACCAAGCTTTGGAAGGTACAGGGAGAGCAACAAGGGAAAAAAAAGAGGGAGTAATACCTCGATAAATCTTTGCGGTCCGCGCTGGGAATGAAGGAACCATGGCGAGAGAGTGCACACCTCTCCGTTTCCAAAGACTTATTTGATACACGTAGTACCGAATCCGTTGGTGTGAGTATGCGCGCGCTCACGTACGTGCGCGCGCGTGTGTGTATGTGTGTGTGTGTGTGTGTGTGTGTGTGTGTGAGAGAGAGAGAGAAAGGTTGTGTTCGAGAGATTGGGAGAGTCTCTCTACACGAGGCCAAGGTGTTTTGGTTCGCACATTAAGCCATAATCCACGAAGCACAATGTGTACATGTATAGGGTGGCAGAACTCCCGCTAGGATCCTGAGGTACCGATGTGGTTATGCCACCGCGTCGTGGCTTATGCGCGTCGCGACCCCCCTTAAGCTTTCCACGAAGAGAGAATACTTCTCTCGAGTGCTCGCTCTCTGGACGGGAGCAGAGCTCAGTGCCCAGGGAGAGAGAGAGAGAGAGAGAGAGAGAAAGAGAGAGAGAGAAAGATAAACAGGAAGAGAAGAGAAGAGAGAGAGAGAGAGAGAGAGAGAGAGAGAGAGAGATAATTCTCTAAGAAGGGTTGGGGAAAGCACCACTAGACCTCCCTTTTCTCTTTCCAGAGTACAACTCACGGTCAACGTGTGTTGTATGCATGGTCTCTAGCCAAGAGTTTACACACCAACCCTCCATCGATCAACCACTCGTGTGCGCAAAGCCCTTATACTCGAACTGTATGGATACACGCTGGTACAATAGTGTGATGGCTGCCAGCACCAGCCTTTCATCCCATCGCCAAGCAGGAAATCGTCGACTATGCTCTAGTCGCTAGTCTCGGTCGAGGCACATTGTCTCTCATGTGTAACAACGGTTCTGTGTCATCAGAAAAAAAAAACTTATGAAACGAAAACTAAAACGAAATATCGTCCAAAAAAGAGGAAAGGCGAGACAAAAACGTTCATCTCAAAGAATAGGATGTACGAAAATTGATAAAGGAAAGAGGAGGAGCTTGGTGGCGTTTTTTCACGTGTTGCGTTTTTTTTTTTTAAATTTTCTTTATAAAGCTAACCGGAGATATTAGCTTTATCTGATCAATTTGCGGTTGTATTTTCAAGGAGAAAATGGTTTCGCATCCAGGGCATTATGCTAATTAATGAGAGAAGGTCGTATGAAGAATGTTTCTGCTGTATTCTCGAGGGATAAAAATGACGAGAAAACGAAATTTTCCCGTCTTCCAGCAGGTGCATTTATTCTTGAAACAAATCTCGGCGTATATACGATTCTGTCGAAATTTCTGGCAAATGAACGATCCAAATAATCCCAGTCTTGATTAACGTTGCATTTTATTATACATAATTTTCCAAACAGAAATCGAGTTGTGCTCTCTTTAGATTGACAGGTTTCACTATAGAATTCGTTTATATCCTGACCAGACATGCATACAAGAATATTCACACATGCGCGCCGAAGGACCCGGAGATCTGGTAAATCGTCTGTAAATGAAATTTGTATAGTACAACGGGGAAATATCCAACGGAATTTTCTAATAATTGCGGAAAAGAAGGTACCCAGATTAGCCCGGGGGCTATATCATCGCCGAGTACTCTCGTTTTCTTTGTGCCCATTGAGCCTTGTAAGATTCTCTCTTCGCGATCCGATATACCATGTACGAAAATATTTATTTACCGCAACTTGTATATATTTTTTTAAGTATAATTTTCTTATTTCCTCGATAATGCGTCATGCGATACGTTAATTGGATATGCAGAAACAATTTTTTTTTTTCGACTCGCATGAGGTTTTAATTTATTCAAACAGAGCAAATACAATTCTGCATAACGCTCAACAGCAATCCATTTGAGCGAGATCTAAATAGCGCAAGCATTAGTCTAATAAATTTGATTTGGCGTAAAATTATGCTCAATTGAAATACAACTTGTTGAAAATCAAAAAACTTTTTTTTTTTAATTTTCAATGAAAATAGCATGCACAAAATTATTTTTCCTATAAGATGATGAATTTCAAAAATGACTGCGGAAGTATATCTGTTAGACGTACGGACCAATGGAAAAGTATTTATCGTTGAACGGAAAGACGAACAGAAAAAGAAGCTCAATCGGCCCTGGCGAAGCGTCCGGACAAATAATTTCTCCGAATTTCGTCAAGGCTAAAACTGGTGCAAAAGAGAAAAAGATGGAAGCTTCTTGATCGTAGCAATAACGAGCAACAGAGTAAGAGAGAGAGTTAGAGAGAGAGAGAGAGAGAGAGAGAGGGTTAAAGTAGAAAAAGAGTCGAGAAAAGAGACTACCGGCGGAAATGAGGGAAAGATGGCGCAGATGTGCCAAGCCCTGGGTGGACGAAGTCCTTAGACCGAGGACGAAAAGAGATGTGAGACACGACGTCTTTTCCGCATGGTGAAAAGTCTTCAGGCCGTCAGTACAGAATAGACGAAACAGAAAAATAGAGCGTGAGAGAGAGAGAGAGAGAGAGAGAGAGAGAGAGAGAGAGAGAGAGAGCGAGCGAATGGCTGAGGAACGTGTGGGCAAGTCATGTGAAAAGACATGCCTGTCGACTGGGTAAGATGGACGATGGAAGAAGACACAGAGGACAAAGAAAGACTAGACCAGGTTTATATTTTATGTATATATATATATATATATATATATATATATATATATATATATATATATGTTTATATGCCTTGGATGCTGCGCTGTCTGGCTGGCCAAAGTCTTGCCGGCTCCAATTGAGCTTCAATAATTCCGTGGCGGTCCGCCAGGGAGTCTTCATCGCAGATAGAGAACGTGAGGACGTTGCCCGGAGACGTCCAAGCGACTTCCAGGGTCGAAGCGTAGCGAGATCTGTGGATGCTGCGGTGCGGAAGGAAAATCATGACGGTATATATAAGACGGGTGGGGGATTGAACTGGGGATGAAGTAAAGAAGCTTCTGCGGAAAGACTGAGAGACGTCGAAGTTTCCGTAGAATGGTGATGTTCATGTAAACATGAGCATCATATGTGTTTCTGAAACTGGTGTGTCTATCGTTTGCGTGCGCGAAGAGCAAAAGGAAAATGGAATAAAGGTCGAAAAGGAAACTGGAGAAGAAAGTGTACGGAGTCAAGTTGCGTCATAGGAGAAAAGGTTGTGGATGAGTCGGATATGCGAGGGAGTTGAAAAGTTTACACGCTCGGACGGTGATGTATGGAGATTGCGCGTGCGTGACTTCCTTGTAGCTTCTCATCATGCTTGGGGAGCTCGGTAGGTAGATCCCTACAGACGTTTTGCTCCGTTCAACGGCCAAGGTTCTTTGACTCTAACCTATTATTCCTCTTGAGACTTCTTTTTTTTTTTTGCATTATTATCCATGTCTCATGCTTCATATCCCGCGCGTGTGCACTTGGAGCGTTTCATACTCCGAAAAACGAGGTAAAATCGTTGTGTAATTTATAACCAACGGCTCTGAATAATCACGCAATAAAAAAAATTGTGGTTCCATGCAAACGATTCATTATGTTTGATTATTTCTAATGATTTTTGAACAAGCGAGCGACGCGAATACACTCATGTTTTAACTCAATATTATACATTCGCGTTTCGATCCGTCTGTTTGGGCCCCCAATCCTGCCAAGCGCGTTTTGATCCATCTTAAAATAATGTCGTATGCTTATACTTGAATTTAAAAAAAAAAAACTTCACGATTAATATGAAATTAAATTGATTTGAAAAAATAAACTAAAAAAAAAAATAGCGTGGTTGATGTGACGAGCAAAATATCTATAAAAAATAATCCGGCTTGGATAAAAGTTGGTATCTGAAATTTATCGAAACTGCTGATGTAAAAAAAAAAAAGATACAATGAGGAGATATGTAAGGATTGCGGAGATTCTTTATTTTTAATGCAAAGTCAATATTTTTTTTATTTGAAACGGCTGTGATTCCATAACTGCCCGAAAAAAATAGAAAATATTTTCCATCATTTAAACCCAAAAATATTTCGAGCAGTACATGCATATATTTTGAATATACGCAATGGAATCAATATTAAACAATATTAATAATGACGAATAAAAATAATAATAGGCGTTATTAAATGGTTTTTTTTTTGTTTGTCGTTCATTCGAACGATTGCCATTTATGCTCGGTGGTTACCGGAAGGATACGATAACGGGCTGAAAAAGCATTGGGTCACTATTCACTGTTCTCTTTTTTTTATTTTCTGCGCAGAGAACTTTTTATGATTTTCACCGAGGAAGCCATCGATGATTTCTCCAGAGCCGGATATCGAGCCTGGGAGTTGGTCGCAGTTGAGCTCCGACACAAAACTCGAACGTTGTGCGCTCAATCGTGGGCACAAGTTCACGAAACTTTGGCGCGGTTCGTTTTCTTTCAACGGGGTAAAGAATCGACTCTGTCGATGCTGGAGAAAGCTCTCCAACGAGCGTCTCCAAGATTCTCGCTGCGCAGGGAACGGAAGAAAGATTTTCCGGATGAACGCGCTATCGAGACTTGTATTCAATGGCACACCGCGGTCGGTCTCGAAACCAATTTCGCGGAATCGTTCGGGGTGAACCGAATCACTCTTTTAGACGAGTTGGAAGATTTTGATAGAATAAAAAAAGAACAATTTAATGAAAAAAATTTGATAGAATTAAAAGGAAACCCGTTGAAACGAGTCACTCAGTGGAAAATTTATAAATTATTATTCGAGAAAATACGCATATTCAATGTAAAGGAACAATTATTTTGTATCATACTGCAATTATATTTATACATTTTAAAAAATTATCTTATCTATTCGTTCGTCATATCCTATCATTTGGAATAATTTTTATATTTTATATAATTCTAAATAACTTGAATTCCAGAGAGTAGACCAATTTCGTTCATGAAAATGTTATTTATATTTTTTTATGATGTTCAATTCTAGTACCGTTTAATAAAAAGTGTAAAAGAAGTGCCGGGACACGAGGCGCATCAGGCTGCTCGATACAGCGATGAATAGGCCGAATTTCGACTACTCGGTTCATAAATGATTTACAGAAACTATGTTACACAAATTATTTACGGAAGCTGTGTTGTTTCAGAGGATTAATTTTTTCTTTAAATAATTATTTTAGGTTCGAAAGTGCTGAATTCGTCGCTTGAAGGGTAGTGGGTTCAAATCCAGGGCAATGACTTATTTTTTTTTCAAAAATTAGAGGATTTTAAAAAGTAATGGAATAACAGTTTTAAATTCGTTTACTGATCATTTCTAATTGACAATTTATAAGTAAAAAACTATTTATTATGCCAATATGACCTGCGTTTTTAATTTGCGCTCCATATATATGCTGGCAAAATTTAAGCTTACATTGGCAGGACAAAATGGCCCAAGTTTGACGGCACATATAGGGCCGAATGAAAAAAGCGGGACGATAATCGACATTGGCCCAAGCCGGACGACCAAACTTAGCCCTCAATAATATATTCAGGATAATTAACTCGGCCCCTATTAGCGGCCGGAAAAAATTCCTACATGGGATATGGTAATATGGGAATATCAACATGGAAGGGCAAATGGTGTTTTCAGACGAGTGAAATGCTCCGTGCGCACCGAACTCGTCGCAAAACACTCTCGAAGTGCTTTTACATTTATGCACCAGCCAATAATACACTCGTGTGCTCGTAGTCTTCTCTCTCTGTGTCTCTATCTATCTCTATCTCTCTCTTTCTCTCTCTGGTGGGTTTACGTGTGTGCCTATTGGATTTCTATATTAATATGCATAAATGTCTGTATGTTTGTGAGTTTGTAAGAGAAGCTTTCATGCTGAAATTCCAGATGCATGTATGACACGCCAGTAAACATGTAAAATAGATCACAAGCTTTAGTGGTGTTGCATAATGTGACGGTTGCATGGTTGCGGGCTTAATTTTGCCAAAACTTTCCGATGTGCATCTCCTTGTGTTATCTTTACCTGCCTTTCTCCCTCACTATCCGTCATTCATTTTTTTTCCTATCTTTTTTTTTACGCTGTTCCTATCACCGTCCACGTTTTGTGTCGATCTTTGGGGCTGCCATAAAGCCTGCGCGAGCTCTACCCTTCCCCGGAAATGTTCTGACCAGGTCTTAACATTCATACGTAAGCCCGTGCACCACTCATCGCTCATCAAGCCCAAAAAAAAATCCTCCCTTGCTATTATGTCACGCTTCCTCAGCATAAAGTCTCGCTAAATTATTCATCCCCTCTCACGCATAACTCTACAGCTTTACTATGTAGCTCTCTTAGTCTCAGTTCTCATTCTCTACTATTATAGGTGTTCACAGTAGAATTAGTCATGTATATTCATGAGTGTATGCACATGACCTTGTATTTTTTAACAAAAGGTTGACGCACGAATTCGTGCACTACTAAAGTTTCACAGAGAACAAAGTTTCCTCGCCAAACTTCCCGCCTATGTATTGCTGCGATCTCGTATATGCGCTCTTATTGTATCGTGTTGTCGACGCTATTACGACTGTTTGGTTCAATTGAAATACACATAAATAGTGTTCAACAAAATTTATCATGATTTAAGTAATGTAATAGGTTTTTGCAATTTTGAACGCTTTCAGATATATTTCACTGGAATAATATATATTTTTTTCTAATTCAAATAAGCTCGAGCTAAATCAAATCCATTGTATGCCTACACGGAGAGAAAAGTCCTAGAAAAATTACTAAGACTAAAATTTCTAAGACGTTTCTCTCCGTGTAAGTGCCACTCGTATATGAGAGTATATCAAACTTGCTATTATATTTTTCACCAAAATCCAAAGACGAGATCGTAAACAGTCATGCATAAGTCGAGCTTGATTTCGCACATTTTTTCACTGAAAGACATTCCACGTGAGCTCATTTGATGAAGAAGTTGAGGTTTGGATAGGATAACTTATGTATCGCTATCTTATCGACGGGTCAGTTAACGCGGCTTTCAACGGAAGACCAGAGGGAGTCGTGTATTACTCCTCTCGGGCGATTAAATTCACCAATTCATTATCGATTAGGTTAGCGTGATTTCCCGATGGCCCGTGAACGTATAAATGGGGCTCTAGTAGTAGCAGCGGTAGTGGAGGATGATTGGAAGCCTCATCTCACCCGGTGTTTTGCTGTTGCACCGGCTATAGTGGCTTCGGGAACACGATCGAATCAATTGGACAGCATCAACCCAATATGAGATGCACACACATACACACATACGCACATACACGCACGTGTGTATATATATATGCGTTTGTATATGGGTATACATATAGGTACGATAGGTACTCAGAGATACAATCAAATCGCTACGGAACTATATTGGTGTAATCGTCAAGAGGAAATGGCTCGATCGTAACGGTTTCTCATTGGCCATCGTTAATTATCAAATCAGACAGATTATTTATTTATGGTTTTCATTCAAGGTTCCATTTACTGTAAAGCATTAGCTCTGTTCCTTCTCACAAACTAACATTGCTGTCATTATCGTGTCAATGAAACAAACCAGGTAACTTCTAATGGGAAAACTGAACGCACTAATGAACGAGACAATCGCATCTTCCTCTTTGCAACATAAAATATTTGTAAAGAACAAGCAAACTTTTGCATTAACGACGACAACTCAAATGGTCGAACGACTGAGAAGAGACCCGAGAAAAAACAAAGAAGTGAAAATAAAAAGGGAGTGAGAGAGAGAGAGAGAGAGAAAGATTGAAATTTAAAATGAAAGTTTACGAATTCATTATGAAGGAATGGCAGCGCCGGGAAGTTTAAGGTCAGGGTGGAACGAGTTGAGTAGTGAGTGGCTCACTTGTGAGTCGTTCATTCGTTGCGCGGGACTAAAGATGGCGTCGGTCTTTCAATTTTCGTCTTTAATTTTGCAAGACTATAATGAACCTCGAGGGCAGTGCAATATGCTTCTCATATACCTCTGTACCGGACTATCGAAACAGTGTTAACTTACTAATTAAACGAGATGACAAAGTTTACAGTTCTTCTCGACAATGGCGATCTCTGGGAGCGAGGGTGGGTAATCCCCCAACGTTTTTGCAGACTCATTGTAATTTTCAATTATAATTTTTTTTCTATTTTCATACAAAAAGTGACGCTGCTCGTATACTCCTGGTGAATACATTCAGGATTAACAAAATATAATACACAAGGCAGTACAAAATAAAATACTGTTGAACATGGGCGTATGGTGAGACTTGACGGAAATAACGCTCGAGTGCGGCGGAGTAGCTTGTTGCAAAACACGATTTTTGAGAAGGGATGGTTTTTCCCTCTCACACTGTTGGTCCCTATACGTCTCTCTCTCTTTCTCTTTCTGTCGGAGACAATGGAAGTTCCCATTAAATTCTGACGATAAATTAGAAGCTATAAATACGTAGTCCACGAGCGAATGTGACAGTGGTAGTGGAAAGAAAACATTATACCACAGCAACCCTGTAGTTTCAGCTACCCCCACTGCTGCACAACGGTAGTTCACTATACATAATAGGGTAGGCAAAAGCCGTGCGCTCGCGCCACGGGGCTCTTTCTCTGGTCCAGAGGACACTCTCCTCGCGGAACGTAACTTTTCTATTATTCTCCCATACTCCTCGACCGAGGACCATCCCTTCCCAAGAGAGAGAATCGCCCGGAGTCGAGGAGCATATACAAAGAAAACCCGTGAATCTGTCCCTCTCGTCTCTCAGTTACATCTCCTTCTTACTCGCGGTTGCAGTTTTCCACTCCACCCAAGTTTTTAAAACGTGCCGTCTCTCACACTACCTCTTCATCCCACCTCCTCTCAAACCGTTGCACGTTCATAGAGAGTTTCGTGCAGCAGCTACCGCAATAAAGCGCTGCGATGGCATTACCGTTCCTCTCACTCTCACTCTCCTTTATTCTCTCATTCTCTCTCATTCTTTCGACAAATCGAGCAGTCTCTTTCTTCCTCTTTTCCTCTCTCTCTCTCTCTCTTTCTCTCTCTCTCTCTCTGTCTCCCTTTCATTCGTTCGTTTTTCCAAGCTCCCTTAACAACGAGACCGCGAAAAAGTCTCGTGGACTCGCACGTACGTTTCGCATATGAAACCGCCTCACACCCGTATTCTTATTCGTATATATAAATATTTGTATATGTACACCAGTACTTGGAATATGAAGTTGTACCTGTAGTTTCAGTACTATAAGCGACATGGGAACAGAAACATGAGAATTTTATTTAGCTTTCTCTTTTTCTTCTCTCTCTCTCTCTCTCTCTCTCTCACTCTCTCTCTCTCTCTCTCTTCATATCCTGTCTGACCGCAGGGTGAAGCAGGTAGGGAAATCCCCTGCGAATCTCAAGCGGGCGCGCGAGCGTTGGATAAATTCCTCTCGGGGGTTTTGTTTATGCGCGAAAATCGCATTCTCCCGCGGGATAACGCGTGCGGTAAGAAGGAGAATACGAGAGAACGCGCAAGATGTGTAGAATTGAAGGAAAAGCGTATTGAAGTTGAAACATACCCGCAAAAAGGGTGTGGCTGAAATAAATTCCCCTCTTGTGGTATTATAAGCTCTCGGGAACGTGACAGAGCTCGGCACGGTAGCATTGCGGGCTTGGATTTTTGTAATTCGCTCTTAATGCTTCTCTCACTCGTCA
Source organism: Rhorus exstirpatorius (assembly GCA_963564615.1). NCBI lineage: Eukaryota > Metazoa > Arthropoda > Insecta > Hymenoptera > Ichneumonidae > Rhorus > Rhorus exstirpatorius. The sequence continues at coordinate 31,287,962 of OY751317.1, forward strand.
TTTTCATCCATAGAATGGATTACACAAACGGAAATATCTCACATCGTGTTTTTCATTATTTCTATTTTACCTTAACTGTGCAATTATTCGCAATAATTGTTAATAAGAATGTATAGCTGGTACATTTCACGTGCAATAATAACTGCGGTCGTGTCAAGCGGTTGTGTCACACCTACCCGTACTTTACATATCAAACGAAAATGGTTACGCTAATCAATCATTCGGATGTTTGTTCAATGTATTATTCATAGAGAAGACATGGGCTACTTGACACAAATTTTAAATAACAGTTTTTACGATTTTTTTTCTGAAAAGATCAATTATCGTGTCTACCGGCACAAACACAAGGAATAGCATAATATCTATAATAATAAAAAAATTGCCGATCGGCTCGCTGAAGAAGTTTGTTTGTCGCTAGCCCGACATAGGGTAGACGTACCAGTTGTGGCCAGCACTTTAAGCATTTTCAAACATTCATTTACGAACAGTGTTGACATTATTGCAAATTCAGAATTGAAAAAGTGATTGATGTATTATAAAAGGTATACAGAATCGAATTTTTATTATTTAAAACCTTTTCTGATCATGATAAATAAGAAAATAGGAAACGTATCTTGTCGCTGTCATTTTCACCATTTGTGGCCACAAATAGAACAATCACATTTTAAATGTACCACTTTTGACCACCGCGTATTTTTCAGGTATTTTAGCTACTATGTCAATTTTTTATGATCTCAACCCGCAAAAACTGATAAAGTATACATTTTATATGGGGCGGAATGACTTTAGTTAATGAGTAACCCTAGTCTTCTCACCTCGGGACAAGAAAACTACACAAGCCGCTCAACGACACATTTCGTCATATTTCGTTGAAATAAATTAGCAGATATTCAATGAAGCAATCGATATTGGTGCGGAAACTTCTTGAATATCGAAATATTACGCTCGATGAAGTGAACATATAGCCTTGAAACTTTGAGAAATTAGAGGGAAATTCGAAGTGGCCACAATCGGCACAGTGGCCACAACTATGATACGTCTACCCTATTTCTCGTGAAATTTCGTAAAGTAACCCCAATTACCCCTCTGTAGGTGTAGTATATGTTTTTTGCAATTGTAAAATCATTCGAATTTGTTTTGAGTAAACAAATTTTATACGAAAAATTCGAATGAATTTATTGTAACTTAATTGATGTGAATTTGTAAAATTTTAAACCGGTCGTACAGTTCAGATATTTGGCTAATCTTAAAAAAAAATGTTTTTTTTTTTATTACTAACCTTTCTCTAATAAAATCATGATACAATTTACTTATGATGCACTCCAGTTGCATCGTACACCAAATTTTGTATTCCCGACGAAAATTCGTTCGCGTGCTAACGACATAAATTATTCAGCTCCATGTGTCGCACTACATTTTTTGTTTTCTCTCTCTCTCTCTCTCTCTCTCCCGTTCTCTCTGGAATTCGTTACGAAATTCTGACGGACCCAAAGTACAACAAAGCACCTACCGTATATCATAAGGCCGTGTGAGAGAGAAAGAGAGAGACAGAGAGAATGTGTTTGTGTGTCACACATGTGTGCGCGGTAATTTCGAGAAGTCGAGAGACATAGCTGGAGAAACTTTAAGCGCAGATAAATTGGAGGTGTATTCAAGCAGGCCCCCCAGACGTATATACGTCGTAACGTATGTGAGACACGACTCCGTACGGTCTTATTGCGGTGCCTCAAATCTTGGCAAGTATTGCGCTCACGGTACAAGTTTTTGGACACTTTTGCGCATATATATATATATATATATATATATATATATATATATGTGTGTGTGTACGCTTGCCGCGGGGGCTTCTCAAAACGCGAAACACAACGCCCCCGTGTGTTGGGCTTATCCAGAGCCACACGTTGAATTTAGCATGAAGACGAGGAAGACAAGGTGGCGTTTCCAGTGTGTGTACACCGCGTGTATGTAACGCTGCTCCAACGAAAAGTGCAATGCGTGTGTGCCATGTTTCTTCTCTACGTTTATCGTTCCTCCTGTCATATAATACGCTTATATGTATCCAAATGCTTGCAAGCAAAACGCCACAATTCACTCGATGCAACGCGCAAAATAACGTGGCTCATGTCGTTATGTTTACTAGCAGTCAAAACATGCATATGTGCCCGTGTGTTGCATATGGGCAAATGCGAGTGAAAAGGAGCCGAGAGAGAGAGAGAGCTTCTTTACGAGAACTTTACGACCCGCCATGACTCGCGGTTTTGTATACCGCAACGGTATAACCGCGAATGCTTCCATTCGTGTGTGCATCGCGAGAGCATTTTTCCCTCAAAACTCGGAGAGCTGTATATCGCCCGGAAGTCATCGTGAAACCTGTCTCAAGACATACTGGCGAATACGACACGTGTGCGCGGAAATAAACCGCGAAAAGTCAAGGCAAGCTCTCGTCTCGCCGTGTGTCAAGAACGCGCGTTTTGAACGTGTCCGGAAACAAGAAAAGTATACACATCAGCTGTATATAATAACTCTCTATTCAAACTCGAGATCCGCGACAGCACTCGAACGAAATTTGGGAAATTATTTTTCTATCTCATCCTGAATCGGAATAATTTATTGAAAATCAAATATATCATTCGCATTAATGTGCATGATGAGATAATTATGAATTATTCTTGAAGAAATTTTAATGCTAATTATAAATAAATAATCGTTCCAAACTATAGATGCTTTATTCTTTGAGAAATAAAATGATTTTGATTTTTATATTACGTCATTCGTCGTAGAGAATCATTTGAATTGGGTTTTCATTCGAATGATACCTGTCCCTGGATATTAATTTCTATCTCTCTTTTAATTTCTATCATATCCTACGGCATTAAGCTTCTAGGTACATCTGAGAAGATTTAATAGATTCAATCAAGAATGAATGTGAAATGGAGAATCGCGAAATCGAAGATAAAGGGGATTAGAAGAGGCGAATCGAGAGGAAACTGTCGTATTCAAGACGTACATTGCAAAATCGATTAAGCGCACGATAGAGAGAGAGAGAGAGAGAGAGAGAGAGAGAGAGAGAGAGAGAGAGAGAGAGAATGAGAGAGAGAGAGAGAGAGAAATAGAGAGAGAGAAAGAGAGGGAGAGCGTAAGGAGACGTGCGAGTGGGGGAGGCAAATTAAGGATAGATGGAATAAGACGCATTAACGCCGTCTCAGTGCTAGTAGTTCGGTCGAGAGCGATTTACGACGATTAATGAGAGAATTTGGAATTAACGATACTCTCGGGAATGTCTTGAGAACTTAACGTCGAGTGATAGGAGCATACATACAGAGACTTGTCTCGCTTGTACTTGGAATATAAACGAAGATTACACGTTGTACGAGGGAGAATCATGAATTAATTATTTCTGTCAATGGCGCCGAGTCCCAAGCGATCCATCACCGTTTTGCAAGTAAAATTTTTCAACATGAAATGATATTGAAGATTTAAAACAAAAATGAACAATATCGACATTGAGAAAAAAAATATTGCTGATTTGATGAAATTAGCATTCTCGAGTTGAGACATTTTTTTCTTGTGGTATTTAAAAATTTATTTTGCCTTTCTTGAAAGCCAATTTAATCAATCAGATAGTACTTTTTTTTCAGCACAATGCATCATCAAAGAAATAACCACTAGGATTGGTTTTATGACAAATGTAGTTAATAGTAATTAAAGATATATATCAGCAGATATGAAGGTTGGATGTACCATATGAATGTATTTTATTTTTTTGACTCGATATTATTCGTTATCATCTTTCTATAATAGTCATTCGAATGATGCTCATCTCCGCATCAGAAGGGACGAAAGTATCACGCAATTGTTGCACACAGGCAAGCGAACCGAATCGTTCGTGAAGGTATTCCAATCTGTTGCCGGAGCGGAGAAAGCTAACATATAGTACAACGTTGCATGCAACATGCCTTCTGCTCAAAATTGAGATGGGAGAAATGGAGAGTGGTAGAGACGAAACAGTTGGACCCTTAACGGCTGGATAAATTTAACCTGCTGAGAGGTGTGGCGAACGCATATCGTGAAAACGGATCCTAATGTCGAGTGGCAGCAAAGCATAGCAATTCGAGCTCGTGTAACTGCTCAACTGCTAAAGTTCATCTTTTCGTGACAGCCAACGTATCTCTTCCCACTTTATTATATCTTGCGCACATACATTCAAAGTATCACGAAGTCACAAATTTTGTATTAAGATGGTTCTTGCAAAGTCATCAGATCTAGATAGACTGATAAAAATACGACAAACGTAAAGTTTGAGGTTCCTATAGTATGCTTACAAAGTTTTAGATTCTTTCACCGTTTGGTTCCAGAGATATCTGCTAGTAAACTTTTTCAATTTAACACCGTGGGTATATATAGGCCACAAAGTGACAAACGAAGCTAGAGTCCTTGCTCCTATCAAATTCTAATACTTAAAGACTAGATGAGCGGACGAAACTTTGCTGGATCGATGCAATAAACATTATTGAATATTCAAATTAAATTTTAAATTTATTTACCGTACCGTTATAATTAAAAAAAAACGTCATTTTCTAGCCTCGGGAGCATACCGATTCTCGCTTGTTTCATGCGTGCCCGCTCACCGCGCTCCGCCGCGCCTACGTTCCCGCTTATTCCCCGCCGCCGGTCGCGCAAGAACTACTTTAAATTTCATGAAACGTGATTGCATCACTTATCAACTTGAGCTCACAACAGAGAACAATCGAAATCCTATCTTTCATTTGACGGCAATATAATAATTAAAAATTGACGTCGTTCAACGCTTTATTCAACGCAGATATACATCGGTCGCATAATATTTCAAATGACCGCATTCGACGATATATCGTAAAGAGTATTCGTGGCATTGTTCCCAAACGATAAACGGCTCCTCCATTAAGCTATCCACCGGATCGTTTAGAACACGTCGCGTAAAATTAAATTTGTGAGGGAAAATAGAAATTGAAAAAAAAAAAAAAAATACAAAACTCGACGAAACTGTGAGCAACTTTTGCTCGGGGCAACGAAGAGAAATGCAGCAACGTTTTAACAATTCGCACGAGTGGTGAAACAATGACTAGCTGGCAATACATGTATATCGTTTTATCGAAACGATCGAAACGATTGCGCGCATATCCCGATGATGGAGAGAAAACAGTACCTGCGATGCATTTACGAGACTCCGGTACAATGGTCAAATACAACAACATCCAATCGCGTTTTCGATGATAGTCATCGATGCTTGATAAAATACTATTTGCACCAATGATTCACTCTGTATGTACCTCTCGAGCTGTATCTGTCTCTTTTCTCATTCCTCTCATTGTCGGTATATCAACACTGTCGATTCAACGATTCGATTCATATCGCGAGCTTACTGTTCATTGAATACCTTTTGATGCCGACGAACGATATAATCCGTCCCATTTTCTTTTTTTTTTTTACGCCAATCTGTCATCAGTGATCCAAGCTTGGTCCGCATTATTTTAATCCATGCGATTAAAGTCGATTATTCGGACTCATCATTTTCATCATTTTTTTTTTCAGAAATTGTCTTTTTTATCTAAACTCAAGTTTTTTTTCCAAAATTTCAGCTAATCAGACTTATGAAAAGTCTCGATGTACTTTCAACTACTGCTTATGCATTCCGAGATATGAATTTTTCAATACATTCATCATTCTTTATACAATTTGTGCATTCATAAAATTCATATCTCGAAATGTGTGGGCAGTAACTGAAACTGCATTGAAACTTTCATTACGTCTAATTGGCTCAAGTTTTGAAAAAAAAAATAAACTAAAATTATGAATATTATAAGAACGAATAATCGTCTTTTTAGCTGCAATATTTTTTTCAGAAGCATAAGCCAAATTGACGTACTAAGGGTCCTGTAATAATGCTGGCTACGACCGGCAGTTTCCAAGATATGAATTTTGTGAAGCGTAAATTGTGTAAAAAATGACGAATATAAAAAATGTATACCTCGGAACGTATTGGCAGTAGCTAAAATTACTATAAAACTTTACTTGCGTCGAATTAGCTTGATTTTTTGAAAAAAAAATATGTGCTTGAGAGCAAAGAAAAAATAATTGAATAATTAATTCGATGATGATCATCTTCTCATCCCACTCTGTAAAAATTTTTTTTTTTTTTACAGAAAATGACATAAAATTTCCGGGTTAAAAATAAAAATAGATTTTTTTTCACGGTGCTGATCTTAAAAACACAGATTTTTTGACATAAACACATTTTTGTGGGTTAGGCACTACCCCTAAAGTGAAACTGCTATTTTTTTTTCTGATAATTTGGACTTTTTTTTACATTGAACGGTATATTTTTATATATTTTTTTAACTGACCGTAAAGAATGTTGTAACAAAGTAAACTTTTCTAAACATGGAAATACTGAATAATTTTTTTTCGCATACGCCTGTAGAGTAACTATATTTTGCAAATCATCTCACTTCTTATGACACAATAACAAGATATGAAAATGGCAAAGGATCAAAATTTTGGACACAAAAACTTTTGCTGAGGAATCATGGAATGTCCCTATATATGTACATATTTCTTTTTACATCACTAGGAAAAAATATCTCGTCGATAAGTTAAAAAGTTTACGAGGCAAGTGTCTCTTGTGCATACGTGTGTGTAACTTTGGTAGTCATAAAAATAACTTCAAAAAAATATGCTGCTTGCTGGTATGTCAAGAACGTGGAACCGTTTTTCCATACCGCTACGCGTTTAGTGCACCTACGACAGGACGGGAGTGCCCGCATGATTGACGATCGCTCGTATATCTTTTTAGTGAAGACCATAAACGAATAAAGACGCGGCCCGATGATTTTCGAATTTTAAAACGATCGTTGGTCCCTTAATCCGACATTGTTATAATACATGGAAGAATATAATTCGCAATAATTGCTGATGACGCAGAAACAATTACCGTGCACTTTAGTGATACCGTTCATTACCATAAAAATTCTGGTCCACAGCAATTTTCAATGGAATGAAAAGTGAAAATTCAATAGAATGATAAATTTAATAATTACTGTGTATTCTGGCACTAATGACTTAGATATATACTTGGTAAATCTTCGTGTGTCATATGGTAACAATTAATACTTTATGTACTGGCTAAATGAACGGTTTACACGAAGACAAAATGTAGCAGGGACGTCCATTACTATACTCTGAACGAAGATTCCGTGATTCAACAGCAAGATGTGTATGCCGGTAAGTATTAGCAGTGTCGGTGTCGTTCAGAAATTTTTCCTGACGACGTGAATTATAAAAATTCTCGTTTTTTATTGTCACGAGGCGGATGAAAATCGAAAAGTGGTTGAGTTATTGCTATTTTTTTTTTTTTAAATCTCTGGTGATATTTCGCGAGCTATCCTTTGCCATGGGCAAAATTTTGCAACTAAAAAAAATGTATAGTTGTAAAGGCTTGTGCCTCGACAAGTGCGCTATGAGTGGATGGGATATCGGGAAAACTGCTGACGAAAATGCCTCACTAATATGTGAAACTTTGTGTTTACGAGATGAACAAGGAGGTCTGTGGAGAAAAGAGATAGAAAGAGAGAGAGAGAGAGAGAGAGAGAGCGCGATAGCGAAAAATCGGTGGAGGGACGTCCTGGAACGTCATCGCTCGATAACTCAAAGCTCACTAAACGCGTGAACGGCACAGAATCTGAAAGGGAGAGAGGCACTGGTGTTATGTAAGAATATATCGAAAACACAAAATATAAGTATTCATTCAATCTACCACCGATTATAGTCTTGGAAGATGGTTATGGAAATTTCAGGCTAAGGCCAAAAGAGGCACGTCATTCACATGACATATTTTATCCATTTTATCCATCTTGGGCTCGTTTCAGATTACCTTATAAAATTACTTCGTCGAAAATCCTTCAACTTGCTGTCGAATACCCGAAAGAAGCTCTCTTCATTTTCACGGAATTTAACGTTCATCGCATCGATGAAAATACAAAAAAAAATATAGAAACTTTGGAAAATCTTAAATTTTCTTGTTTTTTATTTGAATTTTCTTTTCTCTTTCCAAAAATGATTAAACAGCGGAGACAACGTTACATTTGTAATCAGCCGGAGATTTCCTACCGAACAAGTGCTGAAAATTTTGTTAAGGTCAAAGAAAAAAAATCATTCTTTCTAGCCTGTCGTCGAGCGCGATTTGCATAAATCTATATCGATTCTCGTGAGCTCGCTCACCCGCGAGAGAGGCGGATTCGTTCATCCAGAATATAAGACGCAATGACCCTTGCCACCAACAAAAAAATAACATGTTTGGTCGGGTCTTCATATACACATATAGGTATATGCAGAGCAGCAAGCTGCGCATGTTGCGTTCGTTCCACCCTTAAAGGTCCCGGGAATGAATACAATGGCTGAACAAGGAAGAAACTTGAGAAGATGAGGGAAAGGATGTGCAAGACTCGAAAGGTCTGAATGGATGTAATGCACGTAGAACCGTTCAAGCGTATGTCGCAACGATGCCTGGCACCTTTGCTCGGAACCTTCACGAGAAATCTCTCAAGGGCCCTTTGGCGCGGAGCTTGTGAAAGCTTTTATGCAAAACGGGACGATGCTAACGAGGGAAATGGGAATGGAAAATCCCAAAGTATATTAAAACAGGCGATAATGATATGCGATCATATTACGATGAGACACTCAACACACCATATTTTTCGACCTTTCATATAAATTTTAATCTTCTTTTGATCCCACAGGATTTCTTTTCATTTAAAAAATGGTTTTTTTTTCTTTGAGAGTTCAAAGCAACTGACTTTCCGATAAATATCAAATTTTTTTTCAAATCTGCGCAATTTTGTTAACAATATATTTTTTCAGAAATCTACATGCGCAACTGAAGGTAAAACATGCCGTAAAAACTGTTTGTATCATGATTTTTTTAAGTATTTGAAAAACATGCAAATCGTTGAAATAAAATACTATTTTGATGAATAAATGCATCCGATCTCGATAGAGTTTCTCGGTTTTTCCTTGCGAGAAACTAAAAAAAAAAAAAAAAAACGAGCATAGTAAGTAAAGCTCTCTCGGCACGTTATATTCCACGGGATGATGAAGACGGTTTTTTCGACGCGTACACCTAGAGAAATAAACATACAGAATATATTCCGTGAAAAGGATCGCTAGAGCCTTTGGAAAACTTTGTATGTTCTCTGTCTTTTTCTAGCTTTTCTATCTATCTCTTTCTTGCACGCACTTGCAAATTGTACTCCGAGAACATAAAACCTATTGAAGATAACGAGTGCGAGAGATAATGCAGATGCATTGAAAATGTCGTGGCGAAGAAGCTTTCTCAAAAAGCTGCGATCAATACAGAAACTCATAATCTTGATCGTAACAATTCATATCGCCGGTTTTTAGAGACATTCACTTGAGATTGAGCGAGATTAAATAATAAGAAAGCAAAGTAAAAGTTTCCAATTTGTACGGTTTTATAATTATTATTGTTATTATTATCATTGTTATTTATTATTATTACTAGGTTAGGTAGTTTTTACACCGACTCTCCTAAGGGTTGCAGGCTCCCAACACCTTTTGCCGTTGGTCGCCTCCCGTATCCGTTTGTCCCTGGTTCGATTCCCGCTACCGAAGCTTGTCGCGCACCCGCTAGATGTCAGCACCTGGGACAGAAACAGTCGTAGTTCGTAGCTTCTGGAGCTACGTCCAAGCCCACTGTGCTTTCATCTGCCGTGCTGCGGCATCGGGAATCGAACCCGTGAAATCTTCGCAACCTTTCGGTCACCACACCAAGGCACTGCTTTCCTTTGGACCTACATTTTTAAGGTGGGTTCCGAACCACCGGGGTCGCAGAAAAAGTACGTAGAAATTTTTCTATTGGTGCCGGTGGTGGAAATCGAACCAGGCCCCATCGCATGCCACTGCGTGTGAGCCGGAAACGTTACCACCGCGCTACTGCTCCCCTTATTATTATTACTATTGTTATTAATTCAACATAATTTTCTATACCAACTCCAATGTACTGGATTTTATTTCGAAATTTTATGTGAATCGAATATAGTTACTAGCATTTTCATCAATTCTGTCTTCTCGATGTAAGTCCATCGGGCGTATACATCGTTAATTGACCAAATTAATACATATTTCTGCGTCTAACTTCCGGAAATCACATTTTTTGCCGCTGCATTTGATATAAATAAGCAATGGACAATTTCGTATGAATAATAAATAATAAATAGGTCACATAATAATAAATCGGATTTGTATCTACTTTAGCTTCTTCTACTGATTTTGTGCAGAAGTCCGAATGGGAAGTTATATACAACTTCTTTTTTCTTCCAAAACTCGAAAGAAGTTGCACGATTTTCTTTCTGTATAGACAGAAATAAATGGGGAAGCGATAATAAAAAGCTCGTATACCATACAGTTACCTACCTACTATAAAGTACTATTATATCCTCTGAACCTACGTGTATATATCATATAATGTACGTATACCCATAGAAATGGCGACAACATATCGATATATACTAAACTATACGTTATCCTTATACGTGTACTATACATTACGCTAGTATATGTGAGTGCGTTATCCTGAATCGTTCGCAGATGGCGTCGGAGCACGTATTTCATTTTTCCCACTTCTTTTCTACTCTTTTGTTTTTTTTTCCACGCGCTATATATTCCATTTCCTATCCGGGCATACGAGTCTACGCGAGGTGTTGTAATAATGTACGGATTGTGAGGAAAATGGGAGGCATGATGGAGAGAGGAGATGAAAAAAGCTCAAGTCTCTTATCCCAGTTGTTATGGATAAATGAATGTTATAGAAATTGTAACATTTGAGAAGATTTTGCCAGATGGAGGCATTGATACTCTTATTATAATAACTAATAACAATGTTACAGGTACAGCGAACTAAATTTTATTTAGAATATATTATAATTCATCGAGGCGGGTATAGGTTGCAGTGTTTCTCAGATCATCGACGCGAAATTGAATTTTTTTTTTCTTCGATAAACCAATGGCCAGACAAAATACTTACACACGGGTTTATCCATCGCCCGAACTAATTTTGTCACGTCTTTAAAACAATACCGCTCCCACCTTTGACAACGGTTTTTCTAATTAAAGTAGATTGAATGTAGGGTATGCGTACCGGTTGTGGCCACTTTAAGCATTTTCGAACACTCATTTACGAACAGAGATCACATTATTTCAAATTCAGGACTGAAAAAGTGATCGATATAACCTATAAGGTACACAGAAACGAATTGTTATCATTTAAAACCTTTTCTGATCATGATGAATCAGAAAATATGAATTTATCTCTTAGCTGTTATTTTCACCATTTGTGGCCACATTTGTACTACTTTTGGCCATCCGAAGTATCAGTTGTGGCCATCGAGCTTTGAATTGGGATACGAATGCGCTACAAACGAAAGGTGGAGTTTTAGACAATCAGTATCGGCAGATTCGAGTTAAAAACAGTTATTTATTTCCATAATAAACATATTACTGAAATGGTATAAGCGTCTCTATTTGTGCCATAAGCTGGCCAAAAATAGAACAATCACATTTTGAATGCACCACTTTCGGCCACCACATAACTGTCAAGTATTTTACATTTGTAGCCATATGGCTACAAATAGAACAATCGCGTTTTGAATGCACCACTTTTGGCTACTGCATATTTTTCAGGTAGCTGATATGTCAGTTTTTTATGATTCCAAACCGCAATATGAACTTCAACTGATAAAATATAATTTTTTTATGGGGCGAAATGACCTTAGATCCTTTAGATAATGAGAAACCGTAGTCTTCGCACCTCGGGATCCCTTAACACTTCTGACAAGAAAACTAACCAACCGCTCAGCGTTGACACATTTCGTCATATTTCGTTGAAATAAATTAACAGATATTCAATAAAGCAATCGATAGAGGTGCGCAAACATCTCGAATATCGAAATATTACGCCCGATGAAGTGAACACAGCCTTGAAACTTTGAAAAACTGGAGGGAAATGCGGAGTGGCCAGAAACGGTACCGCGGCCACAACTGGTACCTCTATAGAGGTATCGTACCATAACGTTTCGTCAAATCGGTAGATCCGAACACACTTCATTCATGATCTTGTCATTAATTATCACACTTCATTCATGATCTTGTCATTAATTCAATACGAAACCTTATTGCCCTCGCAGTTTCGTATTGAATTAATGACAAGATCATGAATGAAGTGTGTTCGGATCTACCGATTTGACGAAACGTTATGGTACGGTCGTATCTTCTCTGAAATTCCGAACACCATGGAATTATCCTACATGGAGACATAGATTCACGAGTAACAGGGAGAAAGAGAGCGAGAAAGAGAGAGAATGTACGTTATCCGAAAGAGTGCAAGCCGAATCGCAGAGCTGGGTCTAAACATGCATTTAAATTATATTACCTCGCTGCCCGGGGCACACGTGGTCCTTTAGTATAACATATACGTGAGCCTCTTGCATCGTACGAGCTCGGTTGCCTGCTGCAGGTTCACCAGCATGCCACCGATGCTGTGCTTTCAGCATGCATCCGCACACGCCTGTCAAAATATGCCGGCTATGCGTCCGAGGATGAAATCTCGCAAGCCCGCCTGCCTTTACGCACGTCTGGTGTACGATGCATAGCTTTCCGCGTGCCGCAAGCACACATCTATGTACATTCAAGCATATCATTCTAGCCACAGAATGCCCGGAGTGTGCGTGATGCGTTTTCGCGTTCACGCGCTTCTCACTGCATCATGCGCCACCGCTATATGCTCCTCTACGACGATGCTATCGTATGAAGGTTCGCCTTTGGCGTGCGACAAACGTGCGTAGTGAAAAAGAGCGATAAGAGAGTTAAGAAAAAAAAAAAAAAACCTTTACGATCGACCAGGAGATTTAGTTGGTTGAAATTCGAAAATTTGTGATGTAAGTACCGAAAAATCAAAGACCTCACAGATGATTTTTATCCTATGTCCGATTCTGGTGTGGTCATTTATTATTTATAATAATTTAACCTGACATCCGGCAGGAAGGGAAAAATTTTGTTAAAAAAAAAAAACGTAATAATTACAACCTCCTCAAACTCCTATCACGCGCCCGTCGCTATATCAGATTTTAGCTGTAATTTCTCACGCTGCATCAAAACAATTTTTAATCTACGTTTATTCTCGCGAAAGTGCCTTAAGCACACTCTTTTATGCCAAAAGTGATCGTTGCTATAATAAAAGATGTTCTCAATGGACGGTTCAGGTGCAGCTGCGCGTCATTACCGACGCCTCTGAAACTCCTGGCATCACATATTATACTGAGGGACTCATGAAACTTTCTTGCGAGTGTGCAAGCACAAAAAGTCTGCACTTGAGTGAAGAGCCCTCCTGTGCAAAACGGTTACTTGTATCATTATCGACGAGGGCCACTGTACCCTCTCACTCGTGCAACTTCTTCTGCTGATGCAATGATCTCACGATGGAGCAATTGCGCGAGAAAAAAAAAACGTGAATATTGCGGATGAGCGTTTGCGTTCGTTCTTTTTTTTTTCGTTCTTTCGCGATCGAATGAAGGATGTGCAACCGTCGATGCCGAATATATCAGCCTGAGGTGATTCTAGAACGAAGCAAAGACGAAATGTATATGAACATATATCGACTACCATCAACCAAAACGGCGTAACTCACAGGATCCAACGAGTAAAGTGTGATGTGAATTGTATCCTTTTGTGTGGTAAGAGTCGATACTTGCATGAAATAAAAATAGTGAAACAGCAGCTCGAGTTTCGTGAGACGAAAAGCGCGGCAAGCGCCAGCCCAAGATGATTACTCCCGTTTATGCAGTTCCCCGGAGGCTTAGCGAGCACTTTGTACCTTTTATTTTCTTATGAAAATCCGTGCCGCAGTCTGTGTGTGTGTGTGTGTGTGTGTGTGTATGTGATGGCCCTCAGAGTCACCGTGCATTCCGCAGCCACCCGACCATCCTTCTCCGCACGACTCGATCTTTTGCCTCGAGGACAAACATCTTTTTTTTTATGTCGCGCGCCCGTGAATCCATTGCAGTCAGGTATTATACGTACCTCCATACAAGTACGCAGGTTATAGAGTAGGAGGGCAGATGCGAACTTCACTCAAACCTGCCAGGCGCAGTGTACCATTATATTTACTTGGTATGGGAGAGTGCACCAAGGTAAGAGTACGTGTATGAGAAAAGTTAATTAAGGTATAATTCTCGTAACGTTCAGCTCTGTTTGAGAACTTTGTAAATTTAGAATAATTTAGGTCTCAACATTTTTTTGAAGGTTGCAAAGTTTTCTATTGCGTCGTTGACTATTTTGACAAGAAATTTTTTGTACATAATGAAATGATATGAAATATGATGAAAAGAAGCGAATAGTTACGTTAAGGTTTGATATATTTTTTGAAAAAATTTTAACAATTTTGAGACTATTATAAAATGACAAATCGAAATTATACTTGCTCAAAGAACTAATCCCACCTCTATTTAATACACCTCCACCGCTATCAGACATTTTTATAACAACTTTTGCGTATTCATGCAGGTGTCGCAGCAGATGTAATTTTGACCTGCCCTTAAAGTCTCGGTAATAAATAATTTTTTTATTCGAAACGATCGGTCTCCATATTGAACGAGCGCCTCGAATTTAAGTAGCGCCCAGCCGTTTCGTATATATATTCCATAGTGCAATTAACAGTGGGATTTCATTCACGTAACGTTATCCCGAGTATCGTAACGTGTATACTTAAAAGACCGGAAGTACGTATATACATTTAGGCACAAAGCCGTGAATCGAAAGTTCGAAAACTGCATTAGCCGCGGTATACGGATCCGTCGGGGCAAAAGTGAGCAAAATAGGGATTGGCAAGGATATAGAGAGTCGAAGCGTTTCTATCTATACGAGCCGAGCTTTCGCACCACACCACCGAACGATCTATTTCACGAGTTGACTTTTGCTCGATTGAAACGATGGAGTTAACTAACGAGAGAGTAACTCGAGGCGATCTCTCGTGCCAATCGGTGGTGGAGATCTTTCTCGCTTATATGCTATTCGTCCGCCAATTCTCACCACTGGAGGGATTCCCTATGGCGAATGATAGAAAGAGAGATAGAATGATAAGAGAGGTCCATACCGTCTTACATTCCCGTTGCTTCGCATCGTCTCTCACTTGAACATGTCCACTTTCTCCTTTGCTGTTTCTCTATCTCCCTCTCTTCCCACAAATCTCCTCCTTCCATTTGGCTTCATTGGTAAACAGGCTGCACGATTGCTCGAACGATGTTTGCCCGAAACTCTAATATACGAGTGTAAGTTTGTCTAGTCCATACACGTGGTGGATCTCGAGTACTTTCCAAGCCAAGTGCTACAGATATTCGTTCGATACAATGAATATATATATATATATATATATATATATATAATGGAAACACGCAAACCAAAGACGATACTGAAAGTTTAAGAAGAGAGTGATCATGACGCCTGGGGAATATCGCCCGCAGGCAGAAATTGTGATGGAGATCGACCAGCTGGATTCCAGTGATCATCCCTGCTTTCTCTGTTAGGGATCCGATCGAATACCGGATCGGATCCCAGCACTGAAACGTCACGGTTGTAAATTTGATCCCAATAGAGATTCCCGACTGAATTCTGTGTCGTGTCTATATTCCAAGTCTCACCAAATGCTTAACCAATTGTATAGGATCCTTAAAATTTTTTTTTACGAGTGTTTTTAGCTCATTGATCTGGATTTTATTTCGCCGAGATAAATTTTCATTCTGCCCAAGTTTTTAACTGAGACCTACCTAACGACCTACCTAACGATTGATGGTCCTTCGAGCCGGATACACTAGTGACTATCGAACACGAACAAGTGCTACAAGTAAAAGTTTAAATTGAAAACGTAATTGAAGTGACTCCTGGTTTCTATCGCATTCAAAACGAGAGACCAATCAACACGACAACGATCATCATCACGCATTCGACAACAAGAGAAGGGAGCCACCATTCATCCACAAGGACGGCCCTGGATCTTCAAAACAAATATAACATTTGGACATCAGAGAACATCGATCAAGGTAGGCTCAAAACGTTTGCCAATCAATCATATCCTTCCGTTGTTTCTCCCAATCAACCCTTCATACAAAAATGGCCGATCCCGAACGTAACGAACAGATTGAAGAAAATCTTCGTCTGTACAAGTCAAAACGCACATCATTCAAAGCGCAATTAACAATGTTAAAGAAATTAATCGATAATTTCACGGAAAACAACGCAAATCGAATCAAAATTCAGCAAAAATGCAACTTAGTCAAGGAAAAATATCATGAAGTAGAATTAACATACGAAAAAGTTGCCGATTGTCAGCGAGAAGAGGCGAGCGCGGAACAGTGGATTAGTTTATCAGAATTATGCGATGACGTGACCACAGCCGCGATCTGTCTACTCGACCCTACATGGGCAACAATATCAACCAACGCGAATAACGTAACCGTGCCAGTCAATCACGTACGAACAAATCTAAGCACTCTGCCAATACATTTACCCAAAATCGGACTCCCCAAATTTGACGGACGCACTGAGAAATGGGTCACCTTTCGTGACGCATTCGAGACAATGATTCACAACCAAGACGGTCTCAACGATGTGCAAAAACTTAACTATCTCCAATCAGCGGTGATAGGAAAGGCAGAATCGATCATCAGTGCTTTTAGTATCACGGAGAATAACTATGAGCCAGCTTGGGCTCATTTAAAGGACATGTACAATAATGAACGCGTCTTAATCATGCGACATGCTACTCTACTCAGAGAACTGCCCTCCGTTCAAAAGGGAAAATCGGAAGAACTCCAAGACCTTTCAAATCACGTGCAGTCACAAATTAAATCACTGCAAGCCCTCGGCAGAACCGAAGCGGACATTTGCAGCGATCTAATTGTGAGCTTAATTATTTCACGCTTAGATAAGGAGACGAAAAGGGAATGGGAAAGGACATTAACGAACACAAAAATGCCCAGTTCGAACGAGGTCATCAATTTTCTGAAACTTTCGTCCCAAAGATATGATGAATATGAGACCTCTCAACCTGCACAAGTCAATATTAGAGGTAAACCACGTAATGGGCAATACGAGAAGCCACGTCGTGATGCTCCACAAACATTTTCAACCACTTCAAATAACAGCGAGTACAAATGCGCAATATGCAACGAGAGTGGTCACCCACCTTTCTATTGTCAAAAATTCCTCGATCTTGCAGTGAATAAACGAATCGACGCTGCTCGCCAGGCAGGACTTTGCCTTAATTGTCTTCGGACCGGTCATAAAACCCAAGACTGCGTCGCAGGTAAGTGCCGAGTATGCGACAAGCAACACAATACAAAGCTACATCTCGACACAAAACAAAGCGCAAATCCTAGCTCATGACTAGCCAGACCCAGCGGATACACCGCTATGCCTCGGATAAAATCATTCACCACTCAAATACCAACAAACGAAATTTTGGTCACAGCCCTCATTCACGTGCTAGACCAGAATAAATATCCAGTCAAATGTAGAGCGTTAATCGACACATGCTCTAACGCAAACCTTATGACGGAGAAATTAGCATCGCCATTACTTCTCCCGATGAAAAAACATCGTGTTCCAATAGGCGCGGTGAACAATTTACATACAGTTACGAAACACATCATTACCGCGACAATAAAATCTCGGATCAATAATTTCAATCGAACTCTGACATTTTTCACGGTACCAAGCATATCAAATGCGACACCCGGCGTTCAAATAGACCGGTCAAAATTGAATATTCCCGCAAACATAGAACTCGCGGACCCAAGATTTCATCAACCTGCTCCAATAGAAATGCTTCTCGGATCAGGAACCTCTCTAGCTATCATGAGCATAGGACAATGCGATCTGTCAAATCCAGGAGGACCGGATCTTCTATTACAGAAGACTCAATTGGGATGGATTCTTGGGGGGAGCGTGGTTAACGAACCATTTCAACAAAAGAAACGCACCTTCTTGTCAGTTAAAGATTTCGACCTTACAAAATTTTGGGAAATCGAAGAAGGCGTTCATACTCAGCATTTTACCGTAGGAGAACAAGCATGCGAAGACCATTTTCAAACTCACGTATCACGAGAAAATTCGGGTCGTTATATCGTTGCATTGCCCTTTAACGAAAAAATCACGCAATTAGGCGAATCTCGCACACAAGCATTAAATCGGTTTCACGCTCTCGAAAAGAAATTCAGTCGCAACCCTTCATTCAAAATTCAATACACAGCGGTCATCGATGAGTACCTGAGCTTGGGTCACATGAGCCCGGTCAGTACAGACGACAACGAGGGATTTTACCTGCCGCATCATGCGGTAATTAAAGAATCCAGCCAGACAACCAAGGTGAGGGTCGTATTTGACGGATCCGCAAAAACGACGAGCGGTTTATCACTTAACGACACCTTAATGGTTGGGTCCACCATACAAGATGATCTTTTCGATCTGCTCATTCGCTTTCGCAGCCACATATACGTTGTAAGTGGGGATATCGAAAAAATGTATCGCCAATTTCTTGTACGACCAGAAGATCGAAAATACCAACGGATTTTCTGGAGAAATCATGACGGACAGCTAAGAGTTTTTGAATTAAACACGATCACATTTGGGACTTCTTCAGCACCGTTTCAAGCAATTCGATGTCTTCAGCAACTCGCAGATGATGAAGGGGACAAATACCCCGAAGCTGCCGCCGTATTAAAACGCAACACATACGTAGATAACTTGTTAACTGGCGGAAATACAATAGAGCAAGTTACCTTATTGAGGGATCAGATCATACAGTTATTAAACCTCGGTGCTATGAATATAAGGCAATGGGCGTCAAACGAACCAACACTCTTACAAGACATACCTGAAGGTAACCTTTACCGGTGACTACAGCCAGATGACTCCATAAATACCTTAGGTCTGTCTTGGAACGCACACGACGATTTTATAGTATATACTATAAAACCACCTCAGCTTGAAAAAATAACAAAATGTTCTATCCTCTCGGTCATCGCAACGATCTTCGATCCATTGGGTTTACTCAGCCCAGTCATCGTCACTGCGAAGATAATCATGCAAAAATTATGGAAATTGAAGGTCGATTGGGAAGAATCCCTACCCAACAGCATTCATACGGAATGGACAAGCTACATCAGACAATTAGAAGCAAACAACACTGTGACTTTCGACAGGAGAGTTATTTTGGCTAACACAGATCCAATCGAACTACATGGTTTTTGCGATGCAAGCGAATTAGCGTTCGGCGCTTGCATTTATGTTAGATCAATCGATGCTGAAGGTCACATCCATTCGCAACTCCTTTGCGCCAAATCGCGTGTAGCACCCTTAAAAACTGTCAGCCTCGCGCGATTGGAACTCTGTGGAGCGCTCGTACTCACAAGATTACTGGCCAAGATCACCAACGCATTAGAATGCTCAATTAAAACCATAACCTTGTGGACCGACTCCACAATAGTGTTGAACTGGCTTCGGACGTCACCCAGCACCCTCAAAACGTTCGTGGCAAATCGTGTGGGTGAAATTCAAACAAAAACCGAGATTTCAAATTGGAAACACGTTCGTACCG
Organism: Rhorus exstirpatorius; assembly: GCA_963564615.1. NCBI lineage: Eukaryota > Metazoa > Arthropoda > Insecta > Hymenoptera > Ichneumonidae > Rhorus > Rhorus exstirpatorius. Next base: position 31,307,661 of record OY751317.1, read on the forward strand.
AAGATAATCCAGCCGACTACCTGTCACGCGGTCAATCACCGGGAGCATTTAAAAATAACAATACCTGGAAGTACGGGCCAAATTGGTTGTCACAGGATCAAACGCATTGGCCTCTTCAACCAACAAAGGCTTTAAGAGAACTTCCAGAGCTCAAAAAAATTACCTGCTTTCTCAGTTCAACTAATGTCGAGCACGACATGTTCACGCGCTTCTCGTCATACCAGAGAATGAAACGATCAATCGCATATTGTCTGAGATTTAGACCAAATTGTTCAAACACAGGTCCATTAAGCACTGAAGAAATAAACCATGCAGAACGAATAATCATACGAAGTATTCAAGCCACCTCTTTTTCTCGAGAGATCAAGGATTTGGAACACGGAAGTCAATTGTATTCGAAAAGCGCACTCATCACATTGAATCCGTTTATTGACAATCATGGAATACTCCGAGTAGGGGGCAGGCTAGAGAACGCGAATCTCGAATTCAGCCACAAGCATCCAATTTTGCTACCTCGGCATCGCATAACGGATCTCATCATTCTTCAAGCTCATCAAGACAATTACCATTCAGGAATTCAAGCGACCCTATATACAGTAAGACAACGCTACTGGCCCATCGATGGTCGAAATGCTACACGGAGGGTCGTGCGAAAATGCATTCGGTGTTTTCGATTTCGCCCTCGCTCAGTCGAATACGTCATGGGAAATTTACCTGCGACAAGAATCACCGAAGCAAAACCATTCTCGAACACAGGTATAGATTATTGCGGTCCCTTTTATATAAAGGAAAAACGTTTCCGGAACCGCAATAGAATCAAGATTTACGTTGCAGTATTCGTATGTCTCGCGACTAAAGCAATTCATCTTGAATTAGTCAGTGAAATGACAACAGAAGCATTCATCGCCTCATTGCGTCGTTTTATCGGACGCCGCGGATTATGTAGAAGTTTACATTCAGATAACGGAACGAATTTTGTGGGTGCCAATAACACAATGAAAGAAGTGTTTAAGCTCTTACAAAGCGAAACACACAATCGCGACATCTCGCACTTTCTCTCGACAAAAAACATTTCATGGCATTTCATACCACCAGCGTCACCTCACTTTGGAGGGATCTGGGAAGCCTCCGTAAAATCATTTAAACATCATTTCAAAAGAGTCGTCGGTGATCAATTATTTACATTCGAAGATTTTAACACGTTCACAATTGAGATCGAAGCGATTCTTAATTCCCGTCCTCTCACTCCTCTATCGTCCGATCCAAACGACATTATTGCCTTAACCCCAGGTCATTTCTTGATTGGCACTGCGTTAACGAGTCTACCTGAAACAGATAGCAGCTCTATACCTATCAACCGGCTATCTCATTGGCAACACATTCAAAGGGTCAAACAGCATTTTTGGACTCGTTGGCATCGAGAATACATCAACGAATTAAACATCCGTCAAAAATGGTCTAAGGGAGAACATACGGTTACTACCGGCACAGTAGTCCTGCTGAAGGAAGACAACAACCCACCCCTGCACTGGCCTTTGGGAATTATCGAAGAAACTCATCCGGGCAGTGACGGTATAGTGCGTGCAGTGACCGTGCGTACGGCTAAGGGACAATATAAACGATCTGTGAAGAACCTAGCCCCATTGCCGATCGAAGAACAGTAAATTTAATCACAGACTACTGTCTTGGTTTCTATTGATCATAGTTTCTCAAGGGGGGAGCATGTTGTGACCCACGTACATTCGAGCCTCCAAATTTTACTATCCTTTCACACACATTTTAGGTTTTTCCCACAATACCTCCGAAAGATTCGTACCGACGCAGTAAATACCCTTATATATTCTTTATTGCTTAACAGATGTTGGACACTTTTCCTTCTTAAATCAGCCGTTAGTTTTTCCCCTTAAAAATATAATCATCCACGCCTACACTTCATCCAACCAATCACAATCTCCAAATTTCCCCACTATAATGTAAAAAGAATCTCACGACGCTTAGTTTTAGTCAGTCTTCTTCAAACATTCACACTTATTACTTGTAACCAATTTGTAAAACCTACACTAGAAAATAAATATCCGTATTATTTTAACATCCTTAACATCAATCTTTCACTCAAAATCACAATAATCAGACACACAAGATTAATTTGGCGTGTGTCACGTACATTACCAACTACGCCATTCCTTTCTCATGACTTTATTGTGCTTAAATAAATTGTATGTTACGTCATTTCGCATACTTTTGGTGATGTCATCACGAATCCATCAGTGTGTATGTATATGTATATCTATAATTATAAATCCCATTGCAACCGGTGCGCACGTGTATATGTGTATGCGTATAAAAATTGATATCTAGAATCTTGACAGTATAAACAGTGCAAAAAGTGTGTAAAAAATTTAATTATTATCAATAATTAACAGCAGGATTGTTAATTAACAATTTCATTTCGCAAGAGTACCTTTTACTTAAAATATAAAATTTGTTTTATTGGCTCGCGGGATGATGAGCAAGATTTCGAAATTTAATTTATTTGTTAATTAAAAACTGAATTCCTAAAAAACTACGAAGAATTAAAGTATGAAAATTGATATCTGATATCTTGACAATGCAGATGCATAGAAGGCGTAATTCTGTATGAATATTTACTCATGAATCAGGGTCACGTTTTGGATCCAGCTGGCATCCTAGACGGGAACTTTTTTTTTTTTGTAAAATCTCCAAAAAATCCTGATTCAAATTTTCCGGAAAAATTACAACTTTCCGGTTATGGAAACCGGAAATTTTAATTCATAAATTCAATGCTTCATTGATCAGCGGTAATGAGGACACAACCCGAGATCCACTTGGATTCCAGAAAGTATTCCATTAACAAGGCATCCCTAACAAATCCTGATAGTAATTTGGCTTTAAACTGGGATACCTACCAAATTTCTGTCTGGGCGGGCCTCTGACCTTTTTCTACTCAGGCATACACTTCATTTATCCCTTATGTACGCAACATATCTCTTGTAAATATATGCCGCAGATCGTTATTAGATGCGCAACATTCGCTTTTCGCAATGTGTTTTTTCCAGCCATACGGGCTCGATTTTTTGAATACGTCAATTTGATATTTCAATCGATCAACAGCTTGCGAGAAGAAGATGCCGTATTATTTATGTTTATATCGAAAAAAAAAAATCTGCCAGATTGTCCGCTTTGATTCACGCGCCAACATTACGGCGTCGTATAGCGTGGCGATACGAAATAAATATAGGTATAGCGAAAAAGGGGGAAAAAACGAGAAGAAGATAAAGGAACGAGATCCACTTACTTCAAGGATGATACTTCCAGTTGTCTCATGCACGACCAAGGATCCATCGTCTTCGTCCTCATTCTCTCGTCATTTCACCGTTACAGCATCCCCTGTGGCAGTACACGCCCGTATCGACATTGAACTCTATTCCCTCACTCTCTCTCTCTCGCTCTTTACATCTCTGGCTCGTTATAACCCTAAGTGCACAATTATAAAAGGTCTTAACGACGTCGTGTATCTATTGCTCGGGTTGCCATAGAGTGAGTAACAAAGAAATAGCGATGCTCGTTACTGCGTATCCTGACAAAAAATTTTCAAGACCGCATAGCATTCGCTATGTACTGTATTATATAACTCGTATACGTATAAAACTAACATAAAGAACGAGGTGAGAAGAAAACGTAACATGCCGGCAACGGAAAAAGGCCACTGACGAGCGACTGCGATATCTTAATGCACTTTTATCGCTCCTCGTTCTTCATCCGCACGCACACTTGTTCCCGTATAAATTATCCTTACATAAATGAAAAATAGCATATACATATATTTTTCACACGCTTCTCGAATCTGTTAGATCTTGGGACCTCTTCGTAAAGAGGATCGAGTCAATCCAAAATCGTGTAAAAATACTGCGATGAAATTTACAGATTCGAAATCTTGAAACTGCACACAAAATATTACTCGAAAAACCCGAAAAAAATTAAATATCTTCATGATTATAATAATTTCTTTAAATCGCAGTTCATTGATGCAAATATCATTCGAGTTTCCATTCTCGTTAGGTTTCACTTTGCAAGGTTTCATTCTCTTCGTGACAAGATTGTTTCCGGTCTCTCTGTAGGAATTCCTGTTTGAAGCTTTTGAAGAAAAGTTGAGGATTAACTTTAGTAAAATCTCAACGAGTCAGGAAGCAGTGACTTCGAAAGTGAGTTACATCTGAGCAGGGACGAACACTATACGAACACGAAACGATTTAAAGTACTTACATTTCAAGATAAAAAAATTATGCCTTATTGAATGAATAAGTTATTAGTGTATAAATAATTCCTGCAATCGTCACACAGTGTTTTTCTTTTTCAGAGTCATAATGCAAGAAAAAAAAACATGATATTAATTGTTAAAATGGAGGTTATAGTCCGACTATCGCAATATTTCAGTTTATCTTGTTAGTTGATAATGCGATGTCTACAACTGTCAAATTGAAAAAAATTCTTGTGTCTCATGGACGACGTGTGGACACTTTCGGAGGGTTGATTATTCTCGTTAGAATCATATCGAGTATCAATCGAGATGAAAGATAAACGAAGCAATCAACAAATGGCCTCAATGAGTAATTTGGAACATTATAGTATATGTATAGAAATCCGCTGCTTTCTCTCGCTATCGTCTGCGGGTAAGTTTGTTAGAATCGAGGCAGAATAAACGACGAAGACGTCACGAGAGAATCTCAGGAATAATTGCAGACCCTGGTTCCCTCTCTCTTTCCTTGTCTCTCTCTCTCTCTCTCTCTCTCTCTCTCTCTCTCTCTCTCTCTCTCTCTCGTGCCTGCATGTGCAACGAAATCGTCGTTATTCACGTAGACGCCATTCCCGTTACACAGCGACGAATCCGACAACGCCGATCCTCGATAGTGTTCTACACTGTTCCCCCTTTTCCCCCAAACTTTCTTTCTCCGTCTCTTGTGACGTAATCCTTATTTTATTGTCTATGAGAGTACAGTGTGTACGCTTGAAGACGTCAGAGTGCTCGAGAACACACTCGAAGTGAAGTACCCTCTCTGTCTTTCACGGTCTGATATCATAAGCTTTTGCCTCTCTCGCTTCATCTGTGTCTTCCACATGTATATAGTATATTCTATTGTCCCCAAGGCAGACACCCCTGGAAAGACGATCAAGCGGTCCTTGATTGCTGAGGCGAACTCGCACAACAAGTGCCACTATATAGACCACCAATCACCACGTCTCAATCTATTTCTCTAGTTCTCTCTCTCTCTCTCTCTCTCTCTCTCTCTCTCTCTCTCTCGCTATGGTGATGCTTGTACAATCGCAACACCCTCGCAAAATGGACTGCATCAGCTATCAACGTGGGTTTCAGGTACATAGAATATACAAAGGGTAGAATGTATTCTCGTAATTATTATACTAAAAATACAAGGAGGCGCGCATGAAAAGCCTTCAACGATATTATTATGTTCAAAACAATTCGTCAAAGGTGTGTAAAGATACACCGCATTATTATTTTTCATCAAGTGAAGAATGAATTTAACACCGAACGTCCGAGTGTTATGAATCTGTAATCTGCGACGTAATGAACATCTATGCATTCGTATTCCACATTCCATTTCATTTAAAAATTATTTACTACCCATTGTATTTTTAAGTTCAACGCTTGATGCGAAAAAGCAGCTAAAACAAAATATTTCTTGGCATTATTATTGCCGAAGCTCAGGGTTTTGAGTGAGATATGCAAAACAATAATAGAGTGGAATTGTTGGACCCGAACATTGGAAAGCGAGTATATATATACCTATACTTATTGAAGAGTCTTTTACTTCCTTAAAATTTTTCCTGCTAAAGATATACTCAAACTTTTTTCTCCTCTTACGATTACAATATTGAAGGATCTAAATTTTCAGGATGGCCCCGCGTGAAGATTGAAAGATGGCTTTTCACATCGTGCAGAAGAAAAATATTCGACGAAGGAAGGATGAGGCGATGGTGGGGGGTTTTTTTTTTCTTTTTCGTTTGCCATAGCGATAAAATCGCAGAGGAAGAAATCGCATCCCACATTTTCAATCTTTCTTACTATCTCTCCCTCTCGTCTCGTCTCGCGGATTTTTAAAAGTCTCGGGGCGAGTTAAGTGCCGAATACTGTCGACGAATTTAAATCGTGAAATCCGACGAGCTCTCTGCCTCTTCACTGCGATATAGTATGCGTCCGTTCTCTTTACCTCTGCTTGAGAAAAAAAAAAACCACTTTAAATTCACTGATCGTGCGCGAGAGTCTCTCGTCATCAAAGTATCAATGGTATAGGAAGGACGTGAATTTAGCGACGAACTACGACACTAACGTAAAATTTACCGCAAAGCATACAACCATACACACGCGACGGTATAGGGGAAAAAAAAAAAATGGTATTTGATTTCCCGAGTGACGCGAGTAAATTGGATTCAGGGCTAAGCGAATCACGATTCCCCGATGGATGCAACAGCAGCGTCCCTTGCGGTGGCGTCTCCACAACCTCAATGTGCATATAAGCGAAACGAACGAAATATTGCTCCCTCGTACCCCTTTCAGAGTGAAATGCGCTCTTCTCGCACCAAAACGAATGATAAAAAAAAATGTAAGAGATAAATTTAAATTTAGTCACGCGGACTTTTGCTATGGTATAACGAGTGGGTTTTGGTGGGAGAACTGCGGGAGAATCGTGTTCTGTCCGGTGAAGATTTTCCCGAGGGTGTGATGCCGCGGAAAAGCGATGGCCCAGAACCGGAACTCTGATTGCATTGTCGAGAGTGAGACAGAGGGAGGGAGAGAGAGAGAGAGAGAGAGGACGAGCATGAGCAAAAGTGTACTCGTAATCCTACAGAAAATAGAATAAAATGGATTAGGAAGAAATAATAGAGGGATTCGGATATATATGGACCGTTTTATCTAATCGCTATATTTTTTAAAAATCGTTTTAACATAATATATACGGGATTTTCCAAATTCTTTACTTACCATAGCGCCGGAAAATATTGAATTGACGAGAAGCTGTGTCTACGCGTTTAATTTACACGTTAAAAAAAAAATTCATCATACAGTTGAAGAAGAGTTGTTTATAAATTTTTCATTCGATTTTTGTATGCAACGTTTCTTACAGCATCATGGAAAGTTCGGGACCGAAAGCAAGTCACGATACATATCTTATCTCGTGTTCTAAAAAAAACGGGAGCCAGCTATGGCAGCGCATGCATATGTATATATGTATACATGCATATGTAGTGCAGGAATAGTATATATATATATATCGATCTTCATATCGGAATGCGATATATAAATGTAAATGAGTAGTGCTTTCGGGGTATGTGCAATTAAGAAGTTATGAAATTCTTCCCTGACGGAATATCTTTCCTTGCCGGTCGTCTGCTCAGACACTACGGAGTAGTATTAGTAGTATAAAAGAGAGGACGGGATGCTGAGGATGTGAAAAGGGATGAAAGTCTCTTCAGGGTGGTTGGCAAAGTATTCCGGTTGATGATTTATGATGCTCCGTGTGGCGAGAGAACAGCTCTCTGAGCGCCACTACTACGTGATGGCTTTGCGCTGTCCACAACGACGAAAGCTCTCTATCTGTCTCTCTCTCGCTCTCTTTCTCTCTCTCTCTTTCTCTCTCTCTCTCTCTCCTCCCCAACTTCGTCACACTTTTTTAAGTGCATGGACATAACAGTGACCGATCGAAAGATTTCATTTTCAGTCGATCTGGCATATAGAACTATTGAATTATCATTTAACATTCTATTTGAAAAATAAATATAATTGTGTATATGTAATATCCATACATATAGGTTAATGAAAATCCGATACGTCATAGAAACGATAAACACGATTGAAATATTAAATTGTCGCCTCAATTAAAATTGTCTTTACGAATTGATTTGGACATAGAAACTTACGAATGTAGTGTCATAAAATTCATATATATTTTGTCTGGAGAAAGATGACCCAGATACAGGGAGATCGAGTCTCTTATTATCGCATTCGTAAATAGTTTCGCTCATTTATCTTTTTAAGTTATGATTTTCCATGAAGGCGCGATTGTGCATTTATGTTGCTGCAGCAAAATTTCTTATGCATCTTCGCATGTATTCTCGATGATGGAACTGAACAGCTATCATTCAGAATGCTTTAAATATAAATTAATGGAATTGAAAATTAATGTCCGAAAATTCTTCGTATCATTTTTGCGCTGCTGAGCGTCAAGTGATTATATTTCGAGATTCTTGATAATAATTCGTCAGAGAGCGATTGATACGCGAGACATGGCACACTTAAGGCTGGCTGATGTGTACGATCGCGTGTGCGGAGCCGCAAACTTTTCCGTTCTACTCCAATTATTCAAGGGAAGTTTGACATAATAGGTACGCATTTAAAATATGTCTTCATAGATTTATGATGGATATGTTGTGATAGATATAAATATTATTTTATGTGTCCACAGGCTTTCGACAAGTCCTATGCTAAAACGTCCGAGTTTGACATTTTTTTCCACGTTCAACGCTTGTAGTAGTACATACCAAACTTTAACTAAACACAATTGTGCATGGAGTCTTTTTAATCGTTTCTTATTAGCCTGCAATATTTTGTTTACCTGATGAGGGGGGGGGGGGGGGGGGGGAGAGAAACGGTAGTGCGTAAAAAATCCGTGCACCATGACCCACGGCCATAACACCCCCGAGCCATTCTACAAAAATGGCCATCGTGCGATTATTAATTACAGCGTTCCGAGAGATGAAAAAAAGATAATAATCGTAGTTGCAGTATGCAGCGGTGAGCGACCACAGCGCAGATGATGAGTCGCCATACATAAAAACCTACATCATCTAATATATATATATATCATTCATACTTTTTTCATATATCTATATATTCATAAAACTTGTACGCTTCAACGTGAGCAAATGAGTAGTTCTTCGCTCTTCGATGTCGGCAGATAGCACGTGGTGCATATTCCTCGATGCATCGCGCATTGCATCGGTAGATCCGTTAGTCGAGTTGATCTTTCTTCTGAAAATATTTCTCTCTATGCTACTATAATGCTAAGCGAGAGATGCGCAACAGCCGCAAAAGTGCGTGAGATTCCCGAGGTAAAACTTGCAGCCCCCACGGGACGTCTGTAATTATAGTCTGCCTCTCGTTGCTCGGACCTAATGACGTACGATCACTCGCGTATAATATACTCCCCAGAGTGTGCGCGCACGCGGGCATTATAAATAACCATTTTCGCTTTCTTATATACGAGCGTTTCACAGGAATATCTAATGGTGCACCATACACATGAGCGATACTCGAGCAGCTCAAATTTAATACTCTAACTTATTTCCAACCCCTCGCACTGTATAGTACACGTGTACCCGAAGGCTGAAACAGATATATATTCATCACAGATCTTACCTAATACGTGTGCACGTCAACATTACAGAAATTATCCACGGTGGGAGAGAAGGAAAGATGAGATTTTATTATACGATCGAATTTTCACGCGCGTCCAGGATTTAAAAAATAACTAAATCTGATAACTAAACGTGTGTATATGTATACGTGTTTTCAATTTTTTTTTTCCGAACTTTGTGAACATTTTCAAATTTTTGTCGTATGTTGGCAGCAAGAAAAACTTTATTGCACTCAAAAATCAGGGCAGTATGTGCAAACTCTTTTTTTCCATGCAAGCATCCTCTCCCATATACGTCTCGATTGATCCAGCTTGCATGATGTAAAAAATTAAGCTCATTAAATCTCGTGATTTAGCGCCATTAAGAATGACGATTTTTCTTCATCATAAATCATGACATAGTTCATTACCGCTAGAACTATGATAATAATTATAAAATAAAATCGTGCATCCACATTGTTTTGTTAATGCTAATTTTTTAGAATTATTTCGGAACGGAGAAATGGAAAAATATCACATTTCCATAAAGGAAAATATGTAATTGAGGTCAGGGAAAATTCGTTTTATTTTTGTGCCGTTCAAATGATTGCAATGCGTGTCTGTGCTTAAAAAAATACATTAAACCACGTTATTATACTGCGTGAGTATATGAAATTCGCATCGAGAAATGGGATATGCACGGTAAAAAAAAATTTGCTCCGTAATTAAAAATATATTTCAAGTTTTTACGTTTACCGAGCGGGCGCGTTGATACGTGTGCGATTCATAACCACGAGCTCTTTGGTTGGTATAAAAGACGGTTTGCGGTCACGATGCGCGGCTTCGCTTGCGTTAAAAACGCGACCAAAGCGTTAATAGAACGCGAGAGAGCGCGAGTTATAGATATTTACCAACAGCAAGATGCATCCATGAGCGTTGCGTATACATACACGGGCATCAACGTTTTGACGCGAATTTTTATTCACCGACGTAAATTCTGAGTGCTCGATCGCAATTAGGAATGAAGCCGCAGAGATGAAAAAATATGAAAATGAAAAAAATGAAAGTAAAAAAAAATCGTATACCTCGTTATAAATTTCTATATACGTCATATTTTCGAACTAATTTACCGTTCAAGGTCGACTAAGAATACGGGACAATATGTCATCATCTTTACGGTGATGAAAATTAATTCGTTTTATTGACTTAACTTTTATTTGGGTCAAGTATTGTGGGAGTTATTCGAGTAGGATTGAATTCAGCAACATTTGAATATTTTATTAATTCGGTTATTGCAATCTACATGGTATACGTGATAAAAAAAATCGTAATTCTGAGTGCTCTGTGGGATTAAACGGAAACATGAGCAGAGTACTCGGATGAAAAATGGCCAGTGTCGCACGATGAAAAAAATGAGCAAGAATTTCCCCATTTTCCATACACGAAAGTTCTTTGAAAAGAGGTATACCCAGGCTGCATTCGTCTTGGGCGCTTTACACGCTTTCAGCGCTTTCAACTAATAGTCGGTGCATGTGAACGTGAGCGCTCAAAGCACGTAAGCGCCCAAAACGAATGCAGCCCCATTTTCCGCAAGATCGTGGTCCATTCTACATTGCAACGAGAGTTTCGTTTAAATTTTAATTGCCATAATTACCCGTATCTTATTACGAGAATGGCCTGATGCGCGTTTATTCCCAAATTTCGATATGAGAGGGAAAAAATTCACCTACAGGTACATCGGATACTCAAACGCCACCGTTTTACCGTCATAAAGCTCCAGATCATCCACCTTTCACGAGCGTAGTACGATCTCGCTGAGATTCAATTCTGCATAAAATGTATTTTTATAACTGAATTACGAAATTTATGACGAATATCCTCATTAGCCTTAGTTATCTTCAGTGATTTCTGCCACCTTGGAACAAAAGGCTAGCTCATTTAGGGATACATAATTCGATCGTTCCTACATCCAATTTCAAGTCCCCATGTAGTGCACTACATATGCTCTTAAAATTTTATGATTGAATGCATACGGAAATTACATAGAAAATGTATTTTCACATGCGGCAGTGTGCAAAATCGATGGAATAAACTGCAGTAATTTTGTTCAACGGCAACAAAACGATTTGCATATAGATTTCACTTCACTCGCTGAAATACGGAATTCTCAGATCGGCAATTAACATAATGCTTCATTCTTGTGAGACGAGTGTGATTTTCATGTCTTTTGCCGTATACACAGTCGCGTATACACAGCCGGAAGAGAGTAATTTTACTGTATTAACCGCTGAAACGCTCATTGACGTAGAGGAACGATGATGCATCCCTCTCCTCTCACGACTGCATGCACAGGCTAATGACGTAGCGGTACAGCCACCAAGATAGAGATGAGAGAGTCATCGTACGCCGGAACAATTCTAACAGCAGTTTAGCGCGGCGAGAGATGAACCGACGGAATTTTCACTCTTGGCTCTCGCAAGCACACACACACACAAACACACATACCCAGCAGAAATATCCCGTAAGGATATATTCACCTCTGGAGTTTTTGCACATAGGGGAAGGTGGGGCAAAACCAACGACAAAAAAAAAATTGGCCTATGAGCATTTCCGTGTCTAGGGCAGCGAAATAAAGTTGTATGCAACGTGCCCCACCCTCGTGGTTTTTAAAAATTGTTGACGGTAGAAACGCGTTGCGCACAGCTTTGTTTCACTACACTAGACATGGAAATGCTCATAGGCCAATTTTTTTTTTTGGTGGTCGTTTTTGCTCCACAGGGCAGTTTTGCCCCACCTTCCCCTACATAGATATAGATATATATACATGCACTTCTGCATATACACGCAATACACGATTTTGCCTCGCTCGTCGTGTGGCTCGTGACCTCATGAAACTTCTGGTTACGGTACCATCCTCTATACATGCATTATACTCATGATATATGTAGATATTTTTTAGACATACACACTTTTATGTGTATATAGAAATATATATACATAAGAATATGAAACGCAACTCCTACGCCTTCGATATTTAATATCCATATCCAGCGATCTTGGAGCACATACTCGGTGTAGATTTAATGGCATAATCCTCGGGCGAAATATAAGAGCGGTAGTAAACTCGGCTCAGCGTACACTATTGGTTATCCATGCAGGTTATATATCACATATATGGACGTATAATTTATATATTTATATGTCCATATATGTGTATGTGTATCTATACACCAAGTCGATGACAGCGGTGGTACTTTTCATTCAAATTAATCCACGTATACCTTCTCCTTCAGAGATTTTTTACAGTCCTCTCACTGATTCCTATTCCAATTTCAATTCCGCAGTTTCGTTATATCGTGAAAGCTCTCTCGTTTTGCGAGGCACAGTGCGAATTCGCCCTCTCGTGGAATTCACATCGACGGCGTATTCACCCGGGATCAAAAGAAAGAAGAAAAAAAAGCTTTGCTCACATATGCAATTTTCTCGAACTAATACAGCCGAGAGTACACGAATAAGAGGCATTCGAGAGTCGACCGAGAATGAGGCCGAACATTATGCCCTACTCCTTCTCTTTCTCTCTCTCTCTCTCTCTTTCTCTCTCTCTCTTTCTCTCTTTCTGTTTCCGAAATTGAAAGATAATTATCACATTTCTTATGAATCTACGTTTTTATACGAGTTGAATCACTGTGGATTTATGTTCATAAATTAAGCAGATTCACTCGTATCAGCTGTTTTCTTTCTCATTATCCAGCCTCAATCTCGTTGGTCCTGGTTTTGTTTCTTCTCTCGTTCAAATGTTTGTCGTTTATTTTTTTATCAGTTTCATTTACATGTATCTTTTAATGATTGCTTCCTCACGGGATTTTTTTTTATGGAATTTTTTTTTCGAAATTCCGATGTCAGAGTCCTTAAAATGTTCCAAATCGTCAAGAAATTACAATCAGAAAAAATGTCTGGACCTGTATGTTTTTGTACGTAATTCACGTATAGTTATATCTCGACAACGTCTTGAGCCATCATGCCCAAATTTCGCACATAAGTAGGCCAATAAGCCCACATAGTTTGCTACAACTTTTGTCAAAATTAGTAAAAAATTTGAGATTTTATACAATTTTGAATTTTCATTAGAATTTACATGTTTGCCTCAACTTTCGTATATTTACAACAATCGAGCCAGCACTTTACGTATAAATAAGTAAGGGAATAAGATTTTTCGGTACAGAGTTTTAAATGAATCGCAAAAAAGTTTTAGATTATTTTGAATTTTGAATCTTTGTAAAGAAAGCGTTGTTCTTATAAAAAAAAATTCACGAGATTTTCATGTCAGAATACTTTCTCTAAGAGGACTCTTAGTACTCTTGGTACTAAAGTACTCTTAGTACTCTTAGGTAGTCTTGGTACTCGTAGCACTCTTAGTACTAAATGAAAATTAGTAACGCCGAGTCCTCAAAGAGGTAGATTGGTAAGTTCACAACAATGACAACGAAGCAATATACGAGATTAAATTTACACAATTCTTCTCTCTTAGTTGGCTCCATTGAAACATAAATAAAAACACAATCGGAATGAATGAGGAAACAATGTGCAATTTTATAATTTGCACGCTTCTTTTTTATTGCAATAAACCTGTTCTTTCGACGACAATTTAACGACGGGTATTTGTCTAGTGAGAGCAGAAATTCCCACACGGTTGGCTATTTTTTTCCCTATAAAAACATTAAAATAACGAGAAAGAGCCCAGGCAGAGATGGCTAATTCGCAAAGGATGCGCGAGTAGAGAGCGCCGAGGGACATTGCCGTGGCAAACAAAATTCGCAGTGCGCGTCTATCTCTGCATTATTAACATACATACGTTGTGTTTGCCGTACACAGCAAATCCGAGTTCATAACCCTTGTTATATATATATATATTGCGAATTTGTACCAGACAATTTCATTCGTCTCGTAATTCGCGCGCTCTCGGCTAATTTGTAAAAGCAAATAGTACACGAAAGCTTTTCCACTGGGAGAGTTTCCTTTAAAAGTCGACTCATCAAGCTCATAATACGAATATTTTAATGCGCTTAAATTAATCATGTCCCTTGAATACGAGGATAAGACAAGTAATAAGATAAAACAATTTAAAAAATAGTACAACGGTAATAATCTTTTACACAATATATATATATATATATATATACATCTTTGATTTAAGATTTCGATGTCATAGCATCTATAACCGTCTGAAATTATGAAAAAATAGTGTATGGATAGATGTGCGTATCCGAAAATTAATATCGCTACAGCTTGACAATGGCTCCAGCTAATCAAGCCGGTATTTGTAAAAAACTTGAATCAGTAACGAACCCTCTTTGTTTTACATTATTTTCATCCAAAATTGATGCACTGATTTTTATTTCGACGAATGTTTTTAGCTTATCGAAAAATTCTCCATAGCTACTGAATTTGACACAATACTTGAATTCTAAGAATATTCGATACAAAGTTCGGAGAGAATCGATGAAGGGATTTACGTTTTATGGTATGAGTTCTTTCACCGACACCTCTGAGGGTTGCGGGCTCCCAACACCATCTACCCTTGGTCTCCTCTCGTATCCGTTTGTCCTCGGTTCGATCCCCGCTGCCGGAGCTTGTCGCGCACCCGCTAGATATTAGCACCTGGGAAAGAAACAGTCGCAGTTCGTACGCCCTGCCTCTGGGAGCTACGTCCGAGCCCGTTTGTGCTTTTACCATCTTGCTGTGCAATGGCAATGCTTCTCGTTGCCGGAGCTCGTCTCGCACACGCTAGATGTTCAGCACTTTGGGACAGAGGCAGTCGTAGTTCGTACGTCCTGTTTCTGGAGCTACGTCCGAGCCCGTTGTGCTTTCATCAGCCGTGCTACGGCATCGGGATTCGAACCCAAGTCATTTTCCCAGCCTTTCGGTCACCACACCTAGACGCTGGTTTCCTTTAGACCTACTGTTTTAGGTGGGTTCCGAACCACCGGGGTCACCGAAAAAGCACGTGGAAAATTTTTCCATTGGTGCCGACAGTGGGAATCGAACCTGGCCACATCGCGCGCCACTCCGTGCGAGCCGAGCACGCTACCCACTGCGCTACTGCTCCCCTCTGATTTACGTTTTATGAAATTTTCAATTTTTCGAAAAATTTTCGTGAACCATTTAACTTGGGCAAAGTTCGAGTAATTATATGTGTATTTTTTGGTTCTCCTTCGAAAAGACTTACGGCAGTGCCTATCATGAAATTTCGTGAAAATTGACGAGGCGTTCAGGAATTTGCAAAAATTGTGAACTTATAAAAGATGTATGCACCACAAACATTGACTACGTATTATACACGTCCGTGCGTGTAGCACACGTAGGTACGCACATGCTGATAAAATGTTTTATCTATTAGTTTGCCCTGCCCGTATATCTCTCTTGACAAACGACTCAGCGAGTTGGTACAATAACATCCATGAGCTGGAGGGTGGAATTCAGAGTTACGGGTGGATGAAGGGAGGGGGGCTATGAAAACGATTATCGGTGCGATCCAATTCCAATCATTGGCTTTTACGATAGCCCAGCGCAGCTCTCAATCAATTTTTACGATGACGCACAAAACACACACACACCCTCACGCATATATATATTCTTCACACTTGGTAATACTCTTCCTTCCCATTTTTCTTCCAGTCTCCATTTTTTTCTTATTGTGAACACAACACAGCCATTTGGGGAATAACCTCTGACAGTGTCTCCCTGTTCATCGTTGCTATACGTATACAGAGAATAAACGAAGCTTTTCCCAAACTTTGCTATGAGCATATATTCGGTTAGCATATATAAAGCTCTTTGTTGTATTGTTACAGTTTATCCTATGTATGGGCTATTTTGCGGGATGTGGTAGGAATTTATTGCAAGAAAACAACGAATGAACTAACGAACGAAAACGTAAAAAATTTTCGACACCTCCGTTTAACTTTAATTCGCCGACAGTATAATAAAAATAGTAGAAAAATCGAATAGAACCATGACGCAAAAAAGTACGTGTTTTTCTGGTTTTTTTTATATTACCTTCGATTCGTTGCTAATTTTGTTCTCGATTCAGTTCTCAATTATATTTAAAGAAAATGAAAAGATTATTTTTCAATTGCAGAATACACTGCGGTGAGAAAATTTTCATCTGTTTGATTCACACCGCACACCACATGATTAACAGGGTGAAAGACACCTTAAATAATGAATTACGTTAAATTGGCAGTCACGACAATTCGCATAACAATTATAAGTGGCACCGATAATTATAAAAAGGGCTACGATCAAAATTAGTCGTACTGTAGAAATTATCAATATTCCTATAATCTTTATTAAAAAATGATCTCTCTACTTACTTACGAAATATCCCCTGTATACGTAGTACCGCAATATACTCCGATACTGTAAGTACAACTGTTTGAACGTTGTGGAAACGTTCTTTGTGAAAACTATCGATATAATAAGATTGGGAGACAAGGGAATGTATGTGATGAATGAAGACTGTGTATGTGTACACAGAATTCGTGATGAAAAGGCCGCTCACGTTCACTCGCTCGCATCGACAATAAAAGAGTAATAGAAATAGATAGAGAAGTTGATACGGAAGTCGATGATAGAAATTGGTGGAAAGCTTGATAGCTCAATCAACTGTATAGTATAAGATCTATATGTATCTAGATATATGTTTCATAGTATTGTTACATAAACCAAAAATATATATACAAGTAAGTATGCGTGTGTGTGTGTGTGTGTGTGTGTGTGTGTGTGGGTGCGGGGGAGGTTCATGCTTAACGGTGCGTGACTAGGGCGGGTGGTCGGCCATAGGCATCGAGCATGGAAAAAGGTCTAGAAATAGATATTGCTTCCATGATTTGCCATCCCGTAAAACATTGTCCCATTAAGAGATTGGGCCAAAGAGGCAGAGACTCACAGCTCGCTTTCGCAAAATAAACGTATCGCGTCGTCTCACTCTTTCCATTTCCTCTTGCAAAACTTTTCGTATTCCTCGATCTCTCTCACTTTCTTTTGTTTCGTTTCTCCCATGATTCTATTATCATCCTTATGAATGTGTATCAATTGCGCAACTCAGGCTCATGGGCTTTCGTTTTGATAAAAACGTTACAGGGTAATATGACATTTTTCCAAATCCGCGATTAAAATGCTTTGAACATTTTAATCGGCCTCTAAAAAAAAACCGATTATGTATGAATAAAGGGTAAAAAATGTTTTTTTTTTTTCAGTTTCTACAGTTTTTCGTCAACTCGTAGTCCCACATAGAAGACAGGAGACGCTCTCTCATCGTCATATTCCTTTATCTTAACGTCTAAATCCGAACAATGAACCGCTACACGATATGTCGTCGTGATATTATTACATTCAAATTAGCTATTGTAGGTACAGAACGCGGTTTGGAATGCATACATACGCGTCACGAGGGTTTCAACTTTGTGCAGCATTGCAAATGACGCAGGGCTCATTGTCAACGTCGAGATAATTGGCGGTCCATATGCAGCGCGCATCCACACACCCCGAAAAGCTCCAAACGTCGGAGCACGATACTATGTAGGTATAATACGTATTCTTCACCGTGTAGACATTGCGACGAAAACCAGATAAATTAAATTCTGTATTTGCCACACATGGAGATACGTGTGAGCAAAATATGACAATTGAATGCTTCCCTGTTCTGCAATTCCGGTTTTATGCAAGTCGTTGGTGTATGCGTAAATCTTCGTTCATTCCGCAGGAGCACAATTATAAAACTAAGCAACTAAACTCCTCGAAGAGCTTTTCATCAATAGATTCATCGTCTAGTCGCTTGTCGCTTGTTTCGCAAGTATTCACTTTGTCGTGTTTTCCATGTAAAAGGTTTACAATGAGAAATGATAGATGAGCACAAAAATGACGTACGCTTATTTAATTTGACTACGCGGGTACGTGACAATGTGAAATCGATGTCAAAATGATACCCGGACCAACATGTCGATAATTTCAGGGTCCGAAGTGAGGTTAAGCGGAAATCTAGGGGTTTGGATCTTTCGAATGAAAAACCGTTCACATTAACTCTATGGCAATACAATTATAAATATATATTTCAAAAGCAAAAAGTTATTCTTCATTATTTTGTGGAAAAATCATATTTACGGTGCTTTATTTGAATGATAAGGATCGTAGCCTGCAATTTTTTTTTTTTTTTATTATAAAAGGATGATCGTTGATGAGAAAGCTATGCAGTTTGCCGATGAATAGGGAGATAATTGCAGCCCAATCAGAAGCTGAATCGGAACATATTTTTCAGTCTCGCTTTTCGTCAGGTATACGTTGCGGAGAATGCGGAGTCCGATTCCTGATGTGCCATATTCACTCATCAGTGTTTCAATTAACGGGACAAACGAGTTTCATCTAGTTTACTGTAATGTCGTCAGGAATCGTGACTGAAGATGAGGAAAAAAGAATCACAAGGAAAGTGCCACTCAGGTCTCTACGCTCTTCCACCTACAAAATCTATAATATATAGATATGTATATTGTATTATAGGTTTTCTAGGTGTACCATTTCAGGTCAAATCGACAGATTCGCAACCCTTAACTCTCTTCGATTTCGTCTATAATTTCTTATAATATTGTTACAGTCCTAAAAGGCATGCAGTGTTTTATAAAATTTTTTCCTCGCGACAATTTTATAATGATGTTTTTTAAAAAATCTTTACGTGGAAAAAGGTTGGATATGTTTAAAAAAACTGAAAGAATTCACAAAACCCTGCGTCAAATATCCAAATTTTTAGCTACTAATTAGAGTGGGCGGTTGTACCGCGTGCTTTTCATTTTTTTCCAAAAATACTGGACAAAATAGGAACGAATAGAAAAATAGAAACAAAATAGCCCTCTTCAAGGCACGGTTATAAAATATTGTTATTTGACGGAAGAGTTTTCAGAATTTTTCAAAATTTTTCCAAACAAACTCCTATTCTTCATTGTGGAAAATTAGGTTTCAATGAAAGCTAGCGGGAAGAAAGTATATAAAAACCCGAAAAAAATCAAATAAATCCTCCGATGCATACAAAAGTTTTCAACCCAGTGCTGTGGGTCGGCATTTGGTTATATTTTATTTTCATTTTTTTTGTTTAAAAAAACTCGAAGACAATAGAGAAAAAACTGAAAGCCGAGTAAAATACAAAAAAAAAAAAAAAGAACTGCAGACTTCTTAAGACTGCAAGAACAATATGGAAAGTTCTGGATCATTTCCCAGAGGAGGATGGTCACGGACCTGACGATTTGACCTGGAAATGCCTTATATGCGCATACGTATAGTATACAATATATCGATTGACTAATGCCAAAAGGGCGTATCGGTTATGTATAACCATAGTTGATACGCCTCTATGGAATTCAATCATCGATATATACGTGAAACAAGGTGCTAGCAGCACGAGAGATCACTGATTCGATCGATCGATCGAACAATTGATTCGGCAAAAGCTAACACAAACGCCAGCATGAAAAGGGGGCATATCAATCCTAGGTGCGAGTAACACACACGCGAGACAAAATATAACGAATGCTCGAGGTCTCGCATTCAATTTTCAATTATTCCATCACCATCGGGTATTCCATTCTCACGGGTATTGCCGGTTACTTTAATTGCAATGTATAATGCATACGTATACATCTACAGACTGTATACTATACAACGTCACTGACGTTCTCCATACGAAATTGACTACCATGTACGTTATATTTATAGAATGAAGAGAAAATTCGGAATTTTCGTAGTTTCCCACACGTGAAATCGTTGCTTTATTCATTAGCAATTGGTATTTACTTAGTAAAATGAAAAATAATTTTGTTCCATTGCAAAGAGAACTAATAACGAACAATTTACATTTGATTTGAATCAATTTATTCCTATATAAATATACGACCATATACGAATAATTTATTAAAATAAAAAAATGTCATGGTCTAAGGAATAAATGTACGGTTTGAAGTATTTAAAACAGACGAATTTAATTTTTTTATCGATTATACATATACAATACTGTATA
The DNA here is from genome assembly GCA_963564615.1 of Rhorus exstirpatorius. Lineage (NCBI taxonomy): Eukaryota > Metazoa > Arthropoda > Insecta > Hymenoptera > Ichneumonidae > Rhorus > Rhorus exstirpatorius. The sequence continues at coordinate 31,328,154 of OY751317.1, forward strand.
CTTTTTTCTGTTTATTAATTATTTTTAAAGCTACATAAAAAATTTGTGGAACAAATTTAATTTCTACGGTGAGAACAATTATTTATTGGACGCGAAGTCTGGGGCACTTTTTGGGAAATCGTACAACGTTAGGTGATCGGAGGAAGTAGAAGAGCATAGAGCATGTCGCAAAGATGTATGTATATATAAAACATGTGATTTATATATACATATATGTATACTCACTGATATCTGACTCCGAGAAGACGTATCGCACCTCGGAGCTCTCTGCTCCATCTCACTGCATAAATCCAGATATTTCTGGCAAATCTCCGCGAATAAATGAGAAGATATACGAAACGCAAAAAAGAGAAGTCGAGAAAAGTGACGTGACGCCCGTAAGGATAATGTGGCAAAGCATAGAAATTTCGAGATGCGAATTTCGTGAGCATTACGTAAGCTCGCACACGGGATTCGAGGATATGGGAAAATCGTAGACTCGTATACAGGAGTGATGTTTCCCGAAAAGCCGAAAATACGAACGGAAGAAGAACAAATGTGTGCCTTCTGTTAGGCTCTAAGAGAAAATGCGCGGAATCTACTTGCCCGAATGCCAGCTCCTATGACTTCGTATCTAAACCCTATACCGGTGAGCAGTCGTTTATAGGCGCACAATTAGAGTGTAAAATTATTCCAAATAATTGTATGAATATTTGTTACAAACAATCACCGTGTAAAAATAAAAATTATTATTTTCTTCTACAATCATTGTTTCATATTCAAATAGAGAATTATTTCAAAGGAACTTTCAACCTTACTCACCTCTACTCCGTATGTGCATATCTACATGTTATATCAGACACAATACTGCGCAAGAGGGACGTTCGTGCGTGGAATTTCAATGACTGTTTAGTCCGGGTTTCGTTATGCCCTTGGTAACGAAATTTTATTCTCTAATTAGCGTAGCGTCAAATACAGCACACGTCTAATTAACAAGCAACGCGTAGACTCAATTACGAGAGTCATTCATTTGTAACGTGCGGCGGCGCGCGTATACTATTGTGCAATCACGCGTTACAGTAAATTATATAAAAATGAATCACCCTACACTATTACAGTGAAATAATGGAAACTGCACTAACGGGAATTCTCTCCTGCATAATCGGTTTTTGAATAATAAAGGTCGGATGGACGACACGGAAAAGCGACAAATCAAATTTTAGACGAATTCATTTTTCATTTCAATTCATCACGTTCTGTGTCTCTATATATTGTTTCGTCGATTGTCAAAAAATTATGTTTTTTTTTTTTTTTCATCAAAAATCGTAATAATGAGAATATCGAAAATATTTGTCCGTCTTTTCTTTAAATTTTCGATTTTCCACGTACTTAGTGAAAACGATGGGTACAATTGCCATCGATATGCAGATATTTGGCACTGAGACTTAAATTTTCATCCTGACAATGCAAAGAACAATGTGTTTCAATGTTTCAACATTTTGGTTAGTCAACAAAGTCTCATTGACTTTTGGATTTCGGTGTTTGATTTTCGTTTTTTTTTTTTTTTTTTGACGTATATCATTTTTTTTTATTCAATCTATATTGTTAAGCTTCAAAATTAATCAATAAATTAGCAAATACTCTGAACAGAAGGTGCTCAATACTAACAAAATTTAAACTCTTGAAAGGACAATGGATTCGACATACATGCTGTAGTCTTATACTATACGTACTACATATTTTGTACAAGAAAACACACGTACGCACTGCGAACTGTTGATACTGCACTCTGCAATTAAATTTACAAGGAGGCGAGGCTCGTGCCCTGTTCCATGGTATTCTTTTCATATATTTTGTGTGAGAAAGAGAGAGAGAGAGGGAGAAAGGGCGAGAAGATCCATATATCGTCTTTCCGAAAGTAATAATTGCAAATTACACTCCTCGGCGCGTTCACGAGACATGTCTCGGTGATCGCGCACGCGGGCGCATCATCAGCAGCGCCAGCGTCTTGCTTCATATATATCCGTGAAACAAAACGAGATGCGAGACTGTGGACCTCTGAGTCTCTGCTCTCTCTCTCTCTCTCTCTCTCTCTCTCTCTCTCTCTCTCTCTCTCTCTCTCTCTCTCTCTCTCTCTCTCTCTCTCTCTCTCTCTATCTTTTTCTCGCAAGATTCATGTATAAATTAAACGGACACGGAGACACGACGGCCAGAGGCGACTGGCCTACCAAGTGCGACCCGTAAGCCATGCAATCAGCGTATATACAGCATGGTATAAATGTTTTTATACATACATACGTATTGTGTACTCTGTATATTGCGAATATTTTATAATAACGGACAGCGATGATCGCACAGTCGCGAGGGCAACGCGGAAGTAAATCCTCGAACGCACGGTGCATATATATGTTAGAGGGCAAATGCACACACACATGTATACACATTGCACAAGCGGTCGCAAAGAGGTCAGCGAGCGGTACCGCGACCCTGAAGACGTCGAGAGTCAGGTCTCGCACGCTTATATACATACTTATTTCACGATTCACTCTGGCAGCAGCATAAAGTAATTAGAAAAAAATACGACATACCTGTCTTTCTCTTCTCTTTCTCTCGGCTGCATCGAAAAATATATATGTCTACGAGCGGTAAAAGACATGCTATTCATGCAGTCATGGGGGGGGGGGGATAAAAAAATTACAACTGTAAAATTCGGGAAGGCTCACGTGCGATGTGGGACACAATTTTCCGGATTCAACGGACGATTATATTAATCTCATGAATTTTTCATTTAATTCCTATCGATAGAAAAATGTCTACTCTGGCAAAAAAACTGTGGTTACCCTCAAATTTTTTATTCCCTGAAAAGCATTCGATAATTCGTCACACAATTATTTAATCACAAATGATACGACAGGTCGATGAGAGATTCAATGCAACCTCATGGATTACTATTCGGTTAAAGTATTTTGTTGGACAGCCATTTCGAGGTTCAAGAAAAATCTGTTTGATAATTTATGAATATGGAGAAGAGAGTATCCGCGAACGTGTGAAATTTATTTACGGAAATCGTTAGCGCGGTTGGAGAGGCTGATGGGATATGCGTTTTGCGCGAGCAGAAATATAACCGCAGAGTTATTAACACGTGTGCGTGAGAACGTTGATGAGAATGGATGCACAAATGTATGATATATATATATATATACAGCTCGGCGGATCGAGGGGATGATAGTAAAGAGACAGAGTTTGTGCTTGCTATGGTCGCGTTACTTTTTGTTATGGTCGAAACACATACGGCAGTATATTATGGTGAAAACGTCGACGGACGCGTCGTAAACTCCTCTTGAAGTTTCGTATAGTACTTCATATATTCGGCGATGGTTGTACGATTCCGTAGAAAGGGCACTGCGTTGAGTTGCTGTTTCTCCTGTCGAGTAGCACCGTGAATTATTCATGTATATATATCTGTCGATGAGATGAGAGAAGAGAGAGCCCAATTTTCACGTCAACGGAACGCGCCATATGTGCTTTCCTCGCGAACAAAACTTTGTACTCAACGAGAATATATACTGTACGGAGTTTCCACGAGACAAGCAGTACACCGATTTCCAACAAAACGGTCAATGAGAGAGAACGCGAGATTCACATGAAATTCCCAAAATCTCGTCCTGGTGGAGTTTTGCTGTATAACCGTGCGTCTGAATTTCCTGTCAGTTGCAAACTCGTTGTGATATTCGGTAGTCTATTCTGAACATCAGCGTTTGTTCGTAGCAAGCTGCACAGCGATCTCGTTTCATCGAAAATTCATTTGAGCTGTGATAGTTGGCCAGCTGATTTCCGAAAATTCATAATAGATAATCATACCCTTCTACACACGATCGAATGGAACCTTAAGATAAGAAAAGGTCTTGCCACAATGTAGCATATTTTCCAGGCATTAGACTATATAGCTGTCCGATATGTTCCTTTTATCAACTATACATGGCTTTTAAACAATTTGCTTTTTTTTTTTTTTTTTTTTTAATATTTCGGTGGATTCATTGATCGACTTAATAATTTCGGTCGATTTGTCATCATGGGCATGTCTCAAATTTAAATTGCAAAAATTTTATTGCCCATTGCTTATCAAGCTATAATGTATCTTGTTCGGATTTTTTGGACATTCAGTTCGTAAATGGATGCACATTGAATACATATGAGATGAATCCCATTGCAGTCGTGGAAATCCAGATCCGGACTTGTGTTTCTCTCGGTACATAAAAAAATTATGCTACACGCAATGTAATTTCACATGTAATTTGTTTGCATTTTTTAGTATATATATACACACATTTCGCAAATACATTCGATGTGCATTCAACCACGAGTCACGGATATATATATATATATATATATACGCATATCGCACACGCCGTGAAAATCTATGACGATATAGTCGTGAGCGGAATAAATTTCGTATGAGTTTTATCGCTCGACTCTCTTGACCGATATCCGTACGTTCGTTGGGGGGGGGGGGGGGGGGGGGCGGCGGCTTGAAGCAGGATAGGAATGTTGAAGGATGAGGTTATATAGCCAGACGACATATATATAGATATACCCGCATATAGCCCATTTGCTTATAAAACCTATATCGTATGAGTCATATACGAGTACGATACCGCACCGCGCGCAAACTCCACACTCTCGAGGCGTCGTAAATTTCGCGATGACAGAGGGTGCACGGGCGGAGGTCGAGCGTGACAGGTAGCGGGGGTGGCCTCTTCGTAGTTCATGCATCCGCACGCTCTTTCTGCTGAACTGCAACCTCGCCGTTGCAACGTCCACTGAACACACGTATACACACATACAGTAACAACAACCAGCGAAACCTTTTCCCCAAGAATGATGATGACAGCCTAGACGCGATTCTAGGACTCCGACGCCCGGGGGTAGTCACTGTGACTGGTAGCTGGTCTAATTTTTCACTTCTTAGATATGATGAGAAAGTAAATTACAAGTTTTTTCATTATTTTTCCAATTTGTCTTACCACATCACGATCAAAAGAATGACCAGTTAACGTCGCAGCTCGATGACTTTTCGGAATTTTAATTATTTGACCATGAAACTTTCTGCAAAGCTGTTCGATTTAATAAGCACAGTAAAAGAAAAAAAAAATAGAAAAGGATGGCTTATGCAACAGTGTCTGTCGATTTCTTTTCGATGGGGAACCCAAAAGGAATACAACTCTCCATTGACATTTTTCAATTTTGCAAATATTTCAACTATATTTTTTGTTAAAATCTTTTTCATTGGTACATCAATATCGGCTGTATATATAACCATGAGTGATCAACCGATACTTGTCACAAAAATTGGATATAATCATTTTAAAAAGTCTTGCCGCGACAGCAGCTTATCCAGCTGGGTATCTGCTGTCTGGAAAACTAGTTCAATGATGAACAAATATTCAATAGGTTCCCTAGATCCATCCTACTCGCCTTAAAAATATCGCGCAGAGCCCCAAAATGGAGAAAAGGAGATTTGAATCGTGCAAGCTTCTCATTATGCTGGATTCCTTTGATTGAACTCTCGGGCTATCGAGCTCTATTTCCTGTGGGTTTTGATGTTTCTGGTTGCTGGTAGCTGCAGGTTATCTCTCTCTCTCTCTCTCTCTCTCTCTCTCTCTCTCTCTCTCTCTCTCTCTCTTACACACACATATGCTGTCGTGCAATCAACTGCCTACATCCTTAGGAAAACACGGTGAGATCTGTATAGCCCAGTTAAGCCCTTGGTTCACTATACGTGGTCTATGGATATAGTTCATCATATATCATGGCTCTACTATGTATGTATATGAAAGTTGTACGTATATATTGTGTTATAGCCCTTGCTCTATATACATTTGTGATGCAATTCCGTTCATATGGGGCACGATATGTACGCAGCCTCACCATTCTCTGCGCGTATGCGCGCCTCTGGACTACCCTCCGAGACTTCCCTCGACGAGGGTGTAACTAAACAAGCATGCAAGAGCCAGGACCGGGTCTCAAGCGTTAAGTGTTTGCACAGGTAGTTGCGCGCAGCATTGTGCCATACGCTATAGCACTGCTCTATATGAGGCCCCGTGCGCCCTATACAAGATGAGGCATACCCGTACAAATATACACGTATACTCTCTTCTTACTCTCGAACCTCTTGTCATCGCTGCGCTCGTGTAAATATGCTCGATGCGCATCAGTAAATTTAATTCCATTTTTTTTTTCTTCAAATTTATAACATAAAAAATTAGTTTTCACGACGACATACTTGCCAGTTGCATGGAAATTAAATGTATGGTCTATGACAGATTTTATCGTGGGCTTGATTGGTTCTGATGAGTAAAAAAATATATTGAAGATCTGTTCCTTGTCATATTTTAGAGGTTAATTTGGCGTGAAATGGCCCTATACGTATCCAAACGAAGAAATTACATTCTTTTAGTATTTATATCTATTATACCCATGTACGAATCCAGATACCCGGTATTTTATACATTCAGCGCTATAGTGTAACGTATATATTGTATCGGAGAACGGTCTTATTCGACCGGCTGATCGATGACGCGTCTCTGTGTGCGACCAGGTGCACCTGTTATCCGGAACGCGAGGGTGTGTATAGCCTATCCATACGTATTATCATCCCTCTAGCACTCCGACCCCTCGTGCGTTCATCTCGAATGAAAAGTTCGCGCAGCGTGATGAAGCGAGGTCCCCTCCCCAACCGCTCTTTTGCCGGTTGCAACTCCCTCGCCTCCTAACTCGCCTAAGAGTAATTATCGTCATCGATGAAAAGCCCGCACACGAGAGGATTTTTAACATAAGCCCTTTTTTTTTTGTTTTTTTCCCCTCCTACTCACCGTGTATCTCGGTTACTTTGATGCTTTGACATGCGATCGTAAACAACGCGAAATATGATGTATAGACAGTGGAACGGGATGAAAAGCGAATGTATATCATCGAGCATGCATGTCCGTGTGTATGATATGCAGATGGGTTTTGACCTCGAGGCGGAAAATTTGCTACCCAGTCGTTTTTTTTTCTCGAGCGCTCGTTCGTGTCTGAAAATCGAATTGCACTGCTATAATTAATCGCACCCGTCCTTTTGATAATTTAATATCGTGCGCGTTCGTTATAATGGAGAACAATGAATAGACTTCCGGATAAAATGTTCATAATACCGTTATTATTATGTACTAATAATACGTACAATTGTAATTCAACTTTCTCGTTTGGCCACCGAGAATCAGCTTGAAACATTCGTCGATTAATTGAGCAAACCATTCATATAATAATGTGTATACTCTTTAAAAAAAAAAAAAACAAAAAATTTCAATGTACATATCCGCAATTAACACGTATTTGTATTGAATCATGAAAGCCATATATGATTTCAATGATATACTCATAATCGAGCTTTGATTCAAATCGATTTTTATTTTGCGTATGCATTAAGGCGGCCCATCAGTGACAACACTAGTCAAAAATCGTGACGTGAAAAAAAATCATAAACCTATCATAATATTTTCTAAATACTCTGTCTAAATAAAATTTATGAATTTCGATGACGTTTCCCGTGATATTTTATTCATAATTCATTATAAATAATATTATAAATAAAGTCTCAACTGACAAAAGTATTTAACGCTGTCAGAGCGATCAAGTCAAAAACGATAGCTGATATTCATATGTTTCCTCGCGCGCAGAATGACAGACATATATTGTATCCGAGATTTGCACACACGATGACTTTCGCGTTTAAATTTCTTGGAAAAATCCCTGGCAAGACACAATTTTTTAAATACCATTGGAAAGTTCACGATTTCATCTTTCAATACTCAAAATTTGAATAAGAACTCTCGTCTTTGTCAAAAGGTATCGTGTCACTTCCGGTAAAAATGGAATCAACCGCCATAAGATCCATGCTAAAATAGGTAATTTTAAAATACTCGTTCGCAATAATTTGCCTGGCAACATACCCTGAAATTTTGAAAGAGCGTTCATTGCATCTCCTTCATTCATCTCCCGAAGTTTCATTCGTATCGCCGGTTTTTTAATTCACTGATGAGCCACCTTAACTACAGTTTCATTGTATGTATTTGTGGTTGAATTATTTAATACTGTAGCGGTGACGATTTTTCGTTTTTCGGTAGGCAAACAGCAAGCTATCGAACTTGAAGGGTTAAAGCGTCTTCGCCCAGTCAGCAATCATTTCGAAAATAATCTATCTCTCGGCGCGCTCTCAACTCGTGCTCTCCCATCCTACATTTTATATATATATAGCAGGCATTGGTGTAAGCATTGTTTCCTCCCACTAACCATGTGTTTCCGGCCACGCGGAGCGTGTATTCGGCTTAGCACAATTTTCGTGTTTTCCGTCGGACAGCACCTTTAATTATCGCCACACGCAACACACGGCGATTCGGTGCGGCGAGTGCACTTCGCGCTCATTCTCTCGTGTCCTGGAGCAACCACGGTATAAACGAGAGCTTGGAATCCATCCACCTGTAACCAGCTGGATTTTGCGCTGACTGATTTGATTCTCACGCAGTAAGAGAGACGGCGGTGTGTGACTTTGCGCACTTTTATTTTCTAATTTTTATCTTCGTTAGTTCTGATCATCCAGAAATTTCTATGGATAACGTATCATTTGGTAATATAAGGAATTGAAAAAAAAATTAAAATGTTGCTTACCTGATCTGATCTTGGTAGGGGAAGGTGGGGCAAAGCCGCCAGGTGGGGCAAAACCGCAACCCCCAAAAAAATTGAGTTACTGGCATTTTTTTATCCAAGGGAATCGTATGAAATGGCATGCAACGTGATTCCTCTAACAGTGATCAAAAATTTTTAGGGTGGGGCAAAGCCGCCAACTAAAAAAAAGTTTTAGGGTGGAGCAAAGCCGTCAACTAAAAAAAAATTTTTTAGCGTGAGGCAAAACAGCCAACTGAAAAAAGTGGCTATAAATGGCATTTTTATGTCGGGGTGAATAAGATAAGACTGTAGGCAGCGTGATTTCACTGAAAACGATGCAAAACTGCGAGGGTAAAAATTTAAGTGCAAAAAATAAAATATAAAAATTTTAGAGATTACGTTCGTTTAATAAAATAACTATTATTAAACAAGAAAAGCATTTTCACCGGTTAAAGGATGGATAAGAAAGTGAACCCTATGTACAACATCATCTTTTGCTTTAATAATACATTAGGTATAATATATGGCGAGAACGAACAAGTTGGTGATAGAGAAGAATTCCGAATACTAAAAATAAATGAATTACCACCAACAGCGAAACTGAATAACGAACGCTTTGAGTTTTCCCTTGAATTTCAGTCACGTAGAAAGGACTGCACACATACGCGTACGTATATAACTCGTATTACACGGTTGCCGTATATACTTGGTCATTCGGGAGTTTGCCGCATGCTTCGCTGCCCCCGTGATTCATATTCGTGGCCATTTACATTTTAATTACATTACGTTTGATAGCGGTATTAATTTTATCGACGGTGGTGACCGCGGCAAATGTTGATTCATTCCCGCGGTTAAGGTTATCTTTGGGTCGTAGAGGCACTGGTACGTACCAGTACTATATTGTCCGGAAATGGAATCGCCAGTACGTATGGTGCAAATGCTCTAAAAAATCGATTCAAAAAATTAAAAATTTTCTCTTCTTCTTTTATCATGTCACCAGAGTGTGAACACCGAACATGGAGATCGAGTCAATTGTTCTCAAGGGGATGCTCAAGTGATATTCCTGCTCATTGGGTATCTTGAGCTGTAGTATATGCGTACACAAATAAATACATATATTATGTACCTGTATATATATATATATCATACCTAATCGAAATTTTCCAAATTCGTATGGAAGGGGAAACTCATATATAAATTCATCGGCACGCTCGATCAGCGAGGCGCGCGTGCGATCAAGCAAACATGAGCGCGTTCGTACTCACTCGATGAAATTGCTCTAGATTTTCACGTGACATTTTCAAAGGTTCAAAGTGCCGTGTGGCACAAATTGGTACTGCAAATACGGGAAACCGGTTATAAAATCGAATGAAATATTCATTCGAGAGAACGACGACGTATATTGTTCGTTCAAGCTGTGATTGTGGGAGAGAACCCCGTCCGCGTTCGAGAATGTCATTTCGATTTTTAATTAAAAAAATGTTTATTAAAAACGAATGAACGGATCGTGATGTATAGTAATAAGGGAGACTCATAGAAAGTATTATCATACATGGAATTTGATCAATTGTCCTGTTACGTCCCGCGACTTTCGGGACTTTTTGCATCGATTTGAAATAGCTTATATCTGGCGATTTTCAATAGAATTAAATACGAGGAAAGGGACCCGGTCACACTAGAGGAACGTTTTATTTTTCCTCCTGGCAACACGGAAAGTTCGAGTTGTCATTCATCGAGCCATCTGCACAAGTACGTCTCAAGTGAGCATAGGCTATCGAGAGGTGACGCCATAGCGGCATCGATATCAAAGGTCCTCATTACGAGACGTCCATCGTCGGACATGAATATAAACAACCGCCGATGTCGGAGAAATCCTTGGCTATAGAAGATTCACGCGTGCATGGATAGAGAGAGAGAAAGAGAGAGAGTATGCCTCATCTAAAGCTATAGTGACCGGTGATCCTCTTTTTCTTTATTCCCGAATGAATACTTTATGAAATAAATTCCCGAAAGTACGTGAGTGAACGGATGTAAAAATGTAAAATCAAGAATGAACATGGGTACCTGGGTCAGGTCATCGGTGATGGTAAAGGTGGCGGTGAATAGTATGTAGTTTATTGCATTTAAGTATTCAATTATATTATTTAGAATAGCTTGAGATTTCCATGAGTCAAAATTGGTCAAAGAGAGGAGATTTCCTTTTTCGTTGAGATGCTTGCTGTTTCTTTCTCTTTGCTCTTAATTTATGGGCGATTTTAGCCTTGCTACAACTTTTCGGGAACAGCGTCTGGAAAAGGTCATCGGATGATTCTCGTGGATGATCTACATGAGTTCTGCACGTGATCGACAAATTGACGCAGTGGTCGAGTCAAGGGGACTCGATAGAGGAAAGACTTCGACGGGACACCCAACCGTCACGTCGCTAATGAGAATTAAATAAACATTCGGAAACATGTGGTTATACCAGAGCTGCTGTCGTCTGGTTACGAATATCGTCTTCCGATTAACCGGAACTACATGTTTAGAGAGAGAGAGAGCGCGCGCGTGGAAGGCAATTGCCTTTCAATAAAAATCACGAGGTTCAAGAGACATATGTCTCATCGATAAGTGACGCCGCAAATTCGACATCGCAATCCAACAAGGACCCCAAAGGCGTAGCAAGCGCATGATTTAATTAACAATGAATAATAATTTTACAAAGACCAAATTCAAAGATTCATGGAAATTTCATAGTGCATTAACAAGGATTATCCATAAACGATGTAATTGAGAAAGAATCCTTTTAGTAGTTATTAAGAATGGTGAGCTAATGTATGCATGATTAATGCGCGGTTTATGAAATAGATTATTCCTGTAGTAAAAATGACAAAGAATGATTAGGGAAATCACACAGGATCTGGAGTATAGGGACAAAGTTTTCAATGTTATAACAAACAAGCAAAGAATAATCAGGGAAACTATCAGAATCCGAGCGTTAACGTGGAATCAAGATAACCGGGTGATAAAAAAATCAATATCCATCAATGAATAATTTTAAATTGTTTCAAAATGGTTTCGCATTGTGTATTTTGAGTAGATCAATGATTACAGAATGACTTTCATGATTTTTCCGATTATTGGAAAGATCGGGTCACTTAATCAAATAAAAATCGTTTGAGAACTATTTCACCATCAGTGGAATAATTTTAATCTGAACTAAAAAGCCTTGCATGTATCATCGCGTTACAGGCTCGGCATGGCAAGGAAATCAAAAAGAGATAGAAATGAATAGAATGAGAGAATAAATCGAAGGCAATGCGGAGCAAGGGAGATACGAATAAATGGAGGAGAAATCGTCACCGAACGAGAGCACGAACAAAAAGACGAATGGAAATGTGCATGGCTGTATGTGTGTGTGCGTGTATGTGTCACCGAGAGCCTACGGTGGACCAGCGCGTGGCCTGTAGGAGAAGCCGAAGAGGAGAACTCCTCTGCTGCGTGGTACCTCCGAAACGAGGGGCAGAGTGAGCGAGAGAGTAGATACCGTATATGCAAGTATGAGAGAGACAGAATGAACGTCTTGATGAAAAGACGGCGTATGTACGAGGGGAAAAATCGCTTTACGGATTATTGAAACACGGAATAATTATTAAAAAGGAATACAGAAATGAAAGTTTTATAATCAGGATAAATTTGTATTAATTAGAAGTATGGATTTTCAATTATATAGATTCGTAGCGGTCATTGGGAATGCGAGGTGGAGGCGGCGGAGGGGCTTAGAGCGTTTTAGGCGGCTAAGGGCGTATCTCCCCACCGCCGAAGCTAAGTCATCCTGCAATACCCTATATAAAACCGGGTAATGAGCCCTTAGGGGGTCAGAGTTGTCAGAGCCGGGAGAAAATTTTAAGAGATCGAATCGCTGTCCGTCGTGTTAATCTATTTCTCTTTATATACTTCTCATCGTTTTGCCTCAGTATCTCCAAATTTCTTTATTTTACTTTATTTTATTCAAACTGTCTCCGTGGATTTCGATACGAACATTTTATTTTTGCGAACGAACATTTCATTTTTGTGAACGAACGGTTTATTTTCTTTTGTGAACGAACATATTTTTTTTTTTTTTGTGGAATAAAAATATTTCACCGCTTATCAATCTCGGCTGAACATTCACTTTCACCGCACAATCATCCCATCTGCACTGAATTGTTCATCGTCTTCGTCGTTATATTCATCGTATTTTATAATCCTCCAAATTCATCCAGTTCCACCATCAAAGTAGTAAGTATTTTTTTGAAATGTTTTCTCACATATATATATATATATTCGCTCGTGTTGCGCGGTGTCTCCGATCTCGGTCGACACCCCATGACGTCCTAAGGACCGAAGGCGAGGGTTTCGGGTCGGTTGTATCATAAAACCCATGGGGTAATTTCTTTCGTTGTTTTCCCTTTCCGTGTTATCCTTTTGAATTAAATTCAGTTTTTGGAAATTTATAAATTCAGTTTTGTGGAAAGTCATGTCGAATTAAGTTCAATTTTTCTTTGGAAATTTATGAATTCAATTTTGGAAAATCATGTCGAGTTAAAATCAATTTTGTGAAAAGTCATGCCGAATTAAATTCAGTTTTCTGGAAATTTATATTTGCGTCAATCTTGGTCTTTCGGAAGGTTGTGATTCCATGAAGGGTAATTTATTTTTTTTTTGTTGTGTTAAATCCAATGTCCGATAAATATTATTTTGTGAATTTAATTTTTGTTGTTGTTTTCTCCAAACTCGATTCTTGTGTTAGTATATTTTCAGACCCTTTAGAATTATTCTTGGTCCATTAAAAATATTTTGGCGTTTCCAAGCAACTATTTCCGGAGGAATCCGTAGTATTTCGATCTACTGTAGGATTATTTTCTTTGTAAATTTGTTTCATTTTAGGAAGTGTTCATCCTGTAACTTCCGTGAAATATGTGCGAGCTAAATGCATTTGAAGAATTTACGATGTATTCCAGGAAATAAGAAATTAACAGTTTTGTGTTTATAATTTGATGTCCATTTCTGATATAATTTTTCCGGGGTTAAATTCATTTTCGAGCATTTTAGAATTTCTTCAAATGATTAAACTCAATCAAGTCGTGGTTGAATAAATGCCGGTGTTGATTTCCTTTGTTGTGAGAGTTGTCCTGTCCATTGATCATGGACCTTTTCCAGTTAAAAATAGCTGTCGCGGTATCAGTGGTCATTTTGGTCCTCATAATAATTACGTTTGTCCTTGCAATTTGGGCGGAAAGCCCTCCGGAGGTCAATCCTGAGGATGGCCCTGCCGTGTATTTCCTCCCACGTCAGTGAAAGTTTAGTTCCCGTGTTTATGTCAGAATTTATTTTATGAGATCACGCTATTTTATTCCTTTATATTACAAGTTTTATTTGTCAGATGTTACCGAATTACCATTTATTATGTGTCCCGCGAAATTGAAGAGTTTTGTTCGCGAGATTTTATTTAAATTTGCCATTGTTACCAAATTATGCACTCTCCGCCCATCCTGAGCAATTTTCCGCAAGGTTAGGCTCAAAACAGGGCAATAACCTGGCCAATTCCGATTTTATCTCGAATAACGTGTTAAAGGGAAAGCCGCGCTTTTCTTGGCCGAGATGAGGAAAATCGAGGGTCAGGACGTAACAGTCCGTATAATAATAAACAAAAAATCGTGTTTTTTTAATACTTGGTTGCAATGGTGAAAGCCAAGGTTGAGAGAGAGAGAGAGAGAGAGAGAGAGAGAGAGAGAGAGAGATTGATTGATTGATTGATTTTTGTTACTATAACCTAGCAAGCTGCGGGGCAAAATTAGAATATAAAGAGATAATACAGAGTATATAACTTAGAGTAAAAAGTAGTTACATTCGCGTGCCTCAATTTACTATGCATATATACCATACAGAGTAAATCTATTCATGAAACACAATCGGATAATTCAGAGTCTGTATGCTCATGTGACTCTATACTTTAAGAAACAAGCCGGAATATATACATTAGTAATAAGCATCTCTAATAGAGATGCTTATTACTAATGTAATAAGAGGCTCTAAAATTAATATACTATAAATTAAAGTTAAACTTAATCTTAGACTTAAACTAAGTTCTCGAAATTAATAGAGTATCGCTAACTCCAGGAGACTCCAGCCAGGGGATACAAAATATGTGATTAGCTCCTGCAATTAACGCACTGATAATCAAACTTAGCTCGCAAAAACTATTCACGCATCCCTAACTCAACCAAGAGAACCACACGATACCTCCAACATATGGGCTTAGATAAACACAGGCGAGAGATCAGGCTTTAACTCGGTACAAATAAATAAACGCAGCTGCCAGTAGAAGCAGGAATCTCAATTAACAGAGCTGCCTATTGCACCAAATTATGTTTCCACATCCGACTTATGCTCAGACTTAAGAAGATAAGTAAAAAAACGTGATTTAAATATAGATAATGAAGGAGAAGTGGTTATGTCAACCGGAAGAGAGAGAGAGAGAGAGAGAGAGAGAGAGAGAGAGAGAGAGAGAGAGAGAGAGGGGGAGAGGGAGAGAGAGACGTCGTAAAATAAAATGCCGCTTTTTCGACTAATCACAAAATAGCTCATAAGGTTAAGCCTTTTCAAATTCGAACAAAATCTGCTTTGGGCATCGCGCTTCTTTGCGTCCACGTAGAACTACGTAAATTTGAGTAAACATTGCTGACAAACAACATCATCAATAAGTTTAAGAAAAATGTCCAAAACATTCAGCGTACTTTATTCTGTAAACTAACAAAGTGTCAATGCAACGAGACATTGACGGTTTTCGGCGCAAATATATCGTCAATACTGTTATTCAGGTCAGATGCTAATAATTTTTATAAATTCAAGCTTCAATTCTATAAATACCATTTTTCGCAGTTAGGTTTAGGTTACCTCTACAACATTCGCTGATACCAGTAATAAATACAATTGATAGTATTCACCAACAATGAGTGGGGAGAGGGCAGGGGGGAAGGAGGAGATCACAGATCGCCTGAAGCATCAACAAATTTTATATATCGTCTCGACGACTCGTCCGACATGTGGTCCCCGGTGTAACGCGGCACGCGAAGTTTATGTAAATCCGTCGTAATAAAAGCTCATCAGACTTTTTCGGGGATATTTTTCATGACTCGAGGGCACAAATTACTTCGTGATCGAGGAAGACGATCGTCGAGCATATATACATATATATATGTTATGCTAAAAAAATATCGCTGTTATCATCATCAATTTAAACCCCTGCTGCGCGGGGATAATTGACTGACGTATATTCGAGGGAGGTATTAGTCTCTATTAAGAAAAACGATTGCATGAGGGTCGATTGGATATAAAATAAATTGGCGAATTATAATATGAAAACATTGATGTCAAACGAGGAGAGTGAACGGATGAGTGACGGGGGTATTTTTTATCGACAGAGGCATATATTGAATATTGTGATGCATCATGCAAAGCGTTGGTTACAAATCGCCATTCGAGCCATAAAGTATAATGGTCGTTTGAAGTGAAAGAACATGCGCTCGATCGATTTCAGTGGAACTGAGATAGATTTAGAGAAACACGAAAAGAACTTTTGAGAGAATTTAATTATTTTTCGAATATATGGGAGATCAAGACTATAAGAGCGTTACTTTCACCATATCAGTTTCTTGCAAGATGGATTATATGAGAAAAATAACTGGATTGAACCTTTCCGCGATTGGAAATAAGAAATGAAATTGAAATTAAATGTAACTTAAAGAAAGGCTTACCAATAAGTTTTCTCATTTTATCAATAGAAATGATAAAAGCGCAATCGCGTCTATTATGATATAATAATGGTACTTATAAAGTGAAGAAGTTGAAGTGAGATAAAGAGCTCTCTTTTTCTTTTTCTTTCATTCTATAACCGCTCTCACTATGTTGAAAAATACGAGCTAAAGGGATCGAGAGCGAGTTAACGATAGTTGCCTCCGAGCGCCGCGCAAGATAGCCACTAATTAATGCGAGGGCATCAATCTGATGCGGGGATGCTTGGGATCGC
Source organism: Rhorus exstirpatorius (assembly GCA_963564615.1). Classification (NCBI taxonomy): domain Eukaryota; kingdom Metazoa; phylum Arthropoda; class Insecta; order Hymenoptera; family Ichneumonidae; genus Rhorus; species Rhorus exstirpatorius. Next base: position 31,344,883 of record OY751317.1, read on the forward strand.
ACATTCACCTCTCCTTCTACCCTGAAACACTATATATATATCCGAGCAAGAGCTCGCGCGACCGCGGAGAGTATAGTAAAGGCAATCTCCAGGTTCCTTGCTTGTTCCCTCGCGGTTCCCAGCCCAGGCATGCACATACATCTGCCTATCTTAAACCGCTGCCGCGAATAGAGCCGAGGGGGCAGTAACAACCCCGTGTGTGTAACACCACGTGTGCGTGCACCAGCAGTGCGGCGGGTGGTTAACCACCTCGGCTGCCTACGTCGACGACCAAAACGATTTGTAATCCAGGTGGTAGTGTAGTAACCCGCGAGGCCAAAGATTGAGAGGCCCTCGCGGCCTATGCGATGTAAATTACTTTTGACCCTACGGCGGTATACGTGTATATAAATATCGAGACAACGAGAAAAGTCGATTCATTGCATATAAATGGGTAAATTTTATTCGGGTCAAACTCAATTTATCGCTGAAGAAAATTCGTTTAAATTGCCGAAAATTGATTCACAGATGTTTCAAAAAAATAAATAAAATAATGTTCCAATCCATGGAATTTCGATTGATAAAAATTTGAAATCCTTTTCAGTAAGGATAAATGGTTGTTCTTGGTGGAGAGAAAACCCGCATTATTGCCTTGCAAGATTATTTTTTGGATTAATTTGTTATAATTTTTGAGGAATGAAAATGAATTTGAAAACATACTGCTGTAAACCATGCATAGCTCAATATAACAGTTGCTATATAGTAAGCATAAGTTTTTAATAAGTTTACCGACTTAGTTAATCGTTAATTCTGATAACTAATCAGTGAACGAATCACGCGTATGTATACAATGAAATTTTCTTCATATTCCGATTATTCGTCGATATTGATCATTCAACGAGTACTCGCTACAATATCGCATACACCTGATACACGTTTTAGTTGTTTCTGTATTTATTCGAGTAATTGCTTTGCGGGTGATAAAAAAAATACGTAGGACCGCTCGATTCATACGGGTCGGGAAAACGTTGATATATTCAGTCAACATGAATTAAAGCGATGCACTTTTTTTTTTAAATTTATAAAATAGGTATCTTCCTTTATCCGGTTTCATCTGTAAATACATCGCCACTATTTAATCAATGACATTTCTATCATCATATATATGAACACTGGATAAAAAAAAACACTCGTTGACACGCTGTACAAACAAAGGTCTTTGTCTCTCTGTCTCTCTGTCTATCCTCTCGATTTCACGGGGACCATTTTGCGTATTGCCAAATCATTAGTCAAGTTTGTCCCGAATCCCACGGGTAATCCGGCATTTTATAACAAAAATGAGAATTAAAAGAAAAAACACCATGAACAGTTGGTAAAGCATCGCTCTCGACCGGTAGTTTGATGGCGGAAGGAAAATAAAAAAGTAGAAAGGATGGAAAATCAAGTACACGTCTCTATGTTAGTTCTGAATTATTGAGGAATTATTAGTCGGGAAATCTTTTTCATGTGTGCACGCATCTATGTGTGTCCTCGTCAATGCAACCATTCCAGATTATAGTTTTATTTACCGATCACCCAATAAATAAAACAGCGATGTCATTAAAACTGTTTTTTTTTTTTTTCTGTCGATACAAAAAATTTGCTAATGACCAGATTCCGTAAATACAGCATTATTAAAATCCACCTTGTCACCGAAAAGAGGCAGAAAAATTCTCTCGACCCCCGACAAATGAGCCTTATTCTTTAATGTCAAATCATGTTTTACGCCGTTTTATTAACTTACGATCAGAATGAACAAAAAAATCTCCGACCGAAAAAGTATATAATTTTTAAAAAGATTAAAAAGAATAACACTCGGACAGTTCGATTAAAGAATACGAGAATTTACCAATTTAAATTTACATTCTTTCGCACAAAGATTTTTTCAAAATTCAAATGTTCAATATTACTTTGTTGAGCTATCGTTGATCTTGAAGAGTAGCCAAATTCATTTTTACAATCTAATGAGTTTTAGTGTGTCTATACTAGTAGTGAGAGAACGGATATACCAAAGTCGCAGAAGATTTGTTTAAAAGAAAAAAAAAATATTCCTCGTGCATCAGCGGGAGATTATCGATCAATTGTTTTTTCATTTATCAAAAAGCTCCCTCCAATTTTTCAGCTTTTTAAACTTTTTTAATAATGCTTATTCAAAGTCCGTGTTTTCACATTATTTCGACAATTGCTACTTTAATTTCTATACATATATGACATATATGTATATATATATATGTATATATCTCATTTCCTCTTCACTTGAGCTCTCCCAGTACACGATATAAAATTATAACAGTAGATATGGCGGTTATTAAACGGACCGACAATGTTACCGTATATATGCTCAGTAATAGACTGAGCGATGTTTCGATGAAGCAGAAGAGGACGAGTTACATACAACTGGGAAACTGGCACAAATTAATTTAACTTGTTGGCGCATGTACACGGCAAAACATGCATTGGTCTTCTCTGCAATATCTGGCTTAGTCCTCTGAAGCTCGTGAAACGAGAGCTTTTCCATCGTGAAGTACATGAGAACTACTGAATATACAAAATTATCGAAAAATGAAAATTTCATAATTCGTTCAACACCCTAACTATTTCGCTTCATTCTATCACTTGGATCTTTTAGAGGCTGTTCTTTGATGCAGATCACACCGGCTGTTTCGCGGTCTCGTATTTAGCGCATCCCTCATCCCTCGTTCTATATTCGCTCGTTGTCGTGCGCATACAGGTAAACTGGTATACGCAAGCAAAAGCTTCGTCTTTTTGCTCCATTACTGCTCAGCTATATTATATTATATACAATATATTAACACGAGAAACGAAAACCAGGATGAGAAAAACTCCGTTACCGCATTTTCTACCTCACTCTCGGTCTTTTCACGATTGCCCGTCTCGCTCGTACCGCTGGACCATTGTCGGATGGCCAAGTTACACAGCTACTCCAAGTTTATATTGGCTTAATTGGTTTTAAAGGTGCAACTTCACTTGGAAGCCCCACAACCTCTCCGCGTCGCTTCCCTGCCTCTCGCTCTTTTTGGGCTCCCGCGCTTGTTTTATTCTCTCCAAATTGTCGGCGGCCGAAAGGGGAACAAAAACTTTTATTACGGCAGTTTTATAACAACCGAGTACAGCGGAGTTTCCTTTGGGAGTGCCTACCCGCTTTAGTCTCGGCTCTATATCGATATATTACCTATGCGGATTAATATATATAAATATGTAATGTAACGGGCGAGCCGACAGGTCCGATTAATCCTGCCCCCTGAGAATCGTTCCACAATTTTTCACATTATTGTTAAAACTATGAATACGATAAGAATACGTATTCTAGAAAAAATAAAATAAAATAGAAATTCTGGCCTATGCAGAATTGGGGTTCTAAAATGTTTTTATGCGACTGAGTAGTGTTAGTCTTCTCTGTTATGGCCTGAATGGCTCTTCATTACTATGCTCGAATTCACCAATATCCCGATAACTTACAGTGCATTTATTATTATTATTTTTATACTAAATATCACATAATGTAATTTGGATTTATTTTTGCAATCGAGAGAAAACGTGTTTACACTATTTCTAAGCAGCATAGTAGAAGGAATGTAAGTCAAACTTGATAGACCGAGTAAAAAAAACCATGATTATTGTGAGATTAGTCTCTGATTGACGCTGCTCATGAAGTATCTATAACCATACTGAAAGTAGAAATTGGAACTCGCAGTTTTCTCGATATATTTGAAGCTACCTCCGGCACAACCAATGAGATCTGGTTGAGTCCTCTGTCTCTCTACTGTATTGTAATAAGTAGTATTGCGAGTTTCAATGAAGTGAATGACGCATGCAAAATTCTGCAATTCCTAATATAGAATTCCGTGTTTCTCTATGCTCGCGATTTGAGGTTATGCAAGGTTGGTAGAGAGAGAGAGAGAGATAGAGAGAGAGAGATAGAGAGAGAGAGAGAGAGAGAGAGAGAAAGAGAGAGAAAGAGAGAGAGAGAGAGAGAGAGAGAGAGGGAGAGAGAAAGAGAAATATAGAGAGAGAGCGGAAGTGGTACATAACGGATTCATTATGTACTGATTAGCGTACACGTTCTGTGGTACGTGACGCCGCCGCTGGTGCCGCCACCGCTGGCGCTGTACCCGCTGTACTCTTCAAGCGCCATCGTTGTAGCCCTCTTGCATAATCACTAATTGTGCAAACAGCGAAGCACGTTAACCAGCTACGTACGAGTTGATTGTCAAAGGGGTTAATTATCCGAGACCCGATAAATAGGATTATAATACACGTGCATATGGAAGTATAGAGAACAGAGATTTGCCTGGTCCGTAGATTACAGCGATGTATTTTCGCGCTCACTCTCTCTCTCTCTCTCTCTCTCTCTCTCTCTCTCTCTCTCTCTCTCTCTCTCTCTCTCTCTCTTCTGTCTCTCGCTCTCTGTTTTATTCTTCCGATCCCTACTATGCACATATGTGCATTACGTTTGTCAACTACAAATCAGCCGTGTATCAAAATTATAATGCAGTCTACATATATACACTCCAAAGCTTACGACGAATAACACTTTGTGTAATCGACCACAACCTCGATTGACATTTTAGTTATGTTTATTACAAGCCTCGAGAGTACTCTGTGAAACACGCCCGTAGGCTCATCGACCATTGATTATTTTTAGAGCTGATGTAAATGAAAATACCCTCTCACACGCTCCATTAGACATTTTATCGACCTCTGTTTCTCGTAAATACATATATATGCCAATTCGCCGATTTTTCATGATGGATGAGCGATATCGCGTGATACGTAAATAGCAATGTTCTCCCTGAAAACGATGAAAATGTAGACCCGAATGAAAATAAATTGTATGTCTTTCTACGATAATTATTTCCATGAAGGTATAGTTAAGTTTTTTTTTTTTTTTGCTTCTTCCGTGAATATAAGAAATAGATCCAACAAAGGAAGAGGCACCGCAAAATCGCTCTCAACGTTCATTCCTACTTAGCATTCATATTGATTGAAAAAGAAAGCTCAGGCTATCGACTCAAAGTTACCATGAGAGAGTTTCATTGAACGTATTTAATCGTTATGTGTGTATGTGTGTGTGTGTGTGTGTGTGTGTTTGTTTGCATGTACCTTGAAAGACTCGTCGTATATAGAGTGCACGATCCTCTTACTCGTATTTCTCACTGGTGCGTCTATTCGTTCGACCCCGCGGTATACGTGAACCGACGTAGACGATGGAATACGTGAGGCATTGTATAGTGTGTACGGCTAACTGTGGTTTTTATATGAACTCTCGTATCTCTAGCAAGCGAGAAATCAGCTTAATGCGAATCGATAGTTTCGTCCCTACGTGGCTCTTCGAAAGCTTCACGATGCCACCTTAGACTACATATGAGGCATTCTACGTCAGTACAACCTGCCAAGGATCCATGAAACCTCCACCATTATTCATTTTATCTCTTTTAGTCGATACGATTCATTCTGTCGAACCTCAAAACACACTAACCTTTTTTTTTTTTTTTTTTTTTTAAAGTTCATTAAATCGACGGAGCGAATAACACATCACGCTACTCTGAGTCGATTTTCCTTTCTTCGTCTATATACAGTAAGTTTTATGCATAAATACAGCATTCTTTTATCTGCAAAGAAAATGGTTTTACAATCAGTTGGGGATTTGTTTTTTTCTTTTTTTCATAGCCAGCTGTGAATTAGAAGAAGCGAAATTTGTTCCGATTGCATATCATTTATTGGACAAATGCGTAAGAAAGAAAAAACTTTCTCGCTAACAGTATGTTAACTTATACAACACCATAGTGAAATGAAAATTAAAAAACGTGTGAGTTGGCGTTGGAACTCACGAAATTTGATGTGTAAACATTTGAGCTCGCGTCAGTTTGGTGTGGGAAAATTGAGGTCGTGCATTGGTTAAGGAGGTACGACTATAGTTCTTTGGAGTCAAAAAAAAGTCTAAATTCATTTTACCCACAGCTGTTCTGATTTATGTTTATTTGCATTGATTATTCATATTATCGATTATAATGTGAAAAATTTTGTGGCAAATGATTAATTTATTGCGCATGAACTAATAAAAACTGAAAAATTAGATTGTCAACGACTCGATAGTAGTCTCCATCATAATAATAATGACATGTCTACCACAAAAACGGACTAAAAAACATTTTAAAAAATCAGCCGAAAACCTATTAAAATAGACTTGAATTACCTCAGTGGAATTAATACGATCGGCAGAATGATAATTATACATATAATTGATACGTGATAAATAATAAAACTCCATAAATAACATGATGGAATTTGAAGTAAACACTTGGCAACGTCGCATTGGCGATGCTACAAGTTGGTATACGTGACCAACGAAGATGACTCTATCCTCATTGCTAACATCAAAACAAAGCTAGGTTATGTTTGCCGAAACCCATCAGCTGTTACTCGCGACGTTGCTAAGTCTGTGGGTGCTATTTGATCGTTCTGACCATTTACAACCGGAAATTGAAACTTTTTTATGATGTAGTGCCAGAACTACACGGTGAAGAGTAATTTTTCAATTTTTTACAATATCTATTATATCTAATCTATCAAGTTTCAGTTTTTCAACGGGTGTAGTTGGATACGTGAGCAGCAAAACCATGATCACAGCACTTCCGGTTAACCGTCTCCATAAGACGACGTGCTTTAGTAACTCAAACTGCTCGACTTTGCAATTTTATTACGAATAAACTAAACGGTCAATATAGCTCAAATTTTGGCAATAGGCGCATAAAGTATTCGGCAAAAACATATAAAAATTTCAAGTCCGTCAGTTGGATTCTTCATACTAGTCGTACCTCCTTAACTTAGCCCGTACCATCAGCTATCAGCTGTCGAAACACACACATTCACGGGCTCTCACACGACCACGGTGCGCGCTGTACGCTGCTTACGCCTGCGCGGCGCCGATGTCCTATACATAGAAGTGTTGGTTAGCCCCCACCGTGTGGCGCTCTCACACACACATTCACGCGCTCACATAGACACGGATCTTACGCTGACGGTCGAAGTTTTACATCTGACGCTCGAAGTCCCAGCTAGCCCCTACCGTAGACCGAGCGCTAAGATGTTTACACATCAAAAAAAATTGTAATATATTTTGTAGAAATGATGATAATGATACTGATTGTGAAAGTTTCTGATGTTGTTTGTAAAAAAATGTCAAAATGGTGAGGAACACCAGCTGAGTAAAATTGGCGTGAAACGCCTTGAATGATACGGAACGTTTCGAGGTTGGTCGAACAGTGCGGTCTTGTACAGACATCATATCAGAGACATCAGAGGCTACACACGCGAATCGCGGATAACGCGCGCGCGTCATAATGCCCAGGTATCATACCGGCGACATTGATACGTGCGCGACACCTTCGAGTAAGCGGGAAACTTCACATTCTGACGTATATATCCGGGATTCTCTCGTTTCTCGGTGATATTATATAATGCATCATAGTTGCCCGAGGGAAGCATACAATGCACACCCGTAGAGACGACGATGCTATAGGCTCTGTTCTGGTGTGCATAAAATTGTTACTATTATTATTGTTATGCATACGTGAGATGTGGCTGATGCGAATTGATTGAAATTTCCCTTAGGCGCTTCTCTTCATCATCTGTCTTCACCTTTCTGTTGAATCTTGTCACGATTCGACGAATATAATATATATGCAAAATATATATATTTCACGCATGTTTCACACGGAAGAATACATGAATATATATAAACATAATATTTTACGAATGTTATTCTCGCAATTATTATTTTTACTCCACATATACACGACGATCGGAGCGAGCTTGATTACGTGTTTAAATGTAAAATGCATTGGTGCATTCTCTTTTTCAACGAAACTATGGAGCGTTAAATATTTTGATAGGACCCAATTAATCAATCACCATTTTTCTTCTCATTTCTCAGTGGAACTTTCGGAACTTTCAACTTATTTCACTCTATCCTCGAACGAGAAAATTTCAATTTAGAAACATACATATGTATATATTCAGACGGTATACACACATGTATAGCTATCTCTATGCGAATCGTTCCTTCGTCAACGAGAAACTTTCGCTTGGATATTTTCCTCTGTGTTTTGTATATATATCACGCTCTACCTTACTTTAGTCCTTGAAAACGTGAGTCGAGAATCCTTCAGTGATTCCTTGTCCCGGACATCGTAGCTTTGAACCGCAGATGAGCGTCTGCTTCTTCTCATTTCAACACTATACTACCATCTCTAATACCGCGCACAACTGTTGTATACATACCAGAAAGAAAGGAAGAAAGTAAGGAAGGAAGGAAGGAAGGAAGAAAGGAAGGAAGGGTTAGGGCAGCTGGAAAGCTTAATTTGCTAGAGATAGTAAAATCCGTTGGATTTTAATGAATATTTATGAGATAAATTAATGTGCGGTCCAAGGAATATTCATGATGATCTTGCGAGAGCATTTCCTCAGGCTCCTTTGCCGGTGTATACGTATATGTATATATTTGTACATGCTGTAGCGTTCATAGAAGTATACATAGTCCAGTACTATGTTACACAGTGCCTGGATAACTGATGCCACTCCACAGAGCCCACTCCCGCGATCAACGTCTCTATAAGTTGAAGCAAACCGAAGACTGACGAAAAGTTGAAAAAGAGGGATGAACGCGGGGGAACGGCAGTCACTTGACTCAAAAATTTCCTCCTCTCTCTGTTCAACGTGCGAACGAATGTTTGAAGCTTTAACGTTTTTGCTTACGTACAAACTGATTCCTCGAAACTCGGTATAAAGGTGATTTTTGGGATCGACGATTCCGAGTAGGGACCAAAATTTATTTTTATCATTTGAAAAATTCAATATGGCAGATGTGGCATGACAAGTTGAAAAGGTAAACAGGGACTAGTCCTTCAAACCGGGAACTCGGTAGTTTTTAACTCCTTCGTTGCAATACAAGGTATAGAACTTTTTTTTCGACAACGACAACCGTTATTACCCGTTGACCGTCCTAAATTCGACGTAACGAATAGTTGATTATTATACGTTCGATTCCCGTGGCAATTTACACCCTCCGTGCGCTAGAAGAGAACAGGAGTAGCGTACAATATCACGATGATATTGCTCTGGTGCTCTGGTGGATATTGCATATGGATGCGTGGTTAGCTCTGGGCAGATATACTCAGTGAAAACCATGAGCTGATGTGAATGCCCCGAGCCAAGTAGTCGCTCGTTCGTTCATTTTTCACTCTTTGATTCTTTTTCACAACTCCGCGGACGTGCGGATACTTTAAAATATTTATATCGACAGGTATATTTTCTCTTTTGGGCCGGCATCATGATCATGATTGTTCGATCGTTAATCCAATATTACTGCAACGTTTTTTCTCAACCTGCAATGCTCTCTTTTATCTCATTGATGTTCAATTATCTTATTCCATTTTCGATCATTTTTCTTTCTTGTTTTTCGTCTCTTCGATGTCAAGTTCTACGGGATATTCTCTGGTGAAAAATACTTTGCCGAAAAAAAAAAAAAAAACACAAATTGCTACGTGTAAAAATGTTCGATGAGGCGCCGTGCTTACCGTATACGACAAGTATTTTTAGTTTTGCAAAGTAAGCGCAATTTCTTTTGGAGTCTCGATGTATTGTCGATCGATTACCGTTCTTCGACAGTATTTTTCTCGGTCTGTGTAATGTATCGAGAGGCAGCAAGCTATTCTCGATAGGAAAATACTCCGTTATATACCTACATAACTAGGAGAACCTTCTGTTTTTTATAGCATTTTTCTGGAACGTAGGAGCCGACGCGAAATAGCGGGACAGAGAGGGCCGGAGTGAAAGAAGGAGATTAAGAACGACGTCGCCTACGACGATGTGATTTCACTCTGTTTCTCATTAATCTCGTAAATTGCCGTCTTGACACGAGCGAAAAGCTTTCGACGAGATTCCCCGCCTTCCGACCACTTCTTTCTCGCTCTCCTCTCTCGCTCTCTCTCTTTCTCTCTCTCTCTCTCTCTCTCTCTCTCTCTCTCTCTCTCTCTCTCTCTCTCTCTCTCTCTCTCTCTCTCTCTCTCTCTCTCTCTCTCTCTCTCTCTCTCTCTCTCTCTATCGTCATCCATGCCACAGCGTGAATAGAACCAGCGACTAAATAATGCCGAGGATATCGATCTCCAAAGTGTCGAGACGTCGAGAGACCCGAAGCTGGTACTTTCCTCGCTGATGGGAGAATAAATTTTACAAATGTTGACGATAAAAAGAAAAAAGTAATGTATTTACGTACTGCGACGGATAATTCTTATCTTTCAGGCAGTTTTCGGGGGGTGATACTTTCTTAACACAATTTTGAAACTTTATACGCGTTTTTTAACAATATGATGTTATCCGAACGTCAATAATATTTCTGAGAGATTGACTGTTTCAAATTTGAAATAAAAAAAAAATAAAAAATATTTCAGATAATTGCTATTGCAATTAGCACTTATTATAGATGAAAAGAGGTACATATAGATGAAAAGTGATACATACGTATCACCAATAACCCAACGCTACATGCATTTATCGCCAATACCTAACACAAGCCAATATCGATATTTCAGTGAAACAATACAAAATGATAGAAAGGCACTACCTGAATATTCTGTAGAAATTTCACAATGATCTACTATCTAGTTTTTGAGATTCTCGCAATTCAGGCTCGCTCCAATCACCCGACGGTTGCCCCTAATTTCCGCTTATGCGCCGCCGCTACTCTGTACTCATAAAAGTTTATACAATTTATATAATTAAATAAAGGGATAGAAATATTTGATGGTCCCTGAAACTATTTGGAATGTTCGAGTGACCGTTCGTATGGTTCGAGTATCTAAATTATCGTTCGCTCAATTAAAATAATTGTCACTGAAGTCATAAATTTATTTATATCACTTTGTTTGCCATATTTTTCTCTTGGTGTAGCGATAACTATTTTAATCGTCGTGCATTCATTGTTTTCTCATTATTAGAGGTGCTGACATCACTCAACGTCAAAGAAAAAAAAAAATCAAACATGACCTTAATGTAAATTACATTCACATTGTCAATCAATGCATATCAATTGGAATACATAATACGAGAAATAATTTTTCGAATATGGTTTATTTCGCTACTTCGGCGGAACGAAGACACGAGTGATCACATACGAGAGAATCATAGATATACATCGAACGATTCTCTCTTGAATATATGGAACGAGTTGAGAGTCATGTAAAGAAAATTGTAGCACCAGTTACATATTTTCCGAATGTCGAAAAAACAACAAACTTCTTTCCAATGGGTTGACGAATATTTGCGATATACATAAAATTCCAACCGAGAAATTGTTCGAAAAGATTTAAATGCCAAACAGATGATGAGATCAAAAATTTACAATGTGCAGCTCTTGGTAATCAGGCTGAGCGCTTCCATGCCCTCCTCGTTAAGCACAAGAACATTACAATTCTGGACAGATAAGTTCTAACTCGTAAATGAAAAAGTTCTTCAAAATTCAATGGCCGAATTCTCTTTGTTGCGACGATCGTTGGTTCGTCGCGATCCGAGTCGACTATAAACTTCTTATATATTATGCAGACTACGTCTATAGTTTACTTGGTAGCAATTGGCGGATGTGAAGCAGCGTATATGAATGGAGCCACGTATGCAATATGTCGTCATGAGCTAGAGGCAGGACATTTAAGTTGGATTATCTCGTGACTGTAACATCGCCATTATAGTTGGTTGACCGGGCGTAGCGCATTCCCTCTAGATAGGTAGGTAGTACATCCATACAATATGGATGCGTGGAGAAGTTGGTGTGAATTTGAACCACACCATTTCTGTTTCCGTATATTTTAGCTCAACGTATCTTCGCTAGATACATCAATCGTCCATTTCACTCATAATTCTTCGGTCGCACAACCTCTTTCTGAACAAAAATGGCGCCTCAATTGGCACCTCCTGTGGTGATCCAAATTGACACCATTAGAGACTTTTTACTTTCCTTCTACCACCTCAACGGTGTTTCACAACAATGAACAGGCATTAAAATTTATTTACACTGATAGTGGCTCTGTATTCGCTAAAAACTGCTTCAGAAATATCGCGTGATTGGAAAAGCGTTCGTTGGATGGATAATATAGTTTCGAACTTCTTTTTGATCCCTCAAATCGAATTTTCATATGTTGTAGTGAAACAGACATTGTTTGGTTATCAGCACAGCTTAGTTATAGTGGCAATTTTTCAAAATAATATACAAAGTAGGCATATCCAGGCAAACAGATCGCAAATCCCAATTAATGCAAGCTACCCACGTTTACCACCTGGTCAAAAATTGCACCAACTTCATAATATATATATATATATATATACAAAACATTATCTATATGTATATGAAAAATTATTGTAATATATCCTTTTTGTTGAATAAGCGTAAAGTACTTTCACAAGCCGTATAACAGAGCTCCGGTCAAAGCAGAAAGAAGAGAAAGAAATATGAGAAGAAAATAAAAAAAAAAAAAAAAGAGGAGTAGGCAAAAAGCATGGCTCGTGAGTTCGGCTCAAACCCATTATGCTGTAAATGGTGCATATTATTCTCGTCTTCTGTTCTACTGCCTTATATGCACCTGTACAATACTGGCAAAAGTGATAAGTCCGTCGTATCCATTTTACTTTCATTTCGACAAAGTGAGAGACTCTCGCGGAAGGTTTGTTCTCCATTCAAAAGGAAAATAGAATGAGCTAGTCGAGACAGAGGGAGAAGAGCGAGGAATTTCGAGAAAGAGGAACAACGACGATGGTGTGCAATTTCATTCGTGCAACCAACAAACACAACGTGGCACGTTGGTGTATTTATGTGTGCATGTGAGTTTGTGTATGCGTGCGCTTTCGTGTGTGCAAGCTGCTACTGTTATAGCTTAGTACACGTTGGCCGACTATCAACACCGTATTATTATTGGCGTTTACGATCGACAAATGTCGGGCCACTTTGCACTTCGGGCTTTTAAAATAGAAAGAGAAGTTCTTCCGCCGGGGAATATGTGAAAGAAAAGGATAATACAATGTAACGTTCGTCTTTCTTCGCAGTTTGTCTCCTTCCCTCGTTAACGTGAAATACCTTATACTACTCAGTGTGCGGGTAATATAACGAGATCGTTACGGCGTCGCTATCCGTAATTCAAGGACCGCGGCCAAAAAGACCGAGAATGGGTCCGTCATACTATACAGTGAACTCTCTCTAACTCAACGCATGGGCGCCTTCATGAATAGAGAAAAGCGCTTCCCCACCTGGGCTTCTATGCCAGAGAGAACTAAGGGAAAATGGCCACTTAGAGAGCGTTGAGTTAGAGAGAGTTCACTGTATGAAACATTCCGTATCAAATCGTCCTTCTGTAATCCAATGTGATCTCTAATGCATTATCTGCGAGAAAAATTTAATGAATTAATGTACACGAGCTACATCGATAAGTAATATAGGTAAGTTACGTAGAAAAGTATGATAGAAAAAACTGAAAAAATATTTTTTTCACCATGAATCATGCAGCCTGTGACGTTATATTGAATCTTTACACGCTTTTGTTTACAAACTCTCGAGAGAAAAATCAACAGCCTTCAAAATACTGAACTGTTTATTTAATCCTCGATTATTGCCCCCCTCCCGAGCTATTCGCAAAGATTTTCCAACCGGTAAAAAATTATTTTTCATTTTTATTTTATGACATATTTATCCACCTGATTGAGATACCGTGAAACATAAAAAATCAAGCGTAATAAATTTTGTGATTCCGTCGAACGACTGGGATGATCATTGAGATTTGTGCAGCTCGAGCCTCGAGAACTATACGCACATCTCGCCGAGGTGGTTAAACATTAATGGGAAGTGAAGCGAAAGAGGCATATGCACGAGATATTATATTCATACGCATGTAAAGAATGCACGGGCGAACATTATTTATCGTCGAAATTTCGCTCTGTTCACGGACCATTTCGCGAAATTCATGCTTCTTTCGCGAATCACGAGGGCACTGACGTATTGTCGTGTATACGTTTGCGTAACTTGAATTTTTCTGCTGCTACTACATGCCGTATATTTCGTAGCATATGTTAAAACAAAACAAAAACAAGAAAAAAAACTCATGCCGACAGTGTAAACGGTTTGGTAAATGCGTCTAGCCGAGTAAAAATGTTGCCAGAGTTGTCGTCGAGGCGGAACGGCACGGACTGTGCGCACACACGACTTGTCATACGTTATGTTTTACTTTTTTTTTCCATCGTGGGCTTTTCAGCATCACGCTTATTTAAATATTTCCACGCTGCCAACAGGTTGATATGTACATCTGATGTTCTTTATGCGTGCAGCTGCGTATCCGGCGATGAATATCGTCAAAATTCGTTACAAAGTATATTCTCTCTCTCTCTCTCTCTCTCTTTGCATATAGATGCGGATTACAGAAACGAAGGGCGGATTCTCTAGCCCTGATCTCCTATGCTCGCGCAATAATGAACAAACAATGCAAGCTCTCGTTTGTCTATGCCTTAACGAGCTACATGTATCTGCTATGTTTTATGTATAGAATGTACAATCACGGTTATTAATACGCACGGATAGTGGAGACAAAGGAGAAACCACGTTACTATCGGTTGAAGCTTTTCGTAGGTGGCAGCATCATTGAGAAGCGGTATATTTTACCTGAACAACGCGTATGGATTTAATCGAAAATTACTAACATCGTATGGTTAACGTATTGGATTACATAATTGAAATATCGTATCTTCAATGCGGTAATTTTGAAGCTTGGGTAGTAAATTTACATGACTAAATTTACATGCCGTAATTTGAGCTTAGAACGGTACAATACAATGAGCATCAGAAAAGTGTCGTTAAATCGCGACTATATATATATTTTTTTTTTTCGAATAATCAATCTCATTTTGTTCGAGTAAATCTTTACGTTGAAATAAAGAATACGAACAATATGAAGAATATGAGAAAAAGGGATGCAAATTTCCATCCCTTGCACCAAAAACTAAAAAATATAATAATTATTTTTACAAAGTAACACTTTCTAGAAATAGTTCTTTGTGTATAAGATTTATTTTTTTTTTCACGATTGTTCATTCGACGATTTGATTTTTGAGAAATTTTCATCCCGAAAAACACTCATCATTGTTCGAGTTCCGTTAGATTTTCCGAAATGTTTATACTTCTCGATATTCTGATGTACTCTTTAAGGGTTGAAATGTTTGGCTTTATGTAAATTTTTCGTCTTCATCTTTTACCAGTCACGAAACGAATTTCTTAAAAAAATATATATATTGACGGCTATGCATGACTCGCGGATTAACGTTAATATCAACCCTACAACGAGACAATGGCATCTGGGTAGATCGGAAAAAGAATTTTCAAAACTTTCTTCGTCAATTTGGATACCGTGAGCTATATACAGGTATATAACAATAAAAAGAATCACACGAAAGCTTGTAACGGATTCGTGAAATATACGTGAGCCCGTTATCTAGACGTGAAAACTTCGCCGGTGTAAATTTACATAACCGTTTAATTTGCATGAGTTTATTAAAATTTTCGGCGCGGCCAAGAGTATAGGATCGTAAAGCATATCGTAACATGGAGGGCATACGCGTTACATCGACCGCCGGGTGCTCCTAATATCGTTTAATACGCAGAGACCAGGGAGCAAAATAAAAGTGAACCAGAGGTGTATATATAAAACGACTAGACGTTGTATAGATGGCGAGAGGAGTCACCTTTTACGGATAAACTCCGAGTGAACGAGAGAGTGCGCGCGATTTCACTTGAAGAGCCTGCAGGATAGACGGAATAAATTTACTCGTTCCGAAAATTTTCTCATTACATTTTCCATCCCAACGTTTCACGTTACTCCAGGGATCCCGCAATCGCTCTCGTTCGTCCCTTGAAATGACTTTCCTTATTTCTCTCACAGAAATGAAGAAAAGACGGACGCGAGATCTTTTTTTTTTTTTATGTTCGCGATTTACATACGGTAGTAAATATAAAACGTAGTCTCCCAGTCTTAGATTAATAACGTTTCTTTGAGCTTTTTTTTTCTTTGTACGATCATTCTCATTCGATAAATCGGAGTAAGCCAACATGGGGACCGAACACTGCTGTCATATGCACGATGAAGCTCAATTAAGCCCCTTTTTCCAAATGTAAAGGAAAATGTCAGGGTGACGAGTAAATGAAAAAAATTAATCGATTAAACGAACTTACTTGTAAGTGATTAACTTATTTATTTATTAACTTACTTCTGATTATCGCTCAAGAATCGTCCAATTCTTTTTGGCTCATCTAAAAAACACTAATTTGACACTCTTCTAGGTTGTACTTACTGCGAGTGTCCTCTATGTTCAATTTGTTCTCGGGGTCTCTCCGTAAGGGTCCCCGATCTCCGCGATTACCCTTGATATCACTTCCATGATAAATCGTCGATTTTTCGTCTAATATTACATTACTTATTCTATTACTTGCACTATCGTGCAAAAAAGCTTGTGTTTACACCGGCACAAAACGAAGGAATGAGAAATATCGTAGTACGCGTTGTCATGACGACGGACGCAGGCAAAAAGTTTTTTTGCTTTAAACTTGTGGCATCACTGGCGTGGAACAGGGGTACTACACTGTTTATCTCTTCGGAAGAGGCGCGAAATACAATTAAGATTTTACGAATTTTTTGCACATATTTTTGAAGAAAAACTGGCGGAATTAAAAGTATAAATTGGCAGAAAATTACGCAACAGCAATGAAAAGCGATCACTCATGAAAATTCGGAGAAAAAACCTGGAGAAAAAACTGTATGAAGTAATGCCTTATGGAGAATTGCCGCAATCTGGGAAATCTATTGGTCTACTTTCAACATTGTTAGTTATTTTTATTTGAAGCAGATGATTTTTTAGTCGCGTTTCTAGCGAACGATGCTTATACTATCAATACACTTCGCTCAAGTCGATGCTAATTGTTCGCGAAACGAACTTGACGATGTCTATCAACTTTTGGTCAAGTCTCCATTCTCCATCGACCGAGTCCGCTGGGGTTAGCCCATCGTATCCTTAACCCGACTTTCTTCTTTCAAAATCGGGGGAATTTTTTTTAAATCTTTTACGATTGACCTGTCTGCGTTGTCGGAGAAAGATTAACGCTCAGATACGCAATACCGTGTAATTAAAGACGCAAGTTTAACTATCAGAGACGAAATAACGACGATGAAAATCATCATCGTTGTATAAATATGCGTCACTGATTTGTGCAACGGATACAGCGTTTTGGGGATTGGAAAAACTTTTCAGCCGGACTCACAGAACAGCCAGGAGATTCCACGTTATTCCCGAGAGAGTCTGAGAGAAGTCGTGAACTGAGGGCAACCGACTAACTGCGCAGTGAGACTTGAGACTATACAAACGTCCAGTTGGGAAATTACCGAGCTTGCAAGAAGTCTGCTAACATGAGCTGCGCACCTAAGTCTGGTGCATCGAAATTCTCGTCATTCGCCCAAATCACGCTGATTAATATCCATGGTTATGGAAGGTGATATACCCAATAGCTGTACAATACTTTTACCGTTGCTTATTCCCCCGGTGCAAATATGTACCAGGCGTTCATTCAGGCATCCCGTTATTAGAACAATGTTCCTGTATTCTCGAAATCTTTTATGTCGAAATTATCATTTGATTATTTGATTAGATGGGATGGAATATCACAATTTCAACTGTTAAGAGTGTGCACTCTGCATATCGGTTTTTGCATACTTTCATTAAGATCATTGAAAAATTCGAAAAATTACAATTGGTTACGTTCCGTTTAAAAACGAACTATCTTTATGTAAAATATTTATAAATTTTCAACAATAATGCAATGTTCGTTAACGGTTCAACAAAAATTTTACGATTTTACAATACCAATGACGATTCATACGATATTGATTGTTCGAACAAAATGTTTTCAATCCACGAAAAACTGACCGTTGCGTGAATGATTTCAAGGCTCCGTACAAACAAACACGGTCGCAAAATGTCCGATTCTTGTGTAAGCGTACACAGAGCTAACAAATGTCAAGGCGTAATCGATATCACTTTTGCGTGTTCAATTTTGTGAATTGTGCCCTCTGGTCTGCTATATCAGCTGATATACATTTATATATTCGTGTATACGTTTGTACGCGTCCATCGAAAGGCTGAAGTATTGACGAGAGCAAACGCGAGATTGATTAAAAATGTAGGACGGATACAATCAGCAGAGCGAGTATTCGTTTTTCGATATCGCAGAGTAATGTTGCACGGTCCTTTGGCAGTTGAGTCCGTTTTATTTCATTTATTTTTATTTTTCTCCAACGAAAATAATTTCAAATCGAAACGTGTCGATGAAGAGTTATCGCGCGAATGAAAATAATCATGAAAAAATCGCGAGCCCTTGATCATTCATCCGTGTGCTGTCACCAATATATATATTTTCCCTCTATTCTTTTGTATTCGGTATGATTACCGTATACAGGTCAATTCGATCACCCGCGTATTTTTCCCCTTCGCAATACTCCGCGGGCAACGAATGAAATCAATGGCTTCGCTGGTTTCGAGTTCAGTCGAAAAGCAGATTTTTTTTTTCATTCCCTTCATTTTGTCACGATTTTTGATCGGTCAAACGAATCGAAAATTTCGATTTTTCGTCGATAAAGACTGCGCTGTCGATAAAGCTCATTACTTTCCCAGCTCAATGTGATGGAGAAAGAATGAAATTGGGACGAAGCTATATATATAGCTCGAATGTGGGACTCAAAATTCCGTTTTTCGTATTTATTTAAATACTATCGCTTTTCTACGTCAGCAGAAGACGTGCATTTTCGTTACATCGTTATTTCTTTATTGTGCCCATTTTCACGAATTCATTTTTCTTTTTAACAGTTGATAGAATGTCGGTGGACTCATCTACTGAGTGAAATCTAAAAGGTTAGCATGTATTTTTTGACATTTTTCCGTAGTGCCCACCGTCTGCATATATTGCCGTTGGTATGGTTTTTTTTAAATAATAGGTAAATTATTTGTCGGTTAAACATCTATCAATTCCATTATTTATTCAATAGCACTGCACCTTTGGCATTTCATTGAGAAAAAGGTTTCATGTCTATTAGGACTAAAATTTATAAACTATAATCGGACGCAACAAATGTTGCAATTGACGAATCTCCGAGTAATCATGATTCGAAGAATTGCTACAGTGCGCTTCTACTATTGCATTTTAGCTCACCAGAAATATATATATTCCACCGGGACATCGACGTTGCAGACCGCAAATCCATCCGGTCGCAGAAATCCCGACGGCTTCGAAACCTGTAAAAGATTTGTAACAGCATAGGTGTATGTATGCGTATACCACTCGATAGCTGACGGAGCGAACATTTATTTTTGGGGTGAGGGTAGAAAAATCTCACGAGCTCAGTCACCGAAATTGGAACTACAATTCAGCGGATTTATCGTATTATTCAGTGTTTACGTGTGGCTCGACAGCCTGACTGTGTGTGTGTGTGTGTGTGTGTGTATGTGCAGTATGCGGCAAAAGTCTTTCTCTTCGGAACAGACTGAATTTTACGGCCTTAAGTTTTCTTCTTATCCGAAAAGACCTTTTCAAGGCGGCAATATATATAGAAGAAGGAAGAAGAGACTTAAGAAAGAGCTTTCGATTGCGTTTCCCGAATAAGACCTCGAACGGAGAAGAACGCGATTTTTATTTGGCACTGATGTATATTCCATGTATACATATATGCATATATATCATATATATATGACGAAGAAAAAATGAAAGAGTGACATTTTTCCACCGCCCTAACGCATGAAATGATCAAACCAAGTTTTTCTACGGGACACATGGAGCGAAAGGCGATTGAATATATATGTATTCTACTCTAACCCTAAAAACGAGTCGTCCGATGTGTCAGAAGGGTGGAAAACTTTCTTTCGTTCATTTCTTCGTTCTCCCAACGAGCATCGCTACTATTTACAGGCAGAATAACTCCTCTGACCTGTCAGAAATGACTGAAGTCACGAGATTCATTCATATATTTGCCATTTTTCATTGCACTCAAAGTATGCAGTAAATTTTACGCCCATCGATTAACGATTATTTTGACGACTCATTATTATACTTGTATTGATTTTTCAAGGAAGCATCGGATATAGATCCGACGGATCTGCGTAGATCTAAATTTGTAATTTGTCGAACGAAAGTTGAAGATTTTCGATCGAATTTGAAAAATCATAGATTCAGTTTCCTACGGTAGAGCAGAGAAAGTCCGGGGAGGTCAGACGGTCAGACCGTGCGGGACGATTAAACAATTTTCGGTAAAATCGTTATAGAGATATACTCATCAATTATACTTATTGTACATAAATCAGCGCTCTGTTTTAATCAAAATCTGTCCATACGTCGACATGCGACTGGTATCGTATATGCAGAACGTGTAACGTGATTCGCAATCTATATCGAAAACGAAAAAAAAAGAAACATTTGTAATCGATCGAGCTTTTACAGAGTTTCTTCAGGATTGTACCCTTGTTCTGGTAATCTTTCGATTTATTTATTGTTCGTCATTATTATTTAGCAATAAATAAATGAAAGATAAAGTATAATGTTAGGAATTATGCGCATTGTTAAAGCTTGCCACCATCGTGAGGGAAAATATACATGTAGAAGACAAAGAAAAGAGAAGAGCCTGATGATGTAAAAGTTGCTTTCACAGATTCACATATACAAATATATGTATATATACGCACACAACAGTTTTTCACCTTCGTCGTTCCTCTCATACATTAGTTCGAATCCCATTTTCTCGCTTCCTCTTGCGTTTTTTTTTTTCACTTCTCATCCACCGTAGTTCGCATTTTCGTACACGCATACTGCTACTTTTCTATTACGAATATACATGTATAAACCTACCTATCCGGAAGTCCGTTTGCAGAGCTTTTCGGCTTGAATTTCATGAATATTTGGGCGAGCTTGGCATTCTCACAGTTATATACATATGTTGGCGAATTCCCGAGTCTTTTCCGCCATTCACGCGGGTTTTCCGGAAATATTCTATTTCTTCCGCTGTTGATCTCGGGAAATCTCGGTCTTTCGCATTTGTACGAGCTTCCCTTGCGCTCTTCGTTCTCCTTGGCTCTCCCCAGTCGCGAGTCGCACTGATTTCTCGTGAGTTTTTATGCCAGCATACACATATAGTATGGGTCTATTACGTTGAACATAAAATTTTTTCATCAACAACTTTCCGAGTTTGGTAGCTTTGGGCTAGAGTGATCTTCGCGGGATCAAAAGTTTTCAGAAGCTCAGCATCTCGTAAATTTTTTTGTTTTTTAATATATCCAGTGGTAAATTGAATCGCGAAATAATAACTATTTTCGCAAAGCCTCTAATGACAAAAAAAAAATCGTAATTGTAAAAGGAACAAAAGATGAATTAGACGACATCGCCTTCTTTTACTCGGGGAACGCCATAAATGCAAATTTTTAACTGCTTGAAAAAAAATGAATCCTCCCTGTTTTTCAGTTTGGCGTTACAAAATCAAATAATCTATGAAATATTCAGAATTTTTTATGCTAACTCTTTTCTACTCGCCTCTTCTCCATTCTGCCTTTCCTCTCGCGTCACGACGAAAATTCGTACTATTCACGGCTCATTTAACAGCAAGGACTCATCATGCATCAACTCTCAAAAAAAAAAAAAAAAAAAAATTCTCCTCACCGGGTGGCCGAATCGCAAAACTCTGCACCGGCATTACGAGAAAACTCCGAGCCTCCAGAGACACTCGTAGCCAAATCGCCTTTAATGTATACATACATGGGTACACGGAGAAACATGGGGAAAGGATTAATTTCTTTCGATCCCCGATGGTGCGAAGTATTCAGACCACTTGATTTTTTATCCTAGTATTTCGGACTTTATTTTCTGTCGTCATTTTTGACGAGGCATATTCGGATTCTAGTGGCGATCGAGTATAGTGTACATATATATGGAATAAAAGCCTGCAAAAGGATTTTTGAAGAAAAATACACTTTTTCGATCCTTGACTCATGTCAGAGAAGTCTATATAGAGGACTCCATCGACGATCGTTCCTGAAA
Source organism: Rhorus exstirpatorius (assembly GCA_963564615.1). NCBI lineage: Eukaryota > Metazoa > Arthropoda > Insecta > Hymenoptera > Ichneumonidae > Rhorus > Rhorus exstirpatorius. Next base: position 31,367,072 of record OY751317.1, read on the forward strand.
ATTCGAAATTTTTTTTATCCACTATATTTTTTGGGAATAATCGGATCTGCGGGTATCAATCGAGTATAGTGTACTCGAAATAGAGTCCTGAGAAAAGGATTCCCAGCAAAAAAAAAGTGGATAAAAAAAATTACGAAATTTCCCGAGCGATTGTCCATGGAATCCTCAAGACTTCTCCCAGTCAGGGATCGAAAAAGTCTGTTTTTTTGAAAATTCCTTATCCCAGGCCTCTATTCCGTACGTATGTGTACTATATATACTCAATCCCCACTAGGATCCGTCTACTCCCCACCGAAAAAAAACAAGACGAATAAAGTTCAAAATTTTCAAGATCGTAATAAGTGAAGGGAAGTCCGAGTACTTTGCACAGTCAGGGATTGAAAAAAATGTATTCTTTTCCCATGTCTCGATCCCGTATACATGTATGTATATACATCACATGCGATTCAGCCACGAGTGTCTCGTGGCCTGGGGGACAGTTGTGCCGGACTATATAGCCGGATGTTATAGTGGTGCATACAATTAGAACTATCCGATTCGGCCAATCGTTGTAGCGAAATAATTTTTGAGGGTGGAGGCATTGAGGGTTAAGACCTGCCCATTTAACGAGCCCCCGGAGTTTAATTCCATTATTTAATTATGCGTTATCGCACAATTTTTCATCATCCTAAAAATTTTATTGCACGGATAGAACGAAATGATTGGGCTCGGGGAATATTCCACGAGTTTGTCGATTATCAAACGAGAAATGATCGTGCTGTAATCGGCAGTGTCTTTCCACCGATTGAATCCCGGCGCGTAGAAAGATATTCTAGAGGGATAAAAGTACGCGCTGCGGAGGAAAATGTCGAGGGAGAAAAGATGAACGGTCGAGATTCGTTTAAGGGCACAGGAGTATATATAAGGATTCAATTCTTCGTGAGGAAAAATTATAGAGGTATGATAGCTCGAATGGACGACGAAGAGCGATAGAGGCAAATGGTGAAAAAGAGATAGCGCGAACAAAAGTAGAGAGAGAGAGAGAGAGAGAGAGAGAGAGAAAGAAAGAGTAAGAGACAGAAAGTATATGAAGAAATGAAAGAAGTATCCCACAGTTAACTATGCCAACGAATAATGGTGGGACCTCTAGAAGTGATCTTAAAAGTTGAAACTTTGGATATTTTATTCGGTGCTGGAATAACTTTTAATATCCGGTCTTTCATATATATGTGCCTACATATATACATCTTATCTTATTTCTTACGCCAATTTTTTTTCTCCCTCTTCCCTCTTTTTCTGCTAAACTTTTTGTCTATCCGCCATCTGCTCAGCACAAACAGAAAACGTAAAGGATAACGGCTATAAGGACACTGAAGCGTGACAGCAACTTGAACAGAAGGGATGCGGAGGAAAATTTATACATGGCGGAAAGAACGCTTCATGCTCAGGCCAATTCAAAATAGGCAGTACACTCAATGGCGAGTATACTAAAGCTGCTTATAGGTTTCTTAAAATTCAGAATACTTTTTTTTTTTTACAATCATTGGAAAGTTTTGATGCATTGACCAATTGGAGTACAGAGGCGGTGATAATCGAAATATCGAGTTGTGGCATTGGTTAAGTGAGATGAATCGTCATCGTCATGAGTGAATATTTAAGGTCAGTCAATAAGTGCCAATATGTTAGGCAATATCTTCTACAATGCGTGGTTCATATTTTTATAAATTTTTCTCATAGTACCTTTCATAATATTTATCATAGGATCTTGTACAGTATATTTAAGAGTATCTTCGACAATGTCTACGACACCTATCTTTGACAATTTCGCCCGATAGGATGTTAAATTATTCATCAACTATGAATAATGCACTCACGACCATAATTACTTAATTACGGATTTTATTTTATGCTTCTCATGAATGAAAATCCTGGGGCTTATCGTTAAACAGGATTATCTTTTTATTTCAGTCATTTTTTTCCACTTCCGGACCAGCGACGGCATCGATTCAGTGTGGCCATAATTATAATAAAGTTTTTCATAAAAAATACGAACTCGCGTAATCGACCACGTAATTATACGCTCCCGGCCTGCGGCTCTGTGGACGCTTAGAAGTATAACAAGTAACCTGCACCAAGCGGCTCTTCATTCAGTATCCGTCAACGATGTTTTTTTGCATGGCATCGCTCTGGCACGAGAGATCCGACATTGTTCGCGTTAATTGGACGGATTGACGAGAAATGAGAGCTGACTGTATCTACGTGGCATTTGAGAAGAGATGCCGTAAACTAATACGGCATCTCTCTTTTATTCTCATAATTAAAAAAAAAAAAAAACTTTTCTTCATTATTTGGAAAATGTAATTGACCAACATTGCTTGATTACCCGTAAATAATTTGGTGGAGCTTATTAAAAATTGGTTTACCATGAACGGTTTCGTGAATTCTTGCTATCGCTGTATTACTTCACGTGAGCGTTTGTTCAAACTTTGAAAGAGGAACCTCGATTTTTGCACAGTCCGTTGCAATACGTAGCCAAATTTCTATGGAATGATTCCTGTATACACATGTTACATGTGCGTATCAACAGTTTGCGTGCCGTCACAGCTTCCATGTAGAATCGTTCGACAGCCTCCGTTATTAACTTTTGTTAATTAAAATAAAAGCGAGAGAGAGAGAGAGAGAGAGAGAGAGAGAGAGAGAGAGAGAGAGAGAGAGAGAAGGTGCGAGTTCGATGCCTGGTTCGATGCAAGTACAGGCTTCCTGTATTTTCACTAGAAAAAGGGGATTAAGGTTCTCATCGCCAACTCGAGGTGAACGTGGATGAAGACAAAGAAGAACAAGTGTTTGGGGATTACGAGTAAAACTGTAGGATCTGTGTAAGAGTATGAGGAAAGAAGAAGCAGCGTTTGGTATAGATGGTAAGAAAGAGAGAGAAAGAGAGAGAGAGAGAGATAGAGAGCTTTGGAAGTTGCTCGTTATAATACTTGAGCGTTCGCTCAAAACTTACTCGTCGAAGGATTTCCGTACCTAACGAGATTTTCGTGGCGTAAAACGATCGACAAGCGCGAGCTAGAGAAGAGGGCTCAAGTGCTGTATATGTACACGTTGAACGGTCGATCGTGCCGCAGGGTCTCATACCCACTTTCGCACACAAGTCTACATATATACATATAATCAGGAATGGAGATGAGAGAATATCGACGGATATACTTTAGCTTAAAAATATATACATACATTCATATACAATAAATATACACTCGCTAAAATGCTCGAGAATTTTCTTCGTCCTCTCTTCGATAACCAAATACTTGGATATAATCATCCTCAAACCAGCGCGTTTGTTCGTTGAGCTCTCCTTAAAATTCTCGACCGGTTCGCTTTAAAATTTACGGGTGGCGAGTAACGGTGTAGGAGACGTTGAAAAAAAATCAACGATAGAGAAAAAAAATAAGGGGCACGTGATGCCCAAGCCATTTCGTTCTACCGTTTTGTTTTCGACAAAGGGGTTGAAACTTCTCATTTTCCCGCAAAGAAGAAATAAATTGAGGGATAAAAGCACTTAGTTTCGATAACAAGACACCTCGAGACAACGGACTTTATTATTATTATCTATCATCTCTTATCAACATTATGATGTACGGCGAAAGAAAATTACTAAAATAACGTTGCGTATAACTTGGAGATATGTTGCATAAGCGCTGATGAAGCGAAGGCTTGCAGAACGAAAATTGGAAACATTGGCAGAAAAAGTTAATGATGAAAATGTTATAATTATGCTAAAAAGGCAAATTTTTATGTGGATAATTTTTTCTTGACAGAGTAAAAAAATTTACAGTGTATTTAACATACAGAATAGGACCGTTTTGATTTTTGCTCTCCTTATAAGTTATATACCAGTACAGTCACTTGCACAATTGTGAAAATCAATTCACATTAATTTCTATATTCTGTCTTTAGGATTCTTGTAATAAAAGCATCTCGTGATTCAATTTTCAGCATGAACTCTATCGCTCGCTAAAATAATTGATGACTTTGGTGCGAGCTTACTTGCAATCACAGTGTGCCCTCTGAATTTCTTTACACTCTTTACCTCATTCTTCTTGCTTCCACGTCTCATTCTCCGCGACTCACTCTTTTGCTTTCTCGTGTTAGCTTTACTCCTCACTTGCATGATCTCGATTTCTAGGCTCCCTTTGCTCGCACCCCACCAATCCCCGGGTAGCACGGACAAGCAACTTGTGGTGCCAGCTACTCTAGGAACACTCCGAGTGTGAGCCAAGGGACCGTTTGTTTCCCACAATCTGCAGGACGGTAAATTCCGGGCGTGTGGCGTGCAACCCTACGCGGAGTCCAGGCTCCGATTTGGGTCTGCGTGCGAGTATATGTATGGGTATATACGTTGTAACTGTGCAGCTTCAGCGATATGGCTAGATAGAAATGGGTTCTCGAATATAGCATGCGAGAAGAAGAGATAGAGCGAAGAATGCCCGAACCTCGAGAGAATCTCGATGTTATACAAGAGTATATAGAACGATCTGAATCGTCGACAGAACTATATATATATATATATATATATACAGTCACTTGCGAGAAAGCGAGTTAGGGGTTTCAAATCTACCCCCCTCCTCGACTATAAAAAAAAAGAAATAAAATTTCACTCCACATACGAATTCATATATCTATTCCAATTCTAATTGATCTACAATAATTTGTAGAAAAGATTGGTAAGATTTAGCACTGTTCCGAGTAGCATTTGAGGGAAGTGGTCAAGTCGAATAGTTTGGTGCTCCAAATGATCACTAAATTACTAAAAGACACACATCATGTCGTAACGTAGAATGAAAGATAACGAATTCTTTAAAAATCCTTTGAGATTAGAATATTAATAACCAAACGTGAGGTAAGAATAAAAAAAAATATCATTCGAGTGCAGAATATCCGAGATTCGAATAAGTGAAAAAAGTTATATCTGCTAATTGATTTATGTATCTAATCAATTTTATTGCTCTCGTTTTTTGCGACTCGGAGAGTTTGAGTTTGACGAGTTTGGTTCTTAACGTTGTCTTTATGGACGGAAAATTGTCCGTTATAGTTATAGTTAGGGGTTTCAAATCCACCCCCCCCCCTTTTCCCCAAGCAACGTCTTCTATGTCTCCCGGGGAATCAGTTGATCTTTTCCGACGAGAGTGACTACCCCGAAGCTATATACCTACTGACGTTCAGTCTACCGTTATAAGGTTATCGTTTATCGGAGCTGCACGCTAACGAATTTTATGATGATATACATGCACCGAATCAATAATTTCATTTATATGCTTTCAACTGAGATTAGTGATTTTCATGGCAATTTTTATTGCAAAGGTTCTTAACTACATCGACAAGGAAGAAGTAATTGGTAAGTGTAAAAGTATGCTTGGTAAATATGTATCTGTCAGTCAATCTCGAGCCAAGGAATAATCATATTCCTGAGATTAAAGCTGATAGAAATGTATCTGTAACCAACAGGAAAAAATACTTTATAATTTAAGAACTGTGATTCAAGTTCAAGGGACCGTGTTCTCATTATCCGAAGATAAAAAAATTAACATCACCGATATGTCGGGCAGATTGTAGCTGCATGACTCAGTGGTCGTGTATCTCTGTTGTTCGACGAGATACAAATTTGATAAAGATATAAGAAAGGCTGCATGATAACTCTCCAAAAATGTCAGGAGTCCCAAAGAATTTCACTCATAGCGTGTAAGGATATCCCATATTATTATTTTTCGTTGGTAGAAAATAAGTTTTATAGACTCAACATTAGAGTTCAGTTTAAACGATTTAGCTTTCAAAGCTTAAATGCTATGTCACATTCATACCAGTAAATGTCGTTACAAAACAATAAATTATAAAAAAATTAGTTTCTCTGCTGTTTCTCGAGTATAGAAGCATTTAACGATCCACCAGCTAAGAGGAGGGGAAGGATATCTCTTCCTTTTTTCTGGCATAATATACTCGAAATCCGAATAAGCTTATCGAGGCAGCGGTTAATATTATATTCATTAGCGGGGCTCATTACGTAGAAGCGGTGGTGTTCAGATGTGTGGATGACGGCCCAGGGGTCGAAGGGAGGTGTGTAACAGCAAGGTAGATAGTATTAACAGAGAGCAAAGGATAGAGAGAGAGATAGAGAGATAGAGTCCTTTCTTCTTCTTACCTCAACTTCCTGGTTATTGGAGCATGAGCACTCGACCTCGTAAAATATCCCAGATGTAATATAGTGCGAAAGGGATTCTGCTTCTCTGCCTCGTCGTTCTCGTTCTTCTCATCCTTTTTATCCTCCCCCTCGGTTCATCTCACTTTATCGTTGCCGCGAGCTTTAAGACGCGAGCAAAGCGACGCAGCACCAGAACCATTGAACGGAGTATGCTGCACGTGTAAAGTTACGTGTGTAGAGTGTTACAAGGTACCGTGGACGTATATATATATATATATATATATATTCTTGATACCCTGTGCCATGAGAGGCGTCTTCAAAGGTGAAGGTACTCGGCGACATCGAATAATTTAGCGGCTGGATGGTAGGACACGTAAGAGACATTCCGGTAAAAGTTGCATGCAGAGACGATGCTTGCAATATTGATTGCCGAAACGTGGTACATTGTTGAGCGAGTGGACGGACCTCCTATGTTATAGTATACCCACTTCGCACATCTCCCTTCTTCATGCATCCTTATTCCACTTTTTATCTTAGAATACAGCACTGCGAAATGTTAACAAATGTTAGAAAATTTTTCGGAAATTTTTTCGGTCGTTGGTCTTCCAGGATTACATTTGGATTTGGAGTTGGATATAAAATAAATGTAAAAGGTTCTTCGATTAAGTTTTCTGCCAATAAAGAGAAAAAAAAAACTAAACTGAACTGAGCTTTACCTCGACAATGAAATATTTCAGTCGCTTAATCGTGGCTAAAACATGGCTGAATAATTTTTCGGTATTGTGATGCTGCCTCTGCAGACATTCCTCCCGAGTTTGAGCACAAACTGCAAAATGTATATTTTGGCTTGGTGCTCGATAAACATATTTCGTTCCCGGATATTGAACGATGGATTTTTTCGTGCACCCTGGAAAATCGAAATGATGATTTATACGATGATTTTGGTGCGAGAGGACCTCTTCCATTGAATCGGTATATCGCTACATCAAGTCGTGCGTGCCTACATCGAGCATATTTTAGGTCGTTATGCTGACGAGAGATAGACGCACACGATGAAACAAGTTGGGTAACGAGGAAAGCGAAGTACTGAGGGACTTGTGCACGAATGTTTGTTGTTAATGCGAAAAAAAAGAGTTGCAGAACACGTGACGAAAGTTATTGATGTACATACATGCACAAACTATATTCGTTGGACTGAAATTGCCGCGCGGAACTAAAATGTCGAGTGAAGCAGGGAAGGTGCACCGAGTGAGAGCTCGAGTTCTTGGATAATTAATGCTAGTACGCTCGTTCTGGATTCCCGCGATTGTATACGCTGGGCGTCACGAACGCATACCGGACAATATAATTACTTCACTATATATGTATACTATACCTATTGAGGTGGCATTGAAGCGGCAAAAAAATTCAGTTGGATATTATCCATATAAAAATCCACTCCATAAGTTTTTCTCGTTTTTAACGGGCCAATACAGTTTTTCTCTGCAATACAAATTTCGGGCAGAAGCATGAAAAAAAATTTAGTCATATTTGCTCCTCCCATTGAAGGTTTGATCACTTCTGAAGCAGAACTAAATAACAAAAAATTTGGTACAGTACAAGAGGTTGCGTCAAGTAACCTCGCGCACAAGGTAATTTGACGCTATGGAACAAATTTGAAATGTGGAAAATGCACCAATTAGCTACAGCCTCCCTTGCGCACGGACGAACGATTTTTATCGTACCGTATACATTGTATCGTGATGAAAATTGCATGCAATAACGCCGAGGAACGGCACGAGTGAATGTATAACGGAAATGATGAGGATGCGAGGAGTGAATCGATATATTTCTCGATGCCTCACACATACTTCATAAACGTGTATGTATATGTATGTATGTCTTATATATGGAATACGATGCTTCACCTATCCTGTCACTTAAAACCGGCCACTTTGCAAACAATCTGTATATGCATGAGCCATGACCCGGGACAGCATAGACGGCGATTAATAGCGGGAGTGTCACAGAGCTCCGCAGCTGTGCACCGTTGCATCCTAATGCGCGAGTTGCATGCTCCGTGTGTTCAGCTGTATGTACATGCATTGGGTCAGAACGTCGACTATGTGATCTCTGCAAAATGTTGGCATATTACGGATATACGTTCATAGTAATATATGTTGTGTAATAAAGTGGTGAATTTTTTCGACCGATACCGTTAATTATCCACCTTATATGCCGATAATATCGAGAAATTGGATTCATTTTATTCAATAAATATCGTCTAGATGAACTTTGTTTATAATTAACAAATCCATTTTTCCAGTATCATTGATGGTTCAAAAGATTGGGATTACAGAGATGCAGTTTGTATGCATAATTCAACGGAACATATACTGTATATATTATAAATAATTTCAAATGGCTCAGATATCATTATTAGTAATACAAGATTTATTGAATTTTGAAACATCTTTTAGTTGATTAAACGTGGTATTTAATACCTTAGCATTGATTGTTAAAACCTGCGAGTATCAACGTAATTGGTCTTTTGAATAAATTTCTGTAGTACACATACGAAAAATGTCTGCAGCGGAAATAAATGTTCCGTGTATTCTCGTGTAATATGCTGTGAGGATGTGAGGAAGTATAGAATCGCGTGCTTTTTCCATGACTGGCAATATTCAAATATGTTGCCAATAAGCCGTTTTCATGAGATCGAGAGCTGTATGAGGTATGTATGTGTATACAGTGGACTTGAAATGATACGCGGTGGAAGGAAGAAGTGAATCGTCGAATAAGGATGATTGCGTGAAATCCCGAGGACAACGAAGCCATCCTCAAGTTCACTCGACGTCAGCAACTTTTTCAGCAGCGTGAGTGTACTCGCTGCAAGGGCAATTCTTCGTGCAAACCTCGGATGAGAAAATCCTCCTCACTCTCATTCTCCATCTCTCTCACTCTCTGTGGATTTGTATTATAGCCTTTCAGCCTTTCGATATCGATGTTTATACTCAAGTGCATTTTTATCAATTTTTTTTTTTTTTTCCCTCAATATTTCTCTGTTCAAATCAACAATTCTTTGCGTTTCTTTTATCTCAGTTAATGCAATTTTGATTAATCCTTTCTCTAGAATTCACGCTTACGATACTTTTGACGTCTACATTTTGAAAATAACCTCCTCTCGCGCGTAATTAATGAATAATTTTTCTGCCCAGAGATGATTTTATCAAAACATAATTACGCGACAGCGTAATTCTAAAGAGCGAGAAACTTGTATCAGCTTTGACTATCGCGTCAGGGATTGTTTAAATTGTTCCAACGCCATGTCGCCAAAAGTTTTCTCTTAACTCTGTTTAAGGATAATGTTTTAGAGACGAGATGATTTTAATTCACATGAAAATTACGCGACGAGGACTTTATAATGTTATGAGACTGTGGAAAGACGTGAGATGCCGGTAGGACAATCATGTTGCAGCGGAATTTAACGTAGTTGTATAGGACTGAAACGCGTTGGAGAGGAGCATTGAGTGAGAGAGTAAAGAGCCGGTATGCGTTTAAAGGAGACACTATAACGGTATCGCGCATAATTTACTGGCTCCATGAACTTTGGCGAAACTTATTTCCGGGAAATTATCCAAGTTTTTTTTTTAACTGGTCAACATTTCATCCATGTATATTCCAACTAACGGTGTGGTGAAGAACCTCGTCACGAATCTACGCCTGATTACCATTATCGAAAAATGTATTTTTTTTTTTAACTTTAGATGAAAGTGTCTGCATATAGAACTGTTTTTCTAAAAAAAAAAAAATTATAACTTGGATAGAAAATATAATACAAATTACCACACAATTACATGAAAAGTGAATATCGAACAGATCGATATCGAGTATCGAATATCGAGTATTGAACAGATTTTACCAAACCATGAATGTGTTGTATTGGAAAAAACGAATGGAATTTACACTTTTTCTTTTTCCATTAAGCTCCAGAAACCTCGGCTGAAACTGTCACGATAAGTTGATAATCATAAGCCAAAAAATGTTTCTTCGTGTGTTGTAAAAAAAATTTATATCCTCTGTTTCACGAGTGCTCCAAATTTTCAACTTATCGGCGTAATGAGTCATAAACCTGCACATCGTAGCGTGTTATGCCGTATACATATATATACGTGATATACCTCGCGTTCCGCAGACCCTGCAAAATCGCGAAATATCGCTATACCATTCTTCATAGAGTACGGTAGGTCTATATACTTTCTTTCTTGTTTTCGCAGTCGTATCATTCGTTTTTTTAACGAGAATGCAAGCTATATTACCAAGAGCAATGTGCATTCCTTGAGCGCTACTCGAATGTTCGTCTATAGTCTACTGTAATAGATACTGTAATATATGCATAAACGACGATCTGGCGTACCGCGTTTGACACTCGACTTTCGTCATCCTTGTCACTCATGTCAGAAAGTCACCCGCAAATAATTAACATAGAAAAAAATGGCAGTACCAAGAAAGAGGCTACTGGGAAGGTATACCTAATTTAAAAAAAATGAAATATACACAAAGCGTCTATCGGTGAGGTGACGCAGTTAATTTTCTTTTGAGACCGACTGGAAGATTTATTGAGATGCATTATATATTATCTATGGGGCATTTGATATCGCATGTGCCATCCGGAATATAAAAGTAAATTAGAGTAATTAGGCAAATCCAGCATAGATTGAGGCCCATAACGTAACTAGATTCTGGAGAATTCCTGCCACTTAAATTTAGAAAAATTGACATATTTTAAGAATAAAGAATGTTGGTTTTTCGTACATTTCGGGTCATTCGAATTTCGCTTAATTGAATAACGCTATCCATCGCAGGTGGCAGATCATTCGATCCCTCATAGAGGTTATTACGTTCTTCGTCTCAAATATTTTTTATTACTGACATTTTATTGTATTCTATTGGAGAAACTTCAAGCAACTGATGTTTCATCAGTGGCAGATTTGAAGTGGAATTCTTAATGTGTGTGACACACTCCGAATTACCGAGAAGTCGACCTCGTGGAATGAAGGAATTAATACACACCACGGGCTCTCCACTGTCTTGAACTCGACCAAGTTCTCGTGGCTTACGACTTTCAGGCACGCGCTACTGACATGACCTGGCCAACTATTTATATTAGCCATATGTTCTACTAGCACACACGAGCCTTCTTATTTCATGTCCAGCATAGCCGTGACTCTGCGACGGAGTATTAAAAATTTTTTTAAATCGCGATGATTATAGTTTGCTTTTGTTGGCTGCGCACAATTGTCACAAATGTATTTCAGTACACTGAACTAATAAGAGAAATTACGTAATCACGGTAAGTTTTACTTGAAACTGGAATAAATGAAATCACGAATAATCATAAGAGTATCATAAGAAATCATAAGAGTAGCAAGGCGTTTGCAAGGACGAAATAAAAAAATAAGAGTGCGATTAAACACAAGGAGATAAAAAAGTACAGTCGAAAAAGCTTAACCTTGAATTACGAAGACCAGCGATTGAATTGAAGCGATGCAATTATGTTCTAGCAGTAGCGTTTCCAGTGTGAATAAGCGTTAATCTCCTGTAATTGGTTCCCCAAGGTAAATGCCAAATTGGTATTAAAAAAAAAAGAAGAAGAGGAGGAAACGATCTGGACTGAGAGGAGTGAAAAAGAGTGGCGAGAGAAGCGAGGAATGAATAGAAAATCGATTCTCGAGGCCCCTCCAACTATCGTAGAGCTTCTGCCTGTGATCGACCCCCCCCCCCCCCCCAACCACCATTAGCACTTCGATATCTGCCATCGAGTTTTCGCGAGCTTGCGCAATCCATTGTATCCCCCACCCCGCCCCTCTATCTCTCTCGCCTTTTCTCTAAATTCCTCCATTTACTTCGTTTCATTCCTTTCTTCTTCACTTTCATTCTATCGGGAAGCAATCGGGGGCTCGGAAAATCTACATTTGCTGCGATAATTGTAGTCCTTCAATTACACTCGATTGATTCGGCTTCGTCATTCTAACATAAAATGACTCAATTTCTTTCTTTCTCATGTATGAAAAACAATTAATAAAAAAAGGGCGATGGAAGCTGCATAAATGATCGAAGAAGAATTATCTGGCTTGTTATAAGGTACAGTTTGCCCCATTGAACAACTTACAATGCTCATCGAGTTAGATTGAAGAATAATGAGTATGATAATTATTTTTCATGATCATGACGCTATTTCTTTGTTTTTTTGCGAATAAACGGTATACTTGTTAATCTAAAAATAATTTTGTTGCGGGACTTGAAAATTGCAAAAAAAAGATTACAACACTCTTCGTTTTATTATATCGTTACTTTAGTATGTAACACAAGAAGACATACATACTCCATAGGTATGCTCCAGTAGACACGTATATAGTTATATACGTTGAATGACATTATATGCATCAATTGGTATCAACAATGGCAGCTTAAGTGTTGCTATAATAGCGGATCAGAATATAGAGAGACTGGGGAATGTCTCATGACTGGTAAAAGGAAGCGAGCGTATATCAATTAATGCGGTAGATACACATTTCAGATCGGACCGTACAATAGTTATATATTTTGCTTCATGCGTTTTTGTATATCTGTGTGCAAAACGCAATAGAAACTGATAGAAAGAGACATAGACATAATATGTCACAACAACAAAAAAAACAACAACAACAACAACAATAATAATAATAATAATAATAATAATAGTAGTAGTAATGCAATAATGAAAGGAAGAATGACTGTTCTTGCAGTACTATAAGTCAGGGTAGAACAATGGTTATTGGTAGAGTGCACAGACTGCGTATAACTCTTTTACACGCTCTGCTTCCTATCGATTCCATTGACAAGCTCCGGATCATAAACAACCGTCATAGGTTCCAGTTTTTCCCTTCTCTACTCTAATTTAGCTTGATTGAAGCTCGAGTGGAATGTTGGCACCGATTTTTCTCGAAATCATTCGATCGGTGATCCTACGATCTTACCTGCCCGCACCCGAGAATATATACCAGTGCAATAATTGAATAAATTATTCCTATTAAGTTTGGGGTCATAGATATTATGCCTGGTGTGCATTTATGTGTGCAATTCATTGCCGCATGCACGACTGAATTTCGTTTGACCTTAATATTTATTCGAGCCTGAATATCCGTAGTCAAACGAACACCCTTAGCTCAAATCTCTCAATTCATAACGCAGGGAAGCAAAAAATCTTGGTGCTCGTGGATTAGAGAATGGCAGCGACATATACAATAAACGTATACATATAGATGTACGGGTTTGATCCTATTTTGAGTGGCGTGTGTGGAAAATCGAAAAATCCTACCGCACACACGCATCGACTCGTCTTCAATCCGTTTTATCTCGAGTGCGTACAACCGAGAATCGAACGTGAGTAGAAGGGTCTATATCCGCGTATGTAGTCAATACTGCTTGATACATATACATGTAGATAAATATATATAGCACTATTATACCGTCAAGTTTTAGGGGGCGATATTTTTCAAACGAGATTGATAGAGATAGAGAGAGAGAGAGAGAGAAAGAAAGAGTGAGGTGGTGTGAGAAATACATATGGAGAGGTAGAAAAATGAGGTGAAGGCACGGATATAAAATATAGAGAGAGACCCACAAAATCGTCTTTTTGTCCCTCAAGCAATCATGTCACGACACCACCACACCTTATTCCACTGCGAACGAATACCGTCTCGTCTTGCGACGACGAAAGACGACGACAACGACGAGGAGGGAATAAGAAAAGTGGGAAGTCTAGAGCAGAAGCTAATGCTACGTCGAGGGATGATGAAATTTGCAAATCACCCCGCACACTTCACTTTACTTTCCTATCTAGTCCACTTATCACCTCTCCCCTATACTTCATACCAGCAGTTTCGCAATGATGCCCTAGTACGTATGCGATATTTTCTCTTGCTTCCTCTCAATCAATGTGTATAACCCCATCAGTAAACTCTCGATAGCTATGGATCGTTCACCGCACACGAAGACGTATATCACCGTCAATATCAGTGGTACCGTGTAAAGCTATGAACATACACATGCAGCCGTTCATTCAGTAGTACATATATAATATGTACACCTATCTAAACATCATTCCCGGAATTTACTTCTTTATTCAAGCGAGCGACCCAAGCATCCACTCTGGCACCTCTCATCTCCTTCTACCCTTTACGGGCAGCCATTTCCCTTCCCAACAGGAGTACTTTATAATTAAAGCCTGACAAAATTAATTTTTTAAAAGTTGAAGAACCGTGCTTCTAGCATTTTCGTCCAGTCGCTTCTTTCTCCAAATTCCTGTACCGAACTGAGCTCACTATCGGCAACACAAGCTTGCCACCGCAGTAGCATGTTTAAATAGATATACGTATTCTACTGGTGTTTCACCTACGAATGCTTCAGTTATATAGTCTATATCGTGACTCTAGGCTATCTCGTTAACAAGGCAACTTGCAGTGCCAAACGAGAGTTCTACTGGTCCTTGACTTTTTATACGATGCGCCCATTGAGAGAGAAATTTTTTACTGTGTGTCTAGGCCAGTAAGCGTTTTTCTCACTCATCTATTAGTTAGTCGATCGACCCACTTTTGCTTCACGTGACTAAACATCAATTACGGGCCCACAAGATCGCTTTCCTGCTATCATCATAAGAAAATGGACGACTTTTTGGACATACAATTATGCATGCTGCATTTAAGCTTGGAGTAATTTGTATCTACAATTTTAATGTAGCATCGTCAATGCACACGCAACCATTTTTTCTTGATGCAATATAACTTTAAATGATGAAAATTGGCAACGATGAATGTTGTCGAAAGTTAAACAGATTTGCAGTTGCCGAGTCGCCCATTAATCATCACAAGCGTGGCTAACCATTGAGGCATCTTCGTATCCCTATACCACGTCCTCCTCACTGAAGGATTTCTCTCCTTGTGGGTTAACTAGTTGGCTGGTCCCAGGTGCGCGAATTCTATGTCTGACCCCGCTGGTGCCACTATCCTCGTTAAAGTTCTTCGTCTTTCTCTCTCTCTCTCTCTCTTTCTCTCTCTCTATCTCTCTCTCTTTCTCTCTCTCTCTCTCTCTCTCTCTCTGCGGTTTGCTTTTCCACCTACATTCATTGAGCCATCAATCCGTACACGTATATGACGTAGATACATACCATGTTACCTTGCAGGGGAGCAATGCGATTGTGAGAGTTTGTAGGAGATTCGCAGCCTAGTTAGGAACCCATTCAGTCTCATCGGCCATTTTGAGCAGTATAATTTCTGACGTTCCAGCGATTTTGCTGCACTGTCTCCCTCTCCGCTGTAGAGTATACTTATCCGTCACTGCATGACTCGTTCCTCCTCTCCCATAGTCTCTGCTGCTCTCACATGGTGACTTTGCATAGACAGGTGCGTCTTTAACCGTAGCAAGCATATTCCATCAATTGTATCCATGCATTATAGTTATGTTAACAAGTTGGTCCCCGTGCTAAAGAAACCTGGAAAGTAATTATTACGCAGTTTTAAATCGTTGACCTATTTAATTTTCACTCAATATTCTCCAATATCGAGATAAAAGACTAAATATTTATAGGAGTATGAAGACCCTTAGCAGGCTAGATTCTCCCACCTTTCAAATGAAGTAATTTGGTATATTATTGAATGTCCCGACATTCACTGAATTAGCGGGAAAGTTTCCTCTTGTTCACTCATGTCAGTGAGAACATCTATATACCTACATCTTGGGGAACAATCATTGAGGCATCACGTGGATGAAGGAAGCTGAGAAAAGGAAGAAGCTCAGATGACTGAGAAGGACGCATAGCAAAGAGCGAGTTTAGCTGCTCTCTGTGGCTCAATACATTCCTTTCGTTTTAAACCGCTTCAACGGGTATATATTTCGCTTTTACAACCGTGCTACCCGGTAATAGTCTCGGTAACTAGCCGCCGTAATGCTTATGTTTCCTTCAATAATTCACCAGTATGCAGAATGCGATTATATGCTGATGTGGATCCGGAGGAGCTATCCTGACAGAGCGCATTTGCAGTATACTATAATATATAGCTTGAAGAGTTAGGGATCTCTCTCTCTCTCTCTCTCTTTCATGCACTCTTTCCTCAACTTACTTGAGCCCGTTAAAACACCACCAATCATTAGCATCGCGTGGATTCGATACTACAAAGTAATACATCGAGATCCCCTTCCGTCGTATAATTCGCGTTCACCTTGAGGTTGCGTGTGACTCTCTGTATATACTCAATAAACCCGCAGACCGAGAGAGATGCAACTTTTTCTGATAGCATATACTTTCAGCGTCTCTCGAGAGATGCACAGTTTATACAATATGAGCTTTTCAATCACATACACTCCACTCGATCCAAACTACGTATGCTCGTCATTGTTGCATATCCACTGTGCCGAGATTTCTCAATGAGTGACATCTCTGTCCTGCTTTCATCTTGATAAAACCGTACATTTAATGTAGTACATATATCTGGTGGAATAAATGAGGTGCGTCGATAAAGTACTTTTACATTCATTTTTCATTGCATTATTTAAATCATATGCAATATTTGAACAAGTTTTTAATCATGATAGGTCCTTTCACTTGCCTCAATGATTATACCTCATGTAAGAAGTAACAAAGAGTGGTTGCCAACAGCTTACGAAACCCTTCGTATAACGATTCAATCCGTCCAATGCTCTGGACATCCTCCGGGGTAGAGAAAGTGCATTTCTGATCCTTGTAGCATTCTATCGTAGATTTTAGTATGTCTTCGATATTTTCTGTTGAGTGTCCACCAGTGCAGATCCAAGCTAGGTCACCACTGTTCGAAAAGCCGAAGAGGTTCCGAGGGCTCTAGGGAAACGAAATTAGAGTGATTCTGTCGCTTCTTCCTTACTTTTTGTCGCTTACTCCCCTGGTCGCCTAATGGTAATTAATGTCCTCGGTGAAGTGACTGTTATACATCGCGTAGAAGTGCAGAGAGCTTAGAGCAAATAGCCAGGACTCACCAGATACTCGAGAATGGAGAAAGCGAGTGAACTGCGAGAACTGGAGAGGAAGAAACTTGGAGTGGACTATTGAGACAAGCGATACATCCAGTGGAGATTTACTGGCTCTGGCTGTAAATTATAGCTGATACACTCATATCTCTTCTACCCATGATGCTGCAATTGCAGTGTCTGCCACCTTAAGAATTCGTGTTGCTTCCCAGGTGGAGTCTTCTTTGCAGTAGAGCTCTTGGACGATACAACGCCGAGAGAGAGAGAGAGAGAGAGAGAGAGAGAGAGAGAGAGAGAGAGAGAGGGGATAACAAACACGTTAGTTTTTCGCTTATGTATTGAGTCGTACAAAAGTCCCAGTCGGTGCGCCATTGGATTTAGTCTCTTACGGTATTTTAATCACATTACCGCACCAGTTATTATGACCTCCTAGTTACTTGGCCGCCGCATTATGCATGTATAAGCTTCATTAGACCTGCTTATCCCTTCGTGTTCGTTGAAAAAGGGCTTCTGTTCAATTAAATTATCTACGATTGAAAAGCGACCACCAGGCAGATAAAATTTTAAATGGTTCGATCGAATTAATTCAAGAGCTTTTACAAAGATCTTTAATACTAAATTTTTCTTCACCGTCCTTGGAGGTGTATTGAAACTTAGTGCGGATATCCCGCGTTAGAAGTTTCAGGACAGCGATGACAGTCTTCGGTTAGCACGAAATTAAGCTTTTTAATAAGTCTCTAAGTGTCGTCAAAGAGGCATACAAGATACGAAACCTCATACAACCGTCAGCTGGTCATTCGGTTTACTGACAAATAAAATTATGTTAATTTTCGAGCGGTCATTGAATATACTCGTTTCAACAAAATTAAGATAGTTTCAACAATTCTTATCTCATGCTAATGGTCGCGGCGATCGCTATTGTAAAAAAAAACCGATACCGGGTCAACTGATAATTTCGCTGACCCCGTTCAGACGTGGATGGTAGCAGCTCCCCTGATGCGCGCATTTCATCACCATTTCAAGATACGCGTGAATTCCTCACTCCGACAATGCGGCATGCGTTATTTGACTCACCATCGTCACGTTCACCTGATGCCGTAGCAAGGAAATGCGAGACTTCTCGAATACTCTGTGTATATTACTGTATGCAATAGCGTCAGACAACCAATGGACCACATGGTATCACGGCCAGCACTTTTAAACAATGGAAGGCTGATTGAATCAGCCCCCGAGCCAAGAGATGGGGGCAGGTTGACCCGCTGACCGAATCGAGCGTGTAGCTCATGCTATTTTGCTCAGTTTCGAAGTGTGAGTGAAGCACCGACTGATGTGCTCTGTGGAAAAGGTATTCGACGAGTGTACTCAAAATTCTGTCCTCGAACGTGCGGTATATACGCTCACCGCACACGTAACGGCACCGCAGAAGCTGCTACTGCTGCTACGGCTGGCTTCCGACCATCCGAGGTCCAGGCTCGAACGTTAAGCTCCATATGTATGTAGATATAAACGTATATAGGCTTCTCAACGTATACATTTGTGTAAAAAAAATATATTTCTATATGTATACATGTCTGAGTCGTTGATGTTACCGTATTTATATACCTACGTGCAGAGAACACCCTCTATCGGAAGCGGTATATCTGCTTATGAGTCCCCCAGGTATCGTTTATCTTTTAGAGCTCTAAACTCGGTGTGTATTTGTGCGGGTCTATTCGAACTCTTCCTTGATTCCCAACATTGTTCTTCGAATTTTCGTGATTTCGATTTAGTTCGCAACCGCACTCAACGTTTCTGACGGAGTACGGCGAAAAAGGTGCGTGATGTATATGACCGTACCCTCGATGAAACGAAACTCAATATAAGAAGTTTCTCAGTAGAGCGAAATAAGTCAAAATATTGGTAAATATAATCAATAATGATAATTTACGACTTTTAATATTCTTCAAATATATTGGCAAGCATTTATGTAATCAATGGTATGTGATATGTCATTGTTTATCTCGATATTTATAATTTATATTTATATCAGAATCTCGAAGAAGCTCTTTTGTAGCAAAAAAATGTGATGCTCGTAATCGGCGAATTGTACATACATTCTCAATTGTACACAACTGATCAGTCATTTTCCTGGATAATTTCATGTGTAGACATAAAATCGCGTATCGATTTAGGAGTATGCAGTACAAATTCCAGGTGAGGCCACTAGGTTACGCGCGTGTATACTGCGAATCCCACTCACGCGAGGCTACAACATGTATAATAATAGGTGTGCTCGGATTCAGGAAGCTTCGCACAAATGCCCGTGTATACGGTTGATGGAAATTTATGTCTTAATTCATAGTCAAACTATGGTGGTCCCGGGGGCGCGTCAGAACAAACAAGTCCGAGAGAAGAGGTGAATTTTATCACTGCACAGATATCTATATACTACAATGTATAAACGTATTTAGGGAACGTATATAGTGTCCACTCGGAAAATCTCATTTCGTTTCTCAATTTGCTGTTAATTTACGGTGACGTACCAGTCCGATGCTGGACGAGCAGCACTTCTCGCTAATAAATTCCAGAGAGAAATCTGCGGAGAAAGACCTGGGATGTAATGCCAACGTTTCATATATACCGTACCACTCACTTCACCTTTTCTCGTTTTGCTACCGTGCTACATATACGTATAGCCGAATACGTTAAATATACTAATGGAAATGTGTGTAGAGGAGAATAGGATAATGCGGCTATGCGAGGCAAAGTGAACATCTCAAATATTTTCCAGCTGAATGATGCTAAAGAGGCTGTATTTGCACAAATCATTTGTGCCGAAATACTGCAAAAAAATGAAGTACTTCAACAGCATGAAAGATTCAGTATTTAGAAAAAAAAATATGAAAATTGTATTTCACGCTGCGTGAACTGACAATTTTCGTCGACCAAGATTTTGGATTACCATACCTTAAATCGCATTTCTCGAATCAGTGCTTTTTTTTCTAGATTTTGAGACAATATGGACAGAGTATATAGTGAAAATTTGCTAGCGAATGACAACCTAACCTAATGTTAGGCGACATACGTGACTCATCGAACGCGGCAGCCGCTTATGTTTAAAATATCTCTGTTTCACCGTTCAATGTTAATATTGAGTAAATGTTCGATGTATAAAATTCCCTATTTTTATCACTTAAGTACTAAAGTTTTTACATTTTTCAGTCGTCATCACTTTGCCTTATAGGCTTGATCACTTTACCCTGCAATAAAAGCTAGTACTGTTCCCTCAATAGAGCAGGAGTTTCAACTATAATACACTTTTGCCGATGATACACAAATATTTTTAAATGCGAATTTACGAGTGTTCCGTATATGGTCGGCACGCGATTTCGCTCGAATCTTTATCCACGAAGTGAAGTATCGTGCTCCAATGAAATTGGAGCTCTTGCTCTTTTTTTTTCTATGTCGTTGGCTTATTTCCAAGCAATGAAAGTCCGGTGGTGGCGAAAAAAAAAAGATGGAAAATAGCGCCGCACCCATGACACTGCGGCACCGGTGCCATTCGTGACACGCGAACGAGCTTGTCGACGCTGACGGTATAACGTGATTTAGTTCTGAAAAAAAAAAAAAAAAAAAAAAAAACAAACAGGCAAATAAACAAAAAACGGGAAAGAATAAAATTCGATGCAAGTGCAGAGAGCACGATGAAATAGAGAGATATAGGCGAACGTAAACGAAGCCGTTGCAGTGTGTCGTCCACTCTTTTGTGGATTGCGATGGGAATGTGAAAAAAAAAAACAAAGGGGCGGGGGAGATAGAGGTGGAATATAAAAAAAAAAAAAAAACAGATTCAGGCACGATCGACGAACAGTATAAAGCCCGTCGCGAAAGAGCGACAGAAATATGGCGCAGCTCGCGATAAATCCTCATCGAAATGGGTGCACGACGGAACGTGAAATACGACGAGGTCGTAAACAAATTATATTCAGTGATTTTGATACGAAAGCTAAATTTACGATCAATCCAGCGCTTTGCCGTTGCAGTACGAGCGATGCATCGCCCGAATGATATCTCTCTTCTTCATTCTTTCTCTTTCCCCCGAAGCCATATTGTGAAAGAAAAATAAAAGAAACGAATGACCCTCGGAGTCATCGTTACCCACAGATCGAATACTTCGAAGTTTCTTCATATTTTATATGCCTGGCAGAGATTCGGTCGGAACGATTTCACCTTGAATTTTGTGTTCTTAAACTTTGACAGAAATCGTGATATTTGATGTATCCAGCGAAAACTCAGCAAGCATACTGGATAAAACTGTTTGGTCGTTATAGATTTTCCAATCTAATACTGTGAATAGGGAAATATAGACTGTATGCTATATTCATAATGATTGTTCTAAATTATTTCGTTCACTCCTGGATGCATAAATTATGCAGACAATTATTATTTTTATTATTTCGCGAACCTATAGTCCCGGTTAATAATTTAAAGGAATTGATAATCCCGGCTATTAATTTGTGTGTAACTAAACGAGGTTGAATTCATATTTTTTGCCATAATACATGAAGTACATAATTCTATGAATAATCAAGCAGATTCGCTGCTCGTTTCCTCTCATCCCACTGACAGAGTCTAATTATATAACGTCGAATATGCCATTTTGGCGCGAAAAAAAAAAAAGATTATCTTCCGCAATGACGAGCCCTTTCAATATCCAGGCAATCAAAGTTGTGGAATTCGGACAAAATTCAAAAAGCGACGAGGAATGTAAAATCGCCCATTTCACTTATTAGCTGGTTCGTGCTGAACTCTCGTGTATACAATAGCGTTCCTTTTATTTTCTGGCAACGCCAATGTATTATACTCCTTCTTGCCGAGATCCCCGGATCGAGCTTGCGTGGCATTGTAATTAATTAATTCCTGGCAAACATTTATCGCTGATGAAATTAGCTACGCGATCAAGCTCATTTGAACCGTGACAGCAGGGGTTAATACTTTGCTTTAATCCGTGTTTAGTCGCTTGGCCAAACGTCAAGGGAGCCAGATAGACCACTGACGTCTAATATACGTATATTTTAGGTATACATGTATGTATATGATATGTATACGTCTATGATAGACTTATATTATACGTATATTATACATATATTGAGTGTATATTGTGGTGCTATTTAACTGATGTAGTGAAAGAATTTTATATACGTATATTGGACGTGTATTTTTCAACAATATCTCCGTGGAATTTTGTACATCTCATATACATATAATATTCGTTCATTATCTTTCGTACATCTTTTGTACGTATAGCATATATATATTTTCTTCAAATGTATCTCACACACTTTTTGTCCCGTCGGGGCCAATCGAAACGAATCCAAAATGTTTACAGGAAATTTTATGCGAAATTGCGTTCAGAAAATTTACGATAGGCGTGCATATAAGAAAAACAAAACTGGATGAAATGATTCATATGCGAAAACCTCGGGGTTGGAAGTGAACGAATGAGAATTCTCTGGAGTGCGATATAGGAGAAGGAAAACCATGCGAATCGGATCGTCGAGGTCTCGAGATCGTTGTCGCGATGGGTTCGAATAAAATTGACGCGGTCCCGTTGGACATAAATTTCAATCAACGTGTGGACCTACGGCCAGTAGTCGATGGTATCCGGGATAAGTGTATATACAGAGTAAAATCGTTCACTGCCACAGCCCGGACACATTGCGATGTACCCGCCACCGGAGACGTCGCGACGCCCACCCTCCATCGACATCAGAGCGCCGCAACAGTATATAGAGCTCCGACTATTTATTGCCACCCTGTTCCCCGTGGTGGTGAGTCGATTGAAAATCTCCCCTCAACTTTTCTCTTCCTTTTGTTTGTTTGCCATCACTCCTTCACGGTGACTCTCATTGCGCGCAGTTTAAACTTCGATCCACGTTAATTATATACATTTTAAAGCTGAAAGTTCTCCAACTGAAAATTTACGTTATTGTAAAGCTACTTTTTTTTTTAATTTTTCACAAATTCAATTGCGTCAAAATATTATTCCTGGCTCACGTTTACCCAGCTTTTATTTTTAAATCAAACGAAATTTCACTGATAGAGCGTATAAAATTGAAAAGGGAAATCGAAATGAAAATGAAACTCGCAATGAAATGTGAAACGTGTAACGTAATCGAATTTTTTGTTTGTCGTAGGGTAATAAATGTTCGTTTAATGATACCAAATTCTAGATTAGTAAAATAAAATAGACTTTTATTTCACTGTATGCGAAAAAAGATTTTCCAGCATTAAAATGATTCTCTTACCAGTGTAAATGTTTAACGAAGACTTTACTAGGTTCATGTTGATTCTAATGAAAAATATTGAAAATTATAAGATTTGATTTTTCTACAATTAACAGTTACATTTTCGAGACTTCATATCGACAAACGGAATCCTCATGATAGTCCGTCCGTACATGTGTCCGTCGCATATGCCTTTAATCTCTGACCTTATCAACTTGAAATTTGGCATACAACTAGAGTGTAAGTCGTCACGCGGATGGCTCACGAGTCATTTTTCAAAGAATATGTTTTTTTTTTTTTTCATAAATTTCGACAGACGAATAAAATTTCATGAATAAATATATAAAATACTCAACGCTTAGAAATGGTGTCAATCGTTCAATGTCTGGAATTAGGAAAATTATACGAAACCCTCGGTGCATAAAGGATACGTTCATGCTTGGACGGCTTTTTTTAGTCGAAAGTTAAAAACTTTAAAATAAACTGAGTCAATGTACATTTTTGGTATGAATGAGTAAATGAAGGGCTCAAACCAACTGACGAACAAACTCCGCACGGCCGTCGAACTTACGACCCAACGTTTGAATTTTCAATCGAGCTCGCCCCATCATCCACAGTCTCATTATTACAAGAAAGTTTGATTAGGTGGCTACGTGTTGCGAGGCATGAATAGACCCAAGAGAGACCAAAGTTATCCGAACTTCTTGAAGGATCGGTGAAAGGGGCTGGAGAACTCTCTCGCTCATTAATGAATCGTTACTTCGATGGCCAAGCAAATCTACAATCTCATCCGTGGACTAACTTCGTCGTAGATCTCTGTAGACACGGGAGAGATGATGTTAACGACAGTGAAATTTCGCTAAACGTTCTCGTGGCCGTTATACACGCTTTGAGTTATATTTTGCACATAGACGAGGCGCACCTCAACTTGAGAGTGTTCCTAATTACTTCGCCCGCGAGAGTCAATGTATTGCTGACTTTGTCTGATCCAGTGTCGCAACATATTTTATAATTCATATTTTTGGTATAAATTTAAAAGCTTATATGTCTCGCTGATTCCCATATTTTCTACGCAGATTCTATATTTAACGTTGAGTCGATGCGAGACGATTGTATTTATGCGTATCGTGAGAAATCAGAGCGTAGGAAGTATACCAATCTTTATCATGTCGCGTTTGTAAAATGATTTTACGGGTGATTCTGAGCTTTAAGTATAAATATGTATGCGACTGGACAACAAATATATGTTACAGTGATTTTGAAGGGCCCCGACTACGTGCATGGTTTACAAAAAGTCGTCTCTCTAGATGCGGCTGATTAGCGGAGAATTAATTGATAGCTTTCAAATATATATATAATATAACGTGAGTTCGGTCGGAGAAATCCACTGGGAAATGCGGCGGTGTATACAAAGCTATACGAAGTACAAGTAGTAACGGCGGCAGTCAGTTTCATCGAGTTTCGTCCGTGGAAGACCACAGAAGGATACCCAAGTTTTGAGATGTAATCGGGTACCTCGTTAACGCGAAGGTGAGATTGCATCTGTGTGTGTATATATATATATATATATATATATTTATAGAAGCCTCTCCTGTGAAAGATCTGAGATCTGGCGCAAGCCTTATCCCTCCGCCCCGTAAGCCCGATCGATATCGCAAGCTCTTGCTTGAACTTGCGTAAACGCGCGCTCTCTGGCTAAAGCTTTCATGTTTTACTCAATATTGAAGTGTGCTCGAATCGAGGATTCATTTGTTCGCATTCGCACGTCGATCATCTCGGATAATTTGATTTTCAATTCTGCATCCTATGCCTCGGTGCGTCAGCGAGCCCAATTTTCAAAAAAAAAAAAACGCAATATCGACAGTGGAAAAATCCTCCTGGGTCAGACATACTCATTTTTCTCGTTTTTTTCCCCTCAACGTCCCGTGATAATGATTCATCACGGAATAAAAAAAAAATTCGAAGATTACATCGAAAGTACGAATTATCGAATGGTGAATAAAATTCTTCACTTACCTCTGTTGTGCATCATTGATGATTGTGAACGTGTCGTAAGATTCGTGCAACAAAGCAAAGTAGAGACAACACTCGGGGATTCAGGGTTTTTTTTTTTGGAAATCATTGAAATAATAGTCAGTTTAGAAAAACATTTACATATTTATATATATATAAAATATAATACATTTTGTTACAGTGTAGATGATAGTGTAGCGTTTAGTTATCATTCCTTTTCTTCTTTCTCATTCTCATCTACGTCTTCGAAGATCGAGAGTGTAAGTCGAGGATATTGAAAGGACAGTGATAATTGAGGAAGGGAGGCAAAAGGGGTGTTTCAGAGTTTTGGTATATAGATTTAAGAGATTTTTGGAAAGGTAGAGCGGCCGGTTTGCATGATTTTTTTTTTTTTTGTTTTTTTACTTTATTATTATTATTTTTTTTTCCAATACTTCGTTCCAGGACACCTTCAGTATTCTCGTTTTACGCGAGTAAATAATAACGCTAGAAGATAAACACTATTTGTATTTCTTCGTGGATTTTTACGGGTTTTCGCGTGTATATTTGTGTGTGTGTGTGTGTGTGTGTGTGTGTGTGTGTGGGAGTGTTTTTTTGGGGTAACATCGTTCAATCGGTGACGAAAACCCGTTATGACTATATCGGATGGTATGTAAATCTATAACTATATACAGGATTCTTCCTATTTACACACACACTAATCATTCCATCATTCAATCTCCGTATGAACTCGTAGATTCATGTGACTATCTCTCTTCCTCTTTTCCTCTCTCTCTCTCTCTCTCTCTCTTTCTCTCTCTCTCTCACACACACACGCACACACAAACACATTCTGTAGCGCGTTTGAAATGGCGTTAGACGTATTTAACGTCATCTTACGATTCACACACACATACACACACACACACACACACACACACACACACACACACAGAGGCATTTATGTACTTATTTTTTCCTACGTACATTACATACAGAGCTGGCAGTTCTTGGTTTCACCGCGTTTATGTGATAACTTCTATCTCTCTCTCTCTCTCTCTCTTCTTTTTTTTTCTTTCGCTCGCTCTCGGACTGTCAAATTTTGCGAATCAATCGCTCATCATTGCCACATTGCATTCGATCGGCTAATTATTATTAATGTATATATATATATTTTTTTTTTCGTGTTACTAGATGAAAAATATCGATTAGTCTGACTTGAGTCACACTCCAATCACTCTAATCTTGTAATAGGATCTTCCGGCACACTCACGTCCGGCGTATGATAGTTTTGTCAACGTGTGTCTTTAATTAAAAAATCGTAATAACATTATTATTATTATTATTATTATTATTGATATCAATAATGACAATAATAATGCTGATGATAAAGTGAATATCGCGGTGAAACCAAGTTGTCCGTAATGAAAAAACGAACAAATATTTGTAAAACACGATGCCATCAAGATCATTGAGTATTGATGCGTGATATCGTTATATATAATAATAATTTTTTCTTTCTTTTATTATTATTATTATTTTTTTTTTCTTTCACTCTTCGTCAACATTTATCCCACGTCATATGCTCCCCATCCAATCTCGCTTCATCTCTATAACATTATACTCCCAATTAATCGAGTGCTTCTTCTTTCGTTAAATATTTTTTTTTTCCCCCTCTTTTATCATTTATTTCTTGTTAATTTTTTTTTTTTTAATTTTTTTTTTGTTTTGAGAATAAAACGCGCGCGTGACACTTTGCTGATTGTTCTGGTCATATATCACTGGCAGTTGCTGGCGATTTGTTACGAGCCAAGGTTTGTTTTTTTTTTTTTTTTAATTTCTCAAGGGATGAATTGTAATGAAAGAGAAAGAAAAAAAAAAAAATAACGACAATAACGGAAAAATAATACCATCCGATCGATTATTTTTTTTTTTTTTTTCCTTGTGGTTGAATAATTTTTGGTTGTCATTTCGTTTAAATTCGCCAGATAACTGCCCTACATAACTATACACATACACAGATTCCCCTATGACATTCACGAATAATCGTATTAAATTGTAAAATATTTCTACGTATTACATCGATTAGTCGACTACGTGAAAATCTCTCGAAATCATTGAGTTCTTTTTTTTTGTTTTTTTATTCTTTTTTTGTTTTCATTTTACCGCGCCGTTATTCGGTACGTTATCTAAACATCAAAAATCGATGATTCGGTGAGTGGATCGGAGGAAGTGATGAAAAAAAAAAAGAAAAATATGATTAATTAATCCGTGATTGGAAAATGAACAAATTTCATGTGGAACAAATATATATATACTTTTTCTTCTATCAATCGGATTCGTGTGATTCGAATGAATTTTTTATCTCACGAAGAATTTCTTTTTTTTTTTTATATACGTTCGCGTGTATTATATAGATATGCGAAAAGTGCGCGACTTTTTTTGCTTCAATATTCCTCTCTCTCTCTCTCGCTCTCTCTCTCTCTCTCTTTCTCTTTCTCGCTCTGTCTCTCTCTATCTTTCAAAAGGATGAAGCGACTAGGTGCAAGGCTACAAAGAGAACGATTGATCGCCGGCATTGAAAAAGGTGCATCGAAATCCCAAAACTTTCGAATATTCGTTTTCTCTCTCTCTCTCTCTCTCTCTCTCTCTCTCTCTGTGTTAAGGAAAGTTAATCGAGACTTGCCCACGTTTTCGACGTCACGATGTCAAAGCTCGCGGTGCTCGCGGAGGGTTTTCGTACAAAAGTTCCTCGAGCTTTCGTGTAAAACGACCGATTGGTAATTTCCCTTTTTTTTTCAAATTTCATTCATATATTTGACGTCATTTAATATAAAATACTCAACGTAGAAAAAGCAAACAAATAATCAATTCATTCTTTCTCCATATCATCTGTCTCTCTCTCTCTCTCTCTCTCTCTCTCTCTCTCTCTCTACCTATTTTTTAATCCTCTCATCAAAATAATTTCTCTTTACAGTTTTAACCGTTCTTTACTCACATAATATATAGCTTAAATAAAAAATAAATAATCGCTTTTCATTTATTCGCGTAATTAAATCTTCGATAAGCTCTGAAGTCGCGAAAGAATGTGTTCGGTTCCTTTCTTTTTTTTTTTTTTTTTTTTCGTTTACATTCAATTAACTGTACAAAATGTTACAAAATAGTCGTACGGCAAGCGTTGGCCGAGTCGTCGAGCTTCAGTCTATACGAGTCTCCATTATTTTCCCCTCGATCGTCGAAAAACGAATGAGAAAAAAAAAAAACAAAACAAAACAAAACAAAAAAAAACCCCCCATGTCAATTCGCTCAATTTCAAGGTCGCGAGTCGACCAATGCTTGCTACGACAAAACTTTTATACCCGAATAATGATCTAATCAACGAAATATACAGAATATCCTGCGATGAGGAATCAGACGAGCTGACGCGAACGAAAAATGGGCCGTTAATTCGTTCGATTGCATCACCTCGGACCATTACCAATCGAACACTCGAAAGCTTGCAACGAAACTTCCGCTTTCGAATTAAAACGAACCGCGCTTTAACGTCGATTGGTCGCATTATTTAATTGTAATTTCTGGTCTTTCTTTCGTTTTTTTTTTTGTCTTTTCTTTTTTTATTCCTCCACGTTTGTCCGCGATAGCCACAAGCCGTGATCAGCGCTTCACGCTGTGCTCTCGCGCTAAACGATTATAAACAGCCAGTAACGTTCAAACCACGTTGTTTCGCGTCTATCTCATTCGCGAGAAACTTCAAAATACCCGAGTATAGCTTCGTGTTTCCTCTGCTCAGAGTTTCGTATACGATCGATCGTTGCACGGATGGCTCTCGTCTTTGATGCGGTCTTTCGCACGAAATTACGAAGGGCGAAGAAAAAGGAAAAAAAAAGAAAAAAAATGATGTTCGAACGGGAGGGACAGGCAAAAAAATATTGTATCTCAATGCAATTATCTCGGAGTTCGGGCACGAGACGAGAGATATCCGTGCTGTCGAGAGAAAACGTGAAAAGCAAAGGGAAGCGCGTACATATTCGTGCGTTACAAATTCTATTTCCCCGAATGTTGATCGCGGTTCGAACGAACGCAAGTTCAAAGAAAACAGAGCGAAACGGGGGGGAAAAAAAAAACAAACAAACAAACAAATAGTAAGCCTGCGAAGATCAACGAGCTATTCAAGCATCAACCGCGGCGATTGAGTTTGACAAAGATATGCGCGCGTGTTTGCTCGATAGGACGATCGTTCTTTGTCGCGCAGAGTCATTTTTTTTTTTTTTTCGCATCTTCGGGAATCCTTTTCCAGGATTCGAAACAACGCGTGTGTGGCAGACAAAAAAGAAGCAAAAAAAAAAAAAAAAAAAGAAAAAGAAAAAGATTGAAAGAAACGGGCTCGTGTAATCGAATCATGACTCACCGCGAGTGACAAGCTTGACGAGTGTGTCAGTTCACCTGATTGCAGCGATGATTATTGGCAATAAAAGAACTATCGATGCCGTCGTGATGCCCGAACTTCCGGCAACCGGTCCCTCGCTGCTTCGCGATACCTTCGTACGTACCAATTGGCCACGCTCGATCGCATTGGCCTCGTCTCTATCCGTATCCATCGGGGCACGACCGAGATCACCGTCCTGGCCCAATAGCCTCGAGAGTTCATTTCTAACGGGCTTTTTGGCGCACGGCAGGGTCGTCTCTTTGTAGGGCCTCTGAATTTTCGGATAGTGCGTCTCCGGTATGTCAGTACCGGGCAACAATTCGCCCTTCGTACTCGAGCACAATGGCTTGAATGTGCCGCGATGCGTGGCTTCCTGAAAACTCTTGAAGCTCTCCTTCCAGTCGTAACTCGTCAGACGATCCTCGAGGGTCATACCGGCAAGTTGTATCGGTGCCTCGATGAGTATCGGTGCAGGGCCCCTGTGAGCAAACGGGCGTGTTCCATTCGTCAGACTAATTGTCGTGGAATGTTTTTTTTTTTTTTTTTTGGCTTGCGCATGGACGAAGTTATCGCAAAAGCGAAACTTTCAATGATATATACTCATGTCGGAGTGTTGAAAATTTCGCAAAGAGATTGCTCGATTCTTCTTTTGTCATCGAGCTAAAGCTTTGGGCAGGGATCGCATGGCGATCGGATATATATTTGACATTGAGTCCGATGGTAATATCGATAAGGCTATTCAAAATTTTATTAAACCCAGTAAACACAGTAATTTTTCAGCAATGTAACGGCAACATAACCGAATATTACAAGTAATATTACCTGGATGTTACATGTAAATTGCATGTAACTTGCCATTTCCGACTCAGCAATATAACATGTTATATAATGTGTTATATACCCGGTATGTAATAGTTATGTTGCAAGGTAATGTAACAAAATTCATAAAAGTTATACAAATGCAATATTCTAAAATAATATGATGAAATAAAAGATTATTATTAAATAATCTTTTTATTTCATCATCTTATTTTGTCACTTTTATAGGTTATAGAAGAGTTACATTGGAAAAAAAAGAATCATGCACGGATTTCTCGATAGGATTTTACTCTCCTCGACGGGGATTCGAACCTGCGACCTTCGTATCTATCCTACCTATCTACCTAACACGCTACCCACTACGCTATCGACTGTTTATGAACTCTGACGATTCATATCATGGATTTGACACGCCGGAGAATTCTTGATCAGTTGTATGTTGGGAGCTACTCAAGGGATGGTGGTGTCCCGTCTTCCACCCTTTATTTCGTATAACCATATCGGTTTTGGAAGAAATTACAAAATTGAATGTGGCAAATCCAATATGGTGGAACAAAACTTCTAAAAATGCCATAATATTATATACATATGTAATTTTATATCAGGACATAAATAATCATATTATGATTATACATACACATCAAACAATATATTAAACATTTGAAATGTACGTACATTATACTGCTTTAGAAATGAAAATTTGAATAGGGTTCAAAATGCTTTTGATTTTTCATCCGTTACATGTTGATATAATGAATGTTAGTTATATACAGATATAATGCTACAGCGCATTATAACGTTCACATAACCTGCACGTTACGAATGTTATATAAAAAATGTTACAAACATGTTGCGTAAACGTTACAAATCTTAGTTATACAGCTGTAACGCTAAAACGCGTTCGTAACCTTCACGTCACATGCTTATAACGAATGTTATGTAAATGTCGTTACAAGTACGTTATGTCAATGTTACAAATGTTAGTTATACAACTGTAACGGAACAACACTTTGTAACGTTCACATAACCTGCACATTACGAATGTTATATAAAAAGTGTTATAAGCCTGTTCTGTAAACGTTATAAATGTGAGTTATAAAACTGTAATGCAACAACGTTATATAACATTTACATTGCCTGCATATTACCAATAATATATAACATATTATTCGCATGTTACGTAGCAGTTACATCACACAGCTGTTGCATTGTGACAATTACATGTAACTTCCATGTTATATTACTGTAATGAAACGTGTTCACTGGGAATAATTGACATTGGGACAAAACGGTTGGTCTTTCTTTTTATTTTTTTTTTTTTTAGGAGATCATGGTGTCATTTCTTACGATATGAAGGCGATGGGAAAATGAAGAATACATTTTTCGAAAATGTATATAAACTGTCTGACAAAAAAAAAATAAACTATTTTTTATCACAGAAAAAAAGTATGTAAAGAAAACCCAAGTCTACCGAATTATGTGACAACGAACTCAGGATTTATGAGATTCACACAAAATTGATTATATTTTTCGAAACTCACGCGTTTTGGATCGCATTTACCAACAAATACTTTTGGTCCGATAAGCATTGTTTATTATCACGAAATAATTCATTTTCGCAAAAGGTATTTGAGTTATTTGACGCGATAGTTGCTCTCGATATATGACAAATGGCAAGAAGAACGTGTGACGCGTAGGACGTTGTGTATCAAGCAAGCGGAGTGACCCTCTTGATAAAAAGTTATGTTACGTGGTCGTTATGAGCGACGCTCGAAGGGACGTTAATTGGCAATTGAGATTGATCGTGAGATATGCCGTTGTACGTGGATGATTGCTCTCGTAAAGGGGCAATCGGCCTCCTTTCCGAACACCAATAATAAAATCAACGCCACAACGTTAATCTAATACAGCACAAATTGCGTGGCGCACAATACAGATAAAAATATAATACAACACTGGAGCTTAGAATTTTGTGACTTACTGGTTGAGCTTTTGGATGCCAAGACTGTGAAGTACCGTTGGCAATGACGGAAGCGAATAACAGAGTGACAGCTCGATACGCGGATAGTACAGGGCGGATATCAAGCAGGTCTCCTCTTTCGTCGTCAGCCCTCCAAGTGTAATGACTTTTCGGCTCTCGGACGAGTACGTGCACTCGGCTATCAAGTGATCGCCCTGGAACAAATCATGAAAAATAAATCACGCTATACCAAAGACGTACACAGAGGTGTCACGAATATTGTCGTCTGAGCCAGTTCATCATGCCCAACGATGAATATATAACAATCCGAACAAGAACTGTCGGGTTAATCCATCATTTCTCTCAGTGTGAAATTCAGGGAAAACTTACATACATGTGAAACTTCGTGCGGAGAAAAATTTAACTGTGTAAAGAACGATAACTCACCGGATAAACTTTGACGGGACGCTGCAGTCTTCTGTATTCCTGATAATTCGGATCATAGCTCGTGTCGGATGCTATAGGTGGCATCTCCTCTCCGCCTCTTATCTGCCTCAGTCTGACCTTTCTCCCGAGTTGATGAGTGTGCATAATAACGGCAAACATGTTTACACCGCTGATGGGCACTGTCTGACCGGTGCAATCTGCCACGCAATGACCCTCGGAGATGACTTCACGCTGACCCGGTGGTACTATGTGTCTCCAATTAGGATCAATTCCAACGCTCAGGATACCAGCGTCGTGATTCCTCAGACGATTGGTGTAGAACAGCCGAAGACCCGAGCTATCGGTTATGAAACGATCGAGCTGGGGATTCGTGTAATGGGTCTCGAGCATGTAGTAACGCGGTCCTGTGTGAGGGTCCAGTGCGTATCCGG
Source organism: Rhorus exstirpatorius (assembly GCA_963564615.1). Classification (NCBI taxonomy): domain Eukaryota; kingdom Metazoa; phylum Arthropoda; class Insecta; order Hymenoptera; family Ichneumonidae; genus Rhorus; species Rhorus exstirpatorius. Next base: position 31,400,607 of record OY751317.1, read on the forward strand.
CTTCCGGAGGGTAATTAAAGCCCTGAATAACAGAGGAACGGGAAATGGTTGAAAGCTTTAGTTCGATTGCTTCAGTACGGGGACTATTGATGTTGGATAAGGGCACTGCAATGACACACGGTTTCCCCGAAATTACCGAGCTAATTTTACCGACCGCTTTATGGTCTTGCCCCAAAAAAAAAAATAAACCGTCTGAAACTAATGTCATTCTACGAGATGAAAAATCGGGCAAATCCGTACAATCTCGTTGATATTTGTTTGCGAAATTTTATTTTCCAAGATATCCAAAATAGCCTTTGGCATTCGATTATCCTTAGCACCTTTTCGACTTCTCGCTGGTCGTCCAATACTCAACTCTAGCACGGTACATCGAGCAGTCATTGGAAGAACTCAAGATAATCCGATAGTTTCAAAGTGGAACGAGTTGGGCTAGGACTCTGTATAGCGAGTATCAAAGCCACTATCGTACGTGCCACGACGAGTACGGGGAACGACATCTCGCACTGGGGATACCTAAGGACGATCAACGGAATTCACGATCCCGGATGAGAGGGCCGTCTCGCGACTCCCCCATCTTCGCAGGGAACTCACGTTTCTCTATAAATTCGCCGAGATGTTAACGCGGGAGCTTCGAACTGGTTCGCGGTCGATGCGCACCAACGGATTTTCCTCCGATTCCCCGGAACTAGGTCCTATCTCACATTCGTATGCATTACAGGACCACCGGGATTATCGCTAACTATGGGAGTATATCTTCGCCGAAACTTGACGTACAAAAAACTTAAAAGTTTCTGGTCCGTTGGCTCTACAATGTGAACTTTTTCACGACGATGCGAAAGCCGTGACACGAGTATACGGGGGGCGATTTAATAAACACGTACGGGCCCTACCGGTACAGTCGAAAATGACAACTTTCGCAAAAAAAAAAAGATTGAATATCACGATCAACGTATCCTAAGCTACCTGCATCGAGTTCCGCGTAATATAATAGACGGAAAAGATTAGCTATGAAGCAGTGAAGTATCTTACCTCGGAGCCCAGACCCCACGTAGCCGCTATGGTGTTGCATTGTAGTGCCGGTGCGAGTGGTCCGTAACAGGCACTTCCGCTCGTCTTCGAAGCTTCCTCCAGTTTCGACGATTCACCTCGACACTCGTATAACGTCATGTGATGCAGGTATATCTTATTACCCGGCTGTATTACTGGCTCGTACTGCAATCAATGGAACACGAGATAAATGTTAAGTAAACAAATTACCGTCTTAATTTTATCAGTTGTGCGACAAATTACGGGCTCTCAATTATATGCTCGATGTGTATTTTTTGTTTTATTGTCACATCTTTATTGAATATGTTTCACTATTATCCTCTCTCTCTCTCTTCTCTCTCGACGTCGATCATTTCGTTTAAATCGATTTTTCGAATGGAATGAAAAACACGATGCCATCACATCGGGCAGTTGGGTCACGTGCAATTGAGAGTTTAGAGATCCCGATACCTGCAGAAGTAGTCTACCGAGCAACGAAAAATACAGAGTGTACCTCTGTCCAACGGGAAACTAAATCGAGACGCAAAGACCGGATACAACGGAGGCACGTATGAGAAATACCATACACACAAACTGTGTTACGGGTGCGCGCGAGTCTTGCACGAAAATTCTGATGAAGGCGGGAGAGAGGAAGAGATCGTTGAACAAGTATATGACCTGAATTTACGGAATTTTCGACATGTGGAGAACGTCTTCGCGAAAAGTGTGAGGTGCATACTCACGAGAGGATAAGGAAGTTTGAAGAAGTCTGTGTGCGTGTGTGTGTGTGTGTGTGTGTGTGTGTGTGTGTGTGTGCGTATGCGTGGGTGTATACGCGCATGAGTATTAGTGTGTGTCTTGTAACAAGATGTAAGTTAAAGGAGGCGAGAGAAATTCAGCGGAAAATCGAGAATCGTGCGCAAAATCTTACCTTGACGACATGATGCTTGTGAGCGATGCTCGGCATCTCAACGACCTGGCACCAGAGAAGCGTTTCCTCCTCGGCGGGTAATTTTACCTGCAACACGGGATCGAAAATGTTTTTTTTTTTTCGTTAAATCAATTTTAGCGATAGCAAATTGGCAATAAAAAAAAATCATCGATTCGATAACGACGTAGTTACACCTTGGAGGCTTGGCTGGATATGTCGTTACGATCGTCGAACTCATAGATATTATATATTTAAAATGTTCCATACACGTATTTAATAGTGTGTACGATATAGGTATCGTATATATATATATATATGGATATGTAGCAGTGGGCGTGATATTAGCGAAGCGTGGACGAGTTCGACGAGAACGAGTCTACCTTGTGCTATTCCGAAAGTTCACGTGGAGAAGAGGGGACAAGTCTCGAACGAGATGTTCACGGCAGCGGAAAACCAAATACCGAAGCTCGAATTCAATTATCGGGCTTTCCCGCGTGTATGTACCGTCAGCCGCGGATTGCCCAGCAAATGAAAACCCCGAGTACTGTCTGTGTCCAGCAAAACTGGTACGTCGGTCTACATGACCACGATCGCGTACAATCTTGGGTATATATATATATGTACCATTATAGCTGCCCGCGAATATACATACAGATATATAGATTTTAATACGTGTATAACGCGAATTAAAAAAAAAACGTAGCGTATTGGATTAAAAGAGTCGGTTTTTCTTTAATACTAGTAAAATCTAGGCACAGTCGGAATTCATTTCATATACGGTCTTATAGATCACCGCGTATGAGGCTCTCTATATGGTGGGAAAAATATAACAAGAATTTCATGTGACGCAAGTTGGTAAAATGATACGAAGCTTGTTAGTTCATTATTCCCTTTGTCTTACACATGTAGATATAGGGGAGACCGAGGTAAATCCACAAACTTTTCGCACTTTGTTCTCCAATCTTCCATGTGCATGTATCGACCTAAACATGAGATATTCGTTGAACCTTATCCTTTAGCTATTTGAATAAAAACAAATTCAACATTTTTGGCTCGCCCTAATCTTGGCTGCGAGCTGCGTGCTCTTCGTATCTTCATAAGGATCAAGATAAAGCAAACGATGCCACACATTTCGATACTGTATTCGATTTGCTAGGTCTTAGGTTTACAAATGCCATTTAAGCATTAGCGTGGGCAAACTGATTGTTCTTAAGGTAGTACTTAGGTGACCGCAGGCGGGGAATAAGCGGAAACGTAGGCAAGGCGAAGCGCGGTGAGCGGGCACGCATGAAACAAGAGAGAGTCGGACCACTCACAATCATGTATTTTGAACTTTGAACATCAATATCGCGGAAACGTATGAGTAAATGGTTACGGAACTCGATTGACAAAATTCGAAATATTTTTATGTATTACGTGTTCATTTTTCGTAAAAATCTGTCTCGAGATAAAAGCTTGATTAGTCAGAACGTGTCATAAACAGCGACATGGCATATGCGATGCATGTAAAACAACCGAGTTTTAACATAATTTATGTCTGGATTGTGTGAGATGATCATTCTAAAATTTTTAGGAGATTTAGATCCTATTATGAATGAAACTCTATTGAAGTTTCAGAAAAATCTGTCTCGAGTGGTTCTACCTGGGTACTACCTTAAGAGTATCATAAATTATCTACGGTGTATAGCACCGCGGATTATTCTCGGAGTATAAGCGCACATCGTACGAATTTGATCCTGTGAGGTCATACAGAGCTCAAGAATTACATATTAAATTACTATGGGTGATTCTTCGAGCTATCAGGGCTTGAAGTCATCCTAACATTAAATATTCGAGTTAACTTTTCATTTTAAAAAACAACAAGTACTGAATATCTGTCAAATGTTCTTTATGAATGTTTGCAAATTCATGACATGTCTAGAGTGTTACGAACAAAGATACCCCTAGTACGGGACCTAACCATGGTCTCGTCGCGTTCGTAGTACATCTACATGAATATTGCATCATGTATACATATATATTGCGTTAAATATCTGTCGCGAGCTTATATACACGCTAGCACGTACTTTCATACAAAGTTTGCACGATACAGAGTGTATGTGTGTGTATGCATTTGTCGAACGAGCCAGGAGCAAGGTGTAAAGTGTGTCAGTTTCAACAAAGCCGTAAGCTCGAAAAGCCCAGGTGGGCTCGCTGAGTTTCCCCACCGGGCTTCGACAAAATTAGTGATTTCGAGATTATCGCGAAGCTCTCTATATCACTACGTGGTTGCTCGTACAACGTGTCGTACACAACAAAAATTGTGTCGTAGCAAAGGCGGCAAAACTGTATTCATATTTTATTATCTGGTTAATATTTTTTTTTTCTTCATTTCCACGTGTATATTCACGACCATCTGTCGGAAACATCGTACCCATAGGTTTAAAATAAACAGAATTTTTTTTTCGTAAATATACATGAAGCACATACATACATGTACATAAACGAGTGTATATCATGAATCTGCAACTTATCGTTAGGCTCGTTTGCCGTGAACATTCGAGAGAACGACAAGACACGCTTTTATTAAAATGTCTATGACACAAGCATCATGGAGATGCAATTGACGTTTCATGACGAGGACTCGTATCTCGTATCTCACTGAAATTTTTTCGCTTCGATACGTTTTTCCACGATATATTTTTATTTTTCAACTATCTCCCGACAGAAATTTCAAAAGTTTTTTGTCGTTTTCGCAAATTCAACTAACGTTTAAACTGACCCAATCTGTATCACGCGAGGAGCCATCATTTTTCCGTTATGAATTGTCGTCATTGTGAAGTATACCAATGATAAGTTTCGCACAATTATGCCGTGACAAAAGTATAAGAACCGGATTTACGACTACAATAGATTCACCCACTGTTTTACTATATTTTTACCGTTGACCATTTTTTTTTTTTTTTTTTCCGGTAACACATTTGTGTGCATAAGTGTGTGTGTGTGTGTGTGTGTGTGTGTGTGTGTGCGTGTGTGAGCACGTGAGACGAATTCACGTATGGATTAGGAACCCCGCGAGTCTGTAGATACCGATTTTATATAAATACACGCCGTGTGTTGGAACAGAATGGATTTTTATTGGATGCAATTCTCTCTCGCGTCTCGGCAAAAGCATCGTGGATGTGACGCAAATTTAATATACATAGTGCGGTAAAAATTCTACACATATTCTATTACTCCTCGTTGATAGTTATATACGAAAAAAAAATGATATTCTGTTACCGTTATCAAAGATTATATGTCCGAGAGAACAATGCAATCTTAATAGTAACTTCTAAGCTATACAACGATGTATATTGCATTATTTCACAAAACGCCATTCGAATATAAAATGGATATATCTACACCATTTGGAAAACTCCTTCGTTTATCGTCGGTTTCGTTTTCGATAGCGATCGTAGATATCTATTTTTTTTATGATTTTTTTTCGTGATCGTATTAGAATCTCGAATTAATTGGTCCCGTTTATTCTCGGATTTTACCAAAATAAATATTTACGAAATCTCGTTTGCTCACATGTTTCATGTTTTGAAATACAATTTGACGATGCAAATAGGCGCTTAGAATCGCGTTGCATATGGACGTAGGAGGGAGAGAGAAAAAGAGAAAGAGAGAAAGAGATAGAGTGAGAGAAAATCCAATATTTACTTTGTGTATATAACTCCATTACGTCACGGATCTCACGCCATCACGCGAACTCAAGAGCTTACGCTGCTCAAAGGATAATCCGTAACGTGGCTAGAATCTTGGAGTAACATTAATGCAATAACGACGGAAGTTTATGTCCATATATGGTGCACTCCAGGTCGAACTGAAAGGCCCATTATAACCCTCGGAGATTCGATCCACAATTTTTTTTTATATTGATTGTACTGACGTAAATACGCTCCGACTTTTTAAAAAAACGGAGTCCAGCTGCGATTTTTTAAGTTTTGGATCAAATTCCAAATCTGTCGATTTTGCCTGAAATTTCTTGGATGCATTTATAAATATCGTCTATATCGTATACCGTTCGATATTCTTCCAGGCTAATGAAAAATGTATTGATTTTTTTTTTCAAGTGTTCGATAAGCTACGAAGATATTTTTTTCATTTTGATCGGAAATACTTTTTACAAGTTGAATATTTCATTTTCTATACCGAGTTATTTGTAATGGAAAATATCGAAAAATGATATATTCCTCAGAGTCGAAATCTAAGGATACAAGTTTAAGCTCGAACGATGGCATTTTCTCTCTCTCTCTCTCTCTCTCTCTCTCTCTCTCTCTCTCTTTCTCGTTTTCTCCTATTTCTTTCATTTTACATTTTTCCATTATGTCGCCATAGATGCATATGTCGTGGTACATAAATGTACCTACTCGTTGTACACGATCGTTTCGACTCTCATCTCGTGACGAAACTATATAAAGAGAATACTACTAACCTGTTGATTCAAGACGTCCCACGTCTCGAGGGACGGAGGAACTTCCTGATTTCGCGACATACGCTTCGGTTGTGAGTCTCGTTGTACCAGGTAAAGAGGACGCGAGCCTCTTACCGTACCGTCCTCCGGAAGTCCCGCGGCAAATGATGCCGGCTCTTCGGCGTGATACTGCCAAACAACTTGCATCGTATCGTTCTGAAACAGACATTTGACAAATCCAATTAAAAGTCCTTATCATTTTTTCTGATTATTATTACTGACTAGATGTTAAAAAAAAAAATTCCGTTATGCGTTAAAAACTACCGCAAACGACGTGTTTCAAAGGATAATGAAGTTTAGAATTCGTTTTAACGCAAAATGAGCACAGAGGTACAGAAAGGTTTTTTCAACATCGAAAAACAGCTTGGGGGGTTTTTTTTTTTAATTGTCCATGCATACTCGCTTATATTTCTGTATGTTACGTCGAATGAAACTGGAGCACGCCGAGGGGTGAGCACCTCAACGGAAATTTATATATCGGGTTTTCTCCTGTCGACTTTTTCCTCGTTCCGGAAGGTGGAAGAGCGCACAGGCTACCGTTGGGAGCAACTATATACTTGGCTCAATTCCAATATTCGGAAGTTCTCATAAATCATAGCTATAAGAGGAGAAACCGGGAACAATCGTATTCCGATTTGAGAGTGGTCGCTATATCGATCTAACAAAAGCCGAGTTCACCGCCGAGAGAAGAGATGAGAAAGGCAATGAGAGAAAGGCCGATGGAAAAACCAGAGTCTCGGGATATGAGAATTTCGGTGGATGAGAATTGTATAATGGACAATTGGAAGTTTCTTGCGATTCTGAACTGCCGATGATTGTTGGCGCAATCATCGCATAGAAGTAATTCATTCAAACAAAACCACGATTTAGGGATTCAGGTCTTTCGAAACGAGATATTGGCAACGTGAGGACCCACTTTCTACTTTACATCTTGATCAATTTATTAGCTGATATAATTTTCTCGCATTGACGCAGTCTAATCGTATTTTCTCACAGAATAATTTTGGATTCCGTGACCTTATTCACGATTACAGTTTTTTTTTTTTTTTTAATCGTATCATGGGAACCAATCAAACTTTTTATCTGGTTATAAAAGTAAGTTATAGCTGCCACCAGTACTTGGATGAGTATATCTGTCATTCACGCATGATTAACTTTGAGGGCTGCACAGTTTCGCGTGATAAGGGCGATGATGAATTCGAAGACATTCAAGACACCTGGAATTTTCCCAAAGGGCCGTGTAAGTGGGATTCGTTGTTCTCGATAGCAGCAAAGGAATGATAACGAAGAAATAAACGTTCATGGGATACTTTTGGCAAAAATGCGTGAGTAAATCCAATTCGCCAACCCTCGTTCGTCGTTACATGGAAAAAAATGACCCACCTTCGAGATAATTCCGGAATATCTTATCACAAGATTGAAGCAACACACACACACACACACACACACACACACACACACACACACACATGCGCGCGGGCACACATAGGTCCACCCATCAATGACCATCAAGATTCGTACAGGACTCTGCCACGTTCATTCGTGCGTATGAACGACGGCACGATACCTGTGCGACTTTCCCACGTGAGCGAGAGGGGTCGTTTTTATAAATTGCGATCATTTTCATTTACGTTCTACTGCTCCGGCCTCAGTGAAAGTGAGAGCTAACACGAGATTGCCTTCAATGCACTATACAGTCCGGAGGTAACATCGCCCAAGGGATTATTATTCGTTTTCATAAACGAGCTCGGCAAAAACTATTGGACGGAATTCGCATGGGTTATACTGCCCATATGAGGGCCCAGGAAGTTCATCGCAAGTTTCATCCCCGACGCACGTACCCAAAGATGAGATGAAAAAGGTTTTGGATGTTTTGGCGGGCTCGATACGAGCACAGTCGAATCCCGCGTAAATATATCACGTCTGACGTGGTATCGTTAAAAATGCCTGACATAAATTATATTTTAAACGGCTCTTGAGAAATTTAATGTATATTCTATCTCCAACGCTTTTTTTTTCATATAAGAAACCACGGAAAATCTACGCATATAAAAAACAACGAAGTACGAAAAGATCAGTTTCCTGGTGCGGATGTGACTATTTAATGTGTATCAATGATTCATAAAAAATTGTCTATATAGTAGAATATAATTATTCAAGGATAATTATCTCACATAAAAAAATATATTATTTCGCGAAGTATAAACATTTTTCATCGTCTACATCGATGAAATATTTTTAAATAAAATTACAAATCATTGTTGTTTCAACGAATGACATCTGATGTCGCTACACGCAAAGTCGATCGTTCACCCTAGCTACAGAAATACTGCGTCTAGAGTCTACGCCACACTTGGCTGCATGTGCACGACAATTTTCCGTCTCAACTCGTCCAAGCAAACTGACGTTTTATCGTCACATATATTATGACATAAAGTCATTATTTTATATCGTCTAGAGTGGAAAGAAATATATATATATATATGACGGCACATACAGTTTCTCGTATGTTCCTCCCGCGAAATAATCATACAGCGATCCACCAATAATATACGTCATCGTATTAATTTCGTAAAACTTCAACTTGTATTATTCTTACGTATGTAATCAAGTTGACATATATCGTAAGAGACTATGAGCGTGCAAATCCACTCGAGTTTAGCGAGAGCTCGACATAGACGTATTAGTACATTGTGGAATTTATAAATAAGTAAACTAAAGCCATGTTATTCTCGGTATATTTATCGGTTAAAATAGAAAATACTTGGGGTAATATGGGAATTCGAAGAACTCGCGGAGGCGACTAAAAAGTTTCCGAGGTATATCGTACGTATGAAATTAAGTTTATTGGGCACGAAGTATACGTATTTACACACATGTATTATACGACTGCGTCAACGAATGTAAGAAAAGGGACAGGGAATGGGGTTGGGACACGAGTGATCACGCTCGTGGGACTAGAGGGTGACTGAACGGTGGATAAAAAATCAGAGTGATTGCATGTGCAAACCGTGGCTTGGCCACGTGGCGGATAGATTTATCGAGCGGGAATGACATAAACGTGGAGCCACGGGCCACGTTTGGTCGTTTAGCGAGCCAGCACGTACAGCGTATACGTATACTTATATTATATACGTGCACGCGTTGCGCGAGTTTGAGAAAAAATAAATGGACGTCGTCGTGCGTAGGTGTTTAGCAAAATGGTTGGCATCAAAATAGCCATGTTACGTTCATTATAAAAGATCGCTAACTACGACTCGATTTCAAGTTTAACTAATGCAAATTTAGGTTCACGACACTCAGCTATGAAGAGAAATAACAATTCCGTAAAATGCAGAAGTCTGTAATGGTTTAACCTCTGGGAACAATGAATTTTGATCACATTTCGTAAAATTTTACCATTTTTCATTTTTTTTTTTAAATTGCAAAATGAATTCCCTGGGCAGACTAAAATCGACTCGTATCAGGTGACCCGAAAGAAAAACCATTCATTTCTTTTTTACTAATACGCATTACAGCATATTTAAGTTTCTCGGTGGGATCGTTTTCTCGGCGTGAAAAAGAATGTTTCAACTATGAAAAGTAATTAACCACTTGAGACGAGGGTAAAAAGATAAATAAAACGCGAGAGAGAGAGAGAGAGAGAGAGAGAGAGAGAGATAGAGCGAGTAAAAGAAAAACACCGTAAAAAAGTCGTGGCAGAGAAGGACGCGTCGCTCCGTGTCAAGGACGATCATCGAGAAGCTGTTGGAAAGAGAAAAAGCTTGTAGGAAGTACTTCGCCACTGGTACAGCTCACAGTTTCCGTGTGATGGAACGACGGGATACCGAGGGAACGAATGAAAGAGAGCCGGCCGGCTAATTGCTGAGGCAACAAAAAACGAGACGCGCGTGTTCGTGGATCCCGTAACGGACAATGTCCTTTATACGGCGCAGCTATCACGAGGGAGAGCAGTATACATGTAACTGGATATGTTGAACTAATATTGAACGTTCTCGAGTAGAATGCGACAAGGAATGCACTTCAACCTCGAGAGACTCGCTCACTCGATTTTTGCTCAGCGCGTTTCGAGAGGGAGACAGTGGGGAGAGGGATCATGGATAGATAATAATAGTGCAATAACAGCTTGGAGCATATCGTTTCGCCAATTCTGGTCAGGGTGCCTAATGGATTTTTAATGAAAACTTTTGCTAGTTTTAAAAAGCAATTAAGAGCCTGGGGGAAAGTTTTTTTCACCCGCTGAGCATATATCTTTGTCTCATCGACTTGGAAACATCCACCAGAGTCATTTCGTATTTTTACACGGTTCCCACACTCCCTTGCTCATTTCCGTTTTTTTTTTTTTTTACCAAGTCGTTTCATCCCCCCTTTACCCTTTTACTCGTGATTATCTCGCAATTGCCGAAGCCATTATCGAGCTAATGTTAAAATTTTCTTTAAGGCAGAGAAGGAGATAACGAGAGAAAAAAGAGAGGGAGCGTGATAAGGGAGGCTGAACTACCCTCGAGAACGAAACAACCCTCGGAATACTTGGTGCGATAAATTCGGGTGATGGATATAATGGGCGAGAATGGTTTTATTTTTTAAGGGATGCAAATTGGGCTTTCCGGGAGGGGAAAATAGCAGAATTTACTCGTAAAATATTGCCTTTTTCAGGCATATTCACTTTTTAGGTTATTCATCGAGTTTCTCGTACGGGTCTCGTGAAAATTCATTACACGGTAATACAATAAAATATTCTATTTAATTGTGCTGCATGAGGATAGCAAATAGTTTCATATACTCGATACTGATGATGGGAAGTATGTAAATTCGATTTCACAAGAGAACCGTCTGCGTACGTGTACGATAAACAAAGCTGTATGTATACATGTATGTATACGTATACCATAGTCTCTGCAATCTCGCATAATTAAGGAGGACTATCAGGCGAACGACGATGCTAAAACTATCATTGTTTCCGATCGAATCTGCACTTGCCCCCACAGCGCCAAGGTATACATGACACAATGAATCGAACAATGAAACGGAGACAGAGAAATAGAAAGATTGTCTAGCAGCTTGGTTATGTACTCATACCAGTAACCACAGTATGTACACTATACATGGCTATATCGCCTTTCAGTCCTAAATAATTCTGATGTCTAGGCACATCTTTCTTGCTATCCATTTTTATCATACATAGTTCGCACATTGTGCGTCTTTACATAATATCGATCATCTTTTACGTGCTCCTGTACATTCATCATATACCAAATACACACGTATCTCGTACATGTTTTACAGCGTTAACTGGCATGCACAGACTTCCCATATAATTTGAAAAACATGCACGTAACACGAATTATATCCGTTAAAATTGTCTCCTCTTGTAAGAGAGACTCGTATACTCGTAATAGCTACCACGAACGCGGGCGCGCGCGCGTGTGTGTGTGTGTGTGTGTGTGTGTGTGTAAGATGAAAAAACGTTGCGCAATAAACTAGAAAAATATACATTCCAGTTCGTTATAGAATCAACGAGCGAAATTCCTGCATGAAGCCGAAACGAGGAGTCGCAAGAAAAAGAAAAAAAATAAGTCGCTCGACATCTTTGTCGTAAACAGAGTAAAAATCTCTTCATCTTTCCGAGAATTTTACCGGCCGACGCCTCATACCTATTATTACCCCTGCATGATCAACCTGGTGAAATTTTTTCTTACACCATGCATACAAGCCTGCAAATCCGGAGGTGAATCTTGATCGATAAAAACCAACGCACTGTGTGCCCGACTATCATGTGGCTGTGTTGGGTATATACGCGCACGTATACGTATATATTTCAACTTGAAGCCTTAGTTTCGTGGTTAAATTCGTTTGAATGAAGTTTTTTTTTTGTAAATGCAAAATGAGGGTCAGAAATGAAAATGATGGTCGTCATTCGAACTTTACGGGATTTTGCGCTTGCGATGATAGTGGGGCTAAATAAAAGAGGGTTCGAGTTACTCAACTTCAAGGTTGCGACAGTATCTATACCGCCAGCTGGATACACAATTATACAGAAGAGTGGGTGGAAATTTAAGCCCTTATTTTAGTCGTCGTAAATTCTCGATCAAGAAAATTGACTACAAGTATATTGTCCCCTTCCCGATGAGAAATCCGCCGCGTTCGAATAAAAAAGGAAAGGTTGCAATTTTTGAAGTTCATGAAAGATCGAATGAAGCATATACGTAGTCCATTGCAAAATTTCCTAATTGATTGAAAACGATACTCAATCGATTTTCGATGAAGATTTGTACAAAATGGCATGAGGATTTTTTGGAGTTCACTGAGTTCAATAAATAGATGCATTACATAATGTAAAATATCGGAGAACACTGGTGTTGTGTAAAAAAAAAATTTCTTTGCTTGGGTACAATGCAACCTCAACGTATTTTCCAAACGATCGCAGTAGTGTTAATTACTCTACAGAAACTATAATATAGGCATGCACATCCAGATAAATGTATAGATCAAATCTTGAGAAACGTAAGTGTTGCAAATTTACTACCTGGTTCGAATTCGTATCAAATCATAATGAAGCTTATCGGCACCTGCGATCATTAGCCAATATACTCATCTTTTAGACGTTGCGATATATGAAGAGCGAAGATACGATGAGAAGGTCGCACCCGCTCGCGACGATATATACAGGCCGAGCGGAGGTTACAGCAGAGGCACACACAATCCGGAGATTGGATTGTCTCGAAAGAGCAAACTGATAGTGAAAAAGATAGAGGTAGGAAAAACGGCAAACGACGATGAAGAAATGGATGAAAAAGAAAAAAACAACCCTTTCCAACACCCAACGAGCGTCGGTGGAGGATGTGCCTCTTATATATAATATATATTATATATACAATGTGGAAGAGTCGAAGGAACATACAACGGGGACAGCCCTGCGATGGTGGTACGGCGGAAGCTCCGGGTAAAAATAACTCGACGAGTGAAATGGAATTCTCCATTACTGAGCGGGAGGGGGTTGAAACTGAAAGTTCATGAGGAGTACGTGTGGAGGAAAGCGCAAAGAAGGGTGCAGGGGGCTTATCGAAGTGGGATACCCGGGGCGTTATCTTAATGGCACTTATTGTCTTGAAGTATAGCGAAAACGCGGACTATATAGAGGCGAACAACTCGCCTTGCTATCCCTTAAGCTTTCCGCTTCTGCGGAAGCCACAGACGTTGCTTCGGATTGCATGTTGTATATATATATCTATGTGTATAGATATTGATGTATATAACAGACAAAATATAGCGAAATATATTGCCGGTGCTGGAGAAAACGAGGGAAAAAATACAAAACGATTCACTGCCATTCTCTGCAACGATAGCGTGAATATAGGGATGCGTGTCGCTTTCAGATGAGAAAATATTCAGCCTGAATTTTTTTCAATAAACAATCAATCAATTATCATTAATAATTACTTTCAATGGCTATTCTTTTCCAATGACTACACTTTAATTATATTACGAAAGTTAACTACTTCGTTATAAAAGTGTTTCAAATGTTTCTCTCTTCACTCCTCATTCGCATGGTTTTTTTTATTGTTAGTGTTTTATACTTCCCTTATTCGACACTTGCTTTTTTCTTCGTATACATGTGTATGTATAATCTCCGAGCACTCGTTAGGCATGCTGAGAAATCTCGTGGAGGTGCGAAATACCAAATTCTTCGTCGTTCTCGTGGAACCCAATCCCCGTATCATCCGTTCGATCGAGGATGCCACCGGACGACGGGAGATAATAAAATTAGCCGTGACTACTCTCGGACCCCCCCCCCCCCCACCCTCTCCCCCTTTCCGGTTAACATAATTATCGCAGCACGTTATCGATGTAATCGTTAATTTATCATCGACCCGATTAAGGATATCGGAGAAATGGTCTCGTATACTACGAATATATTTCTGACGAAAAATTTTACATCACGGATGTATATTTATTTTTCATGGAAGATATCGTTATACGAGCTTGCATTTTGCCATTTTACAATCCTCGTTTCACCAAACGTTGCAATTATGAAGAGATATTTAAGTGAATTATGATTTTCGTTAACATAAACTTAGCACTATCATTTCGTCATAGTTAATGATGTTAATGTGCTGCAATTGAAGTAAAGACAAAGAAAATCAAGGTTCACGCTATTAATTAGGTGTAGATAAAGATCAATTTATATACATATACAAAGGGTAAAACTATTTATTGCAAAAACGCAAAACGAAACACAGTTTATAATCATGCTGCGGTAGCTTTTACTTGTCAGGAGAGTTACAAAGAGAAAAAGAAGGTAGAGATCTTGCTCTTCCGTACATGGAAATTCATGATTGCGCTCAGGTAGACTTGAGTGCAAAGCGCGAAAGCAAGGTTATCGGAAAACGATGACAGAAGCACGGTGTGTGAGCTCGCGCGGATACGATAATGAAGAAGCGAGAAGATAGTGATAGCCACCAATTTAAGTTGGTTTCGAGAATGCAATATGCCCTCTCTTACTCATCCCACTGCAATTTCATCTCAAAGCCTTCATAGAGTGGTGCTACTGGATGAGCTACTCTTTCTACTCTTCCTCTCTTTCGTTCTCTCTCTCCGTCTCTCTCGCGCTTTCTCTCTCTCTCTTTCTCTCTCTCTCTCTCTCTCTCTCTCTCTCCCTTCCACTCTGTATCTTATCGAAAGCTTATGAATTAGGCTTCTACGAAGAACGATAACGAAATGATGAGATCAGCAGGGATAAATGAAACACAATGATAAAATTCAAACTAACGCACATACTTGAATGTGTCAATGTCAAGAGACGCAACAGCATCTCAACACCAAGTAAGCAAAGGAGTTGAAAAAATTTCACTCTCATCAAGGAACCAAATGCTGCGAAAATCTTCTATGCTCCAAAATGGAGAATCATTAACATTCGATCAACCCCACAATCAAACAGATATTGATTCATATACTCGATTAATATCAATAAAGGTTCATAGTTTTACATTTTCGTATGATTGTCATCACGTCAATCATAATGTTTTAGTCGTTACTGTTGGTTAAAAAAAAAAGAAAGAAATTACATTAAAAATTGCGAACGCCAGCCAAATGCAATTTTTTTAAAAACACGGTTAAAATAATTTGTACATCGTAATAATTCTCATTTCGATGCTAGCCGGTATATCTGGATAATATAGATAGATAACAAGAACATATTATGTGAATATATGCTAGAACTCAACACAGTATCATATAATCGCAATCGTTGTATTAGATCGTTATTCATTCAGGGTTCCTGACCAAAACGAGTTGATTCCGCAATGAAGTTGAGTGAACCATGCCTTAAAACAGTGAGCTCGTTGGACTGTGCAGTGTTTTATGGATCAGATTTTTCCTCGGTGATGGAGATTGATATACGTATATAGATACATTTATAATCGATGTAATCGTTAATTTTCGTCGATCCGAAGGAAAACGATCGGTTAGTGAGGTACTAATAGGAGCACTCGAAAGTTTGCGATAGTCGACGAAAGGTCGTGATCGGATAATGAGAGAATCTCAAAACGAGTCTCAAACGCCTCTTCTCTACTGATTTCTGTCCGTATATAAATCGAACTCATGCTTATACTGTTTTATCTTTGCTACGAAAGTTATTTTATTTATCTCCTTTTCTCGATAATATAAGCCATCATCCGGCAAACTACTAGTTTATTTCTCGTGGCGGTAGAACTATAGCGATGCACTTGAGCTTTTGCTTCCCCCGAGAGGCAGTCTGAGTGATATTCCACTGGGAACCTATAATAACGTATATATATTTGCCTTAGCAAGAGAGCAGGATATAGAACGCAGCTACGAGAGTGTGTAAGCAAAAAGAAACGAGATGTTCGGGTAAAGATACACGCTTTCAATGGCGTAAGTGTCAGTCAAACTATACATTAAAAATATGTAAGATCAACGAAAAAATCTCCATTTAAATATAAAAAATTCAACCGCAAGTTGGAACTTGGAATTGCAACGCTGTGTGAATATGCGCATAGTGGAAGTGCGCAAATAACCCAAGAATCAAAACCCCAAGGTAAATATAGCACCGAAGGAAGAAGCAAGCCAGAAATCTGTCTCTCTTCCGAATTTCACTTCTTTCGCACTTTATCACGTTACATAGGCTTCAATAAACTATGTCTACTCTAGGCTATATACATACAAACTACACTATAATATTCTATATTCACTGCAGTATGAAACCAAAGCAAGCGGGGGCAAAAGTTTCTCGGAGTACAGCAAAGTGCCTGTAATAAAACTCGTCAAACTTTGTACCAGCAATATCGTAGATCCGAGGCGGTGAGAGCGCCATTTGACTTTTTACTGAGTTATTATATGTTCGAGAAGTAAAATTGATTGCTAGGTCGCGCGAACGAAAAACCGAAACTCGGTCGTGAGCATGCGAATGATTACTTTACGGTTGAAAAAGACTGTAGTTTATTTATTTCTGCAACTGTATGATTTACAGAAATATTTGTGTAGTTATTACAATTTTTTAATATGATAATTACTGCTATATTACTTTAATGTACTATTAAATGTCATTTCTTCTTTGTACAGATCCTCCCCAAAATATTTATTTAGCAATTGTTAGCGACATTTGATCTTAAACAAAAGAAAATATTTGAAACGAACGTATAACTTCCATGCTACGGCCGAAATGTTTAAAATGTTATAGGAAACGTTGTGGGTCGTGGAAGTTGAATTATTTAATAAAATAGTTACAAAATTTTAACCATTGAAACTCTAATTAACCGTTGAAATTACACTCCCTATTGTAATATTTAGTGACTGCTGTAGTTAAATACTCATTTTGAAATTATCCATGGATTGAAGTATTATTGAACATTAATAATACTCGTAAAAATCTGACATATACTTCGAAAATAATCAACCACAAAGTAGAATATGGGTTATATGAAAATCGTTAGTGTCTCAGACTGCTGTACTGATTTCATATCAATCAATCTGTACCGAATTTATCAAGCATCAATTTATACAAGTTTGTGCTCTCTCACCGAAATAAAATCATCAATATGGAATATCACATGCACATTTCGAATATGCTTAATATTTGACTATATGCATTCCATATAGTACGTATATATTTATGCAATATTGAACGATAGTTAGAAGTCCCACATGAATGACGGCAAGTTTAAAACTTTCGGTACTCTCGGGGTATTACCCTCGATGGTCGAGCGATCGCGTGGGTTAAGTGCGCCAACTACAATTTCAAGGATAACCGCAGACATAATAGTTGCATTATCATTGCTGACGGGGCATTTCCCCGGGTGAATTAATCGGCTTGGCATTACACCTATGTACAACGGAGAAACGTGCCGTGTGGTCTCTAGTCTCTGTACGCTTTGAATGAGAAGGGGATGTTATAACGCGAGCGCAAAAATCTATATATATCTCTATATATACTGGTTTCGAGCTGGAGAGAGTGAGAGAAAATCGTATACGCTGCCAGCGTGAATCAATATTCAGCATCCGAATATATGTTGGAGACACAAGACATTGCGCAACATCACTGTTTATATGCAGCCCTATGCAAAATTCGATAGTATTAATGGGGTACATTAATGTGTCACGATAATGCATATTCGATATCTGTCAATTCTGTCCGTTAACTATGCCGATGTTGTCCCGAAATTATGTACACCGAAAGTGGGTAATTAATTCTCAGGATATAAAAAACAGAGCATAAAACAGTGTGAATTTTCCTCGATTCCTCGCTATTTTGTGCAGTTTATCTGATGCATGCCTCGTTATCTCATCTTAATTATTTTCATGGGTAAATTAAAAATAAATCACAATCACATCAAAGAATTCCAAATAAATATTTACTAAATATGGTGTTGCGATCATTTTTTTAAGGCTTGTTTTTTTTTTTTTTTTTTATTTTTTTTTTATTTTTTTTATGACGGTATGAAAAAATGTTACATGCAGAAGGAATGTTATTAAAATCCATATCTCGAGGCTATAACAAAATGGAGACACACTAACGACGATTTTTTTTCCATTTCTTTTCACTACACGCTCTATCGATCGATGAATATCGTACTAATACTATATCGAAGCGGACGTCGCGTGCATACACGATGATAATTTTTCCTCATTATATTTCCTCGCCGCTGATTCTCTCGTAAGTTAAGCAGATATACGTATATGAATATATAATACACGTGGCTCTACATATCGATGAGGGTGTATGTCTTTGCACGTGTTGGAGGGATTAACCATGCATGCATGTACGTCAACGGTGACACGCGAGCGCAGCGTACTTGTACTCCATGTTGCTGCTTCATCGCGAAAGGCATAGCGAAAGTTGCCGTGAGAATGTTCGTACCAAGATCGCATGACCAAGCAGCGTCACCCTTTCGATTCACCCTTTCTCTTTGCTCCCTCTTTCTCTTTCACAACCCTTTTAACCAAACTTACAATGCCCATACCAAGCTTATACCCAGCCCCAAACGCGATCGTTTCCGCTTTCCATTAACTTGTTTCGTATGCAGCTAATTTGCATGCCTAACGGCATACCGATAATATTGGTCAACGTTGTAACTGCGTATAGACGTGATCTACGTGTGGTATATTAACTTTATGGTATCTTTTGATATCATCGGAACTTAACTCTTAACGGCTTAAGCATCGATGTAAAAGAGGCTTGAATTGTTATTATTATCATAAACTATATCGATGATTCGTCCGAGAAAGGCCGATTTAAATAAGAGGTGTAGCGAAAATCGGCACACCGTCGATGAGGGACTGGAAGCGTCGATCGAAAATTCAATCTTCAATCTGATGTTAACCCGGCCGCAAACCCTTAACCATTTTTCGCATTTTTTTTTTGCTCACGCATCCATCCCACTGGGTAAAAATAAATATCTCTTAACGTAATTCTTCTGATTCTGAGCAACAATCGGTTGACAGATAGATTGACATGTACGTTCAAGAGAGAAAAAAAAAATTGGACTACATTTCGAAAAATAGCCGCGAGTAGAATACAAAAAAAAGTAGATTTAAACGTTTTAAGAAGAGTCTTTTATTCGTAATTCGGAACGTCGCGCAAAAATGAAGTGGCATCTTCAAAAATGTATTTTGCATTGATCGAGGGCCTAGCAATCATTTTTTTTATTTGTCCCAAATCAGATTCAATAAAAATAAAAAAAAAATAGAGTTATCCGCAGGACAGCGGAGTGAGCAAAGTAGAAATCTTGTTGGAGAATTGCGTTCGAGAAATCCTCGAACCCTTAAAAGAATTTCGTTTCTCGACAAACAGCTAGGTAGAGAAAGAGAGAGATGAGCTCGGCAATTCCAGTGGGAAATTCTCAAGTCGTATCGTACACGGTACGAAACTACATATAGTACATGTATATACGTATACATATGACTAAACCTCGCCTGATGGTAACACCTTTATTCGTCTCTCTCACAGAAACACTCTTGGCCGATCTTTTTTCCTCATACTCTCCCAAAGGATGATCCTAGTTCGCCTTGCCGGAATTTTTCCTCTTCCTTTGATCCGTTTCTATAAATATTTATATTCGCCCTATATCCCCGAGCGGAAAAGGTATACCACCTATCATACTTCATTCCCTGCACTGTATGTATATGTGGGGGTTGCGTGTATGTACACTTTTCACATCGTGTGTGAGAAAAACAAGTCTTCGCGAGTGAGAGAAAATTCGTTTGACGAAAACATTGGATGAACCACGCAGGGAAAAAGATTGAGAAACGTCTGTGATACAATGGATATATAATATATATGTGTATGTGTGTATCCATTCAATGTGCATAAAATCGAAACGCAATATAGTAGAAAGGATGAAAAGACTTTCGAGCTTCAACGAAATCGTCGAAACAACGAGAAAACTATGCTCGAAGACAGTGATAAAGTATAGCAAGAAGAGAACGAGATCATGTTGTATGTTCAAGAACGACTCGAATACATCAACACATAGTACTTTAAGAGAGTACACATACGACTGCATGCGCTTTCCACAAGGGAGCAATGCTAGTATAGATCGAGCCCAGCGACAATACCGAGGAAAATCTTGTTCGCGTAGCATATGGCACGTCAATAAAGCGAAATATAGAGACACGGTTTTTTTTTCAGCGTTGCGTATTACTTGTTTTTAATTTCCATAAGACGATTGATATGAACGATGAAGTTCAGAGAGGACCCTTTTGGCCGGTAGCTTTTAGCGATACGAATATTTGTACTTTCATTGAACTCCAATCAAGAATTTTTCGACCTGTCCGAGGTATCAAGATACCAAGGGCCAAGGTACTTTCGTGACTCCATCGTCACGGTTTTTTGATGTTTCATTTGTCCACATACTATGTGTGTATTAAAGTTTTACTACACCTATACGAGTTTCTGGACCTTTTGGTATCCGTGTAATAAGATCCATGTACATATGGGAGCCAAAGTTATTGATAATGATCTTCATTTTTTCAAACTCTCTACCGTCAGCTCTAAACTCTCTCTCTCTCTCGCTCTCTCTCTCGTAAAATAGTGAAATTTAATTAAACTTTGATTTTGGAACTCCTAATACGATATCAGGAATCCAACAGTCCGGTGTGCATGCTTTCATATCTCAAGTGTCATGGGTTCAATTTTGCAAGGGTAATACGAGTCATTGAAACGAGAATTGATTTCTAATTGATAATATAATGCCATACGTGGATGTTTCAGGGCACTTCCGTGTATGTGTAGAATAAAAATGAAGTAAATATTATAAGGGCTTGATACAAAATAAACGATATACATATATGTGGTACGTTCATTTATTCAAATTTTAATTCATCGATAAAATTCATAAACTAATTTAAAAAAAATGAGAAACTTATCGAACCAAACTCAAATCTACTTGTATTATCCGCTGTTGCCTGCATCAACAACGGTCAATCTTCACTATCATATCTCTCGTAAACAATACTCTTATCGTGATTGTACTGAAAACATTTTTCCAACGGTATGCGCACGTGGTGACCAATCGCGATCAATAATTCCCGGATCGACCGACGTCGAGACTACGCGAACTTGAGACCGGGACCGACGGGGAGTTCAATTTTAATATCAATATTCTCGAATTTCATATTACATGTAGCTGTGCACTATGCACATGGTGCATTGTGATGTAATGTTACGTATGCATCGCAGATACATATTGCAGAATATATTTTTCCGTTTGATTGAAATTTCCGAGTTGTCAACGTTTGGAAAATCTCTTCTCGTAATATGTTACATTATTTATATACCTTGCTAATTTCGATTCGACCTCGGACGAAATATTGTGAAGTAAACATTTTCGAGCTTGGTCCAAGGGGTCCAATATCATGACTATTGCGAGAGGCTTACGGAGAGCGAGTCTGGAAACACTTATATAGCAATGCAGCGTTGCTGGACGAGAGTTTTCCTAAACAACGGGACAAAGAACGAGCTGAGGCCTCGCAAGGGTTTCGGGGCTGAGGACAGTTCGCACTGGACCGTTGACGAGATCACATACTCACATATATATCGAATACCAACCTTTGTCATTATTACATTTTAAGGGACAATATAACTTCTCCCATCTTATACGAGTCCATCGGACAACACCTTTAATAAATATACTTATAGTAGTAAATATCCTACTACAATTGCATGACATACTTTTGTTTTTTACTGTATGCTGCGTCTACTGAAAAAAATCGGTAGAATATCTGCTTACGTTTCCCAAGAAATGTCTCCCGAGGATCAAGCACCAAAGTATCAAGAGAAAGTGAGAGAGAGAGATATGCGGGAGATGGAGCCGATGGAAGAGACAGAAACGTTCGTTTATGAGTAAACTACTTCATCGGAATCTAGACATAGAATACAAGTTCACGGCTGTACCACGAGGAAATGCAAAAATGTTTGCATACTAGAGAATGCATCGGATGGCTGCACGCCAGCACATGTGCATGTATACCTTGAACACGCATCGTATATTTCGGGGTAGCCTTAATCTTTGCCTAATCCTCGAAGCCTTGTTCCGGAATTGGCAACGAGAGATACGTCTCTCGGTTGAGCCGGAACTATGAATTTAATATCGCAACAGGTATACCAGAACGGAGAATTTCACGAGAACGGAATATCACGTGATCGTAGATCTCGAAGTGACCCAAAACTGCATTATCGCATTCTCTGTACAGTGATACAGCATTGGGAAAATCCCCGTATATTACATCGTAATTGATGAACGATACGAGTTATCGATTGTGTGGTTTTTAATTTATAATCTGAGTAATAATTCAGACGTTACGAGGATACAAGCAATTGGACGATAATCCTACATCGAAGTGAAATGAGCACTTTTCAGCAGAAGGTTGATAAGAAAGTGAATGCAGATAACGAGCTGAACCACACGGCCGAATATAACGTCTTACTTATCAACTTATCATGGAATACCTTGTAAGTGTACGCAGATATATTGGCTATAGCATTTTTCACGATTCCAATATTAGTCACTACATTCAGCAGTTAATTCCACCTCCCAGTGCAAACCTCGTCGCGTCAGTTACTCAAGTCTCCAACCGATCAGAAGATTCTCAGCGACAAATTCCTGGGATATTTCAGAATGGAGCTTTCCGTTGAACTGTCAATAATTATTTGGTAAGATGGAGGAGGAGGAGAGAGAGAGAGATAGAGAGAGAAAAGGAGTTCACGCGGGCCTACCGATGAGGCAGTTCAAAAGGAGAGAGATCCAACCAAACGAAACGTTGCAAGTTTCTGCTGTGTGTTCTTTGATAAGCGCACGTTTACAAAGATCCCGCTTCAAAACCCCTTCCAACCCCTCTGCTCTCATAGCGAATCCAACTTCATCGCAAGTTTTTCTCTTCAGAGAAACTGACGAAAGGGTTTATATATATCGAGATGCTTCTTCGCCGTCGTTTCGTCCCGTCGTCTCGTTACACAGTACGCATGATAACTCTCTCGTTCGATCGTTATAGGAATTGAAGAAAAAAATAAGACGAAAAAAAATTCTTTCGCTAACTGCATATACATTTCTTGTCGCTGCCTCGCGGGAAAACGATGTTACGTTTTCCCTCGAAGCAATTTTCAGAGAGAAGGAGAGGCGCTCTTTGCACCTATAGAGACAAGAGAGCCAGAGGAGAAAAAATAAGAGAGAAAAAATCGCGCAAGTCTACAGAGAACTTCCGGCAATGTTGTTTCTAGCCCGTTGCGTTTCCAATCATTATTGAATTTATTTTCTACCTGTGTATACATATATATATATACGAAAAGATTTTTTTTTTTTCGATAAGACACGTCTCCCAATTCACAAAGACATCCTATCGTGTGTTCAAAACTGTACAGTGCATTGTTTCACTTTTTTTTCTCTCATTCTCCCTTCTCGCTTATACTTTTTATAATTTTTCAACGATGAGCGATGTATGGGAATAATTTCGAGAGGTATTTCCCCGTTGTAAATATGTTTTCATAACTACAACGCGACTTTGTTAACTCTTATGTCCAGCGATGATCTGTAAATATCGAGGTAAGTATCATATTTTACGAAAACTTATACGAGTGAAAAATTCTGGTATAATGTAAGCTATTGTAGCGCGATATTGGGACTAGGAATCGTCCTGAAACAAATCGTGTTGATCAACCCGTTCACTCATTTTCATACGCTCGTATTTTTTTTTTCTACAGACTCAAATTCCGTTTTCTTGTTAGCTTAACCGTTAGTCACTTCAACCGTTTAATGGAGTGAAACTTATACTGCCCGACGGATTTATCGGACACCAAACGAATTCGATTATCCTTTAGTGTGATTCGTCGGAGATTATATATCCCGGTTGTAAAAAAAAAAAAAAAACGAATAGTTTATATACGACTGAAAAGTTGATCAGTTCCGTCCTTACGATTTTATTCGAAATACGTACTTCTCGTCCCTCATCCCGTACCTTCCATTCATTCTAAAACTCGTATTTTTCCCTCGCTGTATCCCTTCAGATTTCCGGTCTCTACCTTCGCAATGGCCTTACGGGAGAGGGACGCAAAATTAGATACCGTCAGTTCGATGAGGAGAACGGGGAATGGAATAGTAGAACCAGGTCAGCCAGCCAATCCCGATTGCAAGGCACACCAATCTCCGTACTGGCTCACCTGCTGTGCTTCACCCGCAATATATATGGGCCATTCCACCATATATCAACCAATGTTTGGACTCTAAAAATTTGATTTGCCTCAAATTTAGCGCACCAAGATTGATATGCATCAAGTTTTAGCCCAACAGCTTCATGAGCTTCTCAAGATCTACCTTAAAAACACGTTTTTGATTAAAAAAAAAAACAGCGACTTTTCATGCTCCCCAATATTTTATCATTTTTTTCAAATTTTTATCTGAAAGGTAAGATCTTTTCAGCAAGAAAACCAAATTTTGAGAGTAGGACGGCTGCACGGTCTCGCGTGAGCATCATTTAACCTTTTTTCACATTAACGGTAAAGGCATGAAAAATTTCGTCCTTCATTTACAAAAATTTTTAACTCGCGTGGTATCGTGGGAAGAGGTATGTACACGTCTGTGAATATCGTACGATGAGAAAAATTGTCATGATAAACAAGTGAAAAAAATTAATATATTGAGACGAAAATGTAAGCAGTGCGTGCCATCATAACGATAGTACAAGAAAAAAAAAATCGGTTTCTCGCTCATACCGGCCCGCAAGTACCATTATCTGTTTATATTCGAATCTTTTTTTCGCTGATTTCTAATTGGAAATATTTTGTTGCATGCACAATTTGTCATTTTTTATTTCAATTACTTGGTAAATAATAGACGAATTTCTGAATGTACATATTTTTGTAGAGACGTTTGTAGACACTTTACTGGCTGGCTAACGAATTTTGATGGGTGATGATCACATCAATGTACTTGATGGAAGGTTTTTTCGTCAGAGGTACTTTTTGGGGTGGATATCATAGCTAATATATATGTACATCGTAGAGTCTTAAAAGGTTGAACGCTGCTCACACAAGACCGTGCAGCCGTCTTACTCTAAAAATTTGGGTTACATACTTACTGAAAAAATCTCAGCTTTCAGATAAAAAATTAGAAAGAATGATAAAATATTGAGGAGCCTGAAAAATTGCTGTTTTTCGTAAAAAAAAAAAAAAAAAACGTGTTTTCAAGGTAGATCTCAAGAAGCTAATGAAAAATAAGAAAATTATTCGAAAAGCTGAGAGTTTTTCAAGTAAGAAATATATATTTTTTAATTTTTATTATGACGCTAAAGGTACGATAAAAATTCGCATTAAAATTTTTTCCTTGAAATTGGATATCGCATTTCTCGTGAACAGCACGTCCTATTGGGCTAAAACTTGGTAATTTTACCAATCTTGGTGCACATATACCGATATAAATTATCAGCAAGTTAGATACATATATAGCCACCGGTACAGAGGAATCGGTCCTAATTTGGACCATATCATATCGGCTGCGATATATTTCAGTGGTGCCGAGTTTTCGCCGAGTAATTTGCATTTACGTCATCAAAGTAAGGATGCAAATTAGAACGCTGAATAAAATAAAATGAATCAATTCCTGTGTGATGAGATCGATCCCTAAGGGATGAATAAAACTATGGTCCTGGGAAGCGCAAGTGGTAAAAACGTACCAGCTGGTTCAAATTCCCATCAGCTACTCTGTACATTATACGAATATTATACTATACGTTCTAGAAACAAGGATATTCGGTTCGTTCTTTTCCCCTTTTCAAGTTTCTTTTTCACTTTTTTTGCCTCGCTCGCGAGAGGCGATTTCCTCGGGTGAAAAAGAAGCAGCGGCCGGTGTGTATAGTCGGAGCCCATGAACCAGCTATGTAGACATCGATGTTAGATTCTATAGGATCGACAAACAAGACGGCAAGAGAGAATCTTTTGCGAAATGGAATTGCGCTCACACTATACGGTCCATGCGATGCTATTTTGCAAGAGCACTATAGGGCAGGAATGGAATGATACGCGATACTCTCAGGCATATAACGGGGCTGCGAATCTCGTAGATGCACAAGAGGAGATGGTCGATTTGCCGAATGAGCTTTTCACCGGGAATTATTCTAATTCCCAACTGGGAAGAACTGTGCAATTCCCGTATCTCTTACACGGTGCACGAAAAAATTCTCACGATACACTGGAGAACAGGCTAATGCATTGTGAGGAGTTTTTCCAAATCGAATAAAAATATCCTAAAATATATAAAATTTCGTATCTTTTTAATTACATGCGAATTACTCTCGGTATAAACGGGATATGGTCAATGTAGCAGTTACGAATTTTGAGTACCTGAAATCAATTTTTTGTTTTTAAATTAGGAAGAGACACGGAGTTACTGTAAAAAATCTTTCGATACTATAAAATTCTCAATGCTCTGAATAAATTTCTTTTCGTTTACGACTACCGGCATCGAATGTGTCCCCACGAGTTTAGATTCGCGTATGCCTACGCGAAAGCCTAATACTAGAGGATAAGCGGGAATAATTTTGCGGAGACAGAGGGGAAACAGATACGGACAGACGACGACAATCGGCCTCAGTCATGGCGGGATGCAAACGCAGCAGTGCAAAGGATCGGAGGACATATCACTATACCGCTAAATGACAATATTCGTTAACATAATACATATAGTATACATCCATTCAAGCATTAATTTTACGTCGATGTATATTTCGACTGTCTGCTACTAAAAGCTGCTCGATTCTCGGCTGTAAATCTCAACATGTGCAAAGCGCCAACGTTTCGCTTGACGGTTGACGAAATATTGATAATCGGTTACGGTAGATTTCGTGGTCAAATTACGTCGTTTGGGCATATAAATATACATCTCTCTCTATCTCTCTGTGCATGAAAACATACCGCGAACATCGCAGCTCGGTATAAAACGGGCTTGGGATCAGATCCTCGCTCAAGTTCGACGTGGCACTTTAATTCCATTCATTCCACACATTTTGCAAAAGCATTTGACAGAAATTCTCTGTACGGCAAATCTCTCTCGTTATCGCGTACGAACTACCTCTCAACGCGACCTACGAGTCGTCATGGTGATTAACGAAAAAAAAAGAGTTCAATGCAAAAGTTGTGATATATATATGAATATATATATTCTTGAATGAAAGAAAACGTCGATGAAGGAAAGGGTCTGCGAAACGAAAAGTCGTATATGATGGATAGACGATATACAAATATATACACAGATTTACGTTAAGCAGACGAGGACTAAGGTGGATCGATGCGAGTAATTAAAAGTTGAAGAATTCACCGTGAGATAGCGAAGTCGATAACGCGAGTGCGCGCACATACCACCCGCGTGGTTCGCGTGACCATCCAATGCTGATAGGATAAGCACGAGGCGACAAGGGGGGTCTTCATACCAACGCGAATGATCCGAGAAGCATCGCGTTCTTTCGGGCTTTCAACCCCGTCCACCCAACTACATGGAGAACCAGAGTTACTTCAATTTCCTTTTATCTCCCAATAGACCACTGTCTACCTCTTTCCCACCCCCCGCACCTTGGATCCAACCAACCTGCCAATCTGATAACACCTACGCTCGCTTCACCTGGAAAGTAACAATCTCTCTCTCTCTCTCTCTCTCTCTCTCTCTCGCTGGTTTTCTCTCTTTTTATCTACGATGTCTCGCCTTACAATCTACGACTAATTAACAGTTACTTAACTGTGCTTAATCATTTAAATTTGCAGAAATACATGCATGTGTATTAATCCCAAGTTTTTTAAAATTATTATTATATTATCAAAAGGTACTTCCGCGGAGGATCTTAGTGCGATAAAACTTCATTGACTTGTTTTAAGTAGTCTGTGAAAATTTTACGGATAAAAATTCATTGGTTTTAGCGCAAAAATTAATTGTCAATTAATTAATAAGTATTATTTCATCCGATATGCCGAAAAAACAAAAAAGTTCTTTTAGGCTCCATCAGAGTGAGTGGTGGAGGACCGAAGAGAATTATTTTTTTTTTTTTAATCTATTGCAAACATTGATTTTCTGTACTATTTATGTAACAACGATGTTTAAAAATATGAGATACACCCACGTAAATACGACAGTACGAGGGTCAGTCATATACAACTCGAGGTCCTAGATCTGTCTGATTTCTTCCATGGAGATGCATATTAGTTAACAGAGTAGCAAGAATTTTATGCTGTAAATATATTTATAGCTATTTCACTACACAAAGCGAGATGCAAAGTTCCTCAATTATTTACACAATTGGATAAACTCATCGGAAAACTTGCTTCGTATCTATGTATTCGAATAAACATCGTATACATAAATATGTATACGAGAACCCATCGTTTGTCTCGTTTACGATAAAATCTCAGTGTCCTGACGCTCACTTATATATATATATATTTTCAGTCTCCTTCTATCACAACTTTTCCCTCTAACTATCCTCCAGGCTATCTCTCTGTCACATTGATGACTCAACTGCAACGAGGCTTTTTCGAAGTGTTCCTGGATTGCCGGGGATATGAAGGGGTGTGTGTATCATACGATCTTTTCTGGACCGGCATAACTATATATATTTCTGAACGACCAAAGCCACCGATTCTCGAGTCTCGAGATTCCCGAGATCGGGATCAGCTGTATAGGGATTCTCTCTCGGGTCTCGGGTTACCAGCGGTTACGTTGTGTGGGAGAGAGAAGAAGATAAAGGGAGAGGAAGAGCACATATCGCTCGAAAGACGTGAGATGTTCTGGTGACCACACGAAATGCGGTGTGAGAGCAGCGAAACGACCGGATCTCACCTCTCAATGAATAAAAATGCATTGAACCCTCTGCTTATACGATATATGAGAGAGAAAAAAAGAGAGAGAGAGAGAGAGAGACGATTGAATAACGAAGAAGAACGAGAGAAAGAAAAATTTAGTTCAGGGATTGGGGAAAGAGCAAAATAATAAATAAAGAAGTGAATTCGTTTTTGACCGCAGGATGCGATAGCTCGATATCTCTGTCATAGTATACACATGGATATCTCAAATACTCTTTCGAAAGCGAGTGAACCCTCGGGGTGGCGATTTTTATCGACACTCAACACCGATTTCTCATGCATGCCGAGTCACGCAATATCATATAGTACATATATTATACCATATTCCAATGCACAGTCACTTTGCGTTTTTATATTATGTATAACACAGACGTATAATATGTAGACAGGTGTAAAAAAGTTGACCTTATTTTTCTATATGCTACGTTGCTTTGGCAGGGATCGATCAACTTTTTTTTTTCTTTTATTAACTGATGACTCGTGAAGGAAAACATTGATAGACCATACATTTCATTGGCTTGACAACCATTGAGTAATAATTCTCGAAATTTGACGCGCATGCTCCCAAAAAAATGTGGCCTGCAACGAGCTCGAAAAATAAAAATTAACTCCAATATTTCAATTAAAAAAAAAAAAAAACCATTAAAAATCGTTTTCGAAAACAATTCAATCGCAACTGAGAATTCGGACATAAAACATTTTTTTAAACCCTCGAGTCGAAAAAGCGTGGATCAAGAAACGAAACGAAATTTAACTGTCATATGTGTCAACTGAACCGCTTTAGTCGGATGAACACGTGCATAAACGCTCACATTGACGAGTCTCGTTTGTAAAATCGTTGAAATCATAAAATACAAGTTCAAGTAAAACGTATCGTTTGTTTAAAGTGCGTTCCTTGTACTAGAGCGGCGCGTTTAGAACGATTTAGTTATGTTTTTCATTCGCCCTGTACCCAGCATGTCATTATTTTAACCTTTTTACAGCCAAACTTCTCTCCATCGGGAGATGCATTCTCTATTTACGTAATCTTATTCAAAGTAAGTTGACATCTTCTATACCTTGGAAAATTACACATATATATATGTATCGTTATAAGAATAACGAATAATATAATAATATACAATATATTTTGGATTCAAAACAGACAGCACAGACACTATTTTCACAAGCCAAGCGCAATTAAGACCTCTTTTTTTAAGTCGAGGATTAATAAATAAAAAAATATTTTCATTCCCGTTATATTCGTGATAATAGTTATACATTTTTCTTAATCCTTTTTAAAAAAAAAATCACGACCTTCGTTCAGTTGTTCATTTAGTTTATAAATTTATTAGAATGTTCGTGAAATAATTAATGAATAATTTTTAATGATTTTTAATTGGAATTTGGGTATATTGAAACCAACTGTTTTCCAAGCACATGTGCATAAGACACAGATGTAACGTATGTGCTTGGTGTCAGGATTATTGGTGATAGATCGGAGAGTGAATGACGCATCATCGGATTACCAGCGAGTGATTAAGCTCGCGTGTCGAATGAGAAACGGCATTATACCCTGATATACGTATACTACATATATATCCATATTCACATATATATGTACAATCAAGTGTACATACATACGGACTCATATAGCACAGTGGAAAAGCCAGGATATGCGACAATTAGCCGTATCAAGGATAAACGTGAAGTCGCATACGAAGTTAATGCGAATCGATATTTTAAAAAAGGAGATAAAATTTATGCGCTTATACGCCGCGTCCGTTGTGGCTTTCACGAGATACCATTATCCATGCTCTTCACTCTCAGTATACGTAGTAGTACGTGTAGCCCGATAGACGTTCAGGCTTATATTTCGCAAAGAATAATAAAAATTTGCGTTTTTCAGTAGCTCCTTTACGCGCGTATATGGATAAACCGACTACTCTGCAGTTTTATCCATTTTACGAGAATATAGATCGTACGCTTTTTCAACATGATTATCATAATGATGAATAATAACGATTATGTAATTTTTTTTTAGAAATTTCCAGACTATATAAGCGTTCAAAGCGAATATCCCCCCCGAGGTATATTTTCTAATTTTACGAACCGTCTACGAAAAAATCGAGTCTTTCATATTCGTGGCAAGACTCGTAGCAAGTCTGCGTACCTGTGTTATATGCTCCATGCGTCTTCTGTTACATGTGAACGCGTGTTCGTGACGTTTCGATAAACTAGCATGATATAAGGGAGTGTTGCCTTACGGTTTTATATGCGACGAGCCATCCACGAGAGAGGATGAAACGAGAAGAGATTTTCATCTCATGGAAGAAGCCTGAAATTTTTGTGTTGTGCTACGAGATTGACGCTCGAATCAATGGAGTTCAAAACGTGCCTCTGTTAACCAAGATTTCTTGGTTTTATATTTTTTTTCCCACAGGGTTATCACGCGACGGCACATTAAAAGTCCGAAATGGGAACATACCGAAGCGGAAAATGTGCTGACGCAAGAGAAAACGACAGGTAAATTTTTTGTTGTTGCGACATTCGCTTTGATAAAAAAGACAAAGCTTCGGAAAACTCATCGCGGTTCATGCGTAAATAGCGTAGAATTGAGACTTCTTGATCATGTGAGTGGATGATCAATCGACAAAAATTGGGGATTGTGTACTGTGCGAGACAACTTTTGATACGAAAGAGAATTACGCGATAATATGTATGAGCGTTCAGGTATATGAGTCAGAGTGTGGTTCGATAATAGCGCTTTACTTTTTTTTATTTTTTTATTGCATTACACATCTTTCGATGCGTGACTTGTTACTTTTCTGTTTTACTATTGCCACCTCAATGTTGAAATTTGCAAAAAAAAAAAAAGATCGTGAGATATTTTTTAGTGCAAAGATACGAAATCTTCAAAATAATTTTTCAAACGCTCTAAATATAGCATGTGTATATAGTAGCCAATGAATGAGTGACTTACCGTGATTTTGAGATCGCGGGGATCACAGGTGTCATATTGTCGGCTAAAACGAAGAACCGTGTGAGTCTTGTTCTCGTAGCCAAGGAGCAGATGATAGTCCTGACTCGAATCCATCTGGGGATCTCTGCTCATGCCTTTTACATGACGATCCTGAAACATCAATGAATATTTCGTCATTAGCAAGATTGGCAAAAAAAAATCATCGAGTAATGAGAGGATAAAAATTGAAGAAAAAAACAAACATTCATATTTACACATTCGAGGATAGCAGTATTTAATAACGTTGCTATTTTATTACCAATGTTCAATTTTTTTTTGTCATCAATTTCCGGATTTTCGATCATCGCTTTTTATTCAGCGACCTAAGTTAAAGCTTGCATTTTGAAGAAATCTCATCAATTCCTCAACAAGTCACCGCTATGAAAAAAAGTATTAACTCCAAAAAATGTTTGGTAAATTTCATTATCGCAATGACGCATCCACGAACAGTGCTTATTTGGAGTAATTTTTGCAAAACTTGCAGTAATATTTACTCCGAAAAAGCTCTATCCATACTTTTCACCATTAGGATAATGGAACTAACCAAAGAGGGGGATTTTTTTGTTAATTTCGTTTACGTTGAGAATGTATTTCCGAAATTTTTAATTTTTCGAGAAATATATTTTTCTGATGTATGTAACATTCCCACCTCATAGACGCTTACATTTCATGGAAATACTGTACTGCAAAGCGCTGAAAGTAACTTATAACAACATGTGTTGTGTCATCATCAGTACACGAACGTGTACAAGCGGATTGAATTTCTGAGAGGTCGATGAACTTGATCCCCTTGTAAAACAATGATCTGGTAAAAGTCGAGAACCCATCGGAATCTATTCGCTCGTACTTGGCCGGCTTCAGGGCACAATAGTGTGCATACAAGGGTCACTGCCAACGTCATTCTGTCTCCCTTTGCTTAGTATATGGTCGGGGAAAAAGCATCGGTTTCACCGCATGTTCATGTATATTGGTTCCTACAGTCTCTCTCTCTCTCTCTCTCTCTCTCTCTCTCTCTCTCTCTCTCTCTCTCTCTCTCTCTCTCTCTCTCTATCTCTTTCCTCTCTCTCTCTCTCTCTCTCTCTCTCTCTCTCTCTCTCTCTCTCTCTCTCTCTCTCTCTCTCTCTCTCTCTCTCTCTCTCTCTCTCTCTCTCTCTCTCTCTCTCTCTCTCTCTCTCTCTCTCTCTCTCTCTCTCTCTCTCTCTCTCTCTCTCTCTCTCTATCTCTTTCCCTCGTACTCCATTTCACTGTATCCTTGGTGCACACGAATATCGTAATCCAGCTAACCGCAAAATCTTGAAACTACATTAATAGCCTGCACGTTGAGGAGAAATAGAGTGACACAAAATGGCAATAAAAGCCGTAAAGATACAACCGTGAGAAAGAAAAAAAATCTCGATGCAATAAGTCGAAATTGAACGCATATGGAAATAATAATGAAATAGATGTTATTAATTAGGCACACATACATCGTTCGGAAATTTAAAAAAAAAAAAAGAAATACCGAGAAAAAAACAATGAACTATACACGGTAATAAGTCAAGAAAGAAGCTGCCAGTTAAATATAGAAAATAGCGTATCCTTATAATTGAATGCAATTCTCGAAGCAGCCTTTGTGACAAAGCCAAAATTGAGAATAATGGTTCCTCACAGAGAACTTCCGAATATTGTGTAAAATATTGAGGAAGCAATTTGCAAGTTTAAAATTGCAGTTTCTTGTTTTTGAAGAGTTTTTTTGTTGTTGTTGTTGTTTTTTTTTTAATGGATTTGATTAGTGCCAACCGGTCTATGCGCGCGGGCTCCTTTGGGAGCACTCTGCCATTTTCTGTATTCGCGATAGATTTTCCACCGGCGATCGTGCCTTGAACACGAGCAGCGTCAGTGAGTGAAAGAGCAAGAAAGAAGAGACGGGAAAGAAGAAAGAGAAAATCAAACGAGAACTGAGAGAATGAGAAGCGACGGAACGAACGGATAAGGAGCTCTCCCGCGGCAAAGCCACCCCGGGAGAACGGCTCAATCAGGATCTCGAATCGTGCGCCGCTTCGGCTTCTGCTGCCTTGTAGGTCTTCCGCTGCAACTTCTCTCTCTCTCTCTCTCTCTCTCTCTCTCTCTCTCTCTCTCTCTCTCTCTCTCTCTCTCTCTCTCTCTCTCTCTCTCTCTCTCTCACTCGTCGCGCTGCATGTACGAATGCAACTCGCCGCTGGATAGCGAGATGTTTTCTCTCCCTCTCTTTATATCTCTTTTCTTCCCTACTCGTGCTTTGCCGGCGATCTCGTTTCCTATAGCCTTCTTCTCACTTTCTGGATATTTTGCGTCCAGGCTGCGGTGTGTCTGACACGAGAGAGTGATTGGCAAGTAAAGCGAGGCGAGAGAAGGGAGAAGAAGGAGCGAGATCGACTATTGCGAATGCCGCAAGCGCGGGACTCCTTTGTCGCTCGCGGACAGCTTTTCAACGTGTGTAAACCAGTAGTTCAGCCTTGTACCGGTGCATACTATATCTCGCTTCTGTTGTTGTGAATGTGTCGTATATAATAATCTCAAAAGATAGGCCAGATATATAAGAACGATCGATTAGGAATAGGAATAACAAGCGAATGCAAAGGGGATCCCCGTTATTGATGTGATCATTGTACAAGATTTTCCCTCAAAGCATATTCAATGCAATCGTAAGAATAGTGATTCAATTGATAAGACAAATAATCCTCATGAATTATTGATTCAGCTCGGCAGCGCGAAAAATTCATCGCAGTTATAAATAGTGAAAGACGCAACCGCAGTTTTACGAAAATTTTATATCAGTAAAATTTGATTTTGTTCGTCTTCAGCCAACGTCACTCTGCACGGATCACGTGTGCCGTTCAAACTTTTTCGAATATCTCGATTTGCGAGAGTCTCCACTGCGTGAATAAACTTTTTATCTCGTGCGCACCGTGACGAGAGGGAGCTGCAAAAACTCATGAATGCGGAATAAATTGTAGAATGATTAAAAATAACACAAATCATCACGTAATACGATGATGGGAAAGATGAAGAAGAAGAAGAAGAAGAAGAATAAGAAGAGGAGGAGGAGGATGATGGGACGATAAGCACAAGCATTTTGATAGCAAATAAATCGGTTCTCGATGCCTCTCCTTCACATAATGAGATCACATTGGCACAGGCGTCACGAATCACCAACATTTGGTGTCTTTCTTCGATACGTTACGCTCAAGGAAACTCGCGATACATTGCAATTCTGCATTTCGCTGTGTGTGCATCAGACTGGAGAACGATAGGCGATGAATAAAGAATTAGAGTTATTGGATGTATGCAAAAAAAAAGAGAGACAGGATGAAAGATTCAAGGACAGAAGAAACGAAGGTCTGTATATCGAAGAGGACGAAGCGAGTTGCGTCAACCGAAGAACTTTTCAGCGTCATCGAGAACTCTCGCAAAGACAAGTTTTTATTGGAAAGATTCCAGTTCGCCGCCTCCATATAATTATCCAGGCGAAAAGGGCATCTTGCACGGATACGTTTGAGTATATAAACTACACACATTATGTATGTACATGTGTGTGCATGTATAGTGCATGAATATATATATATATATATATATATATATATATATATATATATATATATATATGTCGAATGAGTAGCGAGAGAAAGAGATGAAAAAGTTTGGTCCGCTTCGCTCTATCTCTTCTCTTTCTCACTTATTCACGCATCCATATAAGCATTGATGATCGTAAAGAATCTCTTTGATTTTTTTTTTCTTTCATCTCTTCGTCCTATCTACGCTTGGGTCCGGTCCAGTGTGGCGTCGGAGAACGAAAGTGTTGGAGAGTTGTGTGAATGCGGCGGGCGCGAGCGCGTCTCTCGAGCTTTATTAAAATTTAATTTGAGCCGCGGCAGCGTCAGGGGACCCCGCAACGTTTCGACGCGTTAGTTGCTTTTGCGTGAGTCCCCGCGAGTCACGCGCATTATAACCAACATATATATATATATATATATGTATACACAAATGTGTGTTCCATTCGGGGTCGATGGTTTTATTCTTCTGAACTCGGTGGAGGCGAGCAGCAACTCCGTGTCGTTCTTGACCGAGAAATTTTTCTTTTCGATATATATTATTGCTCCTTCTCTCACTCTCTTCCTTCGTGTTCTCGCACGATCCTTTTGTTTCTTTCTCATTCGTTATAAAACTTTTTTCCCCCCCACTCATGTTTCCTTTGACTCTTCATTATATTACCGTGTTCCTTTCTTCGTGCCTAGTCCTTTGTAACCTTTTCTTTGAAACCGTGAAATCGGAAGAAAAAATATGTGTAGAGAGCCTTTTTTTTTTCACGCTCATGACGTTTCACGCACAGCCAAGAGTCAAAGCTTTGCGATTTCTTGTGTGTCAGGATTTTGAACTATATACATTTTCATTGAACTCTCATGTTACAACTTACATGTAACGATTGGTTACTTACATGTTACGATTGGTTACCGGTTCCGATGTATGAATATTCTAGTCGATTGGGTATGTTTCTCGTTTTCCCGAATCAAAAAATGCACTCGTATTAAATAATAATCCGATGGAATTTACAGCGAACGAATCGATCGAATAGACCTCGAATGTCTACGCGTTTTTTAAGATTCGTGCCGCCTCGATCCGACGCTTCGTTACTGTGTGTAGTTTGGCAATTCATTTCAAGGGTCAGAATGAGGTATTTTCGCCTGTAACATACATGATGCTTTTGTCTATACATCAACTGCAATAACTCATGAATTAAAATGTACTTCCTCGCATTCTCCATGAGGGCATTTACACATGTGTAAATGAATTTGTGGTTTCCGATGACTGCGAATTTCCGATTCACACTGGCAGATGTACTGTATTCTGCACAAATATAAATACCCTCCCGTGAATTTGTTAATAAATTGTTATCGATGAGCATCGACTGCTTACATTTTGAATCTCGAAACGCGTCAACTGATCGACATTCAAGCGATATATCTTTCGCTCCATATATATACCCATTCCCACGTCCCACCCTTTTTCGTCCACTCAATAACCGCAACGACGACTCTCGAATCGGGACATGGCTGATATCGGCGCGCTCATCGGGCCAATCATAGAACAAAGCTTCTACACCGGATAATCGATTTAGTTGCGTGCCTTTCATGCACATATATATATATACGTCTGAGAGTGGCAATCCGTGCCAATTCGATATGCCGCAGCGATTATAACACAAAACGTATATCAGAGTAATGCATCTTCTGTGCACTCACAGACGCGCGCATTCGTATGTCATAAGTGCGTGTATCGTATATAGGAGTGAAAGAAAAAAAAAATCGCGAAAGGATTGCCTCAACGTCCGCGAGCTGCATCTTAGCGTGACATTGCCGCACTCCTGTGCCCCTTCGTATACACTTGGCGGCGCGTGTTATATACATCGTCGCGTCGAGTCGTAAATATCACGGAGCATAATTGTTTTGCATTATGTCTGCCAGCGCGCTTTCACCCCTCGAGAAAGAGGTGCGAGTATGCACCATACCGCGAGTAAGCACCTCCGCGTATGTGTTTCACCCTCGCAGAACCGCGTATGCAAGCAATCTCGGAAAGTTATATACTTAAGTTACAGTATCAAACCGCTGAGGATCACAGACCAAAAATTTTCAAGTTCCTGGCTGTACGCAACGAGGAATCTTTTCACTTTGTACGCATCCCGCCGTTTTAGTTATCTCGAAACCGCTTGATTACAAAATTATATTAAAAAATTGCATGAACTTCAAATGAATAATCGTAATTTGTCACGAAGGTAAAAATTTTTTCGGCGACCTTTTGAGAGCTCGAAATGATTCATGTAGAAATACATCGGAATGTTTCAACGCTACGGAAATTAAAGACAATTTTTCAGGGTATTCTCACATCGCTAAACGTCAAGTTTATCCAGTTTGAAGCGCGCTCGGAGATGGGGCGATTCTCACCATTACTATCCGTCATATCCTACAATCTGGATGTAGCCTGATGTAGTACGCCAATAACCTCACGCGAGAATATACGATTCGATATTAGATTCAATGAACAGAGACGATGGAAAGTGAACGTTCCAAGAGTGCACTTCTATAATCTATCTATCTATATGTATACATGCGTTGTTCTCTTATTCCTGTTATATATTATAACTATACGGTCGTATGCACGTGAGTTCTGAGGGTCTTGCGCTTGAGATAGCCCGCAAGCGTTCACGTGCTCTAGCGCGCAGGAATTGTACCACCGGATTCACGGCTCTGACTCGAGTAATAACGCGATTGCGGTATTACGCGCGTCGAAAAGGAAAGCGCATTTTATCGTAAACTATGACTCGTATCTCATCGTATTATGAGTAAGGGCATTTCCTCATTGTAGGATACGTATATATTTATTGCGCACAATGTAATTTTTCGTAAACATTAAGGTAGTTCTATCGCTGCAGACTAGTCAATTAGCTATAAATGTCTAAATGATGATTCCTAAAAATATTGGATATATGGGTTAAAATTAATAAATATTAAATAAGCTTACCCAGGTGAATACAATTAATCAACGGTTTATTATAAATAATTATGTAACTAGTAAAATAGTAATTGCAACGACTCAAGTATTACTAGATCTCGTATGATATTTACGTGTGGCAACGTTGCGTTTTCTTTCTCTTTTCATTCTCGTGCCCTCTCACTCTCTCGCCCGCTCTATTGACGTTGACGTGAAGAGGTTATGTTGTTCGACTTGTCAAATACCGCTTTCATTTCGATATCGCGTTGCCACATTTTTTCACCGTCACGACATTATGCCATAAGTTGTGTATCACTACCCGGATGCTCGTATTAAAATCAGTATAGCTTAAAAAATTGGTCGACAATCATATTTTTTTTTAGGCCCGTTAGATTTTTACATGTTTAATGAATCTAAGTCTCGTTTTTTGTAAGAATCTTTTGGATTTTCGATAAGATATATCGTTTTAAAGTGACCGGAAATCGGTTCTTCTATATACCGAAGCAAATTTGCCTTGAGGAACTGGCATTTTCAAGTATTAATTTCTCCGTAATTAGGTCGATAAGGGGCATTGACGTTTCGCGAAATGAATAAATATATTAAAATTGAAGATATTAAAAAAAAAATTTTAATCTTATGGATTAGTTACCACGATAGAACTACCTTAATAGCTATTCTTTACATATATCAATGTATATTCCACCATACATTTGTATATTTTTTTTTTAAAGCACATTATAAGTCCGGGTCGCAAATTTCGAGCGCTGCATCCGCTAAATATTTGCTTTTGTTTATAATGCTTAAAATGATATGCGATCAGTTTCAATACGTTGACCCGCGGAAAATTTGATATGGCTGATAACACGCGCTGCGCATTGTCGAGAGTCGGTATTGAGGTTATTAGACAAACTTGCATGATAAAGCAGAGGACAATAGAGCAGAAAATATAATGAGACTCTTTTCAATAGTCACGCGATATGAGATAAACCATACTCGATATCCAGCGAGTTTTTTTTTTCTACACGCATATATATACGTTTACGGTCTGTAAAATCATTGACACAGATAAACTGAGAGCAACGCGAGACACGAGAGGGTATGAAACTTGTTATTTTTCATCTAGATTCCGTAAATTTGATATCGTGAGCTTTCGCGAAGTTTACATAAGTATAGATCCGATGCTCAAACGCTGACATGTATGTGACGTTCGTGTATTCCGTGTATTTGAAAAAAAAAAAATGACATAAAACTTCGTGCTACTCGTTGTAAAAGGGGAACGAGTCGACCCCACAGAATGAGGCTCTTCGTCAAGCGTTTTCTCTATATTATCATATACGTAAACAATATATTTACCATAACCGCATAGACGTGTGTCAATTACATGCGCGGTATACATAGTCCCCGATATGGTATATCCTTCGCGTGGCATATATACGAGCAAAGTGCCGGGATATGCATCGTCAATAATTTATTTTATTTTCCACGAAGACCGCGTGTGAATGCGAAATTCGTTCGAGTCCCGCGACGAGCTGTCTCTTCACCATCTCCCCTTTTTTTTTTTTTTGCTACCCTATATACTATCACACACTGTCCGTTTCACCGATTATTCGACTCGGGAAACTTCACGCAACGAGAGATAAAACACGGATCTGCATGTATACGAGATGAACCACGCGATTCCCCGATACCCTTTTACACTCGAACAAGAGTGGCGATTGACACGAATTTTTTTTTCAGCTTTCCTCTCGCACTTCAACGAAAGAGAGAAATACAAAAATAAGTAAATAAAAGAAATAGGGCCGCGGGCCGTTTGAAAGATCGTTGTCCCCGCAATTGAATCAAATCAAATTCGTTTTTCTACATGCAATTTTTTTGTCCTTTTTTTTTTCTTTATTTTTATCGATCTTCAGAGCTTCTGATCTTTTTCCCCATTTCTTTCGTTCACTTCATCGTCCCTATTTTTTTTATGGAGTTCCAAAGACTCTTTAGATTGAGCCAAGAGATTTGCTATGCTGGACAAGTAGTATACATGTACCCTTTTTTTCCTGGGCTCAGGCTCTGCGCTTTTCCGATCGACTGAGCTCTCGGGGATCCGGCCTTTTTACGACCAGAGCAAAGTACCAATTAATGGGATCCATTGTTACGTTACTATATACAGTTACATCTCGGACACGTAACTCTCTCAAAGTCTCGGAGAGCAGTGTATGGGTGTGTGTGTGTGTGTGTGTGTGTGTGTGCGTATGTGTGTGTGTGTGTCATGGAGCTATGCTATATAATGCGGTAGTACGATTGCGGTGATGGAGAAGCCGTCCAGGGGAATTCCCGAACGTAACAGGTGATGCGTCGTCGTTGATGTTGCTCGCAGCTCTTGTTCTCTCTCTCTCTCTCTTCTCTCTTCTCTCTCACACACACACACACACGCACGCACACGCACACACACATACACACACACACATACATACACACATGCATATGCACTCGAAAATCAGTTTTGAACCCGCTTGTGTCCCGGCATCACGAATCAAGAAACTCCATTTCTCCCGGCTTCACGCGTTTGCGAGCCATTGCCACAGGAGTTCTATCTGGCTTCTGGCTCGATACGAATTTTATACCATATAGTACAGGAACTTTTCCCTCTGCGATCTATCTGTCTCATTGGTTTATCCTTTTCTACTAGAAGGGAAAGAACGAGGAAGAGGAGCAAGAGAGGGAAAGCGTTTCCGGCCAACATTTTTTTCTATAATAATTTAATAATTCTATAATAATAATAATTTAAAAATCCTGATAATCCAGTTCTCTTCTCCACTAATATCGTAATAATATCAGTAGAGACGTGATTATTACAAAGAAATTTTTCAAAATCTTCGATTATATGTACACAAAATCCAACTGATTGCACGGTAATTCGTATACGTCACGAATAGTTGTGCCGAATGATTTTTATAGTTGACCTTTGCATACTCTCTCGCTCTTTGAGACCAATATTTCACACACGCGCTGCACGTGTTTTACTGGAAATACATTAGTTTGTCATATATCGGCATGCGAATGTGTCTCTCGAGATGTCCAAGCATGGAATGATCCAAGAAAATACATCTGTAAGGGATGGAAACAAAGAATATCCGATCTTATCGTTTAGTCTAATTAATTTTTTGGCTTTCGAGCGAGCGAACAAGGAAATTGAAGCAAAAGAAAGGGCGAGTAGGGGACGAGAGACAGAAATAAAATGCACGTGTAATTCGTGTGACACGTATATGTAGCAAGGAGTCAACGTCTGTGCCAAACCGGTAAGGCGATGTCCTCTGGCATATACGAATTATCGTCGTTCCCGAATTTTCAACGTAGGAAACTTTGCGTACATTCTTGGCTCGCCTTTCGGGCTTGAATTCTCTTACGAAAAGGGAGATACACGAAATACAGGCAATATCCTCCGCACGCTGGATCATCGCCAGTTCCATCTCACGGAATCCGTGAGATGGAGAATTATCTCTCAATTTTTCTTTCTCGTCGCTGTCGATTGAAATCTTTTTCTGAACGAGCAAAGATACAGACACAACGAGTATAATGAAACTGAGTTCTCGAAATTTGAAGTTTGCATCGGGATTAGAGATTCCGTGGACGCTGCAGAAAATGGATTCCGCGCTCCCACTCGTGGTGTATATATGCCTGGCTATAAATACATAAAGAGGCTAGTGCAAATTTTGACCAACATTTATCGTCTGGTCCGAGTCTACACCAAGTCTATGTTATACTTATATATATATATATATACATGTATGGGCAACAGAGAGCACGAAGGAGAAACGGAACCACAAAGATCCAGAAGTAGAAGCAAGGAATTCCTTCACGTTCTCTCTTTACGTACTATATACTTGGCGTTCCTTATCATTCTCACATGCCGGCAACGATCTTTTTCTCAGTGTGTCGCTCCCCATAGGGAGTCTCGACTCTATTCGTTGCGGGATCTAACGCGACTCCTGGAAAAGCACTTGAGTTTCTCTCTCGC
Source organism: Rhorus exstirpatorius (assembly GCA_963564615.1). Classification (NCBI taxonomy): domain Eukaryota; kingdom Metazoa; phylum Arthropoda; class Insecta; order Hymenoptera; family Ichneumonidae; genus Rhorus; species Rhorus exstirpatorius. The sequence continues at coordinate 31,443,428 of OY751317.1, forward strand.
GACTCCTTTATATTGCCTACGACCGGATTCTCGATCTACACACATGAACATGAGTCAAATCCATGTGAAATCAACCATCCACAAGGTGAAAATAATTTCGAGAATTTATAAACAAATAAAACGAAATCATTAACTGGGAAATTGATCGAGGCTTGTGATGATTTTTTTTAAATTTAATTTTTTTGAATAGATAATCGTACACCGCTACGTCGTTGATCTTGCGTTTTTAACGAATTATAAAGTTGGGTTTTCAAATAGCTTGAGTTGATAGAATTTGAAATTTTTTTTTTTAAACACACCGCGCGGGCTGGCGGCGAATAAGTTCCTCTTCGAAAAGACACAACTTTATTCAATTTATTTCTATATAAAAACGCCGAATTACTTAATAATGGCGAGCGAATGATTTAAGATAGACATTTACCATATACAGAAAATGTAGTGTGTACGTGGTGATATAAAATGGACGCTACATACACACACACTAGCGACTGTATCTAACACGTCCCGACAGTTATCCTTCCGTCTCCATACTATTCTCTGGCAACGTAATAGTAGCCGATATAGTCGAGGAAGACACTTTTTTTTTTCACGTGCTCACATCTATCCTACATTCCTACGAAGCCCCATAACCGTAACGGGAACGTCCACCTTATTTGGATCGCACAAGGGTCGAGTACAGAAACGTGAAGGAAGCCATGGTAGGCTTTCTTCCCTCTCTCTTTGCTGTCCAAAGGATATCCGCTAGGACAAGTTAACAATATTTTGACGGCTGGGAGATAAGAGTCAATAAGTTTGGTTCGAATAAATGTAAATGCGAGCAAAATAAATTCACAATAATTCAACGGAATTTTCACAAATTCAACAATATTTATTATTATGATGAGTATATTTCAACAACGTGGCCTGTAAATGTGCTGTACTGATAATTTGGCTGAATAAATTTCATGGTTAATGATTTTCACGTAATATATAATTGATTTATTGAATGAAGATTTAAAAAAATTAAATTTTTTAGCAAAAGCCCGACTGAAAAGTTTATTATTTTAAGAAGTAAATAAGATGTGAAGGTAATAGTTGTAATATATGGTTGTAAATAAGGTACGTGTATCGGGAACACTTTACTTAAAATACAGCATTTGCTTCTGGAAGGATGCGCTCCCCCGACTGCTGCAAATACTTTCACCACAGTATTGTTAACTTCTTAAAATACAAAACTTCATGATCTTTCATTCTTGATAAAAAATAATTGTTTGTTCATTGTATCATATCTCAAGTAGTTTTTCCCCACGAACAAACGACTCCGTACAGAACAACGTTAGCGATCTTAAAGAGTCGTAATGTCCACTGGGTAATCATTTCACGATGTAAGGGACGCACAAGGTGAATGTTAGGCTTGACTTTACAAAAGCGATCGCACTTTCTGTGTACGAATGTGTGTAAATGTAAACTTCTGCCTATTCCTGACTTTTCTAGCTACGAGAATACAAATGGCACACCGCAGTACTGTAAATCCGAGTTAGCGGGGAACGTATACAGTAAACTACGGTATTGTGTGTTCACTGGGATATTGGGAGAATAGAAAAGCAGCTGTGGAATAATGGTGATAGAATAAGAACGAAGAGTTATTGGTATCGATTTTCCATGGTCGAGAATTATTTATATTTCTCGATCGAAGCGAGAGCGCGGCAATTATCGTTAATTTTTTAGCGGTTTCAAGGGGGAAAAGGGAAAAAGAGGAAACCGAAATGGGAATGCGTAGAAGTTGCGGGCTTTTCCGACGGAAACACGACACAAGAGTTCGATTAGTCCGGACGGGAAGTACTACTTTTGTAATTACGAAGATCGAAGTCCTGGATATATTGCTATTGGCCTCTGTCTCTGACGGTATGTCTCTCACTCTCTTGCTTTCTCTCTCACTCTCTTGTATGCTCTAGCTCTCTCGTTATTCTCGATTCAATCGGACGGCAGCTCTACAGATTAAAGTCAAAGTGAAACTCCCCTCGCGATCTAAGACAACGCTCTTTCAACTACAACTGTACGTACATCGAGCTTTAGATATATAGACACATTTACAGTGGTATCGCTAACTCCGAGATACTTGCCACGAATCGTTGATACCGACCAAACGTCGGAAGGGAGACCCGAGGGAAGCTCACTTGGATCGACTTACTACCTTCTCCTCCTTCCTATCTTCCTCTCTCTCTCTCTCTCTCTCTCTCTCTCTCTCTCTCTCTCTCTCTCTCTCTCTCTCTCTTTCTCTCTCCTCTCGCGATAGCAATTACTTAAGTTCAAAGTTTGTGTAAGGTTACCATGTTGTATCCCGGGGGTTTATACCACTCCAAGAGAGAATGGGCGAGAGTAAGACAGCGGTAAGCCGTCAGTACTAACTAAAATTGTTCTATACCCGTACTAGTTTCGACATTGGGGGAGAACATTGTACATTTCGGCGTTGAGGGTAGATAGTAAACCAAATTCTCTCTGCCTCTCACTGTGTAATAAACGATCCGAGATTAGAAGATTAATCGTACACATAATTTACTTCCGTTCCTTCCACTGTTTCCAACCGTGTTATCGATGCACAAAGACCTTTGAGTATTATAGATAGACCATACGAATGATACAGCATGTGGCAAGTTTCAATTTTGGAAATTGATAAAGTACATAACATTTTTCGATCAGACGAGCTGTATTTTTCCTTTTTTGGAGTTGTTCCAATCGAATTTGATTGAAAACTGTACACTATGTCACAAAAGTTGATATAATTATTACATAAATCTATTTGGAAGATAAGCAAAGACTTTTATGAGAAGTAAAATTCATAATATTTCTCTGCTCGTACGATGTTACGTTGTATTATATAATTTAATTCTTGCAGTTCATAAACAATTCGATCAAGCCATATTCGATAAAGTAAATATGGCTTTGTCGTAGGGTATCAGGTACACATGTGTGTACAGCGCATTCGTCGACTTCTCGATGGGCCCTTTGACTTAAGCAACAGGAAAAGCTATGTGCCACCGGTATGACAATGCTGCAATCTATATCTAGAAATTTCTGCAAGTTAAAAAGGCATTACCGAGCACACATAAGCTTTGACAGGACGCCCTTCTGATGTTGAATGATGTAGAAGTCGAGACTGCTATGCGATATTGGTCGTGGCTTTGACATGAAATATTTATATGGAGCATCCGTTAGCGAATGTAACGAGCGATAGCCGAGTGAGCGTACGGCGCCCGTCTCTTCGGGCAGAGTCAGGCACAGAGACCATGCAGTCAGGCAGGCTGCAACGACGTTGGTGCCGACACGTATATATGCCATACTTATATGGCCTATGCACGTAGATAATGGTCGTTAACATATATGGGTTATATGCAGGAGGTATGACGCGATAACCTAAGGTAACACCGTATTACGAGTAGACGAGAGTACTCTATGAATATATACATTCATTTATGTCACATATACATGAGCTTGGGTGAGCTGCAGCCCTGGAATCGTCCACGCGAATTTTGCAGACGGGTAAAAGAAAATGAGGGAGGTAGATGAAACGAATGGTCCGAGGGTGAGAGAAGGAGAGAGAGCGAGGCAGGTTTGAGTAAAGTTGTTTGAAAGGTCACGAAGGCTTTTTATAGGTTTTTGATACTTGCTGGCGAAACAGAGTCAAAGTTTGCGGCCTTCTGTGGCAAAATTTCGATAAACTTTCTACTTCGTTCTTTTCTGTATTTTACGAATTCATCCGAAACTCCCGAACGAAACGAAAAGCGTCGGGGATTTAGAGATTATTACGCAACTTTCGTGCTGGACTAGTAGTATCTATAAGTATCTCTGTAGGGATATGAGAAATTGTGAAGGGTAGAAAAAAGGAAGGGTTGAAAGACGTAAAAAAAGAAACTGATGTACACTTTTTCTTTCCCTTTATCGTTGTATATATATACATATGGATGATGGTTGTATATGTATATGAGTAGCGCTCTGCGGTAGGCAGTGAAAAATCACAGACCCATTTCTCATCGTTCTCGGTGATGAGGAACGACGAGACGACCGCGCGAGATGCTGTAAGTCAAGAGGAAGAGAAGAGGTTCACTGGAGTAGAATGATACTGTGGGGTAGATATTGTCATATAGATATACCGCGTATTATAGCATACAAAAGTGGAGAGGAGAAAGCATCGAATGCCACCCGCCATCAGATAATATTTAAATTAATGATAAGCATTTATAAAAGCGTTTTGTTATACGGAAAACATATTTGGATCATTGTGAGAGGAGCTCGTACATATATGTTCGAGTGAGCTGCTGCGGCACGTCGGATGCCGCCCAACGCACACCATATAAACAGATAATATAGTATTATAGATATATGAATGCATGGAGTTTTGTGTATATACGAATGGAATATATATGAATTCAGGGCCCGAGCCGAAAGGCATTGTACGCGGTGGCCCTCTCATCTCCATAACGGGTCCTATCTCCAGCTTCATTTTTCTCGCTTCATCTCATCCCACTTTTCTTCGATCCCTCTTTTTCTCTCTCTTTCTCTCTCTCTTTCTCTCTCTCTCGCTCTCTCTCTCTCTCTCTCTCTCTCTCTCTCTCTCTCTCTCTCTCTCTCTCTCTCTCTCTCTCTCTCTCTCTCTCTCTCTCTCTCTCTCTCTCTCTCTCTTTCCTTCAAGAATCCGCGGCTCCCGCGCGTAACTCTCGTATCTTTTCTCCGGGGTATGGGCTCACATACGCGAGACCTAATACAGCAGCAGCCAACACACGGGTCCCGCAACCGAGATTCTTCCTTTCCGCTCCGGGTTTTTTTTCTCCTCTCTCATTCTTCAGATATTTTTTTTACTCTAATTTTTCTTGAATTTTTTTTCCTTTTTTTTCCTGGCAACCGCCCTCACTGACTTTACCGGCCGTCGCACACGCTTTTGTGGCTCCCTTGTAACTCTGTCTTTTGCTGCAATATCGTTCTCTCTCTCTCTCTCTCTCTCTCTCTCTCTCTCTCTCTCTCATTGCCTTTGTATTGCTACTGCTCGGAAGACTCTTGACTCTCGATTCTCGATTGTTTTCATTCCCTCGCCTTAAATTGTTCAAATAAAACGAGTGCATCAAAGGAGGCTGCAGAAGCGAAATCGAACGATATACCGTTCGACGCAACGACGACGACATTAATCGTATTCTGCCGAAATCGAGAGATATTTATCTGTAGAAGTGAGAGAGCGATATATGGTAGAGGAGTTGGTGTAAATTTGAACCACCGTTTCAGTTTCGGTATACTTTCGCTCAATGAAATTGACCAATCTAGTTAAATTAATACGTCATTCAATCGAGAGTGATGCTATCGAAATACAAACTTTTTTAAACGTGTTACATCTCACGCGTATGTCTCAATTTCAATTTTATGATATTTCAAACGATTTACGATGTGTATGTATGTGTATATAAACGGTTGGTAGTTGGGTGCCAGGACAGTCATGGTATCAATTTCTCTACATAAAGTACGGTTTATGGACATACACATGCAGGTGAACAGATCTCAGATCCTCGTAAACGCAACTTGTCAAGATTTCCCGGATGGTCAAAATTTTTATCGACTTCTTTGTGTCTGCGTGTGCATGTTATGCATTGCAGCGACCGCATGAACAAACCCACTTTCAGGGGCATCCCACGGATCATCATTGTGGGCCTCTTTCGTGTTCACTCTCAACGTGAAATTCGATCTCGCGTATGTATACGACCATGACGATCACGAGATAGACCGCTCGCCACAAATTGGAATGTACAATTAGAAGATCGTAGCGGATTCCTCGAGCTATCAACGATGAAGAGTCTTTCTCGTCGCTGAATTGTTCCGTAGTAGACAGAAATTAAAATGGGGATAAAGAGAGAGAGAGAGAGAGAGAGAGAGAGAGAGAGAGAGAGAGAGAGAGAGAGAGAGAAAAGAATTACCGATCGAATAAGTTCCCTTGGGCATGGAACATTTCAGATCTTCGAAACAGATCGTATGAGCCAAGTTTATATGGTCGAGCAAGATTCTTGCGAGGCTGATCGAGTTTTCGTCCTTTCCGCAATTATGGGTACGAGATATCTAGACGCTTGTAATACATATATGCATAAAACGATAGCGATGATGACATAGGGCAGAAGTTGTGTGTCAAGATGAACTGGAGCTGCTGTCCTCGAGCAACAAAATTGACGTAGGAAAGAAAAGGTTGTACAAACGATGAGAAAAAAAAATTCTAAAAAACGCAACAAAAGATATACGAGAAGCTTATACAAGGTGAGACGACCGCATCGAGAAAGTCTCGTTTCCTCTCTCTCTCTCTCTCTATTTCTCTCTTGAGGGAGCGAAAGATCGAGATCGTGAGACTAAGATAATACACCAACCGCGAGACAGGAGGCGACGATGGGTCTCCCAAAAAGGTAGAGCCACGTCTGGCAAAAGTAAAATAGAGGCGTTTCGTTACGCTCTGTCACCTTCTTCACTTGTCTCGCTTGTGACTGTGTACCATGCCGAATCCCTCAAATATAACTATATATATTACAAATGTATAAGAATTCGGTGTCTTATTTGAGAGGCGTTAAACGACCTGAACATTTTTAAACACATTTTTAGGCCCCTTGGTACGACTACCGGTCTGGTCGCCCGTCGCGCATGTGAGCAGCCGTACGTGCCTCAAAAAGTGTGAGAAAAAAGCGTATCTGATCGTTTATCTCACTATTGGACTCGTATCGAAAGTCCACAAACCATGATTATATACACTAATATACCGTGAAACTGACATGACGTTTGAATCATCGTTATTTCCAATACAATGAATTCTTCATTTACTCCTAGCTCTAACAAGCACAGTAGACTCCTAGGCCTCTTCCCCTTCGGGGCTGCTCAGCGACCTGCCCCCACTATTTAACCGTTTCCATGGTAACAGTTACGTTGACAAACGTTTCTCGCCGGTCACGATGCGCTTATAGTTACTATTCGACAGTTCTGTGTATCACTATAACGCCCGTTTCCTCCGATACAGTTTAAACGGCGTTTAATTTTTTCTGTATAGTTTGGCGATAGACTGAACTTAGTTTAAACTGAGTTCAGCCTATCTCCAAACTATACAGAAAAAATTTAACGCCGTTCAAACTGTGTCGGATAAAATGGGTGTAAATACGCCGAGCGGGCAGAGCCTCCGAGATTACTGCTTGTGTGATCGCTCAGTGGTAAGGGCTCCCGCAGTCCGCTTTTTCAGTCCCGGACTGAGGCCTAGCGCGGGAGTCTACTCTAGTTCAAAATTCTGAATCACTAGTTTTTGTTTCTAATTTTGTTTTGTTATTCACTTCCCCCCCCCCCCCCCCCCCAGATACGATACGGAACGCGTAAGGAAATTCTCCGATAAATGAAGATTGCCAGATAGATGAGAGAGAATGAACAGAAGAGTGAGAAGAGTGCGAGAGATGGGAGAGTCAGTGGTTTGGGATGAAATGCGAAGCGACGTATGGAAAATAAAACGTCTTTTCTCGCTCGAAGATCCTGGACCAGGAGCATCTCGTATATACTCGCTTCTCTCGATCGATACATGGATACGCTGGTGGTTACTCGGGTGTCGTTTTTAATGTAAACATTATCGTGGATTTTGCGTAGTTACAAGCTAAATTTATGGTGCTCACGAGATCGTCGGTTAGACGAGACATATAGGGATTCGGTCGAGTGTGAAAATTCAGAGGGAAAGAATAATATACTAGAGTTGAGAGACGCACGACACTACGAGCGATCGAGCTTCGTGAGCAAGCAAAAGGATCGTCTTATATCCCGCGGGTGTGAATCATCGCTTGACAAGGTCCGAGATGTAACCGCATTGTTTGAGAATAACTTACATCGAACCTCAACCGCGTATATATAGACACACCGAAGACACACTCGAGAATTCGATACAGGTGTTGAGAAATTAAAAAAAAATATTTTTTATTGAAGCAACGACAATCAATAAAAATGTCATCCTCCTGTACCTTATTGCGCTCGATTTTAAAACTCAAAATTTACATTTAGAAAAAATTGAACCACTTTCTATCGTGCAAGATTTATTTAAAATTAATAAATCCTTATTTCTCCGTACACAATAATACCATTTAAAAAATCTAAAACTACAAGGGATACAAAGTGCCGAAGACTAATTAAAAATTTTTTTGAAAGTTGATTCTGCTCGAGAGTACTTCATTTTCTTCTCTCGTATCGAAGAAAAATGGAATTTATTTGATTTACGCAAAGTTCATCTGACTCAAGCGATGCGATCCAATCAGGAAAGAAGAAAATAATCGTTCGAGCTGGAAATTCGGTGATTGTTACCTGGATGAAGGTTATTTCAATCGAGATTATATCTCTATTCTCGATTTGCCATATAAAAAACCGTGCTAAATGACTAAATGTTAACGTTTTTTTTTTTCCTTCAAAAGGGCGAAGTTGAGCTTATGGAGACTTCAGTACTGAACTTTTAGTGGACATACCTATCTAAAAAAAAACCAGTAATAGTCAACATTTATCAATGCAACGCTGGACCCTTCTTAATATGCTTTATCCAAACACAAAATACATGGTGAATCCGTATGCATTCACCCTAGAAGCTTCATGAATATTTTCTCAACGGTATTTTAGTGTGCGTGTGTACCGTGCAAAGCTCGGCAGGTTGCGTTATTAATAAATTACGATACACACCCGTGACGTTAATTACGAGGTGCGTAGGTCCGGGCGGTATGTAAGCACAAGAAACATGTGTGCCAGAGGTATGTGGAAGGAGAATAAGGTATACAAGTTGCAAACTGCTAGAGCAAAATAGAATAGCCAGGCTCACAGCAGACAACAAAATAGAGGTGTCCGTACGTATATATACTGAGACTTCTCTCTACGAACGTCGTACAGCTATTATCACACGTTGTGCTGGAACGATGATGTATTTTATAATTACTGGAACACGAAAAACAGAGCCGTGGATACCAGTAACCACGAGAGAGATTCTACAGCAGCGATTGAATGAATTTAAAAAAAAATCGAGCGGAAAATGCGAAGAGCAAAGAGTAAAAAAATATGTGTGAAGATAAAATAAAAACGGCCTGGAAATGCAGGGTGTGATAAAAAGCTTCGGCTCGCAGGACTGGTGTGACGGGACGTAATTTTGTTTTTTGCTACTGCAGGAAAAACCTTTGCACCATATATCAACCCTAAAACCCTCTCATATATGCTACATATGACTCGTATCGACTGTTTGACACGCTCATATATGGGTGACGAGATATTCAATATTTCATCGGAATTAAATTATGCATGAGCGAGCAGGAGGATGAAACTTTTGAACCGGACCGCACTCATGAACCGGACCCCGCACTCAGCTTACTATAAAGATTCTCGCTGCACGTTTTCACGCTAAAAATTCGCCACGAGAACGACGTCTACGTAATACGGTGGGTGATAAAGTTGAGAATCTGGGATGCATCAGCTGCGCGCTCGTCGAGTTTAGAATCTAGCTCATTTCTGGCGCAGAGAGCAACCAGCTAGAATCTCCAACGGAGTTTATTTCGAACGCAATGAGTAGCCGAAAGAGAAGTAAAAGGAAAGGAACACAGCCAGAATGAGAGAGAGAGAGAGAGAGAGAGAGAAAGGAGAGAGATGAAGAGAGGGAGAAATGACATCGAAGATCTGCTTGAGAGGTGAGCGAATACGACAAATTTATGACCACCAAGCCATGACGACGGATAACGTCTCAGAGATACGTATCCTATCTAGTGTCGTGCATCCAAGAGGCAACAGCTATTCGCGTCGACGATGTCTTCTCAAACCTCCTGTAGAAAAGGAATTTCACGTAGGTGTGTATACGTATATGAGTCGCAAATGCGAGAGTGTTGACTGAGGTGTATATGACTTCTCCATTCCCACCGTCAAGATGTTTAACGTTCGCGCAGGCAGCAAGACGATGAGACGTATAGCATCACGGAAATTGTCGACGAGCCGTATAGACCTCGGGTGCACTGCTGTTTTGCTGCTATTGCCAAGCACTGCCGACGAGGCAGTAAGGAAACCGAGAAGCAAATGGTACGGAGATAAGAATTCTCGTAACACAGGCGTGAAGATATCTCAAAGGTTGCTTCATGTCCTCAGATCAATCTGTTTTTGGGTGTTGCATATATATAGCGTTGTAGCTTCGAGAAAATTTTTATCGATGACACAGAAATTTTGATATTTCCTAGTGGTTTTCAGGGCGATTCGTGCAATTTTGTTCAAACTGATGAGCGAAGAGACATTAGTGAATCATGAGGATCGGTCTTTTGGTTTTTTTCAATTGTTTTTTTAAGATTACATTTGGAAGCTTCGTATTTTAATTTATTAGTAACATGAATGATGAGAAGGATAACCGAGAATATTCTTAAGGTAAAGCCGAATAAGTTGGACAGAGTATTGGATAAAGTATTTTTTTTTTGGACACAGCGGAATCCGGTACAGGAATTGTAACGAGCAGGATCAGCGTATCACGAACTTTGAACTCTCAAAGCTTTGGCTTTAGTACGATGTACAGAGATATACTTGTGAATAAAAAGACAACTAATTTTTTTGTGACGTCTTATTTTACTTATGAATAAAAAAAAACGACTTATATTTGGTCACTCAGCATATTTATTTTTGTTTCATTTCTTCCCCCGATATCTTGGCGTTTCCTGCAGCGGTGGCGGACAATTATTAAAAAACGATTTGCCCTGTGTAACCGCGGAATATTTTCAACATTTCTCGAGTACGTATTACGATATCTGCGGTTCTGGTATAGCAGATATTGTCGTTCACCGTATCTTCCTAGCCTATGTACTCGTCTTTACTCACCGATACATCTTGTTCTCGCTGTGTTTTCTCTCTGTTTAAAATAACGAAGAATCGACCGGATCGAAGAAGAGTCCACAGAAACATATTCCACTGCTACCGACACCATTTGGAGTTCCTTACCAAAAAAATATATACCATGTCCCTCGAACGAAGCAGACTAAAACTTTGGCGGACCCCGACTGTTTCTCTCGTAAAACGATTTAACGACCGTGCCTGCACCAGCTTCGCGCGTTTCAGTCCTCTGGGATCGACATTTTTCATGAAGCTAATATATATATATCGGTGATACTCTCAGAGAGAGAGAGAGAGAGAGAGAGAGAGAGAGAGATAGCTAGAGACTACATCGGAGAGGCAAGGTATGTTCTCGATGCAGGTATTATTATTATACCCTAAATATAAAATATAAATAAATGTAAGGCAAAAAATAATCGCAGACCAGACACAGTATATTCAATTTTTATGGTTGTTAAGCCGCAGAACGAATAAATTAAAGGGAAGAATCGAGAAGACAAAAAAAGCAGACGAGTCAAAATGTAAAAAGGCAAAAAAAATTTGAAAATAGAACAGGTGAACGAATAATTCAGCCGAACGTTTTCAAGTCCCGCCAAACTCCTTCAGTCCGTAGCAATGTGATACACTACGTCTATCCAGAATATTTAGAGCAGATGAACGCGAAAAAACGTCGAAGCTACGAGAGAGCTTCGGAATCCAGTGTCTCTCTTATTCACGGGAATGATATACGAGAGATCTCCGTGGGTGGATTCAAGCGTGTGGAATCCTCCCTGGGTCGTGAGGGTCGAGGAGCCCATTTATGATTCCGATGGGTACAAAAGGTGATCCTAATGGTCACCGCTCCCTCGATCTCTCAGTTTATAATACACTGCAATGCTTGAGATGGTATAAAGCTGCTGACCACGCTCAGACCATCACCGAGAAGCCTATATAACCACGGATACTAAAGATAGCTATAATGCGATATAATAGCGAACGGAAGGCAACTCTCCTGTTCATCCTAACCACCTTCGACTACGAAAATAGCGTAAGTTAAAACGATAACTATCAAAAAAAACATGTCTCTATCATTTATCCTACCGCTGTAAGGTGGGCGGTCACCGCCGTGCGCGAAGGGAAAATCGTGGAACGGCCGCTTGTGCGCGGGTTACCGGGCGGGCAGCACGCGAAAGAGAGGTACGAGTCACAAGTTCCCGAGCGAACATTGTAATACAACGAAAGTTGTTTCATTTTTTAGAATTTCTTAATAACTATGTACATGAAGCATTTCGCTCTTTGCGAACTTCTTCCCAAAGATGTGATGATTATCTGGATCCATTTTCATTAAATTCTTATATTTTTCAACGTTGTTCTGAAGTATTTCATGAGATACTTACGATTTAGCTAATGGTCGCCCATGTATAAGAGTAACTTCAACAATTAATTACAGGGAAGCTATGCAGAGGAATGACTTGATATTTTGCACAGAGTCGTTATACCTATTCGCCAGTATCCTCAATAAATTTGAACCAATTCTTATCATTATGCGTAAGGTGACCAACCTCCTGAAGGATTTTCACACACATAGGAAGAATAAAATTAGGCTCTTATAAAATTCTATTGCATTGTATAATCGCTACTTAAATTTAAAAGTATAGAAGTTCATTTGTAATTTCAGTAGATAAAATTTTCTACATTTCGTAGCAATTGCTACAGTGTTTCTTTAATACCCGTACAAATCTTTTTCAGTACTTCCCGTTAGTAGCTAAAGCAACAATAAACCGAACTCCATCATCTTGAATTTTGAAATTTGCACACCGATTTCGAAATCTACGATCTCTGCAAACTCTAGATGCAGCTTTTGGTTCCATCGCATGACCATGAAACTTTTAACTGTAAATACGCAAAAAATGGCCTTGTTGGATGAGGAGGATTTTCATCGAACGTTAAAAGGTTAACGAAATGTTAACATGGGGAATGCTGATGACTTGCTAAGGAGCGTTCGAGAAAGAAATCTCTTTCGGATTCTACGACTTCTCGAGGTGTCCCACCGAGAAGAGTGGAAGCTGGCGTTACGTGGGTGCGGATACGTCGATATCCTCAACATCGCACGTAACCGCCTACACTGTATATTATACACCCTATCCACTACACGTATACTATAATATCAATATAGTATATGCAAGGTAAGGTCTGTGTATAGTTGGGATATCGTAGAGGGTAAGGGCCCAGCATGCAAACGTCACGGAAGCGTTTATATCCAAGCGACCCGCGCCGGGCTCGTAGCGGAGTCGAAATGTCACGTAAGCTCACAATATATATTCCATGTATGTGTATGTATTTTATATATATATTATAATACATACACATCCATCGAACAAAGGCATCGTCGAGGGCATCGTAGACTTTGACTACAGGAGCGCGATTCAGCCATTCTCATTTTATCGCTCTGATCCGCGCTAAGTAGTTCGCTCTATTATATATAGTGCGACCGTATTATGTATGTGCACTCTTGAAAACGAGAGGATAAAATTAACTGGATACGAGGTGCCCGAGACTTTGTGAACCCCGACAGGTTGGCACATAAACTGCCTCGATGGTACTTTGGGTTGCAGGGCGTGCTTTTTTCTGATCTCCTCGGGTATATCCATATCTCTTCACGATGTGATATATTCGACGTGGCGCGTCAGTGGAAAATTCATCAATCATTTTTGTTTACCCTTATCCCGAGTCGAAAAAAATAAAATCGCTTTTTGATCCGTCTACTCAGCTCATTTTCGCGTCTTCGAGAGTTTTTTTTTGTGCGACAATCAGATTGATTATGTTTTTGTATATAACAATACCCCAGTACGTATGTGGCGTATATCAGTAGCAAATCGATATCTAATTTTTGTCCTCAAATTTCGCTGATCTTTTCTTCGTTTCGCTGATGATCTTTCGAAAAAATTATCGTACACTCGAGACAACAAATGATTCGATAATAAAATTAATTAAAAAAATAAAGCGAGTGTGAGTCACGAGTGCGAATCGAAGGATTGCGATCGCGAGATCAGACTTTCAACTCTCCTGACTATGTATATGTGTGTGTGCATAAGTATATGCAGGTATATATATATATGTCGTCGCCACTGAAGCTTTATAATGAAATACTGAATCATCGTCGCGTGAAAAATCTTTGAGTGGATTCACACGACTTGGCAATACGCATCAGCAGGGAGAGACACAGGTTCCATTTGATTTCACAGTGGGACGCACGTTCATGAATTTCGTTTGCATATACAGTGAGTCGATTTTGTGTATGCGGGATCGAAGAAAAAATAAAATGAAAATATAAAAATTTCGCGGTCAGTGAGCCGTGAGCGAAGAGCCTGTGAGACCAAAATATATATGCATGGGCACGAAAAATCTTGAGAATGCTGCAAGTATACAAGCACTGGATATACAGCATATGAATGAGATGTGCATAGATTATGGAGCAGCTTGTCTCTATTTTCGGCCCGTGCCTTTGTCACCGGTAGCACGCCACGCTTACTCTCGTCTCGTCGCAATAAACATGGTACATATAGTTGTTCATTAAAAATTTCAATGGTCTCCAGCGGTAATTATATTAGCGGTGTCTAAAAATCAAAACGATAATTTTTTTCGAACATTTAAGAACAAGTTTTTTTTCAGAATGATTATTCTTAATTTTCCTTTCGTTAAAATAATAGCATGCAGAATAATTTTTCAAACAAAATTTTAGGTTCTTTTTATTCGAAAATATTTACAATTTTCATTATGTCTCGAATGATTCTTCATAATAATTGCAATATAAAACCATTTCATATGATTTTTTTTATTCCAATTATCCTCATCCCTGCTGACGGTATGAGTGCATGTCTATTAACCAGTACAGACCCTTCAATCTCTCTCTCTCTCGCTCTCCTTCTCTCATTTAACGACTCGCCGACCTCGTTTTTGCCTCGTCCCAGCTCGTAATAGTCGTTGGGGGGTTCACTGACGAATCCGGAAATTCGATCATCGACCCCGATTAAATGACTCGACCTACCCGATATTTCGAACTATAACGTGGTGCATTGAAATTCATCTGCTTCATGCGAAACCCAGGGATTCCTAGCTAATAATCTGACCGACTTTTTCGCCGAGATATATATCGTGTATATACTGTATATGCAAAAAAATCATGAGGCTGCATATAAAATACTGCATTTTGGTGCAACAGCGAACGCACAATGGAGCAGCACATATCTCTCTCTCTATATATACATATAGGCATAAATGTATAGCATAGAACGCGTATAGAATAGTAAAATGGTTGAAAGGAGAACGGCCAATTTCACAATCGTCGAACAAAAAACGATAGAATCTATGAAAAAAAAAGTTCGATAAATGAGCCAATCGAACACTGGCACCTGCGGCTCTTCCGGTATGATACTCTCCCATGCCGTGTGGCACAGTTTTACTATACATTGTTTCCAATATACACATTTATTTTGTACATGTATTTTATACATAGGACACGTACTACACTTCTGTCCGAAGGATCAATGGAACGATTTTGGAGCTCGTTGCCTCGCGGGAATTGTATCCTATATGAGCCCAGAATGTTTGCTGTTATATATATCTTCTTTTTTTTTTTTTTACAACCGAACAAATCGTCCGAGACTCGCGATAACACGGTATATGAGAGTACGATAAATTTAGCCGTTATAAATTTTAGTATATATATATTTTGTATCTAAGAGATAGGTTTAGAGTCGGTCTGTTAATCGCCGCAGAATTGACGGTTGTTGGCGGGCTAAGATCTTGCGTCTCAGCATCGTAAAATTGATTGATTAAACGAACTTACTTGTAAGTGAAGTTCAATCGTAATTGTATGAAGCGCCTCTTCCGAAGAGATAGACATTGTAGTACCCCCGATCCACGCCAGTGACGCCACAAGTTTAAAGCAAAAAACTTTTGCCTGCGCTCCGTCTTCATGACAACGCGCACCACGACATTTCTCATTCTTTAAAGCACTGCCGCAACAATCCTAGGGTAATCTCTGAATGGAGATGGGCAATTAATTGAGGGAGGGAGCTATCTCTTCGGAAGAGGCGCTTCATACAATTACGATTGAACTTCACTTACAAGTAAGTTCGTTTAATCAATCAATTGTATTTCGCGCCTCTTCCTCGAGATAGACATTGTAGATGTTTAAAGTATGTTGCGGTAGGTATTGAGCATGCATGACCTATAAGTCGTGCGTATGCCAATCTCCGTAATTTCTTATAATTACGTAGGTGTATATAATCTAGTATAATTGTTATAATATATTATGATATTAGATATTAAATTGCAGAAACCTTGCAGCCACATTGAAGTGCTGCAATTAACCCGTAAACGCCACACTAGTGCAAATTTGCACCACCTAAAATTCATTTTTTGTGAATTTTTGTTCTGATTTTGTCGTATTTTTACTGAATGAATAATATTTATCGCATTTGAAATTATGACCTTCGGTTTCCTGAGAGACTATTACCCCAAAAACCACTGGTTATCGAATAGTTTTAGATTATTTATACGAGAATTATAGTACATTGAAAATGCAAAATCCCAAATCGCACTAGTGTGGCATGTATGTATGCTCAATAGAGGTGTGGTTTTTACGGGCCAAAATCAGACCTCAACAATGTTTCTGAGACTTTGTTGCAACGCTGCTGAAATATTGCTGCAATGTTGCGTGCTGTATGGGTATTTGTTGGTATAAAAATCTTTACGCCATGTGCAGGGCAGTCGCCTCTGCTTTATTCCTCAATATTAGGATTCTGTTAAGATCTGAATCGAATTTATAAAATCCCTTTTAATCTGTTTTTTTTTTTTTTTTTTTTAAAGACCCATACGAAGCTCAGTTAATACTGATAGGGTATTCTCTGACCCATCAGTGACTTGTTTCATAAAATTTGTTTCATTATTTTAACTCTAATTTAATTTTTTTTTCTTTTTTTTTTTTTTTTTTTTTTTTTTTTTTTTGTCCGTCAGATGAAGATGTCATTCTCTTTTTTTTTTTTTTTTTTTTTTTATAATTTCGATCACGCTATAAAATATAAAAAAAAAAAAATTCTTGACTTGAGATATTTTCCAAAATTGTTGGTTCAAGGTAACTTTAAATATGCCAAACTTACAGCGTCTTTGACGCATTACTTATTTGAAACTCCTTTGAATCTGAAGTCCTTAAATTATCAAGAGTTTAAGGCGATAGTAATAACCCTTCAAACGGGAGAGCAGTGGTATAGTGGTAGCGTGCTCGGCCCACACGTAGAGGGCCCTGGTTCAATTTCTACCAAGGGTACCATTGGGAAAAATATTTTATGTGCTTTTTCTGCGACCTGGATGGTTAAAAAAAACCCATCCGAAAATTGCAGTTCCAAAAGTAAGGTGCAGCACTTTGATGTGGTAGCTGAAAGACTGCGAGGTACCCCAGGTTCGCCTCCTGGTCCCGTAGCCTCACCCGGTAGAAGCAAAAATAATCAAGAACGTAGCTTCAGAGCTAGGGCATACGAACTACGACCTCATCCATCCCGATGCTATTTTCTCAATGGTATCATCAACGCATTGTTACAGAAAGATGCTCGCTCCACTACCAATCAAAATCTCAACTCGACTCGTGATTATACGTCACGCTGATACAACTGCGGTGGGCTATTTTTACCCACCTCTGAACTTGCGAAAGTGCCAACCACCTTTGCCGTTTCTTGAACCTTTGTTCATATATGATTATAACATTTGTATACATTAAGCTAATACCGTTATAGGTATCAGAACATAAAAATTTCCATATCGGAGATGCCAAGGAAACGAAGTCTTTGGTACCCTTGCATCTCTAATATCAAAAGACTGAAAACTGAATTGACTTTTGTCAAAATCCATTAATTGTAATAGGGCGACCAGTCACTTTAGTCTCAGAATTCATGATTATGAGTAGTGGTTGTTACGTGATGACTCGTAATATCTTTGCAGATAAATGATTTAGTTCTTTCCTCTTGTCTCTTGTATTCCATTATCTTGTATTCGTCTTTTCTTTTTCCTGCATCAAGTTGATGAACCTTAATACAAGATTCAGCCTCGACAAGAACCATGTCACCAAGAAAGATTTCAATGAGTAGGTAATTATTTTATAATGTACCCGATACCCACATTGCTCTTTTATATATATGTAAATGTTCACTCGTTAAAACCAAAAAATCCGTTTTCAAAAGAAGTCTGCATTTCTGAGACAGCAATCTCTCTTGGCTGGCTCATTGTGCTACCAGTAGCCGAATGTTCTTAAAGATTAATTCTTTTATTGAATACGGCTCGTTTCGCTAGTTTCCTAGTCGTTAAGCTGATTACCGTTTTACAAGTGAAGGCGTTAATGAAAATATTCATAAACCTTTGATTTTTACTATGAGCAAGATCCTTCCTGGTATCCGGGTAGCCAAATTTTTGCAAAGCAAATCTGTATGTCTCGAGTATCGGCTTGTTTGCCGAGTCACATTGAATATCTCGGAAAAGGAATGGCGAAATTATCAAATTAATTTTTCACCTACTAACCAGGTGGCTCTTTCCTTATGTAAAAAGGTTCAAAACATTTAGTCCGCTTACAATTCAAGCATAACGCCCGGGAGCGTTGAGAGGAATATTTGTAAAAAATTGGTCCCGCCGGCTGAGATAGTCAGCTTTCCTCTGCTGTGGAAGAATATTTTTTACAGAGCAGATATGCCAACTGATCAAGTCAGTGTTTATCCTTATGAAAGAATATTCGCTGTCTTTAGCAGCCTGTGGCTAATACATAGCCGCATAGAACCAATTGGTATTCCTATATGAAGAAATACTCACTGCCAGAGGCAGTAACCTGTTTACGTAGGCCATTAAGATGGTTCATTGAGAATATTCGCTGTCTCTAGCAGCCTGTAGCTAATGCATAGCCGAATAGCACCAATTGGTATTCCTATTTGGAAGAATATTCGCTGCCAGATGTAGCAACCTGTTTAGCCTTTGAGATGGTTCATTCGCTGTCTTTATCAGCCTGTGGCTAATATATAACCGAATAGAACCAATTTGTATTCCCATGTGAAGAAATATTCACTGCCCGAGGCAGCGAACCTGTTTATATAGGCTTCTGGGATGGTTCATTGAGAAAAATACTAACCTTTTCTCCATCGTAGTGCCTTGGCGACCATCTCTCGAAGGCATTAACCTCGCTCACTCCTCTGAGTACGCAGCGGCTACACGTCCTGCAGAGATGGCGTTCTAGACAGAACTAACAATAAGAGACCCTAATCTTGCAGAGATTATGGTCTCGGGCCTCTCTGTCACTCTCATTGCTGCGACCGCTGCTGCTTGACAATGAATACTCGTGATCTGTGACCCGACAAGACAAAACAGGAACATCCCGTTCTTTTCAAATGTGTATCAATATCCTTCAGATAAAAATCAAGTATTCACTGTATCTAACAGTCCTGGACTGTTGGAAGAGTGAGCCTGGCCCGCCTTCCTTTGCAATACTCTACGCCTTCCGTAGTTTTTTTTTTTTTTTTTTTTTTTTTTTTTTTATTATTATTGGATTTAGCAGTCCTGGACTGCTGGAAGAGTGAGCCTGGCCCGCTTTCCTTTACAATATTATACGTCTTACGTAGCTCTTTTTTTTTTTTTTTTTTTTTTTTTTTTTTTAATATTATTATTATTATTATTGGATTTAGCAGTCTTGGACTACTAGAAGAGTGAGCCTGGCTCGCCTCCCTTTACCATATTCTACGCCTTACGTAGTTTCTTTTTTTTTTTTTTTTTTTTTTTTTAATTATTATTATTGCTATTGGGTTTAGCAGTCCTGAACTGCTGGAAGAGTGAGCCTGGCCCGCCTTCCTTTACATATTCTACGCCTTACGTAGTTTTTTTTTTTTTTTTTTTTAATTTAATTTAATTTGATTTTTTTTTTTTTTTTTTTTTTTTTTTTTTTTAATTTATTTATTTTATTTATTATTATTATTATTATTATTATTATTATTTCAAAATTATTTTCAACGAATACGTGGTTTAGATCCCACTCGTGTAACGCCAGCGTTCAAAATAAAAGAACTGCCCGCGTCGGTTGCAAAGCAATCGAGCGCCATAAGGTTAACTTACGTCTTTTGTGATGTTTACCTGCGCTGGCACTGCATTTTTTCCATCTCACGCTGTCGAGTTCTTGTCGAGTTCTGCTTTCGTGTCACAGACAACGATATGCGATTCAGTGAGAGCCGAATGCACAAAGCATATTCAGCCACACAGCCTAACTGTGGGCTGACGCATTCCCGCGCTGTCGAGTTCGGCTTTCGTGTCCTAGACAACGACGTGCGATTCGGTTAGAGCCGAATGCACAAAGCATATTCAGCCACACAGTCTAACCATGGGCTGATTCAATCCCACGCTGGAACTCGAATCCCGTGTACATAGACACGGGTGTGCGATTCGGTTAGAGTCGAATGCACAAAGCATATTCAGCCACACAGCCTAACTGTGGGCTGACGCAATCCCGCGCTGTCGAGTTCGGCTTTCGTGTCCTAGACAACGACGTGCGATTCGGTTAGAGCCGAATGCACAAAGCATATTCAGCCACACAGTCTAACCATGGGCTGATTTAATCCCACGCTGGAACTCGAATCCCGTGTACACGGGTGCAGACACGGGTGTGCGAAGCCACGCACAGGATATCCCGGCTGATGCAATACGTTACAGCTCGAGTCTGCCTAGAAACATCAATCTGACACTCTTTTAGGTTATACTTACTGCGAGTGTCCTTTGTATTAATTTTTTCCCGGGGTCTCTTCGTAAGGGTCCCCGATCTCCGCGATTATCCTTGATATCACTTTTATGATAAAACGTCGACTTTTCGTCGAATATTACTTTCCTTATTCTATTATTTGCACTATCGTGCAAAAAAAAACTTGTGTTTACACCGGCACAAAACGAAAGAATGAGAAATGTCGTGGTGCGCGTTGTCATGAAGACGGAGCGCAGGCAAAAGTTTTTTGCTTTAAACTTGTGGCGTCACTGGCGTGGATCGGGGGTACTACAATGTCTATCTCGAGGAAGAGGCGCGAAATACAATTGACTCTGTATCTCATTTGCAAAGGGGGGAAAGAATCGCGTGGTTTCGCAAAGCCAGAGAGCCACACTGGCGCTACTTACTTTATATTGGACGTAATTCGAGTCAAGTAGCCGAATCGACTCTGGAATTCATCTTGATGATCGCGCAAACGAGAGAGATCGCTTTTGCTTTTACAACCCGACAACTGTGCTTTCTTTACAGCCTTTTATTCTACGCATGAAATATTACTAATTGTATGTACGTGGTATTGTGCATGTGTATGTGCGTATCTTTCGTGTTGATAATCTTAACGAGATGTAAGTGCGTCCGGTTTCAGGGCTGGGAAATGTTGTTGCATGACCAATATAGCAAAAAAAAAGATACATATAGTTATAAGATACAGTGCATGTAGAAAATAACGCGAGTGCAATCATTTTTCTGCCAACCGACGTCGATTTTCGCGAAAAATAATGGCTGTAAGAGTCACGGCCCGAGACAACGGACACGCACGCATCTGTCTTCGCGTTATTTTAGCATTCTCTCATGACCGTGAGAAAGATTTTGTCCCGAGTCACAGCGCGATGTTAATCGATAATACGCGTGTGGGTGTCTAATGAATTACACAGGCGGTATACATGCAGCGTGATGGAAGAATTGAAACGTCGGCAATGAGACATAAGAAGAGAAAAGATAGTTGATCAGTAAGCATGAATATTCAATTCGGGAGGGGGGGGGGGAAGTCAACATGAATATTATATTATATCATATGGGACTTTCCATGCCCGATGAGCCACCTTTTTTTTTGTAATCGCAGACTTTGCTAACAGAGTCGAATTTTCAATATGTAATGGATTCATTTCATTCGAAGCAAGGACCAACTTTGTGATCCACAAAAAAGTTCCAATCGCGTTTTATTTTTTCGGTGAGCGGCTGCGGATTTTCTTAATTTTGTTAAAATTGTATTTGCGGATATAATTCTTAATTTTGTTGTATACCAACCCAAGTCAGTAATTACACGTTTTAGCAAAAGAGTGGAAAATATAAATACTTTATTATCGATCGTGTAACTGCAGTAAAATATACATATGCAAAGCTGCGGTCATCGAAGCCAAGGTAAATGCACGAGTAACGAAGTGCGGCGATCCGGAGACAAGCTGGTTGACATTTATCGTAGCAGATCACGAGCCACAACCGCTCTCTCTTTTTTTTTGTTATTTTATTTTGTTATTTTTTTTTCATCTGGTTTTAAGACAGAGACGGATTATAGCGAGAGCAAAGAGACGGTGAAAAGTACGTACGGGGGAAAAAAAATCATATGATCGTCACACATTCGCGCCTGCATACACGCGTCTCTCCATATTATTAAGAGACGCAGTGCCCAGCAACGGTCGCAGTGAACGGTTTTCGTTCCATTTCACCGCGCTGTCCGGCCTCGAAAAAATCCAGAGCGGACGCAATGAATTCGCGCGATCGTAGTATAAAATTGAGAAAAAAAAATACAGAGAGAGAGAGAGAGAGAGAGAAAGAGGGAGATGGCGAGAGAAACAGAGAAAGAACTGCAAAAAAAAGTGATACCCTCACATCATTGGCTAAGAAGAAACGACGACTGCGAAGCGTGTTGCAAAGTGACCGAGAGAGAGGCTTCCCGTCGTTTTTTCTTTTTGGTTTTCTTAATCTCACCGCTGCAGGGTGCGAGGAAAGAATATGCGCAACATTTCTGTCTGTCTCTTTCTCTCTCTCTCTCTCCCTCTCTTGAGAACTTGAGAAATGTGAGAGCGAGAAGTTGAAGAATCAGGCGGGGGCGATGGGATTCGCAGACACACGCACGGACATACACACGCGGTCCAGAAATTCAACTATCGCATATCAAGTCCAGTATATACACCACAGTCCTCCCGTATAAATAACATCCCAAAGGGATCCGTAGCCGAAATTGCAGAACGCGTGGACAGTCGCGCGCGTACAGACGCTTTAGTGCGCGAAAGAAGAGGAGGGAAACCAAGAGATTCTCTGCTCGTCTGCCGCTCCAGATAAAGCGACGCGAATGCGAGAGTTATTTACCCTGTTTAAAGTGAGCAGCCATCCCATTATACGAGCCGTAAGTTGTGCTCGAGAGGCATTCACGGACACGCGTATTCAAACAGTATGCGAACTACAGTGTGTTACGTATATAAATATATGTATACATATACGTAAGAAGAATGTACAACAAAAGCGCATGGGGACGCGAGGAAGCACGGCCGCATCTCCCCATGCACGCATATTCGCATGAGGATTGCGCTTTGCCTCACATGGATAATAGTTGTCTTGCACAACGAGACGAATAAACGAAGAAAAATTTGATAGAAAAAAAAAACGTGCATACACATTTTCGTTCGTTTAAAATTTTTTTTGTTATCGTTCTCTTATAATAATAGAGAGCATAAGAGAGGTAGCTGAGATGGTGGGCGAAAGGCTGAACTCGCGCGAGGTAGAGTGGCCCTCGTTCAACGGAGCGAAGATCATTGCCGGGCGCGGGCCCAGGAGGCGAGCACCGTACAGAGCACTTTGCCGGCATGGAACCGCAATAGGGAATGCAAGAGCGAGTAAGAAGAAGGTTTGCCGAAGGAGGAGGAGGAGGAGGAGGAAGAAAAAGTGAAAGAATAAGAGGGAGAAGTAGTGAGAGAGAGAGTTGAGGGAACCAGAGCAAAGAGGAGGAAGCTGTGTGCGAGTGTACGTGTCTGTGTGTATATGTGTGGAGAGCAGGAGAGCTATCATTGCATCTTCTCATTACCATAACAAGTTCTCTCGTGCCCTCCCGCTGGGATCCTCCAATGCTACACACGCTTCTTCTTCTTCGTCATTCTATACATGTATACAAGTATATGCACATTATACGATCCTTTCTTTCACTCTCTTTCGCTGTATCATTCTTTCCCTTTTCACCGTACGTACACACAAACGTTTACAGCATCATTTCAATCTCTCGCTGGATGTATATACATTTGTCTCACTGAGCGCCCAAGTCGCGCTGAGCCACAAGTGTATATGTGTATCCCATTCCTGCGACTCGTTTAAGCTTTGGGATATTTTGCACCAGCGATGAACCGCTTTCTTCTGTCTATGTGTATATCTCTTTTATTGTTAGACAACAGTATATATGCCCATATATATAATATACATTTATTATCCCGATTGTGGTTTACGAGTGTAAAAAAAGAATCATGCATACCGCTCGGGGGTAAGAATCTCATCCTTCGCTACGATCAGCAACTATCGATGCTATTTCATGGACGCGCATCGAGCAAGCGAGAGTCTTCATAAAACTTTATACTAAATGGAATATGAGCCCAACAGCTGGTGCAGAGATTCGATCGATCCACTAGCACCGGCTGAGATACGAAGACACCCTCTCATTTTACGATGGAGACGGAATAACGAAAGAGCCAGTTCGATGGGAGCAAACGGGTTGAAAAAAATAATATATATATATATACGTATTATATACGAAAAATCATAAGTGGGAATAGAAGTCGAGGATATATCGAGTTCCAAGCAGGGATGGAAAATATTCAAATTGAAATTGATCAATGTTTCATTGGACAAAATCGGGAGTCACGTAAATCTTGGCTGACGTACCAGAATCGGTCGTAAAATTTCAAAAAATTCGCCGTGATCAAGATGAGATATTGACACTAAACATTTCTCTGTATCTTCTGGATTGAACTTAAAATTCGGAATACACGTACACATTCACCATGTTAATTGAAGTTAGTTTTTTTTCGACTAACGGTTTTTACTACCCGAAATGCAGTTGCATGTTCCAAGCGGGGCAAACCAGGTAAAGTATTTGGGTAAAAATGGTTCATTGAAATGACCTGACTTCAGAAGTGAAGCGATAGCGGCGATTGAGAGATCGTGTATATCTCGTGAAATGAGGCGCGTCGTCGACGGTCTCGTTATATCTTGCGGCAACTTTTACACGTAACACGCGAGAAAGATCCTAGAAGATCGCGTTCTTTTCTCCGTTTCTTTTTATCTGGGGTATGTGTAAGCCCAAGCTCTCGGTCGTCATCGTCATTCGCCGCGACGCGCGCGAGCAAAAGACCTAAAGCAGAGCTTATGCAAGCAGGGTCCACGACGATTCACCTTTGGTTAGAGAGAAAGAGAGAGAGAGAGAGAGAGAGATGGGAATGGGAAGGACGACAGAAGGAGAGAGTAAGATATATCGTCAGGGTTTGCTTGATGTATCAAGAGTTCCTTCGGCAACAGAAGCGGCGAGCCGGTTCCTCAAATCTTGATGGTAGACCCGAGAGTTGAAGAGACGGGGATTTGCTGCAGCTACTGCATACGTGCAATGAATGCGCTCGATCCAAGAGTGTATGTGTATACGTTACTTCAAATTTATCGTTGCTATACCAAGCACGGTGGTCCCCGCACATGTATACATACCCACACAAGATGGTAGCGTTTCGGTGGCCGAATAATCAGGCTATATGCCAACCGGAAAAGAGGCAGAAAAAAGATGAAAGAGTGATGAAGACGAAGAAGAGGAGAAACCGTGCAGACCCATGGCATGGGAGAAAGGATCGGAAGATCAAGAGAAAACAATTAAATAATCGGTCGTAGAATGATGATAGCGTATCGGGACACGAATTATTGGGTTAGCTGCATGATTAAGGAGCCAAGAGGGAGAGGAATAAGCCTGATGCTGATCATGATTTGTCAAAAATCAGAACGTCTGTTATGTTTCGAAGCTAGAGAGATAGGGTGACTGAACCAGTGAATGAACACCTACCAGTGAATGAACAGGCTTAGTATTTTAATTAAACGGCAGAGATATGATTATATTATTCTGAAGAATTTTGTATTCATAATGAAGTGAAAATTCTGAGAAAACATCTAGTAGTGATATTATTTGACGCTGTGAAAGATTTGCGATGCTATGGATTTTTTTTCGTACTTGGGGCGCATATTCATAAGAGACAGCCATGTTGTTATAACCATCTGACTGTGCATCGAATACCAGAATATTCCATATCACCTCGATAAATCTTTTTAAAAGATATGCAATAATTTTTTCAACGTTATACATTGCTAAGCTTCAATTATATTAATGAATTTTTGGTCAAAAACCCAATATTGTTTGCGATATATGGCCGTTTATTCAATGGTCCAGCTTTTTAACCTATTTCCAGTGATTGAACGAGCGTTGAAAAGGCTTTTCATAACCTCAAAACGCACGAGTATGTGTACGCATCTCTGGTTCTATTGTACGTTCATTCACTGGAAAGATAAGAGTTCATTCATTGGAATTTTTGTTCATTCACTGGGAAATTGGTAATTTCGTTCATTATAATTTTTTTTTACAAAATCCTTGCGAATAGGGCATTTCGAATATTTTTTTTAATATTCTGTGAACATTGTTCTATAAGATCTAATTAGCTCATAAAGAAATTCGTAATAAGTTAAATTATACGGCTTTATCGAAATAGAAAAAAGGCTTATGCGTTCATTCACTGGTTCAGTCACCCTATCCCGTTAAGGGCATATCTAATTGATCAAAATTGCCGAAAAAAAAGACTATTTGATTCTATTAGTAGTTCGATGAACAGTAGACCTTAGTTCTATCGTTTTATATGTGGTATTCTCACGTTCATTATGAAATCGACGGTCTAAAAAACTTCTGAACCCAAATTTTGATTGAAATCCGTACATTTTTATTTTTTATCAGACATAATGATCCCCCCCCCCCTCCCAAATCCCCTAATTAAAAAGGCAAGCGATCACGATTACGTAGAAATGTCTGCCACCCGGTAACATATAAACATGAGAGACGTATAGAACATAGATGCAGATGACGGATAAAGAAACTACAAGTGAACGAACAAAGAGGAGTTTCATAGACGAAGGTATGGAAAATGGAATGGATGGATCCACAGAAGGGAAAGAAAAGGTATGTTAGGTGAGGATAAACCGATGAAATACCGGGAACGTCGCGGAAGCAACCGTGCGCTTTCTCTCTCTCTCTCTCTCTCTCTCTCTCTCTCTCTCTCTCTCTCTCTCTCTCTCTCTCTCTCTCTCTCTCTCTCTCTCCCTGTCTTTCATTCTCTTGCATCTATTTGTCCGTCGATCGAATCGTTTTTGGTTCTATCGGCATGCCGTATCAGTTTAGCGAAAGGACACAGTGGTATATCTCCCGCGGTGAGATGGCGAGAGGGGCTATGAGTTCACCAAGATCCGTGGCCTCGATAACGCGCTAACCGTGAGTCGCGAATTGCGAAGGCACTTACATTTTTATCACCCATTCTGGCTGCCTATGCTGTTCTTTACATTTTTCTCTTGTCTCGACTTTTCTTTCTTCTCGTCCTTCGCACGTTTCCATCCTTTATCACGTTCATTCGCAACCTCGAAGACGTTTGTCCAGAATCTCCTTCACCGATGGACATCAGATAGTGGCACTATCACTCTCCTGCTCCCTCACACGATCTCCTCTTCGGCCAACTCGCTCTTCCGAGATGTGCCTTCCGGCTGGCAGTTCCTCGAAGCCAGAGTGGCGATTCATGCGCAACCTTTTTTGTCTTTTCGCCAGCCAGGGAGACGAAGACACGCAAACAAAAAGGGAAGCTTGTCGGTATAATACGGAATTTTCGATAGGACTCTCGCGACGATGGGAGAGTGAGATTGCACAATATACACACAGAAGCCATCGGAGTGTCGTATAAAACCCTGTATAAAACATCGAAACGCGATAGAGGCCGAGTAGGATACGAGAAGTTTTATCTGTAGAGGAAAGAGATAAGGAGGAAAGTGCACGTACAGAGATACGCCCGTAAAGAACCATGTAAATACCTATACATAGATCTATAAATCCGCAGAAATTGCGGTTAGATGATCCTGAGAGATGAGAGATCATGAAAAGAATGAAGGTGGATGCTGTGTATAGTATCGAGGTATGTATAGATGCACGTATACGTCACTGAGAGTTTGGCGCAGAGCGGATTGTTCGGAATAGTTCAGTAGGATGGGTAGTATCCGCAGAAGCCTGGCAAAGTGGACGAAAACGTACAGAAACGGAGGTAAAACTGTGTGTGGCCAACGAGAAAAGCACCGCCTGGATTGCTGACTCCGCAAAGTCGACTGTGACTCTTGTTACGGCCAGGCGTCGAAGATATGGTTTGTGACATCACCTCTCTTTCTTTCTCTCTCTCTCTCGCTCTCTCTCTCTCTCTCTCTCTCTCTCTCTTTCTCTCTCTGTCTCTCGTTGATTCTCTCCCTAGCGCTGTTATATTGCTTCTGCTTCCGGAAAAAGAGTTTTGGTTTGCTGCTTACTTGCCTTCTGTCTCGTTCGCTTTGTTTTTCACGAGGCATAACGTATACATACTATAGTTGTCCTATGTACAACGTGAATTCTCTCGCTCTCTCTCTCACTCCCTTTCTGCCTTATCCGCAATCCTTAGCTATCTACTCGGGCTGAAACTAAGTCTCCTCATCTGTTCATGACTGGTACACCGCGGTAGAGGAAGAATTACTACTGTACAGAGAGACTACAATCCTGAAGGTACTGAGCGTATAGAGGACTTGCTCGCTCGTGCCATCGTCATCTGGCAAGCTTTCTCTCTCTCTCTCTCTCTCTCTCTCTATACAATATATATATATATATATATATATATTTCTATCTCTGTCTCTTTGAACCGTCTTCCCAACCACCGCTATCGCATTTCTCCATCTTACCGTCTCTCTCGTGTAAGCTAGTTTCGCTCCGGCGAATTGCATCTAAAGCCGGGTCGTTAAAAGCTGGCAGATTTGATACTTTGCGCGCGTCTTTACCCGACCATGAGAACCAACTAGCACGAGAAATATGTTTCCATCTCTATATCGCACTCATCAACGCTTTCATATATATATATACACATACATTCATATATATGCACTCATATATCTCGTTTAGCTACTGAACATTCTTGCGCTTTACACAAGACCTTTGTCTACTTTTCTCTCTCATCCAGTTTTGTGCTTCCTGGCTTTCGCACTTATATTACATCATTTATACGTCACAATCTCTAGGTAGTATAGAAACCGGTCATGAGTCTTCCAAGGACCTCATCATTGAAATATTATTGTTGACAATTATTTAGGATTGGAACCAATTGAAGTTATTTTTTTTTATTTGATCACACAGTGTGCTCACATCACCGATAAATGTAGTTCTAGTTAATCGGACGTAATGAGAACATGATGGACGAACAAGAACAGATTATCGTGAGAGCGCGAGAGGGTTCGATTTTTCCACCATTATATACTGGATCTAAAAGTTTCACCCAGATGCTGCGACCCATTGTGTCAGGGGAATGGAGCGAGGGGAGGATTTATAAATAGGGAGAAAGAGGAGGATGAGAGAGAGAGAGAGAGAGAGAGAGAGAGAGAGAGAGAGAGAGAGAGAGAGAGCAAGTGCCTTTCGAGAGGACGAGGGAAATAGGCTTTAGCGGATTTCCTGAGGCAGATTGGAGATAAAGCTTGTGAAAGGCTTCGCGCGCCAGGTACAGAACGAGAGACATTTTTCTCGACGAGGTCGCTCAGTGCGATGATACTCTCGTTTTTCTTTTTCTCGTTTCTTCCTTTTTGTATGCTTTTTCTTTACTCCTGACTGAGAATTTTGTCCTTTTTTTATCTCCCAAGCGCGAGTCTACATTCGTTATAGCGGCACACGGTTTAGGTAATAAAAGCCGATGCGGGATACCTTGTAATAAGAATCCCGGAAAAAAATCACGTTTTCATTTCGAGGAGAAGCCCAAAATGTCTGAGACAAATGAACGAAATGAAAATAAATTTGAAAAAAAATAACAGTGCCGTTTAACCTGACGTGGGATTCTTCATGTAATATGTGATAAATGAGCAATACTCGTGTGCTTTCGTGTTGGCTTTTGTTCGTGAGAAAAAATTGTGAAGACGCGTCAACCTGATGCTATTACCAAAATAATACAAGAATTTAACCGAGTGTAAAGAAGGAGCTATCTCTCGGCGGGGATTTAGTTATCTTGTAAAAGGCCCTTTATGTCCAAGGCTAGAGAGCATTCGAAGATCCGAAGTCGCACAAACACTTGGATAGGAACGGCAACTGGATAGAGGAAACCCAGAGATAATCGAGAAAATCGCGAGGTCTTCTCTTTCTTTTTTCACGTCTCTCACGCCAAGTGGATGTCAAGAGATCTGGCATTTTTCTTCAGTCACGAGCAGAACTAGTAGATAGAGATGCAAGGAGAGCCACTCTCTTTTCGTCGAGTCACACAGGCTATATGGTCTCTCCCGACAATGTACTAGACACAAGCGACATGAAAATGCTCGAATGAAAGAAGCAGGCCAGGCAACCAACCACTCCGGATGTCTCACGAAATTTCGCACGTCTAACGTCACTTCCTCCCTCCGTCTTCCTCTTTATCCTTCTTACGTTTTTATATCTCGAGAGGGAAAAATAATACGAATACCAGTATTGCTTTTAGAGAGAGAGAGAGAGAGTTGGGGCGGGATAAGTTTTACGAGGAAATGGATTTCACCAGAGGAATGTCAAGAATACCAAGGCTGAAGAGAGGGGCTATGACAGTTCTCCTTACGAGAATATAATAACCGAATGTCCAAACTCGACGCGATTTCATGTCATCGTGCCATTATTGCTTGTTCTCACCGTTCTTATAAAAATAAATAATAGTAATAAAAACCGTATTATTCTGTAAATTCGTTTTCGCGAACATGACGCAAACATGACAATTGCATATGAAATTTCGGGCAGAGAAAAACCCTTGAATGTACGTTTACAACAAAAAGACAATGAGCATAAAATTATGCAAAAATAATACTAATATTAATGATTTTAGATCAATATGAGATAGATTCTGCTGTCACGATATCATGTCAAGTGTTTATCCATTCATATGACGCTCATCCCTAATCCCATGCATCGATCGCGGCATTCGCTTTCTTTTTTTTTTCCTGAAATATCATAAACTTCTACGATATGGATACTTTCCAATGATGGATGCATCGAATTGGCGAATAAAAAGAATTTCGGCGAGCACGTTGCCATCGCGGTTAAATCACTCCGCAGAGGCCCGCATTACGAGGAGAGCTCATTGATAAATCGTGTTTCTCAGCTCGGTGATTCGTGCACCAGCCGCGAGCTATTTTGTATGTATGGCGAGATATGAGATGAGAGAGTCATGGCCACGGGTATATCGAATAACTAGCAGACGGGGGTAGCCTTCCTGATGGTTTTGTCGGCAGATATACGGGATTCGCGGTGCAGAGCAGTGGGTGATGGTGTGTAGCGTAATGGTAGTAGATCCCGGTATTACTTTATCGACGAACGAAATATCAGAATGTTACTCAGTGACACTGGCCCGTCGAGGGTTGCAAAGATACGAGAGTGACGTATGTCCGACTCTCCCGATGCGAGAGTTTACACGATACAGTTGGATTCACTGTCCGGTACAGCACAATTTTCTCACTCCCCCTTCCCTCAGCACGTTCAATAACGTACACAGCAGAAACACAATATATGTACCGCGTGCCACGCATAAATACGATTTTACGGTCCTCGATTTATGATCGAATCAGCGTTATCCGGCACGATAAATCCATTGTGCACGACGAGAGATTGGAGATTGGTGGAAGGGTTGCGAGGGTGGTAGCGAGACAGAAGGACAGAGGGAAAAGGGTGAAAGAGAATGGACATTGCATAGATATATGTATCGAGAGGAAAAAGCGAGATTGAGAGAGGGGGGTGAGAGAGAGAGAGAGAGAGAGAGAGAACGAGACGGAAAATGATGACAGGAAACGTGCCGAGCATAGAGCGCTTTTCAACGCAATATATAAAGGTGTTTCACGAGCGGAGCCCTCATCGGGCAATCATTGACCCACTCGGTCAAACATCAATTTTCATTCAAATTAAACGAGAAATATCGCAAGTTCGCTTGGGTGAACGTTATGGTTCGACGAATTTAACGTGATCGCGAGATCGTAAGTTTTCGAATAACTCTATATAATGTGTCCAATACCCATTGGAAAAGTGCACTAGATGCTAACGCGAACGAATAATGCAATATTGAACAATCGTGCCTGGCGAGAGTGCCGGCTGTGATCGACCGACCCCTCTGCTGCAGCATGAAATTTGATCAATTTTATCGTGTATCAATTTTAGGGCGAAATAGTTCTATGAATACAAAAGTAATAACAAATCTTCAACGTTCATAAGATCAATAAATAACTGATTTTTATTTATAACGAGTATTACTGTTTTATTTTTGGAACAGTTATTTATCACTATTTCGCGGTAAAATTTCTCGATTTTTTTTTAAATTGAGATTTTTAAATACCGATATCGACCCATTGTATAATCACTTGACAAAGCCCCTCAACCATTCGAAACTAGCTGAACGACATTGCAAGTTCTGTATTTCGCGATTCTCTTGGACTCTGCGTTAGTTACTCTTTTTTTTTTCGTATCGTTTCCCGAGAGATTGGTTCACCGGACGCGAAGCCCGAGAGTCTCCGGTAATCCAATCCCTCGACGGTATTTCTAACACGCCGGGTTGCTAGAATGTAAAAATGTGCTCTCCTTGCTGCCGAGATCCATGGCTCAACGACGGGAGGCTAAGGTTTATGATCGCGTTAAAGTGATTTTCCGAGAGGCAAAAAGAAAGACGAGTCGGCGAGTCGAGAGTCGACGAGAGTCAAATGAAAGAAAAAAAGAGAGAGAGAGAGAGAGAGAAAATGAATAGAACACGGAAACGTAATACGTTAGACTCTGAGCTGCAATGAGGAAAAAGAAGTTATCGAATAAGACGGAATAAAATGAGAGCGGCAAGAAGAAGGAGGAAAAAATTCAGTTGAAAATGTACGTCAAGAAAGGATATACCCAGAGTCTTGCTCGAGCAGACGAGATGACTACTCTGCAAGCGAATCCTTTCCCATATAAACGAAGAATATTGGTTGTACATTGTCCGCATCTTTTCTCATCGGAGCTCTTATTGTTCATGGATATATATGTATACACGTTATCTATCTCTGTCTGGGACTCGTGGATCTTACCTCAATGCTATATTGCGAGTCATCAAAATATTCAACAAGCGAGGCTCTAACCACCTGCAAAGCTAATCAGTTCTTTTTTCATTCACCCACGCATGATTAAAAGTTTTCTCGACATTCATTAGAGTATTCAAGACATTTGCTTGTATGCATACGTATATCTATATATAAATCTATAGGTGCTTTGCCGCTTAGAAAGCGCGAGTTTCAAAAAAAAAAAAAAAAAATTGACTTCATTGCCGCAGCTCAAGTGTAGCGAGCATTACACGAGGACGATAATATCAAAGAGCATCTTCGGTTAAGCGAGACGAACGAGAGTTCCACGAGACGAAGAGCTCTCCCGAACATCATTCGTGAAATCGAGCGTGACTCTCTTGCGAGTATTCCTGGTGCTTGTTCACAGGACCGCCACTTCTTTCATGACTGCTGAATAGGGGAGTTTACAGGTTGCTGTATGCATGTGTGTGTATGTATCTGCTGTCGCGTCCAGCGCAGTAACCGGTAGTTCATGTTACAGTGGAATTCAACGCAGAACGGACGTGGTAATGGTCAAGAATGTTTCTACAATACGCGGTCATCGGCGGCGGGGGGACACTATGAACGATAAATTGGCCAGCCATTGATAATTAATCACTTCGTGGAAAATAGCAATTGAAACGCGTTAGAAGGAAAAATGATGAAACCTTATTGTGATCGTTCCTGTGGACAATTTTTGCGATGCACGTGATTCAAGTCCATGCGGGATTAGGGCACGTTCTTTGATGATGCATGACTTCAGGACCAGAGTAAATTCCAGTAAGAAGCAAAAAAAAGTTCCAGTTGTGGGAATTCCTTGCAGAACTTTTCGTACGTTCGGCTCATACAGTTTACAACCGGTATCGTGTGTGTATATACTATTGATGAGATCCTCGTTATTTGTTCGTGCGCACAGGCATTTTTTTTGCAGTTTAGTCGTACCTATCGATGAAAGAGAGAGAAAGAGAGAGAGAGAGAGAGAGAGAGAGGGATAGATACATGGCAGAGGAAAAGAGACAGTCGAGCACTTATATTATAGTATGTACAGTCATACCCCGACTTACTCCTTCCCGACTTACGCCAACTCGCAGTTACGCCATTCCCCCCCCCCCCCCCCCCGGTCGCGCGTTTCTCCTGCCCGTCAGCGCTGCCGCTCTTCGCGCACAAACTTGGACATGTTTATTTTCTGTGCGTGTATAATTCGAGTGTAGGGTGACTGAACCAGTGAATGAACGCATAAGCCTTTTTTCTATTTCGATAAAGCCGTATAATTTAACTTATTACGAATTTCTTTATGAGCTAATTAGATCTTATAGAACAATGTTTACAGAATATAAAAAAAAATATTCGAAGTGCCCTGTTCGCAAGGATTTTGTAGAAAAAAAATTATAATGAACGAAATTACCAATTTCCCAGTGAATGAACAAAAATTCCAATGAATGAACTCTTATCTTTCCAGTGAATGAACGTACAATGGAACCAGAGATGCGTACGCATACTCGTGCGTTTTGAGGTTATGAAAAGCCTTTTCAACGCTCGTTCAATCACTGGAAATAGGTTAAAAAGCTGGACCAGTGAATAAACGGCCACATATCGCAAACAATATTGGGTTTTTGGCCAAAAATTCATTAATATAATTGAAGCTTAGCAATGTATTACGTTGAAAAAATTATTGCATATCTTTTAAAAAGATTTATCGAGGTGATATGGAATATTCTGGTATTCGATGCGAAGTCAGATGGTTATAACAACATGGCTGTCTCTTATGAATATGCGCCCCAAGTACGAAAAAAAATCCATAGCATCGCAAATCTTTCACAGCGTCAAATAATATCACTACTAGATGTTTTCTCAGAATTTTCACTTCATTATGAATACAAAATTCTTCATAATAATAGAATCATATCTCTGCCGTTTAATTAAAATACTAAGCCTGTTCATTCACTGGTAGGTGTTCATTCACTGGTTCAGTCACCCTAGATTTTGCGCGAGAAAAAAAAAGTCTTTGTCTCGCCAGATGATTGGGCTTGAATTTTGAAAACCATCCACTTCTAATTATTTAAATATTTTGTATTACAAAAATAAACAGTATTTATAATATCTTCTTGTTCAGAGGTTTTCTGTGAGTTATATGATTATTTCTGATGAGTATTTAGTATATACATATCAATGGATTAATGCCAAAGAGGCGTATCGGTTATGTATAAACTCATAAGCCCCTATGGAATTTAACCGTCGATATGTACATTATACAGTTGTATAAAACGTGCACCCCGACTGACGTTTTTTTCGACTTACGCCGTCAATGCCGGAACGACCCATGGCGTAACTTCGGGGTATTACTGTACCGCGAGTTAAGAGTCGCATTAACATATAACCGAGCCTAACGAGAGAGCCCTCGCGGATTTTTCATCGCGAATGCCTGTGGTGGTACTATCCCAGCAAAGTATCCGTGGGTGGACGCGGCAAATGGAACGACGACCACACGACGGGCAGAGACGCACGCTTCATCGGCCTTCCGTATTCTCCTTGTTCCGCTGCCAAATGAAAGGACGTAACTCACACCAACGTAACATATGTTAAATCGTTTGGCTTGCACCATATTTATTTGGCAGCAGCTGAAATACATACATACTCCAGAGTCTCATTCACTAAGCTGATCCTGGCGCGCTCCACCAATCCTTCGTCTCCTTTTTTCATTATCCCCGTCTCAACTTCGTGCGCTCAGGATTCGCTGATGAGGAGCAAAAAGGCCACGAGATGTGCAAAGGATATAGGAAAGCAAAATATACGACGAACGAAGAGCACGCTTTTTCGCTTTCCATCCGCCACATCCTCGTTATGCCCTTCTCGGGAATCGCGAACACAACATCTATAACCGAATTAACTCTCGAGGAAATGCAACGAGAAGCCAAGAAACGAGAAAAAGAGAGAGAGAGAGAGAGAAAGTCAATTTTCTGTTGTATAAACCCCACACAAATTTCTCAACTCTCGTTCTCAGTTGCATGGTTAAGTCGATGAAAGCATTATCGTGTGGGAAAGTTCGCTTCAGTTATGTTATTATATACACGCGTTAGTACGAATGGAAATCATGATGTATAATAGATCGAAAGTGTTGAAATTCGACTCGTAAGCTTGGCTTGAGTATGCTGGAGCTACAATATTAATGAAGTTTGGCATAATCCGCATATCGCTGTATGAGTTGAGAAAGTTTATCACCCGCGAAAAGGCAGTGAGTGAGAGAATTAGCGTCTCGTGTAAGAATGTTGTGAACAAACGCGATGGTTTTGCACGTACGTTTTAACTGCATCGTCGAGTAGCATTGCGAACGAAGAACTGACAGAGTATCGAAAACGTTGATGCGCGGATATCTATCGTGAGAAAAGTTTAAAAAGTGTGGAAGGATTTTGCTTGGAATCTCGTTTGACAGTATCTTCCGCATGTATATAACGAGGGAAAAAAAAAGAGAAAGAGGAATGAGAGAGAGATAAAGAGCAAGAGAGAACGAGAAGGGGACCCGACAATTTTTTTTAGCGACATAAAAAAAATAAACGAAAGGATGAGTTATATCGCTCTTGACTCCAGATTTTTATATATATGGGGCACGTATAGTATGTGCATGCGAAGCATACAACAGTATTTAGCCTCGAATTATATTTACTGCGAGCGACCACGAGATGAATGAAAACGCGTTGGTATTCACACTTTCCGATCTGCCTTTCGCTGATGGACAAACGTGAAGTAAGATGAGTTAGGGTGATATGCAAGTGACATATCGGGGCAGCGGGGGATGATCGATCGGATATTGTATAGTGATGATCTTCGGTTCTGTGCCAGTATCAAACTGGGCTTTTCACTAATTTTTCATAACGAGTCGACCAGTTGGAAAGGTGCCAGAGTGGACACGATGGAAATGTTATAAAATAAATCCCATTTCTCGAAAAATTGGAAAATTCGAGTCTATTCGGACAACGCATTTTTTGAAAGTTTAAGCAACTTTTTTTTAGGATAAAACATCGTATGTATTACACCTGTCTGAGCACAAACTTTTTATCCTACTCGATGTTTTGCTCATTTCATTGTTTTGTTCGAAAATAAAACGTTTTTTTTTTCGCGATTTTTGGAACCGCGAACGAGAATGATGTGAAATATCTGCGAATTAATTTAAAGTCCCAAGTGTTAAGCTCTTGAAAAATGAATGAAGAAAAAACCAATTATACACGTCGTGATTTTTCTGTGAAAATGTCGCGCGATTCAGTATAAAATAAATATAATAGCGTTTCTGCCAGCACGTAGAACGCGCGAGCCCTCGAGACTTTTGTTTCTTTTTTTTGTTTTTTTCAAGTTTCATTTAATTTTGCTCTTCGCTATGCGTGTATCATATAATACCGTTTGTATATATGAGTGTATGTAGTGCATGTATGCGGTATGCGAAGCTCGAAAGGTAACTCACTATTTTTTCCTCTTTACACTAGAGAGGTTTACCTCGATTTCCCTCTTGCTCGTTTTCTCCCTTATCCTCCTTCTGCTCGTATTAATTTATTTATCGGCTACATACATGGGAGCGGTTTACCGCTCCTATGTATGTAGCGGAGAACAACCTAAGCGATCGTAGCGTTCTCGCAGTGTGTGTGTCATGTCGGGGGTGTTATAGCTGAAACGTGGCTGGAGCACACAGTTCCACGACCGAAATACCAGAATAACGGAGCGGTTCTTTGTGATTCTCTTTTCGATGTTATTTTCCATAACTCCCCTATAACCCGCGGTATTATACTTATTATTTCTTCCTATTCTCACGATTTAATTCCTAATACTTGGAAAACGAGTCCTTACAGAGCAAAAAAAAGGGTTTCTCGTTGGGTACAGTAGACGAATTTGATGCTTCGAGAGAGGCCTCTTCAGCAACTGAGAAGAGCAGAGAGCATATACAGTGAAACGCGAGTTAAACTCGGTTAAGTTCCGCATCGAGGCTCCGGGCTAAATGTTTCTCGAGGACGGGTCTTTCTTCTCTCTCTCTCTCTCTCTCTCTCTCTCTCTCTCTCTCTCTCTCTCTCTCTCTCTCTCTCGCCCTTTCGTGATTCTTCTTTCTCCATGATATTCGAACCACTAAATTCGTTCGGCGGTCGTTCCCACGATTATTCGTCGGTTGGATTTAACAACGCGACTTTCGCCGTAGTAAAAATTTTCTAGAAGGGCAAAGACGAAATTGACGAGGAGATTAAAAGGAGAAAAGAAAAGAAAAAAAGTCATATACACACACGAGGCACTTAGCGCAGAGTAAGATGGCGATAAAAAGATGCTTATAACGGAACGAAAAATGATACGAGGAAAGATGGAATGAGTGAAATAATAAAAGCAAATGATCGTTGAACTAAAATGGAATAAAGTAATGGCATATCGGATATATATGCGAATGCGGTGAGAAAGAGATAAAACAAAGAGCTCTCGCACATTCGTACGGTGGTACGGAAAATATGAGGGCCACTATAACATTGCGTGAGCTCGGAGTGTAAAGAAAAGCTTGAGGCAAATATGCGAATCTTTCAGATAATACCTAACTATTTCGAAGACTTATAACAAGACTCGGAAAAGATTACGAAATTAAAAGAAAATTTACAGTTGCGTTTTATATATTAAAATTTATATAACAATTGCAGATCGTACTACACGGAAGAAACTTACTTAATTTGAATTTAATTTAATTTTTTCAAGCCACAATTTCGTAATTAACAACTCGACCGAATCTATCTTGTCCAATTCAACAATATATTTATATATATAAATCCATTTTTTTTTTGTATTTCGACGGTACGCGTCTGTACAGCATTATCGTAGTACTAGAAGAAACTTGCAAGCGGAACGTAAAAGACAAGAAATGGCTGCGCGTTTTCTGCAATACGAGCATCAGGCCCTCATCAAGAGTATATGTATGAAATTCTTATACACATATTATATATAAATCGTTTGGTGTGCGAGAGCTCTCGCACTCGTTCATCCGGTTGAGATGCCCGGGGCTCTGCTCTTCTGGTCTGGTTATAAGATTACGATCATAACGAAAAAAGCTTCTCACTCGCCATTTGCCATCGGTCGTTCTTCGACTCTATGGTCGCTCATCGTCGCAACCGCGGTTCAAGCGGCTATATGCCGAGAAACGATGAGACACACAGACCGTATGAGAAAATGTTCTTGCGGAGGGCAACGGTTGCATCTCATATCTATACATGTAGATCGATTGATGGAAAACAAAAGGGCGTAAAAAACACGATTTAAGATGTAAATTGACGTGAGTTGAGCTCTTTCATCTGTTGAAAGCAGATATTATACAGCGACAGTCGGATCGAAGGTATGGGAAAGAGGAGAAGACGAGAGAACGGGAAGATTGAAAGGAGACCGGTAGTACGTAAAAGAAGAATGACGAGACGAGAGAGCAAAGACAGATGAGGAACCGAGCAAACGTATATATATATATGTCTATATATGTATAGAACGAGCAACGGAGAATGTGAGGCAAGAGAAAGAGATAAAGAGCTGAGAATCATGAAAAGACGAAGAGTCACAGGGGGCTGATGCACACTGCCCGAGCTCTCGCGGTTCAAGTCTTCCACAGACTGTGCGCCAACGTCGTCGTTGTCGTCGTCGCGTCGGCGTTCTTCCAGCAGTATGCATTATGGAACGTTGGGATGCTCGGGCGACCGATTCTACTGGGAAAATTGCGAACACGCGAGAGACGCAACTACTGGCTTCGTCGGTACACTATTATACAGAAGGACGAAAGAACCCAGCGGGCTGATATTTGACGTAGATGTAAGCAACTTCTTCTGGGTATAAAGTATAAAGGTAGTTATTTTATACTATTTTAGTTGAGCACTGTTCAGCACGATAGAACTTCACCATTTTCAAAAAAATCGGTAAAAATTAATCTATACGATAACACTGTTGATTATTGTTAAAAATTAATATTGAAGCTCATTTATTTTAAATAATTATGAACATATTATAACGAATAAAACGTTCCTCTAGATGCTGGATCCATCATTAGTCACCAACCAAGAAAAAAAAAATTGGATACTCCTTGATCAAAATTTCTCGACATTCATAAAACGTACGAAAATGTTAACCGAATCGACATTTTTTCTCTCGATATCTTGTAGAATTTGGAGAAGTTAGGACAACTGGGGACGTTTTAAAGATTCTGACAATAAAATTTCGTTTTTTTTCTTCACGAAAATAGAGCTTTTCTTTACAAATAAGCAAAGGAAGCATAAAAAATTGATTTTGTGACCGTAACCCTCGTGCAGAACTTGAATTATGACGTTTCTTAGAATAATTAAGGAAAAAAGTTGGTTCACGTGTCTCCTTTCATTACAGATATTAATATTATTTCAGTTTGTTCGTGATATTGTTGTTGGAACATTTTTTTAAATGGTTTATCATAGGAATGGCCCCCTTATCGGAACGCGAACGAGACGAACGATCGATCGGGTTGCGAAAACGAGTTGAACCATAGCCAGAAGAAGCAGAGCACGAGACAGAGAGAGAGAGAGAGAGAGAGAGAGAGAGAGAGAGAGAGAGAGAGAGAGAGAGAGAGAGAGAGAGAGAGAGAGAGAGAGAAACAGAGAAAGAACTGATACCGAAGGATAAAATGGAACGAGAAGAAGATTACTTTTCAATGATGTATAGTACATACTCCCTCTCCTCATTCCGCTTCCATTTTATTAAAAAGAAATCCAGATGTCTCGATATGTAAGTCTCGTCGAATCGCATGTATCTCCCAATCGAGTTTTTTTATTCGTATATCTGTATGTTCTGTACACGTATACATACGGCTTACATAGACTCGAAGTATATGTGCAACGATCGATCAATCGACTCATGTAGACTCAACTCCATCGTACCGGGATGTACATTCACACAGGTCCAAGTTTCTGTACGGAACGCGTGCTCTGACTTCTGAATATTTTATGCCCTGTATATTATACATACTCAGTTTCAATCTATCAGAGAAAATGAAGAAAAACAAATGACTGTAATTGAGCCGACCAAAGTTTTCGCTCTGGAAGTATAATGACCAGGTGTGACCTTTCACGTAAAATGTCAAAGCTAAATGTATAGTCGTCATTCGTTCTTTGTCTCTCAGACGAATCGACGCTCGACCGTGCTACATTGTCATGATGCGTGGAGGTGACGGACAGGGTTGATGGTCATGTGGACGTGTTTCCGCTTTTTTTTTTCAATAAGTCATACACTTATTACGCAACATTCACGTTCGATATACGAGCTACCCCTATGGAAATTTGTGTATAATATTTTACATCTGTTCCAAATATAAAAACTTTATATGCGAATAATATATTTTATTTTTATATACGAATTACATGTGAAATATAAATTCGAAATATATGACGTACATGAAAATTATATATAACTTATATTTTAGGCGTCCTCAAATTTATTTCTTTGATCGGAAAGTATTTCGCATATCTAGACAGAGTTATTTATGTAGCATGCTAGACCGATTGGTCAATAAGAAAGAGTTTGAGAAAGGCGTGTTACTATACCCCCCCACCCCCCTCAATGTCGTGCCGCATGTAGTTCGGGTGTCCTGCTACGGTATAAGATCGAAGAAAGCGAGAGATGGAGCATAAGTGAAACACTCGTGTATAGATCGAATTCGGAACAAGAGCATGAGCGAGAGGTAAATAGCGTAATGACAGGGCGCTCGGCAAGCGAGTGAGAGACCACTTTGGTTGGCCGAGGATTGATAAATATCGGGATCCACGAGCGATCGAAACGGGACACCCGTTACTTAACCGTCAAACTACTATCATTATATACCTCCTCACCCGGTAGATTAGTACTTCTCGAGAGAGGGATCATTATGATTATTCGACGGAAGACCGGCGGCAATAACGCGCG
The DNA here is from genome assembly GCA_963564615.1 of Rhorus exstirpatorius. Classification (NCBI taxonomy): domain Eukaryota; kingdom Metazoa; phylum Arthropoda; class Insecta; order Hymenoptera; family Ichneumonidae; genus Rhorus; species Rhorus exstirpatorius. The sequence continues at coordinate 31,485,336 of OY751317.1, forward strand.
GTAGCCCCGATGCCGCGCAACGTCTCTCCGCGGTATGTGTATTATATGCTCAACGATCTGAGAATAATAGCACTACTTGACTTTGACTATATAGTGCGAGTTATGCCGTACAGTATGGAAAACGAGAAAGTGCAACTTATTGAACACTTATACGCGGCCGAAAAGCGAAAAAGTGGCGCTGAGTCGACGTTACATTTATTGAGTATATTCATTTATAGATTGTTCTTTATTGGTTGTTGCATTGTCAAAGAAAATGTTGCAAAAAAGCAATGAAAAATCGAAAAGAATCTCAGCGTTCGGTTCTAACTAACAGGATGAAAATTTTTTCACGCGTAGCCCATGCCCATATATAGTATTTTACGGATAATTAATTGAGTTTGAGCAGCTGTAATCGCAAACACCTAAAGTCGAAGTACGAAAGTAATCACGGCATTACGTAATATTTAAAAAGAAATGATACTCCATTGTTATCGCGTAACAAAGTAACGTATAAGGCTCGCGGCTTTGATGAGACTCACCTGAAGATGAACCTGACTGTTGTTGTCGACCCAACCGATAACTATGTCCGCGCTGACTTGTCTGCCGTCCCTTGTGAAACCGAGACCCACGTATCCCTGGGTCTTCACTTGCACCTCGAAAGTAATGTCCCGATCGCCCGGTGTCCATAGCACCAGAAAATTGTTGTCTAGCACTGCACTGTTCTTCCACTCGACGCAGGTAACACTGTCCAGCGCGAGAAGGAGCAACGAAAATGACGCCACGAGAGCCTTCATTTTTCCTCAACGTCTGCGCGCTCTATCCTCGATAGTTGTTTTTTTTCTCAGAGCATCTGGAATGACAATAAAAAAAGGGGAGTTAGCGGGTTGTTGTTAGACCGGAAGCATCACGAACGTTTCAGACACATCGTGTCGAATAGATCTTATCTATTTATTTCATCAATTTCTCAAGTTTTCCAATCTAAACGACAAATCACCTGTAGCTCTTTTCAGTATAAATAGATGTGCAACGTACATGTGCACATCTCGGTCGATTGAATATACCCCGCGAGGATGCGCCAGAGGACAATAAACAATTGTTCGGTGTCGCGTCTCGAGATACGTGACGGGGATACAAATCTTTCTCATCTTAACGTATATAGCCCCGATCACACGAGGAGAGTGAGGAAAAGCGTTCGCTTTGCCAGAGCGATAGCGTCGGTGGAAAAGTGGATTTGGCGTAGAGGATTCCGTTCGATTCTCCAAGGGCTTTGGAGGAGAGATAGCGAGGCAAGGCGGTGACAAAGTGAATCGTGCACTTTCTCGATCCTATGCCTATACACACTATGTCCTTCGTAATGGAGCGAAGCGTGGAGCGCCAGTAGCAAATCCACACCATCACTGCATGGCCGACGCATATACAATGGGGGGGGGGGGGGGGGGTGGTATACAGAATCCCGTGGATCTCGATCTATTGATGCTGGGCTATGTGACCAACGGCTAATCTTGACCGGGAAGCAAACCACTCCTTCCAACTTGTTCAATGTATCGCTATAGGTTCATGCTCTACTGGCGTGATTTTACCCGTTTACGGGATGCCGGAGGCTCCGGCGATCTGGAAGCAATCGATTCAATTAACAACAACGGCGTGTTGTGTAATGCGTAATCGAGGTGGAGCTCACCGTCAAATGCATGGCAACAGCTGTGCTGTTGGACCCACGTACAGTGTGCAAGCCTGATTCGGTGGAGTGTGAGAAGAAGAGTTAACTTGAATTGAGAGAGAGAGAGAGAGAGAGAGAGAGAGAGAGAGAGAGAGAGAGAGAGAGAGAGAGAGAGAGAGAGAGAGAGAGAGAGAGAGTGAGTTCGAATAGGAAGAACAGAGTCAGGATAGATGGAGATAGCATTGGGGAGACTGAGAAGAAACTAAGACTAGGAGCCGTTGGGTGACCGAGCGGGTCCAATAGTCAGGAGAGAATGGATATAGAAACGACGAAAGGGATAGGTGAAAAGGAATGTAGAGTGGAGATTTTATTGGAAGGCCTGGACTATATGGGTGGACTGGTGGAACCCATACTATGGACGGGTTTGATTTGCGGCGTGTCGTTCCATCGATTTCTCTCAAATTGCATCCCACGCGCAGCGGTGCTGCAGCATTAAAACTCGCGTCAGACCTATTCGTGGGTTTTCGGATGCCCTTGCGAGCGCTTATTCCAGGACACCCAATGCACTGCCCCCCCCCCCCCCCCTTCCACCCCCTAAATCTCTCTCGCTCTCTCTTGTTTCAGTCTCGGCTGGTCATATACAGTAGGTATACAGCAGCGATGCAGCCAGGACCATAGCGAATCACTCACCTATCGACATCTTTCACGTTTTACACACGTTCGCTCCACACTCGTATATAATACGCACTTATTCTCTCATTCACTTCTACATAGCAATTCATGGCTTCAAGTTTTATTGTCCAACCTGGTGAATCTAAAGCTAGTGAAGCTCCCTTTATCCCTTTATCTCTGTTTCGTGTCTGATTCCTGTTTTGTAGTTCGTTCTCTCGTCACTATCGCGTCTGTCTCTGGTGACACCCTCGAAATTTACATAGTTCGAGCTTAAGCATATATAACTACGAGTAGAACAGATACAGTGACCCGACGGATAATATTTAAGGAAACGAGTCGAGGAATACATACACACAAAGACTAAGCCACAATAAAGAGTAAAAAAAAAAAACGAGGCCTCAATTCTACTCAAAACATTCTCGGGAATTTTGTGGACCCAGGTGAATAAGTGAATGTGTGCCCTTTAAACTCGAACGTAGAATTACATTGTCCAGTAAATGCGTTTTGTGCGTAGAGCAAAGCGGAATGGGATGGAAACGTCATCATTAAACGTGAGGGGTGTCGATTGGAGAATGAAAGAGATGCTTTTACGATGAAAGCAAATATACTGAACTGTTGCCGAATGAAAGTTAATCGATTCCATCGCGAATTTGCGTGAGTTACAAAATAATTGCTTGAATTTCATTCCATTGAATCCAAGATGACAATTTGCGCCTCGATTTGCGCATTAACGCATCGTACGCATTATCATGCATAAACGCATTTACGTTTGATCAACTGACGTGTAGAATGTACGTCTGCAAAATGGTCCCTCGCACAGAAAAATCTCGGTCAGAATAGTAGAGAATATATGTTTCAGCTCCTCGTTCCTCTTCACGTGACAAGTGTCGCCGAGGGGCGCGAGGGGTATTCTTCGGTTTCTCCTCTCACCGAAGATTTCGAATGGTCGTTAGTAGATGACGCGTGGACGTGGACGACGGTTAAGGCTCTTCTCGTCTGCTGCTCCTCTCGGCGTTGTCCGTGTCATCGTGGTTGGTGAGTCCACACTGAAGAGACGAGAGAAGTAAGAGTCGAGGGACAAAAAAAAAAGGAAAAAAAGACGAAACGAGTAGCTATACATATATGCATCAAAGGAGAAAAGAGCAGGATGGCCACGTCAATTAGGAGAGAAGAGCGCACGAGTTCTTCGCCGGAACGAGTCTCCGCTCTTCTCACGTTGGTTGAATTTTCTCATTGACCATATAGTTATATGGTATTCTCCGATATATACCGCTGATGGTTACTTTCCGGGCGAGTCTTACTCTCTGCAACTCCGCACCACCAACGAAGTCACCATGCAGGTTAACGAACAAATATCATGAGACCGCACGATTGACGCTAATCGCCGTGGCTATCCGTCATTGTGAAAAAGTACAGAAGGAGCATCTTGGAGTCTAGCACGGGGTAGGCCCCAAAGGCCCAGAATATACATGTACATTGAATCGAAGAGGTTTGAGAATGAAACGAAGACATAGAGCCATCATGAGAGAGAGAGAGAGAGAGAGAGAGAGAGAGAGAGAGAGAGTCGTGACAGAGTTACTATGCTCGATCGGAAAGACAGGGAGTTGGAGGGCAATTATCGAAACTATAAAGTCAGCGGAGTGAGTGATGTTTATTGATTGATTCTACCCGGTGAGTTTGACAGCACCTCCAGTAAGTATAGGTCTATTTATTCTATTTTTTGACAGTGAGACTGATTACCGTATAAAATACATAGCATTCGACATATGTGGAGCTGGTAGCTGAAGCTTCAACTTTATCCACTGCGTTGGCATGTTTATCATCAATTTAAACTCTTCGAAACGAATGAAAATGCAACAAAATAAGCAATATCCTTTACGTCGATCTTTGATGTTTTTCAACGAAACAATAAAAACAATTATGTCCATGCAATAATTCATTTACGTGTTTCGGCTTTTGTTGCATTCATGAGCTGTCAACCTGACTCTGGGTTAAGTCACACCGTTGAATGAGAAAGACCATATATAGCTTCGAGGCCGCAGTTTTGTGCACGTAGCAAATTCGCGTCGTCCTTCGTTGCGGTGGATTTCCTTTACACATTCCCTGACCTCACTGTCGCTCGATCCTTGCAAATGATATTATATATATATATATATTTAATATATGACGGTAAGAAGGAGATGGAAGTCAGCGAACCGCACCCTCACGTCTATTCACTGGTAGTACGACTGTCTGCACGCTCTCTGTATATACTGTACTTCCGTATGAACAAGCCTACCGGTGCACTAAGCCGGCTCCCGGGTACATTGCACATCATATTATATAGCCTCGTTCGCGGATGACCCAGTTCAACGTTTCTAAAATGACAGACCGAACCAACTTTTCGTCTAGGTCTCGACTCGGTGTCGAGGTGTGGATGTATGTATGTGAAAGCTTACATGTATATAACCGGGAAACCCTTACCTCGTTTGCAATCACGGTATTCATAACGCGAAGCGTAGCACAAAGTTGACTCTCTCTCTCTCTTTCTCTTTCGGCTCAACCCTTGCGGACTTGACGTCTAGTATTCTCGTGAACGAGCCAACGGGAGAGTGCGATATATGTATGTGTAACGTTGCAATATCATAGCAGCGTTCTGCGGTGGTAAAAAGTTGAAACTCGCGGGGCAACTCGATGTCGGATGGTGAAAATGCGGTGTACGAGGAAGTAATGTAGCCAAAGCTCTAGCAGTGCTGGAGAGTGGAGTGCAAAAAAGGGAGAGGGAGTGGGACTGCCCATTCCGAACGAGCTGAGCCTGAATCCCAGTTGGTAACCCCTCAGCGGGACTACTACAGTACCAGAGTTCTGGCTTTTGGTGGGAAATAAGAGTAAATGGTCGGCAGGAGGGAGGAGGGGGGGGGGAGATAAAGAAGGCAGAGTCGTGAGAAAGATAAACTCCGAAAGTTAAAAGTAACTTACTGGAAGAAATGTATAGGTAGGTGGCTACATACTGCAAGGTAACAGCGAAGATAAAGAGCTGAAGAGGAGGAGAATGAAGAAGTGGATAAAAGTGAAGCAGAGAGGAAATCGAGAGAGGTAGAAGACCACGATGGATTCATTCATGCCTCGTAGCGTGACGTGTGTGATTTTATATAATATTGACATATTATACAATATATATATACACTTGTATACAAGAGGTATAAGATTGTTCATATGACAATTTCGTAGAAAAAATAAATAAATCAAGGCGCGAAATATTTCTGAGAGCAGCCAATCACACCGCCCCTCTCCACATAATAGACACTTTATACATCGAAAAAGTTGAAGATTACATATATAAACGGAAATAAATATTTATCAGGAGATAGACAAGAAAATTAGGTCTTGATAGCTTGGTAATCATTTTAATTGCCACTCAATTTGAAGTTTAATAACAATGTTATGCATATTCTATATACATATTACTACGCTGTATACCTACGAAATTAAATCTCATGAAACAAGAAAATATTATTCCCATCGAGAATGTTCTCGAGTTTCAATGACATAAATTTCCTCATGCATTGCTCATATCAACGCACAACTTTCCAGCTCACACCTTTCCCAACAAATCACGTTAATTCGAGGAGGTATAAATTCCTTGATTCGACTGAACTACTCTCTCAATTCAAAGCTTTACCATTGAACACACGTGACACACAACTGAAATTTCACGATTGAAGCATGACTCTTCCACTCGTATCGTTCAATAATTTACACAGTAACGCGCTCTATATCACCCAATATATATAGCGTGTGTTTCTTGCGTTCTTCTTTCCCACGGTAAGGGCGAAAAATGCCCACGCATCTATACCTGTTTGTACGTATATATATATATATATATATATATATATATATATATATATATATATGTATATATGCATTCATACGTGCAGTTATGTGGTCAGCACCCTCATGACTTCTCCAGGAAAGCGTGCCAGAAGCTCACATTCAGGAATAAGAGAGCGAAAGGTATGGAATATCCGTTACATATACTATAAGTATATATGTATACATGAGCACGGGGATCTGCTTTGATTTAATTACATTTCTATGAGAATTTACCCGGGTAAATGAGGGAGTAATGGGCGACGGGTTTGCAAGCCGAAGAAAATAGAGTTACACGTCTGCCAAGAGAGAGAGAGAGAGAGAGAGAGAGAGTGAGAGGCCCACCGTGAAACTTTGCTCTCGACGAAGTCTACGCTATATCCTCCGCGAACTGCAGCAAAATTGTAGTAGCAACGGAGATGCAGCGGTGGATCGGAGATGCACAGCAACGAAAGGAAGAAGAGGGAAGGAGCGATGAGCGAAGTATGAGCCGCGTATATGCAGTGCAGAGAGGTTCGCTCATTGGCTTGGGCGCTCGTACCCCCGAGAATGCATAATAGGTTATTTAACCACGGTAGCCACAAGGTAATGCGATTCGGACGCGCGGCATGGTTCGAGAGCGGATGAGAATAGGTTGAAGAAAAGAGAACGAACAAATGCGAGAGAGCGCTTGAGCTTAAATATATATATAGAATAAATATACATACACACATATATCGACTAGTGGCAAACAAAAAGGCATAGACCAAATTGTTCACCCACACAAATCATCTTGGTTACGCCCTTATGTTCACTCGCAATCAAAATACATGCACCTCTTTTTCTCTCTCTCTCTCTCTCTCTTCTGCTCTCTTTTTCGTAGCAGGCACTTTCTGTGCAAGGTGCTATGTGTGATTACCTTTTCTATGATGGTACTCGGATGCACCCACGAAATGCAGTCAACCTGCCGGAATACAGAAGGCTTCTGCCGTTACTACTGAAAGATACTTTATACCCGCTCGCTGCTTTTCCTTTCGCGCAGATATATATTTATGGGTATGCGCATGTACTAAATACTCCGTCGGCAGAAGCCAGAAAGAACGCTCATCCTCCCGGTGTCTCGTTGAAATTTTCACGCGGAAATGAAACGATAAATTTGCGTCATTAACGCGCACAAGGAGGAATGAAAATGGCGTGATTGTTCCCACCGCAGCTGAGAGAACGTACATTTCGCTCGTTACAAAATGCGATGGGATACTCGATATCCCTTGGCAACGAATGACTCTTAATTAGGTATATCACTCTTTTTTATACATCAAGAGCAATTGATTTTTTTTTTCAACCTAATCATTTGTCAGAATCACCGAGAAAATGTGTTTCAAGTCAAAGAAACACGCTTGAGCATGTCCGTCTGTGTCTTGAGTCTTGGAGTGCAGTTGAATTTTTTTCAGATTTTTTTTTCAACCTAATCATTTGTCAGAATCACCGAGAAAATGTGTTTCAAGTCAAAGAAACACGCTCGAGCATGTCCGTCTGTGTCTTGAGTCTTGAGTGCAGTTGAATTTTTTTCAGATTTTTTTTTCATTTCACTGTGATGTACTGCAAAAATTAAAATTAAATTTTTACGGCCTAGGGTTGGATCATCAATGCACGATTTAAGGACATTCGAAATCGCAGAATTCTGTAGAGTAAGTGTCTCAATAATTTCCATCGTTAATTTATACTCTGACCTTAGTGCGATTAAAATTTAGAAAATTTTTTTAACATATACGCGAAAATTAATTATGTATAAATTATCCCTGAAATTTTTCCAATTATACGAACCCGTGATAACTACGACGCGAGAACCGTAAGTAAATGTCGGTAGAATTATTATCTCTCTAATTTTTTTCCCTCATTGCAACTTCCCCACCTCGTTTGGAGAGTGATTCTTGCGAACACGTGTAATTAAACCAGTAGTCACGGCAGCAGAAATGCTGGAGGTAGAGGAAGAACGAGATAGAGAATGAAGAGGACACGCCTCTTAGAGGTGACCTCTGCAATGCATTGCCCGAACGCACTTACGCGTACTTCCTTGGGCAAAATGGCGGTTATCTTGGTAGCTCCGGATTGGCCCAAAGTCACTGCTTTTCAACGATGCGTGACCCAGCGACGTCGTTTGTACACATACACAGGACGATGTATACGTCGACTGCTGAGGAACAAAAGAACGTAACCCACAGGATTTGTGATGTGGGTTGCGACCTTTCTTCCGCTAAAACTCCATAGGTATACATAATATCTAATGAGAAACACACGCATGAAAATACGAACAAGAGTGTCTTGGAACGCAATTTTCGTTCGCAAGTTGGGGCACATCGCGCTCGTCTCAGCACCTGCCAGAAAGACCGGAAGCCACTGGGTCGCGAGCTAAAGAAACGCAGAAAGAGAGATACGGAGAGACGTGGAACGCGCAGCAAGAGGCACACGCATCACGCATCGTGCATGCACGAGAAACGCGTCTCGGTCGGTAGAAATAATATAAAAAAAGGCCGATCAGCATTGTGGCGTTCCGTGTGTTGAACTCATCGTGGAGACAATCGCCTGGGCCCATCGGCTCAACACACGCGTCTGTCTATCTTTTTTTTTTTCATCTTCTTCTGAATTTTTTTTCCTTCCCTCTCGCTCATCCTCGCATATTTTGCTGCGTCCAAGCGTCTTCTTCGAAAAACGGAAATCATTACGACCGCAAACACACACGATCTATGAGAACTTTTGCCCTTAATACATGAGTCGTCTGACAAGTGCGACCTCAACTCCGCTTCCAGACAAAACGAGCGGGACGAGCAGCGAGCATAGCGAGCAGGGTATTTATTCCCTCCGTATACGTACCGATAAAAGATTTCACGAGACTACAGATGACAATTATAAATGTCTGGTCACATACTAATGGCTGGCCATTATTCATAAAATACCTCTACGATGTTATGCCATATTACATACAAGATTTATGTGTGAATGGAATATCACCACATGATTCTTGCATATATGGAGGATTCCTAAGGAATCGGGACGATTTTTGGACAAGATAATTTTCTGGGAGCAATTTTGCACATTGTTTCGCATAATAAGGCGAATTACCCGTGTAAACACATACACACACATACACATATATATATACATATAGTTGAGAGATGCAAGTGCCAATTAATAATAAACCACCGCTTAGAGCAACCTGCGTATAGATACAAACTGCGATCTTGCTTAATGTTCGATCTTTATGAGATATCTTTTGACGTTTCCATTGGAGATATTATAATGTCCTTACGCGTGTTTAAGCAGCATATATTATGTTCAGTTGCAATTGCTGAATGCTTGACGCAAGGTATAATGACGCGAAACCCGAGTAATTGATAAGCATATGACACTGACTTGCGTATATGCATGATGCGAGAGGATGGAAAACGAAGACTTGGTTCAATTGAGCCAAGAAACATTGAATGCATGTTCTCCGTTATATAGGTTGCCATAGGTGCTCGATATGAGATTGCGGTATGTGCGATCACGCGTTAATGTAATTTCACTATCGATCCACCTGCACGTTATTTTTCGCGTTATCGAGCGAGACTCGCTCGGCGAAATCGATAAATTTGCACGTCTATAATTAGGGATAAGCCACACTAAACGCTAATCAAAATTCAAGTTATTATCTTCTAATATTGTACTTATGACATTTATCTGACGTGCGGTAACCGTGAACTTTGGTCGACCAGTAAGATTTTCAAGTTTGCGTATGCATTAACTGCATTCTCGTAATGAATTTAGTTTCGATATTTTAACATTTATATGGTTTCACATATAAAATAATTGCTGACGTAGCGTTTTGGTCGTATATGCGAGTTACCGTGCAATGCTATGTAGTTTTAGGACCGCGTTATCGTTTATCGCGATGAGGAGCACATACGGGTAGGCTAACGAGAAAACTTCAGCAATTTTTCGCACGTTCCGAAAACACGATCGTATTAAATGTAAATTGAGGGAGACTCTTCTCCCCTTGCAGTAACGTATACAACAGAAAAAAAAACTGATTTTAAGCGAGTTTTTCCGTTGCATTAAACACAGAACATGAACTCTTTACACGAAACTACCGCCACGTAGCGTGCAGCGATTTTGCAAACATTCGCTTACGATATCCCGGAAATTCGAGGGCCGCAAATTTCCTCCCGTCGACGTTCACGTGGATACCATAGCGAATATATTAACTGCCATGCGCTGATTTCACAATTTTAACGTCTGTTTCAGTGCACATTGCATATTTATAGTCGGTATGGCATACGGTGTTTGGTATTTTATCGAATCTATACTGTAGGGACAAGTGAGCGTTGCACATCAACAAACTCAATGGAGAACAAAACATATCCCTCCATTCTGGTAATAACTCGAGATTATCGCTCGACCAGAAATTCGTTGCTATGGGTGCTGATGACGGATGCACTTACAAATTGACATAATGGAGTGTAAAAGTGTATGCACGCGCGCGCGCACGTGTGTGTGTGTGTGTGTAAACTCTGTGGTCCATCGTCAAAAGGGAGTACAGAGAAGCTTGATACACAGCCAATGGCGCTTAGGAAAGCTCCTGGAAAGAGAACGAGAGAGACAAGAGAGCAGTGTGAACACGTTCGCAAAACTTTTCCAATTATCAATTAGCGGTTCCTGGTCCGATCGTTTGGCCGTTTCTATTGCCATTTATGGCTAAACGAGGGCAAGCAACTGTATACGTCGGTCGCAAAATCCACCGTGAACTTCAAAGCGATACGCGACAGACGACACCAGAGAGGAGTGCGAGCTACTTGGTCAATGGGAGAATCGAGGATGTCCGAAAATGGTGTGTGTATGCAGGAAAGGGTGTTTGTCTCTATTGGATTGCTCCTGATGCTACACTGGTCACACTTCAGGAATTGGTTGAAGGCATCATTAGCTTAATTGAAACGCGGAGAAACTACACGAAAGGGCTGAATGATGAAGTTAGAGTTACAGCCGGACGTTAAATGATATAATTGATGTGACGCACTGATTTTAAGAATATTTTCATCATCGTACAGGATTCGATAAGTAATTTTAGTAGAGCTTTAACGAATAGAACGTGCTTTAAAATTTTTTCAACACTGATTAGAACATCGTCTGTATATACCATTATTGTATTCGATAGTTTCGAAAATTTTTACCTCCCATATATACTCGATTAAACAAGATTTCAAAGGGAGTTATTGAAATAGAAGTATAATTTGAATAATTTGATTGAACGTAACGTTATCGGTGCATTGATGATTCTATGACGCTACTCCAGCTTACAGTGATACAGTGGAGTAAAGCAAAAAGTCCCACTAACAGAATAATAAACGTTCGGGATTTGGATTTACGAAGATCCGAATTAGAGATGAAGAGGTATAACGACCATTCGAGCATCCGAAGCCAGTCACGCAGGCATCGCACGTTCGGTAAAGGCAATGAATTTCGTGAACAAGTGGATTCTCTAATTACGCGAGCTCACTCATAGAGATTCTCAGAGAGTTTTTGCTACGTGTGGTAAAAATTCTAAGTATCGTCAAGGTTAAATATCTCGTTCATGTCTCTAAAAATTTTTCGACTTTCACGAAAATTATATCACTGGGTTTTACTGAGCTAGGCTTACTGAGCTCATAAAAACTCGGTACGATGCAATTTCGAGGCATAGACGATATCACGACGAAAATATAATAAATCTGCCGCATGAAAATGTTACAGCTGACAGCAAACATTCATCGAAAGATAAGGACTGTATAACGCTTGAAAAATTGTCGAATGACCAATAGATAATCATATTATAATTGACATGTGGAAAAAGTACTGTAGAGACATGACGTTTTATCGGTCCAATGAGTGTAGCGATAAAAGTGTCAATCACAATTAATTTTTATATACCAGTAGCTATCGTGATGAGGCACCAAACTTGCCATGGTTCCGATAATCGATGGTGGACAGTTTTTCGAGATAGAGAGAGACAGCTCGTTGTATACAAAACTATACGATATGGTATTATAGATGGTCTTGTAATGCGATATAACTATCTATACATGTGGATGGATGTGGCCATGTCTGTGTATTATGTATTATATTGTGTCTGTTGCCGCAATTATGGTCTCCCACACTCGGAAAATGGTCAGGGCCGTTCGCGTTGACTGATCGATCCATCCTTTCTGGACACATCTCTGACGTGCGCATAATACCACCAGAAGCTATATAATAGAAGCAAATTGTATATATCTCGGGTGTAGCCAATCTCTTGAATCTCATTGCCGAACGATAGACATCATTCCACGGACATTCAATATATACTTGACTGCTTTTACATAGAAGAAAGCGCCTAAACGGTTGAATTTACTTTCCGATTTATTACTGTCAAATGCGAATCGGCTTCATCCGAGGAACAAAGAAATGTGAAATGAAAAAGCAACAGGTTGCCAATATTTTATGCTCTTTGTTTGGTTAAGCCTCAATTGGCAATACTCTTGAACGAATAACTATTGAGTAATTGATTAAATTGCGAGTTTCAATGGGCCACGATTAAAAATTTATTTTTTCAACTCTATAGGTTTTTCATTCTTCAACTATATTTGCATGGTATGTACACGATGAAAAGAGATATAATGGAAAAAATTCCGCGTGAACTAATTGGTGAGTTTGTATAACTGTATATGAACGCCCTCAACACTCGAAGGATCAATTGCAACAGAGACGCTATAAATTCCAAGAGAGGTACGAACGCGAGAGAACTTCCGGTTTTCCCGTTGAGCCATCAGTATGACATATCCACAACCCCCCCCCCCCCCCCCCTCCAATGCCAATCGTCAGAATGGATAGAGAAAAGTTCCCCGGTTTTTCACGCGAGTTCGTCCATGTCCATCCCTGTCTCTGTATCCCGTGGGTGTTTCATACAGGAGTGCGTTCACTCTCAATCTATCAGGGATGAGTTTTCAGAGGGTTTGTGTGTGCTAGTCTGGCTCTGGGCTAGCTGTTAGTTCACGTCCGGTTCTTTTCCCATACAGCTAAAGAGAAAAAGAACGAGGGACAGGAGGGATGCACGCTCGGTGCTGATGCTGTCGACGGTAACGAGAAAGGAGAATAAATGTCGGCGAAGCGCACTCACGGCTCGCGGGGTCTCGCGCCTATTTTTATCTCTTTCTTTCTCGCTCGTTTTTCTCTCTCTCTCTCTCTCTCTCTCTCTCTCTCTCTCTCGATCCTGCATCCAGTTTTCCCAGCAATGTGCGCCTTTTCAACCTCCTCCCGTCTCTCCGATCGTTACATTACATTTCGTTTCGTTCAATCTCGTTCCACGCGGTCTGGTCCGATCGTTTCACATTCTCGCCCTATATTCCAGTACTAACAAGAGGACGCATCGATGCTGCGACGGCATGTTAATGTTTCATTACTCCATCTCTCTCTCTTTCTCAATTTAAATTCTTTTTAAGCTGTTTAAGCTCTTAGTTATTAGTCATATGTTAGTTATTATCTTCAATTACGACTGTGTAACAACAAATTGTATCAACCTGTACTGGTTGATCGGCAAAGGCTCGCCAAGGCATAATAAATGTAATCAATCAATCAATCAATCTCTAACTCTTTCTCACTCATTCCATTTTTTCTCTCACTCTCCGCGATAATTCGCATGCGAGAGCGGTTCGAATGGTACAGCGTTGATACAGCGGGATTATATTATGGAAGGGATGGGAAGTGATATATGGTCACAATTTTTAGGACGTATGAAATGAAACGCGAAATTCTTAAGCCGAAAATAAATTTCGGCATGAATGTATAACGGTCACGATGCATCTTTTGTTTTTGTTCCTCTTAGATCTTAACCGTCGACAACGTTTGTCCCTTTTGATAATATATAAATATATCGGGAATGGAGAATTGTTTTGAATTAATTTGTTTTGAATTAAGATTGCTCAGTTTTTTATTTGGGCATCGTCAGATGCCGATTGATTAATTTTCTGCGCAGTTTCAGTATTTCAGCTGAAACGAAAAAGTTATGACCACTAAAAATGGTTTCGAATACAAAGAAAATATTTATAATAATCAACTCATGAAAAAATTGCAGTATCCAAGATCCCCTTTTCTTCAATCTCAAAAAGGCTTTTATATGCGAGCAATTGGCAACTATCGAGGGTAATCTCCCTGTGGAGGCCTTTGAATCGTAAAAATCCCCACGATATTCTATAAAAACAAAACTTGCATCTTTTGGGTCGAGTCTTTGTTTTTCACTTGCACACGGTTACAACCGCGAACGTAACGAGACGTGATGCTCGAATGGACTCGCGAAGGAACTCCACTGATGTGCCATTGCAAAACTTCTACAGAAGCCAATACACTCCGTCGATACGTTATAAACATCGATACTTGTAGCCGAGAAACAGTCCAAGCGAGTATACGTTGGTTCGTTACCGCAGACAGCAGGAAACGAGAGCCCGAGGCACGCCACTTCGTTATATGAGAAAGAACGATTTTTAATATATTTTTATTTATAGTGCAATGAATGAAGTAGAAATTTAATATTAATAATAATAGAAATTTAATGATAACATTAAAGACGAAAATTCAGGTAGAAAAAAGGATGTCGAATTTCTTCCGTGAAAAGAAAAAGAAATTTTTCTACGAAAAATTGCTAGTTATACTTCGCAAAACGAGATAAACACTATGGGACGAGAGAAATATTCCCGGTGAAAGATCTTTCAGACCCATGTGCTTTCGAGAGAGTGAGAATTCTCTTGAAATTGTTAAAAACGGTTTCCGGAAACACGGGAATGCCTTGTGGCTTGGTAGCGTGAGATTTACATCGCAGTAATTCGTATATCGTCACTATATTAGTACATCCCACGTATCCCGTATCCGTATACTTATACATTCAACATTCTACATTATTGTGAATCCGTGAGACAGAGACCCGGAGGGTGTCGCATATCCCGATGGAACAACGAGAACAAGAAAGTGCGGTTGCGTATAGTTCAACGCCCGGTCAAGCTACACTCATATCCGATGTCCTCAGGGGTCGTAGCTTCACGAGGCTATTAAAAAGGAGTATAGAAAATTGTGGAGGAGTCATTCAGACCCAGAAGATGTAACAAATAACGCAACGGGTCCGTGCACACTAATACACTGTCTCGAAAGTGAGAATATGTACTTATGTACATTGTACCATCATGCATACTAGATGCGACATCTGCAGTCCAGAACGAACACTTTGTTGGGAAAAATTGTGTGTATGTAGTACACGACGACACATTCTCACTTTGGTGAGAGTGTATTTGTGTGCACGGTTCCTATATATATATAGCATCGATTTACGAAACATTTTGTTCGTTTCGTTCACATATTAAATTGTAACATCACGTATGAAAACATACCTGCATAATATAATATAATATAATGTAAGTCTGAAATTTTTTTTTTTTAATATCCTATAACATAGTTCTCAAATATCTTTCATAAATCCGTAACGTTCCGGTGGTTCGAAAAAATACACCAAAATACTAATACGTAAATAATAATGGATATTTATCATGAAATTTTGATGAATTTCTCTGCGTCAATGCGTATATAGGCGCGAAGCCCGTGACGACATCGATGACTAATGTGCGCAACCCTTTATACGTAACTTATATATATATATATATATATATATATATATATATATATATATATATATATATATATATATATATATATATATATATGTAAGTATATTCGTATAGATGACTGACGCCTCGGCACAATCCCTTCGACATTTATAAAATTCCGTGGGGGTTCCGCTTGTATTCTATGCTTCCTCAAACTCAAAAGGTCATTTATATGGGACATTTCCAATAAAGTAAAGTTATACCAACAACACTTCCGATACAAAACTTATTTTTGCACTTCAAAATTAACTTTCTGTTATTATAATAGCATGCTTTGTAAGTAATGAGAATATTCTTTAAAAGAGTGACATTCGATACTTTTGTTGAAACAACAATTAAGCAATTATTTATTGTCGCTTAATAATTATTGCAAGCAATAAAAAATGATCTACAGTACAATTTGAGTATTGAATATGTTTTTCAAAGTAATACAATTTTATTGACCTGCGTGGATGTCAAGTTTGTGTCATGAATTTGATTGTTCATGGATAGAGCAAAATCCTTGTACCAAAAATAATGTAAACGAACGACTAAATTAATTTTCTGTGAAGCCATCATTCCCGGATCGTATGACCCGGCAAAACAACGTTCATCGTTAAAACTCGTCGTCCTGCTTCACGTGGAATTTTCCATATGTATATATATTTATATATTGGTTATAATATGGTGTGCGTGTGATAATTACGGTAACTGTGAGGCTTGCCCCAAAATTGGAATGAAAGCTTTTTGGTATTATAGAGTAGCAGGTGATAGAAAGCGAGAGGCAGGTCAGCCTAATTTGTTCTGCCACGCCCCGATTCGCTCATCTCGATTCCGGTAGCGCGCGATGATTTTGCTCTCCCTCTCCTTCTCTCTCACTCTATCGCTGCGCCACGCGTCACATGTCAGCTCTTCGGATTTTGCGGTAATGATGATGATACACGCACACGTAGCGCAATCGTTGAATATATTCCAGATAGGAGAGAGATAATCGCAGGTGGCAATTATTCGCGATTTATAAAAACGTCGAATCCGCACGATTTCAAGGATGATGGTTATTTTTTTTCCCCCAAATAGTCGATCATTTGCGCTCTTTTATGATCATAATTAACCAGGATTATCCATGCTGACAGGAGAATTATACGCGTATGAGAGAGGACATTATATAAACACATAATTTGCCTGTCGAAAGGATTATTTCAACGGACAACAGTGTATTTTATAAGACTGCTAAGTCCTCGGGGGTATTACGGAACTCGTTAGGACACCACACAGCTAATCCCAAAAAATTGCACCAAAGCACAAAGTAAACGAATCAAAATGTAAAATAAAGGAGGAGAGAAGAAGAGAGGGAGAGAGAGAAAGAGAGAGAGGGAGAGAGAGAAATTGCAATGTCGGTGAATGTACTAGGAAAGTCACTCAGGAGCCAAGGCATTTGATAACCGACAGTGCCGGAAATAGCGGAATACACTTGTCAAGTTTCTTCCCTCTCGCCAGACTTCTTTATTCTCTCTTTCGTATCGCCTCTTTCTTATTCGTTTTTTTTTCTCCGTCGACTGTCTATATCGTTCCAATGTCTCACTTCTTCCACTCAAAAGACACACACACACACACACACACACACACACACACACACACACACACTGACACTGTGTTACCATGAATATACCGCACCTAGGGCTATCTGCACTTGTAGGAAAAAAAACCAAGATTGAAAAGAGGATATTGTGATGGAAATTTTGCTTGTATCTCAATCGGTTGGAACATTTTTCTCTCTTCCGATATCAGAGCGATTTGTTTGGGCAGTGACGGATACGCCCGTTCGAAAAAATCTTGAAGCAATAAAGATCGATGTTGCTGAATAACTCCTACGTTCAAATATGCCGATGGAATCCGAGCTTCTCCATTTCCATTGAAAAAACATTAAATTTATCGCAATACGTGCTCGCTGCGTTGCAAAGACAAATAATTCAACACCTACGAGAAAAAAAAAATTTGTAAAATATTTACATGTCGATACAACATACGTATCATAGATGCTGCGAATTTGTTGAGAGAATTTTTTCTTTCGTTTCAATTACATTCCCGCTATTCGTTGCTGATTCGCGAAGGCGCCGATCGAAAAATCGTTCGAGAGCTAACGAGGACAAAGAGTCACACACGTTATCTTGTTACCTCGATATTTGTCTCGAACACGATGAGCCAGAGCTCGTTGCCACAAATACGACATCATAAAGAGGCGAAAATATATAGTACGAAGAAGCAAGAAAAATCTCTTTGACGTCACGAAACGTTACGATAACATGAAAAAGTGAATTAATTAACATAGAAACTGCCTTATCGAGTCGTGATTGTAAGATACGAGGGGTTATATCACTCTGTCTAGTTCAATTTTATTTAATACACACTGTATGGTGTAACATACATGCGACAGACCATAAAATATATGACGAATAATATACAACAGCAGGACGAAGATCGTCGTGGTGTGTAAGATGAAAACAAAATTCCAACCAGGCAGATAAATTGGTCATTTTCGTAGGCTTCATATAATTCCAAGTTATGAAAGAAACGAACACGTCGTAAGCCGGAGAGTAATTTAACAGGACTATCGAGCCACCACGACTCATTTGGATCGAGCTCGTGGAGAGGAAGAAATCACCAACATTTTGTTACTTTATTCGCGTTTCTCTGCCTCATCTCCTCTCTCTCTCTCTCTCTCTCTCTCTCTCTCTCTCTCTCTCTCTCTCTCTCTCTCTCACTCTGGCAACTGTTCGTACACTTCATGTTTTTAGTTATTTAGCCACGGAGAAAACGTGTGATGTGAATTTTGGCATAAATAAAGGTACAGATATTGGACTTGTCCCACGGGGAACAAAATTTGCATAGTACAATATATCTTGGTCAAAAAACCACGATAACACGAAACGAGAGAAAAATATATACTACCATGACCAATGGATTGATTTGGATTGTGGTATGTCTTGTGTTGAATCACTCGAGTGTGTTCGACTAAATTAGCAATACTAACATCGCGTTAGTGAAAGCGATGAAATAAAAATTGTTATCAGAGAATACTATTTGATGACGGTGTCAAGGTATACAAGCGCTATTATCTTGAATACATTTTTAGTTCAGTTAAAATCAAATTAATTTCCCTCAGATGAAATTTCGGAGATTCGAATGATTTTTCATTAACAAACTTCGTTCAAATCATGTACACAGATCCGTTATTTCCGGTACAAGAATTCCAAAAATAACGAGATTACAAATCCAAAAAAAAAAAAAAAATTTATACTCGAATTTGATCCTCCGTTGTCTCTGCCTGATCTCTTTTTCGAGAACTTATTGTTAGCCACGCCATCATTTCAGAAAGTTATAAAATAATTTTCCGAATATATGCTGAGCGGTAAATGTATTTCAAATCCCATATCGTCTGTGAGATTCGAGTCTCATAAAAATCCTTGTGTTACGTTCTTCAGTCTCTTCGCTTTACGTATACGAGAATTTATGACTTTAACATGCTAAGCGTGAATCAAAAACTTGGTTGGAGTAATAACACGACCTGTATATTTATATATAAATGTATACGATGTTCCAGTAATAGAAAGACTGCCGAATATTCAGTTAGTAGATGTAATCGTGATATGAGAGGCACGTGCTCGTTCCGGGCAATGGAAATTACCGTAGAATCGTGAGAGTTTCGATCAGTCGGCACCGATCTTTTTCCTTACATCGTGAAATTAGGGGAAAAAAAAATATATATATTTTAATAAAACCTCGTGAGACTCCCGACGATTCGAAATTTCTTTACCAATGACATTTATAATCCTGTGAACCACCCACGAATAGTTCTTCTATTCGTTTCAAAATATTCGGCTCAGGGTCGTGAAACGAAGTATATTGTGTATATATCTAATCGATAATACCCGTAGAATTTTATAATCTTTTGAATAATCCTTTTTTTTTTTTGTTATATTACACGTGGAGCGATCCCGAAGCATGAGATTTTCTCGTCCATGTGCGTGAAACCGTGCTTCCTGCGGCTGCGGAGGCGAATAATCGGTGCGACGAATCGGAGAATCCGTGTTCACGCGTATTACAGCTCAGGTATCCCTTTGGTATATACGTATATATATAATTATACGTGCATGCGTGTGTACATACATATATGCATATAGATAGTCGTTTGGCCGCTGAATAAGGGAGACAGCCTCGATCCTGGCGAGAGCGTAGGTGCGAGGATGTAATGTGACGAAGGTGCGAGAACTGGCCTTTCCGAAGGCCCAGAAAGAGAGGACACAGTATAACGATGATGACCAGGAGAACGAGGACAGTGTGGGCCAAAAAGTGAATTTCTCTCTCTTTCTTTCAATCTCTCTCTCTCTCTCTCTCTCTCTCTCAGTTTGTGGTGTGGCAAGGGTGTGATCGAGAGATCGAATAGTCGAAGAACTGGTTCGACTGCAAGTGACGAGACGTGCAAAACGCTTCAGAAGACACGTTCCGAGAGAGATCTTTTGGTCGTGTTGAAAAAGTTGCTCGGAGATGAGGACGAAGACCGAAGCGAAACTTGAAATAAAAAGGAAGACGAAAACGAGAGAAGGATTCTCCCCGACACATGGATACTTTTCTCTCAGTGCACGTATAATTAAGAAACAAATATATTTCGATACTTGTTCAGTGATCAATCATAATCATCTAATGGTTTGATCGTTCATTTTTTTTCCTTTCTCCAATGTGCTTGATGCTCTTTCTTTCAATTATTTGCCCATAGAATATTATCGGACTCGAGAAAACTACAAATCTCCCGACTGCAATGAAAAAAAAAAATCAAAAAACCTATCGAAGTATACGGTATTTTAGTCTTTTCTAAAGTTAAAAAGGAAGAATAGAAACATGCTGGCTTGCGGTGATGAACAAACGGTAACGGGACAACAGATGCAGCAATAACAATAATTCCTTTCGAGAATCTTAAGAAGTCGAATAAACTTAAAATGGTATAATACAGTTTTATGGGGAGCGGGATATGCAGCCACATGTATATATGTTACATAACTGTCCGGCGAACTACACGCTTATATATACTATGCGCCTATACGTATGCCAGGTCACGCAATAGAAACTCTCTCGGCAAGCAACCACTACTCTTGTCGGAGAATGCCAGAGGGGTGCTTTTCTCTGAGTGCAAACAGCAGCCGGGCGGTCCTGGACGAGTGGCGATCTCACTGGGCGTTCATCTCTCTCTCTCTCTCTCTCTCTTTCTCTTTCTCTCTCTCTCTCTCCCTAACATTCTCGGTCTCTAACAGTGATGCGTTTGGTATACCATGTATGTATAAATATACATCCTATATGGACTCTTTTCACTCTCCTGCTGATGGTCCTCATCATTCTCTATAGGTAACATTGAACACACCGAGAGCTTCTCTCATCTCTGCTCTTGGAGGGTAGAGCTCATCTCTCAGTCTTTCGCATGCTCTTTCGTGTGCACAACGCGGTCTCTTCTGCTCTTCATTCGTATATATTTATATATTGTCGGAATATTTTTGTGAATGGTGGGAGAAAGAGAGACCCCGAGAGAAAGCACGTCGGTGACAAATCATTGTCGTATTCCACGTACCAAAATCAATATTTGCCGCGCGGCCGAGAGGATGTGCGGTCTCGCGTCCATGCCGCTTGTTGTAATTCCAGCGGTGGTGCTAGATATTCTCGGTTAGATCCAGAAGCACCTCGTGCCACGAGTTCCATACACGCTATGACAGTCTCTCCATTTCACCCTTTTCCTCTTCCACGACAGCATCAGTTGTGTCGTCCTAACCATCGCTGATGCTGGACAGTTGTGCGGTTTCAATCGCTATGGATATTGCATTGTATATATTCATAAGTTCTGATAGTATACATCGACCTTATTATACGAAAATTCGTGCGCACACTGGTACCGACTATGAGCAATATGAAGGAACTGTGTGAGAATCTATTTCGACCAAATTTTCATCACATTTCGTTAATTAAATTATAGATAAATGTACGAAATATTGGGAATATTGTTTCGATATAGCAAATTTTTCCTCTCGATAAAAGAAAACCATTTTTAACGACGACATTTTCAACGCCATTTTTAACGACCGATATATGAAAGAATCTCGATGAAAACAACTCGAGATCTTTTCCCGTATCCAAAATTTATACGGCAGAAAAAGTATCTTTGCGATCTGGAACATATTCTCCGTTACCAAGAATCGCTTGCAAGATTTCTCATGAGCCCTGTCAACGATTAAAATGTCATGTATATATGTGAACCGATTTTTTTTCTTTCTCTCGTGTTTAGCTGGATACGTCTTGCTTCGTCGCTCCTGTCAAATGATTAGGCGAACGCGACAAGTTCCGCAAGCGGAGGAGATCCTCTTAAGCCAGGATAAGAGCTTCAACCTCGAGACGACGTTGACGTCTTCGCTGTGATAGGATATTTCTCTGTTCTACCTAAAATCCCGGAGGATGAGAATCTCCCGGGAGTGTGGGGGCTTCGAACAAGCTATTCTCGAGACATGCACGTTACATCGTATCGCGAGAAACGCGCGAGACTCAATGTAACCACCGCCGTGACAATTAGAGAGACGCATAGAAAGGCATGAGAGAAGGTCTGCGAATCGTGGAATTGCATGACAATATATGCGCGTAGCATTGCTGGATAATATATATTTACGTATGGACTGATGGAAGGCTTAGGAACTTTAAAGAAACATCGAGAATGTATGAAGGATTATGGAAAAAATAGCACGATACATAAACGGAAGAAATGTTGTTGAAAAAAGGCTAAGAAAAAGAAAATGCAACGACGAGAAAAAAAAAACCACTGAAGGAAGCATAAAACGAAGGATAACCGTTGTCGCGGCACCTCGCAAGATGGACAGATAATAGAGAATCCTGATGCATGTATATACGCTTCAGTTCCATAATACGATTTACCTCCCGAACATCCTAGTTGGTTTCTCTCTCAAGCCACAAGAATTGGAGAGCTTTTCACGACCGAGAGGGAGACCTAGGGAGCCGGAGATAGAGGTAGAGAGGGAACAAAACAAATGGGTGAGAGACAAAGATGTGAAATGCATAGAAATGAGAGGGAATAGATTAGAGAAAGAGAGAGAGAGAGAGAAGATCGAGAGTGAGGATCTGGTTTCTTGCGAGATTCTCCATCTATATAGGATCGCGATTCCCGTGACGTTTCCATTGTCTTTGATGGTACTTGGGCCTTACGTCATTAGATCCTCTCGAGTCTCTATCTGTCTGTCTCATTGCAGGGTTCCTACAACGAACAACGATGTATACCTCATACGTACACTGCTCTCCGAGTCCTCGATTCCTTGAGCGTGCCTGAATACTCGAAATGCCTTGCCAAATTAGATCGAGCATCTGCTCTTCCTCTTACCCCCGCCATGGTTCTGCGCCGCACTAAGGATGGTCTCTCGTCTATCACAGTGGAATATCGCGTTCCTAAGTCCCCCCCCCCCCCCCCCCCGAGGGGTATACTGGGAAATTCGAAACTCATAGAATACGACCTCTGACCTCGTGATGCAAGCACCATTTTCAGTTTTTTCGCAAGATCGCCAGCTATACGTTATAATATATGTGTAAAACATGTGATTAATGTAAATTCTGATAAGCACTCGGGAAATCTATTTTTTTACTCTAGCGATGCATTGCGATATTTATGAAAGATGACGATTATAAAACGAATTTTATTAATGAAATTTGGATAGTCTCGAGGTATGTAAAAGTATGGTATGGAAAAGTGGTAAAAGAATACATCGTACCGTAGACCTCAGCCCTATACTGCGAGTTTTTTTTTTAATACCCGCAGCGCGCAGAGGAGTTGTGAAACCTTCGAAGAATAACTTGAGGCACCCCTCTCACTCGCGATATTCAGCACTCCGATGATGAATTCCCCATTAAATGCACACAAACACACTGAGACAGCCTGGAGTACGCCTGCAAGCTTTGCTCGCGGTGTGTCAACGATGAATGTGCATGCATTGGTTGTATAGCTTTGCTAGTATATGTCATGTATTCTTCACCGTCGTGCATAATTTTGAGAGCACGAGAGCGAGCAACCTACACACTCGAACCTTGTAGTCTGGTAACCATAGTTACAGGTTTAGCACCACCGAAATCGCGATCATTCGGTGCGTAAAATTTCTTTGTGTTGCTCGCAATGCTTTCTTCATTTTCTGTTGCTGCTTATGCCTACTCTTGTACGTAGTTTTGACTTTCGGTCCTCCCTTCATTATATATTCCTAATGAGCAAAAGTACGGAGGCCATATAAATATATATATGGGTCGGTCCATCAATTATATGTAAAAGTTGTACGGGTGGATTGGAATTTAGA
Organism: Rhorus exstirpatorius; assembly: GCA_963564615.1. Lineage (NCBI taxonomy): Eukaryota > Metazoa > Arthropoda > Insecta > Hymenoptera > Ichneumonidae > Rhorus > Rhorus exstirpatorius. Next base: position 31,509,527 of record OY751317.1, read on the forward strand.
AAAACTAATTACGCCATTCGAAACTCCCTATCGAAAATACCATCCACGATTTTTTTCAATTGTTTTCGTCCAGTAGTTTCGTAGAAATGCGGGCTTGAAATTTTCGAATTTTCGCAAATATCGATTTTTGAATTTAAAATATCCATTCCCAGTCGAGAGATATAAAAAAGTCGTTACAATCTTTTTTTTTTTGTAAAAAAAGTTCGATCTTTTCGAAAAAAAAATGTAGCGACTTTCTCTAAAGTCATAAAGACTATCAAAAGTTAAATTGAAGTTTTAAAAACGGTTTTTCTCGCCTCGCTGACAAATTTAGATTGATAGAACTATTTTTTTTTTCGAAAAGCTGAGAACTTTTTACATGAGAAACATCTTTTTTTAAGATCGGATGCGTGAAAACAGAGCCTGCAAAAAAAATGAGTTTGTGGTTATGTGTTCCTGTCACAGCGGTCGCTTGCACTACAAATGGAAAACTGAAAATATATTAACCAGAAGTTTTTAAAAATACTTCCAAAAGATAAACGCCATTTTAAAATTGAAGTTTTGTGGGAAATAAGGATTAAAAAATAAAATTAAAGCGATTATAGGAATCAAGGATTTGTTATTTTAACTTCACTTGAATTTATTAAAGTTGAAAAATTTTTCACAGTTCAATATCCAGGAGTATTTTCAAGAGGGATAATACAATGGACAGATTGTCTTCCTTTGACAGTCATAGCTTTTGCAAACCTTGATGCAAGATACTCCCAACACGTGTTATGGTGTTACTTTGAAACAAAAGCCAAATCGACATTGTCAAAAGATTCACTTGCCCAATCGAACAATGCTTGCGGTGTCAGGATTGCATTTTTGTCCCCATCTGATGGTACCTGCCGATCTGTCACAGGGTCTCTTTAGATGAGGACAAAGAATGCAATTCGGACACCACAAGCATTGTTCAATTGAGCAAGAGCATCCTTTGACAATATCGATTTTGCTTTTGTTCCTAAGGAACACCATAAGACGTATCGGGAATATCTTGCACCAAGATTTGCAGAAGCTGTGCCAGTAAAAGGAGCACAATCTATCCATGGTATTATATTGTCCTTCTTGACAATATTCCTGGATATTGCACTGTGAGAATTTTTTCAACTTCAATAAATTAGAGAGAAGTTAAAATAATAAATTCTTGATTCCTGAAATGGCTTTATATTTTATTTTTTGGTCCTCATTTCCCACAAAACTTTAATTTTAAAAGGGAATTTAACATGTGGAAGTATTTTAAGAAACTTCTGGTTAGTATATTTTCAATTTTCCATTTGTAGTTCAAGCGACTCTGTTGTGACAGGAACACATAACCACAAACTTATTTTTTTCAGGCTCTGTTTGCACGCATCCCATCTCAAAAAATATGTATCTTATGCGAAAAAACTTTAGCTTTTCGAAAAAAATAGTTTCATCAATCTTCATTTGTCAGCAAGGAGAGAAAAACCGGTTTTAAAACTTTAAATTAACTTTTGATAGTCTTTATGACTTTAAAGAAAGTCGCTACATTTTTTTTAAAAAGATCAAATTTAAAAAAAAAATTGTAACGATTGTTTTCTATCTCTCGACTGGGAATATATATTTAAAATTCAAAAATCGATGTTTTCGAAAATTCGAAAATTTCGAGTCCGCATTGCTCCGAAACTACTGGACGAAAAAAATTGAAAAAAATCGCGGATAGTATTTTCATCAGGGACTTTAGAATGGCGTAATTAGTTTTTTCAAATTCCGACCCATCGGTACAACTTGTGTATACATAATTGGTAGAACGACCCATGCATATATCGATGCACCCCTTCGTGTGATACAAATGACCAAGACAAAACAGACTGAATCAACGTCACGTATCCATGTGCGTTGCGTGAATGTGATGCAGGAAAGTGGTGGTTTCATCACTTCGAGACGGTCAAGTAGTATTGAAAATAGGAAGATTAATTCATGCGAAATACGAAGATCTGGCGATTTCCGTTCGAGCGTTTCGATAAGGGATAAAAGAATACGCTGATTTATATATTATAATTTATGTTCATGCAATTGAAAGGGGCTGAATGAAATATATGATTGATAAGTGCATGAACGAAAAGTAAATCGCTGATGAAGGAAACATGATGGAGTGTTTGTGCGAGAGTGATGATAAATACCCCGACTCATTTTGCATATAATCCTGCTCGTTTGTTATATGGATGCTCAAGCTGCGGGGCGTGAGCCATTTGACCATTTCCATCTGACGATAATCCCAGTAAAATATTATTTCAAAGGCGCGAGAGGGCCGCGCGTTATGTCGGATAAAAAGCAACGTGCTGGGGCATTTCATGGTTCTAACCCCTAACGCTAACCGCTCGATTCTCCGTACGTACACTACACCATGCTTACCGGCGTTCTTCCTACCACTTTCGTTCCGTCGTTCTCTCTCTCGCTCTCTCTCTCTCTCTCTCTCTCTCTCTCCCTTTCTCTCTCACTTTATTTCACCCCCACATATTTTCTCACGCAGACGCAACCGCATTGACTGCTCGCACAAATCAAGGCGGAAGCTGTCCGATTTCATACTAAATGTGCTGTGGCGTACGCCTTTATGTTTTGTAATGCCTTATATACACGTACACACACCCGCGTATACATATGCATTAAATAGATGTACATAAAAGGTTTTTTATTTCCCGCGCCCACCCTCGGATGTCCTCTTTTCCCTCTCTCACTTACTCACGCTTTGTGTGCCGACAACAAACATCGAAAACGGGCACGGGTACATAGGGTGCAGGCGAGCAGGTGTGCCAACATCACTTGCGTTAATCCGGGCATCCCATAACTCTCTCTCTCTCTCTCTCTCTCTCTCTCTCTCTCTCTCTCTCTCTCTCTCGTACTATCCATTGCCTATCTCACTCCTTCTCGTATCTACGTTGCTACTATCCTGTCTGTCTATATATCAAATCCTTATTTACTCGTATAGCTGTAGCTATTGGTATCTCCCTCCCCTCCTCCTCTTCGAATATTCTGGGGATTCTAATTACAGAAATAGTGTGTCCCTAGCGCTGCAGGAATATCATGCGTCGATCGGTAATTGAACCGTGACGTCGGTTACAACTAAATCGATCGAGACTGCGTCACTGTATAATATAAAAATATACATATATACACCGATATGTCTATATATGGGGCATTCCATGCCAACCTGGACAGGCTGCGACCCTCACCCGTTTTGATTTTTTTCCTTGTTCAGTAGACTCAAAGAAAGAGTTGTGATTTTTTTTTTGATTTTATTCTCAAGTGGTTTTGACTCCGTAAATTTTTGAAAATTCGATCCTATAGGATTTTCAAAAATTCACGGAGTCAAACCACTTAAGAATGAAATCCAGAAGAAATCACGAGTGTTTCTTTGAGTCCACTGAACAATGAAAAAAAATTTGCAAAAAATCGAAGAGGGTGAGGGTCGCAGCCTGTCCAGATTGACATGGAATGTCCCATTATATACATACACTCAATGCAGGTATAAAAGTACAACTGTATATACAGTGAATACACTTGGAGGCAGGAGTGACGATGAAATGACACTGTCTGTTTTCGTTGCAAAATGTTTTTGGCAATTCCGAAAATGCGCCGTAAAAATTGTATAGCAAAATCATGCAGCCTGGCTTGATCCAAAGAAATTTCTCTTGATACATGTTTCGATCTACCTATAATCCTATTTCTGGTGAATGATTAGAGACGATGTATGAACGGAGAGCAACGAAGTTTCCGTTTCGATCACGGACCGTCGTATTGATACTCCTACTTGGTTCACAATTAATCAATGCAACCATCTTCGAGCGTGTTACCAGATGATATGTATACTAGGATCCGCATTCGCATATTTCATCATCGGCTCTCGAATACAGCGGTGATACGCGTCGCGTACATGTTCTCGCATCGATGAGCATACCCTCGTTAAAACGTGTCCTTATTGTGATGCGCTTCGAGATAGTAATTATACTCGCATGCTGGAGCAAAAAGTCGCTATGTCTTTCTCTATTACTCTCTCTCTCTCTCTCTCTCTCTCTATCTCGCACATACACACACACACACACATATATACCCACAGGCAAACATATGCAGTCTGTTGCATGGTAATCACACAGCCTCTCTCAACGCTGCTAACACGTTCTCGCATATACGCGTACCCATGCGGTGTTAGTCGAATTCAACTGGCTCCGAACCATCGCTGTCCTGAATATCGGACTCTGCTCTGTGTCACCACGGTCATGAGTATCGAAGCAGATCCACAGAGGCAGAGAGAAAGGGAGAGAGATCCAGATACATCATTCTTAATTTTTAGATATGCGAAACATCCACCGACGTTTATCCGTGCTGCATGCGTGCTACTTCAGTTCAGCCCACGTTTAATATTACTAAACGCATCCTTCGTACAAGCACCCACACACATGTCTATGCTTATTCCGAATTCTCTATTGCGTGCGCTAAATCATGTTATGCTCTCTGACCAAATGAGGTAGGATCATTTTGCAAATACCCATTGTCGATACCGATAAAGATATTTGCGAAATTTATAGTTGGTCCTATATTAAAGCTTGTGACCAATATGTACATACATATATCGTATGCTGAGCTCTTGTGCTCTCCTGGTTTTCCGCACACAATTTGCCCAAAACTGAATCTAGTACAACATCGCCCTTATGGAACGTGAGAGAGTTCACCTAGAGCTACACTTAGCCGGAGGTGGTTACGTGTGGTCCGTTTCATTTATGCTCCACTGGTACGGGAAAATCTGTACAGCGATATATATGACCTCTCGATATACAGTTCACCTAAGCCTGTGGAATATTTACTCACAGCAATATATCGAATATACCACGGAATTTTAAATACGAAATTTAAAATATCTGTATATGGTATCCTGCATCTATCCACGGAATGTGAGAAGGAAGAAATCATGAGAGAGACAGAGAGAGAGAGAGAAAGGGATCAATGCGAATGATACTTGAATAGGATCGTTTTAAAAATCCCCGGGGGAAATCCCAATAGAAATATTTATATTTTCGTTTCGTTGCTTCATTGGAGCTAAGTAGAAAGCGACCCGTGGGCAACCGATGACTATATTATATACTATACATATCGGTACTATTATAGCGAGAACGGTAATGACACAAATATGTAGGTTTGGTAGGCAGAGATATGTATATATATGTATATATATGTACTGTGTAGTAGAATACAAGCCGATGGCATAAAGGCATACACCATCCTATAGGTACTCAGTAACTCTGCAGAACTTTCCGGCTGCTGCTCACGCTGGACCCCAGGGGTATATTATTATTTATTCATGCGGTTTGACGAGCGAACAATCGGCAGTATTTACAGGGCCTTTTCACGCTCGACGTCGGGAAAATTGTCTTCCCGGCAACCCGCTCGAGCGAAAGAGAAAGAGAGAAAGTGAGAGCCGAGTACACAAGGGTTCTTTCTGGCTCTTTCGCGTTTTGCCTTACTCTCGCTCCGGCTCTCATCGTCTTGTTTCATTTCACCAGACGCGCGTATTTCGGACTCGCTTCAGCTCTATACCATCCTCTCTTGCCGCCACCTTTTGTGAGAGCTCTTCTCTATTTGCCAGGTCACGAAGAACGGAAGAGGAAAGAACGAAGCGAGAGTGATGAGCCGCTTCGGATCTCTTTTTTTTTTTTCTCGACGAGTTTTTACAGAAAAATATGTACTCGCCGAAGCGGACATCCCCGGCATCTGCGGGCTGACCTACTCTCTTGTCCTCGTGCCCATTGGGTATTTTATAGCCCCACGGATACCTGCACTGACTGGGTTCACCGACCTACTGATACGAAAATCTCAAGCTCACATATGAACATGCAACTTTTGTTTTTGTTTCTTCCATGCATATACGTTTCTATCGTACTTTGCTTCTCGAATCACGTGTTATACAAAATGTCATAATTGTTCTCAGATGCAATTAAGCTCGAATGGAGGAGCGTAAACGGCTTCTTCTACTTTTACAAATTTGCTTTTGTTCTTTACCGATAACATTATTCGAGACCGACATCAAGAAGAAACATTTTCTTTTTCTTCGAAAATTAAAATTTCCTCTTTCTTCGAGGTCCGAAGGAAGAAGAACCTTGATATGGGAACATAACGATTTTTCAGTTCTAATCTTGCCGTCAGTATTAGCCTACTAATTCAGTATGCCGATAGAGATACGCTGGCTAATAAATTTTCTTTTTTTAAATAAAGCGCTGGCTAATAAACTTTTCATCAAAATTGTACCCCCCCCCTCCCCCCCTCCATTTCTTGATAGTTACCCTTCGGGAATCGTTCTCATGTACAGTTTTCTACTCGTATACTGTATGCTTTCGGCCATTTTATAAATATTGCGAATGCATCGACAGAACTTTTCGTATTTTTATTAAAAACTTTCGTACTGTTTCATCGTTTATAATTTATTTTTTGATTATTGAATTCGAAAAACTCTGCATCGTTTATTAGCGAGAGATTAGTGTGTCATACTTCGCAGAGAGTACATATGCAAACTCAAATGAGTCGTCGTACGATGAAAAGAAAACCATCCAGGGCATTATTAACGAGGGATTTGTCGATTTAATATAGGAGCGAAAATGCCGGTATAAATTTTCTCGCTGATCAAGGTTACAATTATTCACTGAACTAAATGAATAGCGCACTCTCAGTATGAAAATTTATGATCTCGTCGTATATCAAAGTAGGATATTCTGCAAGTACTAATGATCCGCCCTATTAAAGTATACATTGTACCGGTAGAGAGAAAAATATATTTGTATGACGGTTGGGGTTATGTGATGTGAATATAATCGGTGGAAATAAGGTATGGTTGACGTGTGAAGCGCTATAGAGAAACCCAGAGGTAGAGAGATGAGTCAGCAGTGTCGGAATGCCAGGTTTTTTGCAGATATGTCTAGCTTTGTAAATATATGTATAGAAATAAACATTATGCATGTTGGCCACAGATGCACCCATATATATATACATATCAACGTACCGTAAACTTTTCAGTGCATCCAAATATATATATATATATATATATATATATATATACGTATCTACTTTCGTGGCAAACGATACGACGTTTTATCCGGCATCTTAATAAAATTCATGAACACGAGCTGGCGTCGACGAAAACTTCTTCGCCGATCGTAGACGCCCGATAAGAAGCAAATTACCTGCCACGATGAGCGCGCAATCTTGGGCGCGAGCGCGGCTCTCCCGAAGCGGCCGCGAATGAAAAAGCGCGAGATAGGGAGACAGGGAGCAAGAGAGACAGAGAGAGACAGGTAGATAAATGGCGAGAGGAGAGCGAAAGAGAGAAAGAGAGACAGAGGGGGGCTTCGTGTGGTCAGGAAAAACGTTCACCGAGCGAGTCGCTCGGCAGCGAGAGCTCACTGAAGGGAGATCGAGCTAAAAAAGTTTATACAACGACGATGAAGGGAAAATGAAAGCGCGGGCTATGGAGCTCTCTGGCAAAAGCTTCGGACGAAAAAGTTTGCTGTTTCATCCAATAAGTTAGTATCCCCGGTACAGCTCATCGTGTCAAGCATCCTACACCTTTACCCCGTGATCTTGCAATTTAATAACCAATGTATATACAGTAGCGAAGAAAGAGGCGATAAAGTGAAATCTGGGTTAAGCGAATTCGAATGAGTGTTAAAAATACATTATACGTCGCAATAATATAAGACGTGATTCGTCTAAAGCTGGATATTGATTAAAGAAACAATTTCCAACCCTCTGTTAGAGTCAAGTGCCGTACGTCTACATCGATAGAAAATATAACTACATATGTTTCAGATCTTTTTCAGGATCATTCGACGCATGACGTGTCAATGCAAACCATGGGGATAAAGGGTATACGTATAAATATGTAAAAAAAAACACTTCTGTGCTCATTTGACAATTTTTCTTTGAGAATAAACCTGTTTTTTGCGCGGTCTGACGTTCACAAAGTGGCGGGGTGTTGGTTGGTGCATGCGAGGTATGATGCGTAACTCGAGAGCGAAAAGGGCATAATGTAAGCGATACGAGAAGGTGTACCGTGTCGTACAAAGGGACAAAAGCGCGTATATGGCAGACGAATATAAGGGGCCTATATCCTATATAGCTGCGAGAGCAAAGCGTCAAACCTCGCTCGCGCATACTCTTGCACACATGTACTCATAAGTAATATGGTATATATACGTAAATAGATGGTAAAGATAAAAGAGTCGGCGAGGTGCGTGCATTTTGGAGCAGCCCTCGATTCGCCACGAGTCGACAACCGCGAATGAAAAAAGGAATAAAAAAATAAAATGTGAAATAAAATGCTTCACGTGAAAAGAATGAGAAGACTGCGGGCGACAAGAGAAAGAGGAGATATAATACCTGGATTAGGAGCCGCGAGGCCGAAACTCGCGAGTCCTAATCCAGGGATTTAATATCAGCGTCTGCACATCGTCAACGGGAGATCGCTGCGATGAATATATACATGCTGGCTGCCAGAAGACTATTCTTCTTTTTTTTTTGCTTTTGGTACACGCGCGCGTAGACATACACGCGGATAGGGATACACGCGCATCGGGTGGTACAAATGCATGTATGGAATAATTTCGTTGCGCCCTTGATCGGTCCATACTGGGCGAATAGGACATATCGGGTGCTAAAAATCAAAAAGGGTCAAATTTACAATACCTCTTTCTGCGGACCTATTCAGATATATAAATTGAATGGCTTCCTTAAGGCCGTCCTCTAGTTTCTCGGGTCGAAAAAATCGATTTTTTTTTTTCATAAATCACATCTACAACATGTGTAGAAAATGTGTGCGTGACTTCCAAGAAGAAGAGGAAGGCCTATTGTATGGTCCAGGCATAGCAGATTGACGGTGAGATGAAATTTTTAGTATAAATCACATGCGCGAACTTTCAAACGCGTTTTTCTCGAAACACCATTTTTCGAAACGGTAACCACGATATTTCAGAAACTATTGCACCGATCTTGTTCAAATTTATACAGCATCTTTAATATGTTATAAGCCAGCGATTGAACTAGGATTATCATGATTGCTTCGATAGTTTTTTTCGTACGAGCGAAAAACTTAAGAAAAAATGAGTAAAAAATAGAATGTAATTTTCAAAAGTGTATAAAAAAGTCAATTTTTGTAATTTAGAATTCACTCTAGTTCAATCGCTAGTCTTGAATATGAAGATTAAAATGCCGTTTGGTTTTTTGATTTCAGATAAGCAGAACAGCCGCAATCTTGGTCACCGTCAAGCACCTCTTTTACTTGATATCTTCCTGTCGGCCACTATAACTGCTATTCTATTATATATTTTGACTTCAAAAAATTTGTAAAGCTTATTTAAATGTTAATAAAGATTATGCAAAAATAATGAGATTGATTATTTCGATGCTTTGCCCGTAAAAAAATTATTGAAAAAGCCATAAAAAAAACAGCCGAGAAACTAGAGGACGGCCTTAATATAAATTGTTGCACCAGACAGCTAAAAATTACATATGGAGATATTCAGTTCTTCCTCCGCAATCCTCTGGAAAAGCTCCATCTTCCGAAAATATTTGAGCAACTCATATATACTGTATATAATATATATATACTGGAATTTTCGTCGTACATATGATTTTCTGCTACTTCTCTTGCCTCATATCAGAAGAACTCCATCTGATCTCGAATGCGGCGTATCGTTTATGATTTATTCGAATATATCGCTCCCGTCGTTCCACCATTGCCAACATTTATACAGATATATATATGGAATGCGAAAATGTGAAAGCCAGAGAAGAGATTTGACTGGGTGTATTACATGGCCCATCAGCTATGTACGTAGCATATCTTATAATATATATATATGTGACCTGATCGAAATTTCAGGTGTCGCAATAGTTTCGAGAATACATGTGAAATGGTGCAGATTTATACATCGAAAGTAAGAGAGAGAGAGAGAGAGAGAGAGAGAGAGAGAGAGAGAGAGAGAGAGAGAGAGATCGGGAGAGAGTGAAATGAGATCGGTGATAAAAATAAAATACGGTGACGTAGCAATTTTATATTTTTTCCGCCTTTTATTCGCGGCCGTTTTTTTTTTTAATTTCATTCTCGTTCGTGTAGCTAATAAAGCCTCTCTCAAGGGGCTCTCTTTCCGTTCGATGATTTTTCTTCATCGAATCGCCGACTGCGCTTTATCCATGCTTGAATATATATAGACACATCGCTGAGACACTCGACGACGAATAAAGGATTAATTATGTCGGGGTGAATGTGGGCGCGATTATATGTGTATGTGTGTGTTCTTGAAATTTCGTGGATCGTTCCCGGCGGCCCCGTCAGTGATTCTCTCGCTGCACATCCTTCGTCTCACTCTCTTTCTCTCTGGTGCATACGGACACACCAAAGGAAAAGGATCGAGAAAAAACGAACAGAGAGAAATATTGGGTGACTGCGCTCACTGTGATCGAATTCTTCGCGTCGATCGCCGGGATCGATACGACGCAAGGGTCTTTCCCCCCCTCAACATTCTCGCTCTTTCACTCTCTCTCTCTCTTTCTCTCCTCTTTTACTTTTCTCTCTTGCCCCCTGGCAACATGGACCTTCGTTTTAATTGAATCTGATAGCGCCAGCGCGCGCGAGACTAGAAGGAGAGCGACACCATGGCAAAAGAGTTCGAGCTTTCATCGACTCTCCTGTTCGCTTGTTTGCGTCAGCAGATCGAGGTGCTCTCGATTCATCGAGATCGGAGAAAGAAAAAAAAGGAAAGGAGAGAGAGAGAGAGAGAGAGAGAGAGAGAGAGAGAGAGAAAGAGAGAGAGAAAGTACGGAATTTTGTCACTAACACATTATCGAATTGCTATTTTTTTTTTTCAAATAAACATCTATATGAACAAAGCAGAATCACAAGCTTATAAATTAGAATTTAGAGGAGACATGTAACGAGGTCCATGTATTTTAATAACGCCGCCATAAACAATCGATCTTTGCACCGTTGGTAAAGAAGCGTCCATAGGGACTGAGAAAAAAATATTTTTCGAGTACACACGTGTAACCTACACGTGTATACTCTTGTAAATACTGTGTAAACTTTACGTGTACTGATGGTGCATCGGAATAACAATGTGCGGGGTCTTGACACGTATTTTAACGAAAAAAAAAATTCTGTACAGCCAATATGTGTCTCAACATGTGCCTCTTGGGGATGAAATAAACGCCCCATCTATTCGGCAAAGGGAGATTACAGGCGGGGCGACGAGAGTCGGTCACGTGTTTGGCCGCGCGCATAGAAATCGGATATTTCGATCCCTCGAACTACTGCTGTGTTACACAATATATGACTAATTAAAAATTATACCACAGACACTGGAAAGACCGCTTACAGCCCACATAAAATTATTCGTGATTCATGAATGGTAATATGATCAATTAGGGTATTCAGTGTTTCGAATGATTCATACGCCCGGATTATATCTGATAATCGATGCATACACATGACTCAATGACTTCCAGAGAGTATGCGCGAGACTTTCTCATTAATATTCATTCGCAAGTTAATTCTTAACTAGTCTCCCAGATTCCCAAAGATACTTTGCTATGCATGAAGCGAAAAAGGGAGAAAACAAATTTTTTGTCTGGTGCGGTGTACCAAGAGACAAAATACATGCGAAATATTGTCTGTCCACGAATACAGAAAACGTCTGTCACTATTATTTTGTCCCTCTCGCGTACATTGTAACGCATATAATCTTATGCAGTGGTGGAAAGATTGCAAGCTAGAAAACTGGAGCGAGACCATATAGTTGCAGTGCACTATGTACATAGCAAAGGAAATGATACATATGGGGCGTTCCACCCCAATTCGACCAGCCTCCGACCCTCACCATTTTTTATTCGACTCGCAATTTTTTATGTCGTTCACCCACATAAGTAGAGACTACCATATTTTTTTTAGATTTTTTTTTTCATCCCGTTCTGGAGTGACAATTTTTTGAAAAAATCGATGAAACCCAATTGAATCAGCGATATCTTCTAATTAAAAAACGCTATCGGAAAACTTCGCCAGGTCAAATTTTTCATTTAAATGTCTACTCTTTTATGAATTCATTTTAAAAATTTTCCAATTTTTTTTTCTATCAAAAAATAAAAAAATCGATTTTTCGAAATGAGTGGCATTTTTAATTTTTTTTTTTTAATTCACAAAAAAAGTATATGGTAAATCAAAATTTTCGAGCCCATTTTCATCGTGGGCAGATTTTTTTTGTAGTTTTTACAGCTATTCGAAGTTTATTGGAGTACTCTAATAAACTTCAATGAGCTGTAAAAATCGATGAAACCCAATTCAATCAGCGATATCTTCTGATTAAAAAACACCATCGAGAAACTTCACAAGGTCAAGATTTACATCTTGAAGTCTACTTTTTCATGAATTTATTTTCAAAATTTTCCAATTTTTTTTTTCTATCGAAGAATCAAAAAATCGATTTTTCAAAATGACTGTTATTTTCAACTTTTTTTTTAATCACAAAAAAAGGACATGGTAAAACAAAATTTTTAAGCCCTGTCTCATCGTGGGCAGATTTTTTTTTGTAGTTTTTACAGCTATTTAAAGTTTATTAGAGTACTCTAATAAACTTCAAATATATATAGCTTATTAGAGTACTCTAATAAACTTCAAATAGCTGTAAAAACTACAAAAAAAATCTGCCCACGATGCGACAGGGCTCAAAAATTTTGTTTTACCATGTACTTTTTTTGTGATTTAAAAAAAAAAAAATTTGAAATGGCACTCAGTTCGAAAAATCGATATTATGATTTTTCGATAGAAAAAAAAAAATTGGAAAATTTTAAAAATAAATTTATAAAAAAGTAGACATCAAGATGAAAAATTAGACCTGGTGAAGTTTTCCGATAGCGTTTTTAAATCAGAAGATATCGCTGATTGAATTGGGTTTCATCGATTTTTTCAAAAAATTGTCACTCCAGAACGGGATGGAAAAAATCTAAAAACAACGGTAGTCTCTGCTCATGTGGGTGAACAACATAAAAATTTTGCGTCGAATCAAGAATGGTGAGGGTCGGAGGCTGGTCGAATTGGGATGGAATGCCCCATATACATATGCGATCCTTTCCCTTCGAATCTCTTAGTCGTCTTTCGAAGCTGTGCCATCCGTATGAAATGGATACGATAGAAGAGAGTGAAAAAGAGAGTGATGAGGGTGAGAGAGAGAACGATTTTCAGCGTGTGCATGCATGTGCGCGGTTTCTATATACACATTATAGAGAAGGCATATGGGATTTTGTGTGATATTTCAAGCGTGCAGAGCAATCCCGTATCATGGCTTGTGAAAAGGGAGCTTAGCTTCGACACCCTGGACGCGCCCAAAGCTAATCCTCTGGCATTTCCGTACGAGCGGCGAGGAGATCCTGCTGCTTCTTTCTTTTTCGCACTATACATGTATTATTCAGCAACGTGGGGAACCGAAAATTCATCGTCGCGATACAACAGAATGACCGAAGACGGGTCGGGACGAATCTCATCCTCGTGAAAGATTTCCATGCGATAGAGCTTACCTATAATTCTTCTTATTCACGCATGTATAAGTTAAATGTAAGACCACGCGTATTCGCGCGTTCGAACAATTTTCAAACGGTAAAATTGCTACAGTTGAAGCCGGAGGACTCGATCAAGTGGATCAATTTTTTTTTTTTAATCATAAAATTCATCAAAGAACTCAGGCGTAATCCGATTCGTAATTCCTATTCGTCACGGTATACAATCGTAAATTTCTCATTATTGCGCACTGTTTTGATTTTTCCCGTTTGAATTTCGTATCAATTCGTAAATATTAGGAATCCTACACTCCTTTCACATTGTCATCTCGCATTGGGGCATGAAGGAAAAGCTAGAGGATACATTTAAGCGAAATATATTGAAAGGGGAATGTTAAAAAAGAAGGTCAAGGATGAGATGAAACCTGGAAAAAATTATATTTAATCAGCGATCGGTACAAATTTTTGAAAGTTTTCACCGTCGCGATATCTCAAAATTATTGTATCATTTCACATCAAAAGCATCGTCCCATAACCATATTACTCACTCAATGATCAAATGATCAGCAACATCTTTTGCGATAACTTAGCCAACATTTTTCCACTCCTAAGATGAAAACTTTCGCGTATCTCAATCGTTACTTCAATATCGCCGAGGGTCGACGCTATACCGAGCATTCTAACATCAACCCGAGCAAAACGGTTAGTCACGCGGGGGTGCAGTTGCTGAATTTCCGGTTATCATTGACTCCAGCGTATCGATAAATTTTCGAATCCTATATACATCCGTCTTAAACATCGCGTGTGCACGCGATCCCGCGGGAAAGTCGTTGGCGGATGTGTATCGTCGTATAAATCAGCGGGTTCAGTGCAGGATGTGAACGCGAGGGACGGATCAGAGAAAAAAGAGCGCGGTTATAAAATACGAGAAAGATATAGGATGAAAAATTTTATCGCTTTTTCCGGTTGCCAAATATCACGTGAAGCACGGTGAGAACGTTAGGAAAAAGAAAAATCGTCGAATTCGTGAAGCGAAAAACGAGAGAATAAGAGAACGCCACAGGCATTTTATCCTTGAAAAAATAGTCATGGTTAACGACTTGACGAAGTTCCGTATCTTACGTGGTGCCCACCGTGGCTCTACGAGACGAGGGAAACGTCAAATGAGATTCTAATTAGAAATGGAGGGTAGTAACAGTAGCCGGGAAGCAGGGGGGCAAGGAGGAGGGCGAGTGAAACTCGGTAAAAGTGGATAAGGGATGGAAAGAAAACCGAAGAAGCAAAAAAGAATCGAAGTCAGAGGGAGTGTGCTATGTATAGAGAGGATATTCGCATCGGCGAACGAGACAAAGGACGAGATATTTCAATGTAACTCTCGCGACCACGATCAAACGAGAGAGCAAAAGGAAAACGAAAAAGTGACAAGAGAGAGAGAGAGAGAGAGAGAGAGAGAGAGAGAGAGAGAGAGAGAGAGAGAGAGAGAGAGAGAGAGAGAGAGAGAGAGAGAGAGAGAGCGGATATTTATTGTACAAGGGCGGTGACCCTGGAGTACAAAGCAGAGAATTACATGAGTGTATGGATATACATATACTTATATATTTAGATCCTTGAACTAACTTAAGTCTAACTTAGATTTAAGGTGTAGAGTTGTTACATTGTTAATTGACGTTGTATACATTAGTTATTTATTTAAGAGAGTAGCTTGACCTAAGGTGATGAATTCTGAGAGGGAGAGAGAGAGAGAGAGAGAGAGAGAGAGAGAGAGAGAGAGAGAGAGAGAGAGAGAGAGAGAGAGAGCGAGAGAAGCAGGGCTTTGGGTCGATCGCCACAGGATCGAAAAAGACGTACATTGAATTTTTCACGGAGAAATGTCTTGAATGAATGAAACGAGAAGGTATGAGCGCACTGAGAAGAAACTTGAAGAAAAATCCGACTGGTGGAGAGGTAGAAACAAAGTTGAAACAAAAATAATTTACGTCAACACACGCTGGACGAATATCAAGGCTCCGTGGAAAAAGAAAGCTTCTTGTTACGAGGAAGCAAAAACGTTCCGCATGAACCGTACAAACTTTTATTTATTCCTTTACGAAGTGATACTTCAACACTTTCGTTGACTAAAGGAAAAAAAAATTTTTATACAGTTTTTGCACGTGACACGATTCAACATACTCATTCTACAGAAAATTTAAAATTTCATTAATGATAGTCAGATCATGCTGGGCGTGAATGCCTCATATACATTTCTACATAATACAGACATACAATGTATGCATGTGTTGATTCGTTTACTTTAGCTAAAGGAATTTGATCGCAGACGAGAAAAATGCGCCATACATAACATTTATATCCCCGGGCTGTCAGGTCCTAGCATCTCTTTCCTCTACAGTCAAAACGAAGGAGAGAGAGAGAGGGAGAAAGAGAAAGAGATGCATACAGATAGAGAGGTCGTTAACGCTTCGTTGACTCTTACAGAATCCCGCGAGAATGATAGTGCGAAACGCGACGGTTTATGGGCGGATTCGTGGTGTAACGCGTTTATGTATTTTACATGTACAGACGATTCTGCGACTGTTTGTATAAAATATGCCTGCAGAGACGTGCATATATATATATGGATATATAACCTCGCTTGTGCGATTATCTCAGGCGAAGACGCAATTCCGGTTTTATATGCTAGTCCCACAGCGACAATTTCCCGCTATGTCTTGCGAGGATGAATGTCGTTAACGTGTTCCTTCTCCTCGTTTCTCTACCGGGATAAACTATCAAGATTCATTGACGATTATCTTACAAACGTTCGCCAACGGCGTTGTAAGACTCTGCCAACTATACAGAATTCTCGTGATAGTATAACTACATTGCGGTATAGTAGCAGCGTGAGGTGTGTATAATACAGGATTTTCGAGAGTTACGAGTATCATCGATGAGGTGATATTCATACGTTTCGCTTATCATCTTCTCGTTGCTTGACAAGATGAATTCGTCTCTATTGTTTCAGTTAACATAAAGACGAAATGTACATTATATATGTTTGCATATATAAGTGCATGAAAGTGTATCAAGGCGGTGAAAAGTTTTCAAGGAGATAGGACCATCCGAAAAAATTCAACTAAATTGACTTGAATATATTTTTTAAATGTTTTAACATCCACACCGTCTCCAAGTTCTTACGAAAACTAAACTCTTACGATTTTAAAATTAGGCTGAGCTTTTTATTAAACAACTGTGGCGCATTAAAAATTTCACAAAGTATAGAGCGAATTTTAACAGTACAATATGTAAAATATAAATTTTTCGGTGCCTCCAGAACTACATGCAGATGTATACGTATACCCTGCAGCCACAAGAAGATACTAAGCGTTATTGATACGCTGGTTATTGTTGGATGCATAAATGAGCCTCGCATCGGCGGACGGTGAAGGGAGCGATGATACCATGCGAAGTGGAGTGGGAGGGAGCTAAATGAAAGCACATTATCTATATTTCATTTAATTAAACATATCAGCGGGTGGATATAATAAAGCTATAACGTGGTGATACCCATTCGGGTTTGCGTGGTAACATCATCGTCGGTAGAATTACACAACGGTTCGGTAAATATTTCATAAATTCTCTCATCTGTACAGCGGAACCTTGAATACCAAATTAGAAAGTAAAGTGAAATACATCAAGAATCGCGAACACGAGAAGATCTGTCAGCGATATCCGGTGGTATCTGTGTGTAATTTATGCCATCAGTTGCACCGAATATACGTGCTTGACTCGAACGATCGTATAGTTATCAAATTTATCGAGTTCAGCTCTGTTGAAAATGGAATAATAATGATATTTCACTCCACCGGAAGCTGGACTCAACAATTATTAACAGTCGGTAGCTGTAAATTATATGGATTGAGAACAGCTGCCAGAGCGCAGAGCGCGGATATCGAAAGTCGATAACGGTGCCAGGCCCATGTTTTCTGTCCCATTACTGATGTTGTATTAACCCGATGTGAAGCGATTATTTAAAATGATTATGCATCTAGCAACGAGCTCTGGACCATCCGACTGGACATTTTTAATTATCGAATTGAAATCGATCGAAGTACACATTGGTAAATGCAATTGAAGCTGGAACATTCAATTTTATTATGCATCTAGCAACGAGCTCTGGACCATCCGACTGGACATTTTTAATTATCGAATTGAAATCGATCGAAGTACACATTGGTAAATGCAATTGAAGCTGGAACATTCAATTTTATTCAATTTTTAATATCCCAAAAAATTTGCCACTCGATGCATCATTTCTTTGAAATTTTAATTTCCATTTCTACTCACGCCAAGACATAAATGAGAATCGTACTCCGAGTAGTTCAGCGTTACTACCCTGACAGTATTAAGACGACTCAGTGATGACTACGGAAGAGCTGAGATATTCAAAGTGCTTACCTGAAACATAGAAAAGAAAAAAGGACAATCAGATTAACGATGTCGTTTGATAATTTCGAAAAGATATAGGCACTATCATTAAGAAGTATAGACGCAGAAAGTAAGCTGTTACTAAGATTGCTTGATGTATGGTGTGTGCGTGTGTGTGTGTGTGTGTGTGTGTGTGTGTATGCGTAAAAATATTTAAAGTTTTAATGCTTCGGTATAAAAGTATATCGAGAGAGATCGCGGAACGTGGCAATTATCGATCGAGCTGCCACGAAGAGTCATCGTACGGCTATCACGAACGACGATGAGTATCCCCGCGGTGTAGGTACGGAGGTTGGTTCACAGAGAGCTCAATTCTCCCATCTTCATTCTTGTCTCGCCCATGACGAGAGATCGACGAGAGATCGGGCCACATCGCTTTGGCAAACTCGTCCTCGCGTTGTGCTCATCAACGATGGAATGACGAGATTAAGATCTTAATAACTCACTCGGGGGGCCTCTCGTGTACACAGCCAACCGAGGATATCATGCATTTTTTTTTTCTTTTTCAAGTTAGTCGAGGGTTGAGAGTCCGGCAAGGCGCCATCGACCTGTTCACCGCCAAAAGCTATACGTGAACATTGTCCATAGGACTGTAGAGTCCGTGGACAAAAAACAAAACTAATCGAAACTAATATTATACAACGACTCCGTGTCATACCAATTTTCGTGTTTCATTTACGAGCAAATGGATCATATCGTAATAACGAGAGACACACCCCGACTTGATACACCACGTGATTATAACGATAAGTATTAATTGGGACAGGGAGAACTATTTGAATGCCGTTGGAAAAGTACTGCG
This sequence comes from Rhorus exstirpatorius, assembly GCA_963564615.1. NCBI lineage: Eukaryota > Metazoa > Arthropoda > Insecta > Hymenoptera > Ichneumonidae > Rhorus > Rhorus exstirpatorius. The sequence goes on from OY751317.1 coordinate 31,528,356, forward strand.
TACGAACGATTCAGCCGTAGGAGGCGATTATCGAACGTAGCTGTTTTGTTTATTCAACAACCTTTCAACGATTCAGCCATTTCGCTTGTTGAATTTTTTATATATACAATCTGCAATTGTCCCCGAGTGAGCGCGCATTCGAATCGTTCGAAGAGGTGCCTCGGTGGAACTCGACATAAGAATGAGAGAAACCCGAAGAAGGCAATCCGAGAACCATATATACACGGTCCATTCCATTATTCGACTTTCCTTAAGGGTCAGTCCTCTTATTTCAAGCTCTTGCAAAATTGGCGCTCGAGTCGCCAGTTTCATCGACCTGCCCGTATGAGAGCAGGCTCGAGGACCGAGGAAGAAAACCGACCACAATTCAGCTTTAACGATCCTTCGACAATTCCGTACAGGTTACAAGCATACAACATACATGGATAATAATGTAAGCCGTATAAAAATGTACGTATCGTGCTGTAACATTATTTGGCCACTCCTGACATTGTTTTACCACTGTAACATACACGCCGAATTGAATATGAAAATTGAATTGAATTGAATATGATCCAATGAAAAACAGGTCGACGTACATAGAAAATTTTTTTATCGTTTTTTTTTCGAGATAGTTTTCGCTCTAGCCCGTAGTCAAATGAGTGCCTAGAGTTAAAAAAATCTGATACGGATTTATCATGGTCTTCCCTTCAGCATGCGTTTCTTAATAAACGAAAAAATTCGCAGCGAATTACATGTAGGTGAAGCGGTGTTTTTTCAATTTCTGCAGAGTCACATGATGGTGACTATTTATAAATTGCAGCTCTTATGAACGATGAAAATTTATAACCTATGGAGTAAAAATTACCCATATTAAATGTAATTTTCTCCCTGCAGATTAATACATCCATTTTTCAAATATTGAAACCTTCTATGAATAATTGAAATTGCACCAACTGCGTTTGACGATTCTCCGGAAAAAAAAAAAAACTGGAAACAAATAAACGTTTTCGACGATAATACCTCATGACCTGCATTACGGACATTATACCGTCGATTAAAGGATGAAATTTTGTATAAATAATACAGTAAAACCTCGAGCACTGACTACTCTGGCACTGACCAACCCCGGGCACTGCGGAATCCACAGTGCCGCTCCAATATATGTAGAACTCCCCCATGAACAAAAAAATTTATAATTCCAACGAATGGAGGGTACCGATGTATGTATGATACGGGCCTGGTGCTTTCATCTCATTGGTTAGTAAGAAGGTTAGGTCATTCGTTCAGTGCCCGAGGCTCCTGCGCTCGAGCTCAGTCAGTGCCCTAGGTCCGACTGTAGTTCAAAGAATCGAATATCCATATTTTACCATAGTCTAGTGCTGTCTTACGCTGAAAGGATCATTCGCCGTACTTGTCGCAACATTATGTACGGTCTATGTCCTGTAAATATGTACAATGTAAAATATGTCCTATATGATATATGCCACCGTCACTACCGCACGTCCTGAGTAAATATGGATAGTGCGCGGTTTATAGCAGGCTGAAGCTGGATACGCGCCGTAAGTACGTAAATTGGATTTTGTGTTACATGTACGACAGACCACACCGCGTCCGGCGACCCGCGGATTCGCGATCCCGCAACTCTCGCCACGCGGCTGGGCTTTCGCGAAATTATCCTCGGTTTGCACGAACATCTGGGTGTACCGAGAAGCTCTTGCTCGCGCCCCTATTCGGATATAATGTTGGTAATACACTTTTGGAAACCCGGGGAATAACTATCGGAAAGGAATATTGTGGGCACTTACTCTGTGTGTCTTTCTCTCTCTCTCTCTCTCTCGTTTCCTCATTCGCTCTTTCTTTCTCTTTCATCTATAGCATCTCATGGCCATAATTGGCCGCAGACTACCTCGGTAGTTGAGCGCTTCCTCTCGTCCGTCTCGTTTTATATCCCGCTGGGCCGCTGTACCGCGAATATACTGTTGTGTACATATACGTCTAACAACGAGGGTTGTCAGCAACGAGCTCTGGCTTGTTCTTATTTTTCGCATATACCTACGGCCATATCGCGATCCGTGCATTGTCGTATATCGTGTGTCACATACATGTCCGTGCGTTGATATTATCTACCCTTTGTTTTCCAGTCTTTTTCACAATGAAAAAATGGGCTATTCTTCAAAACGATATAACGTTGAGATTTTTATATCCGGTCAATTAAGTTTTTCTTTTTCCCCAATTGCGTAAAGCACAATGACTGATAAAAAGACGAATATAAATCTCCATCCGAACTAATTCATCGTCATGAGTTTTAAAATAATATTCAGTATTACGATTCGTTACCCATAATACGTTGTCACATCTGAAAATCATGTCTCCATCTGTTTCAATTGGGTCATGCACAATTCTCCCTCATTCGTAATTTAATCCTACCTCGCTGCGTGGATTTTCTGCAAAGTTTTATGAACCGATTAGGCAGCGTCTTAAGGTTAAGTAATTAAAAAAAAAAGTTTTCAGAATATTTGTCATGCATTTAATGCGATATTTTTGCGATAAAATACTTTAAAAAAATATTTTACATAAATTGTGATTTTGCTGAAATGCATTACCATAATCTTGCGAACTTTTTGGCAACCCAGTTACAGGGTCTCTGGTGATGCATGACTTAATTCCGTGCCATATATGTATACTGTTATTGCCAATCTAAATAGAAGTTTCCGGCACGTGTTTGTAAAAATTGCCAGAATCAGCGAGTTAACCACTGCTATTACCACGTAGGAAGCCCAATAGTATCAGAGAGCAATGAAAAGAGAGAAATACAATGAGTGAGGGAAAAAATTAGTGGTGAGTAGTCCCTCTGCCATCATGATAAGAGAACGAGTCGCTTGAATTGCAGTGCCCGCGGAAAACCACGGGGTGCAAACCACGTTTGTGCACACTCAAAAACACCCCCCCCCCCCACCCTCCTCCTACACCCTACGCCCACTATCCATTCATTGAATCCCTCAGGTGTAATTAGCGAGATGTGTATATATACGTATACGTAGACGTAATAAAGGCGAACCAATGAATGGAAGAGACAAACCAACCTCTGAAACGTTGCTGCTTTTTCACAAAATATATTCCCATTTTCTTACTCTCGAGCTGGTCCAGTCTACCTTCCCGGGTCCTCATTTGGGAAAAAGGGTGTAACTCTCTGCAATATATATATATATATATATATATATATATATATATATATATATATATATATATCGTATACTAACGAACGAACGGGCATAATCCATATAGGTATTAACACGCACATTTATATCGGCTACTTTTTTCCGTTTGCTAGCATTCGATATGCATGTATGTATATATAAGGTAACTAGGGAGCGAAGTTACGGGCGGAAGGCAAAGGGGAAGAAAAAAGGAGAGGGCAGTGCGAGTGCACGTAAATAAGAGAGAGGGAGAGAAAATTGTACGACGGATCCTGGGTAACGAACGATAAAGGCTTGAAAAATGGCGGGTCGTGCCACGTTCACGTCCCGCGGGATTTTCTCGCGAAAGCCCGAGCATTTGCAGAAGGGTGGATGGTCGAGGCCCTTGAGCCACATGGAACATATTAGGTGCTTTATATATTATACATATGTATGTATATACCAGCGAGTTATTAATAGGGGTTGCAGAAACAAAATATAATACGGAGGAGACAGAGACATAGCGGAGAACCCGCAAGTCGTTTGACATAGGGCCCATTTTCGGTTGAAAATCATTGGTTCAATCATTCGGTTAAAAATCATTCGTTACGCAGAATATTCGAGAGAGAAAGAGTCCGACGAGCTCTCTTTTAGCATCATTCCGCTATCTATATACTTTGGCGAAAACTTTCTTGCCAATTTCGTGCACTACCTCTACGCTTCGCTTCGAGTTCTCTCTCTCTCTCTCTCCAGAGCGCAAAAAAAAAAACATTTCTTTCCAGTAACGGTGGATACGAGTTCTCGTCGACGTTAGTAGGACGTCAATTCTAACCTTATATAAGCGGGTATATAAAGTTGGTCACGGCGACGATAAGTGCAGACGCTGTAATATCGCATACGCGATCCCGGCTCTCGTTTCACCGAGAGCACGGAGAATAATACCGTTATTACTTAACAACTCTCGTAACGCCCCCCAGGGCGAGAGAGAGAGAGAGAGAGAGAGAGAAAGAGAGAGACACACATTTCGCGGAGAAAATTCATACGTGTATGTCCGTCCGTAAAAGACGGAGATGAGCAAAGACTTTTTGCGCGAGGCTTCAAGAAGATGCATATATGTAATCGTAATTCTTACAAGAGAGGATGCATACGCTCACTCGGTGGTGCAGGACAAACAGTCAGTCTGCAGTACACGAATGTATACTGCAGAAGCAGTACATTCGTGTAGTACGTGGGAGAACCGCAGAGACCTGTGCATTTTCTGTATCTTGTGGAAAAAACCACGTATACACTACGAGAGAGAGAGAGAGAGATAAAGCCTGAGAATAGAGAAGATGGGATGTGAAGAGAAAATTCCTTGAGGAATATTGGACGAGAGGAGGAGGAAGTAAAGACGAAGCGAGTATGACGCTGCAACGATAAATTTATTCTTCGCCTATGGACAAACAGCTTGAGTGCGTGATAAAGTCTCTCTGTCACTCTTTCTCTCTCGCTATTTTCTCTTCCATATCCCCGCGGGAGCCTTCGTACATAATCGTAAATAAATTTTGCCTCGCTCTTCTGTCACTCGAGTATTAACTTTCTACATCTTATCCATTTTTACCATTATCCACTTTCACGACGAGTTGAGGCATACGATTGTTTCATATGAATGATTAGACAAAAAAAAAACATTTTCGTTTCGAGCAACTGTACTTAATATGAAATACCACCTGCCCTGACATTATAAAGGATTCGTAAAAAAAAAAAAAAATTAATAAAAATATGCACATGCGATCGTTTGTATAGTGCTGCTTATTACAATTCATTGTTACTTTAATTTTTGACTCTCTTTTTTCGTATACAACATATGGTATTACAATATAAACGCACGCGAGAGAGCTATATAATTGAGTTAAGCGCTTGGCGATCACACAATGGTGCGTTGACCCGCACAAGCATAACACAGCTCTCGGTAATACGTGCGAGCATGAAATTAGAGGCTCGCGATCTCGTCTAACGATTACACGCTATAAATCTGACCCGTAACATTTTCGACGTAGCTCAGATTGTAGTACGCTACGTCGAGAGCTATATAAGATACGCGCTTCATAGCCGCTGCTGATGGAGAAACTATCACGGCTAGTAAGCACGGAGAAGAATATATAATACATATATGAATATATATATGAAAGTGCCGAGCAAACTGTTGAAAGGAGAAGACCAGGAAGAAACTGGAGAAGGTATATCGCAAAGCACCTGCGTAGGAGGGTATCCAGTATCGAGATAAGCGCGAATAATCTCATGACGAGACGTATAAAGAGCAATTTTTTGTTAACTAAATGTCGGCGCAATTAAATTTTTAGCGAGCTGACTCCGCACGTATAATTGCATTGCTGGACGAAATAATAAATATATAATGTATAAAAAATTTTAATACATCACCATACCGAGCCGAGAACGTTAATAAAATAAAAATAACAGTAATGCATAAATCCATGGGCTTAATAAGAATTGCAACGGCAGA